>OV702285.1:484836381-486233881 GCA_916181665.1 Avena sativa
TTATTTCAATATCATGTTATATATTTGAACCTCGGCACCTAGAGCAGTGACTCGGGGACTGCCGTCTATTATTTCAATGTCATCTTATGTACTAAATCTCGGCACCCAGAGCAGTGACTCGGGGACTGCCATATATTATTTCCATTTCATACTAAATATTTGAACCTCGGCACCCAGAGCAGTGACTCGGGGACTGCCGTCTATTATTTCAATGTCATATTATGTACTAAATCTCGGCACCCAGAGCAGTGACTCGGGGACTGCCATATATTATTTCCATTTCATACTAAGTATTTGAACCTCGGCATCCAAAGCAGCGACTCGGGGACTGCCACATGCTGCCCCAGTTTTAGGTTGAGCACTACCCTGAGCAGCGCCTCGGTATTGGTCTTATATTATTTCTGAAATTTGGTTTACATATTGAAATTCGGCGCGATAAACAGTGATTCGGGGATTGCCATATATTGTTCCAAAGTAGTAGTCAACCTCTGTTCAGAACAGATCAATATTATATGATATTCAGAGCTCACGCCTAGACTACTCTGCTAAACCACGAAAAAACGAAGGCAAGGATACATCCTAAAATCAGGAAATTGCGGGCCATCAAAGCAAGAATTCGGACGAACACCCACTTAAACAAAATGATAACAACTACAAGCGTATATGTCACAGCAGTACACGGCAAAAGAAATTCAAATCATACAGAGAGCGGACAAATGTTTCGCGTACATCATACGCCCGGCATGCCAGGGATAAGAAATAACTTAAGCGTTGTTCGCTGGAGAGGCAGCAACTTGGTTAGGCGCTGGGCACTCCGACGTAGGAGGAACTTCGACCGAGGTTGCCTCGCCCTCCATAGACCCAGGTGCAACTTCAGCGGAAGCCCGAGGCTGCTCAGGAGCATCAGTCTGTGCAGTTGAATGCCCAGTACCTTTGGAGGAGGACCGCACATCGCCGTCACTGTCCGAGCTTGAACTGGAGCTGCCAAATGTGGCCGAGTCATCCTCACCCTCCCCTTGCTCAGCCGAATTGTTATCCGAGGCATCCTCAACTACGACCTCCTCATTCGGGTTTGGAAGAAAACTCGGCCCTTCATTGCAGGTATGCACGTCGGCATACTCCACGAGTTGGAAGGCGCGAGCTTGCCGAAGAGCGACGAAAGTGGGGTCTTCAACCCAACGAGAACCAGTGCGCAGATTTCTCAGGATATCAAGAGAGATGTCTTCGTACCATGACATAATAACAGTGAGAGCCATATCAGCGCCAGCTCGCCCGGCTGATTCCCTCCAGAGACTTAGTTGCTTCTCGGATGCCATCAGTCTCTTCACCAGTAATTCAACCTCATTGATATCAGGGGTCCCAGAGGTGTTCGGCCAGAGAACATGGTAAGCTCGAATAGCTGCCTTCACCAAATCCCGGCCCATAATCTTCATTGGACCAACCGCAACACCAACAGCAACCAGAAAATCCTCCATCGAATACTCCGAATCAGCGGCAACAGGGACACCTCGGCGTACACGAGCCGCAAGAACTGCTTTAGAACTCACAGGTTTAGCTTCGGGAAAATGATCTTCGCAAAACACGAACGTGTCAGGTGGCAGCAAGGACAAAGAGAAAAATATAATTCGGCCGTGCCAAGAAGCTTACGATGAATGTAACTCATCATGATCTAGAGGTCTTTGGCCCAATCAATCTTGCTCTTCTCAAATCGAGCGATTTCCTCGCTCATTCCCTGAATTTTCAGTTCGGCAGCATCGAGGAGTTCTTTATTCTTCTGCAGCTCCAAAGCCAGCCGATTCTTCTCTTTGGAGAATTCTTGATCGACCTTTTCTAGTTCGGATTTCTGAGAAAGCTTAAGGGTCTCCACCTCGGCCTGTAGGCGAGCTATTTCATCATCTTTTTTCTTTTAGCTGCGCCAAATGAGTAGCGCTTTGTTCTAAAAAATGCAGCATCACGTCAGGCATGGGCGTGCAGTCTTGATGAGATACTGCGAAGGTTTGCAACTCGTCTTTACCACAGCCAAACGAAATAATTTTTTTAGCACGTATTCTAAAGCGCGAAAAGAGGTAAGGTAAAAGGGAGACTAACCTTCCAAGCTCTTAACTTTCTTCTCAAGACGAATGTTAAGGTTATTGATATTACCTGTTCATCAAAAAAGTGAGCCGGCATCTCACGGACAAATCAATAAGACCGCCGAGAATAACGAAAAGGAACTATCGACTTACCAGCCTTTTTTACCACAGGAAGGATTTTCTCATACTTTTCTTCCAGTTTGCGGTGCGAAAAAAGCAACCTCTGAAATTCGGCAGTCCGCCGGTCATGTGCAACCTGAGCAATGGAGCAAAACAATAAATGGATATTCGAAGCTAAATCAGATCCGAGTCAAGCAAAACTTAACTCGGATCTAGGTGGCTGGATATTCGAAGCTAAATCAGATCCGAGTCAAGCAAAACTTAACTCGGATCTAGGTGGCTAGAAATTCGAAGCTAAATCAGATCTGAGTCAAACAAAACTTAACTCGGATCTAGGTGGCTGGATATTCAAAGCTAAATCAGATCCGAGTCAAGCAAAACTTAACTCGGATCTAGGTGGTCGGATATTCGAACCCTAGAAATAAAGTTAAACTAAGTAAAACATCATTAAACTTCCAAGCATATAACAAGTTATTTCCTTGCAAGTTTCGGGGACTGGAGCATATAGTAACATCTGGGGAACTAATCTAAACTCCGCAAAACAGCAATTACCTCATTCATCTTGTTAGTGTCAAGGATGAACTTGGCGGCTTGATCAAAACGGCCGCTGATGTCGGAAAGCTGAAAGGGCTGATTGATGGGATTACCCTCAAACTGATCAGCAGCATTCCAATTATTGGCATACTCCACCAGCGAGCCGAGGCTGTTCCCACTAGCTGTCCGAGTTAAGACCTTACCCCGGACATGTTGTGTAACCACTGCAGCCGCAGGGCTCTTATGAAGAGCAAGCTGGGTGCTGGCAGCCGAGGCAACGGAGGCTTTGGTAGGCGCAGTTCCCTTGCGTAGCATGTCGGCAATACTCGGCTGAGAAGAGCCGACAAGACCTTTCTGGGAAGAGGAGGCCTTGGTGGCAACAACTTTTCTCGCCTTAGAAGAGGCATCAGCAGGAAGCGATACCTCGGTAATGGGAACGGTGTCTTCAGGAGCAGCAGGAGTCACGGTCGCAGAAGGCGCCGAGATAACGACCTCTTCGGCCGGGGCTGGAGTGGCTGTAGAAACTGCTGGGGCAGATAGAGGCTCAGTAGCGGCGCTGGGACCCACAGAAGGGGCAACGGGTTCGATGGAAATCTTGGAGGGCCGATTGGAATCGATGTCGACAAAAGGAGTTTCAGGCACGTCGCGACGAGGAGGCGACGGATTCGGAGCTGAAGGAGAGGCAGCACGAGCAGGACTGGGAATCCTAGTATCTTCGACGGGCGGAGGAGACGGCTGCCGAATCGGGCGGCTAGTCATGCTAGGACCGCCGGGCTTAACAGAAAGGGGAGCACTGCAAAAATAAGAAAGAAAAAAGGTGTCAGTATGAAAAACAGAAAGAGAGAAACAAGAAATACGAGCAAAAGGAACTTACCCGGCGACCCCAGGCATAGTCTTGCGCCTGGGAGGATTCAGAGCGGATTTCTTCATTCGTTTCTCGGGGACCGCCTCTGAGGCACTAGCAGGAGCCCCGCGTTTCCCCGAGGTAATAGGGGGTCGAGAAGCAATAGGCTCGGCGTCGTGAACCTGACCGGCCGGATTAGCTGGGAAAGTAGAAGCCGGAAATGCATAAGAAATAGGCATTGCGGCAACTACCTCAAGAACTTGGACATCGTCCGAATCACCTTCCTCCTCATGCGCCGAGGTCTTGCCACGAGCTCGAGCCGGGGCAGGATCCGACTTAGGGACGAACTCTTCCGAGTCCGGCTCACCAGTATCCGGGGTGCTCCGGTCCGCAGGCCACGGAAGCAACAAAACTTCGGCATCCTCATTCTTCTGCTCTGCGAACCTCTGCAAGACGAGGAAAAAGGAAGTTAGCGGAATCCGTTACGAAAACAATTGAATAGCAGAGCGTTATTGATTAAGCTTACTTCGGGAGGCGGACGATCGCGGGTGAACGGTTTCAATCCCCAAGCCCAATCCTTAGGCATCTCCGTCTTGAAGATAGCTCGGACACGCTTATAGATAAGATAATTGTCCAGCTCCACGGTCGAGACTCGGTTAGGGTCAAGAGGACCGCTCATGTAGCACAGTTTGTGAGTCCGCTTCTGGAATGGGCAGATTCGGCTACTGATAAAGGTAGCCATCAGGTCCTCGCCGCATAACCCGGCACGGATCAGCTCTTTAAGCCGAATCTCAAAAGCCTCGGCCAAGGCATGACTCTTCCTCGGATTGTAAGTCCAATTCACCTTAGAAGGCGGACCAATTGAGAAGGCAGGAAGCCGAATCTTGTCCTCCGTCCCTCTGTTCTTAACATAAAAGAAGGATTTGTGCCACTTCTTGCATGACTCTAACCCGGTGACACGAGGAAATACGGATTTCCTCCGAGGTGTAATGGACGCTGCCCCACATTGAGTAAGCAATTTCTCGGAAGGGTGCAGAGACTTGTCAGGGACTACGTTAGAACGAATTTGGAAGAACTTCGACCAGACGTGCACGGACGGCCATAGGCCGAAGTATCCCTCCGAGGCGGAGATAAAAGCAGAAAGAGAAGCGATGACATTCGTAGGAAGATGATGCAGCTGAAGGCCGAAGTAGTCGAGAAACTCTCTAGAAAAATCACTAAGAGGGAGACCAAAGCCACGCGCGAAATGTGACATAAAAACTACATACTCGCCCTCCCCAACATCCGGAGAGGACTCGCTGCCGGGTAAGCGATAGGAGACCTCGGCGGGAATCCTCCGAGTTCGGATAAGCCACTCAATCTCGCGGCGTGTAACAGAAGAGCCTTGCCACGAGCCTCGCTCGAGCCCAGAGCCAGCGTCATCATCCTCTACCAGAGCACCACTAAAGGAGCTAGACATGGGTTCGCCGGAAAGATCGACGGAGGAAGAGCTGGCGGCGGAGGGAAGTTTAGAGCTATGAGGCCCCGTCGTGATTTTGCACGGGAGCGGCGGCGGAGGAGCAGAGGAACCACCGCACGAATACAAGATCGAAACGGAGAAATCTAGGATAAAACCTAGGCAACGCGGCCGGAAAGAACTCACCGGCGACGGTGCCGGAGCTGGCGAGCGCAGGCGAGGCGGACGGAACAACATGACGGAGTCCTCGCCGTCGAAAGTTCTGATGAGCGCGAGGCGGCGGAGCTGCAAGAGGGCGCGGAAGCGAGAGGAATAAGAAGGGCACAGGCGAACGAGAAGGGGAAAAGTGAATTCCCAGACACCGCGCCCCTCTTTATAATCGAGCCACAAGCGAGGTAGTGGGATCGTGGGTGCAGCAATTGACCGTGTAGATCGTGGGTGCGGCACAAACGCACGACGTTAAGTGGAACCGCACCAACGGCCACACAGCAGCGAAGAAGGTTGCGATCCCCAAGGGAAACGGCACACGAGGCATCGCAGCGCCGGCGCGACAGGTACAGTGTTAACTGTAGCCTGTCAGTAAATACTGTAGAGGAACAAAAAACTAGAAGAACAATGATGGGGGTGACACGTAGGACAAGGCGTACGAGAGAAGGAACATGGGTACCTCGAACGAGAAAAAGATAACTCGGAAACAATACAGAAAAAATGTGATGAAGCTGATACGACCCGGCCGAAGTTATCGGCAGGGCCACACCAGCTTCGGGGACTAATGTTGGGGGGGGGGGTGACCCCGGATAGGTTAAAGACGGGGAAAGACGAGGGTACGATCCCCGTCTGGTTTCCGAGTTACAGTCTAAGTCGGCCGAATCCTGTAGAAGTCGGCCGACATATGGAGGCGAGAGACCCGTATATGTATATTAAGACATTACCCGGCCGAGATATTACGTAAGTCGGCCGGGTTAGCCTGAGTGATCTTGATGCAGGTGAAGGACGATCCGAGCTATGCGAGGTAGGACCGAATGATACGAAGCTTGCAGGAGAAGGAGAATCCTGAAGTCAAACCCTAGCTGCAAGCTAGGGAGAATCTGAGCGGAGCCAAGCGCTAGGGACAAAGGCGCAGAGCGACAGAGAGGCAGGAGGAGGTCACGGAGGTGACAGTCCAGAAGCCCGAGGCGCACAGGAGGGGCCCTCTGGAACCTTGCCGTCATTAGAGAGGAGACAGGGAAAGGGGGGCGCCGAACTACTATATTAGGGACAATCATATTCCTCGAATACGCTTGCCACGTCAGCCCTAGAGGAACCCAGGGCTCTCCTTTATAAGGAGAGGCTTGGACTCAGAAGGGGGGATCGACTAAAGTTAGAGCCGTTAGGCTGGTAAAGTTCTTCTCTTCTCCCTGTATACAGCTCAAGGTGCACTTGTAGCCCAAGGAAGAAGAAATAAAGATCTTTGCCTTAGTCTTCTATGTGTAGAATCAACTACATCTTCCCTCCCCAGATCCCTCTAGCATCCATTGGCCCCATACTTTAGCCTACCCATGGCATCTGCCGTGATACCACCACGACAGTAACCAGAGTAGGCTTCAAGGAAACACAGCGACTCCGAGCCTGCGGTCGAGTCAATGATTTGATCGATCCGCGGGAGGACGAACTGCTCCTTTGGGCAGACGCTGTTGAGGTTCGCGTAATCAATACACATTCTCTAGGTCCCATTCTTCTTTTTGACCAGGACTGGGTTTGCCAGCCACTTGGAGTATTTGATTGGCCGTATGAAGCCTGTAGCGAGTAGATGCTGCACCTCCTCGGCGATTGCTCGGCGACGCTCTTCATTGAAGGGCCCCAGCGACTGCTTGACGGGTCGCGCTTTGGGGTCGGCGTTGAGTTTGTGCTCAGCGAGTTCCCTCGGGACACCAGGCATGTCAAATGGCTTCCATGCGAATATGTCGCAATTCTCATGTAGGAACTCGATGAGCACGCTTTCCTATGCTGGGATCATGCCTGTCCCAATCGTCACCGTCTGGCTGGAGTCGCCTGGGACCAGCTCGACGGAGCGCGTGTGCGTGGTGGCTTCGAACACGATTGAGCCGCGGTTATCTGAGTTGGGCTATTTGAGTATTGTGGGGTCGTCATTGTCGACCCCACTCGTGTACTTGGCGAGCTCCTCCGCATGGTTGGCTTCTGCAGAGATGATGGCGTCAGCGAGCTCGACACACTTTGCCTCGCAGTTCGCGGCCATGTCAGGGTCGCCATGGACGGTGATGATACCGCACAGCCCTGGGAGTTTCATCGCGTTGTACACATAGTGTGGCGCCGCCATGAACTTGGCGAACGCTTGCGCGCCAAGACGCAATGGTAGGGGTTGTTGAAGGGCACCAGCTCGAAGACGATCTGCTCGGTGCGGAAATTCACTGTTGTGGCGAAGTTGACTGGCAGCGTCATCTTCCCGATCGGGTACGCCTTCCGACCGGGGACGATGCCGTGGAAGGTGGTGTAGGTCGTCTTGATTATCGACTGCGGGAGCCGCAGTCGCCTGAACGTGTCCAGGTAGAGGATGTTGATGGAGCTCCCGCCGTCCATCAGCGTCTCGGGGAGCCAGTAATCGCCCACTTTGGGCTTGACCAACAAGGCGACTCGCCCCGGATATTCGATCCGTGGTGAGTGGTCCTCGTGGCTCCAGGTGATCCGCTGTTCGGACCAGTTGAGGAAGCAGAGGACATCAACTTGGGACACCATGTTGACGGCGACGGCGCGGGCGATGACCTTCTTCTCGCGCTTGGTGCTAAACCTGGTGAAGGTGTGGAGCGAGCCGGCCTCGTTGCCGAATGCCCTGCCGTTTGGCGGGTGGTTGTTGGGGTCTTCCCGTGCGCGTCGTGCCTTCTCGATCTCCCTCAAGGAGTGGCAGTTGGCGGTCGTGTGTGTGGCGGGCTTCCCCTCCCTTCTGTGGAACACACATGGCTAGTTAAGGAGAGCCGCAGGGTCGAATTTCGGCCTCGCCTTGTAGTTTCCGATGTCGCGGCGTTGGCCTCCGTCACGGCGGAAGCTCTTGGTGTCACGTGGCGCATAGCCGGCGTTGGCGACGAAGTCGACTCGCCCGTCACCGCGGCGCTTGCTAGTGAGGCGAGTGTCGATGTAGTGTAGCTCGGGTCGCCTCCCGTTATCGTGGCCGCTTGGGCGGCGGTTTCCACCGAACTCGTTGTCGGTTTCTTGGTTCGGGTCCTCCTCCGCGTACCTCTTGGCGATCTCGAGGAAGTCTGGGATGTTATCGAGTGTCTTGTACACCCGCTTGAGCTTGGAGACCAAGGGCTCATAGCGGCACGAGGTCCTGAAACAGTGTATCGCCGTGTCTGGGTGGATGCCGGCCGCATTGAACCACCGACCCTGCCATCGTTGGACCCAGCTGTGGGTCGACTCGTGGGATCCCTGGACACGTCGCTCCAGGTCCTCGATGGTGGTGGCGCGGGTGTAGGAACCCTCGAAGTGCCTGACGAAGGCGTCGCGCATATCCTCCCAGGAGTCGATGCTGTCCGCGGGGAGGGTATTGATCCATTGCCGACTCGCTCCCTCCATCATCAGGGGGAGGTAGCGAGCGGCAAGTAGGTCGGTGTGGCCGGCGATTCCCATCGCCATAAGGTACGTGTCCAGCCACACGGCCGGGTCATACGAGGGATCGTACTTCTCAATCTCCTTTGGCGCTTTGAAGTTCGCTGAATATTTTTCGCCTCGGATCATTGGTCCGAAGCACTGGGGGGCGACTCGGGTGAGCGAGCCCCTCGGCTCGCCGTCACGGCGGTTCATGAGGGTGTGCCCAGTCGTTGGGCTGGCGTGTGCGCCAGCTTTGGTTGTTGATGATGTGGGTCCGCGTGTCTACTAGCTGCCCATTGGCAGCGACCATGTTGTCCGTCGGTCGCGGGTCGTTGGTGGAGAGTGCCGCATGCGCGGCTCGTGGTTGGAGCTGCAGGGGCTCAGGTGGTGGGCAATTGAGAGTATTTGCCATTGTTGGGCGGCCGCTCGAGGCTGCCCTGCTTCCTGATGAGCGGGAGTACATGCGCCCCCGTGAGTTGGTGCCTGCATTGTGTTGCTCGACGGCCTTGGCGAGTAGGGCCTTGGCGTACTGGATCTTAATTGCGCCTTCCCCCATCACGTTGAGGTTGGTGACCGCGGCTCGACTCGCGATGACGTTGTCCATCAGAGTGGTGAACAGCGGGAGGTTGTTCGCATCCCGCTCTTGCGGGGAGATTATGATCCTTGGCTGGTCTTGGGGGCATGCGACCTGGCGGTGGTGGGGGAGCGCTGTTCGCTGTTGCGCCTGGTGGTGGCCGGGCACTTCCTCCTGGTGGCGCGTTCTCGCAGACCACGCGGTCGGCCATGCGGGCCAGGTCGTTCTCGTCATCGAAGTTCAGGGCACAACCCTGAACGGTGGGGTTCAGGTGCGACCTGATGCGGCACTGGTGGTAGAGCGAGAGCTCCTGCGCTGTTGCTTGCTCGAGGCGAAATTTTTCGCGCTCGGCTTGTTCCTTACGAACCGCCTCCTCCATGCGCAGTCAGAGTTCCTCGACCTTCGTCGCCGTCGCGGTCGGCGGGATCGGTGTGGAAACGGGGTCTGGCGGGACGCTCACGCCGCTCGCCATGTAGGTCGCGACGAAGCGACCGGACCCGACGTTGAAGTCACCGAAGTTCTCTGATCTGGAATTGGAGTCGAAGATCCCGAGAATGGAAGGATCCTCGAAGTCCCCCACGTTGGAGACTTGGGTGATGGAGCCCGCGGGTGACGCGGCGACAATGGATCCGGCGATTGACGCAGGGGTCACCGAGTCAGCGTCGTCGTTGAGGGCCGCGTCGTCCGCGGCCACGCTGGTCTCGGCCACGTTGCTGTTGGCCGAGCCGTACTCGAAGGAGACGTGATCGATTGTGCGGACCTAACTTTCAGAGAGCCGATCGCGCGGTGGCGACTCGCGAATGCGAGCCGAGTCCTCCGAGATGATGATGTCGGTGAAGCCGACGAAGAGGCTGATCGTGCCGACTGGCACGATCATGCTGTGCGTGATGGGGCGTGCCACCGGGACGTAGCTGCTCGGCAAGATCTGGAGGATCTCGCCGATGGCGATCATGCGGCCGGTGGCGATCGTCTGGTTGATTGGAAAGTTGGATCTCGCCGCATAACACATGTATAACCGGCCAGGCCCCACGGTGGGCACCACTATCGTGGGAATGGCCACGGCAGATGATGCAATCGGCAGCGAGTAGTAGAACAAGGGGCCAGGGCGGCCAACCATCTGCGGTGCGAGATGAGGATAAAGACACATGGTTTTACCCAGTTCGGCCCCCTGGAGGGTAAAGACCTACTCCTGCTAGATTGTATTGATGATAGAGTACAAGGGCGAGCTCGGCGGCGAGTCGCAGGGGGTGTATGATGGAACGTAAGTTCTATGCGTGCCCTAGGGAGGTTTATATAGGGTCACCTCGCTAGGGTTTACAGATCTACAACCGAGTTGGATAAGGACTTGGAGGGCGTTTGACCTAATTCGACTGGGCCTTCAGCTTCCAGTCGCCTGACTTCTTCTTGGGTCGTGATCCAATCGCCATCTTGCAGGCCCACTCGCTGGCAGCATGGTCCAGTAGGAAACGTCCTACTGGGTATACCCCACTCGGCATATCCCCATCAGTATATAACCAAAACAAACTAGATCACAATTGCCATGAACAATCACTACTCAAACATCAACATAAAGATACAATAGATCATGGGAAAGTAAAATATTGCCTCATACATCATGTTTTCCAAGAGATTACAACAGGTATATGAGGGGATATCGCTGTAGATGGTGATCTAGAGGTGCCTCCCCAAGGGGGAGAGGCGGCTCTGGTGGCAGGGAGGCCCCGAAGCCTCCTATGGCAGCGACTGCCCTTGGGACACCGGCCCCTTGGCCCTTATTATTTCTTGGAGATGGTGCAGAAATGGAAGGGTTTCTCCCTCTCCTAGGGGCTGTCAAGGAGGGTGAATTTCGTGGATATGGGTGGATGCCTCCAAAAATAGGGTTTCCCCACAATATATAGTGGTGGAGGCTTCACCGGAGCCATCAGATCAATACCCTTGGATCCAAGGGCTCTTGGAAACCTTTAGAACCTTTATGGTGACTCTTAGAAAGCCCACAAGTCTCCAAATTCGTGATTTGATAGAATTGATCCCATATGGCAAGAGTTTGAGTCAACCATGTCACCAACTTTCGAAATCCCGAAACTGCTTATGTACCCTTCAGTAATAGGGGCTTTCCCGGAAAGTCATGGCTCCGTTTTGGACGATTTTTGACTCTAAATCGTATGGTTTGAAATTCCTCTCGTGCCCGTTGCTGCCAAAGACATTGAGCAGCCACTGCGACTGACCAAGGCACGTGAACAACAGAGTGTCCCCTGCATTCATCTTGTGCGAACACGCGAACTTCGGCCACCCATCCTACAGGCGTAGATCCTCACCTCTCTTCACCAGCTTTATACCCCATGGGGTTCCAAAGTGGCCGGAGAGGTACACCTTCCTTGGAAAATGAGGTTTTAGGAAGCTATTGAATGGACCTAGGATGTCGAGGAAGTCAGTCGGATCAGCTTCGAGCTTGTGGATGAACCTATTGAACATGTGCTTTTCTGGACAGGGACCGATTTTGCACAGCCTTCCCGGGTGGCGACGCTTGGTTCTCTTCTTGTTGATGCTTCCAGAAGGCCCAGCGCCGGCAGCCGCCTTCTTCTTCGATCGGCAAGAACGAGGCTTCGTCTTCCTCCCGGATGCGGGGTCCCAAGCGACGGGAGGGGCTGAGGTATCCTGTTCCTCCTCCTTGATCTGAGCTGCCAGATCCTGTTAGCAAGATTGTGGAAAGAATTAAAAGGGCCGCATATTATATGATCTAGAACTATAGAGGCACAAGTAGTAGTACTTACACGGAAAAGCAGCTGGTATGCGCCCGACGCGTTGTCGGGGCCATGGACATGAAGGGAATATGCCCTGAGAGGCAATAATAAAGTGGTTATTATGTATATTCCAAGTATATGATAGATGTTTATTTTGCATGCTATAATTGTATTAATATAGAAACGTTAATACATGTGTGTTCAATAAACAAATAGAAAGTTCCTAGTTATGCCTCTCTTATAAACTAGCTCATTGATTAACAAGATGATCAAGGTTTCCTGATCATGGACATTGGATGTTGTTAATAATGATGTCACAACATTATTGGAATGGAGTGATGAACATACATCCGAAGTATAGCATTACGATCAAAGTCATTGAGTTTATATTGCTATAACATCATACGAAGTAATCCTAATCCTTAGACCATGAGATCATGTCAATCACTAACACTAGAAGAGTATCTTGATAACATCAAACGTCACACCATAACAGGGTGATTATAAAGATGGGTTCAGTACTACTAAAGTGTTATGTTGAGGCCCATGGATTGAGAGTGGAATTTGTTCATCCCGATGATGGATAGATATACTTTGGGCCCTCTTGGTGATATCACATTGATTAGCTTGCAAGCAAGTGATTTGATCACCAGAATGTTATATCACGGGAACAAGAAAAGAGTACATGTCAGTAACGAGATCAAACTAGGTATGGAGATACCGATGATCGAATCTCGGACATGTAATATATCGCGAGACAAAGGGATTAAGTTAAGAGCGTAAAAGATTCTCACGATCACAAGAAAGTCATCGTTAAATGTGTGGGAGTCGGTATGGATCTCTAGGTCCCGCTTCTGATTATTGATCTAAGAGGGGTCTTGATCATGTCCGCATTATTCACGAACCATAGGGTGACACACTTAAGAGACACCGACACCATTTGGAGCAAATAGTTTCATGCTGAAAAGAATAACAAAGCACAGGAATTTATTTCACTAGACACCGAAAATGTTTTCGGGTGAAATTGCAGAAAGTGTTTTTGCATGTGAAATGAAATACTAGCAAGGGGTTATATGTGAATGTTTGTCATTAAGGTAATTGACAAAATTATGAATAAATAAAAGGAGTTTTATTTAAAGAGAGTTTGCATTAAATTTGGTGGAAATTTAATGGGAATTTTGAGTGGGATTTTGAGTGGAGAAATTAAGGGGCAATTTTATGAGTGGAGCTTCCACCAAATGAATACGGGAGAGTTGGGGGCACCATCCGTGGCCGGCGGCCATGCCCCCTTGGGCTGTCCCCCTCCCCTATATAAGGAGCCCCTCCTATCACTTCTCACTCACACCTCCTCGTGAAGGATTTCTCTTCCCCTCTAGTTTATCCCCCATGGTCTCGGACTAGCGAGATACATGTTCCCGGTGGCTTTTCGGCAAGAAAGAGTTGTGCTTCCGCTGCATCGCTGGAGCGAGGAGGAGGAGGTTGCTCGGTGCCTCAGACGTGTGTGTGAGCACGGATGCGCCGATAATTTGCGGCGCTAGGACTTCCTCTTGATATTGAGATCGGAAAGAGTTCGTCTACATCAACCACGAGTTCAACCTTGTTAAGATTTGTCGGTCTTCAAGGGTATGTTATCTATGGATGTATATACGCCCGTTGCTTGTATCTAGTATATAGATCTTGGTACATAGTTGTTCCCATCATAGAATTTTTTGTTTTCTATGTTGCGAACCCTACAGTGGTATCAGAGCCGGATCTATGCGTAGATGCTTTGCACGGATAGTACACATATGTATATGTGGGCGATGATGATCATGTTATTGCTTCTTAGTTGTACTTTTGATATTAGTGGCATAGTGGGATGAAGCGGCCCGGACAAACTTTACATGTCCTCGCACATGAGACCTGTTCCACGCTTGACATGCAACTAGTTTTGCATAAGTAGCTAGCGGGTGTCTATCTCTCCTACTATAGTCAATATCTATCAACAATTTGGTTATCCTTGTTGTGGTTCATGTTCGTAGGTAAGAACGGTTCTATCTTCGAAATCCCTAAGCCACGTAAAACTTGCAATGGATAAATTAGAAGCGTCTAATTTAGATTGTTGTTGGGCTAGTGTCATGACATGGTGATGTTGTAAGTAAAAGTATGAGTCGATAATCTTACAACACACATAACGTGTAAGTTCCATAGACCTTGGCCTTACACATAGAGGAATGATGACGATCATACCATGATGCACATGATGGAGATCAAGTGCAAGAACCATATCATTTCACTTTTCACATGAGATGTTTGTTGCATCTTATATTTCTTGTTTGGCGTTTTACTAGCATAATAATATGATCCCTCATTTAGATATCAAGATAAAAATGTGTTCTCCCTTAAGTATGCATCGATTATGTTTCACCGCTCCAACACATCACATGATGATCGGGTGTTCTTGGATCCACGATCATATTTCGGATGTAAGACAGTTTACACACGCGAATACTAAGGTTCTTACTTGGCGAGCCTAGCATGTGCAGACATGGCCTCAAAACACGGACCGAAAGGTTAAGCATGAGTCATATGAAATATATGATGCCCATTTGATGCTCGCCTTTGAAGCTACACCGACTCACATGATGATCGGACTTGGTGTAGTGGATTTGGTTCATGTAACCACCAAAAAGGCACGAGGGATGTCGTTTTTGAGTGGGAGTTCATTCTTAATTTTGGATTAGTTGAATTCAATCTATCATGAACTTAGTCTAAACTTTACAAATTCTGTTGTAGATGGCACCACCTACTTTTAATTTCAATGTGTTCATGGAGAAAGAGAAACTTGCAATGAGTGGTAGCAACTTCACCGACTGGGCCATGAATTTGAGGATTCTCCTCTTTGCTGCACAAAAGCAATATGTGCTAAAAGCGCCGCTAGCCCTCCACCACTTGATGATGCCCCTGACGAGGAAAAGAACGTATATCTGACTCGTCAGGAGGACCACAACTTACTTCATTGCGGCATATTGTATGGGCTAGAGCCAGAACTTCGAAAGCATTTCGAAAACGGCAATGCCTTTGATACAATGGGTGAGTTGAAAATGATTTTCAACAACCATGCTTCTTGTCGGGGGGATAATCCCCGGGTGGGGAAAGCCAAGCACAAGTAGGCCGGCCCCAGAAGGAATAGACCGTCTGGCCCTCAAGAAGGACAACTCTAGCTGGTTGGAAAACACCGCCCAACTGGGCTTATAACCTTCCCGGCTGGCCCGTCTAGCCGGTAGCCAGAAGAACCGGCCGGGTGGCCTCTTCCACCCGGCTCACCTCGGATTCTATGGAGAGCACGGAAGGGCTGACGATCCTTGCGGGGTATGCAGTTGGCTCTCCCTCGTCATTAGGCAAGCTGGCGTGCCGTCATGACCAGCGCTACCCGATGAAGATAAAGCAAAGTGGTCGACTGACTGGAGAAAGCAGTCCGGGTGACCGTTAAAGCAAGGGTGACACCCCAAAGGAAGCCCGGGTGACCGCTAAAGATAAGGATGACGCAAAAGAAGGGCGGACTGTGTCCTGGCCCACCAGCTGGGCCCTGCAGCCAGCCTTGTCCTATAAACCCATATCCAAACAGTAAACCCTAGGGCCCGACTTGTAGTCTGTCTCCCAGACCAGTATATAAGGGAGGGAAGAGCTGAGGTTCTAGGTAGGCAACAATAGAAGGATAAAAGTGTTGGTAGATAGTTCCCATCTTCCTCTAGATCTTGATAGTAGCTAAGAAAACAACTCAAGGAGCATCTGTATAGGGCATTTGCTCCCTCATATAGTTCATCTTGCAGGAGTAGGGGTGTTACCTCATCGAGAGGGCCCCGAACCTGGGTATGTCGCTGTGTTTGCAGTTTACCGTGCCCAACCCATTGCGTGTGCCACCGATTGCATCCGAGTGTCCCTTCTTTGCCATCCTCGATGGCACTGCCATGTTCCACACCATGACAGTTGGCGCCCACCGTGGGGCACAACGCTTCGGCTGGGATCATCTTCCACACGGGACTTCCGCTTGTTGCCGGTGAACGCGTGGCCTCTATAACATCCCAAAAATATTAAACTTGGATCATCAAACTCTAATCATCAAAATTAGGGTTAACAAAAACTTCTCCAACTAAAGGTATGAAAGCATTCATATGTGTGTGTATTCAAAATTTGGATTCTTTTGAATTTCCATGGTTTTGTGTTTCTTTTCTTGAAAAATGATTCTTAGGTGAAATAAACATCATCTAAACAATCCCCACACTTTTCCCAAAGACAAACAAGTCAAAACAAATAAACTAAGTGAATGGTCACTTTGGCCAAATTAACTCCCATGCCTACTTTGGCTATCCCTAACTTTCAGAACTTAACAGAAACTTGTATGGATCTTTGCACCCCTTGATAGTACTCATAATAAGGTACCAAGGCCCACTTTGTGATCATCCAAAAACATTCAAATACTTAGTTTAAATGACAGTTAAAAATTGAATCTATTTCATATGGGAAGATCCCACTTTTTCAAAAACCACTCAAACAAACTCAATTTTCAAAACCCAAGCTCTTGCGGCCATTTCATCAAACACTTGGAGACAACAAATCAATTTGGCCAAACTTCACTGTTTTGAGCAGTAATTTGGCTAAGCATTGTTCACCATTGATCACACCTGTCTCCCCCAGTGCCAAACAGTGCCTTGACCACCCCTAGCCCCTACCCTTTGCACCATGCCATGTCAACCCGAAGGAACCCTTGCCAGCCGACCATGGCTAGCTAGATAGAGCAAGCACCAAGCCTAAACACCATGTCTAGGACGCAGGCCACCGTCCACCGCCACCCCCTGTCCAGCGCTCGAACCCTGCCAGCCACTGGACCGCACGCTCAAGCCATGCCAAGCTTTGCTGAGAGCATACCGAGAGCGCGCCAGAGCGCCACCCTCGACACATTCCCACAGACCACGCGCCGCCCTCGCCGCGTGCACGCGTGATAAGCACCACCCCACAACCTCGCAGACACGCTCGTTCGCCGCCGCGCGGACCACGCGCGCTGTGCGCCATCAAAAACCCCGTCAGATCCGCTCAGAGCATCGAAGCATTCCGACCGATCAGCACCGCCCCACACCGCGCCACCACGTCGTTGAGCTTCGCCAGGGAGCACCGCACCGTCCCCTACCATCGCCCACGCCGATAGCCCTTTGTGCCGTCGACCACGACAAGCTCAGCCCATGCCCGTCGGTCCCCTCTCGCCACTATAAATAGAGACCTCCCCCGCTAGATTTCTTCACACCACCTCACTCCCCACCTCTCACTGAGACTTCCCACTTCTTCTCGGAGCAAGGCGAGCAGCGCATCACCGGAATTTGGCCGGAGCTCGCCGCGGCAGAGGAGGAGAAGAGCCATCGATTGGAGCCACCCAGGAGGAGCTGCCGATACCAGGAGGATCGCCATCGTTGACTTCGTCGTTCGCCCGCATCGCCGACCCTCGCCTGAGCCCTGGTGAGCCTCCCACGACCCCCACTGAGCCGCTAGGGTTCGAGCTCGCCGGTGACCTGTTCATCGACGACCCTCAGCCGTTGATCTCACTTCTAATCCAACGCACCATATCGCCCCGTACCGCTTCGTGTGTTATGAGCCACTGACGGGTGGAACCCCCTGTCAGCTGAGCCCTGCGCTGCGGAGTGACACTGGGCCGGCCCATTAGCATCTCCTGCGCAGCCCAAGCGTTTGAATTTAGATTTTTCTATTTTAATTCAAACTCAGTTCTGTACCTAGTTTCAAAAATCAACCCACATCGATTCAGTGAACCAAATTGCATGAAACCAATTTTGTTAGAAAGGTACTGAAATGCTTAATCCAAGCCCGTTGGATTCAAATCATTTGGATCTGTAGATCAGCCTTGGTAAAAATAACAAGTCAGAAGCTTTTCTGCATTCAAACATTTTTCAAATTTCAACCATAATAGCTTTTGAGTTGATTCCAACTCTCAAAAATAACATTTGATCATACCTTTAAGAATATATAAAAACATATGGGTTTACTTACAGAAATAATGTTCAAGTAATAAAAGAATGCCATATAGGCATTTCTAGCCACTTTAATGATTTAAAATAAAAGGTTAAACCTTATTAAATTGTGACACCACTTTAAATCACATTTCCATGTTTGGTTTGGAGAATATTAAATCTTAAGTAGTTTTTCAATGAGTAGAAATTACTTTTCTAAAAATAAAATAAATAAGGCAAAGGCTTTAATCTAGTAATGTTAGTGATGATGCTAGATCATCTATAGTACCCCTTTGTGTGATGATTGAAAATAGTTAAGTATTGTTTGGTAATTGTGTACCTCGTATTTATTCATAGACGCTAGTACCAACCAAGGATACGAGGAGGAAGGAGGATACTACGAAGAAGAAGCCGAGGAGAACTTCAACCACTGCTCTGCACAAGGCAAGCCTTACTAACCAAGTTGACCTATGCAAGACCATACTTGCAAGCTAGATAATCTTGATGTCATCCCAAGGCATGAGATTGAACTTAGTTAAACCCCACTTGTTTACCATCCCTCATTAGTACTTGCCTCCACTTGTAGATGCTAGTGCTAAGCATAAAACTTGATCAACTTTAGATGGGAGTACTTGGTGGAAAATGGTTATGAAAACCTTAGAATGACGAGTCATTCTACTGAGATGTTTTGACATGTGTTTCCGAACACCAGATGATTTTGATGATGAAAATGTTGAGGCATGAGCCTTAGCCCTTTATAAAACTGATGGTTGTCTGGATGCGATACCATTCCAATTTTATCGTACAACCACAATACCCGAAAATTGGGTAGGGCTTGACTGGAAACTTATATACCTTAGTATGGGTTCCCTCACGACCAAGGTCTGAGCTGAGGCTAACTTGTGAAGATTGTCCACCTGTGCAGTACCCAAGATGACAGTTGGTCATGGTTGGGAGGCCAAACTCACAGGAGAGGTGCCTATACTAGGGCGTGTAACTGAAAGGTTATGATTGATTATCCGCATACTGAGTATGGTGAATTCAGGATTTGTTCCTGACGGATGTATCGAATGTTGTGGTGAAAGTGTGCAATCTCTGCAGAGTGTCAAACTATTCGAATAGCCGCGTCCGCGGTTATGGACAGTTGGAATGGCCGTACTGTTCCCCCGTCAGATGTTTTCAAAATGACTTGCAAAATGAATTGAGACTTTGACTTGACCACAACAGAGTTGTGATATGAAATTCAAGTTCCCATTTAGGTGTTATAAAATTTCAACTAGCTTTCTTTGCTTTTGAACTTAGTAGAGGTAAATCTGGCTTTTTGCGAAACAACCCTAGAGCTTAGTATCCTACTACAAAAACCCCCTTAACTTGTTAGCATTAGTTTGCGAGTACTTAAAGAGTACTCATGGCTTTGTCCCTGGATATTCCCGTGGCCAGACTATGAAGAGGAGTACCAGGATGATGGACCACAGGAAGGTTACGACAACTAGGATCATCTCCCATCGTCAGCATTTCCCGTGACCCCGAAGATGGAGCTTCGCCTATGCTACCTTTATTATTACGTATTTCCGTTGCTTGAATTGTATTAAGACTGGATCATGAGATCCTTATTTGTGTAAGACCTTATTTATGGTTTGTAATGGATGATGTACTGTGGTATCCAAATCTGTTATGTCTCGCAAAAATGGTAATCCTTGGATTGCGATGTATGGCATAACATGCATCTGGGATTAAAAATCTGGGTGTTGACAGCCTCCGGCCTCATTCTCATGTTCGTCGCTTTCGACTGCGTTGTCGACAATGCCGCGTGCTTCGCCGGGAGACATCCGCGTCTACGTCGCCACTGTCTCTGAGGTTTTCCCCAGCGTGGTCACCCCCGTCTTCGACATGATCCTCGCCCACGGCCCAGCCGCGGTGAGTGGTTGCGTCTAAGTCATGGTGGTAAACGCCCGCGAAAACGATCGTCCACCTTAGGAGCGCCGGGCGGGAGGAGAGAACTCCGCGCCCGAGCAAGAGCAAGAGCAAGACCTGCTCACTGCCTCCATCAAGCACTTGTGCGCTCTGGTCGTCGTCGAGGCAGACCCGGCAGCTGCCGTGGCCGCGCTCGAAGCTACGCACCAGAAGCTCCTGGAGGAGGCCACCAAGGTCGCACTAACCAGCGTCAGCTGAACGCCACCGTGCATGAGTACAACACGGCCCACGGCTTCATCAGGAAGATCCAGCACCGGGGGCGCGACCTAGCATCAGAGCTGGACCGTGCCGCCAATTCACATGCAGGTGTGGCACAACCCGTCTACAGCACCCCCGCCAAGAACATGAGGGCAGCCGAGGCGGCAGCCGCGGAGCTGAAGCACCTCGAGGGCGAGGAGCTTCGTCGCCAGCAGGAGCGCGTCCAGCTCCTCGTCGCCACCGCTAACAAGCAGCAAGCCGAGGGCACCCCCAGCCAGATGGGCAACTCCCAGGACATCATCGTTCGCAAAGGCGCGGACCAGACATCGCATGGGGGAAGCAAGCATCAGCAAGCATCTTCCCCAGGAGGAGTCGGACAAAATAGCCGCCCGCGTGGCGAATCCGGCAACCGCGGCCGTCACAACCGAGATGCCGCCACATCTAGCGTAAGCCGCGCTCCGGCAGCAGGAGCTTCCCAAGGGAAGAAGACACGCGGCCCGGATGAAGGAGCAGACACGAACAAGGACCCGCCTACATCACGCATGAAGGGCCGGCTTGGCCCCTGAGAACCGGCTGATGCGCGCGAGCGCATCGACCTCCTGGTGCAGTCACGCACGCTGGAAGAGGAAAGTCCGACTGGCCCGAAGTGTTTCAGCCTGCGCATCCGGAACGAACCGTTTCCGAAGGGTTTTTCTCTTCCAAGGTATGCGCCAAAATACAATGGCACAGTCAAGCCAGAGGATTGGTTGGTGGACTACACCACCGCAGTGGGAATCGCCAACGGAAACCTTCGCCTGGCCGTCTGTTATGTCCCCCTCATGCTCGTCGATTCGGCAAGAACATGGCTCAATAGCCTCCCCGACAACAGCATTAACGCCTGGCTGGACTTTGAAGAAGCGTTCATTCGCAACTTCACCGGAACATACAAGCGTCCGGGTCGACCCGACGAGCTCGCCCTCTGCGTGCAGGGCAAGGACGAGTCTGACCGCGCCTACCTCACCCGGTGGACTAGCATGCACAACTCATGCGAAGGGGTGCGCGAGCACCAAGCGATAGACTTCTTCACCAATGGCTACCGAGACGGCACCATGAAGTTGCCGCAGAGCCTACGCGATGTACAGAAGTTCACCGGGTGCCTGGCCTCCCTCAGCCGGTTCGTTAGCCAGCTGGGTGAGAAAGCCCTTCCCCTGTACCAGCTGATGAAGAAGACGGACAGGTTCGTCTTGACAGCTCAAGCAGACGAAGCTTTCCGGGACCTCAAATGCATGCTCACCTCACCGCCCATTTTGGCGGCGCCAACGACAAAGGAGCCTATGCTGATGTACATCGTTGCCACAAACAGAGTGGTTAGCGTGGTACTGGTAGTGGAAAGGCCAAAAGAAGGGAAGGCCCAACCGGTCCAGCGCCCCGTATACTACCTGAGCGAGGTACTATCGCTCTCCAAGCAGAACTACCCCCACTACCAGAAGCTGGTGTATGGCATGTACATGGCCGCCAAGAAACTCAAGCACTACGTCCAAGAGCACTCCATCCGGGTAGTAGCATTGGCCCCGCTTGCGGAAATTATCGGCAACAAGGACTCCACCTGGCACGTGGCAAAATGGGCCATCGAGCTCGCTGCGCATAACATCTAGTACGAGCCACGGACAGCAATCAAGTCCCAAGCACTGGCCGATTTCATCGTCGATTGGGCGAAGACACGGTACATGCCACCAGTGCCTGATTCAACTTAATAGAAGCTATACTTCGACGGCTCCAAGATCTGAGGAGGACTCGGAGCCGGAATCATGATAACCTCGCCAAAAGGCGACCGACTGGAGTACGTCCTCCACATCCACTTCAAGGCATCCAACAACGTCGCCTAATATGAAGCGCTCATCCACAGGCTCAAGATGGCCAAGCAGATAGGCATCCAGAGGGTACTGTGCTTTGGAGATTCAGACCTGGTGGTGCAGCAGGTATCCGATGAGTGGGACACAACGGACGCAAACATGGATCTCTACCATTTCTTCGTCCAGCAGCTGTGTGCCTGTTTTGAAGGATGCGAGTTCCACCATGTACCTGGAGCCAACAACGAAGCCGCTAACGCCTTGGCCAGGGTTGGCTCAACAAGACAAGCCATACCGCCTGGAGTCTCCCTCCAACACCTGCGCAAGCCCTCCATCATTCCGTCACCAGAATCCGACTCCATCGTACTCAACGCAGATCCAGGAACAGCCGGTGCCGTGCCGCACCCGGAGACTGCCGCGCCGCACCCGGGGACTGCCGCGCCGCACCCGGGGACTGCCTCAACGCATCCGAGGAATGCCTCGCTACACCCAGGGACCGCCTCGCTGCACCCGAGGACTGCCGCGACGCATCCCATAGTCGACACCAGCAAGCTACCACCCGAAAAGCCTCCCGACATTCCAGAGCCCGCCATTCGTGAGGAGATCAAGCTCATCATGCAGACGATGCACACCATTCGGGAAACACCCGACTGGGCGAGGCCGTTCATGAACTTCTTGGCCAAAGATGAACTCCCGACGGAGGAAGTGGCAGCACGACAAGTGTGGCAAAGAGCAAGCGCCTACACCATCATCAACAACGAGTTGTACAAGCGCATCGTCGTGGGCATCTATAAGCGATGCGTAAGACAAGAGGAGGGAACCAAGATCCTAGCTGACATACACCAGGGCGAATGCGGCCACCACGCTTCATCAAGGGCAATAGCATCCAAGGCTCTCCGTCATGGTTTCTACTGGCCCACAGCACTGAAGGACGCTGAGGAGTTGTCAAAACATGCAACAGTTGTCAGCGATTCAGCCAGCTGAAGCACACACCATCTGCAGCACTAAAGACGATACCAATCACCTGGCCGTTCACAGTCTGGGGGCTAGAAATGGTTGGACCATTCAAGACAGCTTGATCCGGTATGACGCACCTACTTGTAGCCGTGGACAAGTTCACCAAGTGGATCGAGGAAAAGCCCATCAAGAAGCTGGACGGAGCGACGGTGATCAAGTTCTTCACGGACATCATCATCCGATTCGACTACCCGCACAACATCATCACGGACAATGGAACCAACTTCACGAAAGGAGTTTTCGCTCGCTTCTGCGGAGAGAAGGGCATCCGCCTAGACCTGGCATCAGTCGCGCACCCACAGTCCAACGGACAGTGCGAGCGCCCTAACGGACTGGTCCTAGCTGGAATCAAGCCAAGGCTGATCGAACCACTCATCAGATCACCTGGATGCTGGATAGAGGAATTGCCGGCCGTGCTCTGGAGCCTACGCACCACCCCCAACCGCTCAACCGGCTTCACATCGTTCTTCCTTGTCTATGGGGCAGGAGTAGTTCTCCGTACAAACATCCAGTTCGACGCACCCCGCAAGCATCTCTACACGGAACAGGAGGCCAAAGAAGCGCGAGAGGACAATGTGGACCTTCTCGATGAAGCGCGAGAGTTAGCTATGTCCAGGTCAGCAATCTATCAGCAAGACCTACGCCGATACCACGCCAGCCGGATCCGGCCTACCTCTTTCCGCGAGGGAGATCTGCTGCTGCCTCTGGTCTAGAGCATAAAAGGAATGCACAAGCTGTACCCACCATGGGAAGGCCCATTCATCGTCAGCCGGGCGCTTCACAACAATTCATATTATCTGATCGACGCCTAGCAGCCAGTGAATAACAAGGTAGATCGCTCGGACAAGGAAACGAAACGCCCATGGAACGCGAGCCTACTCCGGACATTTTACACTTGAGCAAGAAGTGTATGAATCTCCCCTTTTCATGTAATAAATGAACAAGCTTGGAAGCCTCATCGTAGTACCGAGGACTTTGTCCCAATTTCGTGTACCATATACGCCCCCGTACCGGCTGGCCCTGACGCCCATGACTCCTATAGGCAGCATAATATTGCACAAGGTGCCTAGAGAAAACTCTTCGGTTCCGGCTTCAGACCACAAGCTGGCTGTCGACCCGGCAAGAGCGAATCTCAAAGCACACACCTCAATAAAATGCCAGTGCAGAAGACAGGGGCGCCTAGGTGAACTGGTCGCGCCTACACGAGTTAAGCCAACAACAACGAACCAAAGTATCGCGAGGCATGCTAGCTCAGCCTCTCCTTCGGTTCCGGCTGTAGACCGCAACCCGGCTGGCAGCCAGCAAGGGTAGCACTCGAAAGGCTAATGCTCGCTGAGAAAAGGGGAGATGCTAATGGCCTAGCTCAAAAGGGCGTGTCTCCTTGTTTCTTTTTTCGTTCAGTCCTAACTACAAACGGATACATGCATAATGAAACTAACCCAAAGCAACGTTGTGTCTCGCGCGACACGAGCCACAACTTGGCAGGAAATATGAAGGCAAAGAGCTTCGACTCGGCTGGCTACCCCAGCCAGCCCGAACCTCGGGGACTACACCAAGTGGGCGCGCTCCCGCGCACCCATCAACATAAGTAAAGGTGGCAAGGAGCTTCGACCTGGCTGGCGACCCCAGCCGGCCTGAACCTCGGGGACTACACCCAGTGGGCGCGCTCCCGCGCACCCATTAACCCAAGTGAAGATGGCAAGGAGCTTCGACCCGGCTGGCTACCCCAGCCGGCCGAAACCCCGGGTACTACATCCAGTGGGCGCGCTCCCGCACACCCATCAACCCAAGTCAAGGTGGCCAAAAGCCCCGACCTGACCGGCCACCCAGCCGGCAACAATACCAAAAACCACAGTTAATGAAGGCATATCAACAAGCAGACGGAGTGCGCTCAAGAATTGAAGAGGGCACCACGAGATTTAAGCAGAACATGAAGGTTCCGCGCTCAATTCAAAGTCTGATGTAAAAAATTCATCAAAATGTAGCACCAACAAAAGACGAAGTTTACAAATACACCCGGCATCCCGGGGATCAAGGTTCAGCGGCAGGAGCGACAAAGGAAGCATCAGTAGCTGGAGCAGGAGGCGGACTGGCAGGAGGAGCGTCAGAGCCGGCTGCAGGAGCTTGGCTGGTGGAGGCAACATCGATGGGATTCCAGGGCGTCGGGGTCCAGTGTAGCGGCAGCGGCTCGACGGGGTCGCGAAAATCACGCTCCAGGTCCACGTAGGTGCCAATCTTCACCCCGCAGGACCGAATCACCGGAATACTATCGCGAAGGCCCTCGTAGCTCGTCCAAGAAAGAAACCACGTGTGAGCACACCGAGATCGGCCCCGGGATACCACAAATTGACCAAGGCCAGAGCCATCGCCACACCGCCTCAGGCCCCCCATTCCTTGTGGTTGTCCAGGACGTCGATTCCACGAGACTAGGAAACTGCCAAGCTGGCGATGTCATGCACATCACCTGCATCCGGCCAGATGTAGTGGAAGAGGTAGTTGGCAACAGCACAGAGACCATTGCTCTCTCCCGCCAGCACCTTCACCAGATCCAAGGCGGCCAGGTCGTGTCCGACATCCTCCACAGGCAGCTTATCCAGGGCCATCTCGGTAGCCTTAGGGTAATAGCTGCAACCAAGGACAGGAGTGAGCATCAGGACTAGACCAAATTAACCACGACACAGCGGAGGGTGGAGGCAGAAGAAATTACTGATGACCATCTCCGAGACGCTCTAGAGGTGCTGAGTCAACTCCCCCTCCCGGGAGCGAAGAATCTTGATCGTCTCCTCCTATTGGGCGGAGATCGTCTCAAAATTCTTCGACGCCTCCGCCCGGATGTCAGAGGCCTTCTTGCCCCGCTCCATGCTAACCTCAAGCTGATGCTTGGCCGTGGCAAGTTGATCGAACTGCGCCTGTCGCGCCTTGTTCGATTCCTCTAGCCGGGCAACCTCAGCCTTGAGGCGCACCACCTTCTTCTCCTTGTCCAGGATCATGGTTGTAGGAGGATACCCAATGGTCAAAAAAAACGAGAAAAGGGAGCCAATCGCCAAGACAGATCTGAAGAAGCAATCTTACGACCAAGATCCCGGGTGTTCTTCACTGACTCCGAAAACGCTCTCTGCAGCAAGAAAACCGAGTAAGAGACGGAACAAAAAACCGGCTGAAAAAGGAACGCACGGAAAATATAACCGGGAGAGACATTTACCTCCATCAAAACAGACAAATTTTTGGCCTCGCCAAGGCCCTTTTCCAACCCCTCAACCAGGTGGCGCACCTGATCGAGTGCGACAGGTGCCGTGCCCGAGAGCTGGGCGAGAATCGCACCCGACATCAGCACAGCTGGAGCTGGCCTCGAGCCGGTAACGACAACCTCGTCATCATCGGTAGCCACATCCGAAGGTGTGGCAATCACCAACTCCCTCCCAGCCGGCGTGGAGGCGCCCGGCTGGCCGCCACCCGCTGCAGCCGCCTGCATGGCCCCAGCCTCCTCTGTCACCTCCGTGATCACGGGCCTGGCGAAGCTGCCTGGAGCATCGCTCCAGGTCGGGTTCACGCCAGCCCCAGGACGAAGGAAGGGGGTCTCCGTGTCCTTAGCAACCACAAACAGCTGCCCCAACCATGAGGACGTGGGCGCCTGATGCAGCAACCCTGTGGTCGGGGAGCCCTGAGGGACCCTGGGTGGAGACGGCGTGGCGGGAGTGGTCGACGCGGCAGGCGCAGCCGGGTTGGATGCAGTCGATGCCGAAGCAGCCGACGACCTCACCGTCTCCTCAACCACCAAAGGAGGGGGAGGAGCAACGACGACAGCGCCACCATCGCCAAGTGACATCGCCTCGCTGCAAGAAACGAAAAATAAGAGAAAGCACCAACAAGAGTAGCAGAACAACAAGGGAGATGCAAGAAGGACGCTAACCCGACGACGGACGGTGGAGCGACGACTTGGCGCCCCCGGCGCGTCCTTTTCTTTTCAAATGGAGCGGGAGCGGCAACAGGTGCCGCCCTCTTCCCCCGGGATATCTCTGCGGGTTTGTCTCGACCGCCCTCCTCGTCGGTGACATCGACAGCAACAAAAACAAAGCCTCAAACCACAACCTCACGAGCCAGGACGAGAGAAGGAGCTGCAGACGGCAACTTACCATAAGGATCCGAGGGGCCGTCGTTCGCCCGGATGGGAAACCCTTCGGGATCCGTCTAGGGGTACTTCTTCGGCTTCCTGTCCGCCAATAAGGACGAAAGCGGGAGGTCACCCATACCGTCTTAGGCTAGCTGCGCCGTGAACAACTACTCAAAAAGGGGAGCATAAGGCACCCAAGGAAAACTAACAACGATGAAGAGAAAATGCAAAAGAACTAGAGGACAACTCACGCGGGGTGACATGCGGCCGCTATGGTACGGCGGGCAGGAGTACGCCCAGTTTGCCTCCATACGGAACTTGGAGATCATGGAGACCCAGTTCCGCAGGTCCTGGTAGGGCACCTCCTTCCGCGACGTCCTCGTCGGATCATCATCGGTCGACATACGGCACATCTTGTGCGACCGCTTCTACAGCGGAAGCACGCGACGCACCATCCACGACAGCGTGATGTCCTGGGCAGTAAGGCTCTCCGTCTCCACCATCGCCTCCACCCAGGTGGCCATCTGGTCGAGGTCCGCCGAGGCGCCCATACCTTTCGTCGACCAGCCCTTCTGCGTTGAGGGCATGTTGATGCAAGGTGGAAGGCAGATCCAGTCCACCTCTGTGGTGTTGCTCACATAAAAATATGAGCGCTACCACAGCTTGATGGTGTCGGGAAGCTCGAACCGTGGCATCGACGAAGAGGGCCCCGGATAAATGGCGCAACAGCCCGTTTGCGTCAGGGGACCGTCCTTGGCGGTGTTCTGGGGATTGAAGTGGAAGAACTTGAGGAAGTTTGCCACCTCGGGCCACACCCCCAGGTACGACTCGCAGCATGCCATGTGGTGCGACAGCTGCGCGATGGCGTTGGCGCCCAGATGATGGAGTTGTAGGCCGAAGAAGACGAAGAGATGGAGGAGGAAGGGGCTAACGGGAAGGCCGAAGCCGTGGGCAAAGTGTGCAAGGAAGATGACGCGCTCCTCGGCCGAGGGTCCGACACCCGCTCCCCCTCCGGCGCGAGTCGGTGCTTCACCAGCATCAATGAGCCGGATACTTGTTGACGAGGTCGTCGGTCACGAATGACCCACACCAACCGCCGCGCTGCTCCGACAACATATCTGCAGGAGGGGCGGCCGTGGTGAACGGTGTCTCCGGCGGCGGCAAGGAAAAGGGGCGCAAGGAGCAAGGCGCGCTGGAGCGGAAGATAAGATGAGCCGAAGGACGAAGAAGTGTGGGCATCGTTCCCCCTCTAGGGCCCTATTTATCCCCGCCAGCGGCACCGTCGCCCCCTCGGCTCCCGCACGACGCGTGGTAGCTAGGCGCCACGGCTGCACGACGTTTCGGCTTTGGATCCTTTGCGCCATCATAACCACCATAGAAGATCCACGGGCATTACCGGGAGACGAGGCGTGCGCGCTCGCCCCGAGAAACCGCTGCGGCAAGTTGCGCGCGCAGTTGCCAAAAACCGACGCAGCGACGCGGAAGTCCAACTGACACGACGTGCACCAGAGCAGTAGCGTGGGTGACGACATCAACAACGTCATCAAGCTAACGTTTCGTCTCCAGCTACGCCAGTCGGTCCCTGCCTTCGCTGTCTACACCCAGTGGGCGACCATTGATTCCGCAGCCGGTTAAATCCAGCCGGAAAGCAAAAGCAAAAGCTGCAGCCAGATGCGGTCAAACAATCACTTCAAGACGAAAAAAGAGCACGCAAGATCTTACCCGCCGGCCAAGCCCATACGTGCTCGGGGACTAGTGTCGGGGGGATAACCCCCGGGTAGGGAAAGCCAAGCACAAGTAGGCCGGCCCTAGAAGGAACAGGCCGTCTGGCCCTCAAGAAGGATAACTCCAACTGGTTGGCAAACACCACTGGGCTGGGCTTATAACCTTCCCGGCTGGCCTGTCTAGCCGGTAGCCAGAAGAACCGGCCGAGTGTCCGCTTCCACCCGGCTCACCTCAGATTCAATGGAGAGCATGGAAGGGCTGATGCTCCTTGCGGGGTACGCCTCTGGCTCTCCCTCATCATCAGGCAAGCTGGTGTGCCGTCATGACCAGCGCTACCCCATGAAGATAAAGCAAAGTGGTCGGCTCACTGGCGAAAGCAGTCCGGGTGACCATTAAAGCAAGGGTGATGCCCCAAAGGAATCCCGGGTGACCTCTAAAGAGAAGGATGACGCTAAAAGAAAGGCGGATTGGGTCCTGGCCCACCGGCTGGGCCCTGCGGCCGGCCCTGTCCTATAAACCCATATCCAAACAATAAACCCTAGGGCCCGATTTGTAATCTGTCTCCCCTGACTAGTATATAAGGGAGGGCAGAGCTAGGGTTCTAGGTAGGCAACAATAGAAGGATAGAAGTGTTGGTAGCTAGTTCCCATCTTCCTCTAGATCTCGATAGTAGCTAAGGAAACAACTCAAGGAGCATCTATACAGGGCATTTGCTCCCTCATATAGTTCATGTTGCAGGAGTAGGGGTGTTACCTCATCGAGAGGGCCCCGGACCTGGGTACATCGCTGTGTTTGCAGTTTACCGTGCTCAACCCATTGCGTGAGCCACCGATTGCATCCGAGTGTCCCTTCTTTTCCATCCCCGATGGCACTGCCGTGTTCCACACCACGACACTGCTATAGAGAGTTATAATGCTTCAGAAAAGTTCTTTAGCTGCATGATGGAAGAGAACAGATCTGTTAGTGAGCATGTACTCAAGATGTCGGGTTACACCGATAAGCTTGTGTCCTTGGGAATAATGATTCCCATTGAATTAGGCATCCATCATGTTCTCCAATCTCTGCCACCTAGCTATAAGAGCTTCGTGAATAACTATAACATGCAAGGCATGAAGAAGTCTCTCCCCGAGCTTATGTCAATTCTTAAAACTGCAGTGGAGATCAAGAAGGAACATCAAGTGTTGATGATCAATAAGACCACCGGTTTCAAGGAAGACAGAAAGGGTAAACAGAAGGGAAAGAAGGGCGGCAAGCCGGTTGCCGTACCTGAAAAGAAATCCCGAGTTGGCCCTAAGTCTGATACCGAGTGCTATTATTGCAAGGGGACTGGCCACTGGAAGCGCAACTGTGTAACATCCCAAAAATACTAAACTTGGATCATCAAATTCTAATCCTCACATTTAGGGTTAACAAAAACTTTTCTAAATAAAATTATGAATGCATGCATATGTGTATGCATTGATTTCGAATTCTTTTAAACCCACCTTGTTTGTTTGTTTCATTTCTTGTAAAATGTTTCTTAGGTGAAATAAACATCATCTAAAACATCTCCCACACTTTTCCTAAAGACAAGTAAATCAAAACACATATATGAAGTGAATGGTCACTTTGACCAATTTAACTCCCATGCCTACTTTGGCTGTCTCAAAGTTTCAAAACCTAACAGAAACTTTTCTGGATCTTTGCACCCCTTGAATGTACTCATAACAAGGTATCAAGGCCCACCTTGTGATCATCCAGAAACTTTCAAATGCATAGTTTAAATGACAATTCAAAATTGAATCTTTATCATATGGGAAGATCCCACTTTTTCGAAAACCACTCAAACAAGCTCAACTTTCAAAACCCAAGCATCTGCAGACTCACCAACACCAATCTAGAAAACCCACCAAAATTCTTTTCAAAATTCAAAACTTGATTTCATGCGGCCATTTCATCAAACAAGTTGCAGACACAAATAAAAAAAACATCAAACACTATAGTGTGCAGTAAAATTGGCCTAACTTGTTCCCTAGTTAGCTCACACACAGCTCAGTAGATCATCTAGGAAGTTTAACTAAGGACTAGCACCCCTGTGAGCTTGCCATTGCCATCAATGGTGAACATCCGAAGCCAACCTTGCCACCCCATTATGGACAGCAGGCTAGAGGAAGAACTAGCCGTGCCAACCTTGTCTGGGAGGCAGCCCACCGTCCATCGCCACTACCTGTCCCAGCCGCGTGCGTTGCCAAGCCCTGGACCACACGCACAAGCCGCACTCAGACCATGCCAAGCATGCGCCAGAGCGCCACCCTCGACCAGCGTCCACAGACCGCGCGCCGCCCTCACCGCGTGCACACAAGATCACCACCGACCCAGGAGACCGCCAGATATCCCTGTTTGTCGCCTCGTGCCATACAGCCACCGCCCGCCGTCGAAGACGCCGCCTCTGCCGCGCAGAGCACCGCCCGTTCCAGACCAAACCACATCGCCCCATGTCTCGAGACCATGTTGTTGAGCATCACCAGGAGACACCGCACCGTCCCCTACCCTTGCCCATGCCTTTAGCCGCCTGTAACCTCGCCCCCAACGAGCTCACCGTGCGCCCCGACGGTCCCCTCGCTCGACTATAAATAGAGGTCACCCCACACGATTTCTTCACACCATCTCACTCCCCTCTCCTCACTGACCGTGCCACACCGTTCTCAGAGCAAGGAGAGCACCACCTCGCCGGAATTTCACCGGAGCCCGCCGCCTCTGGAGAAGAAGGGAGCCAGCGATTGGAGCCGCCCCGGGAGAAGCCACCAGTACCAGGAGATTCGCCATCGTCGACTTCGTCGTTCGCCCACCTCGCCGACCCTCGACCGTACTCCGGTGTGCCCCCAGCACCCCTCACTGGCCGCGCTAGGTTTCGTTCTCGCCGGAGTTGTCTCGCGTCGACGATGACCCCCAGCCGTTGGATTAGAACTAGATCGAACGATCCACGTTGCCCCATAACGCTTCGCCCAGCCCCGTGTCACTGACGAGTAGAGACACCCACTTAAGCAGCCCGCGGGAGCACTGCGCTTAGCAGGCCGGCCCAGTACTTTTTCCCGCGCAGCCCAGCGATTCAAATTAAACCTTTTTATTTTTAAATTCAAACACACTTCTGTACCCAACTTCAAAAATCAACCCAGATCGATTCAGTGCATCAAATTGGATGAAACCAATTTTGCTGGAAAGGTCTGTGAATGCTGAATCCAAGCCCGTTGGATTCAAGTCATTTGGATCTATAGATCACCAATAGTGAAAATAACAAGGCAGAAGCTTTTCTGCATTCAAACATTTTTCAAATTTAAACCATAAAAGATTTTGAGTTGATTCCAACTCTCAAAATTCACATTTAACCATACCTTTCATAATATATAAAAATATATAGATTTACTTGCAGAAATAATGTTCAAGTAATAAAAGAATGCTACATAAGCATTTCTATCCACTTTAATTAATTAAAATAAAAGGGTAAAACCTTATTATATTGTGACACCACTTTAAATCACATTCCCATGGACTACAATATGTGGTGATGACATGTGTCAACATGATCCCATATTTGGTTTGGAGAATATTAAATCTTAAGTAGTTTTTCAATGGGTAGAAATTACTTTTCTAAAAATAAAAAGAATCAAATCAAGCCTTAACCTTGTAAGGTTAGAGATGATGTTAGATCATCTATAAGACCCTTGTGTGTGATGATTACAAGTAGTTAAGTATTGTTTGGTGATTGTGTACCTCGTATTTATTCATAGACGCTAGTACCGACCAAGGCTACGAGGAGGAAGGAGGATACTACGAAGAAGAAGCCGAGGAGAACTTCAACCACTGCTCTGCACAAGGCAAGCTTATATTGACATTGATGCAAGCTAAAACTTGCAAGATACTCTACTTTAGCAAGCCAAATACTACTAGTGAATGTGCAAGCTGATAATAAACCTATGCAAGCTAACCCTTGCAAGATTACCCATTTGATAAACCAATCCTAGATTTATGTGCAAGCTTCTCACTTTATTTCTTTATCAAAGCTTACTTAAAGTTTACTTAAGTGACTGGTAGATTTTGGAAAGATGCTGAAGGTTGCATAGAGAGCATAAAATTTGGCCTAAGCTAGAAACCTTGATATCAGCCTAAGATATAAGGTTGGACTTAGTGAAACTCCACTAGTTACCACCCCTCATTAGTACTACCCCCACCTGTAGATGCTAGTGCTAAGCATAAAACTTGATCAACTTTTAGATGGGAATACTTGGTGGAAAAATGGTTATGAAAACCTTGGAATGATGGATCATTCTATTGAAATGTTTTGGACATGTGTTTCCGAACACCTGATGATTCTGGTGATAAAAATGTTGAGGCATGAGCCTTAGCCCTTTATAAAACTGATGGTTGTCTGGATGCGATACCATTCCAATTTTAGCGTACAACCACAATACCCGAATATTGGGTAGGGCTTGACTGGAAACTTATATACCTTAGTATTAGTTCCCTCACGGCCAAGGTCTGAGCTGAGGCTACCTTGTGAAGATTGTCCACCTGTGCAGTACCCAAGATGACATCTGGTCATGGTTGGGAGGCCAAACTCACAGGAGAGGTGCTCATACTAGGGCGTGTAATTGAAAGGTTAGGATTGATTATCCGCATACTGAGTGTGGTGAGTTCAGGATTTTTCCTGACGGATGTATCGAATGTTGTGGTGAAAGTGTACAGTCTCTACAGAGTGTCAAACTATTCGAATAGCCGCGTCCGCGGTTATAGACAGTTGGAGTGGCCATACTGTTCCCCCGTCAGACTTTTCAAAATGACATGTGAAATGAATTGAGACTTTGACTTGACCACAACAAAGTCGTGACCTGAAATACAAGTTCCCACTTAGGATTTATAAAATTATGACTAGCTTCAGAACCTAGTAGAGATAAATCTGGCTTTTGCAAAACAACCCTAGAGCCTAGTGTCCTATTACCCAAAAAACCCCTTTACTTGTTAGTATTAGTTTGCGAGTACTTAAAGAGTACTCATGGCTTGTCCCTGGCTATTCCCATGGCCAGACTATGAAGAGGAGTACCTAGAAGATGGACCCCAGGAAGGTTACGACAACTAGGATCATCTCCCATCGTCAGCATTGCCTGTGACCCCGAAGATGGAGCTTCGCCTACGCTACCGTTATTATTACGTATTCCGCTGCTTGATGTTGTATTAAGAACTGGATCATGAGATCCCTACTTGTGTAAGAACTTATGTATCGTTTGTAATGGATGAAGTACTATGGTATCCAATTCTGTTATGTCTCGCAAAAATGGTAATCCTGGGATTGCGATGTATGGCATAACAGGCATCTAGGATTGAAAAATCCGGGTGTTTACAAGTTGGTATCAGAGCCATCCTGACCATAGGAGACCCTAGTTAGATTGAACGTTGAACCAAAAACTTAGTTTCAAAACCAAAGAAAACAAATATTTACGAAAACTTATTCTCATTCTTACCTCTTTAATTCTTTCATAAAACTTCATGTTCCTCAAAAACTCTTGCAAAATAGATAAAATTTTGACACACTTGATCACTCTGCTAATCTATTCATCCTCTATTTTTATAGATGGACGTGAAGTACAGCAAGTTTTACCAACTTGGGAATGGAGGAGACCTTATCTTTGAGAGGGATCTGGATCAGCTTTCGGAACTTCTGGAGCGTCCGCACCCCGAGTTCTTCGGAGCTCAGCTCAATGATCAAGGAGGAGAAGATCTGCAGTGGCTAATTGTTGCAAGTCTACGAGGAAAGATTGAACCTCCCACTGCGGAGGGAATTCAGTTTACCTTGAGGGAAAACAACTGGCTCGATGGACTTGCCAGAGCAATGCAGGAAGCTCTTTCCCGTCTGTGTGGGCAGAGCATCAATCAGATCAAGGGTACTCGCTTTGAGTTTTGCCCAAGGCGTGATGCAAAAGGGACAACCATTGGAAGCCCCATACCACCCGAGCTGAAGACTCAATTGGACCACCTTAGCTTCATGATGTATGATCGTCAGCAGGAATTGGACAACTGTCGTGACTATTGCAACCACAAGTCTGCCATCATCAAGACGAAGGACCAGACCCTCGCCATGCTAGCAAAGGATCGCAAGTCTCGCCGCCGTCAGCTCGACAAGAAGGAGCGCATTATTTCCCGTCTTCGCCATCGCATCTCATCTCTGGAGGAGACCATCCATGAGAGAGACATGCAGTTAGAGGAATGGGAGAATGCCGGAGAGGACCTTCGTGGAGACCCTTACTCCTATCTCAGCGATGACGATGATTTTCTAGAGGATCAGGCCATGGACTTCTTCACCGATGAGGATGATTTCGCCTTCATCGATGATGCTGAAGATGATGAAGCCATAGACTCCGAGGAGTAGTAGCACTGAGCACTAGCGTAGTGAGTAGTAGTCGGTCCCACTGTATCGTAGTTTCCAGAATGGTTCTTAAAACCATCTGTTTTTCCTTGCTGTGGTGTGCGTTGTATCGAGTGAATGAATGAATGAAAAAGCAAGTTGATAGAAAAACCTAAGTCAAACTCTAAAAACTTTTCAAAAACCCAAAACCTTAGAAATTTCCCTCTTTTCTCATGATCTATATCAATCTTCAGATGCCACGTGGAGGAAGTGGTTCAGCCCCGGACCCGATGTTGCAGATCCTGCAAATGTTGACTTCTGACCACGAAGCTGAAAGAGCGGAACGTCAAGCCAACCTAGCCACTCTGCAACAGATAGCCCAGCTAGCCCACAACAACCAAGGCCACGGAAATCAGGACAACCACGGATCTAAGCTTAAGAATTTCCAGAATACCAACCCACCCGTTTTCACCAAGTCAGAAGAACCCCTAGATGCTGATGATTGGCTGCAAACCATGGAAAACAACCTAGAAGTCGCCGGAGTGGAAGCCAACGAGAAAGTCCTGTTCGCCACCCATTATCTAGCCGGAGATGCCAGGGCATGGTGGAACAGTGTTCGCGCCATGACCGGAGGCCAAATGATGACCTGGGAGGAATTCAAGGTCAAGTTTAGCAGAACCCATGTGCCACCAGGTTTGATCAAGAGAATGAGAGACGAGTTCAGAGAGTTGAAGCAAGGAAGGATGACTGTAGTGGAATACCGTGACAAATTTTTGTCATTAGCTAGGTATGCCCTGGACGACATAGACACCGAAGCCAAGAAGAAAGAAAGATTCCTGAATGGTCTGCATGACGAGATGCAGACATTGTTAGTCAATATCCCCTTTGTTGATATTGAAGCCCTTGTCGACTCTGCTATCCAGATGGAAGGAAAGATCAACCAGGCTAATGAGAACCGCAAGCGTCGCATGATGCATCAACCAGGAACCCATCAGACCCCAAAGTATCGCCCCAACCCATCTCTAGGATTTGCCCCAAGAACCAACAGACCCCCTATGACCCGCCCGACCTACCCCAACCGTGGAAACCCTAGACCCGGAGGAAAATACAACAACCCCGACAACTCTAGCAATTTCACCCGTGCCCCACCCAAGTTCAACACCAACAATGCTACCGCCAACCCCAACACTGCCCCGAGGACTGGAAGCAATGCTGTGCCCGTCGCAGCCAAGGACAAGTCACAAGTGACCTGTTATGACTGTGGAAATAAAGGCCACTATTCCAACGAGTGCCCCAACAAGAAGAATGCTACAGCCCCCAACGCCAATGTCCCAGCTCAGCAGCAGCGTCGTGTCCACCCAGGGAGAAGTTTTGCCCCAGGGAATTCACTCAACCGCAATGGCCGTCTTTTTCTCATGCATGCTGAAGAAGCTCAGGAAGCGCCAGACGTCGTGCTGGGTATGTTTTCTGTTAATTCAGTACTTGCAAGAGTGTTGTTTGACTCTGGTGCATCGCATTCATTTGTCACCGAAGAATTTGCCTGCACTAGTAAAATTCAACCAACCAAATTGAAGCATGTGATGATTGTACAAATTCCCGGATCAACCACCAAGGCTAGGCAAATTTGCAAGGCCGTCCCTATCCGAATCCATGGCATAGATTTTTATGCTAACCTAATAGTACTCGGAACTAAAGGTTTGGAAGTAGTACTAGGAATGGATTGGATGTCCAAACATAAAGGATTGATTGACTGTGCCAAGAAAGCCATCACCATGACCAGTACCACCGGAATATCAGTCGAGCATATATCTGAAACCTTACCTCACCAATTCAAGTGTAACAAGAGTATAGCCCAACCTACCATTGACCAAGTCCAGATAGTCTGCGAATACCCCGATGTATTTCCAGATGTTTTGCCCGGTATGCCCCCAGATCGAGATATCGAGTTTATCATCGAATTAATCCCCGGAACAGGACCCATAGCCCAGAGACCCTATAGTATGAACCCGTCAGAACTAGAAGAACTGAAGAAGCAACTGGATTCCATGCTGGAAATCGGATTGATTCAACCAAGTGCGTCCCCATGGAGATCACCTGTCTTGTTTGTGGACAAGAAGGATGGAGGTAACCGTTTGTGTACGGATTATCGAAAGTTGAATGATGTCACCATCAAGAACAAGTACCCCTTGCCTAAGATAGAAGATTTGTTTGATCAGTTGACCGGTGCCAAAGTGTTTTCTAAGATTGATCTTAGGACTGGCTATCATCAACTCAAAATTCGTGCAGAGGATATTCCAAAGACTGCCTTTACCACCAGATATGGATTGTATGAGTATACAGTCATGTCTTTCGGATTAACCAATGCCCCCACTTATTTCATGAACCTCATGAATAAGATTTTTATGGACTTCCTGGATAAGTTTGTCGTTGTTTTCATCGATGACATTCTGATTTATTCCAAATCAGAAGAAGAACATGAGCTACACCTAAGGACCATTCTTGGAACCCTTATAGAGCATCAGCTGTATGCAAAGTTTAGCAAATGTGAATTCTGGTTACAGGAAGTAGGATTCCTCGGTCACATTGTATCAGCCGGAGGAATTGCCGTTGACCCTGGCAAAGTGAAAGATGTAGAAGATTGGCAAGCCCCAACCACTCAAACCCAAGTTCGTGCTTTTCTCGGATTGGCGGGATATTACCGCAAATTTGTAGAAGGATTCTCTAGTATCACCAGACCCATGACCCAATTGCTGAAGAAGGACAAGAAGTTTGAATGGACCGACAAATGTGAAGCGAGTTTTCAAGAACTCAAAAGGAGATTGATTTCAGCCCCAATCTTGATCATGCCGGATATCACGAAGCCCTTCGATGTGTATTGTGACGCATCCAAGATTGGTCTCGGATGTGTGCTAATGCAAGAAGGCAAAGTTATATCTTATCTATCGCGACAATTGAAGCAACATGAACAAAATTACCCAACCCATGACCTCGAACTCGCAGCCGTAGTTCTAGCCCTGAAGACATGGAGACATTACCTGATGGGAAACCGTTGTGAGATTTATTCGGATCACAAGAGCCTAAAGTATATATTCACTCAGAAGGAGCTGAATATGAGGCAGAGAAGATGGATTGAGCTAATCAAGGATTACGACCTGGACATTCACTATCACCCTGGTAAAGCCAACGTGGTAGCCGATGCCCTTAGCAGATTGCCGTGCCGCTTGAACTCCATGATCTTGAAGGAGCAACCAAGTTTGCACAAAGAGATGGAAGATTTTCGAATGGATTTAGTAAGTGAAGGATTTTTGGCTAGCATAGAACTTCAGCCCACTTTGATCAGTCAGATTAAAGAGGCGCAGAAGGGAAATGCCAGTATCGACGGAATCAAGCGTCGTATCGGTACAGGCAAAGTACCCGGATTCACCGAGGACGAAGAAGGAGTTTTGTGGTACAAAGGACGCCTTTGTGTACCATCAGATTCTGAGTTAAAAGAAGTTATCTTGAAGGAGGCTCATGATACTCTTTATTCTATCCATCCCGGAGGAACTAAGATGTATCAAGATTTGAAAGAGCAATTTTGGTGGCATAAGATGAAGAGAGAAATCGGAAGCTATATCGCCAAGTGTGATATATGTCAGCGAGTCAAGGCCGGACATCAAAGACCCGCTGGATTGTTGCAACCTTTGCAAATTCCGGAATGGAAATGGGATTCTGTAGGAATGGACTTTATCACTGGACTACCTACTTCTAGTAGGGGAGATGACTCTATTTGGGTCATAGTGGACAGATTGTCCAAAGTCGCCCATTTCTTGCCCATCAAAACCACCGATCAGAGTTCGAAGCTAGAAGAGTTATACATCGCTAGAATCGTTAGTTTGCAGGGAGTCCCCAACAACATCGTATCGGATCGAGGAACTCAGTTTACCTCGAGATTCTGGAAGAAAGTCCAAGAAGGTTTAGGAACCCGCCTAGATTTAAGCAAGGGTGACGCCCCAAAGGAAGCCCGGGTGACCTCTAAAGAGAAGGATGACGCTAAAAGAAGGGCGGATTGGGTCCTGGCCCACCGGCTGGGCCCTGTGGCCGGCCCTGTCCTATAAACCCATATCCAAACAATAAACCCTAGGGCCCGATTTGTAATCTGTCTCCCCTGACTAGTATATAAGGGAGGGCAGAGCTAGGGTTCTAGGTAGGCAACAATAGAAGGATAGAAGTGTTGGTAGCTAGTTCCCATCTTCCTCTAGATCTCGATAGTAGCTAAGGAAACAACTCAAGGAGCATCTATACAGGGCATTTGCTCCCTCATATAGTTCATGTTGCAGGAGTAGGGGTGTTACCTCATCGAGAGGGCCCCGGACCTGGGTACATCGCTGTGTTTGCAGTTTACCATGCTCAACCCATTGCGTGAGCCACCGATTGCATCCGACTGTCCCTTCTTTGCCATCCCCGATGGCACTGCCGTGTTCCACACCACGACACTGCTATAGAGAGTTATAATGCTTCAGAAAAGTTCTTTAGCTGCATGATGGAAGAGAACAGATCTGTTAGTGAGCATGTACTCAAGATGTCGGGTTACACCGATAAGCTTGTGTCCTTGGGAATAATGATTCCCATTGAATTAGGAATCCATCATGTTCTCCAATCTCTGCCACCTAGCTATAAGAGCTTCGTGAATAACTATAACATGCAAGGCATGAAGAAGTCTCTCCCCGAGCTTATGTCAATTCTTAAAACTGCAGTGGAGATCAAGAAGGAACATCAAGTGTTGATGATCAATAAGACCACCGGTTTCAAGGAAGACAGAAAGGGTAAACAGAAGGGAAAGAAGGGCGGCAAGCCGGTTGCCGTACCTGAAAAGAAATCCCGAGTTGGCCCTAAGTCTGATACCGAGTGCTATTATTGCAAGGGGACTGGCCACTGGAAGCGCAACTGTGTAACATCCCAAAAATACTAAACTTGGATCATCAAATTCTAATCCTCACATTTAGGGTTAACAAAAACTTTTCTAAATAAAATTATGAATGCATGCATATGTGTATGCATTGATTTTGAATTCTTTTAAACCCACCTTGTTTGTTTGTTTCATTGCTTGTAAAATGTTTCTTAGGTGAAATAAACATCATCTAAAACATCTCCCACACTTTTCCTAAAGACAAGTAAATCAAAACACATATATGAAGTGAATGGTCACTTTGACCAATTTAACTCCCATGCCTACTTTGGCTGTCTCAAAGTTTCAAAACCTAACAGAAACTTTTCTGGATCTTTGCACCCCTTGAATGTACTCATAACAAGGTATCAAGGCCCACCTTGTGATCATCCAGAAACTTTCAAATGCATAGTTTAAATGACAATTCAAAATTGAATCTTTATCATATGGGAAGATCCCACTTTTTCAAAAACCACTCAAACAAGCTCAACTTTCAAAACCCAAGCATCTGCAGACTCACCAGCACCAATCTAGCAAACCCACCAAATTTTTTTTCAAAATTCAAAACTTGGTTTCATGCGGCCATTTCATCAAACAGGTTGCAGACACAAATAAAAAAAAACATCAAACACTATAGTGTGCAGTAAAATTGGCCTAACTTGTTCCCTAGTTAGCTCACACACAGCTCAGTAGATCATCTAGGAAGTTTAACTAAGGACTAGCACCCCTGTGAGCTTGCCATTGCCATCAATGGTGAACAGCCGAAGCCAACCTTGCCACCCCATTATGGACAGCAGGCTAGAGGAAGAACTAGCCGTGCCAACATTGTCTGGGAGGCAGCCCACCGTCCACCGCTGTTGGAGATATGCCCTAGAGGCAATAATAAATATAGTTATTATTATATCTTTGTGTTTATGATAAATGTTTATATTCATGCTATAATAGTATTAACAAGGAAACATTAATACTTGTGTGAATTGTAAACTTAAATTGAAGTCCCTAGTATAGCCTCTATACTTCACTAGCTTGTTGGTTGATTAAATGATTGTGGTTTCCATATCATGAACATTGAGATGTTATCAACAACAAGATCATATCGTTAGGAGAATGATATGGTGGACATACTCCTATTGATAAGCGTAGCATAAAGATCAAGTCATTTCAATAGTTCAATTGCTATATTCTTTCTATACATAGTAACCTAATTCCTTCGACCATGAGATCATGCATATCACCTTTACCGGATGGATGCTTTGATGACATCAAACACCACACCGTAACTGGGTGGCTATAAAGGTGGCATTAAGTGTTCGAAAAGTATTGGTTGAAACACATGGATCAAGAGTGGGATTTGTCCATCCACATGACGGATAGATATACTCTGGGCCCTCTCGGTGGAATGTCATCCAATTGGCTTGCAAGCATGTGACTTGGTCACAAGGGATCACATATCACGGGAACGAGAAAAGAGTACTTATCGGTAACGAGGTTGAACTAGGTATGCAGAGATACCGACGATCATAACCTCGGATAAGTAAACTATCGTGAGACAAAGGGAAATTGGTATCGTATGTAAGTGGTTCATTCAATCGCAAAGTAATCGTAGAAATATGTGGGAGCCATATGAATTTCCAGATTCCTCTATTGGTTATTGTTCAGAGAAGTGTCTCGATCATGTCCGCATAATTCACGAACCATAGGGAGACACACTTAAGGATTCGACGTTGTTTTGAGTAGTTATGGTATTATGAGAAAGAGACCGAATGTTGTTCGGAGTCTCGGATGGGATCCGGGATATCATGAGGTGATCCGGAATGGTCTGGAGAATAAGATTCATATAAGGAAAGTCCCGTTTCGGAGTTCGGGAATGATTCCGGTGTTTTCATCGGGAATGTTCTAGAAGGTTCCGGATTGTCCGGCACTCCGGGGGGGGGAGGGTACATGAGTGTGTCATTGAATGATTGCATCATGTACTAAGTGTTCTTGCTATTCCAAAAACATGAAAGTCAAATTGCCAGTTTGAAAGTCAAACGGCTAAAACAGGAAACTGTGGGAAACAGGAAACTGTGGGAAACAAGCAAGAGGAGTTGGAACCAACTTGGAGGAGGAGTCCCACTCCTCCAAGCCGGCGCCCAGCCCAAGGCCGACTTGGGGAGGGACTCCCCTCCCCTGGCCGCGCCTCCCCACCTATAAAAGGAGGGGCAGGGCTCCCTCCTAGAACACACAAGTTCCTATCTTCTACCTCCGGTTTAGAGCCGTTTTGGTTTAGAGCTTCTAATTGCTTTAGCCAGCGGTTTAGAGCCTTCTAATTGGTGTGTCTAATTACTAGACCACTAATAGCCTCTCTCATAAGCTCCACCATACTCGCACCGGCTTAAGGCGAAGACCTGTGGGATTTCCCCTCTACTTCCGGTACCACGCCGTTGTGCTGCCGGAATCACGAGGAGAGTGCTACAACCTCCGCTGCCTGCTGGAACAAGGGAGAGGAAGGTCTTCGTCGAGTACCGAACGTGTGACCGACTGCGGGAGCGCTGCCGGAACGTGGCGCCGGAAGGATCGTCTACATGATCTTGAGATCGGAAAGAGTACGACTACATCACCCACGAGAATCCGCTCTCGTTAAACGCTTTGGAATCTTCGAGGGTAAGTTATTCCATCGACTCGTTGCTACAATCTAGTAGATAGATCTTGGCTTGTTTGTTTGTATGCGATAGAAAATTTTTGTTTTCCATGCTACGAACCCCTACAGTGGTATCAGAGCCGTGTCTATATGTAGATCTGTTGCACGAGTAGAACACAATGGTCATTGTGGGCGTTGATGCTTTTATTGTAGATTGCTTTTTGTGTACTTTGCATCTTGCGGTATGTTGGGATGAAGCGTCCCGGGCTAACCTTAGACATCGTTCATGAGACTTGCTCCACGCTTGACATGCAACTTGTATTGCATAAGTGGCTTTGCGGGTGCCTGTTTCTCCTAGCATAGTTAAGATCCAATTTACAACGGGTAATCAACAATGCTAGTATCGATGTTGTGGTTCTTGTTCGTAAGTTAGAACGACACTTATAGAAAGCCCCAAACCACGTAAAATATGCAAAGAAAGTAGAGGCGTCTAACTTTGTTTTGCAGGGGTGTGCAGTGATGTGATATGGCCATGATTGTGATTATATTTGATGTATGCAATGTTCCTTATTGTAAGTTGGCAACCGGCAGGAGCCATATGGTTGTCTTTAATTTATGTTAAGACCCGCGTGTCTATTCAAAGTAGTTGTAATAGTTGAAGCCGGTGGACGACAACCATGGTGAAGCGTCATTGACCTTGATGCAATGCCGGTGATGATGGAGATCATGTTCGTGTTTGAAGATGGAGATCGGAAGCACAAAGAAGAAAGGCCATATCATATCACATATTATGAATTGCATGTGATGTTAATCCTTTATGCATCTTGTATTGCTTAGTAGACGACGGTAGCATTATAAGATGATCCCTCATGCACATGAATTTCAAATCATAAAGTGTTCGCCCTTAGTTAGCACCGTTGCTAAAGCTTGTTGTTTCGAAGCACCACGTGATGATCGGGTGTGTTAGATTCCGCAAGTGTATACAACGTAAGCAAGCCAGATTTGCTTATGCGGTGGCTAAGGTTTGATCTTGACGAGCCTAGCATGTATAGACATGGTCTCAGGAACACGGATTACCGAAAGGTAAAGCATGAATCATATAGTAGATATGATGAACATGATGATTGTTCGCCATTGAAACTATATCAACTCTCGTGATGATCGGTGTTGATGTAGTGGATTTGGTTCGTGTGATCACTAAAACAATGTGAGGGATGTTGTTTTGAGTGAGAGTTCACCTAGTTTAATTTCATTAATTAATTTGAACTCAATTTGTCATAAACTTAGTCTAAACTATTGCAAATATGTTGTAGATCAATGGCAGCCCCTACCATCAATTTTAATGCGTTCCTAGAGAAAGAAAAGTTGAAAAACAATGGAAGCAACTTCGCGGATTGGTTCCGCAATTTGAGGATTGTCCTCACAGCTGGTAATTTGACCTATGTGCTGGATGCACCGCTGGGTGACCCACCTGCAGCTGATGCTCCCGATGAAGTAAAGAATGTTTACCTCGCTCGGAAGAATCAGTACTCCATAGTTCAGTGTGCTATCTTGTATGGTTTAGAATCGGAGCTTCAGAAAAGGTTTGAAGAGTCAGACCCATATGATATTGTCGAGGATCTCAAATTGATTTTTGAGACTCATGCGGCAATTGAAAGCTATGAGGCTTCTGAAAAGTTCTTTAACTGCAAGATGGAAGAGGGCAGCTCCGTCAGTGAGCATGTGCTTAAGATGTCTGGGCACGCAAACAAACTTCAAAGCTTGGGTATAGTGATTCCTAATGCTTTGGGGGTTTACCGCGTCCTCCAGTCATTGCCACCAAGTTACAGGAACTTTGTGATGAACTACAACATGCAGAACATGAACAAAGAGTTGCCAGAACTATTTGCTATGTTAAAATCTGCAGAAGTGGAGATCAAGAAAGAGCACCAAGTGTTGATGGTCAATAAGACCACCAAATTCAAGAAAGGCAAGTCTAAGCAAAAGGGACACTTCAAGAAGGGTGGTAAGAAAGTTGCCACGCCGACGAAGAAAACCAAGGCTGGACCAAAGCCTGAAACTGAGTGCTTTTACTGCAAGGGAGAAGGTCACTGGAAGCGGAATTGCCCAAAGTACTTGGCGGATTTGAAGAACGGCAACATCAAGAAGAAAGGTATATCTGATATACATGTTATTGATGTGTATCTCACTAGTATTCGTAGTAGTGCCTGGGTATTTGATACTGGTTCGGTTGCTCATATTTGTAACTCGAAACAGGTGCTGCAGAATAAACGGAAGCTAGCGAAGAACGAGGTGACGATGCGCATGGGAAACGGATCAAAGGTTGATGTGATCGCGGTCGGCACGCTACCTCTTCATCTACCATCGGGATTAGTTTTATACTTAAATAATTGTTATTTAGTGCCTGCGTTGAGCATGAACATTATATCAGGATCTTGTTTATTGCGAGACGGTTACTTGTTTAAGTCAGAGAATAATGGTTGTTCGATTTATATGAGTAATATGTTTTACGCACATGCACCTTTGATAGATGGTCTATTCTTATTGAATCTCGATAGTGGAAATACACATATCAACAATATTGAAGCTAAACGTTTGAAATCAAGCGATAATTCGACCTATATGTGGCACTGTCGTCTTGGTCACATTGGAGTGAAGCGTATGAAGAAACTCCATTCCGATGGACTTCTTGAATCACTTGATTTTGAATCACTTGATAGATGCGAAGCATGTCTGATGGGAAAAATGACTAAGACTCCATTTTCTGGTATGATGGAGCGACCTACGGACTTATTGGAAATCATACATACCGATGTGTGTGGTCCAATGAGTGTAGCATCGCGCGGTGGTTATCGTTATGTTCTTACCTTCACGGATGACTTGAGTAGATATGGGTATATCTATTTCATGAAACATAAGTCCGAAACTTTCGAGAAGTTTAAGGAGTTTCAAAGTGAGGTAGAGAATCAACGTAACAAGAAGATTAAATTTCTACGTTCTGATCGTGGAGGTGAATATCTAAGTTACGAGTTTGGCGAGCATTTAAAGAAGTGCGGAATACTTTCACAATTGACACCGCCGGGAACACCACGGCGTAATGGTGTGTCCGAACGTCGTAATCGAACTCTCTTAGATATGGTTCGTTCTATGATGTCACTTACAGATTTACCGCTATCATTTTGGGGTTATGCATTAGAAACAGCCGCATTCACTTTAAATAGGGCACCGTCTAAATCCGTTGAAACGACACCGTATGAATTATGGTTTGGGAAGAAACCTAAATTGTCGTTCCTTAAAGTTTGGGGATGCGAAGCCTATGTAAAGAAGTTACAGCCGGACAAGCTTGAACCCAAAGCGGAAAAATGCGTCTTCATAGGATACCTGAAGGAAACTATTGGGTATACCTTCTATCATAGATCCGAAGGCAAAACATTCGTTGCCAAGAATGGATCCTTTCTAGAGAAGGAATTTCTCTCGAAAGAAGTGACTGGAAGGAAAGTAGAACTTGACGAGGTTGTCGAACCTTCTCTCGAAATTGCGAGTAGCGCAGCACCGGAAGAAGTTCCTGTGGTGCCTGCACCAATTAGAGAGGGAGCTAATGATGATGATCATGAAACTTCGGTTGAAGTTGCTACAGAGCCTCGGAGGTCAACGAGAACTCGTACCACTCCAGATTGGTATGATTCCGTTATGAGTGTCATGTTGGTGGACAACGCCGATGACCCCGAGACATATGAGGAAGCAATGATGAGCCCAGATTCCAATAAATGGCAAGAAGCCATGAAATCCGAGATTGGATCCATGTACGAAAACCAAGTATGGACTTTGGTGGACTTACCGGATGGCCGGAAGGCTGTCGAGAACAAATGGATTTTCAAGAAGAAAACAGATGCTGATGGTAATGTTACTGTCTATAAAGCTCGACTTGTCGCAAAAGGGTTTCTACAAATTCAAGGAGTTGACTACGATGAGACTTTCTCACCGGTAGCGAAGCTAAAGTCTGTGAGGATTATGTTAGCAATCGCTGCATATTATGATTATGAGATATGGCAGATGGATGTCAAAACAGCATTCCTCAATGGAGACATTGATGAAGAGTTGTATATGATGCAACCCAAAGGTTTTGTCGATCCTAAAGATGCTAACAAGGTATGCAAGCTTCAACGGTCCATCTATGGATTGAAGCAAGCATCCCGAAGTTGGAATCAACGTTTTGATAAGGTAATCAAAAGTTTTGGTTTTATACAAACTTATGGAGAAGCTTGTATTTACAAGAAAGTGAGTGGGAGCTCTGTAGCATTCTTAATACTGTATGTGGATGACATATTGTTGATTGGGAATGATGTAGACCTTCTTAATAGTGTCAAGGAATATTTGAATAATAGTTTTTCAATGAAGGATCTTGGCGAAGCAGCTTACATATTAGGCATAAAGATTTATAGAGATAGATCGAAACGCCAAATATCATTGTCACAGAGTACATATTTGGACAAAGTTCTAAAGAAGTTTGGAATGGAAGAAAGCAAGAAAGGGTTCTTGCCCATGTTGCCCAATACGACCTTGAGTAAAACTCAAAGTCCAACATCGGCAGAAGATAGAGAAAGGATGAGTAAGACTCCCTATGCCTCAGCCATAGGATCTCTAATGTATGCCATGCTATGTACTAGACCCGACATTGCATATTCTGTTAGTTTAACTAGCAGATATCAAAGTGATCCAGGAGTGGATCATTGGACAGCGGTCAAAAACATCCTTAAGTACTTGAGAAGAACTAAGGATATGGTTCTTTCTTATGGAGGTGATGAACAGCTCGTTGTTAATGGTTACACCGATGCTAGTTGGAACACCGATCCAGATGATTCTAAATCACAATCTGGGTACGTATTTATTTTGAATGGTGCAGCAGTTAGCTGGAGGAGTGCAAATCAAAGCGTTGTGGCGAGATCTTCAACTGAATCGGAATACATGGCTGCTTCGGAGGCTTCACAAGAAGCGATATGGATGAAAGAGTTCATTACAGAGCTGGGTGTGGTTCCAAGTGCGCTGGACCCAATGTCTATCTACTGTGATAACATGGGCGCCATAGCCAATGCGCAAGAACCAAGGTCACACAAGAAGCTGAAGCATATCAAGCTGCGTTTTCACGCTATTCGAGAACATATCCAGGATGGGGATATAAAGATTTGCAAAGTACACACAGATCTGAATGTGGCGGATCCGTTGACTAAACCTCTCCCGAGGGCAAAACATGACCAACACCAAACTGCCATGGGTGTTCGGTATATTACCATGTAATCTAGATTAGATGACTCTAGTGCAAGTGGGAGACTGTTGGAGATATGCCCTAGAGGCAATAATAAATATAGTTATTATTATATCTTTGTGTTTATGATAAATGTTTATATTCATGCTATAATAGTATTAACAAGGAAACATTAATACTTGTGTGAATTGTAAACTTAAATTGAAGTCCCTAGTATAGCCTCTATACTTCACTAGCTTGTTGGTTGATTAAATGATTGTGGTTTCCATATCATGAACATTGAGATGTTATCAACAACAAGATCATATCGTTAGGAGAATAATATGGTGGACATACTCCTATTGATAAGCGTAGCATAAAGATCAAGTCATTTCAATAGTTCAATTGCTATATGCTTTCTATACATAGTAACCTAATTCCTTCGACCATGAGATCATGCATATCACCTTTACCGGATGGATGCTTTGATGACATCAAACACCACACCGTAACTGGGTGGCTATAAAGGTGGCATTAAGTGTTCGGAAAGTATTGGTTGAAACACATGGATCAAGAGTGGGATTTGTCCATCCACATGACGGATAGATATACTCTGGGCCCTCTCGGTGGAATGTCATCCAATTGGCTTGCAAGCATGTGACTTGGTCACAAGGGATCACATATCACGGGAACGAGAAAAGAGTACTTATCGGTAACGAGGTTGAACTAGGTATGCAGAGATACCGACGATCATAACCTCGGATAAGTAAACTATCGTGAGACAAAGGGAAATTGGTATCGTATGTAAGTGGTTCATTCGATCGCAAAGTAATCGTAGAAATATGTGGGAGCCATATGAATTTCCAGATTCCTCTATTGGTTATTGTTCAGAGAAGTGTCTCGATCATGTCCGCATAATTCACGAACCGTAGGGAGACACACTTAAGGATTCGACGTTTTTTTGAGTAGTTATGGTATTATGAGAAAGAGTCCGAATGTTGTTCGGAGTCTCGGATGGGATCCGGGATATCACGAGGTGATCCGGAATGGTCCAGAGAATAAGATTCATATAAGGAAAGTCCCGTTTCGGAGTTCGGGAATGATTCCGGTGTTTTCATCGGGAATGTTCTAGAAGGTTCCGGATTGTCCGGCACTCCGGGGGGGAGGGTACATGAGTGTGTCATTGAATGATTGCATCATGTACTAAGTGTTCTTGCTATTCCAAAAACATGAAAGTCAAATTGCCAGTTTGAAAGTCAAACGGCTAAAACAGGAAACTGTGGGAAACAGGAAACTGTGGGAAACAAGCAAGAGGAGTTGGAACCAACTTGGAGGAGGAGTCCCACTCCTCCAAGCCGGCGCCCAGCCCAAGGCCGACTTGGGGAGGGACTCCCCTCCCCTGGCCGCGCCTCCCCACCTATAAAAGGAGGGGCAGGGCTCCCTCCTAGAACACACAAGTTCCTATCTTCTACCTCCGGTTTAGAGCCGTTTTGGTTTAGAGCTTCTAATTGCTTTAGCCAGCGGTTTAGAGCCTTCTAATTGGTGTGTCTAATTACTAGACCACTAATAGCCTCTCTCATAAGCTCCACCATACTCGCACCGGCTTAAGGCGAAGCCCTGCGGGATTTCCCCTCTACTTCCGGTACCACGCCGTTGTGCTGCCGGAATCACGAGGAGAGTGCTACAACCTCCGCTGCCTGCTGGAACAAGGGAGAGGAAGGTCTTCGTCGAGTACCGAACGTGTGACCGACTGCGGGAGCGCTGCCGGAACGTGGCGCCGGAAGGATCGTCTACACGATCTTGAGATCGGAAAGAGTACGACTACATCACCCACGAGAATCCGCTCTCGTTAAACGCTTTGGAATCTTCGAGGGTAAGTTATTCCATCGACTCGTTGCTACAATCTAGTAGATAGATCTTGGCTTGTTTGTTTGTATGCGATAGAAATTTTTTGTTTTCCATGCTACGAACCCCTACAACCGCCACTACCTGTCCCAGCCGCGAGCGTTGCCAAGCCCTGGACCACGCGCACAAGCCGCGCTCAGACCATGCCGAGCATGCGCCAGAGCGCCACCCTCGACCAGCGTCCACAGACCGCGCGCCGCCCTCACCGCGTGCACACACGATCACCACCGACCCAGGAGACCGCCAGACATCCCCGTTTGCCGCCCCGTGCCATACAACCACCGCCCGCCGTCGAAGACGCCGCCTCTGCCGTGCGCCCCGACGGTCCCCTCGCTCGACTATAAATAGAGGCCACCCCCGCACGATTTCTTCACACCATCTCACTCCCCTCTCCTCACTGACCATGCCACACCATTCTCAGAGCAAGGCGAGCACCACCTCGCCGGAATTTCACCGGAGCCCGCCGCCTCTGGAGAAGAAGGGAGCCAGCGATTGGAACCGCCCCAGGAGAAGCCACCAGTACCAGGAGATTCGCCATCGTCGACTTCGTCGTTCGCCCGCCTCGCCGACCCTCGCCCGTACCCCGGTGATCCCCCAGGACCCCTCACTGGCCGCGCTAGGTTTCGTTCTCGCCGGAGTTGTCTCGCGTCGACGATGACCCCCAGCCGTTGGATTAGAACTAGATCGAACGATCCACGTTGCCCCATACCGCTTCGCCCAGCCCCGTGTCACTGATGAGTGGGGACACCCACTTAAGCAGCCCGCGGGAGCACTGCGCTTAGCAGGCCGGCCCAGTACTTTTTCCCGCGCAGCCCAGCGATTCAAACTAAATCTTTTCTTTTTAAATTCAAACACACTTCTGTACCCAACTTCAAAAATCAACCCATATCGATTCAGTGCATCAAATTGGATGAAACCAATTTTGTTGGAAAGGTCTGTGAATGCTGAATCCAAGCCCGTTGGATTCAAGTCATTTGGATCTGTAGATCACCCATAGTAAAAATAACAAGGTAGAAGCTTTTCTGCATTCAAACATTTTTCAAATTTAAACCATAAAAGCTTTTGAGTTGATTACAACTCTCAAAAATCACATTTAACCATACCTTTTAGAATATATAAAAATATATAGGTTTACTTGCAGAAATAATGTACAAGTAATAAAAGAATGCTACATAAGCATTTCTAGCCACTTCAATTAATTAAAATAAAAGGGTAAAACCTTATTAAATTGTGACACCACTTTAAATCACATTCCCATGGACTACAATATGTGGTGATGACATGTGTCAACATGATCCCATATTTGGTTTGGAGAATATTAAATCTTAAGTAGTTTTTCAATGGGTAGAAATTACTTTTCTAAAAATAAAAAGAATCAAATCAAGCCTTAACCTTGTAAGGTTAGAGATGATGTTAGATCATCTTTAAGACCCTTGTGTGTGATGATTGCAAGTAGTTAAGTATTGTTTGGTGATTGTGTACCTCGTATTTATTCATAGACGCTAGTACCGACCAAGGCTACGAGGAGGAAGGAGGATACTACGAAGAAGAAGACAAGGAGAACTTCAACCACTGCTCTGCACAAGGCAAGCTTATATTGACATTGATGCAAGCTACAACTTGCAAGACACTCTACTTTAGCAAGCCAAATACTACTAGTGAATGTGCAAGCTGATAATAAACCTATGCAAGCTAACCCTTGCAAGATTACCCATTTGATAAACCAATCCTAGATTTATGTGCAAGCTTCTCACTTTATTTCTTTATCAAATCTTACTTAGAGTTTACTTAAGTGACTGGTAGATTTTGGAAAGATGCTGAAGGTTGCATAAAGAGCATAAAATTTGGCCTAAGCTAGAAACCTTGATATCAGCCTAAGATATAAGGTTGGACTTAGTGAAACTCCACTAGTTACCACCCCTCATTAGTACTACCCCCACCTGTAGATGCTAGTGCTAAGCATAAAACTTGATCAACTTTTAGATGGGAATACTTGGTGGAAAAATGGTTATGAAAACCTTGGAATGATGGATCATTCTATTGAAATGTTTTGGACATGTGTTTCCGAACACCTGATGATTCTGGTGATAAAAATGTTGAGGCATGAGCCTTAGCCCTTTATAAAACTGATGGTTGTCTGGATGCGATACCATTCCAATTTTAGCGTACAACCACAATACCCGAATATTGGGTAGGGCTTGACTGGAGACTTATATAGCTTAGTATTAGTTCCCTCACGGCCAAGGTCTGAGCTGAGGCTACCTTGTGAAGATTGTCCACCTGTGCAGTACCCAAGATGACAGCTGGTCATGGTTGGGAGGCCGAACTCACAGGAGAGGTGCTCATACTAGGGCATGTAATTGAAAGGTTAGGATTGATTATTCGCATACTGAGTATGGTGAATTCAGGATTAGTTCCTAACGGATGTTCAGCAAAGGGGATATTGACCAACACCATCTGCATCTCATCATGCAAACCATTCAGGAATCTCTCTTTCTTCTTGGCTTCAGTGTCTATCTCATCTGGGGCATACCTAGCTAATGACAAGAATTTCTCACGGTATTCCACTACGGTCATCCTTCCTTGCTTCAGTTCTCTGAACTCATCTCTCATTCTCTTGATCAAACCCGGTGGCACATGGGTTCTGCTGAACTTAACTTTGAATTCCTCCCAGGTCATCATCTGTCCTCCGGTCATTGCACGAACACTGTTCCACCATGCTCTTGCATCTCGGTCTAGATAGTGGGTGGCGAATAGAACTTTCTCGTTAGCTTCCACTCCGGCGACTTCCAGGTTGTTTTCCATGGTCTGCAGCCAATCATCTGCGTCTAAGGGTTCTTCCGACTTAGTGAAATTAGGTGGGTTGGTGTTCTGGAAATTCTTGAGCTTAGATCCATGGTTGTCCTGATTTCCTTGGCCTTGATTGTTGTGGGCCAGCTAAGCTATCTGCTAAAGGGTGGCTAAGTTGGCTTGACGTTCAGCTCTTTTGGCTTCGCGGTTAGAAACCAACATTTGCAGGATCTGCAACATCAGGTCCGGGGATGAACCACTTCCTCCGCGAGGCATCTGAAGATTGAGATAGATCATGAGAAAAGAGGAAAATTTCTAAGGTTTAGGGACTTTGAAGAGTTTTTAAAGTTTGACTCAGATTTTCTAGCAACTTGCTTTTCATTCACTCAGTCATAGCACACGATACAACACACACCACAACAAAGGTAAACAGATGGTTTTAAGAACCATTCTGGAGTCTACGATACAGTGGGACCTGAATAAAGCTCACTAACGCTAGTGCTCAGGTGCTACTACTCCTCGGAGTCGGTGTAGTCGTCATCCTCATCATCCTCATCATCATCGATGAAGGCGAAATCCTCCTCATCAGTGAAGAGGTCCATGGTCTGATCCTCCAGAAAATCACCATCATCGCTGAGATAGGAGTAGGGGTCTCCACGAAGATCTTCTCTGGCATTCTCCCTTTCCTCCAACGGCATGTCTCTCTCGTGGATGGTCTCCTCCAAATCCGAGATACGGTGGCGAAGACGGGCAATGATGCGTTCCTTCTTGTAAAAGCTGACGACGACGAGACTTGCGATCCTTCGCTAGCATGGTGATGGTCTGATCCTTTGTCCTGATGATGGCGGACTTGTGGTTGGAGTAGTCACGACAATTGTCCAATTCCTGCTGGCGATCATACATCATGAAGCTAAGGTGGTCCAACTGAGTCTTCAGCTCGTGGTGGTATGGGGCTTCCAGTGGTTGTCCCATAGCATCATGCCTTGGGCAAAACTCAAAGCGGGTACCCTTGATCTGGTTGATACTCTGCCCACACAGACGGGCAAGAGCTTCCTGCATGGCCCTGGCAAGTCCATCGAGTGAGTTGTTCTCTCTTAAGGTGAACTTAATTCCCTCAGCAGTGGGAGGTTCGATCTTTCCTCAGAGACTTGCAACAACTAGCCATTGCCGATCTTCTCCTTCCTGATCATTGAGCTGAGCTCTGAAGAACTCGAGGTGAGGACGCTCCAGAAGTTCCGAAAGCTGGTCCAAATCCCGCTCAAAGATGAGGTCTCCTCCATTCCCCAACTGATAAAACTTGTTGTACTTCACGTCCATCTATAAGAATATAGGATGAGTAAGTTAGTAGAGTGATCAAGTGTGTCAAATTTTATGTATTTTGCAAGAGTTTTTGAGGAACATGAATTTTTATGAAAGAATCAAGGTGATAAGAATGGGAATAAGTTTTTGTAAATATTTGCTTCCTTTGGTTTTGAAACTAAGTTTTTGATTCAAACGTCCAGTCAAACTAGGGTCTCCAATGGTCAGGATGGCTCTGACCCAACTTGTCAACACCCGGATTTTTAATCCCAGATGCCTGTTATGCCATACATCGCAATCCCAGGATTACCATTTTTGCGAGACATAACAGATTTGGATACCACAGTACATCATCCATTACAAACGATAAATAAGGTCTTACACAAATAAGGATCTCATGATCCAGTCTTAATACAATTCAAGCAGCGGACATACGTAATAATAAAGGTAGCGTAGGCGAAGCTCCATCTTCGGGGTCACAGGCAATGCTGACGATGGGAGATGATCCTAGTTGTCGTAACCTTCCTGTGGTCCATCATCCTGGTACTCCTCTTCATAGTCTGTCCACGGGAATAGTCAGGGACAAAGCCATGAGTACTCTTTAAGTAGTCGCAAACTAATGCTAACAAGTTAAGGGGTTTTTTTAGTAGGATACTAAGCTCTAGGGTTGTTTTGCAAAAAGCCAGATTTACCTCTACTAAGTTCAAAAGCAAAGAAAGCTAGTTGAAATTTTATAACACCTAAATGGGAACTTGAATTTCATATCACAACTCTGTTGTGGTCAAGTCAAAGTCTCAATTCATTTCACAAGTCATTTTGAAAACATCTGACGGGGGAACAGTATGGCCACTCCAATTGTCCATAACCGCGGACGTGGCTATTCGAATAGTTTGACACTCTGCAGAGATTGTACACTTTCACCACAACATTCGATACTTCCGTTAGGAACAAATCCTGAATTCACCATACTCAGTATGCGGATAATTAATCCTAACCTTTCAGTTACACGCCCTAGTATAGGCACCTCTCCTGTGAGTTTGGCCTCCCAACCATGACACACTGTCATCTTAGGTACTGCACAGGTGGACAATATTCACAAGGTAGCCTCAGCTCAGACCTTGGCCGTGAGGGAACCCATACTAAGGTATATAAGTTTCCAGTCAAGCCCTACCCAATTTTCGGGTATTGTGGTTGTACGGTAAAATTGGAATGGTATCGCATCTAGACAACCATCAGTTTTATAAAGGGCTAAGGCTCATGCCTCAACATTTTCATCATCAAAATCATCTGGTGTTCGGAAACACATGTCAAAACATCTCAGTAGAATGACTCGTCATTCTAAGGTTTTCATAACCATTTTCCACCAAGTACTCCCATCTAAAGTTGATCAAGTTTTATGCTTAGCACTAGCATCTACAAGTGGAGGTAAGTACTAATGAGGGATGGTAAACAAGTGGGGTTTAACTAAGTTCAGTCTCATGCCTTGGGATGACATCAAGATTATCTAGCTTAGGCCAAATTTAATGCTCTTTATGCAACCTTCCATTATCCTCCTAGAATCTACAAGTCACTTAAGTAAACTCTAAGAAATAGCTTTGATAAAGAAATAAAGTAGAAAGCTTGCAAGTAAAACTAGGATTGGGTTATCAAGTGGGTATGATCACATATGCTTAAGGCATATAGTGGGTATGGTAACAAGCATGTATTATCTTGCATAAGTATCAGTATAAGCTTGCTAAGTTAATAGCTTGCAAGTATTGGCTTGCATAGGTCAACTTGGTTAGTAAGGCTTGCCTTGTGCAGAGCAGTGGTTGAAGTTCTCCTCTGCTTCTTCCTCGTAGTATCCTCCTTCCTCCTCGTATCCTTGGTCGGTACTAGCGTCTATGAATAAATACGAGGTACACAATCACCAAACAATACTTAACTATTTTCAATCATCACACAAAGGGGTTCTACAGATGATCTAGCATCATCACTAACATTACCAGATTAAAGCCTTTGCCTTATTTATTTTATTTTTAGAAAAGTAATTTCTACTCATTGAAAAACTACTTAAGATTTAATATTCTCCAAACCAAACATGGGATCATGTTGACACATGTCATCACCACATATTTTAGTACATGGGAATGTGATTTAAAGTGGTGTCACAATTTAATAAGGTTTAACCTTTTATTTTAAATAAATTAAGTGACTAGAAATGCCTATATGGCATTCTTTTATTACTTGAACATTATTTCTGTAAGTAAACCCATATGTTTTTATATATTCTGAAAGGTATGATCAAATGTGATTTTTGAGAGTTTGAATCAACTCAAAAGCTATTATGGTTGAAATTTGAAAAAAATTGAATGCAGAAAACCTTCTGACTTATTATTTTTACCAAGGTTGATCTACAGATCCAAATGATTTGAATCCAACGGGCTTGGATTAAGCATTTCAGTACCTTTCTAACAAAATTGGTTTCATGCAATTTGGTTCATTGAATCGATCTGGGTTGATTTTTTGAAACTAGGTAAAGAACTGAGTTTGAATTAAAATAGAAAAATCTAAATTCAAACGCTTGGGCTGCACGGGAGATGCTAATGGGCCGGCCCAGTGTCACTCCGCAGCGCGGGGCTCAGCTGACATGGGGTTTCCTCCCGTCAGTGGCTCATAAGACGCGAAGCGGTACGGGGCGATGTGGTGCGTTGGATTAGAAGTGAGATTAACGGCTGAGGGTCGTCGTCAACGATGAACAGGTCACCGGCGAGCTCGAACCCTAGCGGCTCAGTGGGGGTCGTGGGAGGCTCACCGAGGCTCAGGCAAGGGTCGGCGATGCAAGCGAACGACGAAGTCAATGACGGCGATCCTCCTGGTACCGGAAGCTCCTCCTGGGCGGCTCCAATCGATGGCTCTTCTCCTCCTTTGCAGCGGCGAGCTCCGGACAAATTCTGGCGATTCGCTGCTCGCCTTGCTCCGGGAAGAAGTGGGAAGTCTCAGTGAGAGGTGGGGAGTGAGGTGGTGTGAAGAAATCGAGCAGGGGAGGCCTCTATTTATAGTGGCGAGAGGGGACCGACGGGCGTGGGCTGAGCTCGTCGTGGTCGACGGCACAAAGGGCTACTAGCATGGGAGACAGTAGGGGACGGTGCAGTGCTCATTGGTGAAGCTCAATGACGTGGTGGCGCGGTGTGGGGAGGTGCTGATCGGTCGGAATGCTTCGACGCTCTGAACGGGTCTGACATGGGTTTTGATGGCGCACAGCGCGCGTGGTCCGCGCGGCGGCGAACGAGCATGTCTGCGGGGTTGCTGGGTTGGTGGTGATTGTTGGAGATATGCCCAAGAGGCAATAATAAAGTGGTTATTATCATATCTTCATACTTATGATAAATGTTTACATAACATGCTATAATTGTATTAACAGGAAACATTAATACTTGTGTGATTTATAAACATAAAAGAGTCCCTAGTAAAGCCTCTTGTTAAACTATCTTGTTGGTTCATATATGATCATGGTTTCCTGATCATGAACATAGAGATGTTATTGACAACAGGGTCATATCATTAGGAGAATGATGTGATGGACATACTCCTATAGATAAGCATAGCATAAAGATCAAGTCATTTTAATAGTTCAATTGCTATATGCTTTCTAATACATAGTAACCTAATTCCTTCGACCATGAGATCATGCATATCACCTTCACCGGAAGGATGCTTTGATGATATCAAACACCACACCGTAAATGGGTGGCTATAAAGGTGGCATTGAGTGTTCTGAAAGTGTCGGTTGAGACACATGGATCAAGAGTGGGATTTGTCCATCCATATGACGGATAGATATACTCTGGGCCCTCTGGGTGGAATGTCATCCAAATTAGCTTGCAAGCATGTGACTGGCTCACAAGGGATCACATACCACGGGAACGAGAAAAGAGTACTTATCGGTAACAAGGTTGAACTAGGTATGCAGAGATACCGACGATCAAAACCTCGGATAAGTAAACTATCGTGAGACAAAGGGAAATTGGTATCGTATGTAAGTGGTTCATTCGATCGCAAAGTAATCATAGAAATATGTGGGAGCCATATGAATTTCCAGATTCCTCTATTGGTTATTGTTCGGAGAAGTGTCTCGATCATGTCCGCATAATTCACGAACCGTAGGGAGACACACTTAAGGATTCGACGTTGTTTGAGTAGTTATGGTATGATGAGAAAGAGACCGAATGTTGTTCGGAGTATCGGATGGGATCCGGGATATCACGAGGAGATCCGGAATGGTCCGGAGAATAAGATTCATATAAGGAAAGTCCCGTTTCGGAGTTGGGGAATGTTTCCGGTGTTTTCATCGGGAATGTTCTAGAATGTTCCGAAATGTACAGCACTCCGGAGGGGAAGGGTACATGGATGTGTTGTATCAAGTTGGTATGATTGCATCATGTACTAAGTGTCATCGCTGTTCCAAATAAAGTATTAATTCAAATCCTAGTTTGAAAAGTCAAATAGCTAAATTGGGAAGTCAAACGGCTAAATTTGGAAAGAGGAAAAGAGGAGGAAGGTGAAACCGAGTTGGGGAGGGAGTCCCTCCTCCCCAAGCCGGCGCACCACCCAAGCCGAGTTGGGGAGGGACTCCACTCCCTCCCCTTGGCCGGCCGGCCCCTCCACCTATATAAGGAGGGCCAGGGCTCCCACCTAGGACACACAAGTACCTCTCCTCCAAACCCTAGCTTGGCGCCACCACCTCCTGCAGCTGCCGCCGCCTCCTAGGGTTGCCCTAGCCGCCGACTTGGGGTGCCCCAAACCCTAGCCGCCGACTCTAGCACCTCCTCCTTGGTGTGTCTAAAACCTAGATCGCCGAGGAAATCTCTCATACTCCACCATACTCGCTCCGGCTTAAGGCGAAGCCCTGCGAGATCTCCCCTCTACTTCCGGTACCACGCCGTTGTGCTGCCGGAATTGCGAGGAGAGTGCTAAAAAATCCGCTGTCTGCTGGAACAAGGGAGAGGAAGGTCTTCGTCGAGTACCGAACGTGTGACCGACTGCGGGAGCGCTGCCGGAACGCAGCGCCGGAAGGATCGTCTACGCGATCTTGAGATCGGCAAGAGTACGACTACATCACCCACGAGAATCCGCTCTCGTTAAACACTTTGGAATCTTCGAGGGTAAGTTATTCCATCGACTCGTTGCTAAAATCTAGTAGATAGATCTTGGCTTGTTTGTTTGTATGCGATAGAAAATTTTTGTTTTCCATGCTACGAAACCCTACAGTGGTATCAGAGCCGTGTCTATATGTAGATTTGTTGCACGAGTAGAACACAATGGTCATTGTGGGCGTTGATGCTTTTGTTGTCGATTGCTTCTTGTGTACTTTTCATCTTGCGGGATGGTGGGATGAAGCGGCCCGGGCTAACCTTACATGACATCGTTCATGAGACTTGCTCCACGCTTGACATGCAACTTGTATTGCATAAGTGGCTTTGCGGGTGCCTGTTTCTCCCAACATAGTTAAGATTCAATTTACAACGGGTGATTGACAATACTAGTATCAATGTTGTGGTTCTTGTTTGTAAGTTAAGAACGACACTTATTGAAATCCCCAAACCACGTAAAACATGCAAAGAAAGTAGAGGCGTCTAACTTTGTTTTGCAGGGGTGTGCTGTGATGTGATATGGCCAAGATTGTGATTATATATGATGTATGCAATGTTCCTTATTGTAAGTTGGCAACCGGCAGGAGCCATATGGTTGTCTTTAAATTCTGTTAAGACCCGCGTGTCTATTCAAAGTAGTTGTAATAGTTGAAGCTGGTAGACGACAACCATGGAGCAGCGTCATTGACCTTGATGCAATGCCGGTGATGATGGAGATCATGTTCGTGATTGAAGATGGAGATCGGAAGCACAAAGAAGAAAGGCCATATCATATCACATATTATGAATTGCATGTGATGTTAATCCTTTTATGCATCTTGTATTGCTTAGTTCACGACGGTAGCATTATAAGATGATCCCTCAAGCACAAAATTTCAAGTTTTAAAGTGTTCATCCTCAGTAAGCACCGTTGCTAAAGCTCGTTGTTTCGAAGCACCACGTGATGATCGGGTGTGTTAGATTCTGCGAGTGTATACAACGTGAGCAAGCCAGATTTGCTCACGCGGAAGCTAAGGTTGATCTTGACGAGCCTAGCATGTACAGACATGGTCTCGGAACACGGATCACCGAAAGGTAAAGCATGAGTCATATAGTAGATATGATGAACATGTTGATTGTTCGCCATTGAAGCTACATCAACTCTCGTGATGATCGGTTTTGATGTGGTGGATTTGGTTCGTGTGATCACTAAAACAATGTGAGGGATATTGTTTTGAGTGGGAGTTCAACGGCAATATGATTAAAAGTTGAACACTATTTATCATAAATTAAATCAAAGTGAATTTGCATAATTGTTGTAGTCATTGGCATCCGTTTACCACCTTGCGCTTAGTTATAATTGAGATGATAGAACTATAGAATTCTGGTTAGTTACTTTACGAACTGGTATCGTATTGTTTTGAAGTGTTAATCTAAAGTTTAAAAGTCCCATTGCAAACTTTCAGTAAGTTCTGGTTACTCCATGAAGTTTAATAATTGGTATTAAAACAAGAGTGACAATTCCAAGTGTTAGTGTATGAGTATCATGTTTCTCTCCATGATTCTTGATATTCAAAGAATTGTCTTAATATCAAGGTTATCTAGGATCTGAAAGAGTTGTTTCAGAAACCATGATGTGTGGAAGATATTGTGATATCTGAAACGAAGTATTGGTTTCAACATGATAGAGTATAATATGGAAAAAGACATGTTCTCATATTTGATGAGAAGTTGCAAAAGGTTGGAGACACTAGTTGTCCTAAACCACCAAAAGGTTTTGGAGAGCAACATTATACTCGTGATTCATCTTTATAAGCTAAAAATAGCTTGATTATGGATGATTCCATGATAAGGGTGAATATTTGATGTAGGTAAAATGTTTACTACACCAAGAGATTACTAAAGAAAGGAATTTGAAAGAACACCAAACATTTGATGATGGTAATCTACTTCAAAGTGCAAGTCCAAAGACATTGGTATTTAACTATACATGCTTTGGACTATATGTCATATGTATGACTCCACTATTGATGTTGATAGATTCTTTCAAACAGAAAATAAATACTGAAAGAGAATCTCATAAATATATGGCAGAAAAGAAAAGACTAGAATTGTTCAGTTTAAGTATATAGATGATATACATGTTATGGCTATATTCTTTGCTTATTAAACAATGTGGTTCTTAAGTATTTGATACTGATTTTGTTGGTGTGAATCGTCATACGAAACAACACAATTCATGAACTACAATGGCCTAAGTAACTAGCAAAAGAATATGTGATGATGTTCATCGAGAACAAATAAAAAGTTATTGTGTTGCTCATTAAACGTCAAAGCTCGCCTTCAAGATTTGTTTTATCAGGTATTATGAGAACAAAAGGGTTGTTCAAATAATTGCCGTAATCCATAAAAGATGGATGATTCACAAATCTCGTTGGAGAAATCACATCCATAAAACTAGTGCTAAAGATGTCGTAAGACAAATTGATTGAAAGATCACTTAGGAAGTGACATCGCCGTTTAAATTATATTGGAAAGAAAACATGAAGAAACTCCATGTGGATGGAATTTTGGAGTCTTTTGATTTTTCATCACATGAAACTTGTGAAACTTTCCCAGAGATAATTAAAACTTCGTTCGTAGGCCAAAAGGGAACGAATGACTAGCTTATTGGAACTTGTACATATTGTTGTACGAAGTCCATTATGTGTAGTCAAGAGCGATGGATTTCAACTTCATATGCTTTCTCCGAAAATTTGAGTGAATATATGAATATTTACTTAATAAGGATGAAGTATGAAATATTTGAAAAGTTCAAAGACTTTCAAGATGAAGTGCAAAATCATTGTAACAAGAATATAAATAGTTTATGATAAGATCATAAAGGAAGATATTTGAGTTACAAGTTTAGCATAATACCTAAGATTTAAGGAATCGTTTCGTGGATTTGCATTTTCCCAAAACACCATAAGAGTATGGAGCGTTCGAGATATGTAATTAAACCTTGTTTGACATGGTAAGATCAAAGGTATAATTCATAAAACTGCCATTATATTTTAAAGATTAAAAGCTTTAGAGACTACCGTTTTTCCACTGAAAAGAGCTCCATCATAATCCGTTGAAATGACACCATATAAAGTTATGGTTTGGGATAAAACCCAAGTTGTCCTTTCTTAAACATTGGTATGCTATGCATAAGAAAGATGTTTGCAACCAAAGTCGGATGAATCTGTCTTTGTATGTTATTTCGAATAACTGTTCCTCCATAACATCGGAGACAAAAATGTTTGTCGCTTAGAACGTCAAGTTTCTTAGAGAAGGAATTTTTCGTGAAAAGTTAAGTGGGAGGAATAAAGAACTTTGATAAGGTTAAAAGAACCTTAGCTATATGTGCAGAGTTGCGCAGCGCCGAAAAGTGTTCCGGAGGCAGCGATAATGCTCATGGCTCACGTGCCTCAAAGGTTGTGGTCACGGAGATCTAAGTTCCTATTGAAACAAGTAGGTCGGGTAAACAATCAAATACCAAGATTTGAGAGTTAAATCATTATTTGACAATAATGATCTGACAACATGCAAAGAAGCGATGATGGGCCCTGACTCCGTCAAATGGCTTGAAGCCATAAAATCCGTGATAGTTCCATACACGAGAAATCAAGTTTTGAACTTGAAGGACCCTCAAGAAAGGTGTAAGACCTTATAGTTGTGTTTGGATCTATAAATATATAGACATGGATGTTGCACATCTATGAAATAGTCGACATGTTGGGAAAGAGTTCACAACAATGTTCAAAGGTTGACTATGACAAGATCTAATCTTTCATAGCGATATTTAGTCTAGATGGATTAATATAGCATCCACTACATATAATTTTGTTATGTGGTAGTCGAATAAACAAAACAAGTTCTTCTAATAGAATTGTTACCTAGGACATGTGCATAACACGGTCCATAGGGTTTTGTTAATTCAAAGGATGCTAAAAGCATATGCAAACTTCAATGGTTGAAGTAAGCATAGCGGAGTTGGAATCTTCACTATGATGAAACTGTTAAAAGATTTTAATTTCATCAGAGACAATGAAGATGCTTGCATTTGCAAGAAATTAAGTGGGAGCGCTAAGACATATTTCTAATACATTATGTGGAGGACATATTGTTGATTGGAGAAGATGTATATTTTATTAACACATATTAAGAATTTCATCTTGATGAAAGACTTAGGCAAAACCCAAATATTTGGCATCAATAGACGCTAATATGGTTGTGCCGAAAGTACATAGATGATATATTGAATGAGTTCAATATAGAAACTACAAGAAAGGTTCTTGTCACAGAAAAAGGATTGAATGAGTTCAATATTGATGATATATTCAAGTGTATTGACACAGGGTAAGTGAAACAAAGATTCAAGTATAGATTGATACTTGATGTATGAAATCACAAAGAGTGTTTATATCAATCATACTGTGATATGTACAAATCCAGATATGTCCTATGCTCTAAATGTTATGAGCATATACCATAATGATTCATAAGATGATCATTGGACAACAGTAAGGATATTCTTATGATCTTTTGGAAGAACTAAGAGTATATTATTTGTAGAAGTGACAAATAGATGGTTAGTTCATTGTAAAGTACTACATTGATACTAGTTTTGTCACAAAGTACAAATTAAGTTTATCTCAATCTAAACTAAGGGTGGCACAATATAATGGAAAGTAAGTTCCATAATGGATTTGGATGAGTTCCAAAGTTAAAACATTGTGACAGATACTACAACAAAAGGCTAAGTATATGACTGCTATAATAGCAGCTAAAGAGGGCATTTGTGTCAAGTAGTTTGTTATCAAACTAGGTGCAGTTCACAGTGGGATAATACTATGAAGATATATTGTACGACAATATTATCGACATGTTTTAACCCTAAAGAACTAAAAGGTCTCACCAAAGGACCAAAATTATACAAAGCCATCTCATTAGAGAATGAGTGATGCGTAGAGACGCAAAGACATGCAATTACACACGGACCTGGAAGTGTCAGATCCGGAGATCAGTTGACCACTAGCAATCGTGTACATACAACACCAGAAAGCCATAGGTGTTGAAGACACAAAGGTTTGAAACTAGATTATTGACTCTAGTGCAAGTGGGAGACTGTTGGAGATATGCCCAAGAGGCAATAATAAAGTGGTTATTATCATATCTTCATACTTATGATAAATGTTTACATAACATGCTATAATTGTATTAACAGGAAACATTAATACTTGTGTGATTTGTAAACATAAAAGAGTCCCTAGTAAAGCCTCTTGTTAAACTAGCTTGTTGGTTAATATATGATCATGGTTTCCTGATCATGAACATAGAGATGTTATTGACAACAGGGTCATATCATTAGGAGAATGATGTGATGGACATACTCCTATAGATAAGCATAGCATAAAGATCAAGTCATTTTAATAGTTCAATTGCTATATGCTTTCTGATACATAGTAACCTAATTCCTTCGACCATGAGATCATGCATATCACCTTCACCGGAAGGATGCTTTGATGACATCAAACACCACACCGTAACTGGGTGGCTATAAAGGTGGCATTGAGTGTTCGGAAAGTGTCGGTTGAGACACATGGATCAAGAGTGGCATTTGTCCATCCATATGACGGATAGATATACTCTGGGCCCTCTTGGTGGAATGTCATCCAAATTAGCTTGCAAGCATGTGACTGGCTCACAAGGGATCACATACCACGGGAACGAGAAAAGAGTACTTATCGGTAACGAGGTTGAACTAGGTATGCAGAGATACCGACGATCAAAACCTCGGATAAGTAAACTATCGTGAGACAAAGGGAAATTGGTATCGTATGTAAGTGGTTCATTCGATCGCAGAGTAATCGTAGAAATATGTGGGAGCCATATGAATTTTCAGATTCCTCTATTGGTTATTGTTCGGAGAAGTGTCTCGATCATGTCCGCATAATTCACGAACCGTAGGGAGACACACTTAAGGATTCGACGTTGTTTGTGTAGTTATGGTATGATGAGGAAGAGACCGAATGTTGTTCGGAGTATCGGATGGGATCCGGGATATCACGAGGAGATCTGGAATGGTCCGGATAATAAGATTCATATAAGGAAAGTCCCGTTTCGGAGTTGGGGAATGTTTCCGGTGTTTTCATCGGGAATGTTTCGGAATGTCCGGCACTCCGGAGGGGAAGGGTACATGGATGTGTTGTATCAAGTTGGTATGATTGCATCATGTACTAAGTGTCATCGCTGTGCCAAATAAAGGATTAATTCAAATCCTAGTTTGAAAAGTCAAATAGCTAAATTGAAAAGTCAAACGGCTAAATTTGGAAAGAGGAAAAGAGGAGGAAGGTGAAACCGAGTTGGGGAGGGAGTCCCTCCTCCCCAAGCCGGCGCACCACCCAAGCCGAGTTAGGGAGGGACTCCACTCCCTCCCCTTGGCCGGACGGCCCCTCCACCTATATAAGGAGGGGCAGGGCTCCCTCCTAGGACACACAAGTACCTCTCCTCCAAACCCTAGCTTGGCGCCACCACCTCCTGCAGCTGCCGCCGCCTCCTAGGGTTGCCCTAGCCGCCGACTTGGGGTGCCCCAAACCCTAGCCGCCGGCTCTAGCACCTCCTCCTTGGTGTGTCTAAAACCTAGATCGCTGAGGAGCTCTCTCATACTCCACCATACTCGCTCCGGCTTAAGGCGAAGCCCTGCGAGATCTCCCCTCTACTTCCGGTACCACGCCATTGTGCTGCCGGAATCGCGAGGAGAGTGCTACAACCTCCGCTGCCTGCTGGAACAAGGGAGAGGAAGGTCTTCGTCGAGTACCGAACGTGTGACCAACTGCGGGAGCGCTGCTGGAACGCAGCGCCGGAAGGATCGTCTACGCGATCTTGAGATCGGCAAGAGTACGACTACATCACCCACGAGAATCCGCTCTCGTTAAACACTTTGGAATCTTCGAGGGTAAGTTATTCCATCGACTCGTTGCTACAATCTAGTAGATAGATCTTGGCTTGTTTGTTTGTATGCGATAGAAAATTTTTGTTTTCCATGCTACGAAACCCTACAGTGATCACGCGTGCACGCGTCGAGGGCGGCGCGCGGTCTGTGGGCGTGTGTCGAGGGTGGCGCTCTGGCGCGCTCTCGGCATGCTCTCAGCGAAGCTTGGCATGGCTTGAGCATGTGGTCCATTGGCTGGCAGTGTTTGATGAAATGGTTGTGTAACATCCCAAAAATACTAAACTTAAATCATCAAACTCTAATAATCAAAATTAGGGTTAACAAAAACTTTTCTAATTAAAATTATGAAAGCATGCATATGTGTATGCATTTAAATTGAAATTCTTTTGAACCAACTTGTTTGTGTGTTTCTTTGCTTGTAAAATGTGTCTTAGGTGAAATAAACATCATCTAAACATTTCCCAAACTTTTCCTAAAGACAAATAAATCAAAACCAATAAAATAAAGGAATGGTCATTTTGACCAATTTAACTCCCATGCCTACTTTGGCTGTCTCAAACTTTCAGAACCTAATGGAAACTTTTCTGGATCTTTGCACCCCTTGAATGTACTCATAACAAGGTATCAAGGCCCACTTTGTGATCATCCAGAAACTTTCAAATGCATAGTTTAAATGACAATTCAAAATTGAATCTTTATCATATGGGAAGATCCCACTTTTTCAAAAACCACTCAAACAAGCTCAACTTTCAAAACCCAAGCATCTGCAGACTCACCAGCAGCAATCTAGAAAACCCACCAAAAATCTTTTCAAAATTCAAAACTTGATTTCATGCGGCCATTTCATCAAAGAGGTTGCAGACACAAATCATCAAAATCCTAAACACTATAGTGAGCAGTGATTGAAGCCTAACTTGTTCCCTCTCTAGCTCACAACCAGCTCAGTAGATCATCTAGCAAGATTAACTAAACACTAGCACCACTGTGAGCTTGGCATTACCATCAATGGTGAACAACCAAAGCCAACCTTGTCACCCCCATGTCGACAGCAAGCTAGGAAGAGAAGCAAGTCTAGCCAGCATGTCTGGGAGGCAGCCCACCGTCCACCGCCACCCCCTGTCCCAGTCGCGAGCGTTGCCAAGCCCTGGACCACATGCACGAACCATGCCAACCTCGCCAGCGACCATTCTAAGCGTGCGCCAGAGCGCCACCCTCGACCGAAGCCCACAGACCGCGCACCGCCCTCGCCGCGTGCATACACAATCCCCACCGACCCAGGAGACTGCCAGACATCCTTGTTCGCAGCCCCGTGCCGCACAGCCACCGCTCGCCGTAGAAGACGCCTCAAAAGCATGTCGTTGAGCATCGCCAGGGAACACCGCATCGTCCCCTACCTTCGCCCATGCCAATAGCCGCCTGTAACATCGCCCCCGACGAGCTCACCTTGCGCCCCGTCGGTCCAGTCGCTCGACTATAAATAGAGGACACCCCCAGTCGATTTCTTCACACCACCTCACTCCCCTCTTCTCACTGATCGTGCCACACCGTTCCCGGAGCAAGGCGAGCACCACCTCGCCGGAATTTCACCAGAGCCCGCCGCCTCTGGAGAAGAAGGGCGCCCTCAATTTCGTCCACCCCAGGAGCTGCCGCGACCACCCCTGAGTTCGCCGTCGTCGACTTCGTCGTTCGCCCGCCTCACCGACCCTCGCCAGCACCCCGGTGAGCACCCAGCACCCCTCACTGGCCGCGCTAGGTTTCTTTCTCGTCGGCGTTGCCTCGCGTCGACGATGACTCCCAGCCGTTGGATTAGAATCAGATCGAACGACCCACATTGCCCTGTACCGCTTCGCCCCTCCCTGTCTCACTAACGAGTGGGGACACCCACTTAAGCAGCCCGCGGGAGCACTGCGCTTAGCAGGCCGGCCCGTTAACTTTTCCCGCGCAGCCCAGTTATTCAAATTAAACCTTTTCCATTTTATTTAAAACACACTTCTATACCCAGTTTCAAAAATCAACCCAGATCGATTCAGTGCACCAAATTGAATGAAATTAATTTTTTTAGAAAGGTCTAGGAATGATGAATCCAAGCCCGTTGGATTCAAGTCATTTGGATCTATAGATCACCCATGGTAAAAATAACAAGGCAGGAGCTTTTCTGCATTCAAACATTTTTCAAATTTAAACCATGATAGCTTTTGAATTGATTCCAACTCTCAATAATCACATTTAACCATACCTTTCAGAATATATAAAAATATATAGGGTTACTTACATAAATAATGTTCAAGTAATAAAAGAATGCCCCATAGGCATTTCTAGCTACTTTAATTAATTAAAATAAAAGGGTAAAACCTTATTAAATTGTGACACCACTTTAAATCATATTCCCATGGACTAAAATATGTGGTGATGACATGTGTCAACATGATCCCATGTTTGGTTTGGAGAATGTTAAATCTTAAGAAGTTTTTCAATAAGTAGAAATTACTTTTCTAAAAATAAAAGGAATTAAACCAAGCTTTAATCTTGTAATGTTAGATATGATGCTAGATCATCTATAGGACCCTTGTGTGTGATGATTGCATGTAGTTAAGTATTGTTTGGTGATTGTGTACCTTGTATTTATTTATAGACGCTAGTACCGACCAAGGATACGAGGAGGAAGGAGGATACTACGAAGAAGAAGCCGAGGAGAACTTCAACCACTGCTCTGCACAAGGCAAGCTGATGCTATACCTATGCAAGATTATATTGATATTGTGCAAGCTTTATTAACTAAGTGGACCAATGCAAGCTAACCCTTGCAAGATACCCTACTGATGCCAAAAACCACTACTTGTTACTATGCCCACTATATGCCTTAAGCATATGTGATCATATCCACTTGATAAACCAATCCTAGTTTTATTTGCAAGTCTATTACTTTATTTCTTTATCAAAGCTCTTACTTAGAGTTTACTGAAATAAATGATAGATACTAGAAAAATATGTGAAGGTTGCATAAAGAGCATAAAATTTGTCCTCATCTAGATAATCTTGATGTCATCCTAAGGCTAGAGATTGAACTTAGCTAAAACTCCACTAGTTTACCACCCCTCATTATTACTTACCCCCACCTGTAGATGCTAGTGATAAGCATAAAACATGATCAAATTTAGATGGGAATACTTGGTGGAAAAATGGTTATGAAAACCTTGGAATGAAGGATCATTCTATTGAAATGTTTTGGACATGTGTTTCCGAACACCTGATGATTTTGGTGATGAAAATGTTGAGGCATGAGCCTTATCCCTTTATAAAACTGATTGTTGTCTGGATGCGATACCATTCCAATTTTATCGTACAACCACAATACCCGAATATTGGGTAGGGCTTAACTGGAAACTTATATACCTTAGTATTAGTTCCATCACGGCCAAGGTCTGAGCTGAGGCTACCTTGTGAAGATTTTCCACCTGTGCAGTACCCAAGATGACAGTTGGTCATGGTTGGGAGGCCAAACTCACAGGAGAGGTGCTTATACTAGGGCGTGTAATCGAAAGGTTAGGATTGATTATCCGCATACTGAGTATGGTGAATTTAGGATTTGTTCCTGACGGATGTATCAAATGTTGTGGTGAAAGTGTACAATCTCTGCAGAGTGTCAAACTATTCGAATAGCCGCGTCCGCGGTTATGGACAGTTGGAGTGGCCATACTGTTTCCCCGTCAGACTTTTCAAAATGACTTGTGTAATGAATTGAGACTTTGACTTGACCACAACAGGATTGTGATATTAAATACAAATTCCCACTTAGGAGTTATAAAATTTTGACGAGCATTCGTTGCTTATAAACTTAGTAGAGGTAAATCTGCCTTTTGCAAAACAACCCTAGAGCCTAGTGTCCTATTATCCAAAAACCCCTTTTACCTGTTAGTATTAGTTTGCGAGTACTTAAAGAGTACTCATGTCTTTGTCCCTGGCTATTCCCATGGCCAGACTATGAAGAGGAGTACATTGAGGATGGACCCCAGGAAGGTTATGACAACTAGGATATGCGTTCGGGAAGGATGAATCGCTCCCGAAAAGGAGTCTATTGATTCTCTCCCAATTGGTTGGATCGTAGGGGCGATGATTTACTTCACGGGCGAGGTCTCTGGTTCAAGTCCCCTTGTCGGTAGTGGCCATTGATTGAGCTTCCGCAGAAAGTGATTGGTGGGCGTGGAAATTCTTATTTTTCAGTTGATGTTAAAGTCAATTTAGAAAAGAGCACAGTGCTAGAAAATCATATAAAAATCAAGCAAGAAAACGGATGCGCTAACGCCTTAGTTTCGCTTGGGGGAAGGGAACCAAGTGCATCGTCAGCATTGCCTGTGACCCCGAAGATGGAGCTTCGCCTACGCTACCGTTATTATTACATATTCCGCTGCTTGATGTTGTATTAAGAACTGGATCATGAGATCCCTATTTGTGTAAGAACTTATGTATCGTTTGTAATGGATGATGTACTATGGTATCCAATTATGTTAGGTCTCGCAAAAATGGTAATCCTGGGATTGCGATGTATGGCATAACAGGCATCTAGGATTGAAAAATCCGGGTGTTGACAAGTTGGTATCAGAGCCATCCTGACCATAGGAGACCCTAGTTAGGCTGGACGTTTAAAACCAAAAACTTATTTTCCAAAACCAAAGAAAACAAATATTTACAAAAACTTATTCTCATTCTTATCCCTTTGATTCTTTCATGAAAATTCATGTTCCTCAAAAACTCTTGCAAAAATACATAAAATTGGACACACTTGACCACTCTACTAACTTACTCATCCTATATTCTTATAGATGGACGTGAAGTACAACAAGTTTTACCAACTTGGGAATGGAGGAGACCTGATCTTTGAGAGGGATTTGGACTAGCTTTCGGAACTTCTGGAGCGTCCTCACCCCGAGTTCTTCGGATCTCAGCTCAATGATCAAGGAGGAGAAGATCTGCAGTGGCTAATTGTTGCAAGTCTCCGAGGAAAGATTGAACCTCCCACTGCGGAGGGAATTCAGTTTACCTTGAGGGAAAACAACTGGCTCGATGGATTTGCCAGAGCCATGCAAGAAGCTCTTTCCCGTCTGTGTGGGCAGAGCATCAATCAGATCAAGGGTACTCGCTTTGAGTTTTGCCCAAGGCGTGATGCTAATGGACAACCACTAGAAGCCCCATACCACCCCGAGCTGAAGACCCAATTGGACCACCTTAGCTTCATGATGTACGATCGTCAGCAGAAGTTGGACAACTGCCGTGACTACTGCAACCATAAGTCTGCCATCATCAAGACGAACGACCAGACCATCGCCCTACTAGCAAAGGATCGCAAGTCTCGCTGCCGTCAGCTCGACAAGAAGGAGCGCATCATTGCCCATCTTCGCCACCGCATCTCATCTCTGGAGGAGACCATCCACGAGAGAGACATGCAGTTGGAGGAAAGGAAGAATGCCGGAGAGGATCTTCGTGGAGACTGAAGGGTTTCGCGGCATAGTAAATCAAAATTTTCTACGGATGCGAACAGAGGGAAAGCCAAGATCTAATCTAGGAGATGCAATCAACGAGAGAGATTGGATTAGATCTTCATACCCTTGAAGATTCGCACAGCGGAACGTTCGTCGGAACGTGGGTGATGTAGTCGTACTCGCTTCTCCTCCTCGCGATCCGATCCGATCTAGCACCACAAGTGGCGGTGCCTCCGTGAGATGCACACGTGCAGCACCTCGACGTCTCCTCCTTCCTCAGACCAGCAAGTATGGTGGAGAGATAGATTGGATCTACAACACGACGGCGTGGTGTATATGGTGGAGAATTTCTGCAGCAGGGCTTCGCCTACAAACAGTCGGGAGGGAGAGAGGAAAGCTAGCAAGGCGGCTAGGGTTTGGAGGAGAGGTGTATGGGGGTTGGTGCGCCCCCACCCCTCTTTATATAGAGGGGGGCGCAGCCCTAGCCCCTCCCCCAAGCCCAAAGGATAAGGAGTGGGGGGCATTGACTCTCCCCTCTTCTAGAAACCCTATCTCTAGTTTAAACGATTTAAACTCTCTAGGATCGGCTGGGCCCTATGGGGCCTTGTGCCCCTGGCCCAATGCGGCCAGGACACTCCCTCATAGGCCCATGCCCCCTCCCAGAAGGTGGGGCCACGTTGGTCCCCTTCCGGAAGGTTCTAGAAGCTTCCGGTACAATACCGATTAACCCGGAACAATTCCGAACTCCAAAAACTACACTGCCTTATATGAATCTTATTCTCCGGACCATTCCGGAACCTCTCGTGATGTCCCGGATCCCATCCGAGACTCCGAACAAAAATTCATAAACCAATTATCCAATCTATCCTAGCGTCAAGACACGTTAAGTGTGTGACCCTGCGGGTTCGAGAATATGCAGACATGATCTTCTATCAATAATCAACAGCGGGATCTGGGCACCCATATTGACTCCCACACATTCAATGATCATATCGGATGAACGACGATGTCAGGATTCAAACAATCCCATATATATATTCCCTTCGTCTCGCGATATTTTACTTGCCCGAGATTCGATCGTTGGTACCGTCATACCTAGTTCAATCTCGTTCACAGCAAGTACTTTACTCGTTCCGTAATCCGATATCACTTTGTGATTAACTCCTTAACCACATGCTTGCAAGCGGTGTTGATATCGATTACCGAGTGGGCCCGAAGTATATCTCTCCGACTTGGGAGGGACAAATTCCATCTCGATACATACAACCCAACAGATACTTTCCGATCACCTGAGAGACACCTTTATGATCACCCTCTCATAGGATGACGTTTGATGACCTCAAAGCTTTCTTCCGATACCAGGGAGTTGTATTATCTCATGGTCTAAGGAATACAATATTTGACATAGGAAAAGCTACGCAAAGATGAACACGATGATACGATCTAATTGCTTCGCTAAGTTTGGGTCTGTCCATCATATCATTCTCCCAATGATATGATCTCATTATCAATTGACAACTCATGTCTATGGTTAGGAAACCTTAACCATCATTGATCAATGAGCTAGTCCTTAGAGGCGTACCAGGGACACGGTGTTGTTCACAAACCACACAAGTATTAATGTTTCCGCTTAATACAATTCTAGCATGGAATATAAACTTTATCATGAACAAGAATTATAATAATAACATCTTTATTATTGCCTCTAGGGCATAATTCCAACAGAGACCCCTACTCCTATCTCAGCGATGACGACGATTTTCTGGAGGATCAGGCTATGGATTTCTTCACCGATGAGGATGATTTCGCCTTCATCGATGATGATGAGGATGATGAAGCCACAGATTCCGAGGAGTAGTACCACTTGAGCACTAGCGTAGTGAGTAGTATTCGGTCCCACTATATCGTAGTTTCCGGAATGGTTCTTAAAACTATCTGTTTACCTTGTTGTGGTGTGTGTTTGTATTGTGTGCTATGAATGAATGAATGAATGAATGAAAAAAAGCAAGTTGCTAGAAAAACCTGAGTCAAACTTTAAAAACTTCTCAAAGTCCCAGAATCTTAGAAATTTCCATTTTTCTCACGATCTATCTCAACCTTCAGATGCCACGTGGAGGAAGTGGTTCATCCCTGGACCCGATGTTGCAGATACTGCAAATGTTGACTTCTGACCGTGAAGCTGAAAGAGCGGAACGGCAAGCCAGCCTAGCCAACCTACAACAGATAGCCCAGCTAGCCCACAACAACCAAGGCCATGGAAATCAGGACCACCATGGATCTAAGCTCAAGAATTTCCAGAATACCAACCCACCTGTTTTCACTAAGTCAGAAGAACCCCTCGACGCCGATGATTGGCTGCAAACCATAGAAAATAACTTAGAAGTAGCCGGAGTGGAAGCCAACGAGAAAGTCCTGTTCGCCACCCACTATCTATCCGGAGATGCCAGAGCATGGTGGAACAGTGTTCGCGCAATGACCGGAGGCCAGATGATGACCTGGGAGGAATTCAAGGTCAAGTTTAGCAGAACCCATGTGCCACCGGGTTTGATCAAGAGAATGAGGGACGAGTTCAGAGAGCTGAAGCAAGGAAGGATGACTGCAGTGGAATACCGTGGCAAATTTTTGTCATTAGCTAGGTATGCCCCGGATGAAATAGACACTGAAGCCAAGAAGAAAGAAAGATTCCTGAATGGTCTGCATGATGAGATGCAGACGGTGTTAGTCAATATCCCCTTTGCGGATATTGAAACCCTTGTCGACTCTGCTATCCAGATGGAAGGAAAGATCAACCAAGCCAATGAGAACCGCAAGCGTCGTATGATGCATCAGCCAGGAACCCATCAGACCCCAAAGTATCGCCCTAACCCATCTCCAGGATTTGCCCCAAGGACCAACAGACCCCCGATGACCCGTCCCACCTATCCCAACCGTGGAAACCCTAGACCCAGAGGAAACCACAACAACCCCGGCAACTCTAGCAATTTCAATCGTGCCCCACCCAAGTTCAACAACAACAATGTTACCGCCAACACCAACACTGCCCCGAGGACTGGAAGAAATGTTGTGCCTGTAGCAGGCAAGGACAAGTCGCAAGTGACCTGTTATGACTGTGGAAATAAAGGCCACTATTCCAACGGGTTCCCCAACAAGAAGAATGCTACAGCCCCCAATGCCAATGTCCCAGCTCAGCAGCAGCATCGTGTTCAGCCAGGAAGAAGATTTGCCCCAGGGAATTCACTCAACCGCAATGGCCGTATTTTTCTCATGCATGCTGAAGAAGCTCAGGAAGCGCCAAACGTAGTGCTGGGTATGTTTTCGGTTAATTCAGTACTTGCAAGAGTGTTGTTTGATTCTGGTGCATCGCATTCATTTGTCACCGAAGAATTTGCATGCACTAGTAAAATTCAACCAACAAAACTGAAGCATGTCATGATTGTTCAAATTCCCGGATCAACCACCGAGGCTAGGCAAATTTGCAAAGCCGTCCCTATCCGAATCCATGGCATAGATTTTTATGCAAATCTGATAGTACTCAGAACTAAAGGTTTGGAAGTAGTACTAGGAATGGATTGGATGTCCAAACATAAAGGATTAATTGACTGTGCCAAGAAAGCCATAACTATGACCAGTACCACCGGAATATCAGTCGAGCATATATCTGAAACCTTACCCCACCAATTCAAGTGTAACAAGAGTATAGCCCAACCTACCATTGACCAAGTTCGGATAGTCTGTGAATACCCCGATGTATTTCCAGATGTTTTGCCCGGTATGCCCCCAGATCGGGATATCGAGTTCATCATCGAACTAATCCCCGGAACTGGACCCATAGCCCAGAGACCATATAGTATGAACCCGTCAGAGCTCGCAGAACTGAAGAAGAAACTGGATTCCATGCTGGAAATTGGATTGATTCAACCAAGTGCGTCACCTTGGAGATCACCTGTCTTGTTTGTGGACAAGAAGGATGGAGGTAACCGTTTGTGTACGGATTATCGGAAGTTGAATGATGTCACCATCAAGAACAAGTACCCCTTGCCCAAGATAGAGGATTTGTTTGATCAGTTGACCGGTGCCAAAGTGTTTTCAAAGATTGATCTTAGGACTGGCTATCATCAACTCAAAATTCGTGCAGAGGATATTCCAAAGACTGCCTTTACCACTAGATATGGATTGTATGAGTATACGGTCATGTCTTTCGGATTAACCAATGCCCCCGCTTATTTCATGAACCTCATGAATAAGATTTTTATGGACTTTCTGGATAAGTTTGTCGTTGTTTTCATCGATGACATTCTGATTTATTCTAAATCAGAAGAAGAACATGAGCTACATCTAAGGACCATTCTTGGAACCCTTAGAGAGCATCAGTTGTATGCAAAGTTTAGCAAATGTGAATTCTGGTTACAGGAGGTAGGATTCCTCGGTCACATTGTATCAGCCGGAGGAATTGCTGTTGACCCTGCCCAAGTGAAAGATGTAGAAGATTGGCAAGCCCCAACCACTCAAACCCAAGTTCGTGCATTTCTCGGATTGGCGGGATATTACCGCAAATTTGTAGAAGGATTCTCTAGTATCGCCAGACCCATGACCCAATTGCTGAAGAAGGACAAGAAGTTTGAATGGACCGACAAATGTGAAGCGAGTTTTCAAGAACTCAAGAGGAGATTGATTTCAGCCCCAATCTTGATCATGCCGGATATCACGAAGCCCTTCTATGTGTATTGTGATGCATCAAAGATTGGTCTCGGATGTGTGCTAATGCAAGAAGGCAAAGTTATATCTTATATATCGCGACAACTGAAGCAACATGAGCAAAACTACCCAACTCATGACCTCGAACTCGCAGCCGTAGTTCTAGCCCTAAAAACATGGAGACATTGCCTGATGGGAAACCGTTGTGAAATTTATTCGGATCACAAGAGCCTAAAGTATATATTCACTCAGAAGGAGCTGAATATGAGGCAGAGAAGATGGATTGAGCTAATCAAGGATTACGATCTGGACATTCACTATCACCCAGGTAAAGCCAACGTAGTAGCAGATGCCCTTAGCAGATTGCCGTGCCGCTTGAACTCCATGATTTTGAAGGAGCAACCAAGTTTGCACAAAGAGATGGAAGCTTTTCGAATGGAATTAGTAAGTGAAGGATTTTTGGCTAGCATAGAACTCCAGCCCACTTTGATCAGTCAGATTAAAGAGGCGCAGAAGGGAAATGCCAGTATTGACGGAATCAAGCGTCGAATCGGTACAGGGAAAGTACCCGGATTCACCGAAGACGAAGAAGGAGTGATGTGGTACAAAGGACGCCTTTGTGTACCATCAGATTCTGAGTTGAAAGAAGTTATTTTGAAGGAGGCTCATGATACTCTTTATTCTATCCATCCTGGAGGAACTAAGATGTATCAAGATTTAAAAGAGCAATTTTGGTGGCATAAGATGAAGAGAGAAATCAGAAGCTATATCGCCAAGTGTGATATATGTCAGCGAGTCAAGGCAGGACATCAAAGACCCGCTGGATTGTTGCAACCCTTGCAGATTCCGGAATGGAAACGGTATTCTGTAGGAATGGACTTTATCACTGGACTACCTACTTCTAGTAGGGGAAATGACTCTATCTGGGTCATAGTGGACAGATTGTCCAATCTTGCCAGTCAAGACCACATATCAGAGTTCGAAACTAGCGGAGTTATACATCGCTAGAATTGTCAGTTTGCATGGAGTCCGCAAGAACATAGTATCGGATCGAGGAACTCAGTTTACCTCGAGATTCTGGAAGAAAGTCCAAGAAGGTTTAGGAAACCGCCTAGATTTCAGTACCGGTTATCACCCTAAGACCAATGGACAAACGGAGCGAGTAAATCAAATACTCGAAGATATGCTGAGAGCATGTGTGTTAGAATATGGATCCAAGTGGGAAGACTGTCTGCCGTTCGCAGAATTTTCATACAACAATAGTTATCAAGCCAGTTTGCAAATGGCCCCATTTGAATTCATGTACGGAAGGAAGTGTCGCACCCCTTTGAACTGGTCGGAAGTAGGAGAGAGTCAGATCTTCGGACCCGACATCCTAAGATAAGCAGAAGAGAAGGTTCACAAGATTTGTGAGCACCTCAAGACCGGCCAATCCTGACAGAAGAGTTACGCCGACAAGATACGTCGAGACCTCGCCTTCAACATAGGAGATTTTGTTTATCTGAAAGTGTCTCCATTGAAGGGAATGCAGCGTTTCCAACTCAAATGAAAGTTAGCCCCCAGATATATCAGACCTTTCAAGATTCTGAACCATCGAGGAGAAGTGTCGTATCAATTGGAACTACCTGAAGAGATGTCAGTCGTGCACAATGTGTTACATATCTCATTACTTCGCAATGTCTCGAAGTCCCCGAGAAGACCGAAGTGTTCAAGAATATCGATCATCAGACCATAGAGATCAACGATGACCTGACCTATCCCGAAGTACCCATACGTATTTTGGAAGAAGCCTACAGAACTACCCGAACCCGAAGCATCAAGTTTCTCAAGATTCAGTGGAGCAACCACACAGAAGAGGAATCCACCTGGGAACGCGAAGGTCACATCAGGACGGAGTTTCCCGATCTCTTCAAATCCTAGGTAATCTTTTCGTCCTTTTTCAAATCTCGGGACGAGATTTTGTTTAAGGGGGGAAGGTTTGTAACATCCCAAAAATACTAAACTTAAATCATCAAACTCTAATCATCAAAATTAGGGTTAACAAAACTTTTCTAATTAAAATTATGAAAGCATGCATATGTGTATGCATTTAAATTGAAATTCTTTTGAACCAACTTGTTTGTGTGTTTCTTTGCTTGTAAAATGTTTCTTAGGTGAAATAAACATCATCTAAACATTTCCCAAACTTTTCCTAAGGACAAATAAATCAAAACCAATAAAATAAAGGAATGGTCATTTTGACCAATTTAACTCCCATGCCTACTTTGGCTGTCTCAAACTTTCAGAACCTAATGGAAACTTTTCTGGGTCTTTGCACCCCTTGAATGTACTCATAACAAGGTATCAAGGCCCACTTTGTGATCATCCAGAAACTTTCAAATGCATAGTTTAAATGACAATTCAAAATTGAATCTTTATCATATGGGAATATCCCACTTTTTCAAAAACCACTCAAACAAGCTCAACTTTCAAAACCCAAGCATCTGCAGACTCACCAGCAGCAATCTAGCAAACCCACCAAAAATCTTTTCAAAATTCAAAACTTCATTTCATGCGGCCATTTCATCAAAGAGGTTGCAGACACAAATCATCAAAATCCTAAACACTATAGTGAGCAGTGATTGAAGCCTAACTTGTTCCCTCTCTAGCTCACAACCAGCTCAGTAGATCATCTAGCAAGATTAACTAAACACTAGCACCACTGTGAGCTTGGCATTACCATCAATGGTGAACAGCCGAAGCCAACCTTGTCACCCCCATGTCGACAGCAAGCTAGGAAGAGAAGCAAGTCTAGCCAGCATGTCTGGGAGGCAGCCCACCGTCCACCGCCACCCCTTGTCCCATCCGCGAGCGTTGCCAAGCCCTGGACCACACGCACGAACCATGCCAACCTCGCCAGCGACCATGCCGAGCGTGCGCCAGAGCGCCACCCTCTACCGAAGCCCACAGACCGCGCACCGCCCTCGCCGCATGCATACACAATCCCCACCGACCCAGGAGACCGCCAGAAATCCTTGTTCGCCGCCCCATGCCGCACAGCCACCGCTCGCCGTAGAAGACGCCGCCTCTGCCGCGCAGAGCACCGTCGCATTCCGACCAAGCCGCACCGCCCCACGCCTCAAAACCATGTCGTTGAGCATCGCTAGGGAACACCGCACCGTCCCCTACCTTCGCCCATGCCAATAGCCGCCTGTAACATCACCCCCGACGAGCTCACCTTACGCCCCGTCAGTCCCCTCGCTCGACTATAAATAGAGGCCACCCCCAGACGATTTCTTCACACCACCTCACTCCCCTCTTATCACTGATCGTGCCACACCGTTCCTGGAGCAAGGCGAGCACCACCTCGCCGGAATTTCACCGGAGCCTGCCGCCTCTGGAGAAGAAGGGCGCCATCGATTTCGTCCACCCCAGGAGCTACCGCGACCACCCCTGAGTTCACCGTCGTCGACTTCGTCGTTCGGCTGCCTCGCCGACCCTCGCCTGCACCCCGGTGAGCCCCCAGCACCCCTCACTGGCCGCGCTAGGTTTCTTTCTCGCCGGCAGTGCCTCGCGGCGACGATGACTCCCAGCCGTTGGATTAGAATTAGATCGAACGACCCACATTGCCCCGTACCGCTTCGCCCCTCCCTGTCTCACTGACGAGTGGGGACACCCACTTAAGCAGCCCGCGGGAGCACTGCGCTTAGCAGGCCGGCCCGTTAACTTTTCCCGCGCAGCCCAGTTATTCAAATTAAACCTTTTCCATTTTATTTCAAACACACTTCTGTACCCAGTTTAAAAAATCAACCCAGATCGATTCAGTGCACCAAATTGAATGAAACTAATTTTGTTAGAAAGGTCTGGGAATGCTGAATCCAAACTCGTTGGATTCAAGTCATTTGGATCTATAGATCACCCATGGTAAAAATAACAAGGCAGGAGCTTTTCTGCATTCAAATTTTTTTCAAATTTAAACCATGATATCTTTTGAATTGATTCCAACTCTCAAAAATCACATTTAACCATACCTTTCAGAATATGTAAAAATATATAGGGTTACTTACAGAAATAATGTTCAAGTAATAAAATAATGCCCCATAGGCATTTCTAGCCACTTTAATTAATTAAAATAAAAGGGTAAAACCTTATTAAATTGTGACACCACTTTAAATCATATTCCCATGGACTAAAATATGTGGTGATGACATGTGTCAACATGATCCCATGTTTGGTTTGGAGAATGTTCAATCTTAAGTAGTTTTTCAATAAGTAGAAATTACTTTTCTAAAAATAAAAGGAATTAAACCAAGCTTTAATCTTGTAATGTTAGAGATGATGCTAGATCATCTATAGGACCCTTGTGTGTGATGATTGCAAGTAGTTAAGTATTGTTTGGTGATTGTGTACCTCGTATTTATTTATAGACGCTAGTACCGACCAAGGATACGAGGAGGAAGGAGGATTCTACGAAGAAGAAGCCGAGGAGAACTTCAACCACTGCTCTACACAAGGCAAGCTGATGCTATACCTATGCAAGATTATACTGATATTGTGCAAGCTTTATTAACTAAGTGGACCAATGCAAGCTAACCCTTGCAATATACCCTACTGATGCCACAAACCACTACTTGTTACTATGCCCACTATATGCCTTAAGAATATGTGATCATATCCACTTGATAAACCAATCCTAGTTTTATTTGCAAGTCTATTACTTTATTTCTTTATCAAAGATCTTACTTAGAGTTTACTGAAATAATTGATAGATACTAGAAAAATATGTGAAGGTTGCATAAAGAGCATAAAATTTGTCCTTAGCTAGATAATTTTGATGTCATCCTAAGGCATGAGATTGAACTTAGCTAAAACTCCACTAGTTTACCACCCCTCATTATTACTTACCCCCACCTGTAGATGCTAGTGATAAGCATAAAACTTGATCAACTTTAGATGGGAATACTTGGTGGAAAAATGGTTATGAAAACCTTGGAATGAAGGATCATTCTATTGAAATGTTTTGGACATGTGTTTCCGAACACCTGATGATTTTGGTGATGAAAATGTTGAGGCATGAGCCTTAGCCCTTTATAAAACTGATGGTTGTCTAGATGCGATACCATTCCAATTTTACCGTACAACCACAATACCCGAATATTGGGTAGGGCTTGACTGGAAACTTATATACCTTAGTATTAGTTCCCTCACGGCCAAGGTCTGAGCTGAGGCTACCTTGTGAAGATTGTCCACCTGTGCAGTACCCAAGATGACAGTTGGTCATGGTTGGGAGGCCAAACTCATAGGAGAGGTGCTTATACTAGGGCGTGTAATCGAAAGGTTAGGATTGATTATCCGCATACTTAGTATGGTGAATTCAGGATTTGGTCCTGACGGGTGTATCGAATGTTGTGGTGAAAGTGTACAATCTCTGAAGAGTGTCAAACTATTCGAATAGCCGCGTCCGCAGTTATGGACAGTTGGAGTGGCCATACTGTTTCCCCGTCAGACTTTTCAAAATTACTTGTGTAATGAATTGAGACTTTGACTTGACCACAACAGGGTTGTGATATGAAATACAAATTCCCACTTAGGAGTTATAAAATTTTGATGAGCATTCGTTGCTTCTAAACTTAGTAGAGGTAAATCTGGCTTTTGCAAAACAACCCTAGAGCCTAGTGTCCTATTATCCAAAAACCCCTTTTACCTGTTAGTATTAGTTTGCGAGTACTTAAAGAGTACTCATGGCTTTGTCCCTGGCTATTCCCATGGCCAGACTATAAAGAGGAGTACCTTGAGGATGGACCCCAGGAAGGTTACGACAACTAGGATCATGTCCCATCGTCAGCATTGCCTGTGACCCCGAAGATGGAGCTTTGCGTACGCTACCGTTATTATTACGTATTCCGCTGCTTGATGTTTTATTAAGAACTAGATCATGAGATCCCTATTTATGTAAGAACTTATGTATCGTTTGTTATGGATGATGTACTATGGTATCCAATTCTGTTATGTCTCGCAAAAATGGTAATCCTGGGATTGCGATGTATGGCATAACAGGCATCTAGGATTAAAAAATCCGGGTGTTGACAAGTTGGTATCAGAGCCATCCTGACCATAGGAGACCCTAGTTAGGCTGGACGTTTAAAACCAAAAACTTATTTTCCAAAACCAAAGAAAACAAATATTTACAAAAACTTATTCTCATTCTTATCCCTTTGATTCTTTCATGAAAATTCATGTTCCTCAAATACTCTTGCAAAAATACATAAAATTGGACACACTTGACCACTCTACTAACTTACTCATCCTATATTCTTATAGATGGACGTGAAGTACAGCAAGTTTTACCAACTTGGGAATGGAGGAGACCTGATCTTTGAGAGGGATTTGGACCAGCTTTCGGAACTTCTGGAGCATCCTCACCCCAAGTTCTTCGGAGCTCAGCTCAATGATCAAGGAGGAGAAGATCTGTAGTGGCTAATTGTTGCAAGTCTCTGAGGAAAGATTGAACCTCCCACTGCGGAGGGAATTCAGTTTACCTTGAGGGAAAACAACTGGCTCGATGGACTTGCCAGAGCCATGCAAGAAGATCTTTCCCGTCTGTGTGGGCAGAGCATCAATCAGATCAAGGGTACTCGCTTTCAGTTTTGCCCAAGGCGTGATGCTAATGGACAACCACTAGAAGCCCCATACCACCCCGAGCTGAAGAACCAATTGGACCACCTTAGCTTCATGATGTACGATCGTCAGCAGGAGTTGGACAACTGCCGTGACTACTGCAACCACAAGTCTGCCATCATCAAGACTAAGGACCAGACTATCGCCCTGCTAGCAAAGGATCTCAAGTCTCGCCGCCGTCAGCTCGACAAGAAGGAGCGCATCATTGCCCGTCTTCGCCACCGCATCTCATCTCTGGAGGAGACCATCCACGAGAGAGACATGCAGTTGGAGGAAAGGGAGAATGCCGGAGAGGATCTTCGTGGAGACCCCTACTCCTATCTCAGCGATGACGACGATTTTCTGGAGGATCAGGCTATGGATTTCTTCACCGATGAGGATGATTTCGCCTTCATCGATGATGATGAGGATGATGAAGCCACAGATTCCAAGGAGTAGTAGCACTTGAGCACTAGCGTAGTGAGTAGTATTCGGTCCCACTGTATCGTAGTTCTCAGAATGGTTCTTAAAACCATCTGCTTTCCTTTGATGTGGTGTGTGTTGTATCGTGTGCTATGAATGAATGAATGAATGAATGAAAAAGCAAGTTGCTAGAAAAATCTGAGTCAAACCTTAAAAACTTTTCAAAGACCCCAAAACTTTAGAAATTCCCCTCTTTTCTCATGATCTACCTCAATCTTCAGATGCCACGTGGAGGAAGTGGTTCAACTCCGGACCCGATGTTGCAGATTCTGCAAATGTTGACTTCTGACCGTGAAGCTGAAAGAGAGGAACGGCAAGCCAACCTAGCCACCCTGCAACAGATAGCCCAGCTAGCCCACAACAACCAAGGCCATGGAAATCAGGACCACCATGGATCTAAGCTCAAGAATTTCCAGAATACCAACCCACCTGTTTTCACTAAGTCAGAAGAACCCCTCGACGCCGATGATTGGCTGCAAACCATAGAAAATAACTTAGAAGTAGCCGGAGTGGAAGCCAACGAGAAAGTCCTGTTCGCCACCCACTATCTATCCGGAGATGCCAGAGCATGGTGGAACAGTGTTCGCGCAATGACCGGAGGCCAGATGATGACCTGGGAGGAATTCAAGGTCAAGTTTAGCAGAACCCATGTGCCACCGGGTTTGATCAAGAGAATGAGGGACGAGTTCAGAGAGCTGAAGCAAGGAAGGATGACTGCAGTGGAATACCGTGGCAAATTTTTGTCATTAGCTAGGTATGCCCCGGATGAAATAGACACTGAAGCCAAGAAGAAAGAAAGATTCCTGAATGGTCTGCATGATGAGATGCAGACGGTGTTAGTCAATATCCCCTTTGCGGATATTGAAGCCCTTGTCGACTCTGCTATCCATATGGAAGGAAAGATCAACCAAGCCAATGAGAACCGCAAGCGTCGTATGATGCATCATCCAGGAACAGATCAGACCCCAAAGTATCGCCCTAACCCATCTCCAGGATTTGCCCCAAGGACCAACAGACCCCCGATGAACCGCCCCACCTATCCCAACCATGGAAACCCTAGACCCGGAGGAAACCACAACAACCCCGGTAACTCTAGCAATTTCAATCGTGCCCCACCCAAGTTCAACAACAACAATGTTACCGCCAACACCAACACTGCCCCGAGGACTGGAAGCAATGTTGTGCCTGTAGCAGGCAAGGACAAGTCGCAAGTGACCTGTTATGACTGTGGAAATAAAGGCCACTATTCCAATGAGTGCCCCAACAAGAAGAATGCTACAGCCCCCAATGCCAATGTCCCAGCTCAGCAGCAGCGTCGTGTTCAGCCAGGAAGAAGATTTGTCCCAGGGAATTCACTCAACCGCAATGGCCGTCTTTTTCTCATGCATGCTGAAGAAGCTCAGGAAGCGCCAGACGTTGTGCTGGGTATGTTTTCGGTTAATTCAGTACTTGCAAGTGTTGTTTGATTCTGGTGCATCGCATTCATTTGTCACCGAAGAATTTGTATGCACTAGTAAAATTCAACCAACCAAACTGAAGCATGTCATGATTGTTCAAATTCCCGGATCAACCACCAAGGCTAGGCAAATTTGCAAAGCCGTCCCTATCCGAATCCATGGCATAGATTTTTATGCAAATCTGATAGTACTCGGAACTAAAGGTTTGGAAGTAGTACTAGGAATGGATTGGATGTCCAAACATAAAGGATTAATTGACTGTGCCAAGAAAGCCATAACTATGACCAGTACCGCCGGAATATCAGTCGAGCATATATCTGAAACCTTACCCCGCCAATTCAAGTGTAACAAGAGTATAGCCCAACCTACCATTGACCAAGTCCGGATAGCATATATTGCCCTGGTGCCCTCCTCCGTCTCTCCTTCGGGCTCTGTGTCGTGTCGGGTAAAATATCGACTTTGACTTTTGTCCCGTCCAATTCCGAGAATATTTTTTTCTGGCTTTTCTGAAACCAAAAATAGCAGAAAACAGGCAACTAGCACTGCGACATCTTTTTAATAGGTTAGTCCCTGAAAATGTATATAAATACTTCAAAGTGTAGACAGAGCATAGCAAAGTTTATACTAAACAAGCATGGAACATCAAAAATTATAGATACGTTTACGACGTATCAATCTTCGTCTCTCTAGCAGTATCCTCGAACTCAATAGCCTCACCATCCTCGTCGCGTCTTCCGAAAGCATGGAAGGTAGTACCTCTAATCTCCCGAGAGTGTCTCCCTAACAAACGCCCAAGTAAATCCTGCATGACTACCTCTAGGCCTCTCTCCTTGTCGTCATGCATGAGCTTGAAGGTGATAGCCTTCGTGGCTGGCTCAGTCTGGCGTCCTGGCTGAGTAACCTTGAAGCCCCAAAGGTCCTTCCTCTCAAACTTGGTGAGGGGAAGCATCATGATGCTAGGAAGCGGAAGATTGAGCACACTAGTGAGCTCAATAAGACGAGTGCCAAAACTAGTTCCCTTGAACTCTTCAGCCGTGCTGATAGTAACATTAGGCATCTATTTTATAAGATAGAGAAAAGTTAGAAATAACATAAACAGAAATACACAAGACAAGGTAGCACAAGCATATCATTTGCAAACAAACACACAAGTCATGGCATACATAAATCCATTACAAGCATCCAAGGTTCAACATAACTTAGACAGAATTTTGGAAATGAAATGATAAGTGTGGTGGTCCAACTAACGAAGTACGTTACAACTCTCACTCACTAGACAAAATGTCTATCAAAGCATCCTTAGTAGCCATCTGCCTATCTTGTTCACAAGATTCCCAAATCAAGTCTATGATGTCTTCCCTTAGTTGTTGGTTGGTAGTTTCCAACTCTTGGGTATGCTTATTTACTTCTCTAAGGTCATTTTGGGTGTTGAGCATTCTGCACTTGAGTCTATTACCAAGCTATTTGATGGCCTTCCAAGTTGCATCCCTTGCAGAATCAAAGAATGTGGTGTGCATCACTGAGTTGGTGACCATATAGAATCCTGATTCTTTGTGGTTGTCTTCCTTGTTTTTGTACAAGTGAAGTTGCACCCACCAATATTCTTCTCCTTCATCCATCACAGGGAAACCTTTGTACACAGCTGCACCATGTATCCCCATGGTAACCATAAGGTTCTTGAGGGCCTTTGGAAATTCAGTCTCACACTCTAGGGTCATGGTCATGAGTGGTCCCTTCCTTATAGCTTCGTTGATGGAGTTCATCTACAAATAGATATGAGAAAGAAGAATTAGAAAAGTTTACGAGAAGAAAAAGACAAGTGTGGAAATTTTTGAAAAAAAAATTTCCTTAGTGGTTTCTAATCCAATCCTAGGGTCATAATCCTACAGGCAACACAGTGCTCTAATACCATCTGTAAGATCCCACCTTTATAAAGGTAAAGATCCCTGTGATTGCAATGCTAGTCCCTGGATCAATGCTAGCATCCACAGTTTAAGATGAAGTACACGGATACAAAGGTCATTATTACATATCATTCCAGAGACAAACATAGTATTTTACAACTCCATGGCCATGGGCCTAATACAATAGTTCAAATATAGAATAAGATAAATAAGTCTTCATATTCATGTGCCACAGGCAAGCATGTTGAGTGTATACTCATAACCCCTAATCATCATTAGAGTAACCTGCAACATCACAAGTTACAGCCACAGTGGGTCAATACATTGGAATAGTATTGGCAAGTGATACCTTTGTAGAATATTAGCATCTAGAATCTACATGAATTTGGCTAAGTGTAGCTTAGGCTTGCTTTGCTCAAAATAGGTTTTACCTATCAGTTGAAAACACTAGGTTTTTCTTTGACAAAACTTTCCCAAGGAACCACCAATAGAAATTGGTGAACCTTCACCCTTGTTCAACCACAAGTTTTAACTTAGAAAATTGGGATGATGAGATTCTTGATAGCTTCCATGTCTTGATGCTCAAGTTGTCCAATACCAGGGACATGGCTAAGTACTTAGATTCTTCCATCTGCAGAGGTTGTGCACTTTCCCCACAAGACTTGATTTTCACCAAGACAGGACCTTTCAGAAGCCTTCCCTTAGACCAAATGTACGCGCTCCAAACCTATCATCCCACTACCACCAACTGTCCAAATGGCTAAGTTATTGCAACCTATATGATCCAGGCAGAGCCCATAATGCCATGTGGCTGCACTAGAAGCTTCTTAACATTTGGCATCTCAAATCCCTTTGTTCCTGGGTGGCTTTCCACAAGTGAGATACACAAGGTAAACCATATAAATGGGCCTTGTGTAACCACTCAACACAAACCATTCTTTCCATTCCACCCAGGTGTTTCATTCACTTAGTTGTTTTATTAAGCAAAAACACAAGTCAATGACTTAGAAATATTTCACATAGCATGAATATATAATCCACCCTTGGTTGCTACTAGCTAGGCTAAGCATGGCAATAGTAAGCATATTAACTTAGAGGAAATTCTAACAATTCTACAACTACTAGGATTTCCCAAGCATAGCATATAGATACTTATCAAAATATTCATGCATTGTCCTATACAAAATATTTCTAATGCATAGGTGAAAATATAGGGATAAAAACATGAAGCACCACTTGCCTTGGTAGTTTGGGGAGTAGCAACAATCTTCACAACCACAATCACTATTAGCACCAAAATCTACACATAAAATAATGGCACCAAAATCACATAACAAAATAAAAACAAAAATATATGAATGCATGCAAATGCCATGTGATGATTTTTCTACACCAAACAAGACAAGGGTATAGTACTGAAACATAAAAAAGACCAAGATACTCAAAATAAACTTTATTTGATCTTTAAAACATTTTTCAAATAATTTCCATACTCAAATTAAGCCTACAAATGTCTCTGAAAAATAACCATTTTTACAGAGGCAAAACATTAAACACATTTCATAAACAGATAGGATTCTTTCTCCTGATTCCAATGATATAAAATTTAAAAAATTTGAACGTGTGGATCAAAAGTTATGAATTTTACAAGTTTGAATCACTAATAGATCTAATTCAGATTTTTAAAACAAAGAACTAGCCACGCGTCATGTCCTGATTGGTTGATACCGTTTCTCACCGGATCACACTCGCGGGCCGTTAGATCTAACTTAACACGCACGGTCCAGATCGACACATACCGCTTCGCTACAGATCTTATCTTAAGCGTTGGATCTAGATCCTATGGCTGCTAAGCATGCGACCAAAGATGGGCGGCGCCAGCGGCGGCAAGTGGCAGCGGCACGCTCTGTCAGAGAGGTTGTCGGCGATTTAGATCGCGCGGGGAGGAGTGAATATGCCTAACGTGTTCGCGGGACTACAGTGAAGCTCAAGGTGGTCGAGGGAGAGACAGGGGCGCACGGGTTCAGCGGCAGGACCTCGTTGGAGTTGTTGGCGGCGTCGGGTATTTGTGGATGGAGCTGTTGCCGACGATGTGGATCGCCCTAGCACGAACCAGTGGTGTCAGAGGATGCACAAGGTTGTGGCGAACACGACAGTGTCAAAGAGGAAGCAAGGGGCGCTCGGAGGTTACCGGTATTCCTCGTCGGTGTTGAGCAGCGGCTCTGTTGCTTGCAGAGGTGGACGGAGGCGACGACCTGGGTCACGAGAAGGAAAAATAAAGGCATCAGGAGATGCACCAGAACATGCTGGTCACGCTCGTTTGAAGCAGAGGCAAAGGAGCGCTCGGGTCTTACCGGAATCAGTCGCCGGAGCTGGTTCTGTCTGCGGCGATGCAACGAGAAATTGAGGCAGCCTGGTGGTGGAGCGAGCGAGTGGGGTGAGGGGAAATGGCCGTGGTGAAGAGGGGATTAAGTAGCCAGGAGCAGGGCTGGGATTACTCTCTGTATCAATGGGAATTAAGCGGGGCTTAACTGCGGCGAGGTAACGGCGGAGCGGCTCGGGCGCGCGTTGATTGGGGACGACACTGACGGGGAAAGGTAGGGTCGGGCTGTCAGCGGGTGGGTGCGCATTGCTGCAGTGAGAAACAAAGAGGAAGGGGGAACCCCAGGTGGGCTGCTTTGGTTGCTGGGTCGAATGGGTAGCGCCTGGCCCAGTTTTGTTTTCTTAACCTTTTTATTTTTCTAATTCGATTTTTAGGAAACCTTTTCAAATGAATTCAAATGTGTTTGAATTCCAAATATTTCTGGATTTTTATAAAGTGAAACCTGCATATTTTTGAGTATTAAGCCATGCTGTCTCACTAGACTTGCTTGGTTCCTTTGAAATTTTAAAATAAACAGTGCCTTAGCACAAGATTTCATAAAGATATGAAAATGGTTTTAAAACCATATTTTGTTTTGGAAATTTTTGTCCATGCTTTGTAACTCAACCAAACCAACTTATGAACAAACAAATCTTGGTTTGAAACAAATATTCTCTCACTAGAGAGTAGCATTGGATCAATGCTTGTCTACATAAAATAATAAGCACTCAATGCTTCTGTTTTCTTTGAAATGACTTTGAAATTGATCCCTAAATGATTAAGCATGCATGGATGATATGAAATCTTTGAAAACATGATTTTAGGGATGTTACAAATCTAACCCCCTTAAGGTGAATCTCGCCCTCGAGATTCGGATTGGCTAGCAAATAGGTGAGGGTGGTCTTTCCGAAGATCATCTTCTCTTTCCCATGTTGCTTCTTCTTCGGAATGATGGTTCCATTGAACTTTGCAGAATTTGATAGTCTTAGTCTGAGTAACTCTTTCTGCAGTCTCAAGAATCTTGATGGGTTTTTCCTCATAAATGAGATCACTTTCCAATTGAACCTCCTCCAAAGGTATAGTATCCTTCAAAGAAGTCTCTTCCATCTCTGGATGGCATTTCTTTAGCTGACTCACATGAAACACATTGTGAACGGCAGACAATGATTCTAGCAATTCAATCTCATAAGCTACTTCTCCTTTATGACTCAGAATTTTGAATGGTCCAACATATCTTGGGGCCAATTTTCCTTTGACTCCAAATCTCTTCACTCCACGAAGTGGTGACACTCTAAGATAAGCTCTATCACCCACTTCATAGGTGACTTCTCTACGTTTAGGATCTGCGTAGCTCTTTTGTCGAGACTGTGATATCTTCAATCTGTCCTTAACTAGCTTGACTTTCTCTTCAGCCTCTTTGATTAGTTCCGGTCCGAACAAATTTCTTTCTCCCACACCGTTCCATAATAATGGGGTGGTACACTTTCTCCCATAGAGAAACTCAAACGGTGCCATCTCAATACTAGCTTGATAGCTGTTATTGTAAGATAATTTTGCGTAAGGCAGACTTTCATCCCAACTAGCTCCATAGTCTAGAGCACATGCTCTCAACATATCTTCGAGAATCTGGTTGGTCCTTTCTGTCTGTCCATCAGTCTGAGGATGAAAAGAAGTGTTGAATTCCAATCTCGTTCCCAATGACTCATGTAGTTGCCTCCAAAAATGAGAAGTGAACTGAGTCCCCCTATCAGACACAATACTCTTGGGTACTCCATGCAGACACACAATCCTATTCATGTATATCTTGGCCAACTTAGCACTTGTGTAGGTTGTCTTCACGGGTATGAAATGAGCCACTTTAGTTAGGCGATCCACTACTACCCAAATAGAATCATATCCTGACCTGGTCCTTGGCAATCCAGTGATGAAATCCATGCCAATCTTGTCCCACTTCCAATCAGGAATAGGTAGTGGTTGTAGCAATCCTGCTGGTTTCTGATGTTCCGCTTTCACTCTACTACATACAAAGCAATATGTTCGGCGATGTCCTTCTTGAGATTATTCCACCAAAATCTTTCTTTCATATCCATGTACATTTTGGTATTACCCGGATGAATGGAATATGGTGAGTTGTGCGCTTCTTGTAAAATCAGTTTCCGAAGCTCCGGATCTTGTGGAACACAGATACGTTTTCCATACCATAAAGTACCATGTTCGTCTTCATGGAATCCTTTGGCTTTTCCTTTGCCAATCTTTTCCTTAATCTCTTCAATTTCCTTATCTGTCTTTTGGGCTTCTTTGATTTTGTCCAACAAAGTGGGTTGAACATCCAATGACATGAGATGTCCTTCAGGCACAATCTCTAATCTGAGATCTCTAAATTGGGCACATAGATCATCTGGCAACTCTCCCTTAGTAAGGCCATTCACAAATACCTTACGGCTTAGAGCATCCGCTACAACATTTGCTTTACCGGGATGATATTGCAAACTCAAGTCGTAGTCCTTGATGAGTTCTAGCCATCTTCTTTGTCTCATGTTGATTTCTTTCTGGGTGAAGATATACTTCAAACTTTTGTGATCTGTGAACACTTCACATCGCTTTCCCAAAAGATAATGTCTCCATGTTTTGAGTGCATGGACAACAGAGGCTAACTCTAAATCATGAGTAGGGTAATTTACCTCGTGATTTTTGAGTTGTCTCGAGGCATAAGCCACAACTTTCCCTTATTGCATTAGCACTGCACCTAATCCATGATGAGATGCATCACAATACACTTGGAAATCTTTCTCCAAATCTGGCAGACATAAGACTGGTGTTGTCACTAGTCTCTTCTTCAATTCTTGGAAACTGAGCTCACATCCTTCAGTCCAAGCGAATTTCTTGTCTTTCTTTAGCAACTCTGTCATTGGCTTAGCTACCTTGGAGAAATTCTCAATAAATCTTCTGTAGTATCCTGCCAAGCCAAGGAAACTACGAACCTCTTTTACTGACTTAGGAGATTCCCATTCAGTTACAGCTGACACTTTAGCGGGATCAACTGCTACACCATCTCCTGACACAACGTGTCCAAGAAATCCAACTTCATTTAACCAAAATTCACACTTGCTGAATTTGGCATACAGCTTATGCTCTCTAAGCTTCTCAAGTATCAAATGCAAATGTCCTTCATGCTCTTCTTTGCTCTTGGAGTAGATCAAAATGTCATCGATGAAAATGACAACAAACTTGTCAAGGAACTCCATGAACACCTTGTTCATCATATTCATGAAGTAAGGTGGTGCATTGGTCAAACCAAATGGCATCACGGTGTACTCATACAATCCATACCTAGTGGTGAAAGCTGTCTTAGGTATGTCTTGTTCCCTTATCTTAAGCTAAAAATAACCTGACCAGAGATTAATCTTTGATAATACACAGGCTCCTTCTAACTGATCAAACAAGTCATTGATTCTAGGCAAAGGGTATTTGTTCTTGATAGTCACCTCATTGAGTGAACGATAATCTATGCATAACCTTTGACTTCTATCTTTCTTTTCCACAGACAAAACTGGTGCTCCCCAAGATGAAGAACTTGGTTGAATAAATCCTTTCTGCAACTATTCTCCAAGTTGTTTCTTGAGTTCTTTCAACTCATCAACTGACATCTTGTATGGTATCTTTGCTATTGGTCCTGATCCTGGTAGCAAGTCAATAAGAAACTCCACCTCTCTATCTGGTGGCATTCGCGGCAATTCTTCCGGAAACACATCCGGATATTCACTCACAATTGGCACACTGTCTGTGCTAACCCCCTTAAGAGAATTTAGCTTACTTCCTTTTGATTCAAAGTTAGATTTGAATCTTATTCGTTTCTTTTTCGGGGTTGTGAGTGTGACAGTACGATTGGCACAATCTAGTACTCCTTCATACTTGGTCATCCAGTCCATTCCCAAAATTACATCCAGTCCTTGGGAATCTAGGATTATCAGACTCACTGGAAACTTATGCTTTCCAAACTCTATCACTAGATCACGGCATCCAAGACTTACTATCATATCTCCACCGGGAGAACTTACTTTTATTGGACACCCAATGTTTTCAGTTGGAAACCCATTTCTATCAACAAATGCTTTTGATATGAATGAATGTGATGCACCAGTATCAAAAAGAACAAGTGCTGGAATAGAATTGAGTTTGAACTTACCAGCCACAGCATCGGACTCCTCATAGATTTCTTCCACATTAATGTGGTTCACTTGTCCCTTCTGGAAAGGGTTGGGCTTGTTGGGTCCTTCAAATTTATTTTCTGGGCATTCATTTGCATAATGCCCCATCTTATTTCACTTGAAACATTCAACCTGACTAAGATCCTTCTTGACAGGCTGGCTTCCACTACCACTTCCACTTCCATTGGGGTGGCTCTTGTATCCACTCTTGTGATTCTTGTACTTGTCATTGTCATGACTACGGTGATGCTTGTTGTCATGATGACGGTTGTGGTTGTGGTGGCTGTTACTTTCCATGCTTGTGGGATCCAGAACTCCCACTATCATCATAATGGGAACGCTTGTGAGACGATCCTGAGCTGTGCTTGTCAGAGTTGTGTTTCCTCTTTCTGCTTTCAACCTGTTTCATCTTGCTCTCCAAGATGGCAGCCTTGTCACAAAGAGATTGATAGGTGGGGACATAGGCCACAGATAATTGCAGATTCAGTTCATCCTTCAGTTCTTCGAGGAACTTCTCTTTCCTCTTGGCATCAGTATCAACTTCATCCGGTGCATAATGCGCCAGATTGTTGAATTCTTCAATATATTTAGCCACGCTGTGGTGGCGCTGTTTCAGATTATGAAATTCCTTCTTCAAGCTCATCACTCCGGATGAGATGTGAGCTGTACGGAAACCATCTTCAAAGATAGCCCATGTCACATCCTCAATGGGAGTGGTGATCTGGAAGTTATCCCACCAAGTAGCTGCTGGTCCTTCCAACAAGTGTGCTGCAAACCTGACTTTCTCCTCATCAGTACAGCCAACAGTTACCAAATCCTTGTTCACTGAGCGTAGCCAATGATTGGACACCATGGGTTCAGTAGTTCCTGAGAACTTAGCAGGCCTCAGTCTTCAGAATCTGGTGAGCATGTCAAATCCTGGTGGGTTATTCTGATTGTTGTTGTTATTTTTGTTGTTGTTGTTGTTGTTATTCTGATTCTGCATGAAAGTAGTCATCATCTGCATCAGTTGTGCATGTGTTATCATCAGCTGCTGCATCTCGGGGGTGACATTGTTGTTGTTCGGGTTGGGGTTGGCACATCGAGGAGGCATCTGTGGTTTTCAATAAGGATAAGAATGAGATACCCATAGATGCTTAACATGCACAATACAACACATAGTCAATCACCAAACAAGCATCAAAATAACAAAAGTTCAACAACATAGACAACAGGTTTTGAAAAGCAAACACACCAATAGCAAGCCATCCACATGTTGGATGGTCATTGCGACTCAATAACATAAACATGGTAAATGATAAATCAACGAGTAGTCATCACTACTCCTCTGCATCAACCTCCTCATCAATAAGTGTAAGACCTGCATTCTCCATAGAGGTCTTGTATTCCTCGACATTGGTAGTCAAGGCCTCTACCTTGGCTTTGAGAGCCCTCTTTTGTGAACGAAGTCTCTCAATCACACTCTGCTGATTCTCGAGCTCGAAGTCCTTGGCCTCTAGTTCTGCAGTCATCTCTCGAATCCTCTTGTTCCTATCTTGGACTCTTTTCTCTTGACTCTTGAACTTTCTATCCTGACTCTCAAACTTGTCCTCCATTTCCTTGACTATCTCATCTTGCTCCGTGAAGAGCTTGTCCTTATCATGAAGCTGCACCTGGAGTTTGTCATTGCTAAGCATGACGTTGGTCCTATCAGTATCTAGGTGCCTAAGTAGAACCTCTAGGTCCTAAAGGTACAGACGAATCGGCTCTGCCATCTCTCTAGAAGTATCCTCGAACTCAATAGCCTCACCATCCTCGTCGCGTCTTCCGAAAGCGTGGAAGGTAGTACCTCTAATCTCCCGAGAGTGTCTCCCTAAAAAACGCCCAAGTAAATCCTGCATGACTACCTCTAGGACTCTCTCCTTGTCGTCATGCATGAGCTTGAAGGTGATAGCCTTCGTGGCTGGCTTAGTCTGGCGTCCTGGCTGAGTAACCTTGAAGCCCCAAAGGTCCTTCCTCACAAACTTGGTGAGGGGAAGCATCATGATGCTAGGAAGCGGAAGATTGAGCACACTAGTGAGCTCAATAAGACGAGTGCCAAAACGAGTTCCCTTGAACTCTTCAGCCGTGCTGATAGTAACATTAGGCATCTATTTTATAAGATAGAGAAAAGTTAGAAACAACATAAACAGAAATACACAAGACAAGGTAGCACAAGCATATCATTTGCAAACAAACACACAAGTCATGGCATACATAAATCCATTACAAGCATCCAAGGTTCAACATAACTTAGACAGAATTTTGGAAATAAAATGATAAGTGTGGTGGTCCAACTAACGAAGTATGTTACAACTCTCACTCACTAGACAAAATGGCTATCAAAGCATCCTTAGTAGCCATCTGCCTATCTTGTTCACAAGATTCCCAAATCAAGTCTATGATGTCTTCCCTTAGTTGTTGGTTGGTAGTTTCCAACTCTTGGGTATTCTTATTTTCTTCTCTAAGGTCATTTTGGGTGTTGAGCATTCTGCACTTGAGTCTATCACCAAGCTTTTTGATGGCCTTCCAAGCTGCATCCCTTGCAGAATCAAAGAATGTGGTGTGCATCACTGAGTTGGTGACCATACAGAATCCTGATTCTTTGTGGTTGTCTTCATTGTTTTTGTACAAGTGAAGTTGCACCCACCAATATTCTTCTCCTTCATCCATCACAGGGAAACCTTTGTACACAGCTGCACCATGTATCCCCATGGTAACCATAAGGTTCTTGAGGGCCTTTGGAAATTCAGTCTCACACTCTAGGGTCATGGTCATGAGTGGTCCCTTCCTTACAGCTTCGTTGATGGAATTCATCTACAAATAGAGATGAGAAAGAAGAATTAGAAAAGTTTACGAGAAGAAAAAGACAAGTGTGGAAATTTTTGAAAAAAAAATCCTTAGTGGTTTCTAATCCAATCCTCGGGTCATAATCCTACAGGCAACACAGTGCTCTGATACCATCTATAAGATCCCACCTTTATAAAGGTAAAGATCCCTGTGATTGCAATGCTAGTCCCTGGATCAATGCTAGCATCCACAGTTTAAGATGAAGTACACGGATACAAACGTCATTATTACATATCATTCCAGAGACAAACACAGTCTTTTACAACTCCATGGCCACAGGCCTAATACAAGAGTTCAAATATAGAATAAGATAAATAAGTCTTCATCTTCATGTGCCACAGGCAAGCATGTTGACTGTAGACTCATAACCCCTAATCATTATCAGAGTAACCTGGAACATCACAAGTTACAGCCACAGTGGGCCAATACATTGGAATAGTATTGGCAAGTGATACCTTTGTAGAATATTAGCATCTAGAATCTACATGAATTTGGCTAAGTGTAGCTTAGGCTTGCTTTGCTCAAAATAGGTTTTACCTATCAGTTGAAAACACTAGGTTTTTATTTGACAAAACTTTCCCAAGGAACCACCAATAGAAATTGGTGAACCTTCACCCTTGTTCAACCACAAGTTTTAACTTAGAAAATTGGGATGATGAGATTCTTGATAGCTTCCATGTCTTGATGCTCAAGTTGTCCAATACCAGGGACAAGGCTAAGTACTTAGATTCTTCCATCTGCAGAGGTTGTGCACTTTCCCCACAAGACTTGATTTTCACCAAGACAGGACCTTTCAGAAGCCTTCCCTTAGACCAAATGTACGCGCTCCAAACCTATCATCCCACTACCACCAACTGTCCAAATGGCTAAGTTATTGCAACCTATATGATCTAGGCAGAGCCCATAATGCCATGTGGCTGCACTAGAAGCTTCTTAACATTTGGCATCTCAAATCCCTTTGTTCCTGGGTGGCTTTCCACAAGTGAGATACAAAAGGTAAACCATAGAAATGGTCCTTGTGTAACCACTCAACACAAACCATTCTTTCCATTCCACCCAGGTGTTTCATTCACTTAGTTGTTTTATTAAGCAAAAACACAAGTCAATGACTTAGAAATATTTCACATAGCATGAATATATAATCCACCCTTGGTTGCTACTAGCTAGGCTAAGCATGGCAATAGTAAGCATCTTAACTTAGAGGAAATTCTAACAATTCTACAACTACTAGGATTTCCCAAGCATAGCATATAGATACTTATCAAAATATTCATGCAATGTCCTATACAAAATATTTCTAATGCATAGGTGAAAATATAGGGATAAAAACATGAAGCACCACTTGCCTTGGTAGTTTGGGGAGTAGCAACAATCTTCACAACCAAAGTCACTATTAGCACCAAAATCTACACATAAAATAATGGCACCAAAATCACATAACAAAATAAAAACAAAAATATATGAATGCATGCAAATGCCATGTGATGATTTTTCTACACCAAACAAGACAAGGGTATAGTACTGAAACATAAACAAGACCAAGATACTCAAAATAAACTTTATTTGATCTTTAAAACATTTTTCAAATAATTTCCATACTCAAATTAAGCCTACAAATGTCTCTAAAAAATAACCATTTTTACAGAGGCAAAACATTAAACACATTTCATAAACAGATAGGATTCTTTCTCCTGATTCCAATGATATAAAATTTAAAAAATTTGAACGTGTGGATCAAAAGTTATGAATTTTACAAGTTTGAATCACTAATAGATCTAATTCAGATTTTTAAAACAAAGAACTAGCCACGCGTCATGTCCTGATTGGTTGATACCGTTTCTCACCGGATCACACTCGCGGGCCGTTAGATCTAACTTAACACGCACGGTCCAGATCGACACATACCGCTTCGCTACAGATCTTATCTTAAGCGTTGGATCTAGATCCTACGGCTGCTAAGCATGCGACCAAAGATGGGTGGCGCTAGCGGCGGCAAGTGGCGGCGGCGCGCTCTGTCAGAGAGGTTGTCGGCGATTTAGATCACGCGGGGAGGATTGAAGATGCCTACCGTGTTCGCGGGACTGCAGTGAAGCTCAAGGTGGTCGAGGAAGAGACAGGGGCGCACGGGTTCAGCGGCAGGACCTCGTTGGAGTTGCTGGCGGCGTCGGGTGTTTGCGGATGGAGCTGTTGCCGACGATGTGGATCGCCCTAGCACGAACCAGTGGTGTCAGAGGATGCACAAGGTTGTGGCAAACACGACAGTGTCAAAGAGGAAGCAAGGGGCGCTCGGAGGTTACCGGTATTCCTCGTCGGAGTTGAGCGACGGCTCTGTTGCTTGCAGAGGTGGACGGAGGCGACGACCTGGGTCACGAGAAGGCAAAAGAAAGGCATCAGGAGATGCGCCGGAACATGCTGGTCACGCTTGTTTGAATCAGAGGCAAAGGGGCGCTCGGGTCTTACCGGAATCAGTCGCCGGAGCTGGTTCTGTCTGCGGCGATGCAACGAGAAATTGAGGCAGCCTGGTGGTGGAGCGAGCGAGTGGGGTGAGGGGAAATGGCCGTGGTGAAGAGGGGATTAAGTAGCCAGGAGCGGGGCGGGGATTACTCTCTGTATCAATGGGAATTAAGCGAGGCTTAACTGCGGCGAGGTAACGGCGGAGCGGCTCAGGCGCGCGTTGATTGGGGATGACGCTGACGGGGCAAGGTAGGGTCGGGCTGTCAGCGGGTGTGTGCACGTTGTTGCGGTGAGAAACAGAGCGGAAGGGGGAACCCCGGGTGGGCTGCTTTGGTTGCTAGGCCGAATGGGTAGCGCCTGGCCCAGTTCTGTTTTCTTAACCTTTTTCTTTTTCTAATTCAATTTTCAGGAAACTTTTTCAAATAAATTCAAATGTGTTTGAATTCCAAATCTTTCTAGATTTTTGTAAAGTGAAACCTGCATATTTTTGAGTATTAAACCATGCTGTCTCACTAGACTTGCTTGGTTCCTTTGAAATTTTAAAATAAACAGTGCCTTAGCACAAGATTTGATAAAGATATGAAAATGGTTTTAAAACCATATTTTGTTTTGGAAATTTTTGTCCAAGCTTTGGAACTCAACCAAACCAACTTATGAACAAACAAATCTTGGTTTGAAACAAATATTCTCTCACTAGAGAGTAGCATTGGATCAATGCTTGTCTACATAAAATAATAAGCACTCAATGCTTTTGTTTTCTTTTAAATGACTTTGAAATTGATCCCTAAATGATTATGCATGCATGGATGATATGCAATCTTTGAAAACATGATTTTAGGGATGTTACACTTTATCGTATCGTTTGTAGAGAGTCCAACCCTTTGCATCATTGCCATCATATTTCTTGGTTGTTATTTGGATCTTATATTTGTGAGGTTTTAGAGTTTATGGTTATCTTCAAATCAAACTCAAGTTCATCAAAAACAGATTTCATATGAAAAATTGTTTGGTTTTTTATGTTGGAGGTTTTATCGGCTCATTGTGTTAGAGAGGTCAAACCTTTCACCTTATGGATTTATATTACTTTGCTTTTATTTGGTGGTTCTTTGTATGAAGAGTGGGAGCTTGTTGTTAGTTTCAAAACAAGTCCGGTTGCTCTCAAGATATCACGTGTCTAATGAACCCATTTTTGTCTGCCAATGCCACACCAAGTCTGGGCTAAGTCCGGGTGATCCTTGTATAGGCCCTGGCCTTTGCGCGGCCTTTGCACAGCCAGTTCAGGTTGTCACGAATCTGAGTCAAAACTGTTGGATTTTAGGCCCCTATATAAGCTCACCTTCTTCCCCAAACCAACCAACACTTCCATTGACTTTGCTCCACCATCGCTTCACCTCCAAAGGAGGATTCCTCTTGATTCCTCCGCTCAAATCCATATATCTTTGAGGGAATTGAAAGAGGAGATCTATATTTCCACCTGCCAAAATCCCCACACCTCTCTTTTAAGTGAAGTTTGGCTTTTGGATCTAGATCTTGGAGATATTTGTTATTCTCCTCCATTGTTCCTATTCCCTACTCATCTCTCTATAGTATTTGTTAGTTCCAGTGAGATTTTTGAGGGAGATGGATTTGAGCACGAATGCATGTAAAATGCATACATGAATTTTGTAGTTTATTGTGCTAAAATGCTTATTATTTTGCAAATTCACTATATTTATTGGGACTAACCTACTAATAGTTGTAAAAATGTACAAATTCTTATTTTACACTTTGTTGTGTAGGAAAAAGATGAATATGGAAGGAAATCGCTTAATATGGCAATATTTGGAGTTTCCTAAAATATGTCCTGCTGAATTGTTCTCAAATATTGACTAGGAAGAGCTTGAATATAACGTCAAATGAAAAAGTAATCAAAATTAAAATTGTAGGGAATTTCAAGCCGTGCGATTTAGAGTCAACAATCGTCCAAAATGGAGTCCTGGCGCTCCGGAAAAGCCCCGATTACTGAAGTGTATAGAAGCAGTTTTGGGATTCCGAAAGTTGGTGACGTGGTTGACTCAAACTCTTGCCATATGGGATCAATTCGGTCAAGCCACGAATTTGGAGACTTGTGGGCATTTCTAGGAGTCACCATGAAGGTTCTATAGGTTTCCAAGAGCCCTTGAATCCAAAGGTTTTGATCCGATGGCTCTGGTGAAGCATCCCTCACTATATATTAAGGGGAACCCCTATTTCTTGAGGCATCCGACCATAGCCACAAAATTCCCCCTCCTTGGCAGCCCCTAAAGAGGGGCACGTAGAAGCCCCTCCATTGTTGAACCATCTTCAAGGAAGAAGAAGGGCCAAGGGGCCACTGCCCCTAAGGGCAGACGCCGCCCCTAGGAGGCCGCCAGGGTGCTGCTTCCCTGCACTACCGCCGGCGCCACCTCTCCCCTTGGAGAGGCACATCTCCATCACCATCTACAGCGAGATCCCCTCCATATACCTATTGTAATCTCTTGGCAAACGTGATGTATGAGGCAATATTTTACTTTCCCGTGATATATTGTATCTCTATGTTGATGTTTGAGTAGTGATTGTTCATGGCAATTGTGATCTAGTTTGTTTTGGTTGCATATAAGTTTATATTATATTCTATGATGATCTTGATGTACTAGCATATGAGTGCACACATATGTTGGGGGATACACAAGATTTTCACCATTGCATGATGATAGGAGGAAGGATAGTCAGAGTTGACAAGAACCGGATCCCAATTCTTAGATATGCATATTATATTAATGTATGGTTAATCAACGGGGGTATTATCATGAAAACCTTAGATCTAAATGCGGTGGTTGGACTTTATGTCTTAATAATTACCTTGTTTGTACTTAATTGGCCTTGGGATCAATCACTAGTGGTGTATTTGCTCATATCTATGGCTACACCTAGTTTTGGCTCCTCCTAGAAGAAATTATGAAAGGACTATATATGTGCTTCACTAATTGTGACAACCAAACGAATGAAATAACAATTTGCCTAAACATTTACTCCCTTGAGAAAACTTGTGATCAATTCACTTCACTAGATCTATTTTACTTGCACTAGTTTATTCATAGTAATTACTTCCAACAATTTACCGTTTTCTAGTTAATACTAAAACCAACCACACACACACACACACAAACTCTCTAGATTCTAGCTTTGAATAGAAAGCCATATAAGTGGGTTATAGGGCTTTAGAGAATAGATAGTTTACCTTCAGCTCCTCGTGGGTTCGACACTCAAATACTTATCCAATTGTACTACGGTGATCCCCTGCACTTGGGGGTTATCAAGCACTTATGTTCTTTCTTTTAATGTGTTGCATTGGTTTGATCCATATACATTTATTCAATCATTGAAAGTCCAAGAGCTTGTTACTCTTGGAAGCGACCACTTCCTAGACGGTTTAGTGGTTATTGGCTTGGTGACCTCTTCGTGGAGATTGTGAAGAGACCCTAGTTCGAAGAAGCCTTTGAATCATCCAATGAAGTTGTGAAGTGGCTTTGGAGCTTGCCATCCGGGGTGGAGGAAGAAGCTGACCATAAAGGAAGGATCTCGCTAGGTGTGGAGAGCTCAAGGGTTCTTGCTCGGTTTGGAGAGCTCAAGGGAGAATAAGGCTACATTCGATGAGGGATCATGTGGACTTTGTTTGCCACGGCCTCTCCAACAGAGAGTAGGTTATCGGTGGATATCTGAACTCCGCTAAATACATCGTTTGTCTCCTGTCCCCATCACATTTCGCAATTCATACTTGCAACTATTGTTATATATCTTGTTTAAAGTTTAAATTGCTAGCTTATCCTTGTAATTGTTATATCTTATTGAGATATATGTTGTTGGTGCACATAGGTGAACCTAGTATATATAGGATTTGTGCTTGAAAAGTATCTGCTTAATTTAATTCCACATTAGGATAGAGCCAAATCCGAAAGATTTTTTAAGTCGTCTACTCACTCCCCCTCTAGGCACCATCTTTGTTCCTTCAACTTCTCTAGTACTCAGTTCCCGTAGCTTGACGTCGAACCTCGAGAGTACATCTTCCACATCAGCACAATGTTTAAGCAAAATCAGCCTCCATTGATGCATGAAAGAGAACACTCTATAAAGAGGATGTAAAGAATTAAACAACACTTTATGTTGGAAAAATCTTTCATTCCCAGTAAGCCAAAGTGATCAGGCAACAACAACAAACCAGTACCATGCTGCTCGGATTATTTTAGCCCTAGGATCAACCATGAAGAGTTCAATAAACTCCTCTCTAGTTCCGGGTATTACGAACACACCAAAACAATCTCTCATAACACACCAAATGTATTTAGCTACAAGCTAGTATGTCAACATTTTCCACCACCCCACGACAGATACATAGTTCAGAATCTAGCCATCGTTTTGCTACCAATTGATCAACCCGTTAGATTTGTTCTCTAAAACAAAGCCATACAAGTTTTTTTTTCCTTTAGAGGATAATTAACTATCCACATATCCAACATCCTAAATCCCTACATCCATGATTCACGTATTAACCTTTAGAGAGACCTAGTATAGAAAAGACAGTTTTTCTCCATATCCCAATGACATGCATCCCTCTCATCAGATAAATGACCCCCAGTAAGAGTTGTTTTAATTTTTCACATTTCCTAGCTTCCAAAAAATCAAAAGTCATGCGGAAATACATGTTTAAATCACCATTTTCTAACACCACGGCCATAGTTTCCAAATATGTTCCGAACATACAAAAATATAGCTGAAAACATAATTCTTAAAGGACCTTTTGCCACCCATACATCTCCCTAGAACAAGACCTTGGGAGGGTCAAAAATAGTTTTCGTCATAGAAAGCATATAGTGTACCTACATTTTTCATGGATCTAGAAGTCCTCATGTCAGGGTAAACAGAAGTTATTTTTTGGCTACTTCTTCATGATAGATTGAATACTAGAAATCTACTTGGGAGGAAAAGAATTCAATTGCAATTGTACTATTGTGCAACTTTGGATTGCGCACATGAATAAACTATAGTCCATTTATTCTGGTCCTGTCCATTTGCTGAAAGATGTTGGGACTATGTTTGTCCACACAACATAAGAAATATGTTAGTCTTTGGAGCATTATATGATCTAAAGGAAAAAATACAAGTTTCATTCTTCACAGAGATTATAATACTTGCTGCCTGGGCAATAAAGGTAGTCAGGAATAACAAGATTTTTTAAGATGCAGTGGTCATGTTTTGTCAGTTGGAAAGCAATTTACTTCTAGGAGCTATAAGAACGTTCGGTAGTCATAGGATGAAAAAGAAGCATGTCTAATTTTCAAAGAATGGTTATAAAATCAAGTTTAATCTCTAGTTTTTAGTTTAGCTTATCTTTATTCTTTTTTTCCTATAATTCTATGTAAATACTCTTTTAATATATATAAAAAATACAGTGGGATGCTCTCCCACGATCTTCCCCTAAAAAATTATATCCCTCATATCAAAACCTATCCCACCAAAGTATTTAGGTTTGCATACATTTGCCATTTTACCATATGTTATTTCTTTTTTCCTCATATTCCTTCCCAAAAAAATCTAGCCCTTCCCTAGACATATCCATCTTGTGATTATTACCATCATAAAACAAATAAAACCCCGTAGAAAACGTAGGAATAATGTCTAGACACGCATCAATGAGCATTGACCTAGCACCTAGGGATGCTTGGGCATTAAAGCCATTATCCAACCTTTTGCCTAGCTTGTCTGCAACAAAAACAGATCTCTACCAATGATTTTGTTATGACTCACAGGAAGACCGAGATATTTCAAAGGAAAAATACTAACATTACAATTAAGCAAGTTGCCAATCCTAGTTTGATCTTTAACATTGACCCCAACACCTGTTACCTTATTTTGAGACCTGACATCTCCTCCACATAGTAAAGCATTTTTTTATTAAAATAAGGCTATCCTCATCATTTTCTACCACAAAAATGTGTTGGGGATATACTTTCCGGGTATACCCACAGGATTCACTGACCAGGGTGGCCCACCAACGGGTTAGAGCTTTGCTTCACAGGCGGCCCAGTCAGAGAAAGAGGAGGAGTCACTTTTGGCTACGACAAGGCTCAGAAGAGTTACCGACTTAGGCATGTAGTATTACTTGTAGTCCAAGTTGTATCTAGTTACCGACTCTGTGACATATCCGGATAGGTCTCTCATGTAACCCTAGGTCCCGGTGACTATATAAAACGGCCCTACGGGAGCCTTTAGGGCACCAGATCATAGATCAACCACAACCTACTCGCACAGGCGAACCTCTCTTGTAATCCGCTGTAACATCCGGCTCTCGCCGATATATTACTAGGTTGCTAGCAGGAGTAGGATTCAATCACCGCAGTCGGATCTGAACCTAGGTAAACTTGTGCTCACTGCTCCCGGAACATCCGACGTCTCACACCCCATCTTCTCAACACCGTTAGGACCCCCTATGGCGTACTTGTCGATAATCCGACGATAGTTGGCGCCCACCGTGGGGCAGGTGACTTTTGGAGCTTCGTTCCGGGCGGAATCTGTGCATGTAGGAATTGGCGAAACAATCGCCATGGGTCGTGTGGTATACTCCAGTGATATCCCTCTCGTTCTTCTCGACGAGACTTGGATTTCAGCTAATGAGCCCATGACAACCTACACAATCATTTCCATCGGCGAGATCGACATCTACCTCGGCTTTGTTGAACCTGCCCAACCCACCCTTGAGGTGATGACCATGGCGGAAGAAAAATCTAGATATGCTCTATCCGTAGAGGAGGAAGAGTTTAAGATCCTGGAAAAACCTGAAACCACCCAGCCCGCTCCTATAGTGGAAGAAGTGGTGGAAGAAAAATCTGGATCTGATCTGCCCATTGAGATCGGATATACGGATGAGGAATATATTTGCTTCGGATCCGGTTCTACCGATGCCGGAGCAGAAAAAACACTCTTGAGGCACGGGATAAAGCAGATGATGAAGCTCCCCTACATTGATTACAAAGCAATCGCTGAGATCAAGCAGAGATTTGAGATGGCAGAGGCAGAAACCCAGCTGTGTTTCTACCTTCATACCATGAACAAGAAGAAGCATTGCTTCGTATACCACGTGATCTCTGTATCCGACTCTGTCTATGCTGGAGCCAGAAACGATTCAGTTCTTGACGCAATCGAAGAAAGGGTCGACTTACCTGATTCCCCTCAAGAGTCAATAACGTTGCAGGAACTTCGAGACTTCGAGAAAGAGATGGAGGCATACGAACAAGAATACGCCTCTAAACCAGTGCAAGGTGAGCCGGATACCCCTCCGAATCCATATGATAGCATGGACAAAGATTACACCTTGCATGATGACATGGACACCGGAGATTCGTCTGAGGTCCAGAAGCCAACTACTACGAAAAGTACCGATGGAAGTTTATCTCCTGGTACGGGACCGAAAGTCGTCTTTGCCACCACACTACTAGGAAAAGGCCCATCAGTGGTGCACCATTTTGGGACTTCTGTGGCGCATATGGGATACGCCACTGTTATCTCGCCACTAAAGTTCAGTTCTGTGGTGCATATTGAAATGCGCCACAGAAGTTTTTCAGACTTCTGTGGCGCATATTGCCAAAATGCGCCACAGAAGTCCCGAACCAGATCTCAAACTTCTATGGCGCATTTGGCCAATATGCGCCACATAAGTTTTTTTCAAATTTCAAAAAAAAAACCGGCCAGATCTGGCCGAAGGTGGTGCTCGCCGGAGGTGGGGGCGCCGATGGAGGAGAAGGAGGTCGCTGGTGGAGGAGGTGGAGGTTGTCGGTGGAGGAGAGAAGGAGGCCGCCGCCGGAGGAGGAGGAGAAGGTCGCCGGAGGAGGAGCTCACCGAGGTGGAGGAGGAGGGAGGTGGGAGGAGGAGGAGCTCGTCGGGGTGGAGGAGGAGGGAGGTGGGAGCTCACCGGGGTGGAGGAGGGAAGAGCTCACTGGAGTGGAGGAGGGAGGATCTCACCGGGGTTGTGGTGGTGGAGGAGGAGGAGGAGAAGCTCACTGGGGTGGAGGAGAAGGAGGAGGAGGAGGATCTCACCAGGGTGGAGGAGGAGGAAAAGGAGGAGGAGGTGAGGAGAATGAGAGAAGAAGGTGAGGAGGGGAAGGGTGGAGGATTGGAAGAGTATAAGAGAGGGAGAAGGGGTGGGATTCAAATTTCGAATTTTGGCCAAGACTTCTATGGCGCATATGGAAGAAATGCGCCACAGAAGTTTGTCCTCCTTTTTTATTTTTTTGCAGGAAAAAATGATCTTTTGGCCATAACTTTTTACTCTTTTCGAATTTTGAAAATCTAAATAATCGCTAAACTAACAAAGGTCGTTGCGAGCGGATGCGAAATCTCGTTCTCGTCATTTTGGTATATTATACGTATTTTTCCGACATCGTATGCAAAAGTTACGGCCATTTTACCGTGGCATAAACTTTTTTTGTATAAGAAGTCGAAATGCATGTTTGTTAATTTTCCTACAAACTATACCATATTACCTATCACTATGTGAAAGGATTTTATTTTTTGAAGTGTTTTCCATTTTCTATTATTTTTTACAAGGCTAAAAAGGGGATCCACCGGGGGGGTAGAATCTGTTTTTCCTACAGAAACTTCTATGGTGCATGCCTCTATATGCGCCACAGAAGATGAACTTCTGTGGCGCATATGGTCATATGCGCCATAGAATGTTGGTCAGAGTATAGTCAATGAGATTCTATGGTAGGGTCCACCCGAGCTTTCTGTGGCGCATATGTCCATATGCGCCACAGAAGTTCCAACTTCTGTGGCGCATTTTTCCTGTATGCGCCACAGAAGTGTGAAGACTTCTGTGGTGCATTTGATAAAATGCGCCACTGGACAACTTTTGCGGCGCATGGTCAGAACCATGCGCCACAGAAGGTCTGTCTATCTATAGCTAGTTTCCTAGTAGTGCCAGTAGACATGTTAAGGCTACTGGGCGGTCAAAGAAGAACAACAAGAACAAGAACAAGAATCCGACACCGGCAGAGCCGGAGGTTGATCAAACCAATAAATAAAAAGTTGGTGAAGAGATCGACATGGAGAATAAGGACGGGGATCCGATTAATCCCACACCGATCGATCCTTCTGTGGATGGACACGTTGTCACCAAGGCTGCACATGAAATTTACGGAGACGCTCTCATGATACCAATCCCATCTGCTTCGGATCTTACTCCTAATGCGCTAGAGAAAAGGGCTAAAGACCTGGAAAACCACCGCTTGTTTTTTCTTTAGGAGGTTGTGCGCATCGTTGAGCTCAGACAGCAGTTAGACAGAAATCCTGCCTAGTATCAGTCAGAATTCAAGTGACTACCAAACAAGACAAGGGAAGGTCCGGTTCTTGCTAATAGGAACCCGGATGTCCATAGAGATCTATTCGACGGTAAATCTGGAGAGAAGATACGAGTCTACAGCACGCTAGTGGAGAATGCTGCAGCTGCTCGGGCTATCCTCGCCAATAATCCGTCTCTAGAGTAGGTCCGACAATGTGTCGCGTTGCTGGACAAAGGATTAAAACAGCAGAAGACGGTCGCGTCATTCAGCGGCAATCTATCCACAAAGTCGGAATTTTCCCACACTAGCGCAGACCAAAGTGCTGATGAGAGACCTAGCAGGGATACGGATCAGTGTTATCGTCCTCGGGGAGAAGAAGAAAATTCAAGGACCGGATAAAACAGTCATCATCACAGGCCCGCAAGCGAATGGTCAAGAGTTATTTCGGCTGCGTCCGAAGATGCCATCAGGGCATTGGTGCTTCATCAGGGCCATTGTCGGTAGAACAATCGCCACAGAGAAGACTCGGGGTACGCCACCAACGAGAAGAGGATCGGCTAAGAATGCCACCCAAAGCCATCCAGCTGGTAATGCCGGACGAAGAGATGATCCGGACTGTCCTGAATCGAGTAGGGATGGGGCCCGAAGAAATCAACCTCAGAGTCAACATAATGAGGCTCCACCACCACCACCACGTCATCCAGCTGGGAATAACCCACCAGGACCACCATCGCCTCCAGACAGCGACCATAGGGGATCTTTTCGCATGCATGGAAGCCACAGAGGCGGTCTGTGTATCTTGTTATATTTCCCAATCAAATCTCATAGGATCATGAATGTCTAGTATTGCATTGTTATGCCTTGCTATGTCCTATCAATTGCCCTGCTATAATTTGTTTACCCAGCATGCCATGTTTGTTCATCTTAAGGAGAACAACTCTAGTGAATTATAGACCCTGGTCCAATTGTTACCATTGATACATCTTCCACTATTACTGTTTACTTTCCACATCATACGGTTAATCCTTTGTTTTCAGCTAATCGGTGAGATTGACAACCTCACTGCTCGTTGGGGCAAAGTCTTGAGTTTGTGTTGTGCAGGTTTCCAGTTGCTAGCAACACCTTTGAGTTGTTTCCTTCCTCCTACTAGTTCAATAACCTTGGTTTCTTACTGAGGGAAAAACTTGCTGATGTACTCATCATACCTTCCTCTTGGGGTCTCCCAACAAATCTCTACAGTGATCTGAGCCGCATCAGCGGGCATTTTCTGATTAATGAATTGTTGGTACTGGAAGTCGGCTTTGTTTCCGATTTTAAACAGGTTTAGCAATTGAGCTCCATTGCTCGGCCAAGTTTCCGTGCTAAAGGTTGGACGGATCATGAAAGGGACGAAGCAGAGATCTAGATAAAACGATAAGTGTAAACACAAAACAGTGCTTAAGAATTTTTCAGGCACACACATAAAAATATATACAAGCAAGTGCTAAGTAGTAAAGCATCAGTTCTTACAAACCAGCACGCATTAAAAAACAAAATATTGTTCCCATCATTACATGCCAAATAAAAAGTTCAGGATAATGCATCAAGATATTTATGCTACAGATTCAGGCAGTGGTGAAGGAGACCTTGGAGCGCTGGATTCGACATCGTCGTTACCTTAATCCTGAGACTGGGAAGCTCCTTCAATGAGGCTGTCTTCCGGCTCTTGGGATGAAGGAGGCACAGCGACGGATTGGAAGAATGGTGTTGTGTAGTTCGTCATATCCGCCATGCGACAAGCATAGCCTGCGCAAGATTCTTGGATGGCCTTGATGTCTTGCGGGTTACCCTCATCGTCCTCGACTCCTCGTCGGTGATGCCCTTGGTGACGTTCTAGATCTCCATGTCACTGTGGTGGCTCAACACCATGGTGAGGGCGGTCTGTGCAGCGGTCCGAGCATAGGAAATCTTCCAGTCTTTGATAAGCTTCATAATCTCCTTGGCCTTGTCCCTCACCCCAAGCACTGGCATTTTGTGCAAATCGGAAAGTCTGACCAACTCGCCAGCCTCTTCAAGAGTCTGGCAAAAGTCGAAAACAACATATCCGACAAGCTTTATGTGCTCGAGGCGAGGTTTAGAGTAAGAAGAGTCAGAAAGATGCAGAGGATCTGGGAAAGAACCAAAAATCAAAATCTGACTCAGAAAAGGTCGGAAATCAAGAGAAGAGTAAATGTCGAAAATCTTACCTATCACACAAAGGTTCCACTGAGAATGCTCCTCTCGAAGACTTTTCAGCTCTGCTTCCGTGGCCTGGGCTAGATCTTTCTGGCTCTCGAAGTCCTTCTTGAGATCATCAAGTTGTTTATCTTGGAGGGACAACAGCCTCTCGAGCCTTTCGGTCTCCATGTTACTTGATTCCAGGATGGTGCTCACGGATTTTTCCGATTCAAAATTTAACTTCTCAAGATCGTCCTGGAGTTCAGCATTTTCTATTTTCAAGACCTTGAAGTTCTCGGCCTCCTCCACCATCTTGCTGGATTCACCCAGCAATTCTGCAAAGGAAAAATTATCAGTCGACTAGACAGTTTTGACTATGGCAATCACTAATGCAAAAGGGAGTCGAAAAAGATTACCTTCCGCCTCATCTTTATCCACCTTCAATTTGGAAATTTCAAGGCGCGGAGCCTTAATCTCCTTGCGCTTGTTGCATATGTTCTTGAGCAATTCCTGGTTGGAAGATGCAATTTTCTGCAAGTTTAAAGATGGAATACTGTCAGACGGCTACTAAGACTCGAGCTGCAACTTAAACAAGTCAAAATATAGCACGAGCCTTGGGGGCTACACTATATCGTTCTTTTGCATCCTAAAATCATTAACTCAGATCTAATAATGTTTATCCGACTTAATGCTTGGGGGCTAGAGGATATAATAATAAATGCTACAAACGAGATTCAGAAAACTTACAATGTGCTCGATGTGCAGCTTCTCAAATCTAATTTTCGTGTTGTGAAAAACTTTCTCGACAAGGGAGAGGGGAGAAACGCTTGTTGCTAGGAGCTCGCCAGACTCGATTTTTGCATCCCGGACCAAAATTTGGTCCAGGAGATTCACCAGCTTCACGTCTTACGTCTCTTGGCTCGTTGCCTTCGAGGTGAGGGTTTATTTCTTGAGACTAGACTGAGCCAGCTTGAGAATTTCTTCCTTCTTTTTCTGCTTCAGGCCGAAGGCATCAGAGCTGGCCATTTTATCCACCTCCCCTATTGATATCACCATGGGATCATCACCCTTGGCGGGTTCACCCTTGCCAGTTGACTGGCTACCAATGGTAACTAGGGCTTTCGAGGTGGTGCTGGCATCGGGGATGGCAGAACCAGCATTGGGAGAGGCAGAAGCCTCCAGTGCTGATGTCTGGGTACTGCTGGGAGTCGGAGGAGGCATAACAGGAGAAACAACAATCTTATGCTGTCGTAGTTGCTTGCCTAGCTTGCTCTCTGGCTTCAGCTTGCTCTTCAAAACAGTTTTAGCTCTGAAACACATAAAACCAAACATCATGTGTGCTTCAGAAAGAAATAAATGTATAAGGTACTACAAGATTGACAAGGTGCTTCCTTTTAACTACTAGCAACACTTGGGTGCCATCAGTAACAACAACATCCTTGGCCTTGCGCTTCTTGGGAGAAGAGGCAGGAACTTCCCGTACCTCATCATCCTCCGTCGCCTCTGAATCGTCTGAATGATAGCCCTCTAGTGGAGTTAGCTCAGACTCGGGGAGCTTCTAGAGATGATAAGTCGAAAAAAGCGTCGATAAAAATAGAGTCGGAGGAAAAGACAGAAAAGAGCGACAAATGCAAGAGCAAAGTCGACCGGAGTCAGGGGACGGTCGACTGTAAACATCTTCATGGAGACTTTGGGGAGCCTCCTCTCTACTCTTTCCTTGATCAAAAATTGCATCCGGGTCTTATAGTCCTTCGCAGGAATGCGATTCGGACTAACCCTCAGGCTGTCTTTCCGGTCTCCGGTGACCGTGTGCATGAGGCGATCACTGTGATACTACAGAGGCTAAATCCAGCGATCCAGACAGAAGTGGATCAAGTCGGATCCGCAGAGGCCCTTGTGATTCATCAAGAACTCAATCCTCCTTTTGGTGAGGATCAAGACCTCAGAAAGTTTTGGCGCCTCCATGTCCCACGATTCCCGATGGGGAGTGGCACCGTCGACGAAGGCCGAAAGACCTTCCGCCTTTTCAGGAGCCGGAATATCCTTGTTGTAAAAGAAGGTTTCGGCCCATCATTTAACTTACTCGCTAGAGTTAATCCTAGGATAGAATCGGTTTCTCCTATGGACTAAGCTGAGAGAGCCGATGGTGTAAGGAACACCGGCACTGATAGAGTTCTTCCGAGTACCATAATAGTACCGTAAAAGAGTAAGATTTGGCCTAATACCGAGAAACCCCTTGCTGAGATCTGCATGAGCACTAAGCTCAAGCAAGGAGTTGGGGGGATATTATGAAGTTGCACACCATAGTATTGGAGGAATTCGATGAATAAATTTGACGGTGGGAGACTGAGGCTGTAACACCCTCAGAATCGGCCCTATGCAAGTTTTAGCGAAACTCGCCAAACCCGCATAGAAACGATTCGAAGGTGCCCACCAGGCACTTTCGTGCGGGTGGAGATCAAAGTAATAACAATTACACAACAGTCCTCGATGGGACCCACAGAACAGATATATATACAGCAGCGACTCAAAGAGTCAAGAATACAGATATAATATACAAAGATCCAAATCACCTGTAAAACGATACAGCGTCCGACTACGGACAAGATGCAAATGGGGCTAAGAGCCCTGAAGAATAACCAATGGCGTCCATAACCCTGCCCAGGCCAAGCCGGAAGGGTAACCCTGCTAACGACATCGATCTCAAACCTGCTTAAACAAAAGGGGTGCCGACAAAGGGCAAAGGAAAAAGAAGGAGCGTCAGTACTGAGGCCAGTACACGGCGAGACTAGAATTCGGCGGTCCTCGCCTACATAGGTATGGTGGACTGGGCGGCAGCGGCAGCATGCACTAAACAACCTATAGAGACTCGATACAACTGGCGGCTATCAGAGAGGGGTGAGAAAGACCTATTCGGACCCAACCTGATACTATCACCAAACAAAACCCATCCTGGCGTTTCCCCCTCGAGACCAAACGAGGAAGTCAACCGAGGGACTCACATAGTTGGCAGTTTTACTTATTCAGTTATAGTTGCGGCACTTTACTAGTCAGGTTTAGATAATCGTCCTGATAAAGTAAGCAGTGGGCACTTTTAGTTAATCATTCCGTTATAGTGGCATCACTTACTAGTCAGATACAATTATCATGAGATAACCCCAAAACCCAGCAGTTGTTGGTACTTTTACTTAGCCATTCCGTTGTAGTGAAGCTGATTACTAATCATATCGGATACAAGTTAAATTAAAACAGTAAACTTTAGTTATAGTTGTCTATGATCAAGCACTGTGCTCCAAGTCGTCCATAACCGCGGACACGGCTTCTCGAAAAGATTTAACCCTGTAGGGGTGCACCAAAGTATCCACAGGCACTTCGACCCTTTTTGCCAGATCAGTTAACATACACCCATCGGTATGTCGGCGGGGCCTAAGTCACGACGTTCCCAGACCCAAAGCAAGTACGTGGGGGCCACCCCACCAAGTCGACACCCGTAACGAAGTCGGCCGGTCTCCGAGACGGACTTAGGGTTTGGGTAGACGGCAGTGAGCGACAGCAAATCCCCAAACGGGGACTGTCGACACCGCGAAAACGTGTCCCGATCCTAAACAGTACAGGTGCTATATGTCGCACAATTTAAATAAAGCAGTAAAGCATGGCATAAAACCTCAAACTAGTTTGTGGCCCCCAGTACAATACTTTGAAATCAGGTAATAATCAATGGGGGGCCCATATCTCCCCACCTGTGGTTAGCGCGCTCGATCTCGGAACAGGTGTCAAGAACTCGGGGTCCTACGGGACACAAGTGGGCGGTCGGAAACCAAATGTTATCTATCACCCACCGATGCCTCTGCTTAATTCAATTTTAGTTGTTAAACAGGAATTAAAGTGAAACAATAATTAAAGCCATGATCATCTTCAACGTCAACGTGCGGCAATCCTCCAACAATTGTGGTACTCGGCGACATGCAACAGCACTTGAGCAAGCGACTACGACGCGTGGGTCCAACTAGCTACCAAACAACAGGTTATAGGGTGTGTCCAGGGCAATATAAGGCTGCAAGTAATATCAAGGGTACGGAAACTAGAGCATCGCGACACAGATAGCAATAGATCAACAGGAGGGAATAAATACTATAAAAGTAAGATAGGTAGAAAGGGGGAGATGCTCGCCTGAAACATTGCCGAAGGTTCAACCGAAGGTCGGGGCGAAGCTCACATCAACTCAACGGCCTTATCCGCGAAGAAGCAAAACACTAGAAGAAACACCGGATGCAGTATTTAATACAACGGCAGAAGATCGGCATGATGCATGTATGATGCATGACATGGCCAAGGTGCAATGCAATTAGGTCAGATTAAGCGGAACCGGGGTCCCGATAATTAGTTAGATGGTGCAAGTTGTTTAGATCCCCGCAATTTAAATGTTGTTTTAGCATGGCAAAGGATAGCACCGGGTTCGCTACACAAATTTAAATGAGGCCAATATGAGACTGGATTTGCCCGCATATGGGCCCCATATTTAATTATTAGGTGAATCGGCCTAAGGCCCCCAAACCACATGATTATGCATGCAAGTATGGCAACTAATGTGCAACAGGTTTTATGTTTAGCATTTATAAAATAGGGCTCGGAAAAAGGGTCACACATTGAGGGGTCTCGACGGCCTTGGGTCCAGGGTCCGGTCTCGGGGTCCAGGGTTTTGACGGGGTCGTTCTCGGACTCCGGGGTTAGGGTCTCGGATCGGGGTAGTAGATCTTGTCGCTTGGCATCCGTGAAGTAGAACTTGTAGTCCGTCTTTAGTCGGTGGAGAACTTGACCGATGGTCTTCGGGTCCGGGAAGGAGCACTTGGCGTTGCCGAGCGGGAGTTCATGTCGTAACCGTGTCGACGATCTTGGCGGTTATCGGGTATCTTCGGTCCTCGGGTCCGAGAGGGGTACTTGTGGTATTCGCGTCGTGGCTCTGGTCGGGGTTCAGGGTTCCGTGTCGAAGGCCTTGGCGCTTCGCCTCCTCGTGATGGTCTCGGGGCGTCGAATCCGGGAAGGAGAGCTTGGTGGTCTTCATGTTCGGACTTCGCCTCCGGGAACGGGCCTTGGCGTTATCGTGAGTTCTCGGCGTCGGCAGATCTTGGTGGGGGTCGATGCACTCGTCACGGAGTCGGTCTGCGGTTCAATGGGTCCACGTGGACGAACTTGGCGTTGATCCGTACTTGGAAGATCTTGGCGAGGCCTTACAACACGGTGCAGATACCGACTCAGCGAGGGACGGGGCGGCGGCCGGCGAGGTGCTTGGTGGTTGACCGGGGCGACGAAGAGGCATCTAACGACGAAGATGGCGCTGGAGGAGACCGCGGCGCACAACGGTGGCGAGCAGCGACGGTGGCACGTACGCAGCATTCTCCTCCTCGCTCCATGTCCTGCCTGGCTTCAGCGGCACCTCGCGCCTCTACTGGACGCGCCAGCTCAGCGATGATGTCAGCGGGGCGACGCGGCCAGCGACGCCGGTGGACGGCAGCGAGCAGGGCAGGCGGGGAGACGACGGGGAGAGGCTGGGAGAGGAAGGCGACGCCGTCGGGGTCCGGGGACGCTCGGGGACGGCGCGGAGCCGATGCTGCGACGGGGAGGCAGGCAGAAGCGGTACTGGCGGCGGGGCGCTGGAGGAGCTCCGGAGGCGGGGCCTGCTCCGGCGAAGGGAACGCGGCGGCGGAGGCAGGGTCCGACGGAGATGCGGCGAGAGGAGCGGCGGAAGGAGGCGCTGATCGGCGGCGGTGCCGAGCCGAAGAGGTGGGCGGTTGCCGGCAGGGGAGGAGGCGCAGAGGCGGAGGCGACGGCGAGGCGACCGACGAGGGGCGGCGCACGCCGGAGAGGGGGAGGGAGAGGCGAGGGGCGCGGATGGTGGCGGAGGTGGGAGCGGTGGCCGGCGAGCGGCGAGGGAGGCCGCCGGCTGCTGCGCGCAGAGGGAGCGAGCGCGCGGGGGGTCGGGGAAGGGAGGATGGAGAGGGAGAGGAGCGGGCCAGGTGGGGGCCAGGGAGGTGGGACAGGGGGGTGAGGATCGGCTGTGTGGCCAGGGTGTGTGGGTAGGTTTCCGGGTAGCCTTAGGATTTAGAGGTTGGACCGATTATATTTCTGGGGGTGGTCGTTCGGGTCGGGTCGGCCCGTTCGACTGCCCCCACTAAAATAATAAATATTTTAGTGGTTTTCAACTGACGTTTGCAAACCGATAGCGGACAACAAAATAATCCGGTGACCCGGTTTTTGATATTTGAAATAATTATGGGGCGTTTTAGAAACAAAACATGTTTTGCGAAAATAGTTTTATGCGAACAATGCATGATGATGACGATGTAATGCACAAATTCAACGCGATTTTCTAGTAGTGGTTTTGCGGGATGCCACAGAGGCCGCGGTCTGATGACCCACAAGTATAGGGGGTGTATCGTAGTACTTTCGATAAATAGGAGTGTAGATCCCAATGAGGAGCAGAAGGTGTTGAACAGTGGTATGGAGCAGGAAATCCCTATGAATACTTAGAAAACGGATTTTTAGTGGTTTTCTGACAAGGCAACAAAACAAAGAGCAAGTAACAGAAGTAACAAACAAACGGAGCAAGTGGCCCAATCCTTTCTTAGCAAAGGACAAGCCGGTGGAAATACTTATAAGGACCAAACGTTCTCGAGGACACATGGGAATTTTGTCAAGTGATTTCGCTTCAAATAGCTGAGTACTCTTCTTTGGTGTTTGTAAGTGTTGTGTGGGTGAACCTGTGCTAACATACCGCCCTTCCTAGGACTAATACATACTTGTGATTAAACCCCCTGCAAACATCCGTAACTACAGGAAAGTAATTAAGATATAAATCTAACCACAGCCTTAAACTCTGAGATCCTACACTCCCTTGTGCAAAGGTGTCCTAACGGGGGTTCAGGTTTCTGTCACTCCAGCAACCCCACGATTAGTAGCCAAATACACAATGCATTCCCCTAGGCCCATAAATGGTGAAGTGTCATGTAGTCGACGTTCACATGACACCACTAGAAGAATAGCACCACAACTTAAATACTAAACCATTGAATAATAACTCATCACAGATTCACTACTAACAACATGACTTCTCCCATGTCCTCAAGAACTAAACGAACTACTCACAAGACATCATATGGATCAAGATCAAAGATGATATGATAATGGATAACAATCTGAACATAAACAATAATCCAATGGTTCCACTCACAAGCATCAACTACAATAGTAATTAACACCGGGAAAGTTTCCCCTAAGAACTAAAGCAATATCCAACACAATTGTTATAGCGGGACGGAGTGGTGATGATGGTGCTGGTGGAGATGATGGTGTGGATGATGATGATGATCCTGATGAAGCCTAGCTTGATGACGGTGTTGATGGCGACGGTCTCCCCTCTCCGGGAAGGAATTCCCCCGGAAGAAATATGTCTGCCAGAGAGATCTTTCTCTCTCGGTGTTTTCTGCCCCCCCAGAGGCGGCGGAAATCTATCTGTGGTTGCCCCCTTGGTATTAGGGTTCCGAAGGGAAGATATAGGCGAAGGGGCAGAGTCGGAGGCCGGGCAGGTGGGCCACACCTGCCCTAGGCACGGGGTTAGGTGGGCCCGCGCCTAGGAGGGTGTGGGCCCCTTGAGGCCCATCTTCGTCCCTCCTTCTGGCTTCCTTCGTCTTCTGGTAAAATACTATGTTTCCATATTTTTCTGATCTTCGCGAAATTGCACTGAAACGCCTTCTTTTCCATCAGAATCCAGACCCCGGCAGTCCATCCTCCAGGAATCATCCAACATGCATAAATAGATGAAAAGACATAAGTAATACCTCATAATAAGACAAATATCGATGAACAGAGGTAAATTATGATATAGAATGGTGATGCAAATTGGGTGTATCAACTCCCCCAAGCTTAGACTTCGCTTGTCCCCAAGCGAATACTGAGCTCAGTAAACATGTCCACAGGTTTATGGAGTGAAGTGTCGATAAAAGAATACGAACAAGAAGCATCACACTTACCATTGCACAACTTATAGAAGAAAGCAACTCACTATTATATAACTTAGCTTGCAGCCATTTACAGTAGTCACAATAGAGATGCATAAAGATAAATCATAATTGGAATTGGCAAACTTGTTCTTGGTCAGAGAACACCTGGCAAACAGTTTCACAAAGGCTTTTTGTAGAGGTTTCAAAACAGGAACACTCTTTTCTCAAAAAGGTTTTTCACAAGTGAAGGCTTTCAAAGTAATACTCAATAGATAAGAGTTTTGCGCAAACAAGGAAGATAAAGAACATGATTGAATAAATAACAATATGAATGCTTGAAACACAACAACTCAAAAGCTTGCTGGAGATGGATAGGAAGTAGGTTTACTGACTCAACTAGTAACTAGTAAGAAGGTCCCTTCTTAGAGGGTAGCAGGGATTACAAGTCATAAAGGGCTTCCAAAAGATTATGGTACTTACTAGCTTTGATCCCTCATTTCCCCTATCATAAGCATCTTGAGATGATTAAGGTTAAAGTGAACAAAGATGGAGTATATGATTGACGAAATATAAGTTGGCAATCTCATGTCCCTTGAATATGAGGGCCACTCCTCATGCATACTCAACTTTGGGTCCAGGTAAGTTCTTGTCATTGTAATTATTTGCATATCATTGAGAACCGCCAACGGGGTACCCCTTGCACATGGTACAGGAGCTTTCCCATAACCAAAATGACAAGGCAAGCAGACAATGAGCATCTCAGCAATCTTTTTATTTACCATGTGTATAGATTTTTATTGAGGATGCTTCATAGATGACTCACTATGGTGATGATGCAAGTTTCCACCATGATTAAGCATGGCTTAGGCTAGCGGCCCAGGCATTTCTCTAACACAAGATACAAACTCTATGGACTTACAAGTTCCCTCTTTATTTCACACTGTTGACATCCATAGACAAAAGAGCACGATATCAACTGTGTACATAGTACAAGTGCAATGTTGAAAACGTTCCCCGTGACAACACGGTTATGCTAATTCCAATGTATAGATGCAAGCATATACAACTTCGATGTCCACAATGGTTCAAGTTTATTAGGGGAAAGTAATAAAGTGTGCCATCAAGTTCGTGAGAGCTTTACTAACTAGTTTTCACATAACAAAATACTTTTTAATTCGAAAGGTAGATGAAGCTTGAGAATTTGCTAGGAATAGCAACAGCTACTAGGTAGATATGGTGGACACAAGTGGCAAAGGTTTTTGGTTCAAAGGGTTTTGGAAACATGAGAAGTGTGCCTTCTCAAAACAGGTTTTGGCTAGCAAGGCTGGGTAGCAAGCAAGAGAGTTGAAAGAAACAATCAAACATACAAGTAATAAAGCCAAACATGCAATCTTTCCTTGAAGACATAAAAGATCTTAAATAAAGAATACTAAGCTTATGAGCCAACAAGAAAGAAAACAAATGATACAAAATACCTGTAAGCTTTTTCTTTCTTTTTCTTTCAAACTAAAGCCACTGGACAGAACTCGGTTTGCCAAAACCAATTTAGATCCACTTGATGATCCCAGAGTGGTGCCAATACTGAACAACAAGATCCATCATATAATAGAGATTGCAAACTAAAAATAAGAAGCGCAAAAAGTAAAAGATGAGACTTATCATTAATATTCCAATAAAGGCACTCACACCAAGGGATACATAGATAATAAACTAAAGGAGAGATACTTCCACATGCAAACCAAACTATAAGATAACCTCTCTACCACAGATATGAATCCACTCAAAAGGTAAAAGATAATAGATAGTGGTGGTGATGCCGCGGCACTCCCCCAAGCTTGGAACAAGCCAAGGGGGTGCCAAACCTGATGACGATTTACTCCCTTGGTGGTGGTGGTGTTTCCTTGTGATCATCAAACTTCCAAGGCAATGGTTCCCCATCCAAAAAGGTTGTCCTTGTCTCTTCAATCCTGAAACTAGCAGTAGATCTAATGCGATCAAATCTAGCCTCATACTCACAGTTTTGGTTCTGTATGTCATAGAGATGTGCTTGCAATTGATTGGTGGTCTGACGGAGTGAGAAGATCTCTTCTTGGAGCTCAGCAACTTCTCCCTCGTGCTTGGTGATGAGTTCTGAACTTATCTTGTGAATAACATCCACTTAGCGTTCCGCCATCTTCTTGTACCTGAAAACTTCTTGTTCCAGCGCTTCCATCCTATCTTCCAGACTGCCTTCTCCTTTAGGGCCTTGAACTTCTTTCATCTGTACCTTCCCCTCCTTAAGGATCAACTCTTTAGGATGAGTCCTCAACTCATACATGTACGGGTTGAGGACTTCCGCAGAGGGATCCTCTGAGGGTGTTCCAGAGGAAGACATTGAGGCTCCAAATCTGAGGATTTTCAGGACAAAAACAGATCAAAACGAAAACACGACGAGAACACGACGCAAGAACCTCGGGGAACCCGGGGGGTTATATATTACGAAGATTCAATGCATAAGGAAAGTTTTGACACGGAAACAAAGCGGAGACGGAGTTCCGGGGAGTCAAACCCCCTCCAGGCGCGGCCAGGCTGGGCCCGCGCCTGGGGTGGGTTTGTCCACCCCGAGCTCCATTTCCTCTTTAGTTTTGTCTCGTAACTTCCCTTATGTATTAAAAACATCAAAAATATAAAAATATTGGAGTTTCACGAACCTTCTGCTTTCACCACTTTTACCTATTCAAAGGCAAACTCTGCAGTTTCTCGTGTTCGGTTCCTGATAAATTCTTCTGGAGTCACCATTTGAATAACATCCACATCTTCATTATAAGAATCTCTAGAAATATAATGCTTTAATCTTTGACCATTAACCACCTGTGTTGTGTCATCCTTTAGAGAAGAAATTTTGATGGCACCTGAACGGTACACTTCCTTGATAACAAAAGGTCCTTCCCATTTGGAGAGTAGTTTCCCTAAAAAAAATCTGAGACGAGATCTATACAAAAGAACTTTCTCACCCACATGGAACTCCCTTTTGATAATTCTCCTATCATGCCATCTTTTCACTTTTTCCTTAAAGAGCCTAGCATTTTTGTAAGCCTCACCTCTCCACTCATCTAGATTACTTAAGTCGAGCAGCCTTTTCTCACCAGCAAGTCTAAAGTCTCTATTCAACTCCTTCACTGCCCAATAAGCTTTATGTTCTAATTCTAAAGGCAGGTGACAAGCCTTCCCATATACCATTTTGTAAGGAGACATCCCCATAGGATTTTCATAAGCAGTTCTATAAGCCCACAAAGCGTCATCAACTTTTTAGCCCAATTTTTCCTAGATCTATTGACAATCTTCTGCAAGATAGATTTGATCTCCCTATTGGAAAGTTCTACTTGCCCACTAGTTTGGGGGTGATAAGATGAAGCTATTATGTGGTTTACATCATACTTAGCGAGAGTTTTCCTAAACCCCCCATGAATAAAATGAGAGACTCCATCAGTCATGAGATATCTAGGCACACCGAACCTAGGAAAAATAACATCTTTGAGCATCTTCAAAGAGGTCTTACCATCAGCACTGCTTGTAGGTATGGCTTCTACCCACTTTGTAACATAATCAAAAGCAACAAGAATATGAGTATACCCTTTTGAAGGAGGAAAAGGCCCCATAAAGTTAAATCTCCAACAATCAAAAGGTTCAATAACAAGAGAATAATTCATAGGAATTTCATTACATCTAGAGATGTTACCTACTCATTGGCATTCATCACAGGATAAGATAAAGTTCCTTGCATCTTTAAAGAGAGTAGGCCAATAAAATCCAGATTGTAAAACCTTTTGTGCAGTCCTATCTCCAGCATGATGTCCTCCATAAGCACTGCCATGACATTTTCTCAAAATCTCTTGTTGTTCAAATTCTAGAACACATCTTCCCCATAATGCCATCTACTCCTTCTTTATATAAGTGTGGGTCATCCCAAAAGTAATGCCTTAGATCATAAAAGAATTTCCTTCTTTGCTGGGTTGTAAAGGTTGGAGGCAAATACTTGGAAAGAATAAAGTTAGCATAATCAGCATACCAAGGACTCTCATGTGGACTTACCCTTATTGCAGCTAACTGTTCATTTGGAAAACAATCATTAACAGGCAAAGGGTCAAAACAAATGTTTTCCAAACGAGATAAATTATCAGCAACAGGATTATCAGCACCTTTCCTATCTACAATATGCAGATCAAACTCTTGCAAAAGAAATACCCACCTTATAAGCCTAGGCTTAGCGTCCTTATTCGTCATAACGTATTTAATAGCTGCATGATCAATATGAATAGTAACCTTGGAATCAACAATATAAGGTCTAAACTTATCACAAGCAAAGATTACAGCTAAGAAATCCTTTTCAGTAGTAGCATAATTCTTTTGAGCAGCATCCAAGGTCTTGCTAGCATAATGAATGACATTTAACTTCTTGTCAACACGTTGTCCCAAGACAACACCCATAGCAAAATCACTAGAATCACACATAATTTCAAAAGGTAAACTCCAATCAGGTGGTTGGACTATAGGAGCAGTTGTCAAAGCTTTCTTCAGAGTTTCAAAAGCTTCCTTACAATCATCATCAAAAACAAAAGGTCAATCTTTTTGAAGAAGATTAGTAAGGGGCTTTGAAATTTTGGAGAAATCTTTAATAAACCTCCTATAGAAACCAGCATGACCAAGGATAATACGAATACCTTTGATATCTCTAGGACAAGGCATCTTCTCAATTGCTTCGATTTTGGCTCTGTCAACTTCAATGCCTCTTTCAGAGATCTTATGTCCAAGAACAATTCCTTCATTAACCATGAAATGCCATTTCTCCCAGTTAAGAACAAGGTTGGTTTCTTCACATCTCTGCAAAACTTTATCAAGGTTGTGCAAACAGTTATCAAAAGAAGTTCCATAGACGGAAAAATCGTCCATGAAAACCTCGACAATTTCTTCACAAAAACCATGAAAGATAGCAGACATACATCTCTGAAAGGTAGTAGGAGCATTACATAAACCAAAAGGCATACACCTATAAGCATAAGTACCATAAGGAAAAGTTAAAGTGGTTTTGTCCTGGTCTTGTGCTTTCACAGCAATTTGAGAAAACCCAGAATAACCATCAAGAAAGAAAAAGTGAGTCTTTTTGGACAGCCTCTCAAGCATTTGATCAATAAAGGGCAAAGGATAATGATATTTCTTAGTAACTTTATTAATCTTTCTAAAATCAATGCACATTCTATACCCAACCACTACTCTTTGGGGTATAAGCTCATTATCCTCATTAGGCACAACAGTTATTTCCCCTTTCTTGGGAACACAATGAACAGGGCTAACCCATTGACTATCAGCAATAGGATAAATAATACCACCGTCAAGGAGTTTTAATACCTCATTTCTTACCACATCCTTCATCTTAGGATTTAGACGGCGCTAGTGTTCAACAACTGGTTTTGCATCAGGCTCAATATTAATAGCATGCTGACATATAGTGGGAGAAATTCCTTTTAAATCATCAAGAGTATAACCCATAGCTCCTCGGTGTTTCTTCAATACCTCCAATAGCCTTTCTTCTTCCTTCCCTGAAAGTTTAGAACTAATAATAACATGATATATCTTCTTATCATCAAGATAAACATATTTAAGATCATCAGGTAAAGGTTTTAATTCGAAAATAGGATCCCCTTTAGGTGGTAGTGTGGTACCCAAATCTTCCACAGGTAAATTATGCTTAAGTAACTCAGGCTGACAAAGGAAAACCTCATCAATCTCATTTCTTTCCTTCATAAAGGCATCACTTTCATGATCTTCCATGAACTACTACAAAGCATTGTTAGGAGCAAGAGAAATAGCAGACAGTTGTTCAACCCTGAAATCCTCATCAGGTAATTCATTTTCATAAGTTGTTTTGGAAAATTTGGAAAAATTAAACTCATAAGATTCTCCAGCAAACTTAGTCAAAACTTTTTCCTTCCTACAATCTATGATAGCCCCACAAGTATTAAGGAAGGTTCTACCAAAGATGATAGGATAAGTTTTACTAACTTCTTTACCAAGTACTAGAAAATCAGCAGGATATTTAATCTTACCACAAAGGACCTCCACATCTCTTACAATACCTATGGGGCAAACTTGCTCTCTATTAGCAAGGTGAATAACCACATCAATGTCCTCAATCTCACAAGGACCAATCTCATGCATAATTTCCCTGTAAAGCTCATAAGGAATAGCACTAGAACTAGCACCAATATCACATAAACCATAGTAGTTATGACTACCAATTTTAACAGAAAGCACAGGAACACTAGCTTTTCTAACCTTCTTAGGATGAGAAATAACATTAGTGGCGTCTTCACAAAAGACAATATGCTCATCCTCTATGTTTATAGTGACAAGATCCTTCACAATAGCTACCACGGGCTCGATATCAATAAGCTCATCGGACCCTACAGTTTTCTTTGTACCCTTGTTATTTGCACTAATAATCATATAATACTCCTTTACCTTAGCTGGGAAAGGCATTTTCTCAACATGGGGTTCAAGCACAATATGATTAGTAGTGCAAACTTGAGTACTTCTAACTGGAGCATGGTTAACAACATATTTATAAGGAGCATGGTACTTATTCCACTTCTTCTTGGGAATTTCAATATAAGAGGCAAAAGCCTTAAAATAGCTGGCAATACTTTGGGAATCAAGACTAAACTCATTGCTAATATCACGGAAGCTGTCAGTTCCCATAAAAGATTTAATGCATTCATAATCATAGTTTACACCTGACTTTCTTCCTCTGTCATTCTCCCAAGCCTCAGTATTATCTTGAATACGGTCTAAGAGATCCCATTTAGCTTCTTCCTTCATACTTGTGAATGATCTAGCACAAGAAGCATCTAGTAAATCTTTATCATGAAGAGAAATCCTAGCATAAAAGTTATTGAGAATAATATTGTTAGGGAGTTCATGAATAGGACATTTAAGCATTAATAGCTTCAATCTCCCCCAAGCTTGAGTTGTACTCTCTCCATTAAGAGGCCAAAATTTATATATAAGACTTCTATCCTTATGGATTTCACTGGGAGGATAAAATTTAGAGTAAAAGAGAGATACCATCTCCTCCCATTCCATGAATTGTCCATTCTTCAGCAGCTTATACCATGCCTCAGCTCTCCCTTTCAAGGATATGGAGAGTAACTTCCTCTTCACCTGTTCATTTGTGATACCTGCACACTTAAACAACCCGCATAATTCATGGATAAAAAGCAAGTGATCACCAGGATGGACAATTCCATCACCAAAATAATAATTATCCATAACACGATTAATAATACTTATAGGTATCTTAAAAGGATGATGGTGCTGGTGGAGATGATGGTATGGATGATGATGATGATCCCAATGAAGCCTAGCTTGATGACAGTGTTGATGGCGACGGTCTCCCCTCTCCGGGAAGGAATTCCCTTGATAGAAATCTGTCTGTCGGAGAGATCTTTCTATCTTAGTGTTTTCCACCCCCAGAGGCGACGGAAATCTATCTGTGGTTGCCCCCTTGGTATTAGGGTTCCGAAGGGAAGATATAGGCGAAGGGGCGGAGTCGGAGGCCGGGCAGGTGGGCCACACCTGCCCTAGGCGCGGGGTCAGGTGGGCTCGCGCCTAGGGGGTGTGGGCCCCTGAGGCCCATCTTCGTCCCTCCTTCTGTCTTCCTTCGTCTTCTGGTAAAATAATATGTTTCTATATTTTTCTGATCTTCGCGAAATTGCACCAAAACGCCTTCTTTTCCATCAGAATCCAGACTCCGACGTTCCATCCTCCAGGAATCATCCAACATGCGTAAACAGATGAAAAGCCATAAGTAATACCTCATAATAAGACAAATATCGATGAATAGAGGTAAATTATGATATAGAATGGTGATGCAAATTGGGCGTATCATGGTCAACGTGTGTGCCGAAGAGTACTCGCTCGCTGTCGTGCAGTGTAGGGCGCTCCGCCACGTGTCGGCGGCAAGGTAGCCCTCGTCCTCCATGACCTGGAGCTCGGCGTTGTCCATAACGCTCGAGACATAGAGGCCCCGCATCTTCCTCTCGTCTGCCTCTATCGTGCCTGCTGCTGCTGCACTGGAGCTATATGGTGCTTCCATCTTGCCGGAGTATACCAGAAAGTGGCGGCGTTGGGAGATTTTTTTGGGTGTGTGGATGGGAATAGCTGCAGAGTGCTCGAGTAGTATGAGGAGACGATGAATGAAGCGGGGAATAATGAATCTGGGAGAAGGGGATTTCTTCTCTCTTAATAACTTCTGCGCCGAGATTCACGTTCAAACAGCGCGATTAGCGCCACACGTATAGGAGAGAGGGAGGTAGCTTCCTCGCGACTCCTCTGCCCCCTCGATTCTTGCACGAGCATTAAAATGGTGTTCTGTTCCGTAAAATACGGGCCCACCAACGGTCGTGGTGATGGGACTCTTGTGAGTGACAAGACCTGGTCTAAAAAGTTGTCAGATGGCACGCCGCTGTTTAAAGTCCGGCTCATGTTTTGAATCGAGCAAGGAAAATACTGAAGTCAAAGAAAATATATCCGACTCAGATGACTCGTGCGGTGACCCATCATACCACTGCATGATGCAGTATACTATAGTCGTTGACATAACACTAATGAAACACCATTCACTAGTATTACATCCCTCAGAATGGCACAACAGAAACACAGCGGGTCCAATACATGGCTAAAGGTTACAACTTACTCTTTACACAAGATCCAGAGAACACTCTAGGTTAGAGAGAAAGAACTTCTTACAAAGAAGAATCAAAGATAAACAACGCAAGAACTAATATACTATTTAGTCTAGTATGTTAACTAAGGAATTGGCATTGCTGCTATTGCAATACACTACAGAATTAGGTTCTTTGGCTAGAGATTATATTCCTATCTAGTCAGTAACTTCGTCTTCACTTGAGTTGAGGTATTTGTTGACTTCCTTGTCTTTGAAGAATCTTAGCTTTGAATGACGAGTCCTGGAGCATAACTTGATGTAGATGTTGTCTATCCCGGCTTCAGAATCTAGCAAGGGTTAAGAAGATACTTTGAGTACGAGCGTACTCAACAAGTTCACTAGAAAAGGAGTGTTTGATGCACTATAACTACATCCACAGACCATAGGTCGTAGGCAATGCAAGTTTTAATAAACATTTCTTCAAAGGTTGCTTTTATTCTAAAAAGCTATGTCCGTCAGCCTTCACGGGTTTACCAGAACTTTCATGGACTTCCTTTCCCGCCGCGTTCGCAGCTCCTTCCCGGAACAGGGAGTAACAAGTTACAGTTCTTACACTCTGCAGAGGTGCATTACTTTTCCCATGAGAGATCAACTCCTTGTTTCACAACCGGGCAGCTTACCCATCCACAATTCCTTGTTGTGGGGCCCAGTAGTTGGTCCAAGCCAATCACTGCCCTCTCCGCGACCTCATATGTCTGCACGATCCTTCAGTCTGGCTCAGCTTCGTTAAGCCCCCTTGCGGACAGGCTAAAACCCTGATGAGTTCCCGAAGACTCTATGACCTGGTGTTGCCCTGGCAAGTGCCATAGTAAATGGTCCATCCACTAAACACCATCCATAGATAATCTAGACACCAAAAGTGTGGGGCGTAAGGGTGCCCACCCATATATTGGATCCGCACAAGGAAGCACAATGTCACGTTAAGGTCGTCTTGCCTCCATACAAGAGGAAAAAGATACAGCTGACTTCTCCGTCCCATTCCAAATATCATGGTTAACGCGTAATATACGGCGCAAGAATCACTGGCGACATTGGTTGTTAAGTCCTAGATATTATGTTCCTTTACCACCGGAACTTTTATAGTAAGTTATTACCTCATGGTAATAACCTATAATCACATTATCATGAAAATAGTATTTTCGGACCTTTTTCAAATGCAGGTGATGTCCACATTGGATTTGTAAAATACTTTACAAAAAATAACCAAAGGACATGAGCAAGTGTGAACTTGCCTTTTGTGATTGCAAGATTATGCACTCACGGTCTTCGAGTTAGTATAAGATCCAAAATCTGAAATCATCATCATTGGTCCGGTAAGGACTAATGTTTAAAGAAGCAATATTCTCTTATGCATAATTAATGTGATGCACTTTATAAACGTGAATCCCGGGATAATGTTGTTCTAGGGTTTGGATTCCGGAAATGGTTACTTTAGAATGTGTTGTCCCTTTTAGATAAGTTTCATACTTGTGCTTATTATTAAGTCTTGTGAGTATGTGTGAAAAAATCATATAATTACAATATCATAAAACAATAGGATACACACAGATGTGATATGCTACTCAAGATTGCTTAAATAAGAGTTCTTGTTTGAAGTGGCAAAAAGAATAACATTTGAAGAAAAGATTTCTTTTCAAAGGTCTAAACAACCTTTGTGATTAGTTGAGTCTAGTTGATGTTATTTGTGTTTGCTTAAATAGTTTGGGCTTGAGATGTTTTATGACTTAACTAAATCAGACCAAAGTTAACTATAAAACATATAACAATGTTTATAGTATTGTTTTTAGAGTCTTGTAGACTAAAGTTAACTTTAAAACATAGATAGTTTTAAAATATAATGCTTATAACATTTGCACTTTGTGTAATTGGTAATGTTGCCTTAAGGTTACTTCAGAATGGTTATATTTTTCTTTGATGTGGTGGTTTTCTTGATTTTATAATGGAATAGTATCACTTACCCCTTTTATGGATGAGTGGTTATGGTTTGTAAATCCTGGATTAATGTTACTTAATTGCTTATGAGTTTACTATAGTGTTTTGCTATGTTGATAAACTTGTGGTTAAAGTAAAGGAAATAAGTTTTTATTTAACTCCAAATTATCCTTGATGATTTTATATTTGATAAGGATTCTCTTTAGAAAATATCATACACCTATGGTTGAGAAGAATTCAATAAAATTGTAATTAAAATGTGTTAAACTATTTGGACTTCATATTATTAATGTTGAAGGCTAATACTATTTATTAGACTCCATTGGTTAATTTTTAGACATATAATCAGTTTTTATTTACCTTTATATGAATTATCAATTAAATAAATAAGTTTAAATTTGAGTTATCAAAGTATCTGAATGTTTATTTAACTCAAAAGTGGAATATTATATTTTTAACATGTAGATATTATTTTTGTGATCATTTTGGTATATTACATTTATTTTATGATTTATAAATAATAAGATATGATTTTGACAATTCTTATTACTTTATAATTACTTAATAAATAATAAATATTTAATTAAGTGAAATTATAATGCAAGATTATGGTTTTAAATTATAATTCTTTTTTTCTAAGATTTTTGGTATTTTATTTATATTTTTTTAACATTTACCATTATTAGAATATGAATTAGCAAAGTTTTATTACTTATAAAACCTTTATTAAATAATATTTTTTTGAATAATCATCATAAGAATATTTGATAATAGTTTTAAATTATAGATTTCATTTTTCTGAAATTTTTCATATATTATACATATTTTTATGAATTATAAATCAAAAGTTATTAATTAAACAAGATTTAATCATTTATTTGATTTCTGGAATATTAATAATTGAGTTTATAACATTTTATTTATTTCTTAAATAGGAAATGCTTTTTACACCACACCCACACCTAGCCCTAGTCACTGACCAGTGGGCCAGTGGCCACCTCAGTGCTCAGATGAATAAATGTGTTTATTACCGATCCTAGTTCTACTCCTAGACAATGACATATGGGCCCTAGGCCATGTCATCAGCCACGCGAGACAAAGACTGAGTCAAACACGTTGACGTGGCCAGGGGTGATTCCAGCACGACGTCACGCTGACGTCAGCGCGACCTCCACCACCATATCAAGGTCGCCGGCGATGATCTACGGCGTTTCAACACGCGTGGTCTGCGTTGAAGAGAGGGTGCAACTGCGATTCGAACAATGGTTGCGCCACCCCAGAATGGTCACCGGAGCACTAGCTCCGACGAGCTCCGATGGTGGCCTGCTCGGGTTCATGCGTACTGGGCGCTACAGACGACTAGGATCAAATCGGAGAGAACTAGAAGAAGCAGAAGCTCACCAGGAAGCTTGTAGTGGCAACGGCAAGGAGAGGCAAGCTCAAACGGCGTCGCCATGGTCGACGGCGAACGGTGGATAGACGAGCTCTATGCACATTATTTCAGGCTTCTCGACTCGATTCATCCTCCTAGCAGAAGAAGTCCACCATGGCGGAGCTAGTGGAACCTTCAGTTGGCCTTGGGGCGGTCTCGAATGGCGACAACGAGCAACTCCGGCGAGTTAGGGTTTCGGCATGATGGAAATTTTGGAGAGAGCACGAGAGAGAGTGATTCCGGTACGAGTGGATAGAGGAGCTCGCGGGCGTTCTTATCCCCCTCCTCACTGGCGGCGGCACGCATCGTAATGCGTCGGAGATCGACGATCGCCGCGACGCCACGCAGCTGCTTCTGCCGGCGAGAAAGACGACGAGAAACAGAAGGCCGAAGCAGTACGGGCTGCTGGTGGGCTGGTCGCGGGCCGAAGTGGGCTGCACCTGGGCGTCAGATAAGGAAAGAGGAGTTGGGCCACGGCCAGGTTTTGTTTTTTACTTGTTCTCTTTTTTTTCTATTTTCTGTTTTCCTTTTCAAATTTGTATATAATCTTAAATTAGAACTTTTCTTTGTAGAATTTATTTGCTGGATAATTGTAGTAATAGTAAAATGTATTTAGTATCGTTTGTGAACTTTTATTGTATAATGTTACTTTTTTATTTATTTTCTTTATGAATATACTTTTCCTCTTATTATTTGTAAGGCTTTTTAGTATGCATTTTATTTATCTAATAGCCATAAACTTATTAAAGAATGTATTACTCTTAATCCATGAGTTTTGATTCTTATTGATTTATAATATTAAAGAAATTTTTATATCTGTTGTTCCTTCATTATTATTTGATACATAAAGTTTTGAGTATTTAATAGGGTTAATATTATTCTCATAATTTAGGGAATAGTACTGTATATAAATTTTATTATTACTAACATAAGAGTTCAAGTTTGAATTGAAAAATACTTACCATAAGTTCTTTGAAAATTTAATATTCTCATATTTCTTTTATGGATGTGAATAAGGACTAATGACTAAACACATTGTATTTATGTTTGTGATTTTTAATGATATCACCCCTTTTATAATAGAAAGTTATATTTAGAATGTTTTATAGAAAGGAATTGGTAAAGATATTCTTAAGCACATATAATCATGATGGTTGGAATTGACAGAGATGTGCTTGTAGCGGTTCGTAGCATGGAAAACGAAAATTTTCTATCGCATACAAACAAACAAGCCAAGATCTATCTACTAGATTGTAGCAACGAGTCGATGGAATAACTTACCCTCGAAGATTCCAAAGTGTTTAACGAGAGCAGATTCTCGTGGGTGATGTAGTCGTACTCTTTCCGATCTCAAGATCGCGTAGACGATCCTTCCGGCGCTGCGTTCCGGCAGCGCTCCCGCAGTCGGTCACACGTTCGGTACTCGACGAAGACCTTCCTCTCCCTTGTTCCAGCAGGCAGTGGAGGTTGTAGCACTCTCCTCGCGATTCCGGCAGCACAACGGCGTGGTACCGGAAGTAGAGGGGAAATCCCGCAGGGCTTCGCCTTAAGCCGGAGCGAGTATGGTGGATTATGAGAGAGGGCTATTAGTGGTCTAGAGATTAGACACACCAATTAGAAGGCTCTAAACCGCAGGCTAAAGCAATTAGAAGCTCTAAACCAGAACGGCTCTAAACCGGAGATTAGAGGTAGAAACTTGTGTGTCTCAAGGAGGAGCCCTGCCCCTCCTTTTATAGGTGGAGGGGCTAGGCGCGCCAGGGAGGGAGGGAGTCCCTCCCCAACTCGGCCTAGGGATGGGCACCGGCTTGGAGGAGAGGAACTCCTCCTCCAAGTTGGTTTCAACCTCCTCTTGCTTGTTTCCCACAGTTTCCTGTTTCCCACAGTTTCCTGTTTTCCACAGTTTCCTGTTTTAGCCGTTTGACTTTCAAACTGGCAATTTGACTTTCATGTTTTTGGAACAGCAAGAACACTTAGTACATGATGCAATCATTCAATGACACATTCATGTACCCTCCCCCCCCCCCCCCGGAGTGCCGGACAATCCGGAACCTTCTAGAACATACCCGATGAAAACACCGGAATCATTCCCGAACTCCGAAACGGGACTTTCCTTATATGAATCTTATTCTCCGGACCATTCCGAATCACCTCGTGATATCCCAGATCCCATCCGAGACTCCGAACAACATTCGGTCTCTTTCTCATAATACCATAACTACTCAAACAACGTCGAATCCTTAAGTGTGTCTCCCTACGGTTCGTGAATTATGCGGACATGATCGAGACACTTCTCCGAACAATAACCAATAGAGGAATCTGGAAATTCATATGGCTCCCACATATTTCTACGATTACTTTGCGATCGAATGAACCACTTACATACGATACCAATTTCCCTTTGTCTCACGATAGTTTACTTATCCGAAGTTATGATCGTCGGTATCTCTGCATACCTAGTTCAACTTCGTTACCGATAAGTACTCTTTTCTCGTTCCCGTGATATGTGATCCCTTGTGAGCCAGTCACATGCTTGCAAGCCAATTGGATGACATTCCACCGAGAGGGCCCAGAGTATATCTATCCGTCATATGGATGGACAAATCCCACTCTTGATCCATGTGTTTCAACCAATACTTTCTGAATACTCAATGCCACCTTTATAGCCACCCAGTTACGATGTGGTGTTTGATGTCATCAAAGCATCCATCCGGCAAAGGTGATATGCATGATCTCATGGTCGAAGGAATTAGGTTACTATGTATCAGAAAGCATATAGCAATTGAACTATTGAAATGACTTGATCTTTATGCTACGCTTATCTATAGGAGTATGTCCATCACATCATTCTCCTAATGATATGATCCTGTTGTTAATAACATCTCTATGTTCATGATCAGGAAACCATGATCATATATTAACCAACAAGCTAGTTTAACAAGAGGCTTTACTAGGGACTCTAATTTTAGTTTACAAATCACACAAGTATTAATGTTTCCGGTTAATACAATTATAGCATGGTATGTAAACATTTATCATAAGTGTGAAGATATGATAATAACCACTTTATTATTGCCTCTTGGGCATATCTCCAACAGTCTCCCACTTGCACTAGAGTCAATAATCTAGTTTCAAACCTTTGTGTATTCAACACCTATGGCTTTCCGGTGTTGTATGTACACGATTGCTAGTGGTCAACTGATCTCCGGATCTGACACTTCCAGGTCCGTGTGTAATTGCATGTCTTTGCGTCTCTGCGCATCACTCATTCTCTAATGAGATGGCTTTGTATAAATTTGGTCTTTCGGTGTGACCTTTAGTTCTTTGGGGTTAAAACATGTTGATAATATTGTCGCACAATATATCTTCATAGTATTATCCCTCTGTGAACTACACCTAGTTTGATAACAAACTACTTGACACAAATGCCCTGTTTTGCTGCTATAATAGCAGTCATATACTTAGTCTTTTGTTGTAGTATCTGTCACAATGTCTTAACTTTGGAACTCATCCAAATCCATTATGGAACTCACTTTCCATTATATTGTGCCACCCTTAGTTTAGATTGAGATAAACTTAATTTGTACTTTGTGACAAAGCTAGTATCAATGTAGTACTTTTACAATGAACTAACCATCTATTTGTCACTTCTACAAATATTATACTCTTAGTTCTTCCAAAAGATCATAAGAATATCCTTACTATTGTCCAATGATCATCTTACGAATCATTCTGGTATATGCTCACAACATTTAGAGCATAGGACATATCTGGATTTGTACATATCACAGTATGATTGATATAAATACTCTTTGTGATTTCATACATCAAGTATCAATCTATACTTGATTATTTGTTTCACTTTACCAAATGTCAATACACTTGAATATATCATCAACATTGAATTCATTCAATACTTTCTGTGCGACAAGAACCTCTCTTGTAGTTTGTATATTGAACTCATTCAATATCTTGTCTATGTACTTCTGGCACAACCATATTAGCGTCTATTGATGCCAAATATTTGGGTTTTGCCTAAGTCTTTCATCGGGATGAAATTCTTAATATGTGTTAATAAAAGATACATCTTTTCCAATCAACAATATGTCTTCCACATAATGTATTAGAAATATGTCTTAGCGCTCCCACTTAATTTCTTGCAAACGCAAGTATCTTCATCGTCTCTAATGAACTTTTAAACTCCTTTAACAGTTTCATCACAGTGAAGATTCCAACTCCGCGATGCTCACTTTAACCATTGAAGTTTGCATATGCTTTTAGCATCCTTTGAATTAACAAAACCCTATGGACCGTGTTATGCACATGTCCTAGGTAACAATTCTATTAGAAGAACTTGTTTTGTTTATTCAGCTACCATATAACAAAATTATATGTAGTGGTTGCTATATTAATCCGTCTAGACTAAATATCGCTATGAAAGATCAGATCTTGTCATAGTCAACCTTTGAACATTGTTGTGAACTCTTTCCCAACATGTCGACTATTTCATAGATGTGCAACATCCATGTCTATTTATTTATAGATCCAAACACAACTGCAAGGTCTTACACCTTTCTCGAGGGTCCTTCAAGTTCAAAAACTTGATTTCTCGTGTATGGAACTATCACGGATTTTATGGCTTCAAGCCATTTTACGGAGTCAGGGCCCATCATCGCTTCTTTGCATGTAGTCGGTTCATTATTCTCAAATAATGATTCAACCCTCAAATCTTGGTATTTGATTGTTTACCTGACCTACTTGTTTCAATAGGAACTTAGATCTCCGTGACCACAACCTTTGAAGTACGCGAGCCATGAGCATTGTTTGCTAACTCCGGAACACTTTTCGGTGCTGCGCAACTTTGCACATATAGCTAAGGTTCTTTTAACCTTATCAAAGTTCTATTGCCCTCCCACTTAACTTTTCACGAAAAATTCCTTCTCAAAGAAACTTGACGTTCTAAGCGACAAACACTTTTGTCTCTGGTGTTTATGGAGGAATACTTAACGGTAATACAAAGACAGGTTCATCCGACTTTGGTTGCAAACATCTTTCTTATGTATAGCATACCAATGTTTAAGAAAGGACTACTTGGGTTTTATCCCAAACCATAACTTTATATGGTGTCATTTCAACGGATTATGATGGAGCTCTTTTCAGTGGAAAAACGGTAATCTCTAAAGCTTTTAATCTTTAAAATATAATGGCAGTTTTATGAATTATACCTTTGATCTAACCATGTCAAACAAGGTTTAATTACATATCTCGAACGTTCCATACCCTTATGGTGTTTCGGGAAATGCAAATCCACGGAACGATTCCTTAAATCTTAGGTATTATGCTAAACTTGTAACTTAAATATTTTCCTTTATGATCTTATCATAAACTATTTATATTCTTGTTACAATGATTTTTCACTTCATCTTGAAAGTCTTTGAACTTTTCAAATGTTTCATACTTCATCCTTATTAAGCAAATATTCATATATTCACTCAAATTTTCGGAGAAAGCATATGAAGTTGAAATCCATCGCTCTTGACTATACATAATGGACTTCATACAACAATATGTACAAGTTCCAATAAGCTAGTCTATCGTTCCCTTTTGGCCTATGAACGAAGTTTTAATTATCTCTTAGGAAAGTTTCACAAGCGTCATTTGATCAAAATCAAAAGACTCCAAAATTCCATCCACATGGAGTTTCTTCATGTTTTCTTTCCAATATAATTTAAACGGCGATGTCACTTCCGAAGTGATCTTTCAATCAATTTGTCTTTCGACATTTTTAGCACTAGTTTTATGGATGTGATTTCTCCAACAAGATTTGTGAATCATCCATCTTTTATGGATTACGGCAATTATTTGAACAACCCTTTTGTTCTCATAATACCTGATAAAACAAATATTTGAAGGCAAGCTTTGATGTTTAACGAGCAACACAATAACCCTTTATTTGTTCTCGATGAACATCATCACATATTCTTTTGCTAGTTACTTAGGCCATTGTAGTTCATGAATTGTGTTGTTTCGTATGACGATTCACACCAACAAATTCAGTATCAAATACTTAAGAACCACATTGTTTAATAAGCAAAGAATATAGCCATAACATGTATATCATCCATATACTTAAACTGAACAATTCTAGTCTTTTCTTTTCTGCCATATATTTATGAGATTCTCTTTCAGTATTTCCTTTTCTGTTTGAAAGAATCTATCAACATCAATAGTGGAGTCATACATATGACACATAGTCCAAAGCGTGTATAGTTAAATACCAATGTCTTTGGACTTGCACTTTGAAGTAGATCACCATCATCAAATGTTTGGTGTTCTTTCAAATTCCTTTCTTTAGTAATCTTTAGGTGCAGTAAACATTTTACCTACATCAAATATTCACCCTCATCATGGATTTATCCATGATCAAGCTACTTTTAGCTTATAACGATGAATTATGAGTATAATGTTGCTATCCAAAAACCTTTTGGAGGATTAGGACAACAAGTGTCTCCAACCTTTTTGCAAATTCTCATCAAAATATGAGAACATAAACTTTGCCATATTATACTCTATCATGTTGTAACCAAAACTTCGTTTCAGATATCACAATATCTTCCACACATCATGGTTTCTGAAACAACTCTTTCAGATCCTAGATAACCTTGATATTAAGAGAATCCTTTGAATATCAAGAATCAAACATGATACTTATATACTAACACTTGGAATTGTTACTCTTGATTTAATACTAATTATTAAACTTCATGGAGTAACCGGAACTTACTTAAAGTTTGCAATAGGACTTTTAAACTTTAGATTAACACTTCAAAACAATACGATACCAGTTCGTAAAGTAACTAACCAGAATTCTATAGTTCTATCATCTCAATTATAACTAAGCGCAAGGTGGTAAACGGATGCCAATGACTACAACAACTATGCAAATTCACTTTGATTTAGTTTATGATAAATTGAGTTCTAATTAATAATTAAATTAATCTTGGTGAACTCCCACTCAAAACAATATCCCTCACATTGTTCTAGTGATCACACGAACCAAATCCACCACATCAAAACCGATCATCACGAGAGTTGATATAGCTTCAATGGCGAACAATCAACATGTTCATCATATCTACTATATGACTCATGCTCTACCTTTCGGTAATCCGTGTTCCTGAGGCCATGTCTGTACATGCTAGGCTCGTCAAGATCAAACCTTAGTTTCTGCATGAGCAAATCTGGCTTGCTCACGTTGTATACACTTGCAGAATCTAACACACCCGATCATCACGTGGTGCTTCGAAACAACAAGCTTTAGCAACGGTGCTAACTAAGGGTGAACACTTTATGACTTGAAATTCATGTGCATGAGGGATCATCTTATAATGCTACCGTTGTCTACTAAGAAATACAAGATGCATAAAGGATTAACATCACATGCAATTCAATAATATGTGATATGATATGGCCTTTCTTCTTTGTGCTTCCGATCTCCATCTTCAAGCACGAACATGATCTCCATCATCACCGGCATTGCATCAAGGTCAATGACGCTTCTCCATGGTTGTTGTCCACCGGCTTCAACTATTACAACTACTTTGAATAGACACACGGGTCTTAACATAAATTAAAGACAACCATATGGCTCCTGTCGGTTGCCAACTTACAATAAGGAACATTGCATACATCATATATAATCACAATTATGGCCATATCACATCACTGCACACCCCTGCAAAACAAAGTTAGACGCCTCTACTTTATTTGCATATTTTACGTGGTTTGGGGCTTTCAATAAGTGTCGTTCTAACTTACGAACAAGAACCACAACATTGATACTAGTATTGTCAATCACCCGTTGTAAATTGGATCTTAACTATGCTAGGAGAAACAGGCACCCGCAAAGCCACTTATGCAATACAAGTTGCATGTCAAGCGTGGAGCAAGTCTCATGAACGATGTCATGTAAGGTTAGCCCGGGCCGCTTCATCCCAACATACCGCAAGATGCAAAGTACACAAGAAGCAATCGACAATAAAAGCATCAACGCCCACAATGACCATTGTGTTCTACTCGTGCAACAGATCTACATATAGACACGGCTCTGATACCACTGTAGGGGTTCGTAGCATGGAAAACGAAAATTTTCTATCGCATACAAACAAACAAGCCAAGATCTATCTACTAGATTGTAGCAACGAGTCGATGGAATAACTTACCCTCGAAGATTCCAAAGTGTTTAACGAGAGCAGATTCTCGTGGGTGATGTAGTCGTACTCTTTCCGATCTCAAGATCGCGTAGACGATCCTTCCGGCGCTGCGTTCCGGCAGCGCTCCCGCAGTCGGTCACACGTTCGGTACTCGACGAAGACCTTCCTCTCCCTTGTTCCAGCAGGCAGCGGAGGTTGTAGCACTCTCCTCGCGATTCCGGCAGCACAACGGCGTGGTACCGGAAGTAGAGGGGAAATCCCGTAGGGCTTCGCCTTAAGCCGGAGCGAGTATGGTGGATTATGAGAGAGGGCTATTAGTGGTCTAGAGATTAGACACACCAATTAGAAGGCTCTAAACCGCAGGCTAAAGCAATTAGAAGCTCTAAACCAGAACGGCTCTAAACCGGAGATTAGAGGTAGAAACTTGTGTGTCTCAAGGAGGAGCCCTGCCCCTCCTTTTATAGGTGGAGGGGCTAGGCGCGCCAGGGAGGGAGGGAGTCCCTCCCCAACTCGGCCTAGGGATGGGCACCGGCTTGGAGGAGAGGAACTCCTCCTCCAAGTTGGTTTCAACCTCCTCTTGCTTGTTTCCCACAGTTTCCTGTTTCCCACAGTTTCCTGTTTTCCACAGTTTCCTGTTTTAGCCGTTTGACTTTCAAACTGGCAATTTGACTTTCATGTTTTTGGAACAGCAAGAACACTTAGTACATGATGCAATCATTCAATGACACATTCATGTACCCTCCCCCCCCCCGGAGTGCCGGACAATCCGGAACCTTCTAGAACATACCCGATGAAAACACCGGAATCATTCCCGAACTCCGAAACGGGACTTTCCTTATATGAATCTTATTCTCCGGACCATTCCGAATCACCTCGTGATATCCCGGATCCCATCCGAGACTCCGAACAACATTCGGTCTCTTTCTCATAATACCATAACTACTCAAACAACGTCGAATCCTTAAGTGTGTCTCCCTACGGTTCGTGAATTATGCGGACATGATCGAGACACTTCTCCGAACAATAACCAATAGAGGAATCTGGAAATTCATATGGCTCCCACATATTTCTACGATTACTTTGCGATCGAATGAACCACTTACATACGATACCAATTTCCCTTTGTCTCACGATAGTTTACTTATCCGAAGTTATGATCGTCGGTATCTCTGCATACCTAGTTCAACTTCGTTACCGATAAGTACTCTTTTCTCGTTCCCGTGATATGTGATCCCTTGTGAGCCAGTCACATGCTTGCAAGCCAATTGGATGACATTCCACCGAGAGGGCCCAGAGTATATCTATCCGTCATATGGATGGACAAATCCCACTCTTGATCCATGTGTTTCAACCAATACTTTCTGAATACTCAATGCCACCTTTATAGCCACCCAGTTACGATGTGGTGTTTGATGTCATCAAAGCATCCATCCGGCAAAGGTGATATGCATGATCTCATGGTCGAAGGAATTAGGTTACTATGTATCAGAAAGCATATAGCAATTGAACTATTGAAATGACTTGATCTTTATGCTACGCTTATCTATAGGAGTATGTCCATCACATCATTCTCCTAATGATATGATCCTGTTGTTAATAACATCTCTATGTTCATGATCAGGAAACCATGATCATATATTAACCAACAAGCTAGTTTAACAAGAGGCTTTACTAGGGACTCTAATTTTAGTTTACAAATCACACAAGTATTAATGTTTCCGGTTAATACAATTATAGCATGGTATGTAAACATTTATCATAAGTGTGAAGATATGATAATAACCACTTTATTATTGCCTCTTGGGCATATCTCCAACAGTCTCCCACTTGCACTAGAGTCAATAATCTAGTTTCAAACCTTTGTGTATTCAACACCTATGGCTTTCCGGTGTTGTATGTACACGATTGCTAGTGGTCAACTGATCTCCGGATCTGACACTTCCAGGTCCGTGTGTAATTGCATGTCTTTGCGTCTCTGCGCATCACTCATTCTCTAATGAGATGGCTTTGTATAAATTTGGTCTTTCGGTGTGACCTTTAGTTCTTTGGGGTTAAAACATGTTGATAATATTGTCGCACAATATATCTTCATAGTATTATCCCTCTGTGAACTACACCTAGTTTGATAACAAACTACTTGACACAAATGCCCTGTTTTGCTGCTATAATAGCAGTCATATACTTAGTCTTTTGTTGTAGTATCTGTCACAATGTCTTAACTTTGGAACTCATCCAAATCCATTATGGAACTCACTTTCCATTATATTGTGCCACCCTTAGTTTAGATTGAGATAAACTTAATTTGTACTTTGTGACAAAGCTAGTATCAATGTAGTACTTTTACAATGAACTAACCATCTATTTGTCACTTCTACAAATATTATACTCTTAGTTCTTCCAAAAGATCATAAGAATATCCTTACTATTGTCCAATGATCATCTTACGAATCATTCTGGTATATGCTCACAACATTTAGAGCATAGGACATATCTGGATTTGTACATATCACAGTATGATTGATATAAATACTCTTTGTGATTTCATACATCAAGTATCAATCTATACTTGATTATTTGTTTCACTTTACCAAATGTCAATACACTTGAATATATCATCAACATTGAATTCATTCAATACTTTCTGTGCGACAAGAACCTCTCTTGTAGTTTGTATATTGAACTCATTCAATATCTTGTCTATGTACTTCTGGCACAACCATATTAGCGTCTATTGATGCCAAATATTTGGGTTTTGCCTAAGTCTTTCATCGGGATGAAATTCTTAATATGTGTTAATAAAAGATACATCTTTTCCAATCAACAATATGTCTTCCACATAATGTATTAGAAATATGTCTTAGCGCTCCCACTTAATTTCTTGCAAACGCAAGTATCTTCATCGTCTCTAATGAACTTTTAAACTCCTTTAACAGTTTCATCACAGTGAAGATTCCAACTCCGCGATGCTCACTTTAACCATTGAAGTTTGCATATGCTTTTAGCATCCTTTGAATTAACAAAACCCTATGGACCGTGTTATGCACATGTCCTAGGTAACAATTCTATTAGAAGAACTTGTTTTGTTTATTCAGCTACCATATAACAAAATTATATGTAGTGGTTGCTATATTAATCCGTCTAGACTAAATATCGCTATGAAAGATCAGATCTTGTCATAGTCAACCTTTGAACATTGTTGTGAACTCTTTCCCAACATGTCGACTATTTCATAGATGTGCAACATCCATGTCTATTTATTTATAGATCCAAACACAACTGCAAGGTCTTACACCTTTCTCGAGGGTCCTTCAAGTTCAAAAACTTGATTTCTCGTGTATGGAACTATCACGGATTTTATGGCTTCAAGCCATTTTACGGAGTCAGGGCCCATCATCGCTTCTTTGCATGTAGTCGGTTCATTATTCTCAAATAATGATTCAACCCTCAAATCTTGGTATTTGATTGTTTACCTGACCTACTTGTTTCAATAGGAACTTAGATCTCCGTGACCACAACCTTTGAAGTACGCGAGCCATGAGCATTGTTTGCTAACTCCGGAACACTTTTCGGTGCTGCGCAACTTTGCACATATAGCTAAGGTTCTTTTAACCTTATCAAAGTTCTATTGCCCTCCCACTTAACTTTTCACGAAAAATTCCTTCTCAAAGAAACTTGACGTTCTAAGCGACAAACACTTTTGTCTCTGGTGTTTATGGAGGAATACTTAACGGTAATACAAAGACAGGTTCATCCGACTTTGGTTGCAAACATCTTTCTTATGTATAGCATACCAATGTTTAAGAAAGGACTACTTGGGTTTTATCCCAAACCATAACTTTATATGGTGTCATTTCAACGGATTATGATGGAGCTCTTTTCAGTGGAAAAACGGTAATCTCTAAAGCTTTTAATCTTTAAAATATAATGGCAGTTTTATGAATTATACCTTTGATCTAACCATGTCAAACAAGGTTTAATTACATATCTCGAACGTTCCATACCCTTATGGTGTTTCGGGAAATGCAAATCCACGGAACGATTCCTTAAATCTTAGGTATTATGCTAAACTTGTAACTTAAATATTTTCCTTTATGATCTTATCATAAACTATTTATATTCTTGTTACAATGATTTTTCACTTCATCTTGAAAGTCTTTGAACTTTTCAAATGTTTCATACTTCATCCTTATTAAGCAAATATTCATATATTCACTCAAATTTTCGGAGAAAGCATATGAAGTTGAAATCCATCGCTCTTGACTATACATAATGGACTTCATACAACAATATGTACAAGTTCCAATAAGCTAGTCTATCGTTCCCTTTTGGCCTATGAACGAAGTTTTAATTATCTCTTAGGAAAGTTTCACAAGCGTCATTTGATCAAAATCAAAAGACTCCAAAATTCCATCCACATGGAGTTTCTTCATGTTTTCTTTCCAATATAATTTAAACGGCGATGTCACTTCCGAAGTGATCTTTCAATCAATTTGTCTTTCGACATTTTTAGCACTAGTTTTATGGATGTGATTTCTCCAACAAGATTTGTGAATCATCCATCTTTTATGGATTACGGCAATTATTTGAACAACCCTTTTGTTCTCATAATACCTGATAAAACAAATATTTGAAGGCAAGCTTTGATGTTTAACGAGCAACACAATAACCCTTTATTTGTTCTCGATGAACATCATCACATATTCTTTTGCTAGTTACTTAGGCCATTGTAGTTCATGAATTGTGTTGTTTCGTATGACGATTCACACCAACAAATTCAGTATCAAATACTTAAGAACCACATTGTTTAATAAGCAAAGAATATAGCCATAACATGTATATCATCCATATACTTAAACTGAACAATTCTAGTCTTTTCTTTTCTGCCATATATTTATGAGATTCTCTTTCAGTATTTCCTTTTCTGTTTGAAAGAATCTATCAACATCAATAGTGGAGTCATACATATGACACATAGTCCAAAGCGTGTATAGTTAAATACCAATGTCTTTGGACTTGCACTTTGAAGTAGATCACCATCATCAAATGTTTGGTGTTCTTTCAAATTCCTTTCTTTAGTAATCTTTAGGTGCAGTAAACATTTTACCTACATCAAATATTCACCCTCATCATGGATTTATCCATGATCAAGCTACTTTTAGCTTATAACGATGAATTATGAGTATAATGTTGCTATCCAAAAACCTTTTGGAGGATTAGGACAACAAGTGTCTCCAACCTTTTTGCAAATTCTCATCAAAATATGAGAACATAAACTTTGCCATATTATACTCTATCATGTTGTAACCAAAACTTCGTTTCAGATATCACAATATCTTCCACACATCATGGTTTCTGAAACAACTCTTTCAGATCCTAGATAACCTTGATATTAAGAGAATCCTTTGAATATCAAGAATCAAACATGATACTTATATACTAACACTTGGAATTGTTACTCTTGATTTAATACTAATTATTAAACTTCATGGAGTAACCGGAACTTACTTAAAGTTTGCAATAGGACTTTTAAACTTTAGATTAACACTTCAAAACAATACGATACCAGTTCGTAAAGTAACTAACCAGAATTCTATAGTTCTATCATCTCAATTATAACTAAGCGCAAGGTGGTAAACGGATGCCAATGACTACAACAACTATGCAAATTCACTTTGATTTAGTTTATGATAAATTGAGTTCTAATTAATAATTAAATTAATCTTGGTGAACTCCCACTCAAAACAATATCCCTCACATTGTTCTAGTGATCACACGAACCAAATCCACCACATCAAAACCGATCATCACGAGAGTTGATATAGCTTCAATGGCGAACAATCAACATGTTCATCATATCTACTATATGACTCATGCTCTACCTTTCGGTAATCCGTGTTCCTGAGGCCATGTCTGTACATGCTAGGCTCGTCAAGATCAAACCTTAGTTTCTGCATGAGCAAATCTGGCTTGCTCACGTTGTATACACTTGCAGAATCTAACACACCCGATCATCACGTGGTGCTTCGAAACAACAAGCTTTAGCAACGGTGCTAACTAAGGGTGAACACTTTATGACTTGAAATTCATGTGCATGAGGGATCATCTTATAATGCTACCGTTGTCTACTAAGAAATACAAGATGCATAAAGGATTAACATCACATGCAATTCAATAATATGTGATATGATATGGCCTTTCTTCTTTGTGCTTCCGATCTCCATCTTCAAGCACGAACATGATCTCCATCATCACCGGCATTGCATCAAGGTCAATGACGCTTCTCCATGGTTGTTGTCCACCGGCTTCAACTATTACAACTACTTTGAATAGACACACGGGTCTTAACATAAATTAAAGACAACCATATGGCTCCTGTCGGTTGCCAACTTACAATAAGGAACATTGCATACATCATATATAATCACAATTATGGCCATATCACATCACTGCACACCCCTGCAAAACAAAGTTAGACGCCTCTACTTTATTTGCATATTTTACGTGGTTTGGGGCTTTCAATAAGTGTCGTTCTAACTTACGAACAAGAACCACAACATTGATACTAGTATTGTCAATCACCCGTTGTAAATTGGATCTTAACTATGCTAGGAGAAACAGGCACCCGCAAAGCCACTTATGCAATACAAGTTGCATGTCAAGCGTGGAGCAAGTCTCATGAACGATGTCATGTAAGGTTAGCCCGGGCCGCTTCATCCCAACATACCGCAAGATGCAAAGTACACAAGAAGCAATCGACAATAAAAGCATCAACGCCCACAATGACCATTGTGTTCTACTCGTGCAACAGATCTACATATAGACACGGCTCTGATACCACTGTAGGGGTTCGTAGCATGGAAAACGAAAATTTTCTATCGCATACAAACAAACAAGCCAAGATCTATCTACTAGATTGTAGCAACGAGTCGATGGAATAACTTACCCTCGAAGATTCCAAAGTGTTTAACGAGAGCAGATTCTCGTGGGTGATGTAGTCGTACTCTTTCCGATCTCAAGATCGCGTAGACGATCCTTCCGGCGCTGCGTTCCGGCAGCGCTCCCGCAGTCGGTCACACGTTCGGTACTCGACGAAGACCTTCCTCTCCCTTGTTCCAGCAGGCAGCGGAGGTTGTAGCACTCTCCTCGCGATTCCGGCAGCACAACGGCGTGGTACCGGAAGTAGAGGGGAAATCCCGTAGGGCTTCGCCTTAAGCCGGAGCGAGTATGGTGGATTATGAGAGAGGGCTATTAGTGGTCTAGAGATTAGACACACCAATTAGAAGGCTCTAAACCGCAGGCTAAAGCAATTAGAAGCTCTAAACCAGAACGGCTCTAAACCGGAGATTAGAGGTAGAAACTTGTGTGTCTCAAGGAGGAGCCCTGCCCCTCCTTTTATAGGTGGAGGGGCTAGGCGCGCCAGGGAGGGAGGGAGTCCCTCCCCAACTCGGCCTAGGGATGGGCACCGGCTTGGAGGAGAGGAACTCCTCCTCCAAGTTGGTTTCAACCTCCTCTTGCTTGTTTCCCACAGTTTCCTGTTTCCCACAGTTTCCTGTTTTCCACAGTTTCCTGTTTTAGCCGTTTGACTTTCAAACTGGCAATTTGACTTTCATGTTTTTGGAACAGCAAGAACACTTAGTACATGATGCAATCATTCAATGACACATTCATGTACCCTCCCCCCCCCCGGAGTGCCGGACAATCCGGAACCTTCTAGAACATACCCGATGAAAACACCGGAATCATTCCCGAACTCCGAAACGGGACTTTCCTTATATGAATCTTATTCTCCGGACCATTCCGAATCACCTCGTGATATCCCGGATCCCATCCGAGACTCCGAACAACATTCGGTCTCTTTCTCATAATACCATAACTACTCAAACAACGTCGAATCCTTAAGTGTGTCTCCCTACGGTTCGTGAATTATGCGGACATGATCGAGACACTTCTCCGAACAATAACCAATAGAGGAATCTGGAAATTCATATGGCTCCCACATATTTCTACGATTACTTTGCGATCGAATGAACCACTTACATACGATACCAATTTCCCTTTGTCTCACGATAGTTTACTTATCCGAAGTTATGATCGTCGGTATCTCTGCATACCTAGTTCAACTTCGTTACCGATAAGTACTCTTTTCTCGTTCCCGTGATATGTGATCCCTTGTGAGCCAGTCACATGCTTGCAAGCCAATTGGATGACATTCCACCGAGAGGGCCCAGAGTATATCTATCCGTCATATGGATGGACAAATCCCACTCTTGATCCATGTGTTTCAACCAATACTTTCTGAATACTCAATGCCACCTTTATAGCCACCCAGTTACGATGTGGTGTTTGATGTCATCAAAGCATCCATCCGGCAAAGGTGATATGCATGATCTCATGGTCGAAGGAATTAGGTTACTATGTATCAGAAAGCATATAGCAATTGAACTATTGAAATGACTTGATCTTTATGCTACGCTTATCTATAGGAGTATGTCCATCACATCATTCTCCTAATGATATGATCCTGTTGTTAATAACATCTCTATGTTCATGATCAGGAAACCATGATCATATATTAACCAACAAGCTAGTTTAACAAGAGGCTTTACTAGGGACTCTAATTTTAGTTTACAAATCACACAAGTATTAATGTTTCCGGTTAATACAATTATAGCATGGTATGTAAACATTTATCATAAGTGTGAAGATATGATAATAACCACTTTATTATTGCCTCTTGGGCATATCTCCAACAGTGCTTATGTGATTTGCTATAGGAAAATATTCCTATAAAGTTATATAGACATAAGATGATGGATCAATAACCTGAAATGGATATTATGTTTGGTTTAAGATTTAGAGTTGGATGTTTCCCAAGAATGTCTATTTTCCATAATTCACAATCCTAGATTTCTAATTAAGGAATTATTTTCCTAGATATACTACCCTTTCCTTTCTATCATCATGATTAACATGATGAGCTTTACTTCACAAGAATGTTCTTATTCACCTATTATTGTTCTAAACTCATGGATGATTCCAATGAGTTTGATACTAAAGCATTTCATCGTTTTCTCATATCCTTGCTTAGGTATACCCACTATTCTACTATTAAAAATCTTCAATCCAACAAGTAGTTCTTTCAAACTCCACTCATAATCTTCCTTAATCATCCATCACTAATATTTCTTCAATAGATGTCTAGATAAAACTACTTCACATCAAGTGTTGGTATTTCCCAAGAGGAACTACTACTTCTATAATCCCATGTTGCTCTAGCATCATCTTAATCATACTAACTTGTCTCTACTTAACTCCAGTATCTCATACTCCAACCTCACATTATATTAATGTGACTTGTCATAGCTATCTTAGGATAACATATCTATACTAGGGTTCCAATCATGTTTTATCCACCAATACCACTTATACATGATATAAGTACTCAATCTTGGTGAATAAGGCTTGATCCTTATAATCTTTTGATCCTTTATGGTTTAGGTTTCCAGTTGGCTAATCAAGGCGTCCATCCATATAATATTGCAGTTGTATTATAATTATCTTATGTTTAGCTCTATTGGATTAAGAGATATAATTCATTGACTATACCTACTTGATCCAATAGGACTACTCCTGGTAACTATCTTTAGTATTCATCCTGGGAACCCTCTTTGTTACCATATATATCTTTATTTCATATAACTCTTCTATCCAACCAGGAGTGATTTTAACTCCTTCAATTATCACATTGATTGGATTCTTTTCAATCATTCCCATCCTATAAATGATTTCTAAAGCTAGCATTACTATTTATCTCTTCTTAGTTGTTTCTTTATAGACACTTAAATGTGAGATATGTTCTGATCAAGAGTTTGATAGGTTGAGAATGGGTGAATCAATAGTTGATTTCTCAACATTGATGAACAACAGATAAAGGAATATAAGTCAATAGAGATGATAAGGATTGATATGGAAAGAAATATATACGGTGAATGATCTAAACTTAGTTTCTTTCCTACTCAATCTTACTTAGGAAGTAGGGTTAGGTATTACCAAGATACTCATGGTATATGCAGATGAGATTAAGATATAGTTGTTACATTCTTATTATTTGTGTTATATCCTTAACTTGGTACTCATGAGTGATTATAATGAATACTATGATATGATCACCTAAGGATCAAATATAAATCATAATTTATTAGGGTTTAACTTTTATTACATTTGATCTACCCTTAGATCAAATCTCCCTTACCCAAAATAAGGTTTTAGCAAAGGTCATATTGAAACTTATTGCAGTCAACTTGATGATCTACTTTAATTACATCAAGTTAAGAGAAGCTTCAATCACTTTGACAAGTTTTGTTCAAAAGTGCGAAAATTATTCAGATTTTATATGCATGAATGCAATGCACACACGTGGGTTCAGCTTATTTCTAGGCTCTAATGCTGGGATGTTACAACTCGGAATCCTACATTATTGAAAGAAGTTTTCGGGAACCCTTCAAGATTCTCAAGAAGAAGAAACCATCAAGCTAGACCATTTATCCGACTCTGGATCTTGGAGACTTACAGGGGCTACTATTGGGGATATACTTTCCGGGTATACCCACATGACTCACTGACCCGGGTGGCCCACCAACGGGTTAGATCTTTGCTTCACGGGTGACCCAGTCAGAGAAAGAGGAGGAGCCACTTCGGCTATGATAAGGCCTAGAAGAGTTACCGACTTAGGCCTGTATTATTACTTGTAGTCCAAGCTGTATCTAGTTACCGACTCTGTGACGTAGCCGGGTAGGTCTCTCCTGTAACCCTAGGTCCCGGTGACTATATAAACCGGCCCTCCGGGAGCCTTTAGGGCACCATATCACATATCAACCACAACCTACTCGCACAGGCGTACCTCTCTTGTAATTCGCTGTAACATCTGGCTCTCGCTGATATATTACTGGATTGATAGCAGGAGTAGGATCTGATTACCACAGTCGGATCTGAACCTAGGTAAACTTGTGTTCACTGCTCCCGGAACATCCAATGTCTCACACCCCATCTTCTCAACGCCGTCAGGACCCCATATGGCGTACTTATCGACAATCCAAGGACAAAATGTGTCATTTGCGTACTTAGATGCAACACACCCCCATTGATCCAGTGATTAGCTAAACTCTTAATGTGGCCATGGGATCTTGCTAAATTAACCATTTTCCCAAGCCCTTCACCACTAAGTTAAACAAGAGAGGATACATGAGACCCCCTTCCAACCTCAATAAGTTCTAAAATACTATCCATTAACTCCATTAGTGTTGCCACACACTTTACCCGCTAGAATTACTTGTTGAATCCAATATATCTAGGTTTCACTAAAACCTTTTTTCTTAGCACTTCAACAAGGAAACTCCGCTGGATTGCATCATAAGCTTTTCCGAAGTCAAGCTTAACAATTTTCCCTAGTTTATTCGCATCTTTTGGATAATGCAAAATCTCATGCAACACCACCACCTCATCTAGAATTTGCATCCTAGGAATGAAGGCATTATGAGTGGCCCCAATACATTTACTAGCAATTAAAGACAACCTCCTAGTCAAGATCTTAGTGATGATTTTGAAGATAACATTAATCAAACATGTAGGCCCATATTGTTTAGTTTCATTTGCATCTAATATTTTGAGAAGAAGGATAATTACACCATAACTGATCCTTTTCAGATCCAACCTTATAGCCACCAATTTATCTAGCATTTTCTTCACTAAAAGTTGAACGCTATCTAGTAATTCTTTGTAAAGAGCAGTTGGAAGATCATTAGACCCAGGAGCTTTTTATTTTAGTTCTTTAATTGTCTCTTTGATTTCCTTGATGGTAAATTCCCTAGTCAGCGTATCATTATCCTCACTTGAAACTCTTCTGAAATGTTCTATTGGAGAGGGAGATTTCTCGTGCACATATTTCACATAGTAATTACGTAGGTACTCCCTCCATCCAAAATGTAAGGTGTCCAAGTTTAGCCAAAAATCGAATGACTAAATATTTAGAAAAAACATCTACATCTACAATATTGGATGGACACATAAAAAATATACTTTATGGTAAATCTATTGATATTGATTCATTATTATGTGTTTATATAAATAATTTGGTAACTAGGAAACATTGTATTTAGACTATTCTTAGACGTCTTACATTTTAGAATTCGAATGTTTCATTCGCATATGAAAAAACACTTCCACAATCTCTACAGGCCCCCCATTCTTTCCCCTACCCTCTCTCTCTCTCTTTGCTACAGTAGTCAGGAGCTCGTTTCACCGGACCGGGCCGAACCCGAGCCTCTCTGGCGGCTTTGCCGGCCAGAGATGGCGGGGGGAGGCGCTGGGAGTAGTTTAGGGTAGGGTTTTGGGCTTCTTGCCCGTAGTTTGGAGCGAGGTGCAGATCTTGGTCAGATATAGATCTTAGGGTTTCTACCGCCGCCAGTTTCTCCTTAGGTCGGAGTAGCTAGCGCTGGTGAGGGCCGACGTCTCCTGTTCAATAAGGCTGTTGTGGGCCTCCCTCTGTTGTGGATCCGTGACCCAGCGTCCTCCGCTCCTGGCTGGTCGTGGTGGTGAGGAGGTGCGGTGGTCTGGGTGGTGTGTGGTGGCGTCGTCTCTCCTGGCCGACCATGGTGGCGAGGAGAGATGGCGCCCATGCTTCTTCTTTGGTGGTGTGGAGGTGGTTCGTCGGCTTCTTCGTCTCGGGCGCCTCGGCGTCGCTCGCCTGCTTCGTCGAGTCTTGGTGGCTCTCCCTGTAACATCCCAAAAATACTAAGCTTGGATCATCAAGCATTAGTCACCAACATTTAGGGTTAACAAAAACTTTTCTAAATAAAATTATGAATGCATGCATATGAGTATGCATGGATTTTGAAATTCTTTGGAACCACCTTGTTTGATTGTGTCATTGCTTGTAAAATGTTTCTTAAGTGAAATAAACATCATCTAAAACATTTCCCACACTTTTCCTAAAGACAAGTAAATCAAAACACATATATTAAATGAATGGTCACTTTGACCAATTTAACTCTCATGCCTACTTTGGCTGTCTCAAACTTTCAGAACCTAATGGAAACTTTTCTGGATCTTTGCACCCCTTGAATGTACTCATAACAAGGTATCAAGGCCCACTTTGTGATCATCCAGAAACTTTCAAATGCATAGTTTAAATGACAACTCAAAATTGAATCTTTATCATATGGGAAGATCCCACTTTTTCAAAAACCACTCAAACAAGCTCAACTTTCAAAACCCAAGCATCTGCAGACTCACCAGCATCAATCTAGCAAACCCACCAAAAATCTTTTCAAAATTCAAAACTTGATTTCATGCGGCCATTTCATCAAACAGGTTGCAGATACAAATCAAACAAACATCAAACACTATAGTGTGTAGTAAAATTGGCCTAACTTGTTCCCTAGTTAGCTCACAACCAGCTCAGTAGATCATCTAGGAGGATTAACCAAGCACTAGCACCACTGTGAGCTTGCCATTGCCATCAATGGTGAACAGCCGAGCACACCCATGCCACCCCATAGTCGACAACAAGCTAGGAGCAGCAGCAAGCCTAGCCAGCATGTCTGGGAGGCAGCCCACCGTCCACCGCCACTCCCTGTCCACTGCTCGAGCCTTGCCAAGCCCTGGACCACGCGCACGAACCGCGCCCAGACCGCCAGAGACCATGCCGAGCGTGCGCCAGAGCACCACCCTCGACCGAAGCCCACAGACCGCGCGCCGCCCTTGCCGCGTGCATACACAATCCCCCCGACCCAGGAGACCGCCAGACATCCCCGTTCGCCGCCCCGTGACGCATAGCCACCACTCGCCGTCGAAGACGCCGCCTCTGCCGCGCAGAGCATTGCCCGTTCCAGACCAAGCCGCACCGCCCCATGCCTCAAAACCATGTCGTTGAGCATCGCCAGGAGACACCACACCGTCCCCTACCCTTGCCCATGCCAATAGCCGCCTGTAACATCGCCCCCGACGAGCTCACCGTGCGCCCCGACGGTCCCCTCGCTCGACTATAAATAGAGGCCACCCCCGCTCGATTTCTTCACACCATCTCACTCCCCTCTCCTCACTGATCGTGCCACACCGTTCTCAGAGCAAGGCGAGCACCACCCCGCCGGAATTTCACCGGAGCCCGCCGCCTCTGGAGAAGAAGGGAGCCATCGATTTCGTCCACCCCAGGAGCTGCCGCGACCACCTCTGAGTTCGCCGTCGTCGACTTCGTCGTTCCCCCGCCTCGCCGACCCTCGCCAGTACCCCGGTGATCCCCCAGCACCCCCACTGGCCGCGCTAGGTTTCGTTCTCGCCGGCGTTGTCTCGCGTGGACGATGACTCCCAGCTGTTGGATTAGAATCAGATCGAACGACCCACGTTGCCCCATACCGCTTCGCCCAGCCCCGTGTCGCTGACGAGTGGGGACACCCACTTAAGCAGCCCGCGGGAGCACCGCGCTTATCAGGCCGTCCCGTTAACTTTTCCCGCGCAGCCCAGTGATTTGAATTAAATCTTTTCTATTTTAATTCAAACATACTTATGTACCCAACTTTAAAAATCAACCCAGATCGATTCAGTGCACCAATTTGAATGAAACCAATTTTATTGGAAAGGGCTGTGAATGCTGAATCCAAGCCCGTTGGGTTAAAGTCATTTGGATCTGTAGATCATCCTTAGTAAAAATAACAAGGCAGAAGCTTTTCTGCATTTAAACATTTTTCAAATTTAAACCATAATAGCTTTTGAGTTGATTCCAACTCTCAAAAATCACATTTAACCATACCTTTCAGAATATATAAAAATATATAGGTTTACTTGCAGAAATAATGTTCAAGTAATAAAATAATGCTACATAGGCATTTCTAGCCACTTTAATTAATTAGAATAAAAGGGTAAAACCTTATTAAATTGTGACACCGCTTTAAATCACATTCCCTTGGACTATAATATGTGGTGATGACATGTGTCAACATGATCCCATGTTTGGTTTGGAGAATATTAAATCTTAAGTAGTTTTTCAATGAGTAGAAATTACTTTTCTAAAAATAAAAGGAATTAAATCAAGCCTTAACCTTGTAATGTTAGAGATGATGCTAGATCATCTATAGGACCCTTGTGTGTGATGATTGCAAGTAGTTAAGTATTGTTTGGTGATTGTGTACCTCGTATTTATTCATAGACGCTAGTACCGACCAAGGATACGAGGAGGAAGAAGGATACTACGAAGAAGAAGACGAGGAGAACTTCAACCACTGCTCTGCCCAAGACAAGCCTTACTAATCAAGTTGACCTATGCAAGATAACACTTGCAATTTAGCAAGCTTATACTGATTTTGTGCAAGCAAATACTTGCTTGTTACTATGCCTACTATATGCCTTAAGCATATGTGATCATACCCACTTGATAAACCAATCCTAGTTTTATTTGCAAGCTTCTTACTTTATTTCTTTATCAAAGCTTTAACTTAGAGTTGACTTAAGTGACTTGTAGATACTAGAAGGATTCTGAAGGTTGCATAAAGAGCATAAAATTTGGCCTAAGTTAGAAACCTTGATATCATCCTAAGATATAAGGTTGTACTTAGTTGAAACTCCACTAGTTCACCACCCCTCATTAGTACTACCCCCACCTGTAGATGCTAGTGCTAAGCATAAAACTTGATCAACTTTAGATGGGTTTACTTGGTGGAAAAATGGTTATGAAAACCTTGGAATGATGGATCATTCTATTAAAATGTTTTGGACATGTGTTTCCGAACACTTAATGATTTTGGTGATGAAAACGTTGAGGCATGAGCCTTAGCCCTTTATAAAACTGATGGTTGTCTGGATGCGATACCATTCCAATTTTATCGTACAACCACAATACCTGAATATTGGATAGGGCTTGACTGGAAACTTATATACCTTAGTATTAGTTCCCTCACGACCAAGGTCTGAGCTGAGGCTACCTTGTGAAGATTGTCCACCTGTGCAGTATCCAAGATGACAGTTGGTCATGGTTGGGAGGCCAAACTCACAGGAGAGGTGCTTATACTAGGGCGTGTAATTGAAAGGTTCGGATTGATTATCCGCATACTGAGTATGGTGAATTCAGGATTTGTTCCTGACGGATGTATCGAATGTTGTGGTGAAAGTGTACAATCTCTGCAGAGTGTCAAACTATTCGAATAGCCGCGTCCGCGGTTATGGACAGTTGGAGTGGCCATACTGTTCCCCCGTCAGACTTTTCAAAATGACTTGTGAAATGAATTGAGACTTTGACTTGACCACAACAGAGTTGTGACCTGAGTTACAAGATCCCACCTAGGAGTTATAAAATTGTGACTAGCTTCGGAACTTAGTAGAGATAAATCTGGCTTTTGCAAAACAACCCTAGAGCCTAGTGTCCTATTATCCAAAAACCCCTTTACTATTAGCTTGCGAGTACTTAAAGAGTACTCATGGCTTTGTCCCTGGCTATTCCCATGACCAGACTATGAAGAGGAGTACCTGGAGGATGGACCCCAGGGAGGTTACGACAACTAGGATCATCTCCCATCGTCAGCATTGCCTGTGACCCCGAAGATGGAGTTTCGCCTACGCTACCGTTATTATTACGTATTCCGCTGCTTGAAGTTGTATTAAGAACTGGATCGTGAGATCCCTATTTGTGTAAGAACTTATGTATCGTTTGTAATGGATGATGTACTATGGTATCCAATTCTGTTATGTCTCGCAAAAATGGTAATCCTGGAATTGCGATGTAGGGCATAACAGGCATCTAGGATTGAAAAATCCGAGTGTTGACACTCCCGTAGGCGTCGGTCTGTATGGTGGTTCCTGGCGGAGAAGGTATCTGGGAGCATCTCTTCGGCGGCTTGATCCGTGGTCCCGCCAGACCAATAAACTGAAGGGCAGTCGCTCCGTGCTGCTTGCTCCGTCCCGGCTGGTTCTCCGGCAGTGCTCTGGCTTGCCGTGGTCACGGGCGTCGTCGGTGTGCTGGTGCGCATGAAGGACTCGATCGTGTTTTTTGCGGTCTTCTTGGGGTCCCTTCTATAAAACTGCAGGATTTCTTTGTATTTTCCTATTTCTTTGGGGTTGTTCCTGTAAAATGTACCGCCACCATCACACCCGTAACTGTTCAAAAAAAAAAATCTCTGCAGGGTCCTCGTTCTTGTCTCTACTTGAGGATCGTGTCGAAGTGTCGCTCGTGCACGAGCTGCAGGGTTTCATGACTGGGAAGTGGGAACTGGGAAGTGTTCTCGCAGAACCAAAGCGTCCAAATCCAATACGACCCTTGCAGAACCCGCCGGCACCTTTTCCCCTCATCCAGAACCCAAGACCCGGCGGCTCACTCGCCCCTTCCGGAAGCTCGAAACCTGCTGCTGCTAGGGATGACACGCGCCGCTGCAGCTAGCCTGCGTGGCCTGGTCGACATTGCATCCGCGGGCCGATGGCAGTGGCGGGTGAGCGCCTCCGTCCAGGGCCGGGGCGCGTCGCCCGGGTGGCACGGGTTCCGGGCCGTGGCCCCAGGTTCCGGGGACAGGACGACGCCTGAGTCCTCCTCATCGTCCTCGCCGGCTCCACCACAGCCGCAGCTGCGGCGCGGCGCGGCGACGGAACGCACGGTGATGCGCGGCTTGATTAGCGGCGGCTTCGAGAGGTAATTTAAGGTCTAATAATCATCTCATTCTCCTAGTGACGGGTCAATGCCAATGTGCGCCACTGGCGTGTTCGGGGAAAGCCATGCTTGATGCCCACATCTAGATGCTGACAGGTGGGCATTCAATCTGCGGTACCGTCAGGTGCTCCAGTAATAAACATCAAACCTTTTTTTTGTGAAGGGGAGATACATACCAGTTGGATAAAATGCTAGGGAATGTCCACAGTATAGTACTTATTCTGAAGTGTGTGGTCGAAAATAAGATGCAATCTATTTATGCTTCAGTACCTTCTGAAACATCTTACAGTGTAGCCTTCTTACAATCGTAGTGTTAGACTGCTAGTAGTATGTGCCATGGTATTTTATTATAAATATTACATGTTTTAAAAATCCAGACATTGTGATTAAATTTACGTTCTGGCTATTAACCTCTAGGCAGCTTCTACACACAATTTCATTTACTTCATGTGCTTGTTATCCTTCGTCATGTTAAAGGTTGACATATTATTTGTATCGATGTAATTTAAGCAATTTGTTGGCAGTGAGGATGGTAAGCTGAGCTGTGGATACTCAAGTTTTAAGGGGAGGAGACCTACTATGGAGGATCGCTATGACATAAAGTTCTCTCAAATCGAGGGACAGACAGTTAGCCTGTTTGGTGTATTTGATGGTATTGTCCTCAAACTTGCCATCATTATTTTGTGATTCCTTGTCTACCATGTTTATATTCATATAGCTTTGGTACATTAGGTCATGCAGGAGCACTTGCTGCTGAATATCTGAAGGAACATCTGCTTGACAACCTTATGAAGCATCCTCAGTTCCTGGGAGACCCAAAGCTTGCTCTGAGTAATATGTTTTTCCTTCTGTTTGGCTATACCTTTTTGTATAGCAAGGCCCTTCCCAGTGCCACATAATACTTCTCTTCTTATCACTGTTGATTACTTTTGCAGAGACAACCTTCCTGAAAACTGATGCTGATTTCTTAGAGTCGGTATCCATTCCTTATAGGCAGGACGGTTCAACAGCTTTGACTGCTGTATTGGTCGGTGATCAATTATATGTAGCAAATGTTGGCGATTCACGTGCTATTGCTATAAAAGGTGGCAAGGGTAATATATTTTTATCCCGTTGCTTTTTTAGTGAACATCCTTCTTTCTGATATTCAGTACCACAAACAGATACCAATGCTTAGTATACCCTTGAAACCCTTCATCCATTGGCTAGCATATCCTTGTCCTGTGGTTAGTTGTAGATTTAAACTTGCTTACTTTAAAAGGCGACAAAGGCAATATTCTTCTTATCATGTTGTTTTGTTAGTAAACATCCTTCTTTCTGTTATCCAGTACGACTGATAGCTACTAATGCTTAGTATACCCTGAAACTTTCTGTCATTTAGCGGATAACATATCCTTGCACTGTATTTCATATTAGTTTCAAAGTTCAAACTTGCTTAAATTATATTTTCTAGAGATTTGGCATGTGTCTTTGGAGTCTCAGTTATCAAAGGAGTGATTTATTTATTTTTACTGTTGGTAAGGAATGAAACTTTGTCCACCTCAGATTTCTTAATTCATTCATACGTGCATACTTTGTTATGTTGCTATATTGTACAAACTGTGAACACTAATTATTCTCTGGCTTCTTCTTACCCGTGGAGGATATGACAAGACATGTTTATTCCTATATTTCTAGCTATACCACTCTCAGATGACCATAAACCTAACAGAAAAGATGAGCAAATGAGAATTGAGAATGCTGGAGGTAGAGTTAGTTATGATGGTAAGACCTTTTAATCCTTATAACAATTTTTTATATTACCCAGTTTCAGCTTAATTGAATGTGGAAGCTAGAAAAGATCAAGTTTATTACCTCAACCTCAAGGCAATTAATTTTATTGAGGTGTCAACAGGGAGCTTTAAGCCACCTGAACTTGTTCTTTATTGTCTGAAGTTTAAAGATGGGTACATTACACAACTAATTATGTGCATGTCTAACACCACATGTTTCTTCAATGGTTTTTTAGAAGCACTGTATAATTATTGTTTGTTCTTCTGTTTTTATATGAGCTCTTCTGCAGGTTTTACTTGGAGGGTTGATGGAATTCTGGCAATGTCCCGTGCATTTGGCAATCGTGGATTAAAGAAATATGTGATAGCAGAACCTGACATTCAGGTATCTAATTTATCTTTAGTTATGCATTAATTCCCAGTCCCTTAAAATTTAGTTAGTTCAGTACTTCAGTGTTCATCAAGGAAGAAACTTGTTTTGTCATGCTGTTTTTGTTTTTTACTGACTGATCTTGAAATCTTGTTGAGAAAATGTTGGGATGCTTGCACCTTTAATCACCTGTGATCTGGACCATTGCAGCCGAGTGAAGCAGTTGAAATTTTATAGTTATCCTGTAAATATGTTGACTGATGTTAGTGAGCTCGATGGTAGTAGATTCTTATTGCAACCTGAACTCCAATCCTGAAGTTACAACTTAAATTTGGGTATCAATATTTCTCTTACAACTGGAAGAGCACTTGAGCCTATGGCAGTCTACCATAGGAGCTCATTTCAGTGATAAGATATGTTCTTGTGATGTTATTTTGAGGCAGTGTTCTTTTGTGGAGTGTTTTTCTTTTTCTCCTTATTTTTTGGGATTTTGGGAGGTGGGACCGTGGGAAGGGCTACATTAATTTTGTATGTGATTGAACACTTTTTCCTGGTATTTTAAGCAATGTTAAGGATATCGCTTATCGGTAATTTATCGTCCGTCTGAAAATTGGCGATATTTCAGCGTATCGCCCGATTTATCGGGCGATAAATTGGAAAATCGGACGATAAATCAGAAAATCGGCATATCGGCCACCCTCGAGTAGCGATAAATCGGACGATTAATCGGCATATCGGCCGATTTTTTGAACAGTGATTTTAAGTGGGTAGTTAAAGAGGTGTCGGATGAAACGAAGATTGGAGGTTAAGCTCTGCTGTGGTAATAACAGATGATACTGCCTTGATTAGCTAATGCGGCATGTTGAAAATACTTTTTTTGGGTGTAACTATCATAGAGGCTGCTTGGCAAGCCTTCAGGATTTTGCTATTGCTGTAGTTGTTTTTCTGGAGAGGTATGTCAGCATGTAGATATGCAGATTACTTAAGAATAAGGATATCAAACACTGTCACAATATTCTTATATCTTTTAACAGTGAAGTGACTATGATATTTGTCATATGATACAGTTTATTTTAATAAGAAAGCTTAATTGTGAAAAGAGGACAAAATGCCTCAAGCAGTTAACACAACTTCACTGGAAGTGGTGTGTTCTGAAGTTCATTTAGATTCTCGAACTTCTGAATGCAGGAACCTTTAGTAATGTTCTGCTGTTAACACAACTTCAATGAAGGTCGTTCTGTTGGAAAAGCATGTTAAGAGTCACTTGCTGAATCTTTAGTAATGTTCTACTGTCAAAAATGCAGGAAGCAGAGGTCAACGATGATTTGGAATACCTGGTTCTTGCTACAGATGGTCTTTGGGATGTTGTGCAAAATGAGGTATCTATTTTGACACACACATGGATTAGATATGGTGAACATGGTCTTTCGTATCATCTATACATTCCTTTTGGTCTAATCAGTGTTTTATGTCTTTTACCAACAAGGATATTATTTCACTTGTGAGAGCAACAGACGGGACTGAGGCAGCGGCTTTGAAACTGACGGAATTGGCCTACTCTCGGCACAGTTCAGATAACATCACATGCATCGTGGTGCAAATTCACCATTGAAAACCTAGGATAAATATACCTGACAGAGGTTGATGGTACTGAAATTTTGTTACAGTAATAATTTTGAGATCTAAAGTTTTGTTATCATGATATCATAAATCTATAGTCGACTGTCAAGGATGAATATTTGAACCATGATATCATAAATACCATGATATAGTAGCTTATAAAAAATCAGATCAACAAGCTCATTGCACAAATATGAATAGTTAACCACATGTAAAGTTGGCAAATAATTTTTTTTATCTTGATGCCACGAACCAGTGAAGATCATATAACATGTTTTAATCTTAGATGTGAAATAGTGTTCTTTTTTTTGCGGATCAATAACTTTCATTAATCAATCATCGGCTTACAATCGTTCAGTAAACATTGAGCTAAAAAGACGGGAATATAGTTAATCCAGAGACATCTTCGTCTAATAGCAGATGCTTGCTTAGCACACGGATGTGCCCCTTTATTCGCTTCCTGCCCAATGAACCTCAGATGGAATGAGTCCATATTGTTTATCAAATCTTCCACTTCACGGAGAATCGATGCGATCTTGGACCTTCCACCAGCTCGATCTTGCCACAGCTTGACAACGCTACTTGCATCTGTTTCGACCTCCACACGGGAGAGGCCTAGATCACAAGGAAGCCTGACTCCATCATGAATCGTCAACGTATCCATAGTCAAAACATGAGTAAATGGCATCGGCAGATAAGTCACACTTCTTGTAAAATAAACAAATTGGTAATAAACAAATTGGTCACACTACTTATCAAACGTGTGCATCGTGGGTCACAAATAGGTCAACCGGACGGTTTTTGACACAAATAGGTCAACCGGACGGTTTCTGACAAAAAAAACAACACGTGTCTCAGTGAGCATCTCAAGGTAGTTAATATCTTGAAGACCCTCCTAGTATTGCCAAATATTTTCAGATAGGGTTTAGATCAATTTTGCATCTGGTTGGGTTTAACCAGGTCGCTACGTACGTCTCTAAATTGACAATTGGCTAGTTAGAATACGAGTTCATGTCAACATATATATGGTCAAGTAGCCAATTGTTGTTATATACAAATTACAATTTTAAATTGGAAATTAACTAGCCAATTGTCGGTTCAAAGACATAGGTAGCGTTAAATCCAACCAGATGCAAAATTGATTTAAATTAGATCTAAAAATATTTAGCAATATGAGGGGTTTTCTGTAATATATTGACTATCTTATCCTCACGTGAGACGCACCTGTTTTTTTTTTGTCAAAAACCGGCTGGTTGACCTGTTTGTGACCTGTTGTGCATGTGTTTAACAAATAATATAACCGGTTTATCTATTTTACAAGAAGTATGACTTATTTATACATGCGTGATAAGTTGTATGACCCCAGTTGCTATTTACTCGTCAAAACATTAGCTGCATGACCATACCAGATTGAATGTCCGCTCAATAAGTGACCAGTATGATCACCTAGAGTTAGGCCGGTGGTTCCTTCGCCCGATTTCACCGAATATCCTGCATCGACATTGAGTTTGGCAACTCCTTCCACCGGTGGCATCCATTTCGGAACTAGCTTAGGAACTTGTTTAGAATTCGATTTTCCAATAATCGATAGATCCATGGCAATCGCAGCTGTCCACTTGACTGATTCATATACTGTCCTTGAGTGTTTACCATGGTTTCTAGCATTCCTCTCTGACCATACAGCCCAAGCACCGCAAAGAATAATAGCTGCACTCCTCGCATCCACCTTGACACTATCGATTATATCAGTAGACCAGGTTAACGGATGGAGCTTAGGAATCTTTACCCCGGTCACAACCTTGATCTCTTGCCAAAATAATTTAGCCCACGTACACTCAAACAAGGCATGCCTAATAGTTTCATCACTTTCACAGGCTTGACACGAGTGTCAACACCCGGATTTTTAATCCTAGATGCCTGTTATGCCATACATCGCAATCTCAAGATTACCATTTTTGCGAGACATAATAAATTGGATATCACAGTACATCATCCATTACAAATCTTACATAAGGTATTACAACAAATAAGGATCACATGATCCAGTTTTAATACAATTCAAGCAGCAAAATAATGTAATAATAACGATAGCGTGGGCGAAGCTCCATCTTCATGGTCACAGGCAATGCTGACGATGAGAGATGATCCTAGTGGTCGTAACCTTCCCGTTGTCCGTCTTCCTGATCTGATAGTCCTCTTCATAGTTTGACCACGGGAATAGCCAGGGGCAAAGCCATGAGTACTCTTTAAGTACTCGCAAACTAATACTAACAATTAAGGTGGTTTTAAATAGGTAGTACTAGGCTCTAGGTTGTTTTGCACAAAGCCAGATTTATCTCTACTGAGTTCAGAAGCAAAGAAAGCTAGTTGAAAGTTTTATAACACCTAAGTGGGAACTTGAATTTCATGTTACAACTCTGTTGTGATCAAGTCAAAGTCATAAATCATTTCACAAGTCATTTTGAAAACATCTGACAACAGAACAGTATGACCACTCCAACTGTTCATAACCGTGGACGCGGCTATTCGAATAGTTTGACACTCTGCAGAGGTGGTATACTTTCAACACAACATTTGATACATCCGTCAGGAACAAATCCTGAATTTACCATACTCAGTATGCAGATAATCAATCATAACCTTTCAATTACACGCCCTAGTATAGGCACCTCTCCTGTGAGTTTGGCCTCCCAACCATGACCAACTGTCATCTTGGGAACTGCACAGGTGGACAATCTTCACAAGGTAGCCTCAGCTCAAACCTTGGCCGCAAGGGAACCCATACTAAGGTATATAAATTTTGAGTCAAGCCCTACCAAATTTTTGGGTATTGTGGTTGTACGGTAAAATTGGAATGGTATCGCATCCAGACAACCATCAATTTTATAAAGGGCTAAGGCTCATGCCTTAACATTTTCATCATCAAAATCATCTGGTGTTTAAGAACACATGGCAAAACATTTCATTAGAATGACTCATCATTCTAAGGTTTTCATAACCATTTTCACCAAGTATTCCCATCTAAAGTGATCAAGTTTTATGCTTAGCACTAGCATCTACAAGTGGGGGTAAACACTAATGAGGGGTGGTAATCAAGTGTGAATTAGCTAAGTTCAATCTCATGCCTTAGGATGACATCAAGATTTATCTAACTTAGGTCAAGTTTTATGATCTTTATGCCACCTTCCGATATCTTTCTAAATCTACAAGTCACTAAATAGACTCCAAAAGAAGCTTCGATAAAGAAATAAATAAACTAAGCTTGCAAGTAAAACTGGGATTTGGTGTCATCGAGTGTGTATAATCACATATTCTTAAGGCATCTAGTTTGTATAGTATCATGCAAGTTTTAGCTTGCCAAGTTAACTAGTAGTATTAGGCTTGCATAATTGCAAGTATAAGCTTGATCAAGTAATAGCTTGCCTTGTGCAGAGAAGTGGTTGAAGTTCTCCTTTGATTCTTCCTCGTAGTATCCTCCTTCCTCCTCATATCCTTGGTCGATAATAACGTCTATAAATAAATACGAGGTACATATAACCAAACAATACTTAACTACTTTTACTTATCACACCAAGGTTTTAACTAGATGATCTAGCATCATCACAAACATTACAATCATCCAAGCACTTGTCTTATTTATTTTATTTTGGAGAAGTAATTTCTACTCATTGAAAAACTACTTAAGATTTAATATTCTCCAACTAAAACATGGGATCATGTTGACACATGTCATCACCACATATTTCAGTACTTGGGAAAGTGATTTAAAGTGGTGTCACAATTTAATAAGGTTTAACATTTTTATTTTAATTAAATAAAGTGACTAGAAATACCTATTGGGCATTCTTTTGTTACTTGTCCATTATTTTTGCAAGTAAACCTATATATTTTTATATATTTTGAAAGGTCTTGTTAAATATGTTTTTTGAGAGTTGGAATCAACTCAAGAGCTTTTGTGGTTGAATTTTGAAAAATGTTTGAATGCAGAAAAGCTCCCTCCTTGTTATTTTTACTATAGATTATCTACAAATCCAATTGGTTTGAATCCAATGTGCTTGGATTAATAACTCCAGTATCTTCCTAAAAAAATTGGTATTATGCATTTTGGTTTAGTGAATCGACCTGGGTTGATTTTTGAATCTAGGTACAGAATTAGGTTTGAAACTAAATTGATAAAACCTAAATTTGAATTAGTGGGTTGCGCAGGATGTTAACTGGGCCAGCCCATGGTGCACAGCGCATGCGCGGGTGGGTTTATGTGAATGACCCCACCAGTCAGCGAGACAGGGGGTGCGAAGCGGTACAGGGTGATCTAGACCGTACGACCAAACTCTAATCCAACTGCTGTGACCTATCGTCTCCGTCGGGCAACCCCGACGAGACAAAACCCTAGAGCGGCCAGTGGGGGTCTACGGGGGCTCACCGGGGCTTAGTCGAGGGTCGGCGATGGGGGCGAACGACGAAGTCGACGACGGCGAATCTCCTGGTACCGGCGGCTTCTCCTAGGGCGGCTCCAATCAACGGCTCCTTTCTTCCTCCTCCACGGCAGACTCTGGCCAAATTCCGGCGATGTGTTGCTCGCCTTGCTCCGAGGGTGAGGTGGGGTGCTTCTAAGAGAGAGGGGAGTGAGATGGTGTGAATAAATCGAGCGGGGGTGGTCTCTATTTATTGTGCCCGAAGGGCGCGGGCTGAGCTCGTCGGTGTCGTTGTCATAGCGAGCTACTGGCATGGGCAAAGGTAGGGGACGGTGTTGTGTTCCCTGGCGAAGCTCAACGGCATGGTTACGCGGCGTGGGACGGTGCGATACGGTCAGAACATCGCAGCGCTCTAGGCGGGTCTGACGGGAAAATTCATGGCGCACGGGTTGTCCTGGTCGTGCGGCGACGAACGGTCATGTCTGCGGGGTTGCTGGGGTGGTGGTGATCACGCTTTCACGCGACGAGGGCGGCGCGCGGTCTGTGGGCATGTGTCGCGGGTGGCGCTCTGGCACGCTCGTAGAGAGGCTGGGCACGCTCGGGCTGTGTGGTCCAGGGGCTGGCTGCGCTTTGGCATCGGACATGGAGTGGCGGTGGATGGTGGAGTGCCTGCTAGACAAGGTTGGCGAGGCTAGAGCTGCTCCTAACTGGCTGGCGACATTGGGGTGGCAAGGATGCTCTCGACATGCTTGCCATTGATGGCATGGTCGGTTTACAGTGAGCTAGAGTGGCTTAAACAAGTTAGATGATCTACTGAGAGGGTAGTGTGAGCTAGAGAGGGAACAATTTAGTCCAAAATTACTGCTCACTATAGTGTTTAATGTTTGGTGGTTTGGTGTTTGCAAGGTGTTTGATGAAATGGCCGAAAGAGATTCAAATTTGAATTTTTGATTCAAACTTTGTGGGTGTACTAGTTACATACTCAGTAGTCTCTGGTTAGTTGGAAAGGTCAAGGTGAATTGGTTTGGTTGGTTTTTGAGAATTGATGATCTTCACATATGATAAAGATTCAATTTTGAATTGTCATTTGAATCAAGTTGCCAAATGATTCTGGAAGTTTGAAAGGTGGGCTTGGGTTCAATTTTACTTGGTCTAGCAAGGGGTGAAAATAAATAGAAATGTTTATATTTGAACTCTTGGACTAGAAACACTCAAAGTGGCCTAGTGAGTAAGATTGGCAAAAATGACCATTTGCCTTATTTTGTTGTTTTTGATTTTCTCTTGATTTGTTTCTGCTTGGAAATGTTTTAGATGATGTTGTATTCATATTTAAACCATTCCTTGCTATTTAGATCAATCACACAAGTCCATTCATGTATTCATACAATCATCACATCCACACATGCATTCATATTGATTTTAATTAACAAAAGTTTTTGTTAACCCTAATTTTGGTAAATGGGAATTGGATAATCATTGTTCAATATTTTTGGGATTTTACAAACCTTCTCTCCTTAAACAAAATCTCGTCCCGAGATTTGAGAAAGAAGAAAGAAGAAAACTAGGATTTAAAAAAATCGGAAAACTCCGTCTTGATGTGATCTTCTCGCTCCCAGGTAGCTTCTTCTTCAGTATGGTTACTCCACTGAATCTTGAGAAACTTGATGCTTCGGGTCCTGGTGGTCCTGAAAGCTTCCTTCAAAATACGGATGGGTACTTCAGGATACGTCAGGTCATCGTTGATCTCTATGGTTCGGTGATCAATGTTCTTGAAAACTTCGGTCTTCTCCGGGACTTCAAGGCATTTGCGAAGTAACGATATATGGAACACATTATGCACTGTTGACATCTCCTCTGGCAGTTCTAGTTGATACGATACTTCTCCTCGACGATTCAGAAACTTGAAAGGTCTGATATATCTGGGGGCTAACTTTCCTCTGAGTTGGAATCGCTGCATTCCCTTCAAATGCGACACTTTCAGATATATGAAATCTCTGATATTGAAAGCGAGGTCTCGACGTCTTTTGTCGGCATAACTCTTCTTTCTTGACTGGGCGGTCTTGAGGTGCTCACGGATCTTGTGAACTTTCTCTTCTGCTTCTCGTAGGATGTCGGGTCCGAAGATCTGACTATCTCCTACTTCCGACCAATTCAAAGGGGTACGACACTTCCTTCCATACATGAATTCAAATGGGGCCATTTGCAAACTAGCTTGATAATTGTTGTTGTAAGAAAATTCTGCGAACGACAGACCGTCTTCCCATTTAGATCCATACTCTAGCACACAAGCTCTCAACATATCTTCGAGTATTTGATTTACTCACTCCGTTTGTCCATCGGTCTGAGGGTGATACGCTGTGATAAAATCCACTCTAGTTCCTAATCCTTCTTGGACTTTCTTCCAGAATCTCGAGGTAAACTGAGTTCCTCGATCCGATACGATGTTCTTGGGGACTCCGTGCAAACTGACGATTTTAGCGATGTATAACTCTGCTAGCTTCGAGCTCTGGTAAGTGGTCTTGACTGATAAGAAATGGGCTACTTTGGACAATCTGTCAACTATGACCCAAATAGAGTCATTTCCCCTACTATAAGTAGGCAATCCGGTGATAAAGTCCATTCCAACTGAATCCCACTTCCATTCCGGAATATGTAATTGTTGCAACAGTCCTATGGGTCTCTGATGTCCCGCCTTGACTCTCTGGCAAATGTCACACTTGGCGATGTAGCTTCCGATTTCTCTCTTCATCTTATGCCACCAAAATTGCTCCTTCAGATCCTGATACATCTTTGTCCCTCCGCGGTGGATAGAATAAATAGTATCATGGGCTTCTTTCAAAATAACTTCTTTCAACTCTGAATCTGCTGGTACACAGAGACGTCCTTTGTACCACATAACTCCTTCTTTGACGCTACACTCAACAGGGAGGAAGAGTGCTTCGTTGGAAACCCCAAGAGCAAGGTATGAAGAGTACAACAACAAGATTTCCCTAAGTAGAAACCAAGGTTATCGAACCAGAAGAAGGAAGGAGACGTCACACAGGTGTTGAAAGCAACGTGGAGACCTACACAACACAAACTCAAGACTCTGTCCCAACGAATCAGTGAGGTTGTCAAGCTCACCGGTTTGCTGTAACAAAGGATTAAACGTATGGTGTGGAAGGTAATGGTTTGCAGCAAGTAAACAAGTAACAGTGGAAGATGTATCAATGGTAAATATTGGACCGGGGTCCATAGTTCACTAGAGGTGCTCTCCTTAGATAAACAACATGGCATGAAGGGTAAACAAATTACAGCGAGGCAATTAACAGGAACTGAGCAAGGCATAACAATGCAATTACTAGCCAGAAAGATCCTATGAGGTTGATTAGGCAATACAACAATATACATAGACCGTAATCCAACTGCATCTATGACTAGAAGTCTACCTTTAGGTTATCATCCGAACCCCCTCCAGTATTAAGTTGCAAGCAACAAACAACCGCTTTAAGCAAAGTGTGTAAGGTAAACAGTCCACATGTTCCATGAACAAGAGACCGTTGTTTTCTCCCTAGTAGCAACAACACATCTACAACCGAAGAGATTATTGTCACTTCCCTTGGAAACTAGAGGCATGAACCCACTATCGAGCATAAATACTCCCTCTTGGAGTCACTAGCAACTACTTTGCCAAGATAACCACTAGCAACGGAGAGCATGAAAGATCACAAACAACACATACATGATAGAATCATAAAGATAGAGCCATTAATCAAACTAACATAATAATCTCAATATCCATCGGATCTCCACAAACACAACATGCATGATTACAAATAGATTAGATCTTGATCATGAACGGAGATCACAAGATCTATACATGAAAGCATAAAGGAGGAGATACAACCATCTAGCTACTACATGGACCCATAGTCCAAGGTGGAACTACTCACAAATCATACCGGAGAGAAGGCCTTCGGGATGATCTCCCCTCCGGCAGGGTGCCGGGAAGAGCTTCAGACCCCCCCGATCTAGGGACAATGGTGGCGGCGGCTATAGATGGTTTCATGGATTTTTGATCGGGTACTGAGAGTTTATGTATCGGGGTCTTTTTCTTATAGGCGAAGGGGGAGACCGAGGCGGCCGCCAGGGCGGGCAAACCCTACCCAAGTGCGGGGTAGGGCCCACCCGCGCCTAGGGTGGGTCTGGCCCCCCTGGCCGGCCTCCTCGTCTCTCCTCTGGACTTCTTGTTCCCCACGGAAAGTTATTGACTTTGTCCTTCGTCCCGTCCAATTCCGAGAATATTTCTTTACTAGCTTTTCTGAAACCAAAAACAGCAGAAAACAGGCATCTGGCACTGTTGCAACTTGTTAATAGGTTAGTACCAAAAAACATGTAAAAATCACCTCAAAGTGTAGACAAGTAAAGCAAAGTAGATAGTAAACAAGCATGGAGCATCAAAAATTATAGATACGTTTCCAACGTATCATTCTTCATCTTCGATAAATCCGGGTACTTTGCCTGTACCGATACGGCGTTTGATTCCGTCAATACTAGTATTTCCTTTCTATGCCTCCTTGATCTGACTGATCAAAGTGGGTTGAAGTTCTATGCTAGCTAAGAATTCTTCACTTACTAATTCCATTCTAAAATCTTCCATCTCCTTGTGCAAACTTGGTTGCTCCTTTAGAATCATTGAGTTCAAGCGGAACGGCAATCTGCTAAGGGCATCTGCTACCACATTGGCTTTACCGGGGTGATAGTGAATGTCCAAATCATAGTCCTTGATTACCTCTATCCATCTTCTCTGCCTCATATTCAGCTCCTTCTGCGTGAATATATACTTCAGGCTCTTGTGATCCAAATAAATCTCACAACGGTTTCCTCATGAGGTAATGCCTCCATGTCTTCAGGGCTAGAACTACGGCTGCTAGTTCAAGGTCATGGGTAGGATAATTCTGTTCATGCTGATTCAGTTGTCGGGATAGATAAGATATAACTTTACCTTCTTGCATTAACACACATCCGAGACCGATCTCGGATGCGTCATAATACACACCAAAGGGCTTCGTGATATCCAGCATGATCAAGATGGGGGCTAAATCAATCTCCTCTTGAGTTCTTGAAAACTCGCTTCACATTTGTCCGTCCATTCGAACTTCTTATCCTTCTTCAGCAATTGGGTCATGGTTCTTGAGATACTCGAGAATCCTTCTACAAACTTGCGGTAATATCCCGCTAATCCGATAAATGCACGAACTTGGGTTTGAGTGATTGGGGCTTGCCAATCTTCCACATCCTTTACCTTTGCAGGGTCAACGACAATTCCCCCGGCTGATACAATATGTCTGAGGAATCCTACCTCCTAACCAGAATTCACATTTGCTAAACTTGGCATATAACTGATGCTCCCTAAGGGTTCCAAGGATGCTCCCTAACTGTTTTATATTTTTGGGATGTTACAAACCTTCCGCCCTTAAACAAAATCTCATCCCGAGATTTGAAAAATAAGGAAAAAGATTACCTAGGATTTAAAGAGATCGGGAAACTTCGTCCTGATGTGATATTTGTGCTCCCAGGTAGCTTCTTCTTTAGTGTGGTTGCTCCACTAAATCTTGAGAAACTTGATCCTTCGGGTCCTGGTGGTTCTGAAAGCTTTTTCCAAAATACGAATGGGTACTCCAGGATAGGTCAGGTCATTGTTGATCTCTATGGTCCGGTGATCAATGTTCTTGAAAACTTTGGTCTTCTCCGAAACTTCAAGGAATTTGCGAAGTAACAATATATGGAACACATTGTGCACTATGGACATTTCCTCTGGCAGTTCCAATTGATATGATACTTCTCCTCGACGATTCAGAATCTTGAAGGGTCCAATATATCCGGGGGCTAACTTTCCTTTGAGCTGGAAATGCTGCATTCCCTTCAAATGCGACACTTTGAGATACACGAAATCTCCGATATTGAAAGCGAGGTCTCGACGTCTCTTGTCGGTGTAACTCTTCTGTCTTGACTGGGCGGTCTTGAGGTGCTCACGAATCTTGTGGACTTTCTCTTCTGCTTCTCATAGGATGTCGGGTCCGAAAATCTGACTCTCTCCTACTTCCAACCAATTCAAAGGGGTGCGACACTTCCTTCCATACATGAATTCAAATGGGACCATTTGCAAACTAGCTTGGTAACTGTTATTGTATGAAGATTCTGCGAAAGGCAGACAATCTTCCCATTTAGATCCATACTCCAGCACACATGCTCTCAACATATCTTCGAGTATTTGATTTACTCGATCCCTTTGTCCATCGGTCTGAGGGTGATATGCGGTGCTGAAATCTAGTCGGGTTCCTAAACCTTCTTGGACTTCCTTCCAGAATCTCGAGGTAAACTGGGTTCCTCGATCAGATACAATGTTCTTGGGGACTCCATGCAAACTGACAATTCTAGCTATGTACAATTCTGTTAGCTTCAAACTCTGGTATGTGGTCTTGACTGGTAAGAAATGGGCGACTTTGGACAATCTGTCCACTATGACCCAGATAGAGTCATTTACCCTACTCGAAGTAGGCAATCCAGTGATAAAGTCCATTCCAACAGAATCCCATTTCCATTCCGGAATCTGTAGCGGTTGCAACAGTCTTGCAGGTCTTTGATGTCCCGCCTTGACTCTCTGACAGATATCACACTTGGCGATATAGCTTCCGATTTCTCTCTTCATCTTATGCCACCAAAATTGTTCCTTCAAATCCTGATACATCTTCGTTCCTCCGGGGTGGATAGAATAAAGAGTATCATGGGCCTCTTTCAAAATTACTTCTTTCAATTCCGAATCTGCTGGTACACAAAGGCGTCCTTTGTACCACAGAACTCCTTCTTCATCTTCGGTGAATCCGGGTACTTTGCCTGTACCGATACGATGCTTGATTCCGTCGATACTAGCATTTCCTTTCTGCGCCTCTTTGATCTGGCTGATCAAAGTGGGTTGAAGTTCTATGCTAGCCAAAAATCCTTCACTTAATATTTCCATTCGGAAATCTTCCATCTCTTTGTGCAAACTTGGTTGATCCTTCAAAATCATGGAGTTTAAGCGGCACGACAATCTACTCAGGACATCTGCTACCACATTGGCTTTACCGGGGTGATAGTGAATGTCGAGGTCTTGACGTCTCTTGTCGACGTAACTATTTTGTCTTGGCTGGGTGGTCTTGAGGTGCTCACGAATCTTGTGGACTTTCTCTTCTGCTTCTCGTAGGATGTCGGGTCCAAAAATCTGACTCTCTCCTACTTCCGACCAATTCAAAGGGGTGCGACACTTCCTTCCATACATGAAGTCAAATGGGGACATTTTCAAACTAGCTTGGTAACTGTTGTTGTATGAAAATTTTGCGAAAGGCAGACAGTCTTCCCATTTAGATCCATACTCCAGCACACATGCTCTCAACATATCTTCGAGTATTTGATTTACTCGATCCGTTTGTCCATCGGTCTGAGGGTGATACGCGGTGCTGAAATCTAGTCGGGTTCCTAAACCTTCTTGGACTTCCTTCCAGAATCTCGAGGTAAACTGGGTTCCTCGATCCGATACAATGTTCTTGGGGACTCCATGCAAACTGAAGATTCTAGCTATGTACAATTCTGCTAGCTTCGAACTCTGGTATGTGGTCTTGACTGGTAAGAAATGGGCGACTTTGGACAATCTGTCCACTATGACCCAGATAGAGTCATTTCCCCTACTCGAAGTAGGCAATCCGGTGATAAAGTCCATTCCAACAGAATCCCATTTCCATTCCGGAATCTGTAGCGGTTGCAACAGTCTTGCGGGTCTTTGATGTCCCGCCTTGACTCTCTGACAGATATCACACTTGGCGATATAGCTTCTGATTTCTCTCTTCATCTTATGCCACCAAAATTGTTCCTTCAAATCCTGATACATCTTCGTTCCTCCGGGGTGGATAGAATAAAGAGTATCATGGGCCTCTTTCAAAATTACTTCTTTCAATTCCGAATCTGCTGGTACACAAAGGCGTCCTTTGTACCACAGAACTCCTTCTTCATCTTCGGTGAATCTGGGTACTTTGCCTATACCGATACGACGCTTGATTCCGTCGATACTAGCATTTCCTTTCTGCGCCTCTTTGATCTGGCTGATCAAAATGGGTTGAAGTTCTATGCTAGCCAAAAATCCTTCACTTAATAATTCCATTCGGAAATCTTCCATCTCTTTGTGCAAACTTGGTTGCTCCTTCAAAATCATGGAGTTCAAGCGACACGGCAATCTGCTAATGGCATCTGCTACCACATTGGCTCCTTCTGAGTGAATATATACTTCAAGCTCTTGTGATCCTAATAAATCTCACAATGGTTTCCCATCAGATAATGCCTCCATGTCTTCAGGGCTAGAACTACGGCTGCTAGTTCAAGGTCATGGGTTGGATAATTCTGTTCATGATGTTTCAGTTGTCGAGATAGATAAGATATAACGTTGCCTTCTTGCATTAGCACACATCTGAGACCGGTCTTGGATGCGTCACAATACACATCAAAGGGCTTCGTGATATCCGGCATGATCAAGATTGGGGCTAAAATCAATCTTCTGTTGAGTTCTTGAAAACTCGCTTCACATTTGTCCGTCCATTAAAACTTCTTGTCCTTCTTCAGCAACTGGGTCATGGGTCTAGCGATACTCGAAAATCCTTCTACAAACTTGCGGTAGTATCCCGCTAATCCGAGAAATGCATGAACTTGGGTTTGAGTGGTTGGGGCTTGTCAATCTTCGACATCCTTCACCTTCGCAGGGTCAACGACAATTCCTCCTGCTGATACGATATGTCCAAGGAATCCTACCTCCAGTAACCAGAATTCACATTTGCTAAACTTGGCATATAGCTGATGCTCTCTAAGGGTTCCAAGAACGATCCTTAGGTGTAGCTCATGTTCTTTTTCTGATTTGGAATAAATCAGAATGTCATCGATGAAAACAACGACAAAATTATCCAAGAATTCAATAAAAATATTATTCACGAGGTTCATGAAATAAGCGGGGGCATTGGTTAATATAAAAGACATGACAGTATACTCATATAATCCATATCGGGTGGTAAAGGCAGTATTTGGAATATCCTCTACGCGAATCTTGAGTTGATGATAGCCAGTTCTAAGATCAATCTTAGAAAACATTTTGGCACCAGTCAACTGGTCAAACAGGTCTTCTATCTTCGGCAGTGGATACTTGTTCTTGATGGTGACATCATTCAACTTCCGATAATCCGTACACAAACGGTTACCTCCATCTTTCTTGTCTACAAACAAAACAGGTGATCTCCATGGTGACGCACTTGGTTGAATCTATCCAATTTCCAACATGGCATCCAGTTGCTTCTTCAGTTCTGCTAGTTCAGACGGGTTCATACTATATGGTCTCTGGGCTATGGGTCCGGTTCCAGGGATGAGTTCAATGATAAACTCGATATCCCGATCTGGGGGCATACCAGGCAAAACATCTAGAAATACATCGGGGTATTCATAGACTATCTGAACTTGGTCAATGGTTGGCTGGGCTATACTATTGTTGCACTTGAATTGACGAGGCAAGGTTTCAGATACATGCTCGACTGATATTCCGGTTGTACTGGTCATGGTTATGGCTTTCTTGGCACAGTCAATTAATCCTTTGTGTTTGGACATCCAATCCATTCCTAGTACTACTTCCAAACCTTTAGTTCTGAGTACTATTAGATTAGCATAAAAATCTATGCCATGGATTCGGAAAGGGACGACTTTGCAAATTTGCCTAGATTTGGTGGTTGAACCAGGGATTTGAACAATCATAACATGCTTCAATTTGGTTGGTTGAATCTTACTCGTGCATGCAAATTCTTCAGTAACAAATGAGTGCGATGCTCCAGAATCAAACAACACTCTTGCAAGTACTGAGTTAACAGAAAACATACCCATCACGACATCTGGCGCTCATGGGATTCTTCAGCATGCATGAGAAAAAGATGGCCGTTGCGGTTGAGCGTGTTCCCTAGGGCAAACCTTCTTCCGGGCTGAACACGACGCTACTGCTGAGCTGGTGCATTTGCGTTGGGGGCTGCGGCAATCTTCTTGGGGCACTCATTGGAATAGTGACCCTTGGTTCCACATTCATAACAAATCACTTGCGACCTGTCCTTTGCTGCAACAGGCACATCATTGCTTCCGGTCCTTGGGGCAATGTTGGTGTTGGTGGCGGCATTGTTATTGTTGAACTTGGGTGGTGCACGGGTGAAATTGCTAGAGTTTCCGGGGTTGTTGTGGTTTCCTCCGGGCCTTGGGTTTCCACGGTTGGGATAGGTCGGACGGTTCATCGGGGGTCTGTTGTTCCTTGGGGCAAATCCCGGAGATAGGTTGGGGCGATACTTTGGTGTATGGTGGGTTCCTGGTTGATGCATCATGCGACGCTTGCGGTTCTCATTAGCTTGGTTGATCTTTCCTTCCATCTGAATGGAAGAATCAACTAAGGCTTCAATGTCAGCAAAGGGAATATTGACTAACACCGTCTGCATCTCATCGTGCAGACCATTCAAGAATCTCTCTTTCTTCTTGGCTTCAGTGTCGATATCATCCGGTGCATACCTAGCTAATGACAAGAATTTGTCACGGTATTACACTACTGTCATCCTTCCTTGCTTTAGTTCTCTGAATTCATCCCTCATCCTCTTGATTAAACCCGGTGGCACATGGGTTCTGCTGAACTTGACCTTGAATTCATCCCAAGTCATCATCTGACCTCCAGTCATTGCATGAACGCTGTTCCACCATGCTCTTGCATCTCCTACCAGATAGTGGGTGGCGAACAGAACTTTCTCGTTAGCTTCCACTCCTGCGACTTCCAGATTGTTCTCCATGGTTTGCAGCCAATCATCTGCATCTAGGGGCTCTTCTGACTTAGTGAAAACAGGTGGATTGGTTCTGGAAATTGTTGAGCTTAGATCCATGGTTATCCTGATTTCCATGGCCTTGGTTGTTGTTGGCCATCTGGGCGATGTGCTGAAGGGTGGCTAAGTTGGCTTGACGTTCGGCTCGTTCAGCTTCGCGGCCAGAAACTAACATTTGCAAGATCTGCAACATCGGGTCTAGGGATGAACCGTTTCCTCCGCGAGGCATCTGAAGATTGAGATAGATCATGAGAAAAGAGGGAAATTTCTAAGGTTCAGGGTTTGTTGAAAAGTTTTTGAAGTTTGACTCAGATTTTTCTAGCAACTTGCTTTTCATTCATTCATAGCACACAGTATAAACACACACCACAACAAAGAAAAACATATGGTTTTAAGAACCATTCTGGGAAACTAAGATACAATGGGGCCGAATACAACTCACTAACGCTAGTGCTCAAGTGCTACTACTCATTGGAGTCAGTGTCCTCATCATCATCATCGATGAAGGCGAAGTCATCCTCATCGGTGAAGAAGTCCATGGCCTGATCCTCCAGAAAGTCATCATCATCGCTGAGATAGGAGTAGGGGTATCCACGAAGGTCTTCCCCTGCATTCTCCCTTTCCTCCAACTGCATATCTCTCTCGTGGATGGTCTCCTCCAAATCCGTGATCCGGTGGCGAAGACGGGCAATGATGCGCTCCTTCTTGTGGAGCTGACAGCAACGAGACTTGCGATCCTTCACTAGCATGGCGATGGTCTGATCCTTCTTCTTGGCGATGGCATACTTGTGGTTGGCATAGGAATGGGCATTGTCCAACTCCTTCTGACGGTCGTACATCATGAAGCTGAGGTGGTCCAATTGACTCTTCAGCTCGGGGTGGTATGGGGCCTCTAGTGGTTGTCCCATAACATCACACCTTGGGTAGAACTCAAAACGGGTACCCTTGATCTGATTGATACTCTAACCACACAAACGGGCATGAGCTTCCTGCATGGCCCTAGCAAGTCCATCGAGCCAGTTGTTCTCTTAAGGTGAACTGGATTCCCTCTGCAGTGGGAGGTTCAATCTTTCCTCGGAGACTTGCAACAACTAACCACTGTAGATCTTCTCCTTCCTGATCATTGAGCTGAGCTCCGAAGAACTCGGGGTGTGGACGCTCCAGCATCTCCGACAGCTGGTCTAAGTCACGCTCAAAGATGAGGCCTCCTCCATTCCCCAACTAATAAAACTTGTTGTACTTCACGTCCATCTATTAAGAATATAGGATGAGTAAGTTAGTAGAGTGATCAAGTGTGTCAAATTTTATGTATTTTGCAAGAATTTTTGAGGAACATGAATTTTCATGAAAGAATCTAAGTGATAAGAATGGAAATAAGTTTTTTTTTGTAAATACTCACTTCCTTTGGTTTTGAAACTAAGTTTTTGATTCGAACGTCCATTCTAACTAGGGTCTCCTATGGTCAGGATGGCTCTGATAGCAACTTGTCAACACCCGGATTTTTAATCCCAGATGCCTGTTATGCCATACATCACAATCCTAGGATTACCATTTTTGCGAGACATAACAGATTTGGATATCGCAGTACATCATCCATTACAAACCATACATAAGATCTTACACAAATAAGGATCTCATGATCCAGTTCTTAAGACAACTCAAGCAGCGGAATAACGTAAAGATAACGATAGCATGGGCGAAGCTCCATTTTTAGGGTCACAGGCAATGCTGACGATGGGAGATGATCCTAGTTGTCGTAACCTTCCTGCGGTCCGTCATCCTGATACTCCTCTTCATAGTCTGGCCACGGAAATAGCCAGGGACAAAGCCATGAGTACTCTTTAAGTACTCGCAAACTAATACTAACAAGTTAAGGGGTTTTTTGTAGTAGGGTACTAAGCTCTAGGGTTGTTTTGCAAAAGCCAGATTTACCTCTACTAAGTTCAGAAGCAAAGAAAGCTAGTTGAAAGTTTTATAACACCTAAGTGGGAACTTGAATTTCATATCACAACTCTATTGTGGTCAAGTCAAAGTCACAAATCATTTCACAAGTTGTTTTGAAAACATCTGACGATAGAACAGTATGGCCACTCCAACTGTCCATAACCGCGGACGCGGCTATTCAAATAGTTTGACACTCTGCAGAGATTGTACACTTTCATCACAACATTCTATACATCCGTCAGGAACAATCCTGAATTCACCATACTCAGTATGCGGATAATCAATCCTAACCTTTCCATTACACGCCCTAGTATAGGCACCTCTCATGTGAGTTTGGCCTCCCAACCATGACCAACTGTCATCTTGGGTACTGCATAGGTGGAAAATCTTCACAAGGTAGCCTCAACTCAGACCTTGGCCACAAGGGAACCCATACTAAGATATATCAATTTCCAGTCAAGCCCTACCCAATTTTTGGGTATTGTGGTTGTACGGTAAAATTGGAATGGTATCGCATCCAGACAACCATCAGTTTTATAAAGGGATAAGGCTCATGCCTCAACATTTTCATCATCAAAATCATCTGGTGTTCAAGAACACATGTCAAAACATTTCAGTAGAATGACTCATCATTCTAAGGTTTTCATAACCATTTTCACCAAGTATTCCCATCTAAAGTTGATAAAGTTTTATGCTTAGCACTAGCATCTACAAGTGGGGGTAAAGACTAAAGAGGGGTAATAAATAAGTGTATCTTATCTAAATAAATCTCATGCCTCAGGATGACATTAAGATTATCTAACTTAGGACAAATTTTATGCTCTTTATGCTACCTTCAGTTATATTTCTAGAATCTACAAGTCACTATGTAAACTCGAAGAGAAAGCTTTGATAAAGAAAATAAAGTATTAAGCTTGCGGGTAAAACTAGGATTGGGTATCAAGTGGTGTAAGCTTGCTAAGTCAATATCTTGCTAAATTTCAAGTGTTAGCTTGCTAATTCAGCTAGTAGTATTAGGCTTGCAAGTATTAGCTTGCTAAGATATTAGTATAAGCTTGCCTTGCGCAGAGTAGTGGTTGAAGTTCTCCTCGTCTTCTTCCTCGTAGTATCCTCCTTCCTCCTCGTATCCTTGGTCGGTACTAGCGTCTATAACTAAATACGAGGTACACAATCACCAAACAATACATAACTATTTCTAATCATCACACAAAGGTGCACTCTAGATGATCTATCATCATCACTAACATTACAAGATTAAAGCACTTGTCCCATTTATTTTATTTGAGAAACGTAATTTCTACTCATTGAAAAACTACTTAAGATTTAATATTCTCCAACTCAAACATGGGATCATGTTGACACATGTCATCACCACATATTTCAGTACATGGGAATGTGATTTAAAGTGGTGTCACAATTTAATAAGGTTTAACCTTTTTATTTTAATTAAATAAAATGACTAGAAATGCCTATGGGGCATTCTTTTATTACTTGAACATTATCTCTGCAAGTAAACCCATATGTTTTTATATATTCTGAAAGGTATGATCAAATGTGATTTTTGAGAGTTGGAATCAACTCAAAAACTCCGATGGTTGAATTTTAAAAATAATGTTTGAATGCAGAAAAGCTTCTGCCTTGTTATTGTTACCATGGTTGATCTATACCTCCAAATGGTTTGAATCCAACGGGCTTGGATTAAGCATTTCAGTACCTTTCTAACAAAATAAGTTTGATAAAATGTCCGCAAGAACTTTGAATTTGAATTTTGGATTCAAACTTGGTGGGTTTGCTAGGCACATACTAGGGAGTGTATGGTTAGTTGGATTAGTCAAGGGGCACTGGTTTGGTTGGGTTTTGAAAATGGGTAATCTTCACATATGATAAAGATTCAATTTTGAATTGTGATTTGAATGAGGTTGCCAAATGTTTCTGTAAGTTTGAAAGGTGGTTTTTGATTTACTTTTACTTGTTATAGCAAGGGGTGAAAAGAATTGGGAAAGTTTCTGTTTGAAATCTTGTACTAGAAACACTCAAAGTGACCTAGTGAGCAAGATTGGCAAAAATGACCATTTGATTTGTTTTTGATTTTCTCTTGATTTTTTTCTGCATGGAAATGTTTTATATGATGTGATTTTCCTCTTTAAACCATTTATTGCTATTTAGGTTAATCACACAAGTTTATTCATGCATTTATCAAATCATCTCATTCACACATGCATTCATATGATTTTAATTAATCAAAGTTTTTGTTAACCCTAATTTTAGTGATTAGAGTTTGATGATCATTGTTTTATATTTTTGGGATGTTACACCTATCTCCAGCATGGCATCCAGTTGCTTCTTCAGCTCCACTAGTTCAAACGGGTTCATATTATGGTTAGTTGGATTAGTTCAATGATAAACTCGATATCCCGATCTGGGGGCATACCAGGCAAAACATCTGGAAATACATCGGGGTATTCACAGACTATCCGGACTTGGTCAATGGTGGGTTGGGCTTGAAGGGTTCCGCAGCATAGTAAATCAAAATTTTCTACGGATGCGAACGGGGAAAGCCAAGATCTAATCTAGGAGATGCAAACAACGAGGGGGGATAGACGAGATCTTCATACCCTTGAATATTCGCACAGCGGAACGTTCAACGGAACGTGGTTGATGTAGTCATACTCGCTTCTCCTCCTCGCGATCCGATCCGATCCAACACCGCAAGTGGCGATGCCTCCGAGAGATGCACACGTGCGGCACCTCGATGTCTCCTCCTTCCTCGGTCCAGCAAGTGGGGTGGAGAGATAGGTTGGATCTACAATACGACGGCGTGGTGTAAGCGGTGGAGAGTTTCTGCGGCAGGGCTTCGCCTACGCGCAGTCGGGAGGGAGAGAGAGAGGAGGGCAGCAGAGCGGCTAGGGCTTGAGGAGGAGGTGTGGGAAGGGTGCGCCCCCAGCCCTCTTTATATAGAGGGGTGGGCGGCTGGCCCTTGACCCTCCCCCAAGCCCTAGGGCCAGCGGCCAAGGAGGGGGAGTGGGGGCAAGTTTCCCCCCTTCTAGAAGCTCCCCTAGGGTTTCCCCTAGGGCTTGGCCGCCTGGGCCTATGGGGCCTTGTGCCCCTGGCCCAATGCAGCCAGGGCACTCCCTCGTAGGCCCACGCCCCCTCCCGACAAGTGGGGCCACGTTGGTCCCACTCCGGAAGGTTCTAGAAACTTCCGGTACAATACCGAACAATCCGAAACACTTCCGAACTCCAAAATCTGCTTTGCCTTATATGAATCTTATTCTCCAGACCATTCCGGAACCTCTCGTGACGTCCTGGATCTCATCCGAGACTCCGAACAAAAACTCATAAACCAATTATCCAATCTATCCTAGCGTCGAGACACGTTAAGTGTGTGACCCTTCGGGTTCGAGAATATGCAGACATGATCTTCTATCAATAATCAACAGCGGGGACTGGAAACCCATATTGACTCCCACACATTCATCGATGATCATATCGGATGAACCACGATGCCAGGATTCAATCAATCCCATATATATATTCCCTTCGTCTCGCGATATTTTACTTGCCCGAGATTTGATCGTCGATACCGTCATACCTAGTTCAATCTCGTTCACAGCAAGTACTTTACTCGTTCTGTAATCCGATATCACTTTGTGATTAACTCCTTAACCACATGCTTGCAAGCGGTGTTGATATCGATTACCGAGTGGGCCGAAGTATATCTCTCCTACTTGGGAGGGACAAATCCCATCTCGATACATACAACCCAACAGGTACTTTCCGATCACCTGAGAGACACCTTTAAGATCACCCTCTCATAGGATGACGTTTGATGACCTCAAACTTTCTTCCGATACCAGGGAGTTGTATTATCTCATGGTCTAAGGAATACAATATTTGACATAAGAAAAGCTTCGCAAAGATGAACATGATGACACGATCTAATTGCTCCGCTTAGTTTGGGTCTGTCCACCATGTCATTCTCCCAATGATATGATCTCATTATTAATCGACAACTCATGTCTATGGTTAGGAAACCTTAACCATCATTAATCAATGAGCTAGTCCATAGAGGCATACTAGGGACAAGGTGTTGTTCACAAACCACACAAGTATTAAAGTTTCTGCTTAATACAATTCTAGCATGGAATATAAACTTTATCATGAACAAGAATTATAATAATAACATCTTTATTATTGCCTCGGGCATAATTCCAATAGTCTCCCACTTGCACTAGAGTCAATAATCTAGTTTACATTTGGCAACAATCTAACACCCATGGCACTAAGGTGTTGATCATGTTTTGCACGTGGAAGAGGTTTAGTGAATGGATCTGCGACATTCAGATCTGTATGTACTTTGCTGATCTTTAGATCTCCATCTGCTATATAATCTTAGATTATATGAAACTTGTGGTTGATATGCTTGGTATTTGGATGATATCTTGGTTCCTTAGCGAGTGCTATGGCGCCAGTGTTGTCACACAATATCTCTAGTGGGTCCAATGCACTTGGAACCACGCCAAGCTCAGTGATGAAGTTCCTGATCCAAACTCCTTCACTTGACGCTTCTGCAGTAGCCATGTATTCCGCTTCTACTGTAGATCCCGCGATCACGCTTTGCTTGCAGCTTCTCCAGCTCACAGCTCCTCCATTCAAAATATAAATGTATCCTGTCTGAGATTTAGAATCATCCTTGTCGGTGTCGAAACTAGCATCGACGTAACCCTTTACGACGAGCTGTTCATCACCTCCATAGACTAAGAACATTTATTTAGTCCTATTCAAGTACTTTAGGATGTTCTTCACGGCTGTCCAGTGTTCCACTCCTGGATCACTTTGGTATCTGCTCGTCAAACTAAGAGCATTGGACACATCCGGTCTAGTACACAGCATGGCATACATGATAGAACCTATGGCCGAGGCATAAGGCACTTTGATCATAGCTTCTCTATCATTTACCGTAGCTGGACACTGAGCCTTGCTCAATATCTTACCTGACAACATAGGCACTGAACCTTTCTTTGCCTTATCCATTCTGAACCTTTTCAGAACTTTGTCTAGGTATGTACTTTGGCTTAAAGCTATCAGGCGTCTTTGTCTATCTCTATAGATTTTGATGCCCAATATATAAGCAGCTTCCCCTAGGTCTTTCATTGAAAAACATTTATTCAAATAACTCTTCATATCGTTAAGCATGTTAATGTCATTTCTAATAATCAATATGTCATCCACATATAGTACCAGAAATGTCACTGAGCTCCCACTCACTTTCTTGTAGATACAAGCTTCGTAGCAATTTGGAACAAATCCAAAGCTCTTGATCACTTGATCAAAACGAAGGTTCCAACTCCGAGATGCTTGCTTTAGTCCATAAATGGAACATTGAAGTTTGCATACTTTATCAGCATCCTTAGGATCAACAAAACCTTCGGGTTGCATCATATACAACTCTTCATCAATGTTGCCATTGAGGAACGCAGTCTTGACATCCATCTGCCATATTTCATAATCATGAAACGCAGCAATTGCTAATAAAATCTGAATGGACTTAAACATCGCTATGGGAGAGAAAGTCTCATCGTAGTCAACACCTTGAACTTGTCGAAAACCTTTCGCGACAAGTCGAGCCTTATAGACAGTAACATTACCATCCGCGTCCGTTTTCTTCTTGAAAATCCATTTGCACTCAACGGCCTTTCGGTCGCTAGGAGGGTCCACCAAAGTCCATACTTGGTTTTCGCTCATGGATCCCAATTTGGATTTCATGGCCTCTAGCCATTTCTCAGAGTCTGGGCTCATCATCGCTTCCTCATAGTTCGCAGGTTCACTGTCGCCTACTAACAAGATAGTTAAGACAGGGTTGCCGTACCACTCAGGAGGGGCACACGACCTTGTCGACCTGCGACGTTTAGTAGTAGCATTGTCCGAAGCTTCATGATCCTCGTCATTAGCTTCCTCTATTGTTGGTGCAGATGGCACTGGAACAATATCAGGTGCTCCGCTACTCTCCAACTCAAGAGAAGGTTCAACAACCTCGTCTAGCTCTACTTTCCTCCCACTCACTTCTTTCGAGAGAAACTCCTTCTCAAGAAAGGATCCGTTCTTTGCGACAAACACTTTGCCTTCGGATCTGTGATAGAAGGTATACCCAATAGTTTCCTTAGGGTATCCTATGAAGACGCATTTCTCCGCTTTGGGTTCGAGCTTGTCCGGCATCAACTTCTTGACGTAAGTTTCGCATCCCCAAACTTTAAGAAACAACAACTTAGGTTTAGCACCAAACCACAGTTCATACGGTGTCGTCTCAACGGATTTAGATGGTGCCCTATTTAAAGTGAATGCAGCGGTTTCTAATGCATAACCCCAAAATGATAACGGCAAATCTGTAAGAGACATCATTGATCGCACCATATCTAATAGAGTTCGATTCCGGCGTTCAGACACACCATTGCGCTGTGGTGTTCCGGGTGGCGTGAGTTGCGAAACTATTCCGCTTGCTTTAAGATGCGTGAGAAAATCATAACTCAAATATTCACCTCCACGATCGGATCATAGAAATTTAATTTTTCTGTTATGATGGTTTTCCACTTCATTCTGAAATTCTTTGAACTTTTCAAATGTTTCAGATTTATGTTTCATTAAGTAGATATACCCATATCTACTTAAGTCATCAGTAAAAGTGAGAAAGTAGCGATATCCACCGCGCTTCGAAACACTCATCGGTCCGCATACATCGGTATGTATGATTTCCAACAAGTCTGTTGCTCGCTCCATCATTCCGGAGAACGGAGTTTTGATCATCTTGCCCATGAGGCATGGCTCGCATGTGTCAAATGATTCAAAATCAAGAGACTCCAAAAGTCCATCAGAATGGAGTTTCTTCATGCGTTTTACACCAATATGACCTAGACGGCAGTGCCACAAATAAGTAGTATTATCACTATCTACCTTGCATCTCTTAGCCTCAATGTTATGTATGTGTGTTTCATCCCTTTCGAGATTCAGAAGAAATAAACCATTCACAGCAGGTGCATGACCATAAAAGATGTTACTCATATAAATAGAATAACCATTATTCTCAGATTTAAATGAATAACCGTCTTGCAATAAACACGATCCAGATATGATGTTCATGCTCAACGCAGGCACATAATAACATTTATTGAGGTTTAAAACTAATCCCGAAGGTAAAACTAAAGAGAGCGTGCCGACGGCCATCACATCAACTCTTGATCCGTTGCCAACGCGCATCGTCGCCTCATCCCTCGCCAGCCACCATCTATTTCGTAGCTCCTGTTTCGAGTTACAAATATTAGCAACTGAACCAGTATCAAATACCCAGGCACTACAACGAGGGCTAGTAAGGAAAACATCAATAACATGTATATCAAATATACCTTTGATGGTGCCAGCCTTCTTGTCCGCTAAGTACTTCGGACAGTTGCGCTTCCAGTGACCCTTGTCCTTGCAATAGAAGCACTCACTGTCCGGCTTAGGTCCAGACATGAGCTTCTTCTTAGTAGGGGCAACGCGCTTGCCGACGCCTTTCTTGAAGGGCTTCTTTGCACCCTTACCTTTCTTAAAGCTGGGGGGCTTGTTGACCATCAACACATGATTATCTTTCTTGATGTCCACCTCCGCAGCTTTCAGCTTAGCGAAGAGCTCAGTGATCGTATCAGTGGAACCAATCTGATTATGAGTAACTACAAAACCTTTGTAGCTAGGAGGGAGTGATTGCAGAACCCTGTCAATCTTAAGCTCCTCTGGAATCTTGTAGTCCAGTTGCTCAAGGCGTTGAGTGTAGCCCGGCATCTTAATGGCGTGCTCACTAACGGAACTCCCTTCCTCCATCTTGCAGTTAAAGAATTTCTCAGAGATATCATATCTCTCAGAACGGGCCTGAGTCTGAAACATAGTTTTCAGTTCCTCAAGGATCTCAAAGGGCCCGGGGAAATCTTCAAAACGATTTTGAAGGTCCAATTCCATAGCAAACAACATGGTGCTCTTAATCACACCATAATCATCTTTGCACGACTGATAAACAGCTTTCTCATCAGCCGGCGCATCTACAGCAGGGGCGTCACCTAGCGCTTTCTCAAGGACATAGTCCTTTTGTCCGCCAGAGAGAATGATTCTCAGATTGCGGAACCAGTTGGTGAAGTTAGACCCATTGTTCTTAAGCTTTTCTTTCTCAGCAAAAACGTTGAAGTTGGACTTAGCCATTTGATCTACAAAATTTGCAAGTACAATTTAGACTATCTTCATGATAAGTAGTTCAACTTAATCATATTACTAGATGAACTTCCACTAAATTCAACATCCCTCAAGTTGTTTAGTGAACACGATCCAAATTCACCACACCTAATCCGATCTTCACGAGAAGAGATGTGGTTTCAATGGTGGACAACAAAGTGTCGATCATATCATTCATATGACTCATGCTTAACCTTTCGGTTCGTGTGTTCCGAGGCCATGTCTGTACATGCTAGGCTCGTCAAGTCAAACCCAAGTATTTTCGCGTGTGCAAAACTGGCTTGCACCCGTTGTATGTGAATGTAGAGTTTATAGCACCCGATCATCACGTGATGCTTGAACACGACGAACTTTCGCAACGGTGCATACATGGGGAGAACACAGTTTTATCTTGATCTTTAAGTGAGGAATCATCTTATAATGCTACCGTCGCGATCTAAGCATAATAAGATACATAAAAGGATAAACATCACATGCATATAACTTTATGTGACATGGTATAGCCATTCTTCGCGCAATGATATCCATCTTGTGCATGCCAGCATGATCTCCATCACTCCACCATGATTGCCTCCACCACGAACAGCAACTACAACTATTGCTAACTACTTAGCGATAAAGTAAAGCTATTACATGGCGTATAAGAAGTTGACACACAGGTCATACACAATTATAAAGACAACCATATGGCTCCTGCCGGTTGTGTACTCATCGACATGCAAGTCGTGAAACATTACAAAACATGATCATTGCATACAACATACACATCACATCTTGGGCCATACCATATCACAGAAAACACTCCCTGCAAAAACAAGTTAGACGCCTCTACTTTGTTGTTGCATGTTTTACGTGGCTTATGGGAGTAACAAGCTAAGAACGATTCTTACCTACGGAAAGCCACAACGGTGATATTATGGTTGCCAAACTCCGGTGTAAATCCCATGACAACTATAGTGAGAGAAACTGGCATCCACCAGCCGCATGTGTGGAACAAGCCACACGTTAAGTGCGGAGCCAGTCTCGCGAACGAGGTCGCGTAAAGTTGGCCTAGACCGCTTCGATCTCACTATCCCGCGTCATAAGAAGTACAAAAACAAGAGGCTTGCAACATAAAACATCAACGCCCGCAACGAGCATGTTGCGTTCTACTCGTGAAACACATCTACACATAGATCTAGCTCTGATACCACTGAAGGGTTTCGCAGCATAGTAAATCAAAATTTTCTACGGATACGAACGGGAAAAGCCAAGATCTAATCTAGGAGATGCAAACAACGAGGGGGGATAGATGAGATCTTCATACCCTTGAATATTCACACAGCGGAACGTTCAACGGAACGTGGTTGATGTAGTCGTACTCGCTTCTCCTCCTCGCGATCTGATCCGATCCAACACCGCAAGTGGCGATGCCTCCGAGAGATGCACACGTGCGGCACCTCGACGTCTCCTCCTTCCTCGGTCTAGAAAGTGGGGTGGAGAGATAGGTTGGATCTACAACACGACGGCGTGGTGCAAGCGGTGGAGAGTTTCTGCGGCAGGGCTTCGCCTACGCGCAGTCGGGAGGGAGAGAGAGAGGAGGGCAGCAGGGCGGCTAGGGCTTGAGGTGGAGGTGTGGGGAGGGTGTGCCCCCAGCCCTCTTTATATAGAAAGGTGGGCGGCTGGCCCTTGCCCCTCCCCCAAGCCCTAGGGCCGGCGGCCAAGGAGGGAGGAGTGGGGGGCAAGTCCCCCCCCTTCTAGAAGCTCCCCTAGGGTTTCCCCTAGGGCTTGGCCGGCTGGGCCTATGGGCCCTTGTGCCCCTGGCCCAATGTGGCCAGGGCACTCCCTCGTAGGCCCACGCCCCCTCCCGACAAGTGGGGCCACGTTGGTCCCACTCCGGAAGGTTCTAGAAGCTTCCGGTACAATACCGAACAATCCGAAACACTTCCGAACTCCAAAATCTGCTTTGCCTTATATGAATCTTATTCTCCGGACCATTCCGGAACCTCTCGTGACGTCCTGGATCTCATCCGAGACTCCGAACAAAAACTCATAAACCAATTATCCAATCTATCCTAGCGTCGAGACACGTTAAGTGTGTGACCCTTCGAGTTCGAGAATATGCAGACATGATCTTCTATCAATAATCAAAAACGGGGTCTGGAAACCCATATTGACTCCCACACATTCATCGATGATCATATCGGATGAACCACGATGCCAGGATTCAATCAATCCCATATATATGTTCCCTTCGTCTCGCGATATTTTACTTGCCCGAGATTCGATCGTCGGTACCGGCATACCTAGTTCAATCTCGTTCACAGCAAGTACTTTACTCGTTCCGTAATCCGATATCACTTTGTGATAACTCCTTAACCACGTGCTTGCAAGCAGTGTTGATATCAATTACCAAGTGGGCCCGAAGTATATCTCTCCAACTTGGCAGGGACAAATCCCATCTCGATACATACAACCCAACAGGTACTTTCTGATCACCTGAGAGACACCTTTATGATCACCCTCTCATAGGATGACGTTTGATGACCTCAAAGCTTTCTTCCGATACCAGGGAGTTGCATTATCTCATGGTCTAAGGAATACAATATTTGACATAAGAAAAGCTTCACAAAGATGAACACGATGACACGATCTAATTGCTCCGCTTAATTTGGGTATGTCCATCATATCATTCTCCCAATGATATGATCTCATTATTAATCGACAACTCATGTCTATGGTTAGGAAACCTTAACCATCATTAAGCAATGAACTAGTCCATAGAGGCGTACTAGGGACACGGTGTTGTTCACAAACCACACAAGTATTAAATTTTCCGCTTAATACAATTCTAGCATGGAATATAAACTTTATCATGAACAAGAATTATAATAATCACATCGTTATTATTGCCTCTAGGGCATAATTCCAACAGGGCTATACTCTTGTTGCACTTGAATTGACGGGGCAAGGTTTCAGATACATGCTCGACTGATATTCCAGCTGTAATGATCATGGTTATGGCTTTCTGTAACATCCCAAAAATCATGATTTATAAAGTTTGCATATCATCCATGCATGCATAAGCATTTGGTTAGTTTTCAAACAAGATTTCAAAAATCAGAAATCATTTAGGTGCTCATTATTTTATGCAAGGAAGGCAATGGTTTGTTTCTACTTTCAAAGTATGAGAATATTTTTATTTAGCCAGAAATGTTAAGGGCTTATGCAAAGCTAGCACAAAGATTTTCAAAACAAAAATAAAAAACTAAAACCATTCATATGCCTAATAGATATATTCAAATAACGCATGGTTTTATTTTATTTTTCAATGGATCAAAGTATCTTGGATTAAACAGTAGTGTTTTATACACAATTATAAGCTTGGTTTACACTACAAAAATCTAGAGAAAGTTTGAAATCAAACTCATTTGAATTTGGGTTGAATTTGATTCCTGAAAAATCAAAATAGAAAAAGAAAAGGATTGAGAAAATAAGAAAAGGCCAGCGCCACCTATTCGTCCCAGCAACAGAAGCAGCCTAGCAAGCCCACCCGGGCCATTTCCCTCTCTCTCTCTCACGCGAGCAAAACCTACCCCGCACTCGCTGACCAGTGGCCCCAAACGCCATGTCGTCATCGTCCCCAAACCCCGCACCCCCCGACCCCGTCGTCGCCGCAGTTACCTCCATCACTGCCATGATTGAAGCGGGCTTAATTGCCGATCAATTCCGCGTAATTTCCTCGCCCCTCGCCGGCTATTTAACCCCCTCCTCTCTCGGCTCCTTTCTCGGCACTCAGCGCTCTCTCTCCGCCACCAGGTTGTCCGCAATTTAACTCGCACCGCCGCGGCACCGGACGACTCCGACGACTGATTCCGGTGAGTCCAGCGCGCCCCGCCGCCTCTCATTCATGCGAGCATGCTTGCCAGACTCTTGTGCTCCTTCTAATGCATCTGGTTTGCCTGCATGTGACCCAATTCATCGCCCTCGTCATCGTTTGCAAACACCCGAGGCACAGCTCAACTCCGGCGAACATATTAGGTAAACCCCGTGCTCCCCTTGACCCCTGTTTCACGCGACTGTATTCTCCGTGTCCTTTCACACCTCCTGAGGCCAGACGTTTCATCTCTTGCACCATAGGTCGTTGTCTTCGACTCCGACAGTGAGCACCCGACGCACGGACGAACTCCGACGAGGAATAGCTGTTGTGTCCGTGCGCCCCCGCCCCAGCCACATCCACGTTGAGCATCCCCACGTCCTCGCGACCTTGGTAAGCGCTAACACACCCTCTCTACCCCTCTAACCTTGCCGGCATGTCACCGCCAGTGGCGTCGCCGCCGCCAGCGCCATTCGCACCGCTAGAGTTTGGTCGAGCAGGTCTGATCCGTTGGATCTGGATCTAATGGCCACGATTAGATGACTAGGCGAAGCGGTATGATTAGATTTGGGCCGTGCATCTTCACTAGATCCTATGGTTCACAAGCGTGATCCGCCCGAACCGGTGTGCACCAATCAGAGGCTGCCGCGTGGCTAGGTTTTAGATTTAAAATCTGGATTTTCATCTATTAGTTATTTAAACTTGTAAATTCAAAAACTTTTGTTCTGTTTATCCAAAAAATACAAATAATATATCAATGGATTCACAAAATTAAATCCTACACATCTGTAGGCTTGGTTTGTATTTTGTCTCTGTTAAAATGGAATTTTATGCAGAGACATTTGTAGGCTTATTTTATGTATAGAAATTATTTAGAAAATGTTTTTAAAGCCAAATTAAGTTTATTTAGTGTATAAATGTTTTGTTTAGTATTTAGTACTGTTTACTTGTCATGTTGGGTTTGAGAAAAATCATCACATGGCATTTGCATGCATTCATATATTTTTGCTTGATTGTTTGGAATATAAATTTGGTGCTATAATTTTATGTGTAGATTTTGGTGCTAGTGGTGATTGTGATTGTGAGGATTATTGCTACTCCCCCAACTATCAAGGCAAGTGGTGCTTCATATTTTTGTCCCAATATTTTGACTATGCATTAGTGATATTTTGTATAGGGCTTGCATGATGTTTTTGCTAAGTATTTATATGCTATGCTTGGGAAATCCTAGTAGTTATAGACTTGTTAGAATTTTCTCTAAGTTAAGATACTTACTATATTGCCATGCTTAGCCTAGCTAGTAGCAAACAAGGGTGGATTATATACATCCTATGGAAAATGTTGCTAAATCTTTGACTTGAGTTTTGCTTAATAAAACAACTAAGTGAATGAATCACCTGGCTGGAATGGTATGTTTGTGTTATGATGAGTGGTTACACAAGGCCCATATCTATGGTATACCTTGTGTATCACACTTGTGGAAAGCCACCCAGGAACAAAGGGATTTGAGATGCCATATGTTAAGAAGCTTCTAGTGCAGCCACATGGCAATATGGGCTCTGCCTGGATCATATAGGTTGCAATACTTAGCCAAATGGACAGTTGGTGGTAGGGATGATAGGTTTGGAACGCGTCCATCTTGGTCTAAGGGAAGGCTTCTGAAAGATCTTGTATCGATGCATGTCGAGTCTTGTGGGGAAAGTGCACCACCTCTCGAGAAGGAAGAATCTAAGTACTTAGCTGTGTCCTTGGAAATGGACAAATTTGAGCATCAAGACATGGAAGCTATCAAGGATCTCCTCATCCCAATTTCTAAGTTAAAAACTTGTGGTTGAATAAGGGTAAAGGTTCACCAATGTCTATTGGTGGTTCCTTGGGAGTTTTTGTCAAACAAAAACTTAGTGTTTTCAACTGATAGGTAAAACCTACTTTGAGCAAAGCAAGCCTAAGATACACTTATCCAAATTCATGTAGAAGCTAGAAACTATTATTCTACTAAGGTATCACTTGCCAATACTATTCCAATGTATTGACCCACTGTGGCTGTAACTTGTGATATTGCAGGTTACTCTGATGAGGATTAGGGTTATGAGTCTACACTCAACATGCTTGCCTGTGGCACATGAAGAAGACTTTTATTTATATTGTTAAGTTAAACTCTTGTACTAGCCTATGGCTATGGAGTTGTAAAAGACTATGTTATCTCTGGAATGACGATGTAATAATGACCTCTGTTTCTGTGTACTTCATCTTAAATTGTGGATGCTAGCAATTGATCCAGGGACTAGCATTGCAATCACAGGGACCTTTATGTCACATCCCAAAATTTTCCAAATTTTGAAATGTGAAAAATAAATAATAAAATAAAATTTTGTTGAAATTTAGGGTGAGAAGAAACTTTTTGATTCCAATTGGAAACATCAAAAACCTATTTTGGTCAAATAAAATCCTAAAGGGATTTAAAAAGATAAACAATTAATAAATAAAAATTATAATAGTTGGAATTACTATTTTTGGATCTTTTAATAAAAAGATTTGGTTTTCAAAAGAAAAGGGTAGAATTATAAATAAGGATTATTTTATAGAGCCAAATTAAATCTTGGCAAAAACTTTTGAAATAAAGTTTTTCTATTTGATAAAAAGAGTAAAGTTTTATTTAAATAAAATAATGAGGATTTATTAATATCTAGTTTTATTAAAATAAAGGCTTTTTCATTTTTTTTAAATAAACACTAAAACTTGTTAATTTATTTTAAATAAGTTTTCCAAGTGTTTTATTTATTCAAATAAAACCTACTAAAATGATTTTGGCATTATTTTAGATTTCAAATAGAGTTTTAAAATAAATCAAATCCTATTTGAATTAATGACTAAAGGTCTATTTATTTAATTATTTATAGATCCTAAAAAGAATAAAAATTATTTTGTTTTGGACTTTGATTTGTGTTGTTAAACAGAATTAAAATAAATACAAAGTTTGGTGGTGGTTTGATTTGAATTGGTGTTTGAATTTTTTGTTTGAAAATCAAAACAGAAATTCATATTGGAAAAAGAAAAAGCTTTCAGAATAAAAAAAAGTGAAACAAACAGACCCAACCCATCTGGCCCACTAAGCCCAGCAAGAACCCACCCGGCATACCCTCACTGAATTGTTTTCTTTCACTCAATCTCGCACCCACCCAGTCACTGACGCAGATGTCCTACTCTTTCTCTCCCTCTCTCACTATCAGACGGACCCCACCACGCCAGCACATCGTCTTCAACCCGCGACCACGTCCCCCTGCCGTTGCTATCGATTAACTCCGGCGATCAATACGAGTTAATGGCTGCATTAATCCTGCCTGCGACCACGCTCGATTAATAGCCTACTTCCCCTCTCTCTCTTTCCCCCCAAGCTCCAGCCACTCCCAGCCACCAGGCTGCCTCGAATCGGCTTTGCACTGCCGCTGCTCCGGCGAGCGTCTCCGAGCAATTCCGGCGCCGACCAGCCGCGCCTCGCCTCCCACTGAACATGAGCTTGTTCCCCATCGCCAGGCGCACCTGCCCATAGCCCCAGCTCGCTCCCGCGCGCTCTAGAAGCTCGGCTTCGTCAACATCAGAGCGCCACCGACGACGTGTTTACTCCGGTGAAGTCTCCCTGGTAAGCCAGACCGCCCCGAGCCCTCTCGATCATGCTCACGTGAACGCCACACTCGCCCGCGTCTAAGCGTTCCTCTATATTGCCTTAGGGCGACCTATAGCTCCGTCCCCGACGACCTCCAGAGCCGCCCGACGCCGCTGCACACTCCGGCGAGCAATCGTCGCCTCTCCGGTGCGCCCCTCGCCAAACCAACAGCGCCTCGAGCTTCACCAGGACCCTGCGATCACGGTGATCATCTCCGTTACCCCCCTTGCTTCCTGAATCACCGGATCCGCCGTAGCCCGAGCGTGCGCCGCCATTCGTCGCCGCCAGCACTACCAGTTACTGGTCGAGCTGCTGTGAGCTGTGCGATGCGAATCGTCTGGCTAGGAATAGATCTAACCGAAGGGGCATGATCCCATCTGAGCCACGCGTTTTAAGTTAAATCCTACGGTCCAGAGAGGCTAATCCGCACGAAGCGGTACCGGCCAATAGAATCACGCCACGTGGACAAGGTTTTGTTTAAACAGAAATTAGAATCTGATTGATATGCAAACTTGTAAAATTCATAACTTTAATTCTACACGTCCATTTTTTTGCAAATTTTATATCAATGGATTCAGAAGAACAAGAACTTTGCAACCATGCATTTTGTTTAATGTTTTGCTTCTGGAAAATTGGTTGAAATTGCAGAAACATGTGTAGGCTTATTATGAATATAAAAATTGTTCTAGATATAATTTTAATGTGAAATCTTTGCAAAAAGGTTTGTTTTGGAACCTACTGACACTAGGAACCAACTTAAGGATTTAAAAATGTATTTTGTGAAGTTTAGGAATAATTATTTGAATTAGCTCATTTCTAGTCAAATAAAAATATTGATTATGATATAGAAATGATTTTTGAGTGAAACCTTTGGGAAATCTTTTGATTCAAACCTTCTGACCATAAACACCAAGTTTTGAGAATTAAAATATATTTGGTGAACCCTTTAAAGAATATTGCTTTGCTAAAACATTTTCAACCACATAAAATATTGATTTGATTTAAAAATGGTTTATAGATAAAACCTTTTGCAAATGGTTTTACCACTTTAGTAAATGACCACTTTGAACTTTATAATGTTTAGAGCCTAGTAGAAACCACTTTTGCAAGTAAAACTATCGTTTGCATGCTTGCATGCATGACCTTGTTTCTATTATTTTAGGTGTGATAAAATTGGTTGGAATGCTAGTTGAATTTGTGTTTGCTTGATTGATCTGTAGTGAAATTAGAAGAGTGTGATATTTGCAAGATCAAGAGGTGAACCATCATTCTCTACTAAAAAGGCAAGTGACACTATCATCCATGTCCTACTATTTTCATTACACTTAGTGGATTTTTGTAACATGCATGATAAGGACTACTATATTTTATGCTATGCTAAATCCTAATAGGATACCCTTATATATTCCTTAGTGAAAACATTGTAGTTGTATTATGCTTAGCCCTGCTATATATTGGGATGGGATACATGATATGATTATATGAAGAGTTGAAAAGACATATGTTTTATATAATAAAACAAGTACTCAATGAACCACATGGGTGGACAAGGATACTCAAGATTGGACAAGGTGGCAACAAAAGGAACCATGTTTATATGGCTATCTCTTTTTGTATGTGAACTAGAAGAAAACCACCCAGGGACTTAGAGGTTGAACATGTTTCTCGTACAGTGGCTTCCGTGTACAGCCACATGCTAAATGGGCTCTGGCTTAGTCAACTACATAGTGGAAGACCTATGCATTGGCATCTTCAGGTTAACTAGAATTGTGTAAGGGAACTTGTAACCCTACATTGGTGCCTGGATGATAAGCTAGCATTGTGTATTGGGAGGACTTCTATGGAAAGACTTTGTCACATTCTCAATCTGCCAGTACTCCATCTTGGTGAGTACTTATCCAGCGGCCACTGGTGGCATCAAGATGAGATTGTGTCATGTGGGTAAAGTGTACAACTTCTGCAGAAGATCAAAATTCTAAGTACTTAGCCGTGTCCCCGGTTATGGACAATACTGAGCAACTAAGGCCTGAAGTTATGGAAGATCTCGACATTCCAATTTCTCAAAGTAAAACTTGATGGTGACAACAAGGGATTTGAAGCACTTGGAGTTTTCCAAGAAGTTCAGAAAGATTTTGACAAAAGATCAAAACTATTTTGAAAAGATACGATAAAACTATATTGCTTTCTGCAAATGAGCCTAAACCCTACTTAGCCAAATATGCATGTAATGATAGGATCCACTCAATTCTACATAGTAGTGAAACTTGCCAATACAATTCAAATGTATTGACCCTTGTGGCTGCAACTTATTATGTTGCAGGTTTGTTTGATGTTAGTGAAGTGTGTTGAATATGATTACAAGTCTACAACCAACATGACTGCCTGTGGCACTATGAAGATGAAGGACCCCATGCTATTGTTATATTCTGCTGCATTGTAATGAGCTATGTAAGATGTAATAATTTATTCTATTCCTGGTTATAAAGTTGTATTATGACCTTTGTATCTTGATATTACATCTTAACTGTGGATGCTAGCTATTGATCCAGGGACTAGCATTGTAAACACAGGGATCTCTACCTTATTAAAGGTTGGGAACCTTACACTTTACCTTTATAAAGGTGGGGTCTTACAGATGGTATCAGAGCACTGTGTTGCCTATAGGATTATGACCCTAGGATTGGATTAGAGTAAGAAACCACTAAGGAAAAATTTCAACACTTTGAAAAATTTCCACACTTGTCTTTTTTTTCTCGTAAACTTTCATAATCTTCTTTCTCATATCTATTTGTAGATGAACTCCATAAACGAAGCCGTGAGGAAGGGACCACTCATGAACATGACTTTGGAGTGTGAGACTGAAATTCCCAAGGAACTCAAGAACCTTATGGTTACCATGGGGATACATGGTGCAACTGTGTACAAGGGATTCCCTGTGATGGATGAAGGAGAAGAGTATTGGTGGGTGCAACTTCACTTGTACAAAAACAAGTAAGACAACCACAAAGAGTCAGGATTCTACATGGTCACCAACTCTGAAATGCACACAACATTCTTTGACTCTGCAAGAAATGCAGCTTGGAATACCATCAAGGAGCTTGGTGATAGACTCAAGTGTAGAATGCTCGATACTCAAAATGACCTTAGAGAAGAGAAGAAGCATACCCAAGACTTAGAGACTACCAATCAACAACTAAGGGGAGACATCATAGACTTAATATGGGAGTCTTGTTAACAAGATAGACAGACTGCCACTAAGGATGCCCTGATAGCTATTTTGTCTAGTGTGTGAGAATTGTAACGTACTCCGTTAGTTGGACCACCACACTTGTCGTTTTACTTCAAAAATTTGTTTAAGTTATGTTGAACCTTGGTGTTTGTAATGGATTGGTGTATGCCATGACTTGTGTGTTTGTTGTTAAAGATGTGCTTGTGTTATTTTGTCTTGTAAATTTTTCTTTACTTGTGTTGATTCTAACCTTTCCCTATCTTATAAAAATAGATGCCTAACGTTGTTATCAGCACTGCCGAGGAGTTCAAGGGGACTCGTTTTGGTACTCGTCTCATTGAGTTCACTAGTGTGCTCAACCTTCCACTTCCTAGTATCACGACACTTCAGCTCACCAAGTTTGAGAGGAAGGACCTATGGGGCTTCAGAGTCACATAGCCGGGACGCCAGGCAGAGCCACCCACGGAGGCTATCACCTTCAAGATGATGCATGATGACAAGGAGAGAGGCTTAGATGTAGTCATGCAGGAGTTACTTGGACGCCTGGTTGGGAGGTACTCCACTGAGCTTAGAGGTCTCTACTTTCACCCGTTCGAAAGACGCGACGAGGAGGGTGAGGCTATAGAGTACGATGATCCTACTAGAGAGACGATGGAGCCGATTCGTCTGTACCTTCAGGACCTAAAGGGTCTTATTAGACACCTTGACACTGATAGGACCAACGTCATGCTTAGCAATGACAAGCTCCAGATTCAGCTGGGAGAGAAGGACAAGCTCTTTGCGGAACAAGACGAAATCGTCAAAGAGATGGAGGCCAGATTTGAGAGCCAGGACAAGAAGTTCAAGAGCCAGGAGAAAAGAGTCCAAGACAGGAACAAGAAGATCAGGGAGATGAAGGAAGAGTTAGAGGCCAAGGACTTCGAGCTTGAGCACCAGCAGGGAGCGATTGAGAGGCTTCACTCACAGAAGAGGGCCCTTAGAGCAAAGATCGAGGCCTTGACCACTACTGTTGAAGAGTACAAGACCGCCATGGAGAATGCAGGTCTTACCCTTTTTGACGTGGAGATCGACATGGAGGAGTAGTGTAGACTACTCGACTATCTTTCATCTGTCATACTTTGATTATTGAGTCGCAATGACCATACAACATGTGGATGGCTTGCTATAGTGTGTTTGCATTTTCAAAACCTGTTGCTTATGCTGTTCAAACACTATGTTATTTTGATCTTGGTTATTGTGATTGTTTCTATGTGATTTATTGTGCATGTTAAGCATCTATGGGTATCTCATTCTTATCCTTATTGAAACCACATATGCCTCCCCGTCGTGCCAACCCCAACCAAAACAACAACAATAACGTCACTCCCGAGATGCAGCAATTGATAACAGCACAAGCTCAACTGATGCATATGATGACACAGTTCATGCAGAACCTGAATGAGAACAACAATAACAACAACAACAACAACAACAATAACAACAACAACAACAATCAGAATAATCCTCCAGCATTTGACATGCTCACCAGATTTTTGAGACTAAGGCCTGCAAAGTTCTTAGGAACCACTGATCCAATGGTAGCCAACTACTGGTTACGTTCAGTGAACAAGGACTTAGTGACTGTTGGCTGCACCGACGAGGAAAAGATCAGATTCGCAGCGCATCTACTTGAAGGGCCAGCAGCAACATGGTGGGATAACTTTCAGATCACCACTCCCCTTGAGGATGTGACTTGGGCTGTCTTTGAGGACGGATTCCGTATAGCTCACATCTCACCCGGAGTGATGAACTTGAAGAAGAAGGAGTTCCACAACCTGAAACAGCGTCACCGCAGTGTGGCTGAGTACATTGAGGAATTCAATAATTTGGCGCGCTATGCACCGGATGAAGTTGATACGGATGCAAAGAGGAAGGAGAAATTCCACGAAGGACTTAATGATGAGTTGAACCTGCAGCTGTCTATTGCCTATGTTCCAACCTATCAATAACTTTGTGACAAGGCTACCATCTTGGAAAACAAGATGAAACAGGTTGAGAGCAGAAAGAGGAAGCATGGCTTTGATAAGCACAGCTCGGGATCATCTCACAAGCGTTCCCATCATGATGATAGTGGAAGTTCTGGGTTCCAAAAACATGGGAAGTACAACAACCACCATAACCACAACCATCACCATGACAACAAGCATCATCGAAGTCATGACAATGACAAGTATAAGAACCAGAAGAGTGGACACAAGAGCCACCACAGTGGGAGTGGAAGTGGAAGTCGGACTGTAAAGAAATATCTCAGTCAGGTTGAATGCTTCAAGTGTAAGAAGATGGGACACTATGCTAATGAGTGCCCAGAAAAGAAAGTTGAAGGTGCCAACAAGCCAAATCCCTTCCAAAAGGGACAAGTGAACCACATCAATGTGGAAGAAATATATGAAGAATCTGATGCCGTGGCTGGTAAGTTGAAGCTCAATTCTATTCTAGCACTTGTTCTTTTTGATACTGGCGCATCACATTCATTCATATCAAGAGCATTTGTTGATAAAAATGGACTTCCAGTTGAAACTATTGGGTGTCCTATAAAAGTAAGCTCTCCTGGTGGAGAAATGATAGTGAACTCTAGATGTCATGATCTAGTGATAGAATTTGGGAAGTATAAGTTTCCCGTTAGTTTGATAATCCTAGATTCCCAAGGATTGGATGTTATTTTGGGAATGGATTGGATGAATAATTGTGCAAATCGTACTGTCACACTCACAACCCCGGATAAGAAACGTATTAGATTCAAGTCTAACTATGAATCAAAAGGGAGTAAGCTAAATTCTATTAAGGGGGTTAGCATAGACAGTGTGCTAATTGTGAGAGAGTATCTAGATGTATTTCTGGAGGAATTGCCTAGAATTCCACCAGATAGAGATGTTGAGTTTCTGATAGACTTACTGCCAGGATCTGTACCAATAGCGAAGAGACCTTACAAGATGTCAGTTGATGAGTTGAAAGAACTCAAGAAACAGCTTGGGGAACAGTTGCAGAAAGGATTTATTCAACCAAGTTATTCGTCTTGGGGTACACCAATTTTGTTTGTTGAAAATAAAGATAGAAGTCAAAGGTTAATGCATAGATTACCGTTCACTCAATGAGGTAACTATCAAGAACAAATATCCTTTGCCTAGAATCAACGATCTGTTTGATCAGCTAGAAGGAGCCCGAGTGTTCGCAAAGATTGATCTCCGATCAGGCTACTTTGAGCTAAAGATTAGAGAGAAAGACATACCTAAAACATCTTTCACCACTAGGTATGGATTGTATGAGTAAACCATTATGCCATTTGGTTTGACAAATGCACCAGCCTACTTCATGAATATGATGAACAAGGTGTTCATGGAATTTCTTGACAAGTTCGTTGTCATTTTCATCGATGACATTTTGATCTATTCCAAGAGCAATGAAGAGCATGCAGAACATTTGCGATTGATACTTGAGAAGCTTAGGGAGCATAAGCTATATGCCAAATTCAGCAAGTGTGAATGTTGGCTGAATGAAGTCGGATTTCTCGGACATATAGTGTCAGGTGATGGTGTAGCAGTTGATTCCGCAAAAGTGTCAACTGTAACTGAATGGGAATCTCCTAAGTCAGTGAAAGAAGTTTGTAGTTTCCTTGGCTTGGCAGGATACTATAGAAGATTCATTGAGAATTTCTCAAAGGTAGCTAAGCCAATGACGGAGTTACTTAAGAAAGACAAGAAATTTGATTGGACTGAAGAATGTGAACTCAGTTTCCAAGAGTTGAAGAAGAGACTTGTGACAGCACCAGTCTTATGTCTGCCAGATTTGGAGAAAGTTTTCCAAGTATATTGTGATGCATCTCACCAAGGATTAGGTGCAGTTTTGATGCAAGAAGGGAAAGTTGTGGCTTACGCCTCGAGACAACTCAAAACTCATGAAGTGAATTACCCTACTCATGATTTGGAGTTAGCCTCTGTTGTCCATGCACTCAAAACATGGAGACATTATCTTTTGGGAAAGCGTTGCGAAGTGTTCACAAATCACAAAAGTTTGAAGTATATCTTCACTTAGAAAGAAATCAACATGAGACGAAGAATATGGCTAGAACTCATCAAGGACTATGACTTGAGTTTGCAATACCACCCCGGTAAAGCAAATGTTGTAGCAGATGCATTAAGCCGTAAAGTTTATGTGAATGGCCTCACTAAGGGAGAATTGCCAGATGATCTGTGTGCCCAATTCAAAGATCTCGGATTGGAGATAGTGCCCGAGGGACATCTCATGTCATTGGATGTTCAACCCACATTGTTGGACAGGATCAGGGAAGCCCAAAAGATGGACAAGGAAATTGAAGAGATTAAAGGAAAAATTAGCAAAGGGAAAGCCAAAGGATTCCATGAGGACAAACAGGGTACTTTATGGTATGGAAAACGTATCTGCATTCCGCAAGATCCGGAGCTTCGGAAACTGATTTTACAATAAGCACACAACTCACCGTATTCCATTCATCCGGGTAACACCAAAATGTACATGGATGTGAAGGAAAGATTTTGGTGGAATAATCTCAAAAAGGACATCGCAGAACATATTGCTTTGTGTGATGTATGTAGTAGAGTGAAAGCAGAACATCAGAAACCAGCAGGACTGTTACAACCACTACCTATTCCTGATTGGAAGTGGGACAAGATTAGCATGGATTTCATCACCGGACTGCCAAGGACTAGACCAGGATATGATTCTATTTGGGTCGTGGTAGATCGCCTAACTAAAGTGGCTCATTTCATACACGTGAAGACAACATATACAAGTGCTAAGTTAGCCAAGATTTATATGAATAGGATTGTGTGTCTGCATGGAGTACCCAAGAGTATTGTATCTGATAGGGGAACTCAGTTCACTTCACATTTTTGGAGGCAACTGCATGAGTCATTGGGAACGAGATTGGAATTCAGCACTGCTTTTCATCCCCAGACTGATGGACAGATAGAAAGGACCAACCAGATTCTAGAGGATATGTTGAGAGCATGTGCCCCAGACTATGGTGCTAGTTGGGATGAAAGTCTGCCTTACGCATAATTCTCTTACAACAACAGCTATCAAGCTAGTATTGAGATGGCACCGTTTGAATTTCTCTATGGGAGAAAGTGTACTACACCATTGCTAGGAGTGGTGTTGGAGAAATAAATTTGTTCGGACCAGAACTAATCAAGGAAGCTGAAGAGAAAGTCAAGTTGGTAAAGGACAGATTGAAGGTAGCACAGTCCCGATAGAAGAGCTACGCAGATCCAAAGCGTAGAGAAGTCACCTATGAGGTGGGTGATAGAGCATATCTGAGAGTCTCACCACTTTGTGGAGTGAAGAGATTTGGAGTCAAAGGAAAATTGGCACCAAGATATGTTGGACCATTCAAAATTTGAAGTCACAAAGGAGAAGTGGCTTATGAGATTGAGTTGCCTGAATCACTGTCTGCCGTTCACAATGTGTTTCACGTGAGTTAGTTGAAGAAATGCCCTCCGGAGATGGAAGAGACTTCTTTGAAGGATACTATACCTTTGGAAGAGGTCCAGTTGGAAAGTGATCTCACCTATGAGGAAAAACCTATCAAGATTCTTGAGACTGCAGAAAGGGTTACTCGGACTAAGACTATCAAATTCTGCAAAGTTCAGTGGAACCATCATTCCGAAGAGGAAGCAACTTGGGAAAGAGAAGATGACCTTCGGAAAGACCACCCTCACCTATTTGCTACCCAATCCGAATCTCGAGGGCGAGATTCACCTTAAGGGGGTTAGATTTGTAACATCCCAAAAATCATGATTTATAAAGTTTGCATATCATCCATGCATGCATAAGCAATTGTTTAGTTTTCAAACAAGATTTCAAAAATCAGAAACCATTTAGGTGCTCATTATTTTATGCAAGGAAGGCAATGGTTTGTTTCTACTTTCAAAATATGAGAATATTTTGATTTAGCCAGAAATGTTAAGGGCTTATGCAAATCTAGCACAAAGATTTTCAAAACAAAGATCAAAAACTAAAACCATTCATATGCCTAATAGATATATTCAAATAAGGCATGGTTTTATTTTATTTTTGAATGGATCAAAGTATCCTGGATTAAACAGTAGTGTTTTATACACAATTATGAGCTTGGTTTACACTACAAAAATCCAGAGAAAGTTTGAAATCAAACTCATTTGAATTTGGGTTGAATTTGATTCCTGAAAAATCAAAATATAAAAAGAGTGAGAAAATAAGAAAAGGCCGGCGCCACCTATTCGGCCCAGCAACAGAAGAATCCTAGCAAGCCCACCCGGGCCATTTCCCTCTCTCTCTCTCTCTCACGTGAGCAAAACCTACCCCGCACTCGCTGACCAGTGGCCCCAGACGCCACGTCGTCATCGTCCCCAAACCCCGCACCCCCGACCCCGTCTTCGCTGCCGTTACCTCCATCACTGCCGTGATTGAAGCGGCCTTAATTGCCGATCACTTCCGCATAATTTCCTCGCCCCTTGCCGGCTATTTAACCCCCTCCTCTCTCCGCTCCTTTCCCCTCACTCAGCACTCTCTCTCTGCCACCAGGCTATCCACAATTTAACTCGCACCGCCACGACACCGAACGACTCCGACAACTGATTCTGGTGAGTCCAGCGCGCCCCGCCCCCTCTCATTCACGCGAGCGTGCTTGCCAGACTCTTGCGCTCCTTCTAATGCCTCTGGTTTGCCTGCTTGTGACCCAGGTCATCGCCCTCGTCACCGTTTGCAAACACCTGAGGCACAGCTCAACTCCGGCGAACAAATTAGGTAAACCCCGTGCTCCCCTTGACCCTGTTTCACGCGACTGTATTTGTCATGTCCTTGCGCACCTCCTGATGCCAGCCGTTTGATCTCTTGCACCATAGGTCATCGTCTTCGACTCCGACAGTGAGCACCCGACACGCGAACGAACTCCGACGAGGAATAGCTGATGTATCCGTGCGCCCCCGCCCCAGCCACGTTGAGCATCCCCACGTCCTCGTGACCTCGGTAAGCGCTAGCACACACTCTCTACCCCTCTGACCTCGCCGGCGTGTCACCGCCCGTGTCGTCGCTGCCGCCAGCGCCATTCGCGCCGCTAGAGTTTGGTCGAGCAGGTCTGATCCGTTGGATCTGGATCTAATGGCCACGATTAGATGACTAGGCGAAGCGGTATGATTAGATCTCGGCCATGCATCGTCACTTAGATCCTACGGTTCGCAAGCATGATCCGCCCTAACCGGTACGCACCAATCAGAGACTGCCGCGTGGCTAGGTTTTAGATAAAAAATCTGGATTTTCATCTATTAGTTATTTAAACTTGTAAATTCAATAACTTTTGCTCTGTTTATCCAAAAAATACAAATAATATATCAATGGATTCACAAAATTAAATCCTACGCATCTGTAGGCTTGGTTTTGTATTTTGTCTCTATTAAAATGGAATTTTATGCAGAGACATTTGTAGGCTTATTTTGTGTATAGAAATTATTTAGAAAATGTTTTTAAAGCCAAATTAAGTTTATTTAGTGTATAAATGTTTTGTTTAGTGTTTAGTACTGTTTAATTGTCTTGTTGGGTTTGATTAAAATCATCACATGGCATTTGCATGCATTCATATATTTTTGCTTGATTGTTTGGAATATAAATTTGGTGTTATCATTTTATGTGTAGATTTTGGTGATAGTGGTGATTGTGATTGTGAGGATTATTGCTACTCCCCGAACTATCAAGGAAAGTGGTGCTTCATATTTTTGTCCCAATATTTTGACTATGCATTAGTGATATTTTGTATAGGGCTTGCATGATGTTTTTGCTAAGTATCTATATGCTATGCTTGGGAAATCCTAGTAGTTGTAGACTTGTTAGAATTTTCTCTAAGTTAAGGTACTTACTATATTGCCATGCTTAACCTAGCTAGTAGAAAAAAAGGGTGGATTATATACATGCTATGGAAAATGTTTCTAAGTCTTTGACTTGAGTTTTGCTTAATAAAACAACTAAGTGAATGAATCACCTGGGTGGAATGGTATGTTTGGGATATGATGAGTGGTTACACAAGGCCCATATCTATGGTCTACCTTGTGTATCACACTTGTGGAAATCCACCCAGGAACAAAGGGATTTGAGATGCCATATGTTAAGAAGCTTCTAGTGCAGCCACATGGCAATATGGGCTCTGCCTGGATCATATAGGTTGCAATAACTTAGCCAAATGGACAGTTGGTGGTAGGGGTGATAGGTTTGGAATGCGACCATCTTGGTCTAAGGGAAGGCTTCTGAAAGATCTTGTCTCGATGCATGTCGAGTCTTGTGGGGAAAGTGCACCACCTCTCGAGAAGGAAGAATCTAAGTACTTAGCCGTGTCCCTGGAAATGGACAAATTTGAGCATCAAGACATGAAAGCTATCAAGGATCTCCTCATCCCAATTTCTAAGTTAAAAACTTGTGGTTGAATAAGGGTAAAGGTTCACCAATGTCTATTGGTGGTTCCTTGGGAGTTTTTGTCAAATAAAAACTTAGTGTTTTCAACTGATAGGTAAAACCTACTTTGAGCAAAGCAAGCCTAAGCTACACTTATCCAAATTCATGTAGAAGCTAGAAACTATTATTCTACTAAGGTATCACTTGCAAATACTATTCCAATGTATTGACCCACTGTGGCTGTAACTTGTGATATTGCAGGTTACTCTGATGAGGATTAGGGTTATGAGTCTACACTCAACATGTTTGCCTGTGGCACATGAAGATGAAGACTTTACTTTATTTTGTTATGTTGAACTCTTGTACTAGCCTATGGCTATGGAGCTATAAAAGACTATGTTATCTCTGGAATGCCGATGTAATAATGACCTTTGTTTCTGTGTACTTCATCTTAAACTGTGGATGCTAGCAATTGATCCAGGGACTAGCATTGCAATCACAGGGACCTTTACCTTTATAAAGTTGGGGTCTTACACTTTCTTGGCACAGTCGATTAATCCTTTATGTTTTAACATCCAATCCATGCCTAGTACTACTCCCAAACCTTTAGTTCCAAGTACTATTAGATTAGCATAAAAATCTATGCCATGGATTCGGATAGGGACGGCCTTGCAAATTTGTCTAGCTTTTGTGGTTTAACTAGGTATTTGAACTATCATAACATGCTTCAATTTGGTTGGTTGAATCTTACTAGTGCATGCAAATTCTTCAGTAACAAATGAGTGTGATGCTCCAGAGTCAAAGAACACTCTGGAAAGTACTGAGTTAACAGAAAACATACCTAGCACGACATCTGGTGCTTCTTGGGCTTCTTCAGCATGCATGAGAAAGATACGACCGTTGCGGTTGAGCGAATTCCCTGGGGCAAACATTCTTCCAGGCTAAACACGATGCTGCTGCTGAGCTGGGGCATTTGCATTGGGGGCTGCGGCAATCTTCTTGGGGCACTCATTGGAATAGTGACCTTTGGTTCCACATTCATAACAAGTCACTTGAGACTTGTCCTTTACTGCAACAGGCACAACATTGCTTCCAGTTCTTGGGGCAGTGTTGGTGTTGGTGGCGGCATTGTTGTTGTTGAACTTGAGCAGGGCTAGATTGAAATTGCTGGGGTTGCCGGGGTTGTTGTGATTTCCTCCGGGCCTTGGGTTTCCATGGTTGGGATAGGTTGGACGGTTCATCGGGGGTCTGTTGGTTCTTGGGGCAAATCCCGGAGATGGGTTGGGGCGATACTTTGGTGTATGATGGGTTCCTGGTTGATGCATCGTGCGATGCTTGCGGTTCTCATTGGCTTGGTTGATCTTGCCTTCCATCTGAATGGTAGAGTACACTATGGCTTCAATATCAGCAAACGGGGTATTGACTAACACTGTGTGCATCTCATCATGCAGACCATTCAGGAATCTCTCGTTATTCTTGGCTTCAGTGTCTATCTTATCCGGTGCATACCTAGCCAATGACAAAAATTTGTCACGGTACTCCACTACGGTCATCCTGACTTGCTTTAGTTCCCTGAATTCATCTCTCATCCTCTTGATCAAACCCGGTGGCACTTGGGTTCTGCTGAACTTGATTTTGAACTCTTGCCAAGTCATCATTTGACCTCCATTCATGGCACGAACGCTGTTCCACCATGCTCTTGAATCTCTGGCCAGGTAGTGGGTAGTAAACAGTACCTTCTCGTTGGCTTCCACCTCTGCAACTTCTAGGTTGTTCTCCCTGGTTTCCAGCCAATCATCGGCATCTAGAGGCTCTTTAGACTTAGTGAAAATGGGTGGATTGATGTTCTGGAAATTCTTAAGCTTAGATCCATGGTTGTCGTGATTTCCATGGCCTTGGTTGTTGTTGTTGGCCATCTGAGCGATGTGCTAAAGGGTGGCTAAGTTGGCTTGACGTTCGGCTCTTTCAGCTTCGCGGTCCAAAACCAACATTTTCAAGATTTGCAGCATCAGGTCCGGGGATGAATTGCTTCCTCCGCGAGGCATCTGAAGATTGAGATAGATCATGAGAAAAGAGGGAAATTTCTAAGGTTCAGGGTTTTGATTTGGAAAAAAAATTGAAGCTTGACTCAGATTTTTTTCTAGCAACTTACTTTTCATTCATTCATTCATAGCACACGATACAAACACACACCACAACAAAGGAAAATGGATGGTTTTAGGAACCGTTCTGTGAAACTACGATACAGTGGGACCAAATACAAATCACTAATGCTAGTGCTCAAGTGCTACTACTCCTCGGAGTCGGTGTCCTCATCATCATCGTCAATGAAGGCGAAGTCATCCTCATCGGTAAAGAAGTCCATGGCCTGATCCTCCAGAAAGTCATCATCATCACTAAGATAGGAGTAGGGGTCTCCACGAAGGTCCTCCCCTGCATTATCCCTCTCCTCCAGCTGCATGTCTCTCTCGTGGACAGTCTCCTCCAACTCTGTGATCTTGTGGCGGAGATGGGCAATGATGCGCTCCTCCTTGTCGAGCTGACGACGACGAGACTGGCGATCCTTCACTAGCATGGAAATGGTCTGATCCTTCTTGGCGGCGATGGTGTACTTGTGGTTGGCGTAGGAGCGGGCATTGTCTAATTCCTTCTGCCGGGCATACATCATGAAGCTGAGGTGGTCCAATTGACTCGTTAGCTCATGGTGATATGGGGCCTCTAGTGGCTGTCCCATAACATCACGCCTTGGGTAGAACTCAAAGCGGGTACCCTTGATCAGATTAATACTCTGCCCACACAGACGGGCAAGAGCTTCCTACATTGCCATGGCAAGTCCATCGAGCCAGTTGTTCTCTCTCAAGGTGAACTGAATTCCGCCCGAGGTGGGGTCTTCAATCTTTCATCGAAGACTGGCAACAACTAGCCATTGCAACTCCTCTCCTTCCTGATCGTTGAGCTGAGCTCCGAAGAACTCGGGGTGCAGATGCTCCAGCATTTCTGACAGCTGGTCCAAGTCACGCTCAAAGATGAGGTCTCCTCCATTCCTCAACTGATAGAACTTTCTATACTTCACGTCCATCTATAAGAATATAGGATGATTAAGTTAGTAGAGTGATCAAGTGTGTCAAATTTTATTTAAGTTTGCAAGAATTTTTTAGGAACATGAATTTTTGATGAAAGAGTCTAAGTGATAAGAATGGGAATAAGTTTTCAAAAATACTCACTTCCTTGGTTTTGAAACTAAGTTTTTGATTCAAATGTCCATTCTAAACTAGGGCCTCCTATGGTCAGGATGGCTCTGATACCAACTTGTCAACACCCGGATTTTTAATCCCAGATGCCTGTTATGCCATACATCGTAATCCCAAGATTACCATTTTTGCGAGACATAATAGATTGGATATCACAGTACATCATCCATTACAAACCTCACATAAGGTATTACAACAAATAAGGATCACATGATGCAGTCTTAATACAATTCAAGCAGCGGAATAACGTAATAATAACGATAGCATGGGCGAAGCTCCATCTTCATGGTCACAGGCAATGCTGACGATGGGAGATGATCCTAGTGGTCGTAACCTTCCTGTTGTCCGTCTTCCTGATAGTCCTCTTTATAGTATGGCCTCGGGAATAGCCAGGGACAAAGCCATGAGTACTCTTTAAGTACTCGCAAATGAATACTAACAAGTAAGGTGGTTTTGAATAGGTAGTACTAGGCTCTAGGTTGTTTTGCATAAAGCCAGATTTATCTCTATTGAGTTCAGAAGCAAAGAAAGATAGTTGAAAGTTTTATAACACCTAAGTGGGAACTTGAATTTCATGTCACAACTCTATTGTGATCAAGTCAAAGTCATAAATCATTACACAAGTCATTTTGAAAACATCTGACAACGAAATAGTATGGCCACTCCAACTGTCCATAACCACGGACGCGGCTATTAGAATAGTTTGACACTCTGCAGAGGTGGTACACTTTCACCACAACATTCGATACATCCGTCAGGAACAAATCCTGAATTCACCATACTCAGTATGCGGATAATCAATCCTAACCTTTCAATTACACGCCCTAGTATAGGCACCTCTCATGTGAGTTTGGCCTCCCAACCATGACCAATTGTCATGTTGGGAACTGCACAGGTGGACAATCTTCACAAGGTAGCCTCAGCTCAAACCTTGGCCGCAAGGGAACCCATACTAAGGTATATAAATTTCCAGTCAAGCCCTACCCAATTTTCGGTTATTGTGGTTGTACGGTAAAATTGGAATGGTATCGCATCCAGACAACCATCAGTTTTATAAAGGGCTAAGGCTCATACCTTAACATTTTCATCATCAAAATCATCTGGTGTTCAAGAACACATGGAAAAATATTTCATTAGAATGACTCATCATTCTAAGGTTTTCATAACCATTTTCACCAAGTATTCCCATATAAAGTGATCAAGTTTTATGCTTAGCACTAGCCTCAACAAGTGGGGGTAAACACTAATGAGGGGTGGTAATCAAGTGTGAATTATCTAAGTTCAATCTCATGCCTCAGGATGACATCAAGATTTATCTAACTTAGGTCAAGTTTTATGCTCTTTATGCTACCTTCCGATATCTTTCTAAAGTCTACAAGTCACTAAGTAGACTCCAAAAGAATCTTTGATAAAGAAATAAAATAACTAAGCTTGCAAGTAAAACTAGGATTTGGTGTCATCAAGTGTGTATAATCACATATGCTTAAGGCATCTAGTTTGCATAGTATCATGCGAGTTTTAGCTTGCCAAGTCAACTAGTAGTATTAGGCTTGCATAATTGCAAGTATAAGCTTGATCAGGTAATAGCTTGCCTTGTGCAGAGTAGTGGTTGAAGTTCTCCTCGGCTTCTTCCTCGTAGTATCCTCCTTCCTCCTCGTATCCTTGGTCGATAATAGCGTCTATAAATAAATACGAGATACACAATCACCATACAATACTTAACTACTTTTACTTATCACACCAAGGTTTTCACTAGATGATCTAGCATCATCACAAACATTACAATCATCCAAGCACGTGTCTTATTTATTTTATTTTGGAGAAGTAATTTCTACTCATTGAAAAACTACTTAAGATTTAATATTCTCCAACTAAAACATGGGATCATCTTGACACATGTCATCACCACATATTTCAGTACTTGGGAAAGTGATTTAAAGTGGTGTCACAATTTAATAAGGTTTAACATTTTTATTTTTATTAAATAAAGTGACTAGAAATACCTATTGGGCATTCTTTTGTTACTTGTCCATTATTTATGCAAGTAAACCTATATATTTTGAAAGGTCTTGTTAAATATGATTTTTGAGAGTTGGAATCAACTCAAAATCTTTTGTGGTTGAATTTTGAAAAATGTTTGAATGCAGAAAAGCTTCTGCCTTGTTATTTTTACTATAGATGATCTACAAATCCAATGGGCTTGGATTAAGAACTCCAGTCTCTTCCTAACAAAATTGGTTTCATGCATTTTGGTTCAGTGAATCGACCTGTGTTGATTTTTTAATCTAGGTACAAAACTAGGTTTGAAACTAAATTGATAAAACCGAAATTTGAATTACTGGGTTGCGCGGGATGTTAACTGGGCCGGCCCACGGTGCAGAGTGCACGCGCGGGTGGGTTTAAGTGAATGACCCCACCAGTCAGCGAGACAGGGGTGCGAAGTGGTACGAGGTGATCTAGACCGCATGATCAAACTCTAATCCAACGGCTGTGACCTATCGTCTCCGTCGGGTAACGCCGGCGAGACAGAACCCTAGCGCGGCCAGTGGGGGTCTATGGGGGCTCACTGGGGCTCAGGCGATGGGGCGAATGACGAAGTCGATGATGGTTAATATCCTGGTACCGGTGGCTTCTCTTGGGGCGGCTCCAATCAACGGCTCCTTTCTTCTTCCTCCGCGGCAGACTCCGGCCAAATTCCGACGATGTGCTGCCCTCCTTGCTCCAGGGGTGAGGTGGGGTGCTTCTGAGAGAGAGGGGAGTGAGATGGTAGGAAGAAATCAAGCGGGGGTGGTCTCTATTCATAGTGCCCGAAGGGGACCGAAGGGCGCGGGCTAAGTTCGTCGGTGTCGTCGTCACAGCGAGCTACTGGCATGGGCAAAGGTAGGGGACGGTGTTGTGTTCCCTGGCGAACCTCAACAGCATGGTTACATGGTGTGCAACGATGCGAGACGGTCGGTTTAGGGGTTCGTAGCATGGAAAACAAAAAAATTCTACCGCATGCAAACAAACAAGCCAAGATCTATCTACTAGATTTTAGCAACGAGTCGATTAGAGTACTCACCCTCAAAGATTCCAAAGCGGTTAACGAGAGCAGATTCTCGTGGGTGATGTAGTCGTACACTTGACGATATCAAGACCGCATAGACAATCCTTCTGGTGCTGCATTCCGGTAGCGCTTTGCAGTTGGTCACACATTCGGTACTTGATGAAGACCTTCCTCTCCCTTGTTCCAGCAGGCAGCGTAGGTTGTAGTTCTCCCCTCGCGATTCCGACAGCACGACGGTGTGGTGTCGGAAGTAGAGGGAAGATCCCGCAGGGCTTCGCCTAAGCCGGTGAGAGTTATGGTGGATCTAGGGTTTCCCGACGATCTAGGGTTTAGAAGGCCGGGAGGAGGAGGAGTTGTCGGCGGCGGCTAGGGCGGCGGCTGGCGACGGCGGCGTGCGGTGGCGGCGCACGGGTGTGGGGAGGGCTTGCTTGGTCTATGTTTGGGGCAACCCTCCCCCTCTATTTATGAGAGGGGCAGCCTTGGGAAGGGAGGGTTTGAATCCAAACCCAAACCCAAGTTGCATTGAAGGAAGGACTCTTTCCTTCTTCCACTAGGAAACCATTATTCCAGTTTGACTTTTCAAACCTCCCGTTTGACTTTTAATTTAGAGTTTTAATTCTCTCTTGCAAATGCCCAAACCAAGTGACCTAGGATATGATCCAATCATTCCACTTACCCATGACACATTCATGGACCATTCCCCTTCCGGTCCGGTGAACCTTCTAGAACGTTCTAGAACCTCTCCGATGAAAACATCGAAATCATTCCCGAACTCCGGAATCGTACTTTCCTTATATGAATCTTATTCTCTGGACCATTCCGGATCTCCTCGTGATATCCCGGATCCCATTCGAGACTCCGAACAACATTCGGTATCCCTACTAACATTCCATATCTACTAAACAACATCGAATCCTTAAGTGTGTCTCCCTATGGTTCGTGAATTATGCGGACATGACCGAGACACTTCTTCGATAAATAACCAATAGAGGAATCTGGAAATTCATATGGCTCCCACATATTTCTATGATTACTTTGCGATCGAATGAACCACTTACATACGATACCAATTTCCTTTTGTCTCGCGATAGTTTACTTATCCGAGGTTTGATCATCGGTATCTCTGCATACCTAGTTCAACCTCGTTACCGATAAGTACTCTTTTCTCGTTCCCGTGATATGTGATCCCTTGTGAGCTAGTCACATGCTTGCAAGCCAATCGGATGACATTCCACCGAGAGGGCCCAAAGTATATCTATCTGTCATATGGATGGACAAATCCCACTCTTGATCCATGTGCCTCAACACATACTTTCCGAACACTCAATGCCACCTTTATATCCACCCAGTTATGGTGTGGTGTTCGATGTCATCAAAGCATCCTTACGATGATGGTGATTAGCATGATCTCATGGTCGAAGGAATTAGGTTACTATGTATTAGAAAGCTTATAGCAAATGAACTATTAAAATGACTTTATCTTAATGCTACGCTTATCTATAGGAGTATGTCCATCATACCATTCTCCTAATGATATGATCTTGTTGTTAACAACATCTCAATGTTCATGATCGGGAAACCACGATCATCTATTAACCAACAAGCTAGTATTATAAAGAGGATTTACCAGGCACTATAATTTAGTTTACAAATCACACAAGTATTAATGTTTCCGGTTAATACTGTTATAGCACGAATGTAAACATTTATCATAAACACAAAGATATAATAATAACCACTTTTATTATTGCCTCTAGGTCATATCTCCAATATTCGGAACATCGCGGCGCTCTAGGCGGGTCTGACGGGAAAATTCATGGCTCACGGGTTGTCCTGGTCACGCGGCGATGAACGGGCTTGTCTGCGGGGTTGCTAGGGTGGTCGTGATCATGCTTGCACGCGGAGAGGGTGGCGCATGTTATGTGGGTTTGAATCCAACGTGCTTGGATTAATAACTCCAGTATCTTCCTAACAAAATTGGTTTTATGCATTTTGGTTTAGTGAATCGGCCTGGGTTGATTTTTGAATCTAGGTACAGAACTAGGTTTGAAAATAAATTGATAACACCTAAATTTGAATTACTGGGTTGCACGGGATGTTAACTGGGCCGACCCATGGTGCACAGCGCATGCACGGGTGGGTTTAAGTGAATGACCCCACCAGTCAGCGAGACAGGGGGTGCGAAGCGGTACGGGGTGATCTAGACCGTACGATCAAACTCTAATCCAATGGTTGTGACCTATCGTCTCCGTCGGGCAACCCCGGCGAGACAGAACCTTAGCGCGGCCAGTGGGGGTCTATGGGGGCTCGCCGGGGCTTAGGCGAGGGTCAGCGATGGGGGCGAACGACGAAGTCGACGACGGCGAATCTCCTGGTACCGGCGGCTTCTCCTGGGGCGACTCCAATCAACGGCTCCTTTCTTCCTCCTCCACGGCAGACTCCGGCCAAATTCCGGCGATGTGTTGCTCTCCTTGCTTCGGGGGTGAGGTGGGGTGCTTCTGAGAGAGAGGGGAATGAGATGGTGTGAATAAATCGAGTGGGGGTGGTCTCTATTTATAGTGCCCGAAGGGGACCGAAGGGCGCGGGCTGAGCTCGTCGGTGTCATCGTCACAGCGAGCTACTGGCATGGGCAAAGGTAGGGGACAGTGCTTTGTTCCCTGGTGAAGCTCAACGGCATGGTTACACGGAGTGGGACGGTGCGAGACGGTCGGAACATCGCAGCACTTTGGGCGGGTCTGATGGCAAAATTCATGGCGCACGGGTTGTCATGGTCGCGCGACGACGAACGGGCATGTCTGCGGGGTTGCTGGGGTAGTGATGATCAGGTTTTCACGCGGCGAGGGTGGCGCGCGTTCTGTGGGCATGTGTCGCGGGTGGCGCTCTGGCACGCTCTCGGCACGCTTGCAGAGAGGCTGGGCACGCTTGGGCTGTGTGGTCCAGGGGTTGGCTGCGCTTTGGCATCGAACATAGGGTGGCGGTGGACGGTGGAGTGCCTGCTAGACAAGGTTGGCGAGGCTAGAGCTGCTCCTAGCTGACTGGCGACATTGGGGTGGCAATGATGCTCTCGGCATGCTTGCCATTGATGGCATGGTCGGTTACAGTGAGCTAGAGTGGCTTAAACAAGTTAGATGATCTACTGAGAGGGTAGTGTGAGCTAGAGAGGGAACAAGTTAGGCCAAAATTACTGCTCACTATAGTGTTTAATGTTTGTTGGTTTGGTGTGTGCAAGGTGTTTGATGAAATGGCCGAAAGAGATTCAAATTTGAATTTTTGATTCAAACTTTTTGGGTGTACTAGTTACATACACAGTAGTCTCTGGTTAGTTGGAAAGGTCAAGGTGAATTGGTTTGGTTGGTTTTTGAGAATTGGTGATCTTCACATATGATAAAGATTCAAATTTGAATTGCCATTTGAATCAAGTTGCCAAATGTTTTTGTAAGTTTGAAAGGTGGGATTGGGTTCAATTTTACTTGGTCTAGCAAGGGGTGGAATGTGAAAAATAAATGAATAAAATAAAACTTTGTTGGATTTTCAGGGCCAGAAGAAACTTTTTGAATTCAATTGGAACTTCAAACCCATTTGAATTAAATAAAACCTAAAGGGATTTAAAAAGATAAACATTTAATAAAAGGAAAAATAAAAACAATTGGAAATACTATTTTGAAACAATTAAATGAAAAGATTATTTTCAAATGAAATAGAAGTTTTACAAATAAGGATTATTTTATATAAGCCAAATTAAACCTTGGCCAAGCTTTTGAATTAAACATTTTGTTTTGAATAAAAATAACAAAGGTTTTATTTAAATAAATTAATAAGGATTTGATATCCAACTTTATTTAAATAAAAGGTTTTATCATTTTAATTAAAATATCAAAACTTATTAAATTGTTTTAAATAAATTTTCTAAGTATTTTATTTTCTTAATTAAAACCTACTAAAGTGTTTTGGCTTTATTTTAGATTTCAAAATAAATATCTCAATAAAACAAATTCTATTCGATTTAATAATGAAAGTCTATTATATTTAATTAATAATGGACTCTAAAATAAAAGGTTATTTTGTTTTAAACAAATTTCCAAGTATTCTATATTTCCCAAATAAAACCTACTGATTTGGTTTTGAAAATATTTAGGTTTCAAATAAATATTTTATTAATAAAATCAAACTCTATTTGATTTAATAACTAAGGCCATTTTATTTAAATTATCAATGGACCCTAAAGTAAAAGGTTATTTTGTTTTAAACAAGTTTTCCAAATATTCTTATTTCCAAATAAACTACTGATTGGTTTTGAAAATATTTGGAGTTCAAATGAAGATTTTATTAAATAAACCAAACCCTATTTTATTAATAAACCATGGACCATTTTACTTAATTAATAAATAGAACCTAAAAAGATTTAAAATATTATTTTTATTTTGGATTTTGGTTCATGTTACTGAACATAACTAATTTCAATATTACAAAGTTTGAGTGTTGTTTGAATGGATTTGAACCATGTTTGTTTTTTTGGAAATTCAAAACAGAAAAATAGAAATAGAAAAGGGAAAAAGAATTCAGAAGAAAAAAAATAGGAAATGGACCTGACCCAACCCAACTAGCCCAACACAGCCCAATCCAGCCCAGCACCTCACCCCGAAAGAAACGATTCGCACCAATTAGTTAACCCGAGTGACACTGACCGGTGGACCTCCCCCTCGTTTCTTTTCCCACTGACCAGCGGACCCCACTCCTCCTGTTCTTCCTCCCCACCCGCACGACCCCTTCTCCCCCTCGCCGGCCGTTGCAGGCCTTGATTTCGTGGCATCAATTCTCCTTAACGCGGCCACCTTAACTCGCAGCGATCAAGCACCTTTAAACGCCAGCGCATCCTCTCTCATTCCCCTCTGCCCCCTCCCCAAAGCATGCCCCAGGCCGCCCCAATTCCTCCTCGAGCTCCTCTATTCCGACCACCGTCTCCGGCCAATTCAGGCTAGTACACGCCACCCCGAGCCTCCCTGAGCATGCTGGCAACTTCCCCACTCCCAGACACTTCTCCACGTGCCCTTCATTCAACCGCGGGCGCCCCGAAGCGTCGGATTTGACAAGCTCCGACAGCGCCGCCGTCTGTTCCTTCTCCGACGACGTTTTCCAGGTGAACCAGGTCGCCCCTCTTCTTCTCGTTCACGCACACGGCACCCCTGTGATCTCCTGCGTCTAACCTTACCCTCGGTTGTTCTTCTCATGACCTGTAGCGACGACTCCGACCACGATTGAGACCACCCGACGTCGTTCTATACTCCGGCGAGCAATCGCAGAAGTACCTGAGCACCCCCTGCCACGACAAGCACACGTCGAGCATCACCCCGTCCTCGCGATCTCGGTAAGCCTACTCTCCCCCTCTCTCGCTTCCTAGAACCACCGCAGAGCCACCGCCTGGCCGTGCGCCGCCGCTAGCCACCGTCAGCGCCGCCCCCTTTTGGTCAAACTCGCCAGCACCGTTGGATCTGGATCGGACGCACTAGATAGATCATTTAACGCCGAAGGGGTACGCTTCCAGAACCATACGATCTAACTTAATCCAACGCGTCACAACCGCGATCCAGCCGAACCGGTATCGCCCAGTTAGAAAGCGCCGCGTGTCCCTGTTCTGATTAAAAACAGAATTAGAAACCAGATTTAAAAGCCATTTTCAAACCTCTGTAACTTTCAAACCACACGTCCAAAAATTACAAATTTTATATCAATGGATTCAGGAGAGCAAGACCTAGCCAACCATGCCCTTAGTTTAGCAAATAGTATCTGTTAGCTTGTTTGAATTTACAGAAACATTTGTATGCTTGCTAAGGATGTAAAAATTGTTTAAAAATGAATTTGGGGTTAAAATATTTGGCAATTGGATTGATTTGAACCTACTGACCCTAGGAAACACTTTGTGGACTCAAAAATGTATTTGGTGAAATTAAGAAATGATTCTTTGATTTAAAACCATTTCTAGTCAAATAGAAATGTAATTTATTTATTGAAAATGATTTTGAAGGAAAACTTTTGCAAATTAGTTTGTTGTGACTTTACTGACCCTAGGAACCAACCCTTGGTGTTAAAAATGATTTTGGAAAGATTTAGGTTGGATTACTTGACCTAGCCATTTTCTAGCCAAATAAAAAGAATGGTTTTTGTTATAAAAATATTTATGGAAAGAAAACTTTAAGAAAATGGTTTGATCAAACCCACTGACCCAAAACACCAAGTTTTGCAAATTAGCAACTCATTTGGTGAACAACTTAATAGTTTTGCCTTGATAAAAACATTTTTCACCACATGAAATGATGAATGGATTTAAAATGGTTTATGGATAAAACCCATTTGCAAATGACTTTGCCATTTTGGTAAATGACCAATTTGGAACTTACAAAGTTTACAAGACTAGTGGAGACCATCCTTACAAATAGAACCAACCTTTGCATACTTATGCATGACTTGGATTCCATTACTTTGTGTGTGAAAAATTGTTTGTTTGACTTTGGTTTGGAATGTGAATTGAATTTGTGTTTGCTTGATTGACTTGTAGTGAAGTGTGAGACTAGCAAGATCAAGGAGTGAACCACCATTCCCTACCAAAAAGGCAAGTGATGCTTCATACTTTTTGTCCCATTACTTTCACTGTGCATTAGTGATTTTGCTAAGTAAACTTGCATGAATTTTGCTAAGTATAGACCTTGTTATAGTAAAACCTAGTATATGAATCCTTAGTAGGATTTTCCTAAGTTAAGATTCCTAATACTATCAAGCTTAGCCTAGCTAGTAGAAAACAAGGGTGGAACATATATTCATGCTATGGAAAAATTCTAAGTCCGAGGACTTGAGTTTTGTTTAATAAAACAACTAAGTGAATGAATCACCTGGGTGGAATGGAAGGAATGGTGTATGTTGAGTGGTTACACAAGGCCAGGGGACTGGTGAACCTTGTGTATCTCACTTGTGGATGGCCACCCAGGAACAAAGGGATTTGAGATGTCAAATGTTGAGAAGCTTCAAGTGCAACCACTTGGCAATATGGGCTCTGCCATGATCATATAGGTTGCAAGAACTTAGCCATATGGACAGTTGGTGGTAGTGTTTGATAGGTTGGAACGCGTCCATTTTGGTCTAAGGAAAGGCTTCTGAAAGATCTTGTCTTGGGAAACCAAGTCTTGTGGGGAAAGTGCACCACCTCTGCAGAGTGTAAAATCTAAGTACTTAGCCATGTCCCTGGTAAAGGACAATTTGAGCATCAAGACATGGAAGCAATCAAGAATCTCATCACTCAAATTTCTAAGTTAAAACTTGTGGATTGAACAAGGGTTGTTTGAAGACTTCAATCTTTGATTGAGAGATGCCTTGGAAAGGATCTTCAATCTTTGATTGAGAAAAATGATTTTGTCAAGAAAAAACTTAGTATTTTCAAAAGTTAAGGAAAAATCTATTTTGAGCAATGCAAGCCTCAACTCCACTTAGCCAAATGCATATAGTTGATAGATTCCACAATACTACCATAGTATCACTTGCCAATACAATTCAAATGTATTGACCCTTTGTGGCTGTAACTTGTATGTTGCAGGTTTGATTGATTTTAGTGAAGATTGTTTGATTAGGATTACAAAGTCTGCAACCAACATCTGCCTGTGGCACTTTGAAGATGAAGGACCCCATGCTTATAGTTATTCCGCTGCAATGTAATGTATTAGCCAAATGAGCTATGTATGATGTAATAAAAGTATGTTATTCCTGGTTATAAAGTTATGTTATGACCTTTGTATCTTGATATTACATCTTAACTGTGGATGCTAGCTATTGATCCAGGGACTAGCATTGTAAACACAGGAGGAATCTACCTTATTAGGTTGAGACCCCTACAGATGGTATCAGAGCATTGTGTTTCTTGTAGGATTTGTAAACCCTAGGATTGGACAAAAACCCTTAGCAAAATAGGAGTTATAATTTGTTCCAAAAACTTATTTACAAAAACACTTGTAAATTCTTTCCTCAACCATTTTGGTTTCAACTCTACCTCTCTTCTATTTCAACTTGATGGAAAAACCTACCCATGGCCCAAGACTACACCATGTGCAAAGGACTACTTCAACTTCTTCAACTCTAATGACTTCAACATCTTCAGCATATTCACCAAGGACTTCCAACTTGGATATCACTAAGGACTACAAGTGAGACAAGGAAATCTTACTCAAGATTTTGAGACTGAGGGAATGCAAAAATAAGAAGGAGCCATCAACAATTTTGAAGTATTGCAACCAAGAGTTTTTCTGAAGGAAACCATGATCTCATACAAGAAGAATCAAGAAAGAAGAATCATCACAAGTGAACCATATAGATGGACCACCATATTTTAGTTAAAACAAAACCACCAACTTATGTGGTGTAACAAAAATATTTTGTTGCCTAAAAATGTGCTTGAACTTTGATTGTTTGAGTGAAATGTTTGATTTGTGATTGCTTACACATTGCTTGTGTGAATTGTGATGTGTGTGATTAGAATTATCTCCCTAGAAATATTTTGCCTATTCTAATCCCAATCCAACCCAAACAGATGACTAATCCAAGAGACACCAACACCAACCAAGAAGATAACATGAGAGAACTTATAGCAACCCAAAACCAGTTGAGCCAAGAGACAACTCAGCTTTTAGCCAACAACAATGGACTAGACCCAGCCATACAAAGGATTTTGAAACTTCAATCCCAATTGTTCAAGGACTCATTACTCAAATGATCAACATGAGAGAAAACTTTCTCCCAAGAGCCAATGACAACAAGGATGACAAGGATGTTAATCTAGAAGGAACCCAAGCTAGCAACACTCATGGATACAAGGACCATGCATCCAAGGAGCATGAAGATCAATGCCCCAAGAAAAGAGAAAGATCTCCCACCTATGAAGAATATGAACTGGAAGAACTCCTAGCTTTGGAGAGACCCAAAAAGAAGAAGAAGGACATAAGCCAGTTGCAATGTTACAATTGCAAAGAGATGGGACACTATGCCAGTGAATGCCCAGAAAAGAAGAAGAGACAAGAAGACAAACAAAAGCTAGTGAAACCCAAGATAAGGAAGGATTTTAGCCAAGTGATGTGCAAACACTGCAAAGAGTTAGGACATTATGCAAACTACTGTCCAGAAAAGATGAAGCATAAGATAAACCAGCCTATGAGGGATCTCAGCCTTGTCACATGTTTCAAATGCAAGGAACTAGGCCACTATGCAAACAATTGTCCAGAAAGGATGGAGAACAAGTTAAACAAGTCTATGAAGGATCTCAACCTTGGCCCATGAGTCAAGTATGGAAACCAAGGGCACAATGCAAGGTTTTGCTTAGAGAAGTTTTTCCAGGATCCCAAGAAGGACAATATGTAATTTTTGTTTGAAAAAATTTAAGGGCGGTAGTACCCTAGTTGTTTTGAACTTGCTTGTAACCCTAGCCTCCCCAAATCTCGGGACGAGATTTATTTTAAGGGTGGTAGCCTGTCACATCCCAAGATTTTCCAAATCTTGTAATGTGAAAAATAAATGAATAAAATAAAACTTTGTTGGATTTTCAGGGCCAGAAGAAAATTTTTGAATTCAATTGGAACTTCAAACCCATTTGAATTAAATAAAACCTAAAGGGATTTAAAAAGATAAACATTTAATAAAAGGAAAAATAAAAACAATTGGAAATACTATTTTGAAACAATTAAATGAAAAGATTATTTTCAAATGAAATAGAAGTTTTACAAATAAGGATTATTTTATATAAGCCAAATTAAACCTTGGCCAAGCTTTTGAATTAAACATTTTGTTTTGAATAAAAATAACAAAGGTTTTATTTAAATAAATTAATAAGGATTTGATATCCAACTTTATTTAAATAAAAGGTTTTATCATTTTAATTAAAATATCAAAACTTATTAAATTGTTTTAAATAAGTTTTCTAAGTATTTTATTTTCTTAATTAAAACCTACTAAAGTGTTTTGGCTTTATTTTAGATTTCAAAATAAATATCTCAATAAAACAAATTCTATTCGATTTAATAATGAAAGTCTATTATATTTAATTAATAATGGACTCTAAAATAAAAGGTTATTTTGTTTTAAACAAATTTCCAAGTATTCTATATTTCCCAAATAAAACCTACTGATTTGGTTTTGAAAATATTTAGGTTTCAAATAAATATTTTATTAATAAAATCAAACTCTATTTGATTTAATAACTAAGGCCATTTTATTTAAATTATTAATGGACCCTAAAGTAAAAGGTTATTTTGTTTTAAACAAGTTTTCCAAATATTCTTATTTCCAAATAAACTACTGATTGGTTTTGAAAATATTTGGAGTTCAAATGAAGATTTTATTAAATAAACCAAACCCTATTTTATTAATAAACCATGGACCATTTTACTTAATTAATAAATAGAACCTAAAAAGATTTAAAATATTATTTTTATTTTGGATTTTGGTTCATGTTACTGAACAGAACTAATTTCAATATTACAAAGTTTGAGTGTTGTTTGAATGGATTTGAACCATGTTTGTTTGTTTGGAAATTCAAAACAGAAAAATAGAAATAGAAAAGGGAAAAAGAATTCAGAAGAAAAAAAATAGGAAATGGACCTGACCCAACCCAACTAGCCCAACACAGCCCAATCCAGCCCAGCACCTCACCCCGAAAGAAACGATTCGCACCAATTAGTTAACCCGCAGTGACACTGACCGGTGGACCTCCCCCTCGTTTCTTTTCCCACTGACCAGCGGACCCCACTCCTCCTGTTCTTCCTCCCCACCCGCACGACCCCTTCTCCCCCTCGCCGGCCGTTGCAGGCCTTGATTTCGCGGCATCAATTCTCCTTAACGCGGCCACCTTAACTCGCAGCGATCAAGCACCTTTAAACGCCAGCGCATCCTCTCTCATTCCCCTCTGCCCCCTCCCCAAAGCGCACCCCAGGCCGCCCCAATTCCTCCTCGAGCTCCTCTGTTCCGACCACCGTCTCCGGCCAATTCAGGCCAGTACACGCCACCCCGAGCCTCCCTGAGCACGCTGGCAACTTCCCCACTCCCAGACACTTCTCCACGTGCCCTTCATTCAACCGCGGGCGCCCCGAAGCGTCGGCTTTGACAAGCTCCGACAGCGCCGCCGTCTGTTCCTTCTCCGACGACGTTTTCCAGGTGAACCAGGTCGCCCCTCTTCTTCTCGTTCACGCACACGGCACCCCTGTGATCTCCTGCGTCTAACCTTACCCTCGGTTGTTCTTCTCATGACCTGTAGCGACGACTCCGACCACGATTGAGACCACCCGACGTCGTTCTATACTCCGGCGAGCAATCGCAGAAGTACCTGAGCACCCCCTGCCACGACAAGCACACGTCGAGCATCACCCCGTCCTCACGATCTCGGTAAGCCTACTCTCCCCCTCTCTCGCTTCCTAGAACCACCGCAGAGCCACCGCCTGGCCGTGCGCCGCCGCTAGCCACCGTCAGCGCCGCCCCCTTTTGGTCAAACTCGCCAGCACCGTTGGATCTGGATCGGACGCACTAGATAGATCATTTAACGCCGAAGGGGTACGCTTCCAGAACCATACGATCTAACTTAATCCAACGCGTCACAACCGCGATCCAGCCGAACCGGTATCGCCCAGTTAGAAAGCGCCGCGTGTCCCTGTTCTGATTAAAAACAGAATTAGAAACCAGATTTAAAAGCCATTTTCAAACCTCTGTAACTTTCAAACCACACGTCCAAAAATTACAAATTTTATATCAATGGATTCAGGAGAGCAAGACCTAGCCAACCATGCCCTTAGTTTAGCAAATAGTATCTGTTAGCTTGTTTGAATTTACAGAAACATTTGTATGCTTGCTAAGGATGTAAAAATTGTTTAAAAATGAATTTGGGGTTAAAATCTTTGGCAATTGGATTGATTTGAACCTACTGACCCTAGGAAACACTTTGTGGACTCAAAAATGTATTTGGTGAAATTAAGAAATGATTCTTTGATTTAAAACCATTTCTAGTCAAATAGAAATGTAATTTATTTATTGAAAATGATTTTGAAGGAAAACTTTTGCAAATTAGTTTGTTGTGACTTTACTGACCCTAGGAACCAACCCTTGGTGTTAAAAATGATTTTGGAAAGATTTAGGTTGGATTACTTGACCTAGCCATTTTCTAGCCAAATAAAAAGAATGGTTTTTGTTATAAAAATATTTATGGAAAGAAAACTTTAAGAAAATGGTTTGATCAAACCCACTGACCCAAAACACCAAGTTTTGCAAATTAGCAACTCATTTGGTGAACAACTTAATAGTTTTGCCTTGATAAAAACATTTTTCACCACATGAAATGATGAATGGATTTAAAATGGTTTATGGATAAAACCCATTTGCAAATGACTTTGCCATTTTGGTAAATGACCAATTTGGAACTTACAAAGTTTACAAGACTAGTGGAGACCATCCTTACAAATAGAACCAACCTTTGCATACTTATGCATGACTTGGATTCCATTACTTTGTGTGTGAAAAATTGTTTGTTTGACTTTGGTTTGGAATGTGAATTGAATTTGTGTTTGCTTGATTGACTTGTAGTGAAGTGTGAGACTAGCAAGATCAAGGAGTGAACCACCATTCCCTACCAAAAAGGCAAGTGATGCTTCATACTTTTTGTCCCATTACTTTCACTGTGCATTAGTGATTTTGCTAAGTAAACTTGCATGAATTTTGCTAAGTATAGACCTTGTTATAGTAAAACCTAGTAGATGAATCCTTAGTAGGATTTTCCTAAGTTAAGATTCCTAATACTATCAAGCTTAGCCTAGCTAGTAGAAAACAAGGGTGGAACATATATTCATGCTATGGAAAAATTCTAAGTCTGAGGACTTGAGTTTTGTTTAATAAAACAACTAAGTGAATGAATCACCTGGGTGGAATGGAAGGAATGGTGTATGTTGAGTGGTTACACAAGGCCAGGGGACTGGTGAACCTTGTGTATCTCACTTGTGGATGGCCACCCAGGAACAAAGGGATTTGAGATGTCAAATGTTGAGAAGCTTCAAGTGCAACCACTTGGCAATATGGGCTCTGCCATGATCATATAGGTTGCAAGAACTTAGCCATATGGACAGTTGGTGGTAGTGTTTGATAGGTTGGAACGCGTCCATTTTGGTCTAAGGAAAGGCTTCTGAAAGATCTTGTCTTGGGAAACCAAGTCTTGTGGGGAAAGTGCACCACCTCTGCAGAGTGTAAAATCTAAGTACTTAGCCATGTCCCTGGTAAAGGACAATTTGAGCATCAAGACATGGAAGCAATCAAGAATCTAAAACTTGTGGATTGAACAAGGGTTGTTTGAAGACTTCAATCTTTGATTGAGAGATGCCTGGGAAAGGATCTTCAATCTTTGATTGAGAAAAATGATTTTGTCAAGAAAAAACTTAGTATTTTCAAAAGTTAAGGAAAAATCTATTTTGAGCAATGCAAGCCTCAACTCCACTTAGCCAAATGCATATAGTTGATAGATTCCACAATACTACCATAGTATCACTTGCCAATACAATTCAAATGTATTGACCCTTTGTGGCTGTAACTTGTATGTTGCAGGTTTGATTGATTTTAGTGAAGATTGTTTGATTAGGATTACAAAGTCTACAACCAACATCTGCCTGTGGCACTTTGAAGATGAAGGACCCCATGCTTATAGTTATTCCGCTGCAATGTAATGTATTATCCAAATGAGCTATGTATGATGTAATAAAAGTATGTTATTCCTGGTTATAAAGTTATGTTATGACCTTTGTATCTTGATATTACATCTTAACTGTGGATGCTAGCTATTGATCCAGGGACTAGCATTGTAAACACAGGAGGAATCTACCTTATTAGGTTGAGACCCCTACAGAAATACTTGCCTTTCAAAACCCTTGCACAAAGAGATTCTGTGTTAGATATCAAACACCACCCTTGTTTCGCTAATATAGCTTTGTTAAAGAGAACAAAATACTTAAAACCCATTCCACCACTAGATTTAGACCTTGAAAGATCAACCCATTTAACCCAATGCATCTTCTTCTTTTCTTCATCTCCACCCCACCAAAACTTAGCCACCACTGCAGAAATCTTCTTACACGGTTTTTTGGACATCTTAAAACAACTCATAGAGTAAATTGGAATTGCTTGGCAAATTGCCTTGATCAAGACTTCCCTCCCGACACTATTTAGTAGCCTCAGAGCCCAACCAGCAACCAACTTTTTAAGTGTGGCTAAAATGTGTTCAAATTGATCATCCGAAGATCTCCCCAAGGAAGTTGGGAGTCCAAGCACATGTCAAAACATTTAAATAGAATAAATCTTCATTCCAAGATTTTCATAATCATTTTCACCAAGTATTCCTATCTAAAGTGATCAACTTTTATGCTTAGCACTAGCCACTAAAATTGAGGGTATTCACTAATGAGGGGTGCTAATCAAGTGTGACTATCCAAATCTAGTCTCATGCCTTAGTATGGCATCTAATTCTAACTACTTAGGCCTAGTTTTATGCTCTTTATGCTATCTATACTATCTTTCCAAAACTCATAAAGCACTAACTAAAAGTAATAAAGAACTTTGATAAAAATAAAAGAATAAAGCTTGCAAGTAAAACTGAGCTTTGGTATAATAAAGGTTGCATAACCAAAGCATGCCTAATGCATCTTGCATATGTTATCTTGCATAGGTAAGAAACTTGCAAGTGTTATCTTGCATAGTTAACTTGTAGTGTTAGGCTTGCATAGTTAAGATACTTGCAAGTGTTAGCTTGCCTTGATTGGTGCAGTGGATGAAGTTTTCTTCTTCTTCATAGTACTCCTTCTCCTCGTAGCCTTGGTCGGTATTAGCGTCTATACATGAATACGAGGTACACAATCACCACACAATACTTAACTACCTCTATTTGGCACACAAAGGTTCACACTAGATGATCTAGCATCATCATAATCATCACATGAAATAAAGACCTAGTCCTTTTTATTTTATTTTAGGAAATTAATTTCTACTCATTGAAAACAACTTCATATTTAATATTCTCCTATTAAAATATGGGATCATGTTGACACATGTCATCACCACATATTCTAATACTTGGGAATGTGATTTAAAGTGTTGGTCATATTCTATAAAGTTTAAAATTACTATTTTATACAATTAAAGTGACTAGAAATGCCTATAGAGCATTCTTTTATTACTAGTCCAAGATCACTGCATGTAAACCTAAATATATTTATATATTCAGTTAGATCTTGTCAAATGTGATTTCTGAGAGTTGGAATCAACTCAAAATCATTTATGGTTGATTTTTGAAAAATGTTTGAATGTGGAAAAGTCTCTGTCTTGTTATTTTTACTATAGGTGATCTATAATTTCAAATGGTTTGAATCCAACAGGCTTGGATTGATAATTTTAATACCTTTCTAACAAAATTGGAATCATGCATTTTGGTTCAGTACATCTCCTTGAATTGAATTTCAAAGTCACTGACTGAACTAGGGTTTGATTAAAATGGAAAAAGAGTATTTGAATCTCTAGGCTACGCGCGGGAAAGGAAATGGGCCGGCCCAACTGCACTGCACACGCGCAGCAGGCTGCTGACAGGGGGTCCTGCTAGTTAGTGGCTCATTTAACCCAAAGCGGCAAGTTTCAATCTAGGTCGTGCGATTAGAACAAGATCTACGGCTGAAATTCGTCGTCTCTGTCGGATAGCTCCGGCGAGACTGAACCCTAACAGCGACGATGGGGGTACGGGGTGGCTCACCTGGGCTCCAGCTAGGGTCAACGATGGGGGAGAACGACGTTGTCGATGACGGCGGTTCGAACGGTGCTCGCGGCGGCTCCTGGGGTGGCTCCAATCGACGGCTCATCTCCTCCTCAGCAGCGGCGGACTCCGGCCAAATTTCGGCGGGCTGGTGCTCGAATTGCTCTGGGGAAGGGTCAGGGGTGGTTCTAAGAGAGAGGGGAGTGAGATGGTGTGGAGAATGAGGGCTAGGGTGGCCTCTCTTTATACACCGGCGAGAGGGGTAGAGCGGCATGGGCTAGATCCTCTAGCGACGTTGTTGTAGTGAGCTACGGGCATGGCGGAGGGCGTATGACGGTGCGGTGTCTCTTAGCGGTCGTCACGGGCTTAAAGGCACGGCACAGGGCGGTCGAGGATGGTTGGGAGCGGTCCGTGCTCTGCGCGGGAATGACGATGTTCGAGACGACGTACAGGGGCTACTAGTCGCGTGGCGGCGAACGGGCATGTCTTGGACGTAGCTAGGGTCATGGCGCATGCAGGTACGCGCGGTGAGAGCGAGGCGTGGCGTGTGCGCGCGTGTCAGCTTCGGCGCTCTAGCGCGCTCTTAGCATGGCGCAGAGAAAGTGGGCGTGGCGATTCTCTGGTGGTCAACGGCTTGGCTGCGCTCGAGGGGTGGACAAGGAGTGGTGGTGGACGGTGGCTTGTCTCCTAGACATCATGGACGGGCGCGGCGTTTCCTCCTGCGGGTTGTCCATGGTTGACCGGCAAGGGCAGCTTGGGTGGCGCGGCACTGGTGCAGCGGCGAGGAAGGGGGCTGCTTCAATGCAATGCTAGGCACTGGGGGAGACAAGGGGAGTGAAATGGGGGCAATGGGCTGATCAATTACTACTCACCACAGTAGAAGTTAGGCAAGGTTGACCCGTGTCTGCCAGGTGTTTGATGAAATGGCCGCATGAACTCAACATTTGAATTTTTGGATGAATTTTGGTGAGTGATCTGGTCATAAGCTTGGCAGTCTCTGGTTTCTTTGGTTTGGCAAGGTGAAGTGGTTTGGTTGGTTTTTGAGAAATGTCATCTTAGTACCTATTTAGGATTCAATTTTTGAATGCCTCTCAAATGGATTTGAAAATAGTTTTTGTAAGTTTGTGAGTTTTCTTGGGTTCATTGTTACGTGGTCCAGCAAGGGGTGAAAATAATTGGCTTTGTTTCTGTTAGAAATCTTTGACTAGGAACACCCAAAGTGGTCTAGTGAACAAGTTTGGCCAAAATGACCATTTGCTTATATTTCTTCTATTTGATTTTCTCTTCATTTGATTCTGCTTGGAAATGATCTAGATGATATTGTATTCATCTTTAAACCAATCCTTATCATTCAAAGCAATCATACATGGCAATTGCAATCATTCATGCATTAATCACACACACATGCATTCATATTAATTTTAATAATAAAAGTTTTTGTTAACCCTAAACTTGGGTGATTAGAACTTGATAATCTTATTTAATATTTTTGGGATGTTACAAACCTTCCCTCCTTAAAAAAAATCTCTTCCCAAGATTTAAGAAAAAGAAAACTAGGAACTAAAGAGATCTGGAAACTCAGTCCTAATGTAATCTTGTAGCTCCTAGGTAGCTTCTTCTTTAGTATGGTTACTCCACTGGATCTTGAGAAACTTGATACTCTGGGTTCTGGTGGTTCTGAAGGCTTCTTCCAAAATACGAATGGGTATTTCATGATATGTTAGGTCCTTGTTGATCTCTATGGTTCTGTGATCAATATTCTTGAAAACTTCGGTCTTCTCCGGGACTCCTAGGCATTTGTGAAGTAACAAGATATGAAACACATCATGCACGACTGACATCTCCTTCGGCAGTTCTAGTTGATATGATACTTCTCCTCGGTGGTATAAAATCTTGAAGGGTCCAATATATCTGGGGGATAACTTCCCTTTCACTTAGAAACGTTGCATTCCTTTCAAGGGTGATACTTCCATATACACAAAATCTCCGATAGTGAAGGCTAGATCTCGACGTCTCTTATCGGCATAACTCTTCTGTCTGGATTGGGCGGTCTTAAGGTGTTCACGAATCTTGTGAACTTTCTCTTTGGCTTCACTTAGGATGTCGGGTACGAAAATCTGACTCTCTCCTACTTCCGACCAATTCAGTGGGGTACGACACTTCCTTCCGTACATAAACTCAAATGGGGCCATTTGCAAACTGGGTTGGTAACTGTTGTTGTATGAGAATTCTGCGAAAGGCAGACAGTCTTCCTATTTTGATCCATATTCCAACACACAAGCTCTCAACATATCTTCGAGTATCTGGTTTACTCGCTCTGTTTGTCCATCAGTCTGCGGGTGATAAGTTGTGCTGAAATCCAGTCTGGTTCCTAATCCTTCTTGGACTTTCTTCCAAATCCTCGGGGTAAACTGAGTTCCTCGATCCGACACAATGTTCTTGGGGATTCCATGCAAACTGACTATCCTAGCAATGTGCAACTCTGCTAGCTTCTAGCTCTGATAAGTGGTCTTGACCGGTAAGAAATGAGCTACTTTAGACAGTCTATCCACTATGACCCAAATAGAGTCATTTCCCCTATTAGATGTAGGAAAACCGGTGATAAAATCCATTCCTACTGAATCCCATTTCCATTCTGGGATCTGCAATGGTTGTAAAAGTCTTGCGGGTCTCTGATATCCCTCTTTGACTCTCTGATAGATATCACATTTGGCTATGTAGCTTCCGATTTCTCTCTTCATCTTATGCCACCAAAATTGCTCATTCAAATCCTGATACATCTCCATTCCTCCCAGGTGGATAGAATAAATAGTATCATGGGCTTCTTGCAAAATAGCTTGTTTCAACTCTGAATCTGCGGGCACACAGATTCGTCCTTTGTACCACAAAACTCCTTCTTCATCTTCGGTGAATCTGGGTACCTTCCCTGTACCGACACGATGTTTGATTATGTCGATACTAGCATTTCCTTTCTACGCCTCCTTGATCTGACTGATCAAAGTGGGTTTAAGTTCTATGCTAGCCAAAAATCCTTCACTAACTAGCTCCATTCTGAAATTCTCCATCTCCTCATGCAAACTTGGCTGGGCTACTTTTATCATGGTGTTCAATCGACACGGAAATCTGCTAAGAGCATCTACTACCACATTGGCTTTGCCGGGGTGATAGTGAATGTCAAGGTCATAGTCCTTGATTAACTCTATCCATCTCCTTTGCCTCATATTTAGCTCCTTCTGGGTGAAAATATACTCCAGACTCTTGTGATCCGAATAAATCTCATAGCGGTTACCCATGAGGTAATGCCGCCATGTCTTCAAGGCTAAAACTACGGCTGCTAGCTCAAGGTCATGGGTAGGGTAATTCTGCTCATGTTGCTTTAGTTGTCGGGACAAATAGGATATGACTTTACCTTCTTGCATGAACACACATCCGAGACCAATCTTGGATGCGTCACAATACACATCAAAAGGCTTCTTGATATCCGGCATAATCAAGATTGGGGCTGAAATCAATCTCTTCTTGAGCTCTTAAAAACTTGCTTCACATTTGTTCGTCCATTCAAACTTCTTATCTTTCTTCAACAACTGGGTCATGGGTCTTGCGATGCTCGAAAATCCTTCTACAAACTTGCGGTAATATTCCCCTAATTCGAGAAATGCGCGAACTTGGGTTTGACTGGTTGGGGCTTGCCATTCTTCAAGATCCTTAATTTTGGCGGGATCGACAGCAATTCCTCCTGCTGACACAATATGTCCTAGGAATCCTACTTCCTTTAACCATAACTCACATTTGCTAAACTTGGCATACATCTGATGCTCTCTAAGGGTTTCAAGGATGGTCCTCAGGTGTATCTCATGGTCTTCTTCTGATTTAGAATAGATCAGAATATCATCGATAAAAACAACGACAAACTTATCCAGGAAGTTCATAAAAATCTTATTCATGAGATTCATGAAATAAGCGGGGCCATTGGTTAATCCAAAATACATGACAATGTACTCATACAATCCATATCTGGTGGTGAAGACAGTATTTGGAATATCCGTTGCGTGAATCTTGAGTTGATGATAACCAGTTCTAAGATCAATCTTAGAAAACACTTTGGCACCGGTCAACTGGTCAAACAGGTCTTCTATCTTTGGCAGTGGGTACTTGTTCTTAATGGTGACATCATTCAGCTTCCGATAATCCGTGCACAAACGGTTACCTCCATATTTCTTATCCACAAACAAAACAGGTGATCTCCATGGCGACGTACTTGGTTGAATCAGACCTATCTCCAGCATAGCATCTAGTTGCTTCTTCAGCTCCACTAATTCAGACGGGTTCATACGATAAGGTCTCTGAGCTATGGGTCCAGTTCCAGGGATTAGTTTAATGATAATCTCAATATCCCGATCTGGGGGCATACCAGGAAATTCATCCGGGAATACGTCGGGGTATTCACATACTACTCTGACTTGGTCAATGGTTGGGGTGGGATAGACTCTTGTTGCACTTGAATTGACGGGGCAAAGTCTCAGATACATGATCTACTAATACTCCCATGGTACTAGTCATGGTTATGGCTTTCTTGGCACAGTTGATTAATCCTTTATGTTTCGACATCCAATCCCTTCCCAGTACTACTTCCAAACCTTTGGTTCCAAGTACTATTAGATTAGCATAAAAATCTATTCCATGGATTTTGATAGGTACGTCCTTGTAAATTTGTCTAGCTTTGGTGGTTGAACCAAGTATTTGAACTATCATAACATGCTTCAATTTTGTTGGTTGAATCTTACTAGTGCATGCAAATTCTTCAATAATAAACGAGTGCGATGCTCCAGAATCAAATAACACTCTTGCAAGTACTGAGTTAACAGAAAACATACCCAGCACGACATCTGGCGCTTGAGCTTCTTCAGCATTCATGTGAAACAGATGGCCATTGCGGTTGAGTGAGTTCCATGGTGCAAATCTCCTTCTAGGCTGAACACGGCGTTGCTGCTGAGCTGGTGCATTCACATTGGTGGCTGCTGCAAGCTTCTTGGGGCACTCCTTGGAGTAGTGACCCTTGACTCCGCATTCAAAACAAGTAATCAGGGACTTGTCTTTTCCTGCAACGGGCACAACATTGCTTCCAGTCCTTGGAGCAGTATTGTTGTTGGGGTTGTTGTTGTTGTTGGACTTGGGAGATGCATGGTTGAAATTGTTGGAGTTGCCGGGGTTGTTGTTGTGGTTTCCTCCAGGCCTTGGGTTTCCTCCCCCACGGTTGGTATTGTAAGATCCCTCCTTTGTAAAGGAAAGGATCCCTGTGATTGCAATGCTAGTCCCTGGATCAATGCCAGCATCCACAGTTTAAGATGAAGTACACAAAAACAAAGGTCGTTATTACATATCATTCCAGAGACAAACATAGTCTTTTACAAACTCCATGGCCACAGGCCTAATACAAGAGTTCAAATATATAATAAGATAAATAAGTCTTCATCTTCATGTGCCACAGGCAAGCATGTTGAGTGTAGACTCATGACTCCTATTCATCATCAGAATATCCTGCAACATCACAAGTTACAGCCATAGTGGGTCAATACATTGGAATAGTATTGGCAAGTGATACCTTAGTAGAATATTGGTGGACTAGGTACTATATGCATTTTGGCTAAGTGTAGCTTAGGCTTGATTTGCTCAAAATAGGTTTTGCCTATTAGTTGAAAACACTAAGTTTTTCTTTGACAAAATCTTTCCCCAAGGAACCACCAATAGACATTGGGGTCCTTCACCCTTGTTCAACCACAAGTTTTTACATAGAAATTGGGATGAGGAGATTCTTGATAGCTTCCATGTCTTGATGCTCAAGTTGTCCAATACCAGGGACATGGCTAAGTACTTAGATTCTTCCATCTGCAAAGGTTGTGCACTTTCCCCACAAGACTTGATTTTCACCAAGACAGGACCTTTCAGAAGCCTTCCCTTAGACCAAATGGACGCGTTCCAACCTATCATCCCACTACCACCAACTGTCCAAATGGCTAAGTTATTGCAACCTATGTGATCCAGGCAGAGCCCATATTGCCAAGTGGCTGCACTAGAAGCTTCTTAACATTTGACCTCTCAAATCCCTTTGTTCCTGGGTGGCTTTCCACAAGTGAGATACACAAGGTAAGCCATAGAAATGGGCCTTGTGTAACCACTCAACATAACCCATTCTTTCCATTCCACCCAGGTGTTTCATTCACTTAGTTGTTTTATTAAGCAAAAACATAGTCCAAAGACTTAGAAATATTTATTCATAGCATGAATATATAACCACCCTTGGTTGCTACTAGCTAGGCTAAGCATGGCATTGATAAGACTTAGAAATATTTCTAGTAATTCTACAACTACTAGTATTTCCCAAGCATAGCATATAGAACAAAATATCCATGCAAGACTAGCAAAATATTTCTAATGCTTATTTGAAAAACATAGGAATAAATCATGAAGCACGACTTGCCTTGGTAGTTTGGAGAGTAGCTACAATCCTCACAATCACAATCACTATTTGCACCAAAATCTACACATAAAATAATAACACCAAAATCACATACATAATAAATACAAGCAAAAATATATGGATGCATGCAGAATGCCATGTGATGATTTTCTACACCAAACAAGACAAGTGCACAGTACTGATTCATAAACAAGTTCAAAACTTGCCAAACAAACTTTATTTGAACATTAAAACATTTCCCAAATAATTATTATACACAAAATAGGCCTACACATGTTTCTGTAAAAACAACCATTTTAACAGAGGCAAAATATTAAACACATTGCATAGATGGAAAGGATTTTCTCTCCTGATTCCATTGATATAAAATTTGTCAAATTTGGACGTGGCATTCAAAAGTTATGAATTAAACAAATTCAAACATCTAATAGATCTAATTCAGAAATTTAAATCAAAGAACATGCCACGCGGCACTTTCTAATTGGCTGGTACCGGTTCGGGTGGATCACGCTTGCGAACCATTAGATCTAACTAAAACGCGCGGCTCAGATCTCTACTTACCCCTTCGGCTATGTTCTATCACGGCCACTGGATCTAAATCGAACGGCCCTAAGCAACTGACCAACAAGTGGTGGCGCTGGCGGCGGCGACAGGCGGCGGCGTGCTCTGTCAGTGGCGGAGCCGGCGAACTAGGTCGCGCGGGGAGGTGTGAGGATGCTCACCAGAATCGCCATGACGAGGAGATGCTCAATGTGTGCTCGGTTGGCGAAGGGGCGCTCAGAGTCGTCGTGGATTGCTTGTCGGAGAAGTCCCTGGCGACGGATGCTTCTGTTCGTCGACGTTGGCGAGGGTGCAGATCATGCCAGGGCAAAAGAAGAGGTGGGTCAGATGCGCAAGATGATGCTAGTCACGTGGGTGTCAACGAGAGGGGAAGGGGCGGTCGGAAATTACCACTGGAGGCCGTCGGAGTTGAAGCTGAAGACGGTGGCGCTCAGTCGATGGTGTTGCCGATGCTCTAGGGCACGCGCGGGCGAGCTAGTGGTACTGGGGGTGTGCAAGGTGAAGTGGAGCCTGCTCGTGTCAACCAGGAGCGGAGGGGTGGTCGGGGTTGGCCGGAATTGATGCTGCGGTTCGTCGGAGCAGCGAGGTCGCGGCGAGGAATTCTCGCAGCCTGGGGGCGCTCTATGCTTGGGGTTTGGGGGAAAATGGAGAGGGGCAGAGGGGGTTTAAGTAGCAAGGACGCGTGCGTGATTTACTCGAGCATTGATCGTGAATTGAAGCCGCGAATTTAAACAGGAAACGCCCGGCGTGATTTGGGGATGAACTGGTCGCTGGGGGTGGAGACGACGACTGCCATGTGGGTCGCGGTTGTCAGCGAGAGAAAGGAAGAGGGGATGGGTCCAGGCGGTCAGTGACTCTGTGGGTTTGATTGCGAGTAAAGGAAAACGCTTCGCGGGAGGAGTTGCTGGGCTAGCTGGGTCGAGTTGGGCTGGGTTGGGCTAGTTTGGCTATTTGCTTATTTTTTTCCTTTACTCCTTTTCTTTTTCTGTTTGAATTTCTAGATATGATTTCAAATCCTAATTCAAACCCTTCTCTAGATTTTTAAACAGTGAACTTAATATTCAAATGTGTGTCAAACACTACTGTTTACTCAAAAACACTTTGGTCATTTGAAAATAAAAAAATTAAAACCAAGCCTTAATGTGATACAAACAATAGGCATAATATTGGTTTTATTTTCACACTTTGTTTTGAAAACTTTGCTCAAGCTTTGGAAAGTACTTAAGTTTGAATTCAAAACATTACTGAACAAAACAAGTACTCTTCTCATTAGAAGGTAGCACTAAGGCTAGAGCATACTTACATAAAATAATGAGCAACATATGCTCTTGTTTTGAAATGGTTTTGAAAATGGAACCCTAGATGATCATGGATGCATGGATGATATGCATGGATTTTGAAACATGATTTTAGGGATGTTACAGGTATAGTTCGAACGGGACATAGGGGGTTTATTGTTTCTCGGGGCATATCCTGCAGACGGGTTGGGGCGATACTTTGGGGTATGGTGGGATCCTGGTTGATGCATCATTCGACGCTTGCGATTCTCATTGGCTTGGTTGATCTTGCCTTCCATCTGGATTGCAGAATCCACTAAGGCTTCAAGGTCAGCGAAGGGGATGTTGACTAGCACTATCTGCATCTCATCATGCAGACCGTTCAAGAATCTCTCCTTCTTCCTGGCTTCAGTACCAATATCATCAGGGGCAAACCTAGACAGAGACAGAAATCTGTCATGGTACTCTACCACAATCATCCTTCCCTGCTTCAACTCCTTGAATTCATCCCCCATCCGCAGAATCAAACCCGACGGCACATGGGTTCAACTGAACTTGAGTTTGAATTCATCCCAAGCCATCATATGTCCTCCATTCATGGTACGAATGCTATTCCACCAAGCTCTTGCATCACCTGCTAGATAATGGATGGAAAACAGTACTTTCTCATTGATGCGTGCACCCAGTGTTGACGTGGGACACTTCGTTGGAACCCCAAGAGCAAGGTGTGATGAGCACAGCAGCAAGTTTCCCTCAGTAGAGACCGAGGTTATCGAACCAGAAGGAGGAAGGAAACGTCTCAAAGGTGTTGCAAGCAACATGGAAACTTGCACAACACAAACTCAAGACTTTGTCCTAACGAATCAGTGAGGTTTTCAAGCTCACTAGTTTGCTGTAACAAAGGATTAAACGTATGGTGTGGAAGGTAATGGTTTGCAGCAAGTAAACAAGTAACAGTGGAAGATGTATCAATGGTAAAGATTGGACCGGGGTCCATAGTTCACTAGAGGTGCTCTCTTTAGATAAACAACATGGCATGAAGGGTAAACAAATTACAGCAGGGCAAATGACAGGAACTAAGCAAGGCATAACAATGCAATTACTAGTCAGAAAGATCCTATGAGATTCAATTGGGCAATACAACAAGATACATAGACCGCCATCCAACGGCATCTATGACTAGAAGTCCACCTTCAGGTTATCATCCGAACCCCCTCCAGTATTAAGTTGCAAGCAATAGACAACTGCTTTAAGCAAAGTGTGTAAGGTAAACAGTCCACATGTTTCATGAACAAGAGACTGGTGTTTTCTCCCTAGTAGCAACAACACATCTACAACCGAAGAGATTATTGTCACTTCCCTTGGAAACTAGAGGCATGAACCCACTATCGAGCATAAATACCCCCTCTTGGAGTCACTAGCAACTACTTGGCCAAGATAGCTACTAACAACGGAGATCATGCAAGATCACAAACAACACAGACATGATAGAATCATAAAGACAAAACCATTAATCAAACCAACATAATAATCTCAATATCCATCGGACCCCCGCAAACACAACATGCATGATTACAAATAGATTAGATCTTGATCATGAACGGAGCTCACAAGATCTATACATGAAAGCACAAAGGAGGAGATACAACCATCCGGAGAGAAGGCCTCCGGGATGATCTCCCCTTCGGTAGGGTGCCGGGAAGAACCTCAGATCCCCCCGATCTAGGGACGATGGTGGCAGCGGCTACGGACGGTTTCGTGGAGATTTGATCGGGTGCTTAGGGTTTCTGCATCGGGGGCTTCTTATAGGCGAAGGGGGAGGCCGAGGCGGTGGCCAGGGGCCCCACACCCTGCCTAGGCGCGGGGCAGGGCCCACCCGTGCCTAGGGGGGTCTGGGCGCCCTAGCCCGCCTCTCCATCTCCCCTCTGGACTTCTTGTTCCCCACAGAAAGTAATTGACTTTGACGTTTGTCCAGTCCAATTCCGAGAATATTTATTTACTAACTTTTCTGAAATCAAAAACAGCAGAAAACAGGCATCTGGCACTGTGGCAACTTGTTAATAGGTTAGTACCAGAAAACATGTAAAAAGCACCTCAAAGTGTAGACAAAGCAAAGCAAAGTAGATACTAACAAGCATGGAACATCAAAAATTAAAGATACGTTTCCGACGTATCAATATCCCCAAGCTTAACTCCTGCTCGTCCTTGAGTAGGTAAGTGATAAAAGAATAATTTTGAGGTGACATGCACCCTCACAATAAAGATCCAACCATTTGCAAGCATTGAAAGTTGGGATCAAAGAACTCTAAACATGTGCATGAAAGATGGAGTTTTAACAATAGGACATAGTAACTATGCATGCAACATGAAAGGCTACAAACAAAGATCATGAATAACATGCATTGAAAAACGTTTGTTTGTTTCACATACAGAAAACATGGCATAGTGGCAATCAACTTGTCCCTCATAGAGTAGAAATATAGATGCATATGACACCTTCAAAGTTCACAAGGGTGACTAGAAACAAATAGCACAAGAACAAGTAATATCACAATATGCATCAATCAATAAGTTTTGGAACACTGCACACAGAATGACAACTATGCTCTCTTAATGGTGCCTAAAGGTAGAAGGTGGAGACTCAATAGTGGTGGAAGAAAAGCCTTTTTATAAAGGAAGCAGGGATTTCAAGTTTCAAAAAGAGCTTCCAAAAATTATGGTACTTGTTAGCTTTCAGCCCTCATTGCCCCTATCAAAAGCATCTTGAAGTGATTAAGGTTAAAGTGACAAAGATGGAGTATATGCGTGACGAAGTATAAGTTGGCAATCTCAAGTCCCTTGAATACGAGGGCCACACCTCATGCTACTCAACATCAATCACAGGTAAGTTCTTGTCATTGTAAGTATTTGCATATCATAGAGAACCGCCAACGGGGTACCCCTTGCACATGGTACAATAGCTCTCCCATAACCAAAGTGACAAGGCAAGCAGACAATGAGCATCTCAACGATCTTTTTATTTACTATATGCATAGATTTTTATTGAGGATGCTTCATAGATGACTCACTATGGTGATTCTGCAAGTTTCCACCATGATTAGGCATGGCTTAGGATAGCGGCCCAGGCGTTTCTCTAACACAGAATACAAACTCCATGGACTAACAAGTTTACTCTTTATTTCACACCGGTGACATCCATATACAAAAGAGCATGATATCAACTGAGTACAAAGTACAAGTGGAATGTTGAAAACGTTCCCCGTGACAGCACGGTTCTGCTAATTCCAACGTATAAGTGCAAGAATATACAACATAGATGACACAATGGTTCAAGTTTATTAGGGGCAAAGAATATAAAGTGTGCCATCAAGTTTGTGAGGGCTTTAATCACTAAGTTTTCACATAACAAAATAGTTTTTAATTGGAAGATAGCTGAAAACAAGAATATACTTGGAATGGTGTAACACACCATGCATAGGAGTTTATAGTGGACACTTTGGAATAACTTGGTTTCTTGGGAGTTGGAAGCATGAGTAGAGCTTACTCATACAAGTGGAGGCTAGCAAAATACTGGGAGCAACCAACTAATAGAGCATAATGGCCATAATCATGCAGAGCAACAACACATTACTAATCAAAGCATAGAGTGGTACTACAAGTCAAGGACTAAATGATCATATAGGATATGGTGACTTGTCATAGTCATAACATGGTGTGAGCATGTGCCAAGTCAACCCAAACAAAGCATTAAAGGAGAATACCACAATACTATGCTTTTGCATGCTAAAACAACGCATAATTTCTTCAAGGCACATTAAGCAATCCCAATTGTTTAGAACAAGACATTATACAACAATAATCACTAAGCATAAGGTCAAAACAACACCTAGCATGTCATGCTAAAGTCTAAGTCACAGTCAATGCAAGCTCCTCTTGCACTTCAAGCAAGAACTTACTACTCCTTTCCAACACCAAGCAACTTATTTGCAAAAAAACACAACGAGAACGGGGGTCCAAAATACTTTATTCAAGAAAACTAAATAACCTAGGAAAATAAAACGAAAACTAATACACTCTAATAACAACACAACTATGCATGAAACAATAAAAATGAAGTGTCTAGACAGACCTGAGCTTTTTATTGATGAAGAAGGGGGTGCCTTGGGAATCCTCAAGCTTTTATGCCTGTACCTCTTGAATATTTCTTGGGGTGACACCATGGTGGCATCCCCAAGCTTGAGCTTTTGTCCATTCTTCATCTTATTGCATCATTCTCTCTCTACACCTGAAATTTTTCCTTCATACAAAACTTCACACAATCTTCATTAGCAATATTAGTTTATTCAAAAGATATTAGACCCCTGGCAAAGCTTTGGAACAGCAAGGATTTTCATTAAAAACACAAGCTAATGTAGTAACTCCTTCAAAAAGCTCAATTCCCCAAAAGAGAACTCAAAAAGGAATCAATAAGAAGCAAATGCAAATAATGGCACAAATCTATCAAAATAGACCAGCAGGTAGAAACTGATTTTTTAGAACATCTTATGTTTCTCAAATAAAAAAGTGTTGAACTAACGAAAGTTATCTAACATACTGGGGGATTTATTCGTAAATTTTGAGCTCAATCCGAGTTACAGAGACTCCTCACGAATGTTTTGGGTGGAGGACAGAAATCTGTTTCGGGGCAGCAACTCCCCAAATCTTACTTCCCTCTCATTAGAGGTCATTCTTGGCACAAAAAGCAAACAAAAAGGATAATAAGAGGTCATTACTGAAGTAATAAATTCCAAGACTCAAGAAAACTCTTGGGTTATCTCCCAACAAGTACTTTTCTTTAACGCCTTTAAGTTAGGCACAAGAAGTAAGAAGAATCAAGTATTTTCAAATGAGGAAGCATTAACATCAAACCTTGCTTTCAAAGGAGGAGCAAAAAGCAACTTCTCTCTCCTCATAGGGAAGTTTTTAATACCTTTCTTGAATGGAAAATGATATTTAATGGTGCGTTCTTTCATATCAATGATGGCACCAAATGTTCTAAGAAAAGGTCTTTCCAAAGTAATAGGACAAGAAGCATTGTATTCAACATCCAAAACATAGAAATCAACAGGGACATAAGCTTTGTTAACCATAATGATAACATCATTAATACTCCCCATGAGTTTCTTCTTAGCATTATCATTGAGTGGAACATCCAAATAACAATCTTCTAATGGTGGCAAATCAAGCATTTCATAAATCTTCCTAGGTATAATAGAGACACTAGAACCAAGATCACATGAAGATTTGAGATCAAAGTCATTCACTTGCACATTAATAATGGGTTCCCAACTATCTTCTACTTTCCTAGGAATAGAAGCTTTGTGTTTTAGATTCTATTCCTTAATCTTAACAAGAGCATATGTAATGTGTTTAGTGAAAGCAACATGCATATCACTAGCATCAGGACTTCTAGCAAGCTTTTGCAAGAACATAATCACTTCAGAAATATTGCAACCATCAATATCAAAGTCAAACTTAGCATCACTAGTAGTAGGCTCAATAGGCTTAGGCATAGTAGGAGGAGGAATAGGGACTACTTGTGGTTTACTGGTGATAGTGCACACACTATTGTTTCTATCAATTTCAGCTTCCCTTTCCCACTTAGCATGAAGTTGAGCTAACAGCCTAACATTTTTCATCAATAGTAACTTGTATGGCATGAGCAGTAGCAAAGGTGTTTTCCATAGTTTCAGGTTTAGCATCCATTTTATTAATCAAGGAAGACTGAGCTTCAGACAAAGAGGATATATTTTTCTCAGCACTCAATTTTTTTGATTATAAACTAGGAATTTCTCTATTCAAATTCTCAAGCTGATGACTAATGTTTTTCAATATAATAGATTGTTCCTCCATAGTTTTAGTGAAAATCTTATTTTTCTCATATTGCATTTGCATAAAATTCTTAGTGGGTCTCTCTACTTCTAGAATCCTTTCTTCACTAGGCATTCCAGATCTACCATGATAAACATTTCCACTATGAGGATAAGGCCTATAATTACCATAAGTATTGTTGCCAAAATTGTTGTTTCTAATGAAGTTCACATCAACTTGCTCTTCTTGAGCAACCAAAGAGGCTAAGGGAACACTATTAGGATCTAGAGGAGATTTCCCATTAACAAGCATAGCCATAATAACATCAATCTTTTCACTCAAAGAGGAAGTTTCCTCAACAGAATTTACCTTCTTACCATGTGGATCTCTCTCAACATGCCATTTAGAGTAGTTAACCATCATATTATCAAGGAGCCTTGTTGCAGCACCCAAGGTGAGGCCCATGAAGGTACCTCCAGCAGCTGAATCCAGCAGGTTCTTTGAAGAGTAGTTCAAACCTGCATAAAAAGTCTGGATAATCATCCAAGCAGTGAGTCCATGAGTAGGACAATTCTTAACCAAAGTTTTCATTCTTTCCCAAGCTTGAGCAACATGTTAATTATCAAGTTGTTTAAATTTCATAATGTCACTTATCATAGCAATAATCTTAGCAGGAGGATAGTACTTTCCAATAAAAGCATATTTGCACTTAGTCCAAAAATCGATACTATTTTTAGGCAAAGAAATCAACCATTCTTTAGCTTTTCCTCTCAAGGAGAAAGGAAAAATCCTGAGCTTAATAATATCTCCATCTAAATCCTTATACAACAAAGCTATTGAGATGGGCAGCAGGATCATCAGAACTAGCACCAGAAAATTGCTCTCTCATCACAAGATTCAACAAAGCAGGCTTAATTTCATAAAAGGTAGCATCATGAGAAGGTGGAGCAATAGGAGTGCTTAGGAAATCATTGTTGTTGGTGCTAGTGAAGTCACACAACTTGGTGTTCTCACCAGAGTTCATTTTGGCAAACGTGGGCAAGCCAAAAACAGCAGCAGCTAGAGCAGGAACTAATTTTTTTGTGTTTTTTGAAAAGAGGCAAACAAAACCAAGCAAAATAAACAAAGCAAATAGAAAGGAAGTGAAGGACTCCCCTTGTGAAGACGTCCTTAGCCTCCCCGGCAATGGCGCCAGAAATCTTGACGCGTGCACCCAGTGTTGATGTGGGACACTTCGTTGGAACCCCAAGAGCAAGGTGTGATGAGCATAGCAGCAAGTTTCCCTCAGTAGAGACCGAGGTTATCGAACCAGAAGGAGGAAGGAAATGTCTCAAAGGTGTTGCAAGCAACATGGAAACCTGCACAACACAAACTCAAGACTTCGTCCCAACGAATCAGTGAGGTTGTCAAGCTCACTGGTTTGCTGTAACAAAGGATTAAACGTATGGTGTGGAAGGTAATGGTTTGCATCAAGTAAACAAGTAACAGTGGAAGATGTATCAATGGTAAAGATTGGACCGGGGTCCATAGTTCACTAGAGGTGCTCTCCTTAGATAAACAACATGGCATGAAGGGTAAACAAATTACAGCAGGGCAATTGACAGGAACTGAGCAAGGCATAACAATGCAATTACTAGTCAGAAAGATCCTATGAGATTCGATTGGTAAATACAACAAGATACATAGACCGCCATCCAACTGCATCTATGACTAGAAGTCCACCTTCAGGTTATCATCCGAACCCCCTCCAGTATTAAGTTGCAAGCAACAGACAACTGCTTTAAGCAAAGTGTGTAAGGTAAATAGTCCACATGTTCCATGAACAAGAGACCGTTGTTTTCTCCCTAGTAGCAATAGCACATCTACAACCGAAGAGATTATTGTCACTTCCCTTGGAAACTAGAGGCATGAACCCACTATCGAGCATAAATACCCCCTCTTGGAGTCACTAGCAACTACTTGGCCAAGATAGCTACTAACAACGGAGATCATGCAAGATCACAAACAACACAGACATGATAGAATCATAAAGACAAAACCATTAATCAAACCAACATAATAATCTCAATATCCATCGGATCCCCGCAAACACAACATGCATGATTACAAATAGATTAGATCTTGATCATGAACGGAGCTCATAAGATCTATACATGAAAGCACAAAGGAGGAGATACAACCATCTTGCTACTACATGGACCCATAGTCCAAGGTGGAACTACTCACACATCATACCGGAGAGAAGGCCTCCGGGATGATCTCCCCTCCGGCAGGGTGACGGGAAGAACTTCAGATCCCCCCGATCTAGGGACGATGGTGGCGGCGGCTACAGACAGTTTCGTGGAGATTTGATCGGGTGCTTAGGGTTTTTGCATCAGGGGCTTCTTATAGGCAAAGGGGGAGGCCGAGGCGGTGGCCAGGGGCCCCACACCCTGCCTAGGCGTGGGGTAGGGCCCACCCGCGCCTAGGGGGGTGTGGGCGCCCTAGCCCGCCTCTTCAGATCCCATCTAGACTTCTTGTTCCCCATGGAAAGTAATTGACTTTGACGTTTGTCCCGTCCAATTTCGAGAATATTTCTTTACTAAATTTTCTGAAACCAAAAACAGCAGAAAACAGGCATCTGGCACTGTGGCAACTTGTTAATAGGTTAGTACCAGAAAACATGTAAAAAGCACCTCAAAGTGTAGACAAAGCAAAGCAAAGTAGATACTAACAAGCATGGAATGTCAAAAATTATAGATACATTTTCGACGTATCACTCATTGGCCTCCACTCCTGCGACCTCGGAGTTGTTCTCCATGGTCTGCAGCCAGTCATCAGCATCTAATGGATCTTCATACTTACTAAATATGGGGGGATTGGTGTTTTGAAAGTTCTTGAGCTTGGATCCATGGTTGTCCTGGTTTCCATGGCTTTGATTATTGTGGGCCATCTGAGATATCTGTTGACGGGTGGCTAAATTTGCTTGACGTTTAGCTCTTCCAGCTTCATAGTTAGCAACTAATATTTGTAGGATTTGCAACATTGGATCCTGAGATGAACTGCTTCCTCCGGTATTTCCGCGAGTCATCTGAATGAGATAGATAGTGAGACAAGAGGGAAATTTCTAAGGTTCATGGATTTGTTTTTGAAAAGCTTTTAAACTTTGAGTTTGACTCTAGTTTTGCCAACTAGCAATTTGCTTTTCATTCATTCATAGCACCCAATACACACACCACACTAGGGTAACAGATGGTTTTAGGAACCATTCTGTGAAGCTACGATAAAGTGGGACTGGATACAACTCACACCTACGATAGTGCTCAAGTGCTACTACTCATCATAACCGATGGATTCTTCATCATCAATGACGGCGGAGTCATCATCATCAGTGTGGAAGTCCATGTTGAGCTCCTCCAGGTAGTCATCATCATCACTGGGGTAGGAGTAGGGATCTCCACGGATATCTTCCCCTTCGTTCTCCCTCTCCTCAAGCTGCATGTCTCTCTCATGGATGGTCTCCTCCAAATATGACACCTTGTGACGAAGGCGGGCAATGATGCGATCCTTCTTGTCACGTAGACGGCGAAGTGACTTGCGCTCCTTCACAAGGATAGCGAGGGTCTGGTCCTTCATGACTGCAATGGCATGGTTGTGGTTGGCGTAGGCGCGGGTATTGTCCAACTCCTTCTGCCTGTCATACAACATGAAGTTGAGATGTTCCACCTGATGCTTCAGCTCCGGATGGCCTGGCACCTCCAATGGCTGTCTCATAGCATAACGCCTTGCGTAGTAAGCAAAGCGAGTGCCATTGATCTGGTTGATGCTTTTCCCACACAGACGGGCAAGAGCCTCCTGCATAGCCCTGGCAAGTCCGTCTAGGCAGTTGTTCTCCCTCAAGCTGAATTGGATCCCCTCTGAGGTGGGTGCCTCCATCTTGCCTCTGAGATTTGCAACTATCAGCCACTATAGTTCTCCTCCTTGCTGATCATTGAGCTGTGCCCCGAAGAACTCGGGATGCGGGTGCTCAAGAAGTTCTGAGAGTTGGCTTAAATCTCGCACGAAGATGATCTCTCCTCCGTTGCCCAACTAGTAGAACTTGCTATACTTGACTTCCATCTATAAGAATATAGGATGAGTAGGTTAGTGAGGTGATCAAGTGTGTCAAATTTTATGTATGATTGTAAGAATTTTTTACGAACATGAATTTTCTTGAAAGATTCTCAGTGATAAGAATGAGAATAGGTTTTCATAACTACTCACTTCTTTTGTTTTGAAACTAAGTTTTTGATTCAAGCATCCATTATAACTAGGGTCTCCTATGGTCAGGATGGCTCTGATACAAACTTGTGAACACCAGAATTTTTAATCCCAGATGCCTGTTATGCCGTACATCACAATCCCAGGATTACCACTTTTGCGAGACATAACAGATTGGTACCTTAGTTCATAATCCATTACAGACCATAATAAAGGTCTTACAAATAAAGGATACCATGATCTAGTCTTAATACAATCAACGCAGGGGAATAATAATAAGGGTAGCGTGGTCAAGGCTCCATCTTCAGGGTCACGGGCAATGCTGACGATGGGAGATGATCCTAGTTGTCATAGACTTCCTGCTGTCCATCATCCGGGTAGTCCTCCTCATAGTCTGGCCATAGGAATAGCCAGGGACAAAGCCATGAGTACTCTTTAAGTACTTGCAAACTATCACTAACAAGTAAAGTAGTTCGAGTAGGAATCCTAAGCTCTAGGTTTATTTGCAAAACTCGAGGTTTATTTCATACTGAGTTTAGAAGTATAGAAAACTAGTTTAATGTTCTATAACACCTAAGTGGGAACTTAGTTTTCATATTCACAACCTAGTTGTGGTAAAGTCGAAGTCATAGTTCATTTCACAAGTCATTTTGGAAAACATCTGACGACGGAACAGTATGGCCACTCCAACTGTCCATGACCGCGGACGCGGCTATTCAAATAGTTTGACACTCTGCAAAGGTGGTACACTTTCACCACAACATTCGATACATCCGTCAAGGATAACCCTGAATCATCATACTTAGTATGCGAATAATCAATCCTAACCTTTCAATTACATACCCTAGTATAGGCACCTCCCCTATGAGTTTGGCCTCCCAACCATAACCATCTGTCATCTTGGAAACTGCATAGGTGGACATTCACATTAACGAGGTAGCCTCAGCTCAACCTCTTTCCGCAAGGGAACCCATACTAAGACATATAAACTTCCATTCAAGCCGAACCCAAATTCGGGTATTGTGGTTGTATGGTAAAATTGGAATTGTATCGTATCCGAACCCAACCATCAATTTTTATAAAGGGCTAAGGCTCATGCCTCAACATTTTCATCATCAAATCATCTTGTGTTCATAACACATGTCAAAACATTTCAATAGAATAAATCTTCATTCCAAGGTTTTCATAATCATTTTCACCAAGTATTCCTATCTAAAGTGATCAACTTTTATGCTTAGCACTAGCCACTAAAATTGAGGGTATTCACTAATGAGGCGTGCTAATCAAGTGTGACGATCCAAATCTAGTCTCATGCCTTAGTATGACATCTAGTTCTAACTACTTAGGCCTAGTTTTATGCTCTTTATGCTATCTATACTATCTTTCCAAAACTCACAAAGCACTAACTAAAAGTAATAAAGAACTTTGGTAAAAATAAAAAAATAAATCTTGCAAGTAAAACTGGGATTTGGTATAATCAAGGTTGCATAACCAAAGCATGCATAATGCATCTTGCATAGGTAAGAAACTTGCAAGTGTTAGCTTGCATAGTTAACTTGTAGTGTTAGGCTTGCATAGTTAAGATACTTGCAAGTGTTAGATAGCCTTGATTGGTGTGCAGTGGTTGAAGTTTTATTCTTCTTCTTCTTCGTAGTACTCCTCCTCCTCGTAGCCTTGGTCGGTACTAGCGTCTATACATGAATACAAGATACACAATCACCACACAATACTTAACTACCTCTATTTGGCACACAAAGGTTCACACTAGATGATCTAGCATCATCACAATCATCACATGAAATAAAGACCTAGTCCTTTTTATTTTATTTTAGGAAAGTAATTTCTACTCATTGAAAACTACTTCATATTTAATATTCTCCAATTAAAATATGGGATCATGTTGACACATGTCATCACCACATATTCTAATACATGGGAATGTGATTTAAAGTGGTGGTCATATTTTATAAAGTTTAAAATTACTATTTTATACAATTAAATAGACTATAAATGCCTATAGAGCATTCTTTTAGTACTAGTCCAAGATCACTGCATGTAAACCTAAATATTTTTAAATATTCAGTTAGATCTTGTCAAATGTGATTTTTGAGAGTTGGAATCAACTCGAAAGCATTTATGGTTGATTTTTGAAAAATGTTTGAATGTGGAAAAGTCTCTATCTTGTTATTTTTACTATAGGTGATCTATAATTTCAAATGGTTTGAATCCAACGGGCTTGGATTTATAATTTGAATACCTTTCTAACAAAATTGGAATCATGCAATTTGGTTTAGTACATCTCCTTGAATTGAATTTCAAAGTCACTGACTGAACTAGGGTTTGATTAAAATGGAAAAAGATTATTTGAATCTCTGGGCTACACGCGGGAAAGGAAATGGGTCAGCCCAACTGCACTGCACGCGCAGCGGGCTGCTGACAGGGGGGTCCTGCTAGTCAGTGGCTCATTCAACCCAACGCGTTAAGTTTCAATCTAGGCTGTGTGATTAGAACATGATCTACGGCCGACGTTCGTCGTCTCCGTCGGATAGCTCCGACGAGACAGAACCCTAATGGCGACGGTGGGGGTACAGGGTGGCTCACCTGGGCTCCAGCTAGGGTCGGCGATGGGGGCAAACGGCGTTGTCGATGACGGCCGTTTGAACGGTGCTCGCGGTGGCTCCTGGGGTGGCTCCAATCGACGGCTCCTCTCCTCCTCTGCAGCGGCGAACTCCGGCCAAATTCCGGCGGGCTGGTGCTCGCCTTGCTCTGGGAAAGGGTCAGGGGTGGTTATTAGAGAAAGGGGAGTGAGATGGTGTGGAGAATGAGGGCTAGTGTGGACTCTATTTATACACCGGCGAGAGGGGCAGAGCGGCATGGGCTGGATCCTCTGGCGACATTGTTGCAGTGAGCTACAGGCATGGCAGAGGGCGTAGGACGGTGCGGTGTCTCCTGGCGGTCATCACGGGCTTAAAGGCGCGACACGGGGCGGTCAAGGATGGTCAGGAGCGGTCCATTCTCTGCGTGGGAACGACGATGTTCGAGATGACGTACATGGGCTACTGGTCGCACGGCAGTGAACGGGCATGTCTGGGAGGTAGCTAGGGTCATGGAGCATGCAGGTACGCGCGGTGAGAGCGAGGCGCGGCGTGTGCGCGCGTGTCTGCTACGGCGCTCTAGCGCGCTCTCGGCATGGCGCAGAGAAAGTGGGCGCAGCGGTTCTCTAGTGGTCCACGGCTTGGCTGCGCTCGAGGGGTGGACAAGGAGTGGCGGTGGACGGTGGCCTATCTCCTAGACATCATGGACGGGCGCGACGCTTCCTCCTGTGGGTTGTCCATGGTTGACCGGCAAGGGCGACTTGGGTGGCACGGCACTGGTGCAGCCGCGAGGAAGGGGCTGCTTCAATGCAATTCTAGGCACTAGGGGAGACAATGGGAGTGAAATGGGGGCAATGGGTTGATCAATTACTGCTCACCACAGTAGAAGTTAGGCAAGGTTGATTTGTGTCTGCTAGGTGTTTGATGAAATGGCCGCATGAACTCAACATTTGAATTTTTGGATGAATTTTGGTGAGTGATCTGGTCATAAGCTTGGTAGTCTCTGGTTGCTTGGGTTTGGCAAGGTGAAGTGGTTTGGTTGGTTTTTGAGAAATGGCCATCTTAGTACCTATTTAGGATTCAATTTTTGAATGCCTCTCAAATGAATTTGAAAATAGTTTTTGTAAGTTTGTGAGTTTTCTTGGGTTCATTGTTACGTGGTCTAGCAAGGGGTGAAAAGAATTGGATTTGTTTCTGTTATAAATCTTTAACTAGGAACACCCAAAGTGGTCTAGTGAACAAGTTTGGCCAAAATGACCATTTGCTTATATTTCTTCTATTTAATTTTCTCTTCATTTGAGAATGATATTGTTTTCATCTTTAAACCAATCCTTATCATTCATAGCAATCAGACATGGCAATTGCAATCATTCATGCATTAATCACACACACACATGCATTCATATTAATTTTAATAATAAAAGTTTTTGTTAACCACAAACTTGGGTGATTAGAACTTGATAATCTTGTTTAATATTTTTGGTATGTTACATAAAGCAAACTGAATACATAAAGTAAGTATCGCGTGTGTAAAAGAGATTTGAAACTGCAATGGGAAAAGCGTTCTTAGGGATTAGCGGATACACCACTAGCATTATAAAAGGCTAAGGTAAAGATTATTATCATGAACATTCTCAACTATGTATGTGTGGGAATAACTCCGTATTTGCACAAATAGGCAGAAACCACTGCTCACATCATTCTCATAACCACAGCAGATAGTAATCAGCATCAATTGAATTACTGCGCTATTAAATGACTTAATCCCGTAGGACGTGTCCCATGGCATGGATAGTGTTCCGTGAGTTTCCTCGGTTCCCAAGTTGATACGTAAGAAGTGAAAACAACTTTAGTCACTGTAAGTGCTAACACACCTCCATCTACCAACAAGTAGTTCCCTTCATCAAGTCCCCAGAAGAGGCAAATATTGAGAGGTCGACTTCTCCCAACATCAAGATGAAGACAATCTAACACATGGTCACAGCGATGAATATCATAATAAACTTTACCTTATTTCAATCTCATACTAGGGTTTCTCCATCTCCCCAAGAACTAATGATCTACTCAGAAATGGAGGCAATCAACATCATGGAAAAAGTAATTGAATCTATCATAGATGAATAATACTTGTATAAATCCACAATGAGTATGGAAATTACAACAAGATCTAGACAAGATGAAGATGGGATGGATGGAGATGGTGGTGATGCAACGGTTGATGATGAATATCGATGCCTTAGCTTCCCAGATCTATGCAGGGCGAAGATGGATCCCCGGTGGATGAGTTCCCCCTCTAGATGCCTTCCAGAGGTGAGGTTTCGGAGATTTATGGTAGTTCTGTATGTCGTCTCTCCGATCCAGTTGCACGGGGTAAAACTATTTGAGGAGGCGGTGTCAGTGCCAACTATACGGCAGGAACTATATGGCCGGAAAATTTATTCCCGCCATATAGTAGGTTGTTAAACCTTATGTAGGCTTTGTTCGCTTCGGGTTTTCTTCTGGTGTTCTTGACATTTCCCAAATAAGCAATTTACATTGTTTTTACTCTTTTTTGCTCCAGTATAATTGCTCCAAGAATTGTGTCCACTGTGTCCATCATATGTCCTAATCCTGATGAAAATAGACATAAAATATGCGTGCGGACGCCATAAAATACCAAGATCCTACTACTACTACTACAATGCAAAATAATAATATAAAACATGATGAAAATATACACTCATCAACTTCCCCAAGCTTAGACTCTTGCTCGTCCCAAGGAAGTTTAGCTTTAATGGATGCGATCCTCATATTCATGAAGCTGAGTCGATAGAATAAATAAGGCAGTTTTAGCATGTGTTTATCATATATGATACATAGGAACAATTTCATGAATAGTACCTTACTTGAACCATCCGAATAATATTAGCAGGCTTCCACACCTTAGCATTTAATAGTTCACAAAATATTACTCTCAACATGATGTAAAAGTATTCGGTTCGACCGAATGAGTTAACGAGGTAGTCCCAAGTGTTCTAGGATTAACACATTCACTTGTGATTCAAAATTTCAAACGTTTCTTTGTATTACCACAAGACAATGGTGTATGCCTATTTTCTCTTTGCACATTCACTTTTTTTCTTATCTCTTTTATTTTATATATATATATATATATATGCTCACACTTTTGTTTAAGTGTTGTGCAAAGGAGCTAGCCATACATTCCACTTCATGTAGGAATTCAAAGTTTAACGATCTCAATTACCAAATTCCAATTGTATATGAAGCATATTTGTGACTTGAAGACTCTACCTCGACTTGTTCTCACTCTAATTTGATAGCACTTTTTAATTTTCCTTTGTTCAAGGTTTCTTTCTCAACTTGACTGATCATATATGTATTTTTTCTTTATAAATCAAACCATAAACTTACAACATATTGAATAAATTATCTTTATATGTTCCATCAGTACCAATGGTGTGGAAGACTCCTATTGCTATCATCAAGTGCAAGTAAAATTATACTCAAGCCATTCATATATCTAATAAGACAAGCACAAACTCAATAATTCTCCATATATAATAATAAACTCAGAATTTCATAAAAGAGATCAACTATTCCTAAAGGGAATTCCAATGATGCAAACTTTATTTATAAACTCGAACTAATTCAAAACTAAAAATAGTAATGTAAAACTTATAAGATATATTATAAGGTCTTAAAGATCTCCCCAAGCTTGGAATCAAGCCAGGCGGGATCAAATAATCCCTTGCGATTATTTGATACCGTGATTATTGTAGATCACTACGTAGCCATCGTGTGTTACACCGCAGTGCACAGCTTCTTGTCGGTGTCCTCCAGGGCAGTGATGCGACTATAGCACCTGCGCAAGTCAGATTGCAAAGTGTCCACCTTGTCTGCAAGTTTAGTCACCAATGGGAGATCATCCTTCTTTTCTATCTCCTTGAGGCGGTTACGGACTTCAACACGATGGAGTAGCTCTTGCTTTTGATATATCTCCATTGCTCGCACGCGGTCCTTTGTCCTGGGGACAATTTCTTCTTCCTCATCCATTATTGATGGATCGGGGAAGTAGAATTATTCCTACACTCCTTTTGAGGCTTCACCCTCATACGAGCGCCAGTGGTAGGCCTCGAGCGGGGACCGTCGGTTCCTTGCTAGAACCTGCAGCAATGTTAGGTATTTCCTTATGTTTGTGCGGCCTGGGGTCCATGGTGATGAACTTGACTGTCTCCACACGCCCTTTTCCATGAGGTTTGTGACTTTCTCTCTCTTGTTGAGCTCTCTTCATCGTTGTCCAGTTGATCTCCGAGGGATCATAGACATCACGGCGGATGTAGATGTCACTCCAACCTTCATCAGCATCGCTGTTGTAGAAGCTTGGCTCGCCATACTCATTGTACCTCGGGCTAAACCTCTCCACATCCTCGTTGCCGTCGTCCATGGATGGGCTACGAGAGCGGTCCCTAGAAGGAGCAATGAGACCTAGGGTTTTACCACGGCCTGGGACGGGATAGAGCATGGCTAGATTGGTTCATGGTGATTATGCTTAGAGGAAGAACAATGGCAGTATATAAGAGGGGTCAGAGGTCAGTAAAACTTGCGAGAAACATCAAATTTACGCCCAAGAAAAGAATCTTAGCGGAACACGGAAAGAAATCACGGATTTGGAGGGGTCCTGCCGCGTAACGACCAACTATATGGTCGCGACCCGTATAGCTCCGGCCGTATAGTTGGTTTCAGGCAGATATTTCTAAATATCTCGAGTCCAGGTCGATTTATTTACCGACTTGGAACCGACAAAACCATTATTATAATAATAGATTTTTTAGACAGTAGATGAAAATAAAAATGGGAAAAGGGTCGAACCATCCAGAAAGTTTAACGACCAACTATACGGCGAGAGGTTTTTCCTCTGGCCATATAGTTTCCGGAGGCCGAAAAATTATTTTGAAAGAGGGTACAGGACCTTTAACGACCAACTATACGGCGGGAGATTTTTCTCCGGCCGTATAGTTACAGAAACCCCTCAAAAACTTCAGTAAAACAAGAGGAATTCAAAGGCAAAAAAATTAGTAGTAAAAACTATGAAAGCAAATCACTTATTAGAGTAATAAAACTTATCTTGCACTTACCGTTTATTTATTTGGGAATGACAAGCTCCTCCTCCAACAAGGATTTCTTCTCTTTTGGAGGGTGTTGGGGATATGCTATATGGGTATCCTTATAGCATGTCTCTTATCCGGCTAACCCGGGTGGCCCATAGTCGGTAGCATGGCCTATGGCCTGCTGGGCGGCCCAGTTAGGTGGATCCATAAGGGAGGCCCATGCCGGATAAAGGAAGGCTACGGTGGAGTTACCAGCGTACCCGGAGCCTTGGAGTGCAAGATACACAAGACTAGTGATAGACGGTGTAGGACTCTGTAACCTGTCCGGCTAGGACTTTTCCCTGTAACCCTAGGACTTGGCGACTATATAAGTCGGGTCTATGGGAGCCTTTAGGGCACAACTTCAGACAATCTCATACAACCTCGCACAGCGAACCTATCTCTGTAACTCGGCGTATTGCCCTTATAGTGATTTATAGCAGGAGTAGGATTCCGCCACCATAGTGGGATCTGAACCTGGGTAAGCTATGTTACCTCGTACCCGTCAACCATCCGTCTTACCCCACGTCTCTAAACACGCACTGTGAGGACCCCTCCATGGTGTACTCGTCGGCAATACCACGACAAAGGGATTTACCTTGGTTCATCTAATAATTCTCGTAAACGAAAATCACCAGGACTAAAGTCCCTCTCAATAAGGTTGGTGTCTTGCTGGGCAAATATGGACACTGCATCCAACATTTTTATTTCTTGACTCTACATAATCTGCAACTCAAATCCTTGAAGGAAAAGGATCCAACAGATTAGTCTTGGCTTATGATTTTTTTCTCTCAAGTAGTTCTTTTAAGCCATCACGATCCGTATGAACTCTTACTTTTGCATCAACTATATAAGAACGAAATTTATCGCAAGAGAAAAATATAGCAAAAAGTTCCTTTTCTTCCTTAGGATAATTCTTTTGAGCACTATTGAGAGTTCTACTAACATGATGAATAATATTAAATCTGCGACCTATGTGGTGTCCCAGAGTTACTCCTACAACATCATCACTAGCTTCATATATTAAAAGTCATATCCCATATAGGTGGTTTGATGATAGGAGCACGAGATAAAGCATTTTTAAGTTTATCAAAGGCTACAAGGCATTTATCATCAAAATTAAATCTCACTCCCTTTTGCAACAGGTTAGTCAAAGGTTTAGAGATTCCAGAGAAATTCCTAATGAACCTTCTATAAAATCCTACATGACCAAGAAAACTTCTTATACCTTTTATGTCCCTTGGTTGTGGTATTCTCTCTATTGCTTCAACCTTAGCTTTGTCTACTTCGATACCATTATCTGATACCTTATGTCCAAGGACTATGCCTTCTTTGACCATGAAATGGCACTTCTCCCAGTTTATAACAAGATTAATTTCTTCACGACGCTGCAAAACTCTTTTGAGATTGTCCAAACAACTAGTAAACGAAGTTCCATAGATAGAAAAGTCATCCATAAATACTTGCATTATCAGTTCTATAAAATCCGCAAAAATAGCAGTCATGCATATTTGAAAAGTAGCCGGAGCATTACATAATCCAAAAGGCATGCGTTAGTAAGCATGTAGACCATAAGGACTAATGAAAGTTGTTTTAAGTTGGTTATAAGGATGAACATCTATTTGGGAAAAAACAGAATATCCATCCAAATAGCAAAAATGAGTGTGGTTTGCTAACCTCTCTAATGTTTGATCTATGAAAGGTAAAGGATAGTGATCTTTCCCAGTTTCTTTATTCAATTTTCTAAAATCTATGCACATCCTATGTACAACACAGTTTTAGTAGGTATCAATTCATTGTTTTCATTAGGAACAATAGTAAAACCGCTCTTCTTAGGAAGACAATGAACAAGACTTACCCATTCACTTTCTTTTACGGGATAAATTATACCTGCATCCAGTAGGCGTACTATTTCTTTTCTTACCACTTCCTTCATTTCGGACTTCAACCGTCTATTGAATTCTGCAACTAGTTTAGCACCTTCCTCCATAAATATTTGATGGACGGTTATCATGGGACTAATGCCCTTGAAATCATCCATTGAATACCAGAGGCGTTGCGATGCTCCTTAAGTAATTTCATGAGTTATTCTTCTTCATATCCTAAAAGTTTAGCACTAAAAAATAATAGGAAATTTATTCGTATTGTCAAAAAATCTATATTTAAGATTATCTGGTAGAGTTTTCAATTCTAGGGGTGGTAATTGCTCATCCCCTCTCTTTTCTGGCTCTTCAAAAGCCTCATCAGTTGGAGGCCCTAAAATGGGTAGTGAATCAAATTCAGTTTCTAGTTCTTTTAGGGACATGTCCTCCATAATTATTTCTTCACAATTTGAGTCTTCATTTGTTTCTTCTTCTTGATTACTAAAGAAGAGAGTTACCATCTCGATAGTTTTTTCTTTCTCTTCTTCTTGTATTTGTAGAGGTATGTCTTTAAATTTAGAGAAGTGGATTTGTTTTTCTGCTTCCCCAAGCTTAAGAGACACAATCTCCTTATTGAAATCAACTTGGGCACCTATATTGCTCAAAAAGTTTATTCCAAATATAATTGGGCAACGAGTGTCAGTTGGCATATCAACAACTACAAAATCGATAGGAATTTTTTATTGCCAATTGTGATAGTTGCATCGTCAACCACTCCTATTGGAATTCTAAGATTTTTATTAGCTAACATGATTGTCATATCAATATTTTATATTGTAGCAGGTACTATCCCTTCTTTTAATTCTAAATAGAAATCATAAGATATAATATTAACTACGGTGCCAAGATCATATAAACCATAATGCGAGGTTTCTTTAAATATACAGGGATGAATAGTCTTACCTACATCTTTTTACCTTAGTTTTACCTTTAGCCAATATGGAAGTCTCTTCATCAAGTTCAACTATGTTGCTATGTGCATACATAGCCATAATTGTTGCCTTGGTTACCTCTTCATCTTTGGTTTCATCCAGATGTTCCTCGACTTCTGCCATGCTTTCCTCTTCCTTCTTCTCCTGTACTGCTTTAACCTGTTCATATTCCAAAATATGCTTTTGCGTAGTGTTAGGGAAAGGTATCTCATATGTTGGTTCTAGGAAGGCCAGTGTTGCTGTAACTTCTCTTTTCTTTTCAGGTTCGGGTGGTGGATCATACTTGATCGAACCCTCCTTTGGAGCTTTGATGTGTTCTGTGAAAGCTTTAACAACATGCAACACAAGATCTAATCCAAATAAAGTTCTTTAGATAATTCATTAACATGGCCCTTTTTATTATACTCATGAATACACTCATAATCTATTTCTATGCCTCCTTCACTTCCTAGACCAAAATTCCATGGAACTCTATGATCGTGAATTCTATTAAGTAAAGCCCAAGCTTTAGTTATTGGCAGATTCATAAAAGCTCCTCTCGCGCAAGAGTCTAGTTCAATTTTATTAGGTTCAATTAAACCGCCATAAAATATATGCAATAAATACCATTCAGGCAAATCATGATGAGGACATTGATTTAACAAATCTTTAAATCTTATATAAGCTTTTACTAGTCCTTCGTTAGGACGGTTCCTCCAAGTCATTATAAGACGCCTGATTCAAAAAGATTTTGATAAAGGATAATACTTTGCTAGAAACTCACAAGCTAAGTTATCCCAAGTAGTAGTGGCTTCTGGGGGTAAAGATCTATACCATGAGAGAGCTGTGCTAGTCAAAGTCTGACTAAAAAGTTTAACCCTCACCTCATTGGCGGTATACCCTGGTAGTTGGAAAGTGCCACATATATCTTTGAAACATGCAATATGCTCATATGGATCAGGATCTTCTTCATCTCCAGTAAATTGTTTCTTGTGTAGAATACCAAGTAGCAAAGGATTTATTTCAAGCCCCCTTGTCTTCTTGTAGGAGTTGTCTCTTTTATAGATATCATAGGGCTTCCCAAAGTGGCTAAGTGGGTTAGCACTAGTCATATGCTCAAACTCTATCATGTTTGTGGAAACCTGTAACTCAAAACAAAACTTAGCAAGACTAAAATAAATAAGCAAAAACTAAAAGATCTACAACGCTTAGCTCCCCGGCAATGGCGCCGGAAAATAGCTTGATGACTGCAAGTGCACAGATTGTTTGTAGCTAGTTTCGAAATAAAGATATCAATCCCACAAGGAGCAGGAGTCTGAAGTCTAATGATTCTTAAATTAAATACTAAAATAGAAACGCTAAAGTAAAGTTCTAAGTAACAAGATAAGATGCGAATATTGTGTAAAAAGGTGTTATTGGGTTTTTACTATAAGAGAACAATTAGTAAAATAAAGCAAATTGAATACAGAAAGCAAGTATCGTGTGTGTAAAAGAGATTTGAAACTGCAATGAGAAAAAGCGTTCTCAGGGATTAGCGGATACACCCCTAGCATTATAAAGGGCTAAGGTAAAGATTATTATCATGAATATTCTCAACTATGTATGTGTAGGAAGAACTCCGTATTTGGACAAATAGGCAGCAACCACTGCTCACATCATCCTCATAATCATAGCAGACAACAATCAACATCAATTAAATTACCGCGCTATTAAGGGACTTAATCCCGCAGGACGTATCCCATGACATTAATAGTGTTTCGTGAGTTTCCTCGGTTCCCAAGTTGATACGTAAGGAGTGCCAACATCTTTATATTCACTGTAAGTGCTAACACACCTCCGTCTACCAACAAGTAGTTCCCTTCATCAAATCTCCACAAGATGCAAATATTGAGAGGTCGACTTCTCCCAACATCAAGATGAAGACAATCTAACACATGGTCACAACTATGAATATTATAATAAACTTTATCTTATTTCAATCTCTTACTAGGGTTTCTCCATATCCCCAAAAACTAATGATCTACTCAGACATGGAGACAATCAACATCATGACAAAAGTAATGGAATCTATCATGGATGCATAGTACTTGTATAAATCCATAACGAGTACGGAAATTACAACAAGATCTAGACAAGATGTAGATGGGATGGATAGAGATGGTGGTGATGCAAAGCGGTTGATGATGAAGATCGATGCCTTAGCCTCCCGGATTTGCGCAGGGCGAAGATGGATCCTCGGTGGATAAGTTCCCCCTCCAGATGCCTTCTGGAGGTGCGGTTTCAGCGATTTCTGGTAGTTCTGTATGTCGTCTCTCCGATCCAGTTGCACGGGGTGAAACTATTTGAGGAGGCGATGTCGGAACCAACTATACAACGGGAACTATATGGCCGGAAAATTTATTCCCGCCATATAGTAGGTCGTTAAACCTTTTGTAGGATTTGTTCGCTTCGGGTTTTCTTCTGGTGTTATTGATATTTTCCAAATAAGATATTTACGTTGTTTTTGACTCCTTTTTGCTCCAGTACAACTGCTCCAAGAATTGTGTCCACCGTGTCCATCATCTGTCCTGATCCTGATGAAAATAGACATAAAATATGCGTGCGAACGCCGTAAAATACCAAGATCCTACTACTACAATGCAAAATAATAATATAAAACATGATGCAAATATGCACTTATCAGAACGCGGCGCCGAAAGGATCGTCTACACGATCTTGAGATCGTCAAGTGATCGACTATATCAACCACAAGAATCCGATCTTGTTAAACGCTTTGGATCTATAAAGGTTAGTTCTCTACAATCTTGTTGCACCGATCTCGTAGATTAGATCTTGGCTTTGCCATATATTAGATCTTGATTTTGTGTGTTCATGTGATAGTAAATTTTTGTTTTCCATGCTACGAACCCTTTAGGTGAGTAGGCCTATAGACCGTCTCCAAATTGATCTTACACTAGCCACCGGAGATCAATCTTGTGCCCGCCCATAGAAAAGCACGCTCAATTTTAATCATGCTAATAAAGCAACCCGGTGGAATGGGAAGCAGATTTAGGCGGAAGATTGCTTGAAAAGTGAGCATGGATTTGACTAGAGCATTAGGTCGACCACATTGAATTTTTCCCCATCCCAAGTAACTAGCTTTTCGGCCATCTTTCCATCCAATGGTTGGAAGTCCACCCTCTTAAGTTGCTTCACCGAAAGTGATAGATGAAGGTATTTCAAAGGGAAAGACCTTCGAACACTTTGTCAAGGTCAATATCGTTGCAACTAATTGGAACCACCATGCTTTTTTGGAAATTTGTTTGGAGACCGGTGGCCTCACCAAAGAAATCAATGATTGAGGCAAGGTAAAGATGGCCGCATCGTCCGCATGAAGGGAAGTTTTCATCACATTTCCTCTCCCTCTAATCTTTTGTAGGATCTCGTGGCTAGTGGCCAACTTAAGGATTTTTTGGAGAGGGTCAATTGCAAGCATGAAGAGGAGTGGCGAAAGCGGGTCTCCTTGGCGAAGCCATCTCCCATGCTTAATTGTTAACCTGACGATCCCATTTAGTATAACTCCTAGGGAAGAGATGCAAAGTAAGGCGGTGATCCAATCTTGAAACTTGAGTGGGAAACCATGCCGGTTGATGAGCTCAAGGATGAATTCCTTCCTAACAGAGTTGAAAGCATTGCGAATGTCAAGCTTGAAGTGAACACTTTAGAGGCGCGGACTATTAGCAGGGGCATTGCACTGGCTAATGAAATAGAATGTGCACATATAACTATTGCCAAGTTAAATCCATCAATAGCCATTGAATTTGTGGAGCAAAATCAGTTTGGTCATTGTACATCGGGAATACGAATTTACGGTCACTAAATACGGCTTAGGGGTTCACACACGGTTACTAGGGCTGATGACACATAGTATTTGCTGACGTGGCGAGGTGCAACACCCACTCTTAGATAACTTAACATGTATGCAAAGACAACCCACATACATGAGGGTTCTTTTTGCAAAATTATAATCCCATGGCAGCCTACTGACCTGCTCTTGTGGGAGGTGTTCCTCGTGCTGCGACGCTTCAAGGTGTTTGGCATCGACTATTAGATGCGCAGTCGGAGATGCTGCTGCATTCAAACGAGATGGGTGCCAAGCTAGTGGACCTAGGAGCTGCAACTCGATGATGGGACAAGCACGACCGTGGTGGCCAACATTTTGTTCTTCGCTAGCGGGCCGTGAGGAGAAGGGTGACCGTGGGCGAGGAGTAGAGCGGCGTGCCGAAGGAGTAGGGGTGGCCGACCGTGGGAAGGAGAGCGGGTAGTTGGGGTAGGAAATAGTGGAAGAGAACGGAGGAGAGTTGGTGGTGAATCTGACAGTCGATCCCAAATTTCTTCATAAGAAAATAAGATCTAAGTTTTTTTAATGATGAACATTAAATTAGTGGTAGTCTGTTTATTTTCAAGAATTCTGGGTGGGCCATTGCCCATCCGGACCTACCCTGCGTACGCCCATGAATATAAGAGCATCTCCACTCGCCTACCCAGGATGTCGATCCGAACGCTAAAAATAGGTCTGGACGCCGAAATTTCGCCCAGTCGCGTACCCAGGAACCTGTTTTTGTCCGAATTTGGGCCAACTTTGGTCCGGACTACCTAGGCCATACCCAGGATCCTGGATACGCCCTGGAAACACCGGACGAAGCGAATTCGGCGAGTGGACCCATCCAGTCAGCATATATTTGCCCATATTCATCCAAAGTTCGCCCATATTCACCCAAAGTTTACCCATATTCGTCTAAAGTTCGCCCATATTCGTCTAAAGTTCGTTCATGTCGCCATATTCGCCCAAAGTTCGTCCATATAGACCATATTCGCCCAAAGTTCGCCCAAAATTTGGCCATATTCACCCAAAGTTCGTCTGTATCGCTCATATTCGCCCAAATTTCGCCCAAAATTCGGCCATAGTTCGTCCCTATCGCCCATATTCGCCCAAAGTTCATCCGTATTCACCCATATTTGCCCAAAGTTCGTCCCATATAGACCATATTTGTCCAAAGTTCGTCCCATATAGACCATATTTGCCCAAAGTTCGCCTAAAATTCGGCCATATTCGCCCAAAGTTCGTCTGTATCACGCATATTCGCCCAAATTTCGTCCAAAGTTCGCCCATAGTTCGTCTATATGCCCAAAGTTCGTCCATATCGACCATATTCACCTAAAGTTCGCCCAAAGTTTGCCGAAATTTGTTAAATTTTAGCCAAACGCGGGAACTCGTCTAGATACGCGAATAGGAAAATGGACATACCCTGGCTGAAATCAAGTTCCGTCCGGCTAAAAAAGATCCGGATTTCGGTATGGCTTCGCCCAACAGGTGGAGATGCTCTAAACCATCACAACAGAGTCCTGCTGTTTTCAAAAAAGAAGGAGATGCTCTAAACCATCACAACAGAGTCCTGCTGTTTTCAAAAAAGAAAAAAAGTTGCTAGGTGTATCGGTATCAGCATGCCCTCCTCCTAACCTGAACCTAAACCCCCAAATCCCAGAGACGCCGCCGTCTCGCTTAAACCCTAAGCTCAACTCCGCGCCCCCTCCATGCCAGGCCGCTACCACCTGCTTGGCTTCCTCCGCCGCGCCGCGGCCGCCTCCTCATCCGGCGCCGCCCACCGCGTTGACCCTCTCTGCTACCTGCACTCGATCCCACTGCGAAATGGTGCCGCCGTTCCAATCAGCACCCGATTCCTCTCCTCGCGCGCCGGCGGCGCCGCGAAAAGCCTGATCGAGGACGAGGCGGACCTCAGCGACTGGGTCAGCGACCTCAAGACCGACTCCTTCCACCTCGGCGTCAGCAGCGGCGACGAGGGCGAGGGCCCCACCCGCAGACCCGCTGCCTCAAGAGGAGGCCGAAGAGGGAGGGATTCGGGGGGACCGCCTTCGAGATCGAGGTTTGATGGTGGTGACTTCGGCAGCGAGAGGCGTGGCGGCGAGTTCAGCGGCGATAGGCGAGGCGGTGGGTTCGGGGGCGACAGGCGTGGTGGTCGGTTCGACGCTAATACTCGTGGTGGTAGGTTCGGCGGCGATAGGCGTGGTGGTCGGTTCGGCAGCGACAACCGTGGTGGTCGGTTTGGCGGTGATAGGCCTGGCTCTGAACGAAGGGGCAGGGTGGCGAGTAGTGATCTCAGTGATGATGATGATGCTGGGTTTGGTTCTACAAGGGGAAGACGAGGGCGTGGCGGAATGTCTTCAGGGTTCTCACAGAGAGGAGGAAGGGGAGGTGATTTTGGGGATGATGCTGGGTTTCGGTCACCAAGGGGACAGCGTGGTAGGGGCGGGAGGACATCGGGTATGTCACACAGGGGAGGGAAGTATGGTGATTTGGATGAAGAAGAATCTGGTTTTGGGTCTCCCAGGGGAAGGCGAGGTCGTGGTGGAAGGGAGTCAGGTTTGTCACACAGAGGAGGCAGGGGAAGTGATTTAGATGACAGCGAGGATGGCAGTGGTGAAGAAGTTGGTTTTGGGTCTCCCAGGGGAAGGCGAGGCCGTGGTGGAAGGGAGTCAGGTTTGTCACGTAGAGGAGGCAGGGCAAGTGATTTAGATGACAGCGAGGATGACAGTGCTGAAGAAGTTGGTTTTGGGTCTCGCAGGGGCAGTCGGGGCCGTGGTGGAAGAATGTCAGGTTTGTCAGGCAGAGGAGGCAGGGAAATTGATTCAGATGACCACGAGGACGACAGCGATGATGCAGTTGAGTTCAGAGCTTCTGGTGGAAGGCATAATCGTGGTGGGAGAGCAGAGAAGAAGGGAAGTTTGGGCTCACGCAGAGGAGGTAAAGTCGGGGTTGTGGATTTTGGTGACCGGCAGTCAAGGGGCGGGAAAGCATTTGATTTTGGTTCGTCAGAGAGTGATAGCGAGTCAGGGGAAGTTGACGAGGATGATGGGCCATCAGGCTTTGAGGATGATCTCTCTGGTGATGATGGTGGCGACGAGGATTTGGTGAAAAGTGCAACTAAGAAGGCCATCTCTTTTGAGTCAATTGAACAAGAGCCAGTTGAACAGGAGAGTATAGTGGGCACGAGAAGTGATGGAGGTAGTGATTCGTATTTGAGTCAGAAAAGGTAGCTCTTGCTCAAGTTTTTCTAATTCAGAATAAATAGATCCTGCCATTGTTATCAAATGTTTCTCTATGCGCTGTGTATTGTTTTTTGTTCTATATGAAAACTAGTTAGATTTTTTTACTTTCTGAGCATATATATGGGTGCTTAGGATAAGAATATTAGGTCATGCATATATTTGAGTTGTGAAGTGCACTGTAAAACTGCTTGCTATCTCTGTAGTGGGTCATTTTATTTACTTTTGTTATCTTTGACTAAATGTTAGTTTAGTAAATAGCATCACATATTCACATTCATGCCAATTATCACTATACTTGGTTACCATATGCACACATTTGAAACTTATGTAGCTGCCTCCAACATAGATGAAAAACCTCCTATGCGTGAAGTACAAACAAATATCTGGTATTTGTCTGTTGTTTGGTGTGTTTTCAGCATAATGTATCAGGTTCCTTGATCCTTTGGATGTGGATGTGCTACTAGAAACTTCATATTGTTCTATCCTCAATTGTGATGAATTCTAGGACCTTAACGGCAGCAAAGAATTTATATTTTGTTCACAGTCACTCTGTACTAGAACCTGTGACTAACTACTACCCAAGTATCATGTCACTATCTCAATGAGGATTGATTTCATCTTGCTGCATTTGTTAGATTTATATTGAAAATGCGCAAAGCAAGTTTATTTTAAACCATCATGGCTGTCAATAGCAATCAACTTACTTGCAATATTGAATAGTCATATGAAAGACATAAGATGGAGGCAGTGTCTGTTTTCGCAATCATGCCATTATTGCTTAATGAATATGTTCTTGTTTCTTAAACTATTACTTATAAATCCCACCGTGAGTTTCTTTGAAGCATCGTATGTTGATGGAAAAGTATGACATTTGTAGCATAGTATTGAGGGCACTTATACTGCTTGTACGGCAATTATTGTATATTACAATTAGAAATTTGTTGAAATATGTTTCCTGAATATCTCTGCAGCTTGTGATACCCTGGTTGATGTAAATGATATATTTTATGGAAACTATAGTCAGGCATGTGCTATGATCATGGTTAGATTTTATTGGCTTATTACATCCCTATGCTCTATAAGACTACAAGTGGCAATCTGCATTGTGTCCAAATAGTCGTGAATATGAAAAGTATTAATAGCATATGTGCTGATAATGCACCTATCAACCTATTAACCTCTAATGCCCTATCCTGTTGGAACTTCGCTCCCTTTGCATCACAGGTTTGATGAATGCGCTCTCTCTCCCTTGACACTAAAAGGTGTCAAAGCTGCTGGGTATGAACGGATGACTGCGGTTCAGGAGGCCACTCTTCCTATTATACTTAAAGGTTAGCGCAGTGCTGTTTATATATGTTAAAGTAGTTATGATTTTACTTTATGCTATGCATATTTTCCCAACATAGCTGTTATGACCTATGGGTTAGTGGATTACACAAATCGACGGACGGTATCTGTTACCACTCTCTTTTTAGTCTTTTTTTCCGATAAAACACAAAAGAATTTGCGTTTCATTTCCTTGAACAGGAAGAGTTAAAAACGAGGTCACCAGGACTAGCCCTTGGTGGCATATTTTTATAGAAGCCCACTTTGGGTGAGTACCAGAAATTCGCTCCTGACAGGATTCAAACTCTGGTCGCCAAGGATGCACCACTGTGATCTTGCCACTAGGCCTCTGCCTAGTTCTCAGGAAGAGTTTAGAGGTACAACCTCCATAGAGAAGGGACACATGCACGCAGACACGCGCCCACACCCAAACCCACGACCGTCCTCACCAAGCGACTACAACAGGTGAGGAGGTGCCCCCAACTTCAGACTGCAGCGACGAAATGCCTCACCCAGCCTGGCCTCTAGCCATGAATTGCGAGGCATCGAGACTCAGAGCAACAGGGCTGTGTCACATCTGTTACCAGATGCCTCCAAAGACGACCACATCTCCAGGGCTGCCCAGGCCAACGTACCTTGCACCCATGTGAGGAGAGTCGGCAGGTGGAAGGCAGGACCCAGCTGGAACTGGTGAAGCTATCGTCTGGACGTGCTGGCACCGGCGTACATTGCACCCTGAAGGTCTGTGCCCTGTGCAGCAGCCCAGGACAGAGCAACACATTATTTTTTCAGTATCAAACATATGCCCCCTTCACCTCCATTTTCTAGATATCTCTTCCACTGTTTCTCGTTTAAACCTTGTTATTTTACTGGGCCCCTGATGTGCGAAGTTCACCTATTACTCACCCAGTTAGTTTCATTTCCTTTCTCTTTTCTTGACGTGCATCTGTGCACCACTCACCCATGTCGCTTCTTTCTTTGCTTAAATGGTCTTGAAAAGCTGAGGCGGTGGAGAAAAATAATGAATTGCTTCATGGTGTCCAACTGACCATGTGTTGGTGACTCAAAAGGATTTAATAGGTTAACTTTAATAACTTGTAGAAGGATCAGGGTATTAAACCCTGTTTGTAGTGTGGGAATTTGCAGGGTTTGCTCTGCTTGTATTCAAATTTCTGTGTTTCAAACACACCCTTACAGAAAATTTTGGAAGTTTGTTGACCTCATATTTAAAAGATTATGATGAAACTTAAAATGAGAGACGATGGCCACTTGTAGGGCAGAGAGTCAATCAGCCACCGAGGTACAACAGTATTGTGGATTGCCACAAAGAATTGGGGATCAGTTTAGGAGAAGATGTTGGGGGGAAAGAACACAAAAATACCTAACTATTGTCCAAACCTGAGTTTACCCTTACACAATGTCCCCTTCTGAAAACCTTCCTGTTTATCGCTCCACACACCCACCAGTCACATACTCATATTTCTATGCGGTCTTATTAAACGGGACATACCCAGCAACTCACTACGTAGAAAAACATAGCTCATATGCACACTGACCCCAACCTAGTCCACAGTTTGACCCACTTCTGCTTCTGTGCCTGCCTTCAGTCGTCTAAACCTTTGTCTTCTCCGTCCCTTTGTCAACCTAATTACTTTTTAGGGCAAAAGCACAATATTATGGAGTTCTGAGCATGCATGAGTGACTCCCCCATCTCCTTTATTGTTCAAGTTAAACGGAATTTCTTCAAGCTTACCGTGAAAACCAAAAAGTATAGTTAATATGAAAACACATCAGTGGAATTGGCAGTGGTCTTATAGTGCTGATACTTCCATATAGTTTCCCTAAAGTTGTAAGCTCTCGACCGTCTTAAACAAACATGATCCATGTATAGATCCTGAAGTTTTGAGTTATAAATTTTCGACTGGTTTTAACAGCATGGGTATAGGTTCCTGAATTCCAACAATTAGTTGTGAGCCTTCTGAAATCTGAATACATATATCTGAAATAATAAGTAGATGAGCTCACTGAACTTGAGGACTGAAGATGGATTTGGTGTCTTAGCAAATAAAGTTGTTCCGACGGGGTAAATTTGGAGATAGTGGGATAGAACAAATTTGGCAAGCTATAATTATCATCAATATTCTTATGGCTCAAGGTACACAATAAACCTCTAGTTGATTTAAGAGGGGGATCTGGATAAAATTGTGAGTGGGACGGGCCTGCCGCCAAGTCCGCCTCCCTTCCTGCCTGCAAACCCGATTATCCTGCTTGTGGCCATTCCATTTTGCACCGGCGGGATTAGCGGCCGCGCCCATTTGTCCCGTCTGTAATCTGCCAGTGTAGTTATCTGCAGCAAAACAGCCGATGGAAGTGGACGTGATTCACAGGCAGCGTGTGCCTGATGGCATGAAGACGCGCAGCCGACCAACGATGGAAATCAATTCTTGAGAAATCGACCGTGAAAAGAAAATCTGAGCAGAGAGCCAGAGACCGATCTAGGCGGAGAGAAGTTCAAAGATTAATCGGAAGAGGCAGTTGGCTGATCCCACAGGACCCGCATGTCTCCTGTCCTAAAATCCCACTTATCCTGGATGGCAAGAATTGACTGGAGGCGGTTATCCTGTGCCCGTGCCGCCTGCATTTTTTAGATCTGGACGATATTTAGTTATGAACTATGCTTTTGGGGAATAAAGTCAGATACTATACATACATGTGGAAATATGATAACCTGAATTGCATCTTTATAGTCATTGCCGACTATCTAACACGCCTTTTTCTCTTTAGGGAAGGATGTTCTGGCCAAAGCAAGGACAGGAACTGGAAAAACTGTAGCATTCTTGGTGAATACCCTGCTTGAGTAGTGTTTTTCTTCTGTTTACTTTTGAGGCTTCTATAAGTTTCAAATTGTAATTCATCATTGTTTTATGTTCAGCTTCCGGCCGTTGAAGTTATCTCCAAATTGCCCCCTACTGACCATGATAAGAAAAGACCTCCCATTAGTGTTGTTGTCGTGTGCCCTACACGTGAGCTTGCTGATCAGGCTGCTGCAGAGGCAAACAAACTTCTTAAATTCCATCCATCAATTGGAGTACAACTTGTAATTGGTGGCACTAGGATGGCTCTTGAGCAGAAACGCATGCATACAAATCCTTGCCAGGTGATTGGAAATAACTTGTTGAATCGTCCTTGCTATTTCTATGGTCACATGTTGTGATCTGAAAGTAATGCTAATATGCAGATTCTGGTTGCTACACCGGGAAGGCTTAAGGATCATATGGAGAACACGCCAGGGTTTGCGACTAGATTGATGGGCGTAAAAATTCTTATTCTTGACGAAGCTGACCGCTTGTTAGATATGGGGTTCCGAACTGATATCGAGAGAATAGTAGCTGCACTACCCAAACAGCGTCAAACACTCTTATTTTCTGCCACAGTTCCAGATGAGGTACATCCAGTAAACCTGCTCCAGTCATCATCAGTTTATTTTGTCCGCATATACTAAATTTGCTCTACTTATTCTAGGTTCGTCAAGTATGTCATGTTGCCATGAAAAGAGATCTTGAATTTGTCAACACTGTTCAAGAAGGAAGCGAGGAAACACACTCACAGGTATATTTTAGACCATATGTATGTTGATGGCTTCTACTGCTTTTATCCAATGTGATGCTTATAGTTACCATATTCAGGTGAAACAAATGCATATAGTTGCACCACTGGACAAACAATTCTCTACCCTGTATGGTCTTCTAACGGACCATATTTCTGAAAATGTTGACTACAAGGTAATTCCATTTTCGACTTTGCAGTGCCTTCTCTAGTCACTGCTCTGTATTATACAGATTAATGATAAGACAACGAATGCAGGTGATTGTGTTTTGTACAACGGCAAAGGTAACTAGTCTTGTTGCTGAACTGTTGTCTGAACTGAAGTTGAATGTACGTGAGATTCACTCCAGAAAGCCACAAAGTTACAGAACCAGGATATCAAAAGAATTTAAGGAATCAAAGGGTATTATTCTTGTTAGCTCTGATGTATCTGCTAGGGGTGTTGATTATCCCAATGTCACACTAGTTGTGCAGGTAACCAACCTCTTGCACTGTATTGTCTATTTGCTTAATTTATTTATTGTACAGATAAGGATTTTTCTGTTTGCTCTTTATAACCACTCAGAAAGATCTTTCCGCATACAACTATAAATAGTTAGTCGTAACTTGTAATTAAATATGAACATGCTTATCTTTGTGTCCTTACACATCTTCGAGTTATAGATTAGAATGAACTGATACCCTATCATGGTCCTTGCAGTTGGGAGTTCCTTCTGACAGAGAGCAATATATCCACCGTCTTGGTAGAACTGGTCGCAAAGGTAATGAGGGGAGCGGAGTCTTGCTGTTGGCACCATGGGAAGAATACTTCTTGAGAAGTATCAAAGATTTGCCTATTACAGAGGCTACGCCACCATTAATTGATCTGGACACTAAGCGAAAGGTACATAAGCTCCTTCAGCAGTGCACATCTTATAGTCAATGGTCATTTTTTCATTTCTCAATCAATGATAGAAATGACACCTTTGCGGAAGTGCTATTCAGAAACCAGTTGGTTTTGTTGTTTTCCTGTTTGATTATTTCATCTTCTGATGTTTTTGCAAATTTGTGTTTAATTCTTCCTCCACATTAGCTATGAATTTCTAGAAGCAGCAAAATGTTCATACTTTTCAAAAGCCATCACAATATCTTGAAGGAACATAATAGGATGAATCCACCAAATAAGTTCTGTCAGCGCAACTGTAGATAACAGGTCTCAGGTGACGGATTAGCTTAGAGCTATATCATACATGGAGTTCTATACTCCCTCCGACTCAAAATAGACGTCACAGGTTTTCCAAAATTTGAATGAATCTATATGCTAAATAGTGTCTAGATTCATCCAGTTTTTGACAAATCTGCGACATCTATTTTGAGACGGAGGGAGTACAATATATATATATATATATATCATTAATCTATTTAAAATATTTGATAAGTTGAGACGTGGCATGATACTATGTTTCACATTTTCTTATTTTTATAGGTTGAGAAGGCTCTTGCACATGTGGAGGTGAAAGATAAGGAATCTGCTTATCAGGCATGGCTTGGGTACTATAATTCAAATAAGCAAATCGGCCGTGATAAGTACCAGCTTGTATCACTGGCCAATGAGTTCAGCAGAAGTTTGGGGCTCAATAACCCTCCTGCGTTGACTAAGCTTATCCTTAGAAAGATGGGGCTGAGCAACATTCCAGGCCTACGGTCAAAATAGTTCAGCAGCGAACAAATGTCGCGTATTCACTTCCGTAGCATCTTCTTGCCGACATGCTATATTGGTAAGAATATTCCAAGTCATCTAGCTAGGTAAACAAGATGTGGATCAAGTTGTCAGGGCATGCACTCATGCTTGTATTAGTAGTACGACAAGCCTCCACATTAGCAGTTTTCATTCTTCTCCTGTAATGTGGAAACACATCGTGAGTGCATGTCCCCACTATAATATAACTCTGTTGCATATCGTGGGCAATGGTTTGACTACGATAATGCTATAAGCAAGTTTACAAAGCATTTGTGGAACAATGTCCGAGTTATTGTCTCTTCACCTGTTCGTGTGGTTTTATTCTCTTAATTATTACAGTTCCTTCTCATTTTCAGTTCACTTGTACATTGGTGTTGCTGTCATTCCAACTCATGAATGTTTTCTAGGTCACCAATTCAGGACAGTGGCATAATCCCAATTTTCGAGTGAACTGAGCCTAAAATACATACCCCGGACCTGTCTTATTGTATGGCCCAATCTGATGTCAGAGCAAGATGGCTCTCCGGTTCTTCTTTTCACCAGTTTGGCAACGCCTCCAAAATGGTGGAATCTGATGCCAAAATCTATTTTGGCATTAGCATTTGGCGTGTCGCACTGTGGTCGCTCTTACTGTCTCTATCTCTGTTTCAAAATATAAGATGTTTTAACTTCGTGAATCTCATAAATCTAGACCTCTTTTAGTATAGGTTCATTCCAAACCCCTCTAAACCTACATACTAAAATAGATCTAGATATATTAACTTTATAGAACTAAAATATCTTATATTTTAAAACAGAGCGAGTACCAGAGAATATGCACTGCAAAAACAGTGAGCAAACGCGCGTGACAGTTAGGAGTGAGATCATCGGTTTGCTAAAAGGCTAAAACACATGCAGCACCGGGCCGAGATTTTTGTCTTCGTGGCCTCATGTTGCCATGTCCTTCTCATGGGCAAGCACATGAGCTAAGTAGACGCGCTCGTTTTCACGCAAGTTGTCCCTCTTTCCTACTATGAAACTGCTCTACATGCATCATGGAGAATTTGAGATCAATCATTTTTTTCCGTACTCCCTCCGTCCTAAAATAGATGTCTTAAATTTGTCAAAATTTATATAAATCTATATATTAAAGACTGTCTAGATTTATCCAAATTTTGATAAGTCTGAGATATCTAAAATTTAGCATCAGGGTAGAAGGGTTCTCTGGTTCTCTGTTTTCATCAATGTGGCAAAGACTTGCGAAATGGTGAAAACTAGGTGTCTGCTTTTACGATGATAGATAAATGCGCGTGCCTCAGAATCCGCAAACTGCAAATGCACATGACTCTAGTTCTTTTAGCGGCTTCTCGGAGAAGCTACCCCACCCCCAGCTTTCTGAGGAAGCCGGTTCGAACCGGCTTCCTCAGAAAGCTGGGGTGGGGTAGTTTCTATGAGAAGCCGCTAAAAAACTGGGCCTAAGAGTGAGATCAAAAGTTCGGCTAAAATTCTATAACGTGTAGGCCGGACATGGCTCTCTTTTCCTCACATCGTAGTCAGGGATTTCTCGTGGACGAGGCCAGCGCCACGGCAAAGCACTTGGGCCAAATTAGCGTTTACGCAATTTTCTCCTTTTCCTATTGTGAAACTGATCTAAACATGCATATATTGATTGTTTAACTATGTTTATGCTAACCTCTTGGGCCGCCTCCCTCCAGGCGGCTCCGGAGGCACCTCCTCCAACCCCTCGAGACCAACCGACCTACAAGCAGAGGCCGCCGCCAGCGACAGCGGTGGCGGTGGCGCCCATCCCGTCGAACGACGGGGGGCTGGAGATGTGGCCTCGACTGCGTTGCGGGGGGAGGGGTGGCGTGGTGGCGGCGGAGAGCACTGGGCGGCGTGGCCTGGTTGGCCGGGGCTTGAGAACTCATGCGGGGTGGTGCCGTAGAGGTGACAGGGCGTCGCCGTTGTGGCAGCCGGAAACGGCGCCGGTCAATGGCGTGCAATCTGGATTCCCAGCGGGCTACGGTCTGGGACTTTTGGGCCATGTTCGGGGTTTGAAGGATCCCAGTTTGGGCTGTTGTTGTGGGGGAATCGTCCCCTTCGACTCAGCCTTCCTGTTGCTTCTTTGTGTGCCGCCATCGTGCTGGAGGAGGCTAGCAGCGTGGGGGCTTGCGAGTCTCAGATAATAATGGAGGTGGCCCTTGATTTCTCATGCACAAAGACGAAGACCTGCTGGATACATGTCGTTGTTGATCTATGAGGATTGTAGGGTTCCGAAATGCTCCGCTGGCGATGTCCTATGAGCGCGTCATGCCTGGAGAATGCTGGATCAGATGTGATTTGGTCGTGCGCACCCGTACATTTTCTGACTGTTTGATTTCAGAGAGAGCGTTGCGAAGCTCTGCTGTCTGTTACCATCATAAGACACGTCTTTATCGGTCCATGGTGAAGTCAGTGGTGTAGAATGTCATGAAAGCAGAGATTTTGAGGGCTAGCAAAGGTGGTTCGAGTCTTCGGCGCTGAGTAACTGGCTTGGTGATCCGTGAATTATAGCAGCGGCCTGTTAGTGGGGACAGTAGCACATGAGACGTTCAGCGTCTGATCTTGCAGGGATGAAATTTCAAGGTCTTGGCTTAATTGGTTGTGCTTGGCAATGACCTTACTGAAGGTATTGTTTTGCGAGTAAGGACTTCCTTTATGGTAAAAACCTAAGATCTATGATCGGGCGACGACGACGCTTGTGTACCGTTCCCTAGAGACGTCGCTTTTGAAGAAGTTAGACTTCTGGTGCTGTCTTGCTGATGTTAGTACTGCTGTTATAAGGAATAGATCGCTGTAGCGGTTTTTTTAATATAATTTCTCTTCTTTTTTGGCTGTGTGCATCCGTAATGCCGCTAGTTGCAATACATTGTTGCAGAGGCGGTCTGTAATTGGTATATTTCTTGATACTCCCTCCATTCCATATTATGTTGCGCATACTTTTGCGTGCAAGTCAAACTTTTGCAAAGTTGACCAAGAATATATAAAATAATATGAATATATATGATATGAAATGTATATATTATGAAAATATATTTTAAAACAATTCTAATAATATCAATTTAGCACCGCATAAGTTTATAGTTGTATCAAACTATTTGGTCAAATATTATATAGCTTGACTCTGATAAAATCCAACCTAAATTGGGACAGTAGGAGTATTGATATATGCTCCTTTCCAAAAAAAAAAGAAGAAGAAGATATGGACTTTGTGACATATAGTATTTTTTTTGCACCGGAGCCTAAGGATTCTCCGGTTCTCTCTTTTCACCAATTTAGCAAAACCTCCGAAATAGCAAAAACTGATGCGGAAATCAATTTTAGCATTTGGCACTGATATTTGGGGAAACGTTGTGTCGCTCTTACAAGAAGAGATACATGCGTGCGCCACAAAAGCCGCTGACTGCAAACGTACATATTGTTAAGTGAGATAAAAAGTTTGCTAAAATCGTAAAATGCATGTGCCTTTCCCGACTTTCTTTTCATCACCTCATATTGCGTGTCCTTCTAGTGGGCGAGGGCAGCGCCACAACAAAGCACATGAGCTAAGTAGTCATCCTTGTTTTCGCGCATGTTTCTCCCTTTTCTTCTATGAAACCTCTCTACACATGCAAGATGAGATAGACATAGAGATCAAACAATTTTTATTGGTTTTTGGGTTGTATCAAGTCTGAAACATAGTGGATTTATTTTTTGTCCCATATTTTTCTATTCTTTTTTTTGTGGGAATTGAAATCTACATCAAAGTTTGCCATGAGAGCAGGAAGGTTTTTCGGCTCCCTCTTTCACCAATTTAGCAAGACCTATGAAAAAGGCTAGAACTGATTCCAAAACTATTTTTTTGAATTTGGCACTGGTATTTGGTGAAAATGCCGTGGTTGCTCTTACACTGGGAGATAAATATGTGCACTGGAAATCACTTTGACTGCTGCATATCCATCATCATAGTCATCAACTACATCTCCATTACTTTTATCTTGTCGTAATTCCAAATCCTATTGTGGATTTGCAAGAGTATTTATCCACTCCTTAGTATTCCATCTGAATTATTATGATGATGTTGATTGCCTATATGTGTGATTATTTTCCCTTATTCTTAGGGAGATGGAGAAACCCTAGCAATATCATGAACTGAAATAAAGATTATTGTGTGTCTCTATCTTGTATATGTATGTGTTCAATTAACTCTCTTCATATTATGCGCACATCGACTTCATAGTATTTTCCCTTTGGGACTTGAGAAGGAATTACGATTGGTATGTGGATGGTGTTTTGAAGGCGTTAAGTGATCACCTCAACTCATCATTCATGTAATTAGTTGGGGGATAAAGGGGGCTCACAAATCTTAGTCCATGACCATGCATGGGGTTAACCCTTAATCGCTGGTGGGCTATTCATTATCACTAGCTCTGATTATGAAGGATGAAATACCATATGTTTTGTGTGATCATCTTTATTAGCTCCTCCCATCCATACACATATAAAGAAGGACATCAGATATATCATAATCAAATGCTAGTGGTAAATCCAACACTTCTCATAAACGCTTTTAGACTTTTTGCAGTTTCATATTACTTACAACAGCGACTCTCTTTGTTTACATTCTGTACTCTTTATTATTGTTTTGCTCACAATCACATGCACTCTTAAAAACCTCTTGCTTGGAATCATAGACAACTTGCATGTACTCTTTGGTAAACCCAAAACAAGGGGCATAAAGACCATTACCAGTAGCTCTTCGTGGTTCGATACTCTTACTTTGAAACTTGCTACATACAACCTATGCACTTTAGTCATCAACAAGGATGCATAGAGGCCAACTAGGAAGAGCCGGTGAACCAGGTGGGCAAGTCAGGTCCGAGATAGGAAGACGGAAACAGAGATCGAGAGTCAGGGATACTACTCTCATAGTCTCATATAGCTAGGGAGGCTACGAGAGGCCAAAAAGAAAGCATCCTTCCACAGCCGCCTCCAGTTGCCCTGCCAGATGCACGGAAGCACATGCGCTGACCATGACTTCCAAGACTATCACTAGATGAGAAAACAATTCTCCTCTTAGATGTGTGCCTTCGTGATAGTCAAGAAGGTGCCCAAGATCGTGAGATGGGACATACCCGCACTTTATGCGTCCTCCAGCTTGGACGAGCTGGAGGTGGACCCACTAGTTATTGGATTAGCTTTGCATGGTTGCCACCTAGAAGGATTTTTCATCGACGGGGGAAGTATCCTGAACGTCCTCTATGTGTCGGAGCTCCCCTGGCTGCGAAAATCACCCAACATGATCCAACCCAAAAGTGTCGCGCCCATATTCGGTATCGTGCCGGACATCCTCATCTACCCGGCAGGCCCGGCCCGGTCAAGATGTCAATCATCTTAGGTGGGTGGATGAATTACAAGGTGGATATGCTCATCTTCGAGGTCATAAACCTCCCAAGCCACTACAATGTTGTTCTCAGGAGGCTAGCTCTTGCACGATTCAAAGACGCCCTCGATCATGGACGACACCGGCTCCACCTACCTAACCTTCGAGGGGTCACCACCATAAGAGGAATTCAATGCCGGGTACTATGTACAACATCCATGCAAGATCTCAGTCGGAAGTCGGTGGTGTCCAATGGCTTTTGGGAACCGGTCACTCAAATGACCTTGAAGAGCGAGGTCGAGGTGAGTTTGGCGAACGACAAAGAACATTGTACCATACAAAGCAAATGCGAAGGAATCGGCTAAGCCGAAATTCTCCTAGAAACATTAGACATCATCGAGAGGCAGAGCGCACTCGCGACCACCCTACTCACGATTCCTGTAGAAAAAGAGAGAGAGAGAGAGCATATTCTCTCTCTCTGGACGAAATGCATAGCGTAACGAGGTGGTAGAGGATTTTGATGACTTCGGTCATACTGTTCAAGACGTCGGGCAATACGACCGAACCAAGAACGCTCGTGAAGTCATAAAGCGCCCTCTATACCCTACACTTTTTTTTACAATCAGTACCATATATATTTATACCGAGAAATAGTATATGGTAGAGATACACAAGTCGACTTCAGCGTTTACAAAATAAAGTCTAAAAGAAAGGGAGTGCCTAGATCTTAGGCGCCTGAGAACTTCTTATGTCTAAGTGGCTGACATCATCCTACTATTTATGCTAATTCTCAGTTGCAACGTAATTGCAACTTATATAATTTGTACTAATTCTCAGTTGTAACCTAGTTGCAACTCATTAAGATCCTAGTTGCAACCTAGTTGCAACTCATATGGAAGTCCCACTTTGCACAAATCGCGAGGTAAATCCAACGGTGAGAGAGGTGACTGAGAACTAAGAAGTTCTCAGGCGCCTGAGAACTAGCAAATCCGTAAAAGAAAATAAGCAAATCTTCGAGGTCTTCAAATTCTTCTTCTTCCATGACACGAACTTGTACTTGATGGGTTTCGCAACATAGTAAATCAAAAAATTTCTACGGATGCGAACAAGAAAGCCAAGATCTAATCTAGGAGATGTAATCAACGAGAGAGATTGATGAGATATTCATACCCTTAAAGAAATCGCACAGCGGAAACGTTCAACAGAACGTGGTTGACGTAGTCGTACTCGCGGTCTCCTCCTCGCGATCCGATCCAATCCTACGCCGCAAGTGGCGGCGCCTCCGAGAGATGCACACGTACGGTGCAGCAACGTCTTCTCCTTCCTTGGTATAGCAAGTATGGTGGAGAGATAGATTGGATCTGCAGCACGACGGCGTGGTGCTTATGGTGGAGAGTTTCTGCGGCAGGGCTTCGCCTACGCGCAGTCGAGAGAGAGAGAGAGGAGGGGCAGCAGTTGGAAGCTAGGGTTGGAGGAGTGGGAGGGAGAAGGGTGCGCCCCTGCCCTCCTTATATACGGGGCTGTCCGGCCCCCTTGACCCCTCCTCCAAGCCCTAGGGCGGTGGCCCAAGGGGTGGAGGGGGGGGGGGCAAGTCATCCCCCCTTTCTAGAAGGCTCCCCTAGGGTTTCCCCTAGGGCTGGCCGGCTGGGACTTAGGGGCCTTGTGACCCTGGCCCAAAGTGGCCAGGGCACTTCCCCTTAGGCCCACGCAAGCCTCCGACAAGTGGGCCCACGTTGGTCCCACTCCGGAACCTTCTATAACCTTTCGGTACAATATCGATAAACTCCGAAACGATTCTGAAATCCAAAAACTGCTTTCCTTTATATGAATCTTATTCTCCAAACCATTCCGGAACCTCTCGTGATGTCCTGGGTCTTATCCAAGACTCCGAACAAAAACTTATAAACCAATTATCCATTCTATCCTAGCGTCGATGCACGTTAAGTGTGTGACCCTACGGGTTCGAGAATATGCAGACATGATCTTCTATCAATAATCAACAGCAGGATCTGGAAACCCATATTGACTTCCACATATTCATTGATGATCATATCGGATGAACCACGATGCCAGGATTCAATTAATCCCATATATGTATTCCCTTCGTCATGCGATATTTTACTTGCCCGAGATTCGATCGTTGGTATCGACATACCTAGTTCAATCTCGTTCACATCAAGCACTTTACTCGTTCCGTAATCCAATATCACTTTGTGATTAACTCCTTAACCACGTGCTTGCAAGCGGTGTTGATATCGATTACCGAGTGGGCCCGAAGTATATCTCTCCGACTCGGGAGGGACAAATTCCATCTCGATACATACAACCCAACAAGTACTTTCCGATCACCTGAGAGACACCTTTATGATCACCCTCACATAGGATGACGTTTGATGACCTCAAAGCTTTCTTCCGATACCAGGGAATTGTATTATCTTATGGTCCAAGGAACACAATACTTGACATAGGAAAAAGCTTTGCAAAGATGAACACGATGACACGATCTAATTGCTCTGCCTAATTTGGGTCTGTCCATCATATCATTGTCCTAATGACATGATCTCATTATTAATTGACAACTCATGTCTATGGTTAGGAAACCTTAACCATCATTAATCAGTGAGCTAGTCCATAGAGGCGTACTAGGGACACGGTGTTGTTCATAAACCACACAAGTATCAAAGTTTCCGCTTAATACAATTCTAGCATGAAATATAAACTTTATCATGAACAAGAATTATAATAATAACAACTTTATTATTGCCTCTAGGGCATAATTCCAACAGTCTCCCACTTGCACTAGAGTCAATAATCTAGTTTACATCTGGCAAAAATCTAACACCCATGGCATTAAGGTGATGATCATGTTTTGCTCGTGAAAGAGGTTTAGTCAACGGATCTGCGACATTCAGATCCGTATGTACTTTGCTAATCTTCAGATCTCCATCTGCTATATAATCTCGAATTATATGAAAACGGCGGTTGATGTGCTTGACCTTTGGATGATATCTTGGTTCCTTAGCCAGTGCTACGGCGCCAGTGTTGTCGCACAATATCTCTAGTGGGTCCAAGGCACTTGGAACCACACCAAGCTCAGTGATGAAGTTCCTGATCCAATCTCCTTCACTTGACGCTTCTGAAGCAGCCATGTATTTCGCTTCTGTTGTAGATCCCGCAATCACGCTTTGCTTGCAGCTTCTCCAGCTCAGAGCTCCACCATTCAAAATATAAACGTATCCTGTCTGAGATTTAGAATCATCCGGGTCGGTGTCGAAACTAGCATCGACGTAACCTTTTACGATGAGCTGCTCATCACCTCCATAGACCAAGAACATTTCTTTAGTCCTATTTAAATACTTTAGGATGTTCTTTACGGCTGTCCAGTGTTCCACTCCTGGATCACTTTGGTATCTGCTCGTCAAACTAAGAGCATTGGACACATCCGGTCTAGTACATAGAATGGCATACATGATAGAACCTATGGCCGAGGCATATGGCACTTTGCTCATAGTATCTCTATCATTTACCGTAGCTGGACACTAAGCCTTGCTCAATATCTTACCTGACAACATGGGCAATGAACCTTTCTTTGCTTTATCCATTATGAACCTTTTCAGAACTTTGTCTAGATATGTACTTTGGCTTAAAGCTATTAGGCGTCTTTGTCTATTTCTATAGATTTTGATGCCTAATATATAACCAGCTTCTCCTAGGTCTTTCATTGAAAAACATTTATTCAAATAACTCTTCACATCGTTAAGCATACCGATGTCATTTCCAATAATCAATATGTCATCCACATATAGTACTAAAAATGTCACCGAGCTCCCACTCACTTTCTTGTAGATACAAGCTTCGTAGCAATTTGGAACAAATCCAAAACTCTTGATCACTTGATCAAAACGAAGGTTCCAACTCCGAGATGCTTGCTTCAGTCCATAAATGGAACGCTGAAGTTTGCACACCTTATTAGCATCCTTAGGATCGACAAAACCTTCGGGCTACATCATATACAACTCTTCATCAATGTTGCCATTGAGGAACGCAATCTTGACATCCATCTGCCATATTTCATAATCATGAAATGCAACAATTGCTAATAAAATCCGAATGGACTTAAACATCGCTACGGGAGAGAAAGTATCATCGTATTCAACACCTTGAACTTGCCGAAACTCTTTTGCGACAAGTCGAGCTTTATAGACAGTAACATTAACATCCACGTCCGTTTTCTTCTTGAAAATCCATTAGCACTCGACGGCCTTACGGTCGCTTGGAGGGTCCACCAAAGTCCATACTTGGTTTTCGCTCATGGATCCCAATTCGGATTTCATGGCCTCTAGTCATTTCTCAGAGTCTAGGCTCATCATTCCTTCCTCATAATTCACAGGTTCACTGTTGTCTAACAACAAGACGGTTAAGACAGGGTTGCCGTACCATTCAGGAGTGGCACGTGACCTTGTCGACCTGCGAAGTTCAGTAGTAGCATCGTTCGAAGTTTCATGATCCTCATCATTAGCTTCCTCTCTTGTTGGTGCAGACGGCACTGGAACAATTTCAGGTGCTGCGCTACTCTCCAACTCGAGAGAAGGTTAAATAACCTCGTCTAGATCTACCTTCCTCCCACTCACTTCTTTCGAGAGAAACTCCTTCTCAAGAAAGGATCCGTTCTTTGCAACAAACACGTTGCCTTCGGATCTGTGGTAGAAGGTATACCCAATCGTTTCCTTAGGGTATCCTATGAAGACGCATTTCTCCGCTTTGGGTTCGAGCTTGTCCGGCATCAACTTCTTGACGTAAGCTTCACATCCCCAAACTTTAAGAAACGACAACTTAGGTTTAGCACCAAACCATAGTTCATACGGTGTCGTCTCAACGGATTTAGATGGTGCCCTATTTAAAGTGAATGCAGCAGTTTCTAATGCATAACCCCAAAATGATAACGGAAAATCTGTAAGAGACATCATTGATCGCACCATATCTAATAGAGTTCGATTCCGGCGTTCAGACACACCATTGCGCTGTGGTGTTCCGGGTGGCGTGAGTTGCGAAACGATTCCGCTTGCTTTAAGATGCGTGAGAAAATCATAACTCAAATATTCACCTCCATGATCGGATCGTAGAAATTTAATTTTCCTGTTATGATGGTTTTCCACTTCGTTCTGAAATTCTTTGAACTTTTCAAACGTTTCAGATTTATGTTTCATTAAATAGATATACCCATATCTACTTAAGTCATCAGTAAAAGTAAGAAAATAGCGATATCCACCGCGCGTCGAAACACTCATTGGTCCGCATACATCGGTATGTATGACTTCCAATAAGTCCGTTGCTCGCTCCATTATTCCGGAGAATGGGGTTTTGATCATCTTGCCCATGAGGCACGGCTCGCACGTGTCAAATGATTCAAAATCAGGAGACTCCAAAAGTCCATCAGAATGGAGTTTCTTCATTCGTTTTACACCAATATGACCTAGACGACAGTGCCACAAATAAGTTGGATTATCACTATCTACTTTGCATCTCTTAGCCTCAATGTTATGGATGTGCGTTTCATTGCTTTCGAGATTCAGAAGAAATAAACCATTCAGAACAGGTGCATAACCATAAAATATGTTATTCATATAAATGGAACAACCATTATTCTCTGATTTAAATAAATAACCGTCTTGCAATAAACACGATCCAGATATAATGTTCATGCTCAACGCAGGCACATAATAACACTTATTAAGGTTTAAAACTAATCCCGAAGGTAAAACTAAGGAGAGCGTGCCAACGGCCATCACATCAACTTTTGATCCATTGCCAACGCGCATCATCAGCTCATCCCTTGCTAGCCGCCGTCTATTCCGTAGCTCCTGTTTCGAGTTACAAATATTAGCAACTGAACCAGTATCATATACCCAGGCACTACAATGACCGCTAGTAAGGTAAACATCAATAACATGTATATCAAATATACCTTTAATGATGCCAGCCTTCTTGTCCGCTAAGTACTTCAGACAGTTGCGCTTCCAGTGACCCTTGTCCTTGCAATAGAAGCACTCAGTGTCCGACTTAGGTCCAGACTTGAGCTTCTTCTCAGCAGGGGCAATGCGCTTGCCGTTGCCTTTCTTGAAGGATTTCTTTGCACCCTTAGCTTTCTTAAAGCTAGTGGTCTTGTTGACCATCAACACATGATTATCTTTCTTGATATCCACCTCCGCAGCTTTCAGCTTAGCGAAGAGCTCAGTGATCGTATCAGTGGAACCAATTTGATTGTGAGTAACTACAAAACCTTTGTAGCTAGGATGGAGTGATTGCAGAATGCTGTCAATCTTGAGATCTTCTGGAATCTTGCAGTCCAGTTGCTCAAGACGTTGAGTGTAGCCCGACATCTTAATGGCGTGCTCACTAACGGAACTCCCTTCCTCCATCTTGCAGTTAAAGAACTTGTCAGAGATCACGGGCCTGAGTCTGAAACATGGTTTTCAGTTCCTCAAGTATCTCAAAGGGCCCGTCGAACTCCTCAAAACGATTTTGAAGTTCCGGTTCCATAGCAAACAATATGGTACTCTTAATCGCTCCATAATCATCTTTGCGTGACTGATAAACATCTTTTTCATTAGCCGGCGCATCAGTAGCACGGGCGTCACCTAGCATTTTCTCAAGTACATAGGCCTTTTGTCCGCCAGAGAGAATGATTCTCAGATTGCGGAACCAGTTGGTGAAGTTAGACCCATTGTTCTTAAGCTTTTCTTTCTCAGCAAAAACGTTGAAGTTGAAGTTGGACTTAGCCATTTGAATTTGATCTATAAAATTTGCAAATACAATTTAGACTATGTTCATGATAACTAGTTCAACTTAGTCAAATTACTAGATGAACTCCCACTAAATTCAACATCCCTCAAGTTGTTTAGTGAACACGATCCAAATTCACCACACCTAATCCGATCTTCACGAGAAGAGATGTGGTTTCAATGATGGACAACAAAGTGTCGATCATATCATTCATATGACTCATGTTTAACCTTTCGGTTTGTGTGTTCCGAGGCCATGTCTGTACATGCTAGGATCGTCAAGTCAAACCCAAGTATTTCCACGTGTGCAAAACTGGCTTGCACCCATTGTATGTGAACGTAGAGTTTATAGCACCCGATCATCACGAGGTGCTTGAAAACGACGAACTTTCGCAATGGTGCATACATGGTAAGAACACAATTTTATCTTGATCTTTAAGTGAGGAATCATCTTATAATGCTAGCGTCGCGATCTAAGCATAATAAGATACATAAAAGGATAAACATCACATGCATATAATTTTATGTGACATGGTATAGCCAATCTCCGCGCAATGATCTCCATCTTGTGCGCGCCAACATGATCTCCATCACTCCACCATGATTGCCTCCACCATGAATAGCAACTACAACTATTGCTAACTACTTAGCGAAAAAGTAAAGCTATTACATGGCGTATAAGAAGTTGACACGCAGGTCATATACAATTATAAAGACAACCATACGGCTCCTGCGGGTTGTGAACTCATCGACATGCAAGTCGTGAAATATTACAAAACATGATCATTGCATACATCTCAATTCATACACATCATGTCTTGGGCCATACCATATCACAAAACACTCCCTGCAAAAACAAGTTAGACGCCTCTACTTTGTTGTTGCATGTCTTACGTGGCTTATGGGAGTAACAAGCTAAGAATGATTCTTACCTACGGAAAGCCACAATGGTGATATTATGGTTGCTAACATCCGTTGTAATGTAGGGGTTCGTAGCATGGAAAACAAAAATTTTCTATCGCATACAAACAAACAAGCCAAGATCTATCTACTAGATTGTAGCAACGAGTCGATGGAATAACTCACCCTCGAAGATTCCAAAGTGTTTAACGAGAGCAGATTCTCGTGGGTGATGTAGTCGTACTCTTTCCGATCTCAAGATCGCGTAGACGATCCTTCCGGCGCCGCGTTCCCGCAGCGCTCCCGCAGTCGGTCACACGTTCGGTACTCGACGAAGACCTTCCTCTCCCTTGTTCCAGCAGGCAGCGGAGGTTGTAGCACTCTCCTCGCGATTCCGGCAGCACAACGGCGTGGTACCGGAGGTAGAGGGGAGATCCCGCAGGGCTTCGCCTTAAGCCGGTGCGAGTATGGTGGAGCTTATGAGAGAGGCTATTAGTGGTCTAGTAATTAGACACACCAATTAGAGGGCTCTAAACCAATTAGAAGGCTCTAAACCGAATAGCTCTAAACCGGGGTTTAGATCTAGGGTTTAGGTCTAGAGGATAGGAAGTAGTGTTGTGTCTAGAGGAGGAGGCCCTGCCCCTCCTCTTATAGGTGGGAGGGCCGGCGCCTAGGGGAGGAGTTCCTCCCCAACTCGGCCTAGGGAGGCGCGCCGGCCAAGGGGAGGAACTCCCCTCCAACTCGGCCTCCAACTCTCCTCCTCTTTCCACTTTCCGAAAACTGGCAGTTTGACCGAAAACTGGCAGTTTGACTTTTTCAATTAGGATTTGAATTAACCCTTTATTTCGGACAGCGAGAACACTTAGTACATGATGCAATCATTCCAACATGCAATGACACATTCATGTACCCCTTCCCCCTCCGGAGTGCCGGACATTCCGGGACCTTCTAGAATGTTCCCGATGAAAACACCGGAACCATTCCCCAACTCCGAAACGGGACTTTCCTTATATGAATCTTATTCTCCGGACCATTCCGGATCACCTCGTGATATCCCGGATCCCATCCGAGACTCCGAACAACATTCGGTCTCTTTCTCATAACACCATAACTACTCAAACAACGTCGAATCCTTAAGTGTGTCTCCCTACGGTTCGTGAATTATGCGGACATGATCGAGACACTTCTCCGAACAATAACCAATAGAGGAATCTGGAAATTCATATGGCTCCCACATATTTCTACGATTACTTTGCGATCGAATGAACCACTTACATACGATACCAATTTCCCTTTGTCTCACGATATGTTACTTATCCGAGGTTATGATCGTCGGTATCTCTGCATACCTAGTTCATCCTCGTTACTGATAAGTACTCTTTTCTCGTTCCCGTGATATGTGATCCCTTGTGACCAAGTCACATGCTTGCAAGCTAATTGGATGACATTTCACCGAGAGGGCCCAGAGAATATCTATCCGTCATGTGGATGGACAAATCCCACTCTTGATCCATGTGTTTCAACCAATACTTTCCGAACACTCAATGCCACCTTTATAGCCACCCTGTTACGGTGTGGTGTTTGATGACATCAAAGCATCCATCCAGTAAAGGTGATATGCATGATCTCATGGTCGAAGGAATTAGGTTACTATGTATCAGAAAGCATATAGCAATTGAACTATTGAAATGACTTGATCTTTATGCTACGCTTGTCTATAGGAGTATGTCCACCATATCATTCTCCTAACGATATGATCTTGTTGTTGATAACATCTCAATGTTCATGACAAAGAAACCACATCATCAATCAACCAACAAGCTAGTGAAGTATAGAGGCTATACTAGGGACTTCAAATTAAGTTTACAAATCACACAAGTATTAATGGTTTCCTTGTTAATACTATTATAGCATGAATGCAAACATTTATCATAAACACAAAGATATATAATAATAACTATATTTATTATTGCCTCTAGGGCATATCTCCAACAGTCTCCCACTTGCACTAGAGTCATCTAATCTAGATTACATGGTAATATACCGAACACCCATGGCAGTTTGGTGTTGGTCATGTTTTGCTCTCGGGAGAGGTTTAGTCAACGGATCCGCCACATTCAGATCTGTGTGTACTTTGCAAATCTTTATATCCCCATCCTGGATATGTTCTCGAATAGCGTGAAAACGTAGCTTGATATGCTTCAGCTTCTTGTGTGACCTTGGTTCTTGCGCATTGGCTATGGCGCCCATGTTATCACAGTAGATAGACATTGGGTCCAGCGCACTAGGAACCACACCCAGCTCTGTAATGAACTCTTTCATCCATATCGCTTCTTGTGAAGCCTCCGAAGCAGCCATGTATTCCGATTCAGTTGAAGATCTCGCCGCAACGCTTTGCTTTGCACTCCTCCAGCTAACTGCTGCACCATTCAAAATAAATACGTATCCAGATTGTGATTTAGAATCATCTGGATCGGTGTTCCAACTAGCATCGGTGTAACCATTAACAACGAGCTGTTCATCACCTCCATAAGAAAGAACCATATCCTTAGTTCTTCTCAAGTACTTAAGGATGTTTTTGACCGCTGTCCAATGATCCACTCCTGGATCACTTTGATATCTGCTAGTTAAACTAACAGCATATGCAATGTCGGGTCTGGTACATAGCATGGCATACATTAGAGATCCTATGGCTGAGGCATAGGGAGTCTTACTCATCCTTTCTCTATCTTCTGCCGATGTCGGACTTTGAGTTTTACTCAAGGTCGTATTGGGCAACATGGGCAAGAACCCTTTCTTGCTTTCTTCCATTCCAAACTTCTTTAGAACTTTGTCCAAATATGTACTCTGTGACAATGATATTTGGCGTTTCGATCTATCTCTATAAATCTTTATGCCTAATATGTAAGCTGCTTCGCCAAGATCCTTCATTGAAAAACTATTATTCAAATATTCTTTGACACTATTAAGAAGGTCTACATCATTCCCAATCAACAATATGTCATCCACATACAGTATTAAGAATGCTACAGAGCTCCCACTCACTTTCTTGTAAATACAAGCTTCTCCATAAGTTTGTATAAAACCAAAACTTTTGATTACCTTATCAAAACGTTGATTCCAACTTCGGGATGCTTGCTTCAATCCATAGATGGACCGTTGAAGTTTGCATACCTTGTTAGCATCTTTAGGATCGACAAAACCTTTGGGTTGTATCATATACAACTCTTCATCAATGTCTCCATTGAGGAATGCTGTTTTGACATCCATCTGCCATATCTCATAATCATAATATGCAGCGATTGCTAACATAATCCTCACAGACTTTAGCTTCGCTACCGGTGAGAAAGTCTCATCGTAGTCAACTCCTTGAATTTGTCGAAACCCTTTTGCGACAAGTCGAGCTTTATAGACAGTAACATTACCATCAGCATCTGTTTTCTTCTTGAAAATCCATTTGTTCTCGACAGCCTTCCGGCTATCCGGTAAGTCCACCAAAGTCCACACTTGGTTTTCGTACATGGATCCAATCTCGGATTTCATGGCTTCTTGCCATTTATTGGAATCTGGGCTCATCATCGCTTCCTCATATGTCTCGGGGTCATCGGTGTTGTCCACCAACATGACATTCATAACGGAATCATACCAATCTGGAGTGGTACGAGTTCTCGTTGACCTCCGAGGCTTTGTAGCAACCTCAACCGAAGTTTCATGATCACTATCATTAGCTTCCTCTCTTATTGGTGCAGGTACCACAGGAACTTCTTCCGGTGCTGCGCTACTCGCAATTTCGAGAGAAGGTTCGACAACCTCGTCGAGTTCTACTTTCCTTCCAGTCACTTCTTTCGAGAGAAATTCCTTCTCTAGAAAGGATCCATTCTTGGCAACGAAGATTTTGCCTTCGGATCTATGATAGAAGGTATACCCAATAGTTTCCTTCGGGTATCCTATGAAGACGCATTTTTCCGCTTTGGGTTCAAGCTTGTCCGGCTGTAACTTCTTTACATAGGCTTCGCATCCCCAAACTTTAAGGAACGACAATTTAGGTTTCTTCCCAAACCATAATTCATATGGTGTCGTTTCAACGGATTTAGATGGTGCCCTATTTAAAGTGAATGCGGCTGTTTCTAATGCATAACCCCAAAATGATAGCGGTAAATCTGTAAGTGACATCATAGAACGAACCATATCTAAGAGAGTTCGATTACGACGTTCAGACACACCATTACGCTGTGGTGTTCCCGGCGGTGTCAACTGCGAAAGTATTCCACATTTCTTCAAATGCTCGCCAAACTCGTAACTTAGATATTCACCTCCACGATCAGAACGTAGAAATTTAATCTTCTTGTTACGTTGATTCTCTACCTCACTTTGAAACTCCTTAAACTTCTCGAAAGTTTCGGACTTATGTTTCATAAAATAGATATACCCATATCTACTCAAGTCATCCGTGAAGGTAAGAACATAACGATAACCACTGCGCGATGCTACACTCATTGGACCACACACATCGGTATGTATGATTTCCAATAAGTTTGTAGCTCGCTCCATTATACCAGAAAATGGAGTCTTAGTCATTTTACCCATCAGACATGCTTCGCATCTTTCAAGTGATTCAAAATCAAGTGATTCAAGAAGTCCATCGGAATGGAGTTTCTTCATACGTTTCACTCCAATGTGACCAAGACGACAGTGCCACATATAGGTCAAATTATCGCTTGATTTCAAACGTTTAGCCTCAATGTTATTAATATGTGTATTTCTACTATCGAGATTCAATATGAATAGACCATCTATCAAAGGTGCATGTGCATAAAACACATTACTCATATAAATCGAACAACCATTATTCTCGGATTTAAACAAGTAATTGTCTCGCAATAAACAAGATCCTGATATAATGTTCATGCTTAATGCAGGCACCAAATAACAATTATTTAAGTATAAAACTAATCCCGATGGTAGATGAAGAGGTAGCGTGCCGACCGCGATCACATCAACCTTTGATCCGTTTCCTACGCGCATCGTCACCTCGTTCTTCACTAGCTTCCGTTTATTCTGCAGCTCCTGTTTCGAGTTACAAATATGAGCAACCGAACCAGTATCAAATACCCAGGCACTACTACGAGTACTAGTGAGATACACATCAATAACATGTATATCAGATATACCTTTCTTCTTGATGTTGCCGTTCTTCAAATCCGCCAAGTACCTTGGGCAATTCCGCTTCCAGTGACCTTCTCCCTTGCAGTAAAAACACTCAGTTTCAGGTTTAGGTCCAGCCTTGGTCTTCTTCGTCGGCGTGGTAACTTTCTTACCACCCTTCTTGAAGTGTCCCTTTTGCTTAGACTTGCCTTTCTTGAATTTGGTGGTCTTATTGACCATCAACACTTGGTGCTCTTTCTTGATCTCCACTTCTGCAGATTTTAACATAGCAAATAGTTCTGGCAACTCTTTGTTCATGTTCTGCATGTTGTAGTTCATCACAAAGTTCTTGTAACTTGGTGGTAGTGATTGGAGGATGCGGTAAACTCCCAAAGTATTAGGAATTATTATACCCAAACTTTGAAGTTTATTTGCGTGCCCAGACATCTTAAGCACATGCTCACTGACGGAGCTACCCTCTTCCATCTTGCAGTTAAAGAACTTTTCAGAAGCTTCATAACTTTCAATTGCCGCATGAGTCTCAAAGATTAATTTGAGATCCTCGACAATATCATATGGATCTGACTCTTCAAACCTTTTCTGAAGCTCCGATTCTAAACCATACAAGATAGCGCACTGAACTATGGAGTACTGATTCTTCCGAGCGAGGTAAACATTCTTTACTTCATCGGTAGCATCAGCTGCAGGTGGGTCACCTAGCGGTGCATCCAGCACATAGGTCAAATTACCAGCTGTGAGGACAATCCTCAAATTGCGGAACCAATCCGCGAAGTTGCTTCCATTGTTTTTCAACTTTTCTTTCTCTAGGAACGCATTAAAATTGATGGTAGGGGCTGCCATTGATCTACAACATATTTGCAATAGTTTAGACTAAGTTTATGACAAATTGAGTTCAAATTAATTAATGAAATTAAACTAGGTGAACTCCCACTCAAAACAACATCCCTCACATTGTTTTAGTGATCACACGAACCAAATCCACTACATCAACACCGATCATCACGAGAGCTGATATAGTTTTAATGGCGAACAATCATCATGTTCATCATATCTACTATATGATTCATGCTTTGCCTTTCGGCGATCCGTGTTCCTGAGGCCATGTCTGTACATGCTAGGCTCGTCAAGATCAAACCTTAGCTTCCGCATAAGCAAATCTGGCTTGCTTACGTTGTATTCACCCGCGGAATCAAAGACACCCGATCATCACGTGGTGCTTCGAAGCAGCAAGCTTTGGCAACGGTGCATACTAAGGGTGAACACTTTAGAACTTGAAATTTATGTGCATGAGGGATCATCTTATAATGCTACCGTCGTCTACTAAGCAATACAAGATGCATAAAGGATTAACATCACATGCAATTCATAATATGTGATATGATATGGCCTTTCTTCTTTGTGCTTCCGATCTCCATCTTCAAGCACGAACATGATCTCCATCATCACCGGCATAGCATCAAGGTCAATGACGCTTCTTCATGGTTGTCGTCCGCCAGCTTCAACTATTACAACTATTTTGAATAGACACGCAGGTCTTAACAAAAATTAAAGACAACCATATGGCTCCTGCCGGTTGCCAACTTACAATAAGGATCATTGCATACATCAAATATAATCACAATCATGGCCATATCACATCACTGCACACCCCTGCAAAACAAAGTTAGACGCTTCTACTTTCTTTGCATATTTTACGTGGTTTGGGGCTTTCCATAAGTGTCGTTCTAACTTACGAACAAGAACCACAACATTGATACTAGCATTGTTGATCACCCGTTGTAAATTGGATCTTAACTATGCTAGGAGAAACAGGCACCCGCAAAGCCACTTATGCAATACAAGTTGCATGTCAAACGTGGAGCAAGTCTCATGAACGATGTCATGTAAGGTTAGCCCGGGCCGCTTCATCCCAACATACCGCAAGATGCAAAGTACACAAAAAGCAATCTACAATAAAAGCATCAACGCCCACAATGACCATTGTGTTCTACTCGTGCAACAGATCTACATATAGACACGGCTCTGATACCACTGTAGGGGTTCGTAGCATGGAAAACAAAAATTTTCTATCGCATACAAACAAACAAGCCAAGATCTATCTACTAGATTGTAGCAACGAGTCGATGGAATAACTCACCCTCGAAGATTCCAAAGTGTTTAACGAGAGCAGATTCTCGTGGGTGATGTAGTCGTACTCTTTCCGATCTCAAGATCGCGTAGACGATCCTTCCGGCGCCGCGTTCCCGCAGCGCTCCCGCAGTCGGTCACACGTTCGGTACTCGACGAAGACCTTCCTCTCCCTTGTTCCAGCAGGCAGTGGAGGTTGTAGCACTCTCCTCGCGATTCCGGCAGCACAACGGCGTGGTACCGGAGGTAGAGGGGAGATCCCGCAGGGCTTCGCCTTAAGCCGGTGCGAGTATGGTGGAGCTTATGAGAGAGGCTATTAGTGGTCTAGTAATTAGACACACCAATTAGAGGGCTCTAAACCAATTAGAAGGCTCTAAACCGAATAGCTCTAAACCGGGGTTTAGATCTAGGGTTTAGGTCTAGAGGATAGGAAGTAGTGTTGTGTCTAGAGGAGGAGGCCCTGCCCCTCCTCTTATAGGTGGGAGGGCCGGCGCCTAGGGGAGGAGTTCCTCCCCAACTCGGCCTAGGGAGGCGCGCCGGCCAAGGGGAGGAACTCCCCTCCAACTCGGCCTCCAACTCTCCTCCTCTTTCCACTTTCCGAAAACTGGCAGTTTGACCGAAAACTGGCAGTTTGACTTTTTCAATTAGGATTTGAATTAACCCTTTATTTCGGACAGCGAGAACACTTAGTACATGATGCAATCATTCCAACATGCAATGACACATTCATGTACCCCTTCCCCCTCCGGAGTGCCGGACATTCCGGGACCTTCTAGAATGTTCCCGATGAAAACACCGGAACCATTCCCCAACTCCGAAACGGGACTTTCCTTATATGAATCTTATTCTCCGGACCATTCCGGATCACCTCGTGATATCCCGGATCCCATCCGAGACTCCGAACAACATTCGGTCTCTTTCTCATAACACCATAACTACTCAAACAACGTCGAATCCTTAAGTGTGTCTCCCTACGGTTCGTGAATTATGCGGACATGATCGAGACACTTCTCCGAACAATAACCAATAGAGGAATCTGGAAATTCATATGGCTCCCACATATTTCTACGATTACTTTGCGATCGAATGAACCACTTACATACGATACCAATTTCCCTTTGTCTCACGATATGTTACTTATCCGAGGTTATGATCGTCGGTATCTCTGCATACCTAGTTCATCCTCGTTACTGATAAGTACTCTTTTCTCGTTCCCGTGATATGTGATCCCTTGTGACCAAGTCACATGCTTGCAAGCTAATTGGATGACATTTCACCGAGAGGGCCCAGAGAATATCTATCCGTCATGTGGATGGACAAATCCCACTCTTGATCCATGTGTTTCAACCAATACTTTCCGAACACTCAATGCCACCTTTATAGCCACCCTGTTACGGTGTGGTGTTTGATGACATCAAAGCATCCATCCAGTAAAGGTGATATGCATGATCTCATGGTCGAAGGAATTAGGTTACTATGTATCAGAAAGCATATAGCAATTGAACTATTGAAATGACTTGATCTTTATGCTACGCTTGTCTATAGGAGTATGTCCACCATATCATTCTCCTAACGATATGATCTTGTTGTTGATAACATCTCAATGTTCATGACAAAGAAACCACATCATCAATCAACCAACAAGCTAGTGAAGTATAGAGGCTATACTAGGGACTTCAAATTAAGTTTACAAATCACACAAGTATTAATGGTTTCCTTGTTAATACTATTATAGCATGAATGCAAACATTTATCATAAACACAAAGATATATAATAATAACTATATTTATTATTGCCTCTAGGGCATATCTCCAACATGTAAATCCCATGACTACTATAGTGAGAGAAACTAGCATCCACCAGCCGCATGTGTGGAACAAGCCACACGTCAAGTGCGGAGCCGGTCTCGCGAACGAGGTCGCGTAAAGTTGGCCTGGACCGCTTCGATCTTACTATGCCGCGCTATAAGAAGTACACAGCAAGAGGTTCGTAACAGAAAACATCAACACCCGCAACAAGCATGTTGCGTTCTACTCGTGAAACACATCTATGCATAGATCTAGCTCGGATACCACTGATGGGTTTCGCAGCATAGTAAATCAAAAAATTTCTACGGATGCGAACAAGAAAGCCAAGATCTAATCTAGGAGATGTAATCAACGAGAGAGATTGATGAGATCTTCATACCCTTGAAGAAATCGCACAGCGGAAACGTTCAATAGAACGTGGTTGACGTAGTCGTACTCGCCGTCTCCTCCTCGCGATCCGATCCGATCCTACACCACAAGTGGCGGCGCCTCCGAGAGATGCACACGTACGGTGCAGAAACGTCTCCTCCTTCCTTGGTCCAGCAAGTATGGTGGAGAGATAGATTGGATCTGCAGCACGACGACGTGGTGCTTATGGTGGAGAGTTTCTGCGGCAAGGCTTCGCCTACGCGCAGTCGGGAGAGAGAGAGAGGAGGGGCAGCAGTTGGCGGCTAGGGTTGGAGGAGTGGGTGGGGGAAGGGTGCGCCCCTTCCCTCCTTATATAGGGGGCTGGCCGGCCCCCTTGACCCCTCCTCCAAGCCCTAGGGCAGCGGCCCAAGGGGTGGAGTGGGGGGCAAGTCACCCCCCTTTCTAGAAGGCTCCCCTAGGGTTTCCCCTAGGGCTGGCCGGCTAGGCCTTAGGGGCCTTGTGCACCTGGCCCAAAGTGGCCAGGGCACTTCCCCTTAGGCCCACGCAAGCCTCCTACAAGTGGGCCCACGTTGGTCCCACTCCGGAACCTTTTAGAACCTTTCGGTAGAATACCGATAAACTCTGAAACGATTCCGAAATTCAAAAACTTCTTTCCTTTATATGAATCTTATTCTCCGGACCATTCCGGAACCTCTCGTGATGTCATGGGTCTCATCCGAGACTCCGAACAAAAACTCATAAACCAATTATCCATTCTATCCTAGCGTCGATGCACGTTAAGTGTGTGACCCTACGGGTTCGAGAATATGCAGTCATGATCTTCTATCAATAATCAACAGCAGGATCTGGAAACCCATATTGACTCCCACATATTCATCGATGATCATATCGGATGAACCACGATGCCAGGATTCAATTAATCCCATATATGTATTCCCTTCGTCACGCGATATTTTACTTGCCCGAGATTCGATCGTTGGTATCGGCGTACCTAGTTTAATCTCGTTCATAGCAAGTACTTTACTCGTTCCGTAATACGATATCACTTTGTGATTAACTCCTTAACCACGTGCTTGCAAGAGGTGTTGATATCGATTACCAAGTGGGCCCGAAGTATATCTCTCCGACTCGGGAGAGACAAATTCCATCTCGATACATACAACCCAACAAGTACTTTCCGATCACCTGAGAGACACCTTTATGATCACCCTCACATAGGATGACGTTTGATGACCTCAAAGCTTTCTTCCGATACCAGGGAGTTGTATTATCTTATGGTCTAAGGAACACAATACTTGACATAGGAAAAAGCTTTGCAAAGATGAACACGATGACACGATCTAATTGCTCTGCTTAATTTGGGTCTGTCCATCATATCATTCTCCTAATGACATGATCTCATTATTAATCCACAACTCATGTCTATGGTTAGGAAACCTTAACCATCATTAATCAATAAGCTAGTCCATAAAGGTGTACTAGGGATACGGTGTTGTTCATAAACCACACAAGTATCAAAGTTTCTGCTTAATACAATTCTAGCATGGAATATAAACTTTATCATAAACAAGAATTATAATAATAACATCTTTATTATTGCCTCTAGGGCATAATTCCAACAGTACTTTCCTGAAGGTAGCCGAAGAAATATGAACATACCTGTAAATACCAACGATGGTTATTCCATAATTTTAATTTGAGCCGCAGTGCCAAGGTTGCGTGCTCTAGCATGGAATATAAACTTTATCATGAACAAGAATTATAATAATAACATCTTTATTATTGCCTCTAGGGCATAATTCCAACAGTACTTTCCTGAAGGTAGCCGAAGAAATATGAACATACCTGTAAATACCAACGATGGTTATTCCATAATTTTAATTTGAGCCGTAGTGCCAAGGTTGCGTGCACGCACGCAACCATTAAAGTAATCAACCAATATCGGCAAGAGTACCAACACGAGTATTCGAGGGAAAATAAACCGAACAGCCTGGTCGACATAACCGGGAAGCCGAGAGTACGAATCACCATTGTCGAAGACGTAGCAGCCGAGACAAATATTGCGAGGATAATCATCCTCGCGACAACCTTGAGAAAAGCTCTAAAACCGATACGACGAAGCAAGATCTGAAAGACCGTACCTGTAGAACTTGAATCTTATAGCACCATCATTGAGGCCAGGAAAAAGATCTCGTCGCCGCAGGAAGGGCTGAAGATCTCTTATTATGAACAATGTCATCTCCGTTGACATAGATGCCCAATAAAAAGATGGCTACCAAACCCTAATCAAATCTTCAGAAAACACTACTTTTATTAAAAACTCCACCCATAGATCAGGTTTCCCACCCCTCCTACCGGCTAGGCCGATCGGAGGAGGAGGAACCGATCTATGGAGACGGAGGTGGAGGCGGCGGCTAGGTCAGAGAGGCCTCACATACGGGAGTTAAAGAAAGGAGGCAGACGCTGAACTGTAGTCTATACCCTGCACTTAGTGCACAATGGAAGATAATCTAACCGTGTAAGTTGCGAGGGTAGGCCTATTGGGTAGCCCACATCTCTCTTTTCTATCACCACCCTGGTATCCTTCTTATTAGCAAGTAACATGCCAGTATTTTAGCCCGCGCCATACTTGTTTGACTGTCGGATGAGGATCTTTAGCCGGCCACCGGACTAGACAAGGCTCAAAGCTACTAGACCGGCAGCACTCCTCAGGCCCACGTTCGCTTTGCAGAAATTGGTTTCTAGATTGCTCCTATATGGTAGCGACGGGACAACGAATAGCTCCAATCCTAAGAGGGGTGCTGCATGCGAATCAAAGTTGGAAATCAGGAAACTCGTTTGATTTGCGCCTAACATTGCGTCATTCTATACTGATCTTTCTAGTAATATACTCTCTCTGTTTTAAAATATAAAATGTTTTAGGTTTGTAAATAAAATATATATAGGCTTTTTTTAGTGTGTAGATTCACTTTAAATCTGAGTAAACCTATATACTAAAAATAGTCTAAATATTTATTTTACAAAACTAAAACATTTTATATTTTAAACAGAGAGAGTATGTGTCACTACCAGCATACATTCTCTTTCCAGAGGCCTAGACTGACAAGAAGCTGTCTGGCCCGTTAGGACTACGTCTGGATTTAGCAAATAAATGAAAGTGGATAAGGCTGAATCGAAGAACTTAAATACCCTCAGGAATAGGCCATGCACGTTTAGCTCACCGATTACATAGTTTCTTTATAGAAATCACCGGACATGCTTGGAGCTTAAGGTGTAAGTGGGATTTCACCGAAGTTTCACTTCGAGTTCATTTGCCAAAATCTAGTACTCCTTTCCATCCAAATTAGTTGATGTTAGATTTGTCTAGATTTGAGTGAATCTAGACACTATTTAGCATGTAGGTTCATCCAAATTTTGACAAATCCAAGTCAACTAATATGCGCCGGACGAAGTATAAAATTTAAGCAAAAATCTAGACTAGATTTTAACAAATGAAATAGTGGGATTTAGGGGAGATCCCACTTGACATCCTATGGAAGCTAAGAGCCTCTCCACTTGTTGGGTGAACCCAGGCCGAACTGCGGACCAATTTTGGTCGGACTGAACTTGATTTCGGTCTGTGAACGCCAAGTTTCCCACTCGCGTTCCTAGATCGAGTTCCCGCATTCGGCTAAATTTCAGCCAAGTTTGCAAATTCAAGCGGATTTCATTAAAGAAGGGCGAATATAGGCAGATTATATCGAATTTAAACTAAAGTACTAGATAATAAACTAAAAAACATTAAAAAGGCCGCCGCCGTCGCCTTCGCCGATGCCGTCGCCGCTTCTACATGCCGAAGTTGCTGTAGAAGGTCGTGTATCCGGGATTGGCCCTGCCATCATCCTCGCCGCTGTCGTCGTCGTCGCTCGGCGGCTGTGGCGGGCGGGAGCTCCCCTGTACCTCCACGACTGGTAGGAAAGGTCGACTTCGTCGTGGTCGTCGAGGACGATGAGCGGCGCACCCTGGTAGGCGAGGACGCGGCCAGACCAGGCCTGACGTTCGGCCTCCTGCTGCAAGCGGTGGATGCGCCGCCGCTCCGTCTTCTCCCAGTCCCTCCCGGACCATTCCAGGATGTCCGGCAAGGACGGCTCCACCAGCGGCTGCGGCGCCGCCTCCCGGAGGGACTCCTCCATCGCCATCTTGACGGCGAACGCGTCCTCGTCAACTGGCACCGCCTAGTCCTGCGGCTCCGTCTTTGTCCTTCGAAGGCGGAGACGGCCGGTGGGCGGTGTCGGAGCGCGCCCCTTGTTGATGACGATGCCGCAGGACCTGGTCCTCGGCGGCGAACGGACGGGCGTCTCCGGCTCCCGCTTAACGGACCGGAGGGGCGGCGAAGCCACCGGCACTGAGCCGGCCGAGTGGGAGGACGAAGAGGAGAGGCTGGCCATTCTCCTCGGCAGCCAGTTGGCCGGAGGGCGCCGCCCCGACCTGGCCATCGGCGTGGGGTTGCGGGGAAAGGCGAGGCGGGGCTCGCTGCCGACCTGGATGTGCTCCAGCACGGTGGAGAGTGTGCGCCCGGGAGCGCTACAGCACGGTGGCGAGTGTGCGCTCGGGAGGTCGGGATGAATCCTTCGAGCAGACGAAGACCCAGGTTCAGCCGAGCCTCCTCTAAGACGGCCGGTGGTTGTGGCAGGTCGGGATGAGCAGTTAGCGACACTGTTGCTCCTGAGGTCTCCTAGTGAGCATCGCCGGGGAGTTCAGGGCAAGGAGTTGGAAAGATCACATGTTAAGGTGCCACAGTGGTGCGAAAGACAAGGCCACAAGGGTATGATAAGGGAATAATGTACGTATAGCACCCCGGCGACGGCTGCATGCAAAGACTCAGGCCCGTCGATGGACGGGTTCAAAGTGATCGATCGAACAAGGCCCCTGATTTCCTGAGGCCCCCGATTTCTTTATGCTCGTGTATTTTCTCGTCATCTGAACCGTGCGTGCTCGTGCGGCACTGCGGCCCAGCAAGCCCATCTAGTTAGATTAGTTGGCTCTTCTAGGTTCGTGCGTGAGTGCCTGACTTGAATGCGTCTGCGTGTCGGTTTTGACTCTGTCGATTGGTTCTTGCAATCGATCGACTCGGTCGTCGGTGTGTGCGGCCCAACTGGCGTCTGAGCATCTCCTCTCTCGTCTCTCGGATCCAGCGAACGATTGATTGTTCGGTCATCGCCTCATTGCTCACCGGCAGTGGATGCACGGTCTCCGTTCGTGCCAGCGTTCGGGAATCGTGATCGACATTGACGCAAGGCGGCGAGGCCCTTCCTTCGGCGGCCGGCGTAGGCGTGTTTCCTCTTCCTCCTCCAAGCATCAAGAAGGGGATAATTAACGTGGTCACACCTTCTCAGCTTAACGTTTTTATTCAATTGAAAGGAATTGACAAGAATTTGCTATATCTTTAAGAATTTCTCCCAACCTCCTCCTATAAACTGACCACCGCATCAAATCTATCAGCGATCGACATTGATGGTCCTGCTTGTACGTGACCTGCTCTTTCCGCTTCCTCTCTCTCTCTCTAATTCTCAAGTGTGGTTGTCTGAACTAAACTATTTTGTTATTTCATGCATCTGTGAAAATAAAACTAAAAAGATACAATGGAAGATTTTATAGCAAGAAATACCAGACGGCTGCTTTTTGGTAAAATATGAGGTTTGTATATTACTTTAGCGCTATATTTACTCTTTTAGGATAAATATTTCTATATTTCTAAACATTGTACTGAGTAGAACATTTTAAAGTTATATAGTTATAAATATACGTATAATTTTACTTTAATAGTTATTGAGTTTGAAAAAATTAGGACCCTATTTTGGAAGTCGGACCGAGGCCCCCAAATTCTGGAGACGGGGCTGCAAAGACTCCAACAAAGCGGCCTCGCCCCGCAACCGCTCTCACAAGGCCACAAGGGTATGTTAATACTTAAACCTAACTCTTTAGTTAAATTGAGTAGGAAGGAAACCAAGTCAATAATCTTCACCACATATCTTTCTTGCCATATCAATCCTTATCATTTTTTATTGAATCTTATCTTGATCATCATTTTTGGGTGATACATCCTTGATCTATCAACTCTTGTCTTATCATAGAATTCATTTCAAAGCCTTGAAAGAAATAAGTAAGAAGAGGTAAGTAGTAGTGATATTTTTGGATATCATCTTTAGGAGGAGAGTGTTTGAGGAGAATTAAATCAATATGGTAGTTGGTGGTGTTAAATCACTCCTAAAAGGAATAGAAGAGTTATTTTGAATAAAGATATATGTGGTAACAAAGAAGATCATGCAGATGAATTTTGATGATATAGTTACCAAGGAATAATCTTATTGGATCAAGTAGGCAAGTAGGCATAATCATTGAATAATATCTATTAGTCAAATGGAACTTCTAAGGAGATAATTATAATACAAGATTAGTGTTGTATTGATAAAATTCCTTGATTAGCCAACTAGAAACCTAAGCCACAAATGATCAAAGGATTGTAATGATCTTGCTTGAGTCACTAAGAGTGAATGTTATTAAGATACATTAGTTACATTGGTGGAGAGAACATGATTAAACCTAGAATAGATGTGTTATCTTAGGTTAGTCATGGCAAGCCACAATGGTGTGATATGAAGTTGGAATATGAGTTACTGGAAGTAGCTGAAGTTAAGATAGTGTGACCAAACTCATACTAGAAAAACATTGAGTTATGGAAGTAATATTATTCCTCTCAAAGATTAGCAAACACTTGAGGTGAAGTAATAATTTCTATAAACATCTCTTGGAGGAGTATTAGTGATGGGTCAAAAGGGAAATTATGGATGGGGGTTAAAAAGAAACTATTTGATGATTGGGAGTCGTAATTAGTATTTAGAGTTAAAAAAGTATAACTATGATGAGTATATGAAAATCTTTAGTGACAAGCTTTTGAGATTTATAAGTGAGATTACTAAGTAACTCATACAGGAAGAGAGTAAGCACTCAATGGATTATTTATTAGAAGCACTTGAGAAATGAGAGTTATCTTTATAAGGAGAATATGAAGAGCTTTAGTGTCAAGCTCATTGGATTCACAAATGGATATGAAGAAGTGTATCTAGGAAAGGAATTCCTTAGTTAGAAGCTAGGACATTGAGGCTTGGAAGATAATAATTATTTCTGTAGAAAGAGTAATATTAACCTCATACACTTGATTAACCATTCCATGTTCCTAATGGTTTGTAGGAATATTTTCCATAACCATTTATCTAGGCACACCTTTGTGATTCCCAACCATAAAGTCAAGTGTCCTTGGAGACAAGTAATGATATCTATCTCATTCTCCTGGTCAACCATTCTATTCTCACAATGGCTTGGAGAAATATTTTCTATAGCCAATCATTAATCACATCCTTGCTACTTCAAACTACAAAGATATGTGTGCTTGGAGATGATTCATTTTATCTCTTTGTTATTAGCCACATTAGAAAGCAATCTCAATATCTCACCCTAGATTGAAGTATCATCCATGACCACCAGTAAAAGAAAGTATTCTTTAACCTTGATCCTTAGCAATATCCATAAATAAACATAAGTATAATAAATCCTCTAAAACTCATGGTAGATGCTTGTAAATCAAAACCCTAACTTCTATGCTAGTTGTAATAAACCATATATCATGATATAACCAAGGTTAATGTGATTAACACTAACCACAATAATTCCTTAGGATTATATATATCAAATAATAATGTGGGATCACCATTAAAAAATTCCCTTAAAGCTATAAGTTATAATGAGGGCCAAGTTTCACGAAATAAATAAGAGTATATCCTTTAATAAGTTCATTGTATATTATGTAAATAAAATTTATAACTTAGGTTCTTACAAAATATTAAAAATCATATCTCTATAAGAAGAAACTAATAATACAATTAAAAGATTTGAAAAGTAAATTTAAAACTTGTAGAGGCCTGAACCCAATAAGGTACAAGTACCTGTGTTTACAGTGCTATTCCCTGGATCGAATAGCTAGCACCCACAGTTTAAGATGTAATATCAAGAAACAAAGGTCATATTACAACTTAAAACCAGGAATAAAATAATTTCATTACAACTTACATAGCTCATATGGCTATCTTATTATAATGCAACAGATATAACTATATAGCATGGAGTCCTTCATATTCATATGCAACAGACAAATATGTTGGTTGTAGACTTGTAATCCCTACTCAACAAACTTCACTAACATGTAACAAACCTGCAACATAATAAGTTACAGCAACAAGGGTCAATACATTTGAGTTGTATTGGCAAGTGATATCATATTGATATGGAGAATCTAACATCTACATGAATATATGGTTAAGTGGAGTTTTGGCTGGCCTTTGCATAAAATAAGTTTTTCCTATCCTTTGTAAAATAGTTTTCTCTTTTTCAAAACATTTCATCACACATGGCATACTGGAATCACACCAGGTGCCTCCCTTGTTCACCCAACAAGTTTTAACTTAGAGAAATTGGGATGAGGAGATTATTGATCATTTCAATGTCTTTGATGCTCAAAATGTCCATTATCGGGGACATGGCTAAGTACTTAGGTTTTACCCTCTCGAGAGGTGGTGCACTTTCCCCACAAGACTTTACATGCATCGAGACGAGACCTTTCAAAAGCAATCCCTTTGACCACCAAGGACGCGTTCCATCCTATCATCACTACTACCAATTGTCCATTTGGATGAGTTGTTGCAACCTAGTTGGTCAAGGCAGAGCCCATATGCCATGTGGTTGCAATGGAAGCTTCTCAATAGTAAACATCTCAAATCTCTTTGTTCCTGGGTGGCTATCCACAAGTGAAATACACCAGGGTAAACCCTAGAAATGGGCCCTGAGTAACCCCTCAACACAAACCATACCTTCTATTCCACCCAGGTGTTTCATTAACAAGTTGTTTCCTTAGTCAAAAACACATAGGTATAACTTTTCCATAATATCATAACATGAATTGCCACCCTTGAATTCTAATAGCTAGGCTAAGCATACTATCATAACATGTCTCTTATCTTAGGAATATTTCTACCAAGATATATTCTATAGGATCTACCATAGCATAGCATTATACAAAATAGTCCTATCATGCATACTACAGAAATATCACTAATGCAATATTAAAAAGATAGGAGTTTTGATGACCAAAGTATCACTTGCCTTTTTAGTATAAAATCTAGGTACTCTCCTTGATCTTGAAATTGTCACACTCTTCAAATTTCACTACAATACAATCAAGCAAAAGCACTCACTTAAAACTACAACACAAAATAACAAAACAAAACAAGAAAACAAAGAAATGCATGCAAGCATGCAAAAGGTTATTTTATTGAAAAAGCGGTTTTAACAAGGTTCTAAACATTTCAAAAAACCTACTGGTCTTTTATAAAAATGGAATTTCATTTGAAAACAAGTTAGTGAAAATAAGCCATTTAAATCATTTTTATTTGGTTGGAAAAGCTTTTATTCAAAGGAATATTTTCTAGTGCTAAAAAAATATATTTTTAATTCCAAATGTTAGTGTTTAAGGTCAGAAGGTTCAAAACAAAACCATTTGCAAAAGGTTTCACTCAAAAATAATTTTTAGAACAATTTTTATACTCAAAATAGCCCTAAACATGTCTGTGCATAAAAACCTAATTTTTCAGAAGAAAATGACCAAATAAAGGCCATATCTTAAAAGGTATCATTTTTCTGAATCCATTGATATAAAATTTGAAATTTTTGGATAAACAGATCAAAAGTTATTGATTTTACAAATTTAAACACTTAATAGATCAAATTCTGGATTTAAATCAAAAGCCTGGCCACGTGTCTTAACCTTATTCGACGATGCCGGTTTAGACGGATCACGCTACGCGGCCGTTGTATCTAAATGAATCTGAGCGTCTCAGATTGAACCATACCCTTTCAGTAAGTGATTCTTTCCTAGCCTTGCGATCTAGATCTAACGGACCAGATCGTTCTGACAAGAGACGGGCGGCGCTGCTCTCTGCGCGAGGTGGCGGCGCCTCTGTTGGCGGTGCACCGGTGATATAGGGGGTTAGAGGAAGAGTGTGAGGGTTTACCATGGTTGCGGGGACGAGGGGATGCTCAAGGTGGTCAAGGACGAGGGCGGGGAGCACGAGTGCGGCGGCGATTCCTCATCGGAGTTGCGTGCTTTGTCGGGTGCTTGCAGATGCCGTTGTGGCCAAGCCTGCAGGTCAAGAGCGAGTGTGTGGCGAGCATCAGAGGATTCACAAGATGATGGCGAGCCTGAAAGAAAGAATTAGAGAGCAAGGCGCACACGGGGCTCACCGGATTTCGTCACCAAAGTTGTGCGCACCGTCGGGCATTTGCAGTTGATGTCGAAGGAGAGTTTCTGGGCGCACACAACCAAGGTAAAGGGTTGAGCGGATGCGCCTGGTGATGATGGATGCAAGGGTGCAGAGTAGAGGCGAGGGGATGGTCTGAGCTTTTCCAAATTGGTCGCCGGAGTTCGTCGGGGTCTGCGGCGGTGTGAGCTAGAATCAGGGTAACCTAGGGGCGCTCGGGTGCGGGAAAATGAGAGGAAACGGAGAGGATGCAGTGGGGGTTAAAAGGAGGGGCTCAAGGAGAATAATCATGCTGTTGAATTCGTGAATTTACGTGAATTCATTCGCAGTAGAAACGGTAGAGGGGGAAAACGGCTCTGGGCGCGGGGTTGAAGACGATGACGACGTGGTAGGGTGGGGTCGGCTCGTCAGCGGGTGGGTGCAGAGAGGGGCGGGTGAGAAAAGGATCCAGGGGGAGAGAAGAGAGGGAGTGGCCCGGGTGGGCTGTGTTGGGCCGTGTTGGGCTAGGGGTGGGTAGCTGGGTTGGGTAGGTTAGTTTCCTTTTTTTCAAATGTTTTTCCTTTTTCTTTTTCCGTTTTTTGTTTTTATTCAATTCAAATGATTTAAACTTATTTTTGAGTTCGAAACCTCGACAAATATTTTCAGTAGGTTTTATACCACATATGAGTTGATTATTAGTCCAATTCAAATATTTTTACCAATTAATATTCATTTAAAATTAAGTGATGCTCTTTGGCATTTATTTAAATAAAATTTGAATATGGTTCATAAGCCATATAATTTTATTTAAATAAACTTTTATCCTTTTATATTATTTAAATAACTTTTATTCTATTTACTTATGGATTTGGCCATGGTTTAAATTGTCTTGGCAATTATTCTTATTTATTTAATTATTTTTCTTTGCCTCATCAAATTCATATCTTTTTATTTATAGTTCCAAAATAGTGATTCCAATTTGTATAATTTTATTTAATGTTTATTTATCTTTTAAAATCCTTTTAGGATTACTTTGTTCATAATTTGGTGTTGATTTTAGCTAGGAGCTTTATTAACCTTGGAATATTTTCTTTTATCTTATAAAATGATAAGTTTTTATCCATGGCTCCAAATGGAGTGAAATCAATTCTCATGGTTTATAATAAATTTGTTTACTATTATTGGTCAATTAAGAATGTTTGTTGCTAACTTTTTATATGGAACAAAGCCGTAGTATTGGAGTGATCTTGAAGATGATTTCCTTCATTAGGGTTTAGGTTTTTGGTTTAACTTTTCCAAGTGTTCAAAATCAAGATACATTCTATGCTTGAATGCATTTTATTTATTTGAAAATTTGTTTGTTGCTTTCTCATTAAAATTTTATTCAAGCAAGGTTTTGATTTTTCCATTTAGAAGCAAAAATTTCTTTGCCCTCTAAATTTCAACATTTATTTCTTTTGTTTGTTTATTTTTCACATTTCAAAATTTGGAAAATTTTGGGATGTGACAAAACTTAACCTACCCCAAGATAAATTTTAAAATGGCTTTATACACCACAAGAATAAAAAAAGCTTATAATAATTAAGCTAGCCTACATAATACATTAATAGTTAAATATTTAGATTGAAACACATTTTAATTTCAAGTACACAAGTATATAAAAATGTTCATCACATATTCATAAAGTTTTACAAATGAAATTCAAACTTTGAATAGATAAAGAAATGTAAAAAGAATATAGAAAAGAATAAGAAACAGAAAAACATTCAAAATAAACCAGATCTGGCCCAAAGCCCATCTTCTCTATCTCCTACTTGCCACTTAGTACAGCAACAACCTTACTCTCGCCCGCTTCGCTATAGCCAGCTCGACACATGAGCAGCCCAACGAAAACCCATACCGATTCGACCTCCTGTTCATCGTCGTTTCTGTCGACGGATGCGAGAAGAAGCTCGCTGTCGAGCTCTGTCGTGCCAACAAGCGCCAAGATGCGCATCACCGCTCTAGAAGCACTATTGGAAGGCCACAACGTCGCGTGTGAAGCTCTGCATGTCACCCCTTCCTATATCTCTTCCTTCCTATCTGTTTCCTCTCGGTTGCCAAAACCTTAACCCCAGACCTCGCCAGAGCTCGCTGATGTCAACCTACCTGAACCTAGCCGAGGTGCCCAGGAAAACAACCTTGTCGGTCTCGCCCTCTTCGCTAAATCACGCAATCCGGGAAGCTTTCCTCTGCCTGGAATCAAGCTTGACCCCACCACCGGCCGCCTCAGTGGTTTCATTGATACTCCATCGTCTGACCTCCTATAGTCTCACTATAAAGCTCTACGCGCTCCTAGTGAGCTCCTCTTGAGTGCCCCTCCAATTTCCCCCTTACGTGTTGAGTTGCCATCACTTCGACCACCTGCCGCCGTCGCTGGCCGTTGCCGTGCCGCCGTCTTCAGCGACCATTTTCGGGCGGTGCAACCACTAGATGGCTCAGCATGGTGCGTTGAGACAAATGTAACCATCCTCGTGTGCCCGCATGTTCTCGATCAATAGATCGACCCATGATCTGAAGGATCATCCATGGATGACGTCAGCATGATCATGTTGATGTCATATTGTTCTTTCTTTTATCTTTTATAATTTCTATTAATATTTTCCGTAATAGATAAATTCCTGACTGATGGGTCCCTTTGTAATGTAAATTAACAATTTCAGAAATGTATTCTACTTAATGAAAGTACATTGTAGTCCAAATTATAATTCTTTTTATAATACTCCAAAATGATTAAATTAAGGAAATTCATAACTAATTCATTTTTATTAGAAAAATACAAATAATATATCAAAATTTTCAAAAAAATAAAATCTACAATTTAAGTTTTTTATCATACATTATTATATTACCTATTTAAATATTTGTTAATTAGTAAAGATTTTATAAGTAATTACTTAGAAAATTCTTGTTTTAATATTTTTAAATCATAAAATATAAATAATTTATTAAAATTCTTAGAAAAATAAGAACTACCATTTCAAACTATAATAATATATGTTATATCACTTAACTAAATATTTATTATTTATTAAATATTTTATAAAGTCGTAAAGTTTATAAAAATCATATATTATTAATTAAAAATTAAAAAATACATATAATATACCAAAATGATCATAAAATAACATCTACACATTAAAAATATAATACTCCACTTTTGAAGTAAATAAAAATTTAATACTATAATAATTTGAATTAAGCCTATTTCTTTTATTATTAATTCATAAAAGCGTATATAAAAATTTGCAAGAATATTTCTAATACTATCCATTTAAGGTCCAATAATAGTATTAGTATTAAGCATTGATAATATGAAGTCAAAATAGTCCAAAACATCTTCACAAATAAGTGTATATTATTTCCCAAATAGATTTTATTAACTATAAAATCCTCAAGAATAATATTTTTGACCTATTAAAAACTTTTACCATTATTTCACTCACTAGTTTATAAATATATTAAAAATCCAAAGATAATTCATAATTAATTTAAGTTATGTTGTTTCTATGTTTGTAAATTATAATCACTCATTTGTAAGGAAATAAATGATTCCATTCAATTATACTGTTAAGAAAACACTACTCAAATAGAAATATTAGCACTCTTAATTAACCTTTAGGAAGCACTATGACGTGAACAAATTATAATACCATCTAATATCCAAGATAGATAAGCCTCAAGTACAAGTGTTGTCATTATTCAAATGAAGTAATGCTTTCTTCCTTGATAATTATAGTTAATAAGAAACCCAAAACGTGTTAACTTCATGTTTAAATGCTTTTTATTTTGTAAAGTAACCTTTGGTTCAAAAATTATTATTTTTAAGTAATTACAAATGGACTCTAATCATAAATTTTAAGTCTCCAAGTTTTAATAAAAAACTTGTATGGAATAAGCTTTTAACCTATTATCAAAACATTGAGTGTTATATCATTGTGTGTTACTTTATTGTACTTACTCGTTGTTTCATACACCCTCACAAGCCTTAATAAGAAGCACAAGTGTGAAATAAATCTAAAAGGGCAACACATTCTAAAGAACTTATTCCTAGTTTCCAAACCCTAGATCACCAACATTTATTCCGGGGATTCGAGTTTATCAAATTGCATTACATTATTATGCATAATGGCATCTTGCTTCTTTAAACATTAGTCCTTATCGGACCAATGATGCCGGTTTCAGATATTGGATCTTCTATTATCTCGAAGACCATGAGTGCACAATCTTACAATCACATAAGGCAAGTTCACACTTTCTCATGTCCTTTGGTTTTTTTATCAAGTATTTACAAATCCAATTTTTTCATCACCTGCATTTCGAAAAGGTCAGAAAACTCTATTTTCATAATTATATGATTGATGGCGCTCGGTGTTGACATGAGACGCTTTGTTGGAAACCCCAAGAGCAAGGTGTGAAGAGAACAACAGCAAGCCTTCCCTTAGTAAGAGACCGAGGTTATCGAACCAGTATGAGGAAGGAAACGTCTCAAAGGTGTTGCAAGCAACGTGGAAACCTGCACAACACAAACTCAAGACTTTGCCCCAACGAACAGTGAGGTTGTCAAGATCACCAGTTTGCTGTAACAAAGGATTAAATGTATGGTGTGGAAGGTGATGGTGGTTTGTAGCAAGTAAACAGTAACAGTGGAATATGTAACAATGTTATAGATTGGATAGGGGTCCATAGTTCACTAGAGGTGTTCTCCTTAGGTAAACAAACATAGCATGCAGGGTAAACAAATTACAGCAGTGCAATTGACAAGACTGAGCAAGGCATAACAATGCAATACTAGACAAAAAGATCCTATGAGATTCGATTGGGCAATACAACAATATACATAGACCGCCATCCAACTGCATATATGACTAGAAGTCCACCTTCAGGTTATCATCTGAACCCCCTCCAGTATTAAGTTATAAGAAAAAGACAACTTCTTTAAGCAAAGTGTGTAAGGTAAAAAATCCACTTGTTCCATGAACAAGAGACCGTTGTTTTCTCCCTAGTGGCAACAACACATCTACAACCGAAGATATTTCTGTCACTTCCCTTGGAAACTAGAGGCATGAACCCACTATCGAGCATAAATACCCCCTCTTGGAGTCACTAGCAACCACTTGGCCAAGATAGCTACTAACAACGGAGAGCATCCAAGATCACAAAAAACACATACATGATAGTATCAAATAGACAAAACCATTAATCAATCTGATATAGTAATCTCAATATCCATCGGATTCCCGCAAGAACAACATGCATGATTACAAATAAATTAGATCTTGATCATGAACGGAGCTCACAAGATCTATAGATGAAAGAACAAGGAGGAGATACAACCATCTAGCTACTACATGGACCCATAGTCCAAGGTGGAACTACTCACGCTTCATACCGAAGGCTGACATGATGAAGAAGAAGGCCTCTGGGATGATATCCCCTCCGATAGGGTGCCTGGAAGAGCTTCAGATCCCCCCGATCTAGGGATGATGGTGGCGGCAACTATAGACGATTTTGTGGAGTTTTGATCGGGTGCCTAGGGTTTCTGCATCAGGGGCTTCTTATATGCGAAGAGGCGAGGCAGGGGGTCCACCAGGGAAGCTGCACCCCCTAGGCGTGGGGTGGGCCCACCCGCGCGGCCAGGGGGTGTGACCCCCTGGTGGGTCTCCTCCGTCTCGTACTCCGGCTTCGTGTTCCCCACGGTAAAATATTGACTTTGGCTTTTTTCCCGTCCAATTCTAAGAATATTGATTTTCTGCCTTTCTGGAAACAAAAACAGAAGAAAACATGCAACTGGCACTGTGGCAATTTGTTAATAGGTTAGTACCAGAAAACATATATAAAAACACCTCAAAGTGTAGACAAAGCAAAGCAAAGTAGATAGTAAACAAGCATGGAACATCAAAAATTATAGATACGTTTCCGACGTATCAGGCATCCCCAAGCTTAACTCCTGCTCGTCCTCGAGCATGTAAGTGATAAAATAATAATTTTTGAGGTGACATGCACCATCCAAACCAAGATCAAACCATTTGCAAGCATTGAGAGCTGCGATCAAAGAACTCTAAACATGTGCATGAAAGATGATCTTCTAACAATAGGACATAGTAACTATGCATGAAACAAGAAAGTCTACAAACAAAGATCATGAATAACATGCATTGAAAAACATTTGTTTGTTTCACATACAGAAAACATGGCATAGTGGCATTCAGCTTGTCCCTCATGGAGTAGCAAATAGATGCATAGGACACCTTCAAAGTTCATAAGAGTGACTAGATACAAGTAGAACAACAATAAGCAATATCAACAATATGCATCAATTAATAAGTTTTGGGACACTACACATAGAACAAAGAATGACAACTATGCTCTCTTAATGGTGCCTAAAGGTAGAAGGTGGAGACTCAATATAATAGTGGAATAAAGGCCCTTCATAAAGGGAAGCAGGGATTTCAAGTTTCAAAAAAAAGCTTCAAAAAATTATGGTACTTGTTAGCTTTCAGCCTTCATTGCCCCTATCATAAGCATCTTGAAGTGATTAAGGTTAAAGTGAACAAACTATGGAGTATATGCTTGACAAAGTATAAGTTGGCAATCGCATGTCCCTTGAATACGAGGGTCGCACCTCATCCTACTCAAGTTCAGTCACCTGTAAGTTCTTGTCATAGTAAGTACATGTGTATCATAAAGAACCGCCAACGGGGTACCCCTTGCACATGGTACAAGAGCTATCCCATAATCAAAATGACAAGGCAAGCAGACAATGAGCATCTCAACGATCTTTTTATTTACTATGTGTATAGCTTTTTATTGAGGATGCTTCACATAATGCTCATTATGGTGATGTTGCAAGTTTCCACCATGATTAGGCATGGCTTAGGCTAGCGGACCAGGCGTTTCTCTAACACAAAATACATAACTCCATGGACTTACAAGCTCCCTCTTTATTTCACACCGGCGACATCCATAGACAAAAGAGCATGATATCAACTGTGTACAAAGTACAAGTGCAATGTTGAAAACGTTCCCCATGATAGCATGGTTCTGCTAATTCCAATGTATAAGTGCAATCATATACATCATAGATGACATAATGGTTCAAGTTTATTAGGGGAAAGGAATATAAAGTGTTCCATCAAGTTCGTGAGGGCTTTAATCACTAAGTTTTCTCATAACAAAATACTTTTAATTAGAAGATAGCTGAAAACAAGAATATACTTGGAATGGTGTAACACACCATGCATAGGAGTTTATAGTGGACACTTTGGAATAACTTGGTTTCTTGGAAGTTGGAAGCATGAGTAGAGCTTACTCATACAAGTGGAGGCTAGCAAAAGACTGGGAGCAACCAACTAAGAGAGCAATAATGGCCATAATCATGCAGAGCGACAACACATTACTAATAAAAACATAGAGTGGTACTACAAGTCAAGGACTAAATGATCATAGAGTCTATGGTAACTTGTTCATAGTCATAACATGGTGTGAGCATGTTCCAAGTCAACCCAAACAAAACATCAAAGGAGAATACCACAATACTATGCTTTTGTATGCTAAAATAACGCATGATTCCTTCAAGGCACACTAAGCAATCCCAATTGTTTGGAACAAGTCATGATACAACAATAGTCACTAAGCATAAGGTCAAAACAACACCTAGCATGTCATGCTAAAGTCTAAGTCACAGTCAATGCAAGCTCTTCTTGCACTTTCAAGCAAGAACTTTCTACTCCTTTCCAACACCAATCAACTTATTTGAAACAACACAGCAAGAACGGGGGTCCAAACTACTTTATTAAAGCAAACTAAATAACTAAGCAAACCAAACGAAAGCTAAGACGCGCCAATAACAACACAACAGTGCATGAAACAATAAAAATGAAGTGTCTAGAAAGACCTGAGCTTTTTATTGATGAAGAAGGGGACGCCTTGGGCATCCCCAAGCTTTGACGCTTGTACCTCTTGGATATTTCTTGGGGTAACACCGGGGTGTCATCCCCAATCTTTAGCTTTTGTCCATTATTCATCTCATTACATCATTCTCTCTCTACACGTGAATTTTTTCCTTCATACAAAACTTCACACAATCTTCATTAGCAACATTAGTGTATTCAAAAGATAATAGACCTTTTGGTTTAGCTTTGGAACAGCAAAATTTTTCACTAAAAACACAAGCTACTATAGAAACTCCTTCAAAAAGCTTAATTCCCCAAAAGAGAACTCAAAAAGGAATCAATAAGAAGCAAATGCAAATAATGGCAGAAATCTGTCAAAACAGACAAGCAGGTAGAAACCGATTTTTTCGAAAATCTTCTGTTGCTCAAATCAAAAAGTATTGAACTAACGAAAGTTAGATAACATACTCGGGGATTTATTTGTAAACTTTCAGCTCAATATGACTTACAGAGACTCCTCACGAATTTTTATGGTGGAGGATAAAAATCTGTTTCAGGACAGCAACTCCCCAAATCTTACTTTCCTCTCATTAGAGGTCATTCTTGGCACAAAAAGCAAACAAAAGGATAAGGAGAGATCATTAATGAAGTAGTAACTTCCAAGACTCAAGGAAACTCTTGGGTTATGTCCTAACAAGTACTTTTCTTTAACGCCTTTAAGTTAGGCACAATAAGCAAGAAATCAAGTATTTTCAAATGAAGAAAAATTAACCCTCTTGCTCCTACCTTTCTTACCTTTCTTCTTTTCTTTAGGGAAAATATGATTGCTTTCTGGAGGAGAAAAATGCATAATGCCTTTTCCCTCATCTATTAGAGCTCCAAGGTGTTTCAGTAGGTATCTTCCAAGTGTAATTTGTCCTTTGCCTACACATTCAATAATAAGATAATTAGTAGACACCATTTTCCCTGAGATTTTTGTAAACACACCTTCAGCTATTCCAATGGGTAATAAAGTGGCATTATTGGTAAGAGATATTTCTTCTCATCCTTTAGAAAGTCCCCAAAGACTCAAAGACTCATAAATATCTTTAGGCATAAGGAAAAATTCAGACATGATATCACAACGAGCATCAAAAGTTGCACTATTTATAGTGACTTTGATTGTGGGAAACCACTTTGAAGGCTCAGAATTCATTGGAACATAATTATGGTACCCCCTAAGTGTGTGATAACAACTGTTCAAAGAAGCAGTACTAGACTCAAGAGTGTTCAACCTAGCAAAAATGTCTATGAAAGAGGAATCAGACTTGCTAGGCGTATTATAAATTATAATCAATTTTTTTATGGCATCAAAAGCTTCATCCTCAGTACATAGCAAAATATCTTTCTCAGCCACAACATCCAAAGCATATCTATAACAAAGAGCAATACCGCGGTAGAAACTATTAATAATCAAGCTAAGACTCATCTTAGGTTCAGTTTCCCTTTGTAAAGCAGAGATTCTATACCAAGCTTCTTTGAAACTCTCTTCACTTTTTTTCTTAAAAGTGAAGATCTCTTCCATAGGTGTCACAGAGAATGGACCAAAACCAGACATGGTAGCAACTAGGGCAGGAACTAATTTTTTTGTGTTTTTGATAAGAGAAAGCAAACCAAACTAAACTAACTTTTTTGGAGTTTTTGGTAAAAAGAGGCAAACAAAACCAAGCAAAAGAAACTAAGCAAACCAAAAACAAAGTAAAGAGAAAGGTTGAGGTGGACTCCCCTTGTGAAGATGTCCTTAGCCTCCCCGGCAACGGCGATAGAAAGCTTGATGGCGCCCTATGTTGACGTGGGACACTTTGTTGGAAACCCCAAGAGCAAGGTGTGAAGAGCACATCAGCAAGCCTTCCCTCAGTAAGAGACCGAGGTTATCGAACCAGTAGGAGGAAGGAAACGTCTCAAAGGTGTTGCAAGCAATGTGGAAACCTGCACAACACAAACTCAAGACTTTGCCCCAATGAACAGTGAGGTTGTCCAGCTCACTGATTTGCTGTAATAAAGGATTAAATGTATGGTGTGAAGGTTGATGGTGGTTTGCAGCAAGTAAACTGTAACAGTGGAAGATGTATCAATGATAAAGATTGGACCGGTCTCCTTAGATAAACAAACATAGCATGCAGGGTAAACAAATTACAGCAGGGCAATTGACACGACTGAGTAAGCCATAACAATGCTATACTAGACAAAAAGATCCTATGACATTCGATTGGGCAATACAACAATATACATAGACCGCCATCCAACTGCATCTATGACTAGAAGTCCACCTTCAGGTTATCATCCGAACCCCCTCCAGTATTAAGTTACAAGCAAAAGACAATTGCTTTAAGCAAAGTGTGTAAGGTAAAAAATCCACTTGTTCCATGAACAAGAGACCGTTGTTTTCTCCCTAGTGGCAACATCACATCTACAACCAAAGAGATTTCTGTCACTTCCCTTGGAAACTAGAGGCATGAACTCACTATCGAGCATAAATACCCCCTCTTGGAGTCACTAGAAACTACTTGGCCAAGATAGCTACTAAAAACAGAGAGCATGCAAGATCACAAACAACATAGACATGATAGAATCAAATAGACAAAACCATTAATCAATCTGACATAGTAATCTCAATATCCATCGGATCCTCGCAAACACAACATGCATGATTACAAATAGATTAGATTTTTATCATGAACGGAGCTCACAAGATCTATACATGAAATCACAAGGAGGAGATATAACCATCTAGCTACTACATGGACCCGTAGTCCAAGGTGGAACTACTCACGCTTCATACAGGAGGCTAGCATGATGAAGAAGAAGGCCTCCGCGATGATCTCCCCTCCGGCAGGGTGCTGAGAAGAGCTTCAGATCCCCTAGATCTAGGGACGATGGTGGCGGAGGCTACAGACAGTTTCATGGAGTTTTGATCGGGTGCCTAGGGTTTCTGCATCAGGGGCTTCTTATAGGCGAAGAGGCGAGGCAAGAGGGCCACCAGGGCGGCTGCACCCCCCAGGCATGGGGTGGGCCCACCCGCGTGGCCAGGGGGTGTGGCCCCCTGGTGGGTCTCCTCCGTATCGTACTCCGGCTTCGTGTTTCCCACGGTAAAATATCGACTTTGGCTTTTGTGTCGTCCAATTCAAAGAATATTGATTTTCTGCCTTTCTGGCACTGTGGCAACTTTTTTATAGGTTAGTACCAGAAAACATATAAGAACACCTCAAAGTGTAGACAAAGCAAAGCAAAGTAGATAGTAAACACGCATGGAGCATCATAAATTATAGATACATTTCTGACGCATCAATGATTATGGGTTATTTACCAAATGGTAGTAACCTACTATTACAATTTCAGTGGTAAAGGAACATATTACCTAGGAATTAACAACCAATGTCGCTAGTGATTCTTGCACCGTATATTACGCATTAACCATGAGATTTGGAATGGGATGGAGAAGTCAGCAAGATCTTCCTTTCGTATGTCAGCGGATGACCATATCGTGAAGCTGGAATTCCTTGCAGGGACTCATTACATGGGTGGGACCCCTCAGTGCCCCACAATCTTCGTATCTAGATTATCTGTGAGGGGCTATCAGAGGTAGGTCTGCCACTTTGTTGGGACCTACCATGGACATGATCTGCTCACTAGAGTCCTCAAGGGGTTACCAGGGTTATATCTTCCTATATGGGGGTTAACGGAGGTATTTCTTCTTGAGGAGTCATGCTGGCATATGGGGTTGCCAAGAAGGGAAGTGATTGGCTTGGATCTTAGGTTGGGCCTCAAACCATGGAAGTTTGAACAGGGACAACAAAGCTTAAGATCTCTTATGGGTAAAGTAATGCACCTCTGCAGAGTACAAAATTGTGTCATGTTACTTGCTCTTACGGGAAGGATCTACAAACACAGTAGGAAAGGAACTCCATGAAGTTCTGGTAAAATTGTGAAGGCTGATGGACATAGATTTTCAGAATAAAAGCAACGTTTGAAGAAATGTTTATGAAAACCTGCATAGCCTATGACCTGTGGTCTGTGACTGTAGATAGTGCATCAAACATTTCTTTTTTGTGAACTTGCTGAGTACGCTTGTAATCAACTGTATCTTCTTAACCCTTGCTAGATTAAAAATCCAATGAAGACGACGTCCACATCAACTTATGCTCAAGGGAATCATCACCAAAAGCTCAAGTTCTTCAATAAATTCAGCAAAATCATCAATCACCCCAATTGAAGTGAATACAAAGTTCCTGATTAGATAGGATTGTAATCTCTAGCCCTAGAACCTACTTCTGTAGAGCATTGTAATAGAAGAAAATGCAAGCCAAATAGTTTAAATACTAATCTATTAGTATGGTATTTATGAGTTGTTATTTCTTATTCTTCCTTGTAATAAGTTTCTTTCTCTCTATAAACTAGAGTGTTCTTTAAATGTTTTGTAAAGAGTCGAGTTGTAACTTATAGTCATGTCTTGGACCTGCTATGTTTCTGTTGTACCACTCTGAGGGATGTAATACTGGTGGAATGGTGTTTCATTGGTACTATGTCAACGACTATAGTGTACTACATCATGTAGTGGTATGCCGGGTCACTGCATGAAGGGAGGCCAACTCTTGTCGCTTCTCATCGGCCTCCTTCCACAACTTCAGCTTGTGGTAGGGAGTTTCTAGCTCCTAGAAATGGAGCTGAGCCAGCAAAGTGACCTCGTCGCAAGACAAGCGAAGGTTCTCCTCCAACTTTGCAATCCGAGCCGGCCTGTCGCCCATGTCCTAACACAAGTCAGCCATGGCAACACTGTAAGCTTCTGTGTCGCACTGAATAGAAAGAAGGGACCGTGTCTTAATATTGAGAGTCTTTTATCCTATCGTGATCGGCTTCCTACATGCTTGGGGGATAGAGTGTTAAAATTATCATACCTCCATGAAGGCCACCGTAGCAGCAGTGAATTCAAGGACAACTGTCTTGCCACCTTAGTGCTGGCATATGAGACTACAAGGGGGTGTGTCACCACCTGTAGCAAAGAGATCGTCTTTGTGGAGTTGGGTGAGAGAGCGCGGTGTCGGTTGGGTAGTATAGGTACGATATGGGCTCTAGCCGACACCTCCTTGCGGGAACCGCTCACCTCTGCCACTATTGGAGAAGGCGGTTCAATGACATCTTGAGCAGGGGAGACCAGGGTAGCACCCAAGAGATCGTCGCTGAAAAGAGAAGAATTTTCACAATAGTTATGCTAAGGATAAAAGGTTGAGTCGAGCAAGTTGCAAGGAGATTGTTACCTATCGTTGCTCGCATACTGGATGAACCATATCCTGGATTTGGACCGTCAAGCCCCAGAAGTGAGTGGGAACTGGGTCCGGAGGCAGGAGATGGGGACCCAGAACTGCCATAGGGGAACGAGAGGATGACGCATGGAGACTCCCAATCGTCACCGAAGAAGCCGTCACCAATAGGGAATCTATGGTAATAGCTGATGGGACAGAAGCAGACTCATGGAGAAGGGAGGACGACACAGAAGAGGCACCCTCAGTTAGACGGGCTCACTTGGGGTGAGGCGATGGGGCCGCATCAGAAGGGGCAAATATGGGCACTGTAGGTCTTTTTGAGGTAGCATATCCCCTGAACTAGTAGCTGCCCCGCCCTCGCCATCCTCATCCATGTCTTGAGAGATGTCCTGGTTGGTCATGATAGAAGATCCAAAATCCACCACGGGCTTGAGGTTGGTGAAAGTTGCTGATCCAGCAGGAGCCTCAGCCTCACCCAACACTGGACCCACGCAGTGGTTATGGGTGATGACATAGTATCCATGAATACATGGACTCCACTTCCTTACATGCTCATCCCTGTGCTCCTCCAAATCGGAGATCTCTACCTTGCCTGGCGGGGTAGAACCAGTAAGAAACCAAGAAGAGGAATCTTTGGTGTTCTGGAGGCCAAAGCACTATCGAGAGAAGAAAGGTAGTTGAAGCAAAGAAAAATTGAAGGAATGATGCGCAAGAAAGGAGACTTAGTGGCATACTCGAGGGGCAGGCTCCCAGTAGTTGTGCACGAGCTACCTAGAGGCGAAGGGAATGATAAGGCAATGGACGGACACCTCATACACCCATGTACGCCAGATTGAGATGGCGTGGACCTTTGGATAGCACCCATCTCGGGTCACCCTTGCGACACCAGCGGAAGGTCTTCCCGTGGGTGGTTCATGAGTAGTGGATTCTAGTGCACCATCTAGCCAGCGATAATATCCAAGATCTTGATAGGGCCATACGCCAGCTCCTGCGCCCTCGCGTCAATATCCCGCACCTCACTGGGATCACCGATCTCCACCTGACCCCAAGTGTCTACGAGAACTGGGGAGCTGGAATCAAAAATAGAAGAGGAGGAGAGCCATCACTATCTGGAATGTCAGGGAAGTCGAAAAACATCCTCGCCACTTCCGTGCCAATTCCAAGGTCTTCTTCTTTGTAAGCAGGTAGGCGCCATAGTGAAGAATGGAAACACTACCACACTCGTGCATAGGCCCCACCTAGACCTAAGGCAAAACTAGGAGCACCATAGCCTGAGGTGTAGCCATTTGGCCAGGTAGCCTTTGCAGTAGGCGACGAAGGCCTCTATCTAAAGGACGTCGTTGGGGAGAGGTGGTGAGGCTGAAGCTGGTAGTGGGTCAGAACCTTCCGGAAGAAGTAAATCATGGGCACCGAGAGTTCACGCCCAAGGAAGGCAGTGAAGAAGATATGTTCCCCCACATTAAGGTACAAGAACCCTCTCAGACCCAGGAGCCTTCCAGGCACAACCGTCCCGGGGTGGGAGAATACCCCACTCGCGGAGCGCCGTCAGGTGATGCTCCTTCATTCCTAAGCCGCACCAGCCCCTATTGGATCCAACCATGGACTCAAGGCAGGAAAACTTTCCAAGACCTAGTGACATAGGAATAAGAAAAGGCAAAGAGAAAAAGAGGCAAGGTACTCCCCTACCCCTACCGCAAATGAAACCCTTAAGTAAGGAGCAGTGTGGGACTGACTAAGTCCATGAACCGTCGCTTCCCTAGTAGAATGTGCGCATTTTCCTAATGAAACATGAGCATTAAACCACCTACTACGCGCACAAGAACCACAGTCATCGAGGCACCGTCATGGCATCGGTAACCACAACAAGCAATATGGACATACAAGGAGGCATCAAGTCCTATTGCCACACCAACCTAAGAAAATGTTAGCCTGACATGCATGTCCAGTAGATGGGATGGGGATTGATTGGGATTCCTGATGATGCTTTATTAAAACACCTCATCAAGGTGCGTCCGTCCATGTAGAACACCACACCCTTGTCTTTTTCTACCTTTTTAGGAACCAGTCATCAAGGCGACGTCTTGTACATATCCCCTACAAGACAACTAGCATAGGCTGGTCAAGGTGGACATTGCAAGACACCGCGAGACGCAACGATAAGAAAGCAAACTAGGAATTGCCGACACACAATAAATCAAGAGGAAATCCCTCGCCCCTTATATTTATAAAGCCTATGTGTGCCACTTTGAGACACATACAAGCTCGGGGGATAGTAAGGGGTCATGGTCATAGAGTACCCATAGGTAGACAAACATTAATAAACTAGCTAAGGCTATGTGAATCCTTAGATGACAAAATGTCAAGCCGACACAAGTGTATTGGCTAGCCACCTTCCGGAGTAGCCAACTAGCATAGTAGCCTAGATAGGAATAGGGAAGGGCCATTATAACTCCAAATTTCATCACTTTTTACTATTGATTTTCCTCCTTTTTATTGCCGGATTTTACTTACCCCTTTCACTAAGGTTAATGTCGCAATTAGAAAATCCTTGGTTTCTTGTGATGGTTTTCAGGTAATGAACATTTATTAAAGATTTAATAGCATTTATGGGCTAATTACACCTAAAGAAGCAAATCCCTAATTGGAGCCCCTTTCATTGGAGGCATTCAGTGCGCATAATGACCAATGGTACGGTCAGAACGCGCCCGTACTACATGCCACCAACTCCGCTATATCAATATAAGAAACTTTCGTGAAGACGAGGGGGGAGAGAAATAGAACACAACTGCCGCAAAACTCATCTAGAGAGGGGAGATCAGATCTGGAAGAGGAGAAGAACCTTCCCTCATTCCTCGACGATTTTCGCCTCTTAAACTACACTCTCGCACTTAGAGAAAGAGAGATTTGAAATTGTAAGATTAGGGTTTGATACTTTGATCTACCTTTGGTTTGTATTTGACTTGATCTTCAATCGCTATAACCTTCCACTATCAGCAGTTGTAGTCAATTCACTCAAGACCGGTGACACCTTGAGTGCGACAGAAACGCCGCATAAAAAACACTTTCCGAGGCTCCTTATTGGGATCGATATAAAAACTAGAACTAATACTTCTGCGAAAACATTCTCTGACGAACCTATGCACTTGCAGTCCATCAAGATATTTTCTGGCGCCGTTGCCGGGGAGCTAAGCGTTGAGTGTTGTTTCTTGACAAAAGCAACTGTTGGTACCACTCGATCAGGAAAAACTTATTTGCCTCTGTATATTGATCATGTTACGATTGAGAGACTCCTAGAGTTTATTGAAAGATTTTCTAACTCACACGCTGTAGATGTGAACAGTTTGATTCCATTGATGGCACACTTGACCATCACCCGAGGGGTTGAACCTGAGCTACCATTTGGAGAATATGGGAATCCATCTAGGTACTTAAGGAAAATGCCTATTCTTTGTCCTGAACTTGAAGGCCAGGAATTTGAAATATATCCTAAGCTAATTTATATGATGAAATAATTTGCTTTCATAGTAAAAGAAGAGGAAGATCCTAGTGACCACTTAACAAAGGTCCATGACCTTTGCGCAACTCTTAAACCAACAAGTTTACCAATATAGCTTGTACTCCTTAAACTCTTTCACTAGTCCTGAAAGACAATGCTTTTGCTTGGTTACAATCATTACCTAATCATACTATAAAAAGTTGGGAAGATTGCATCCGAGAATTCATGCATAAATATTTTTCATTTACAAAGATCATGCAAATTAAACGTAACATAATAAACTTTCTCCAAATAGTTGGAGAAAACTTTTATCAGGCATGGAATAGATTTTATGCAATGATTATGAAAGTCCCAAATCATAGTTTCCATGAGCATTTAATTATCCAATATTTTTACAATGGGCTTAATGATCAAACAAAAAGAGATGATTGATCTATCTGTAGGGGGAGCTATATGTAACTTAATATTGCCAGAATGTGTAAAGCTTTTCGAGGTAAGATCCTTTAATGATGAACAATACAATCCAGCTGAGGATGTTGAACCACGAAAAGGTATTATTCACATACCCTTAGAGCTTATCCCTGAGGTTAAAAAGTCCATGGAAGAAAAAGGTATAGCCTCATAACTTGTTAAAGAAACTAAAGTTGACATTCTTCGATCCTATGTAATGGAAGATGATATAAATCTTGTCATGCAAAAGTTTAGATATCAACAAAATCAATTTTGTGAGAAAAATTACAAACGTCTCATAACGCAAGAAAAGAATATAAGAGACCTTACGAACTCTTTGATTACTTGGGTCATGCTACAAAGGATTTATATAGATATCTATGTATGGTTAAAACAAAATGTGATCAAATAATTGAAACCCAAAATTTGACTTTGAACCATGGAAATTTCAATACTGTTTCTACTAACATTGTTACTAGACGTGGTACAGAAACACAGGAACCACAAGGGCCACCTTGGTATCAAGAAGAACAAGCCCGCAAGGCAAAGGAGACTCTACAGATGAGTCAAGAGGAAGAGGACCTAGTGGATCCTCAAGATGACATCGATTATGAATCTTAGAAAGAGAAAACGAGGCTTCCAAGACAAGACAAGAAGACGAAGCAGGATATAAACATAAACTATATGGCTCGGATGCTGAGACAATCGACTCAAGGGAAGAGGCCGATCTCAAAAAGGAGCAAGAAGAGCAAGTCATCACCCCACGTGAAGAACACGCTGATAAGAAAAAGTCAGCAACAAGGAAAACTAAGAAGGATGCTCCACCAGTGCCAAATGTAATAGATAAGGTAATACCCACCAAAAATAAAATCCCTTATCCTAATCGAGTTCAATATGAACTGGATAAAGCTATCTATGATTCTTTTGCCGAAGCACTTGGTAGCCTTCGCCTAGAACTTCCTTTAACTGATGATATTCAAGTTCCTACTTATAAAAAATTTATGCAAGATATTCTTAATAGAAAGAAGAAGGTAACTAAGACTATATCAGTAATGAAAAGCTTTGGAGATAAGCTGCCTGCTAAGCTTGGGGACCTAGGTATACCAACCATCTCCTGCGCAATAGGAAAAACTAATATATTTAACGCTCTTTGTGATTTAGGGGAAGGTGTTAGTGTCATGCCTTATTACTTATTTAAGAAATTGAACCTAGGAGAGTATTCTACCACTTCAATCACTTTACAAATGGAAGATAAAACAACTAGACAACCTATCGGTATGATCGAAGATGTTCTATTTAGAATATACCAACATGTTATACCCACTAATTTTATTATACTTGATGTTCCTGAGGATAAAAAACTCTATCATCCTTGGAAGACCTTTTCTTAGCACAACTGGAGCTAATGTAGATTGCTCTTGCGGTAAGATTGTCTTCAATATATATGATGATCAGATTGTTCGAAACTTTTCGAAGAAACTAGAGCATAATGGAAAATATGTTCCACCACCTAAGTGTTTTCAAGAAAAAAGAACCAAAGATGAAGAGCATCTTGAGGTAAACATTGATGGTATGGAGATTGGTTAAAACCTAAACTCCAAAATAAAATACTTGATGGGAGTTAACCCATTCTAAATAAATTAAGTTTAAGTTTTTATTTATGTTATTATTATTATCTTGTGTGGGCTAATAAATTTATTTTAATTCTTGATTTGTTCAGAGAACTTACCCTTGAGGAGTTTAAGAAGCAAGAGAAAAATGAAGGGAATAATTAAAATATGGTTAAGACACCGTAACGAGAGACGGTATGGTTAGACACACCCGTACCACGCGCCCGTACTGAACCTCGACGATTTCACCCCTGGTTTGCCATATCGATAACGAGCATCGGTACGGGCAAATGCGCTCGTACCACGTGCCCGTACCGAACCTCAATGAATTCGCCTGAGCACACAATGCCAATAACAAACACTAGTACGGCCAGGACACGCCCGTACTGTCCGCCCATACCAGATCATCCAGGTCTGGTCTTGAAACCTAACCCTAGATCCAACGGTGACGACCACCAGTATGGGAGGGATGGGCCTATACCACCCGCCCATACCAACTACATCGCCAGGTAAAGGACGATGGCGGCTGGCTCCCAACCGCCCTTCTTCTTCTTCTTCTTCTTCTTCTTCTTCCTCTTTCTTTATTGCTCTTTATCTCTCCACCCCAAACCCTAGCCTCCTAGAACCTTTGATTCTTCATTGATTTCATTTTTTTGAGTGGGGGAATCTTCACATCGGTAAGTTTCTCATCCGATCCATGCTTTATTTTCTAAAATCCATGGTTGAATTCCTTACATTGGCTATCTAGATGAGTTCATCATATTTTGAGATTGTTGTTGATTCCTCACGTTAGGATTTATAAATTCTACCTATAATCATTTGTTTATGTGATAGAAACTTGATACCCTTATTTTTCTTTGAAAACTTTGCAGCACAATGCATAATATTGGAAAGATTTTCTGCTTGGGCAAGGGATCGGGCACGGCAGGGGCCTCGGGCTCCTCTATGCCATCGGGCTCGAAAAATAGGCGTTCAGAGGCAGATTTCTTGAGGGCAGACATGAGCCGAGACTTTGAGAGGGTGAGAAAACGCAAGGTTATACCTACTAAGTGGGTAAACTGTGAGTTCCTCTCTCTCCAAGGGATCTTGGAGGACTTCGAGCAGATGACTGTGCATGCTGGCATGGTCCCCTTGATACCTTTGATCTGGATTCACGGATGTAGTATAATAGGTTTTTCCCTAGAATACCTAGGTTTAATCGAACCTTGGAAAGGAATGATAAAAGGAAATAAATAAGGACATGTCTACAAGATTTTGTTTCTTTTTTTTACCTTAGTTTACCAGACCAATCTAGTTTACTTTTTATAGTGGGTTGAATCAATGGAAGGAAATAGCCCAGGGTTGAAGATCCACCTGCAGCTGCACATCATATGGGATAAAAGATAATAATAAGCATAGTCATGTGTAATGTTTGAACGGAGATAATCTCTTGTGGGAAACACATCCTAGTATACTAAAGCTCCCCGTGATGTAGTGGGCATAGCAATAGCCTTTTAATCCAACCGAGTGCACACCGAAGCCACAAGCTATAAATGACTATTAAGTGAAGAACACAGATTAAAGCATTAAGTGGTGATGTTGTTGTGATCCCGAATGGGTCGCAAAGCGAAGACCGTACTACCTTTCTGTCACTAGGGTTCGTATGAGATCGCCGCTAGCCAAGTATCTCACCTCAAGCCTTTATCAATCTATGGGATCTTGGTTACCTACAAGTCCACAGATCGAGAAACGATACAAAGAAACAAAAGATAAAAATCTCAATTGCAAACAAAATACAATACTACCATGATTCGATGCACATAATTGCTGCGAGATTTCTCCCCAACCCATAGCCCGTGAGGAATACTCACTCATAACAAATAGATAAAGGATAGAAACCATTATGCAAAATACTTAGATTGAAATCGAATATTCTTACAATGGTCGCCAAATCACAAGGAGATCTAAAATACAAAGAAATGGCTATGGCTACTAGAGGGATGGATGGTGGAATGGATGAAAAATGGATAAAGAATGGTATGGATATCCTTTGGTGGTGTTGTGATGAAATCTGAGAATGGCGGCTCTCTAGACGGCGGTTGGGGCCTCAAAATATATAGGCGTCTCCACAAAAGTTCTAGGGTTTGACGAGACGAAGCCGCCGGCACCCCGTATGGGTGGACCCCGCCCGTACCGTTGGTCGTTACGTGCACTGACGCCTGTAATTTGCTTCCCAATTACTTGGACGTGTGGATCTCCTCTAATTCCTTCATTATGACTCCTGATTTCGCATTAAAACCCATGATTTCCTACACAACATAATTCAAAGCAAGGTTTCGCATATCTTTGCAATTATTAGTCATTAGTGGCAAGGATTGATAGTTTCTTGTCAATTGCGTGACTAAAAGCAACGTTTAAACACAGAGAAAGATTGGAAATTTTAGAGCCATCAACTTCCCCAAAGCTCTAACCTTGATCGCGCTCGAGCAAGAAGAAATAAAATAACTATAAGGAATTCAACCTTTAAACTTGAAAGAATGAGAATAAGAATTCACTTACGGTTGGTAGTCATATGTGCATAACACTTCATTCATTTGCGAGGCTTAGCAAAGTTAGAGAGATGACAAGAGTACTATACAAGCTTTGGAAATTCAAGACAATCAAAGTAGAGTTTAATATCAATATGAATAACTAGGAGTTTAGCAACCAATCAAATGCTTCTAGTTAATTCTCAGCTTGCCAAGGAACACTAGGATGTTTAAATAGCATAATTGAGTAAAAGATTTTCATGTACTAAGTAATATAATAATGAAGTGTCTTATTTACACCCACATCAGTGAATCAAGTATACCATTTCTTTTCAAGAAAGATTCATAGAGTAGTAATTAGACCATGCTAAGGACTTGTTATGTGGATCTTCAAAGATATCCTTTTCGTTTCATACTTTTCAAGGGTTACTGGCTGTTTCTTTTTGCAAGTGTTTACACAAACTTTGAGAATACCAATACTTTTGCCCATACATTGACATTGATGCCAATCATGTCATCAACTCATAGCCAAAATCCACGGTTATACCATAGATCGTTCAAAAGCTAGCGGAGTTGTTGGCATCCCAAGGGTGTGCACCAGGATCATAAATAGCAGATTTTTTCTTTCTTTCTTTTTCATGAGCTAGCATCCCAAAGGTTTGAGCTAGTGGAGTTGTTGGTATGCATCACAATTATCACTAGAATTTATTTCAATCAAACCACTCCTTTCACGAGTGTCGTCAAGACTATCAAAATATCTATGGGGTTAAGTATCTTCAAGGGTATATTCTCAAGATAATCATTCATCAAACAAGTCGTAAGTTTTAGACTTTTTCTTATTGTACTTGTTTGGCATTATTATTTCCAAGGCAAGACTAGGTTAGCTAAAATAAATAGAGCAAGAGATTCAGCAACTAACCATCATACTAATAAAAAGCTTTACTTTAACTAAATTAAATTACTCCCATAGGCATAACATCTTAGCAAATCGACCAACTAAAATAAACAACTCAAACTTCAAAAGTGGGAGACATAGGACATACCTCTCATAAGTGACTTCATGATTCTCTTCCTTATAGGGATGTGTTCCTTCAAAAACTCAAACACGATTACTCTCATAATAATATAAAAGCAAAGAGGCAAAGTGCGAATCCACATTTAGAAAAAAGGAAAAATATTTTTGTATTTTTGAGGAAGGGGATTAAAGAATAGAAAGGATCTTGCGACCAAGCAAGGGTTCTAAGAAAATAAAATCAAAAAAATAAAACAAAAGAAAAATAAAAGGCAAAGTGTTGGAACAAGCCAACATGAATGTTTCAAAACTCCTAAGGAGCTGAAGTACAACCTCATTATTACACAAATAAATTTGCAAGGGGACACATCCCCAATCTCAGGATTTTGCAAGCCCCTTTGTAGCTCATTGTTGTGGTGGTGGATAATATCCCATGTTCTATTGACCATGCCAATTTTGGAACTGGGTGTTAAGGCTTTCAGTAGCATCTCGAAGGTTGATGGAAAGGTTGTTCATGTTTTGGATATTTCCTTTGAGTGCGTAGATGCCATCAAAGGTGGTGTAGTAGTTTGGTGGCTTCTCATCTTGTTCGGGCTCTTCTTGTTCTACTTCTTCATCTTCTCTTCCTCCCATGGGTATCTCTTGTTGGGGTAGATTAGCCTCAACCTGCGCGTCATAACGCAAACGTCCCTCCTCGATGGAGAAGAGACCATTAGGCAAAGGTGCTGGGATCAAGTGATCCGCTCCAGGTATATCGAGAAAATATCTACTATGATTTTTAGAGACCATACCACATGCTCTTAGAGTAGAGAGACCGAGACGATTACTTCCTACCAACGGTTGGATATTACCTAGGTTGACGTGAAGTGCGCGTGCAAGAACGGTCACAACTCCCCCTCCACATATGGGTCCATGAGTTTGAAGAGCATGTTGCTTAAGGTAAAACACAAGCAAGGCGCCCAAATTTGGCATTAAGTTACAATTAACAATAGCAGCCTTAGCGAGGATCAACATGTCCTGCTCATTAACTCTAGTAAACTCACAATGCACCTGCAAGGTTTTATCAATCACATAAAATAAATAGCGGATAGCAGGGTGATCAATTTGGTTTACCTTAGGCGTACCACGGATTCTCATCAAGTTAAAATATTCCAAGGTGCAGGGTCTAAGATAAAAGTAGTTGTGCATACATCAGTGGCATTTTTGGCAAACCCAAAACATTGAGCCCATTGGTCGAGTGTTAGGATGTACTCACGGTTCATGAGGCATAATTTGACGAGATCAAATCCAGGCCTTTATTCCTCGATACAATAGTAATGATCCACCGTATGCATGAAGGTGCTGAAGAAATCGAGTGTAAAGTGGCGATACGTGGCGGCATCCTGAAAGACAAAGTCATACAAACCAACATTGTTGCATACTAAATCAACATCAACCCGAATACCGAGTTGGTTTAGGATGTAAGTACATGCCCACTTGGTGGAATTGATTTCCCGAAGCTTCAGACGATTGAAACGGTTCAAGTGGAACTCCTCGGTGAACTCGATACCAAGTGACTCGGGGGGTCAACGTATAAATGGGTGGTGCAGAAGGTGCCACAGTCACCGCACGTGTACAACTCCTCGTGTTCATCTAGAAATAACAAGATTGAATAAATAAGAAATAATAAAAACCGCTAATAATAAATTTTGATCCAATAGAAACATAGAATATATGATCCTCTACACTAGTTACAAAAGAATTCTCCTCTTAAACAATGCTAAGCATGCTCAATATCAAGATTTAATAAAAAACAAGACCTAAGTCTAGATTGACAATGGTGATTGCTTGAGTGAAGTTTTTGCAAAAATAACTTGAGGATCAGAGGAGAATCATACCTTAGATCGATTGAGTGCGAGGAATCAAAAAGAGATTGAGTAAATTTGAAGATCCAATGGAGGTAGTGTGGAGTTTGGAGGAAGAAGAAAGAGAGATTGATATTTGGGGATTTTAGGTTACCTTCCTCGTGATGTTTATGGTGACCGAATACGTGGTACAAGCGGGCGGTACAGACGGACCCTGCCCGTACTGGGTGACTTACCTTGGGGGCGACGGTTGCTCCCTGGTGGTGCACTCGGTACGGGCGCGTGGTACGGTTGCCTGCGCCCGTACTGCTGGTCATTATTGATACAATATGATTGCATAAAATCTGATATTTGCTCGAGGATACTGTACGAGCGCACTATACGGGCCCGTCCGACCGTACCACTGGTAGTTATCAACACTATTTCCTGCAGCAAAAATCAAAGTTTCTATTTTTCTCCGACTTGATGTGGTACGGGCGTACGGTACGGTCCCTTTCGACCATACCAGAGGTCGTTACGGGTACTATGAGCTGCAAAAAATTTAAAAATTTGTTTAGTAGCTCCATGCATCTTTGCACATATCATCAAAAGTAAAATAATAGAAATCATACTTCATAAAAATTAGCAATACTTTAAGCCATATGTTAGTAAAAATAGAGATCGAGGATTACCTTATTTCTTCTCCTCTCTCCAAAGGTCTTCTTAAATACTCTTTATTTAAAACAAAAAACAAAAACAAAAACAAACACAATTTAAAATTTTATTTTACATGGGTGACACCCATGAAGCGCTTCTAGTTAAGGTCAATTAGCTTGACCCAGATGGCAATCATTTAGGTTTGAGGAGTGGAATACCCACTCCAAAATAGTTGGCTTTCAATGTAATTATACCATCATCATCATTAGGCTTGGCCTTCTTTTTCCTAGAGAAGTGGACTATAAAAGTATCACTAGATGGTAGCTCAATTCTCACATTACCTTCATGTAAATTAATCAAAGCTTTAATATTTCTTAGGAATGGCCTACCTAAAATTATAGGTGCTATGGGATCTTCAGGCATGTCCACAATAACAAGATCAATAAGTGTGGGACTATCTTTTATTTCAACAACTGTATTTTCTTTTATCCCAACAACTTGTTTATAAGTTGAATCTTCTAGGTGGAGTCTTAATTCAGTGGTAATAAATGGCCCCAAGCTTAACTTGTCAAATAAACTTTTGGAAATTGTTGAGACGCTCGCACCAAGATCACAAAGAAGTGCGGATATCTCATTAACTCCCAAATTAACTTTAATAGTAGGCTCAAATATATCATCTAGCTTAGGAGGAAGCTTATCATCTAGTATTTTGTACTCCAACTCAAGCTCACGAACTTTAGATGCTACTTGTTGTATAAATTGTTGATACATATCATCGTTACCTTGTTCTATACCGGGATTCTTTACGGTGATCATCTTCAATAGATCTTTAATGGTATATTCCGGAGTTGGCGCATTGCTACAATCTAGCTCTTTAGGTTTTTCTTCATTTGTTGCGACCCTCATCATCTGGAGGTTTTCTACCGGATTAGGCTCGGGTTTTCCAACAAACTTTGCTAGTATGAGAGCTTGGCTCTCAGCAACTACCCAATTGAGCCTCCACGGTCTTTGTTCTTTCCTGTAGAGCATGCACATCATTTCTAATTGCAACAACCTGTTAGATAATTTTCCTATACTACTCTCATGGATCTCCGCAATATTATTAAGCATATTGTTTTCTCGGTTTGGGCTTGTATGAATGTTCTAACAGTTTGTTCTAACAAGAGATTTCCATGATTTGCTCCATTATTATTATCGTAACTATTTTAAGGAGCTCCTTCAGGGTTTGAATAATGTTTTTGAGCATTAGAAGCATAATGATTTTTCCATGCAATATTAAAAGGAGTACGAGCTATAAAATTATCATCATTAACATCGGTAGCAATAGCATTAACCTGGATATCATCTTTACCTTTTACTATGCTTAGCATCTCGTCTACCTTAGAAGTAAGATCTTCATTATTTACCTCGGTAATTAAACTTACTCTCTTAGAGGTTCTTTCCACATGCCATTGGCCATGGTTGTGTTGCATATCATCAATAAGTTTCTTTGCAACACTCACTTGCTTTCCCATGATTATTCCTGCTGCTGCGGTATCTAGCATAGACTTAAACATTGGGTTAAGACCATTATAAAACAAATGTAATATAAGCCATTCTTCCATCCCATGACTAGGACATTTCATTACGGCTTCTTTCGTCCTCTCCCATGCAAGCGCTAGTGGCTCACGGTCTTCTTGTCTAAAGATTATAATATTGGATCTTAGCTGGGGGAAAAAATTTAGCCATAAACAAATTAGTACATTCCTCCCAAGATTTAATAGTGCCCTTTGGTAGAGCTAGCAACCAATACTTAGCCTTTACTCTAAGAGAGAAAAGAAACAATCTCAATTTAACATCATTTGGATCTACATCCTTAATACACATCATGTCGCAAATTTCAGTAAATGTATTTAAGTGCAAACCCGAATCCTTAGAGGATGAGCCCCCAAATTGGTTTTCTTGAACCAATCTTAAAAGGTTGGGATTAATTTCATAAGTTTCTGCATAAACAGCGGGCTGCGTGATAGGTGCACGAATAAAGTCATCAGTGGGAGTAGTATACTCCCTAAGTCTCTTTTGAGCCATGGCTCTTATATTTTTTCTATTTTTTTAAGTAATGAAAACAAATAACAAGTAACTAATTTTTTGGGTTTTCAAATAGATAACAAGAAAGTAAACTAACAACAAGAATAAAACTACAAACTAATAATAAAACTAAGAACAAGGTCTCTAGCGACCTCACCAGGATAGCGAAATTGCTTCCCAGCAACGGCGTCAGAAAAAAGGGTTGATACCTTCGATTTGGATTCACGGATGTAGTATAATAGCTTTTTACCTAGAAGACCTAGGTTTAATCGAACCTTGGAAAGCAATGCTAAAAGGAAATAAATAAGGACACGTCTACATGATTTTGTTTCTTCGTTTTACCTTAGTTTACCAGACCAATCTAGTTTACTTTTTATAGTGGGTTGAATCAATGGATGGAGATAGGCCAGGGTTGAAGATCCACCTGCAACTACACATCATATGGGATAAAAGATAATAATAATCATAGTCATGTGTAATGTTTGAACGGAGATAATATCTTGTGGGCAACACATCCTAGTATAATGTCCCCGTGATGTAGCGGGCATAGAAATAGCCTTTTAATCCAACCGAGTGCACACCGAAGCCACGGGCTATAAACGATTATTAAGTGAAGAACACAGATTAAAGCATTAAGTGGTGATGTTGTTATGATCCCGAATGGGTCGCTAAGCAAAGACCTTACTGTAGGGGTTCGTAGCATGGAAAACAAAAAATTTGTACCGCATGAACACACACAAGCCAAGATCTATCTACTAGATTGTAGCAACGAGTCGATAGAGTACTCACCCTCGAAGATTCCAAAGTGCTAAACGAGAGTAGATTCTCGTGGGTGCTGTAGTCGTTCACTTGCCGATCTCAAGATCGCATAGAAGATCCTTCTGGCGCCGTGTTCTGGCAGCACTCTCGTAGTCGGTCACATGTACGGTACTCGATGAATACCTTCCTCTCCCTTGTTCTAGCAGGAAGCAGAGGTTGTAGCTCTCTCCCCGCGATTCTGGCAGCACAACGACATGGTGTTAGAGTTTAGAGGGGAGATCCTGCAGGATTTCTCCTAAGTCGGAGCGAGTATGGTGGATTCGAAGAGGACCTTGGCGATCTGGGGTTTAGAGGGCTCCAAGGGGGGTGGTGTGGCTGGCGGCAAGGGGCTAGGGTTTTCCCCAAGTTGCCGACTTGGAGGGCTCCTGGCGGCGGCTACAAGAGGGGTAGGCGCCTGGGCTAGAGCTTGGAGGTGTAGGGCAAGGGGCGCCCTTCCCCTCTATTTATGAGAGGGAGGGGCATCTAGGGGGAGGGAATCCTCCCCCAACACCACTTTATGTGGCCGGCGACAAGGGAAGGGAGGATTCCTTCCCTAGGTAGGAACCCTTCCTTCCCTCCACTTGGAAACATTGTCCTAGTTTGACTTTTTCAAATTGCCTTTTTGCCTTTCAATTTAGAGTTTGATTTCTCTCTTTCAGGTGTCCAGCCAAGTGACCTAGGACATGATGTAACCATTCCACTTTGCCATGACACATTCATGTACCATTCCCCTTCCGGTTTAGTGAACCTTCTAGACCCTTCTAGATCATTCCGGTGAGAACACCGGAACCATTCCTGAACTCCGGAATTGGACTATCCTTATATGAATCTTATTCTCTAGACCATTCCGGATCTCCTCGTGATATCCCAGATCCCATCCAAGACTCCGAATAACATCCGGTCTTCATACTCACATTACATATCTACTAAACAACATCGAATCCTTAAGTGTGTCTCCCTACGGTTCGTGAATTATGCAGACATGACCGAGACTCTTCTCCGATATGGCTCCTACATATGGCTCCTACATATTTCTATGATTACTTCATGATCGAATGAACCATTTACATACGATACCATTTTCCCTTTGTCTCGCGATACTTCACTCATCCGAGGTTTGATCATCGGTATCTCTGCATACCTAGTTCAACCTCGTCACCGATAAGTAATCTTTACTTGTAACATCCAAATTTTCATTAAACCAAAACATTCTCTTTGCATTCATATCATCATAGAATGTGTGCATTGCGCAATTTTTTCAAAGTTTCAAACCTAGCAAAACCCTAATTTAAACCCCCTCTTATTTGCATGTATGGGGCATATGTTTTTATTTTTTATTTTATACCCAAAATGTTTTGTAGTGGTTTTATGTGTTTAAAACTCTTTTAAATACTAGGATCATCCCTAAAAAATTTGGAGAAAATTTGAGTGGATTTGGAGTTGATTTGATTATTCAAATCTTATTTGAAAAATGAAAACAGAAAAAGAAAAAGTCTAAGAGTAAAAAAAGAGAAGCCAGCCGGACCAACGCGTGGCCCAGCACCCCACCCCGCAGCCCAACCAGCTCACCCCTCTCCCCCTCTGTTTCTTACTGCGCTGCGCCGCACCCCCTTGCTGACAAGCGTCCCCCCACAACCATGATGACATCATCATCAATCTCACGCCGAAGACCCACGCTCGTTATCACATCCCAAGAATTTCCAAATCTTGTAATGTGAAAAATAAAATAAACAAAATAAATTTTGTTGAAAATCAGGGTGAAAAGAAACTTTTGTTTCTGAAAGGAAACTGAAAATCCCATCTTGAACAATCTTTGGTTAAAGTTTGAATCCAACAAAATCCAAATCAAGAGAAATGCATTCCTCAATGAATGTATCTGGAAATTTGAACACTTGGAAAATTAATCCAAAACCCTATACCCTAATGGAATAAAAACCATTTCCAAGTTATCCCCAAGCCTATGGATTTGATCCATATGAAAAATTGATCAACAAACATTCACAAATGATCAAGAAAGACAAATAGAAATAATATAAGACCATAGAAATTGGTTTCACTTAATTTGGAACCATAGATAAAATCTTATGAATTTAATAAGATAAGAAATTGAATTCCCAAAGCTATTAAAGCCCTTATCTAAATCCATACCAAATGGTGAACAATTGATCCTAAAAGGATTTAAAAGGATAAACAAATAATAAATAAGATTTCACAAATTGGAATCACCAAGTTTGGATCTATAAATAAAAAGATATGGATTTTATAAGACAAAGATAAAAATATTAAATAAAGAATATTTAAAGACCAAATCAAATCTTGGCCTAATCCATTAAGTAAATGGAGTGAATATAATCCCAATCCAAATAAAATAAAAGGATAAAGAATATTCCAAATAAAATAAAATGGCAATAACCATTCTATCCCTATCTTAATAAGGACAAATCTCTAAATAAAGAATACATGAGAAAATGATATTTGGAATTCACTCAAGTGGAATAAAAGTTGTTTAATCAACTTAAATAAAATAAAACCTCCAAATAAAAATTTGGGAATTAAAAACTATATTAAATTCCATTGGAATTTAAACAAATACCCAATCTTAAATGATTAATAAATCATATTAAATACTTTCCAAATAGTTCAAGATGAATTATTTGAACCAACTAAACAAATAAAAACTTACTGAAAAGGTTTTGTGGAAGAGTGAAATTTAAATAAGGATTAAAAATATTCTAAATCTTATATGAAGTAATGAAAAGGCCTAATTTAAATAATTAAAGGACCCTAAAAAGAATAAGATATTTATTATAAAAATGATTTCAGATTGTAATATTAAGCAGTGTTTGAATCCACACAAAATTTGAGAGAGGTTTGAATTCAAATAGATGTTTGAATAGACAAAACAAAATCAATACAGAAATAAGAAATGGAAAAAGGAAAAAGTATCTGAACAAAAAAATATGAAAAGGACTCAGCCCATCTGCTCAGCCCAGCTAAGCCCACTCGCAGCCCACCTCACTCTTCTCTCCCTGAAACGTTTTCTCACCGCAGGAAAAACCAACAGCGTCGCTGACTGCATGGACCCACCTTCCTTTTCTCTCTTAAGCCGACAAGCGGACCCCACCTGCCTCGTCAGCGTCTTCAACCCGCAGACCCGTTCCTTCCCCTCACCTCGCCGGTCGTTTTTGGCTATAATCGCTCGCGTAAATTCGTGTCAATGCCTCAGCAATTCAACCCCGCGATCACGCGTGCTAAGTCGCCTGTGTTCCCTCTCTCTTTCCCCTCTCTCGCCCGACCCTCTTTGCCCTCAGGCTGCCCGCATTGCTTGCGACAACCTCCCTGTCTTCGACGAACAACCGCGGCGATTCCGGCCAGCCCACGCCCCCTTGCTCCCTGGCGCACCCGAGCTTTCTCCCCACCTCCAGGCGAACCTCCCAGTAGCCTCAGCTTACTCGCGCTTGACCCACAGCATCGGCATCGTCGACAACAGAACAGCGCCACCGTCTGCTCCTCCTCCGGCGAGTTCCCCAGGTAGTGTCTGACCGCCCCTCTTCCCCTCTTTCGCATACGAGCACTCACCACAACCTTGCGCGTCTAACCACACCTTCCTTTCTCTCTGGCGTGACCCATAGCGTCGCCTTCGTCAGCATCCGGGAACACCCGTCGCCAGAAGCTCCTCCGACGAGCAATGACCGTCGCCCCCGTGCACCCCCTGCTCTCCTACGACCACGTTAAGCACCAGAATACCACGGCGAACCAGGTGAGCATATCCGTCCTCTCCCTCGCTTCCTGTAGCCGCCGTAGAATCGCCAGCAGCGCGTCGCCGCCGCCAGCCACCGTTGAGCGCCGCCGGGTTTTGGTTAGTGTGTCAGGAGCCGTAGGATGCGAATCATCTGGCTAGGATTAGATCCAATCGAAAGGGTACGCGTCCATCTGTGCCGCATGTTTTTAGTTAGATCTAACGCTCCACGCCGACCGATCCGTGCGAACCGTTTTTGTCCAATCAGAAACAGACACCTGGCCTAGAGCTGTTATAAAAGCCAGAAAATGTTCTATTACTTATTCAAACTTGTAAAATTCATAACTTTCAAACCACACGTGCAAATTTTGCTAATTTTATATCAATGGAATCAGCAAGACAAGCCCTAAACAACTATGACATTTGTTTAGTAAAAAGCTTCTGGTAAAATGTTTGTTTTTGCAGAAACTTCTGTATGCTTGTTTAGGATATAAAAATTGTTCAAAAATGATTTTGGGGATAAAATCTTTTGCAAATGGATTGTTTTGAACCTACTGACCATAGGAAACACTTTGTGGATTCAAAAATGTATTTGGTGAAACAAAAGAATGAATCTTGGATTTAAACCAATTCTAGTCAAATGAAAATATGGTTTATTTATTAAAACTGGTTTTGTAAGAAAACCTTTGAGAAATGTTTTGGAAATAAACTCTCTGACCCTAAACACAAAGTTTTGTGGTGTGAAAACATATTTTGTGAACCCTATAGATTAATGCCTTAGTAAAAACATTTCTACACCACATAAAATGATACCTTGTTTCAAAAATGGTTTATGAAGTGAAACCTTTTGCAAATGACTTTGCCACTTTATAAAATGAACATTAGGTGTTTTCAAATGTTTATGACCCATTAGGAACCACTTTTTCAAATAAAACAAAGCTTGGCATGCTTGCATGCATTACTTTGACTTTATCATTTTATGTGATGAATTGCTTGAATGGTAGATTGAAATATTGTTTGCTTGATTGAATTGTAGTGATTTGAAGTGAGTGAACATTGCAAAGAACAAGGAAGTGAACTTATAATCTCTACCAAAAAGGCAAGTGGTGCTTCATACTTTGTCCCATTATTTTCACTATGCATTAGTGATATTTCTAAGTAGGACTTGCATGGAATTTTGCTAAGTATAAACTATGCTATGGGAAATCCTAGTAGATGAACCCTTAGTAGAAATTTCCTAAGCTAAGATCCCTACTACTATCATGCTTAGCTTAGCTAGTAGAAAACAAGGGTGGAATATATACTCACACTATGGAAAAATTTCTAAGTCTGAGGACTTGTGTTTTGTTTAATAAAACAACTAAGTGAATGAATCACCTGGGTGGAATGGAAGGAATGGTTTGTGTTGAGTGGTTCACAAGGCCCATTTTTATGGTTTACCTTGTGTATCTCACTTGTGGATGGACACCCAGGAACAAAGAGATTTGAGATGTCAAATGTTGAGAAGCTTCAAGTGCAGCCACTTGGCATTATGGGCTCTGCCTGGATCATATAGGTTGCAATAACTTAGCCAAATGGACAGTTGGTGGTAGGGGTTTGATAGGTTGGAGCGCGTACATTTTGGTCTAAGGGAAGGCTTCTGAAAGATCTTGTCTTGGTGAAACCAAGTCTTATGGGGAAAGTGCACCACCTCTGTAGAGTGTAAAATCTAAGTACTTAGCCATGTCCCTGGTAAAGGACAATTTGAGCATCAAGACATGGAAGCTATCAAGAATCTCATCATCCAAATTTCTAAGTTAAAAACTTGTGGTTGAACAAGGGTTAAAGGATCTTCAATCTTTGATTGGTAGATGCCTTGGGTGATTTTTGCCAAACAAAAACTTAGTGTTTTCAAATGATAAGGAAAAATCTATTTTGAGCAATGCAAGCCTAAGATCCACTTAGCCAAATGCATATAGATGATAGACTCCACTATACTACCATAGTATCACTTGCCAATACAATTCAAATGTATTGACCCTTGTGGCTGTAACTTGTTATGTTGCAGGTTTGATTGATATTAGTGAAGTTTAAATGATTAGGATTACAAGTCTACAACCAACATGTCTGCCTGTGGCACTTTGAAGATGAAGGACCCCATGCTTATAGATATTCTGCTGCAATGTAATGTAATATCCAAATGAGCTATGAAAGATGTAATAAATTATTTTATTCCTGGTTATAAAGTTGTATTATGACCTTTGTTTCTTGATATTACATCTTAACTGTGGATGCTTGCTATTGATCCAGGGACTAGCATTGTAAACACAGGGATCTCTACCTTATTAAAGTTTGGGAACCTTACACTCGCCCCTACCGTTTCTCCCCGAATCAATTCGCATTGAATTCTCTTGATTGCAGGCATGATTATCTCCCCCGAGCCCTGCTACTTAACACCCACAGCCCCCGCTCCATTCCCCCCACACCACAACCCCTAAGAGCTGTCAGGCTCCACGTATTTTGCCTCGCACCGCCGCTGTCCCGACAAACTCTGGCGACCTATTGCGGTGAGCCTTGACCTCCCTTTCCTCTGGTTCTTACTGTCATGCTTGCTATCCTCTGGCGCATCCACTGATGCTTGCCATTTGCTTTCTTGTGCACTAGAACCTCGCCTTCGTCAACCTCTGCAAGCGCCCGACGACGAACTCAACTCCGACGAGCAATCCCCGCCGTACCCGTGCGGCCCTCCCTTGTCCACGACCACCACTGCATCCACCTCGTCGCCGCGACCTCGGTAACCCCCTGAGCCACCCCTTTACCCCCTGGCCTTGCGGGAGCACTGTTGTTAGACGCGTCACCGCCACGTTCGCCATTGCGCTGCTTGGTTCTGGTCAGAGCGATTAGATCCGTTGGATCTAGCGGCTTAGATTAGATGCTGGCGGGAAGGGGTACCATGAGATCTGAACCGCACGATCCCACTTAGATCTGACGGCTCGCGTGCGTGATCCGCGCGAAGCGGTACGGGCCAATCTGATGGCGCCGCGTGTCTGTGAATCTGTTTTAAAAACCAGATTTGTTTTGTTATTTGTTCAAACTTGTAACACTAATAACTTTTGTTCTACAAATCAAAAAAAATACAAATTAGGTTTCTATGGATTCAGAAAATGTGAACTTTGCTTCTGTGGCCTTACCTTGGTCTTTTGATTCTGTAAAATTGGAGTTTTGTGCAGAGACATTTATAGGGTTATTTTTGGCTATAAAAATTATTTGGTATAATATTTTAGGTGGTTTTTGTAATCTTTAGACTTTAGAAAGTATGCTTTATCTTTTGTGCTGTAGAGTTTGGTTTTAAAAATGTGGCATTCTCCTCATTGCATATTTGCATGCATTCATATTATTTTTGAGTGTTATATTGAATGGTATATTTTGTTGTTTGATTTTATTGTGTAGATTGTGTGGATTGTGAAGTTTGTGATTGTGAGGATTGTACCTATTCTCCTAGCTACCAAGGCAAGTGATATTTCACCTTATGTCCTATTATTTTACCTATTGCACTAGTATTATTTTTAGTAGGACTTGCATGATAGTTTCAAGTATAATGCTATACTATGGAAATCCTATAGATTATATCTTGATAGTATTTTCCTATGTTAGGATACATCGTATGCTAGAATGCTTAGTCTTGCTATTAGAATTCGTGGGTGGAAATTCATATTATGATGTTACGGAAAGTTGTATACTTATATATTTTTGATTAAGAAAATAACTTTTGTTAATGAAACACCTAGGTGGAATGGGACTTGTATGGATTGTGTTGAGTGGTTACTCAGGGCCCATTTCTATGGTTTACCCTGATATCACACTTGTAGATGGCCACCCAGGAACAAAGAGATTTGAGATGTTTTGTGTTGCGAAGTTTCCAGTGCAACCACATGGCATATGCTTCTGAAAAGTCTCGTCTCGATGCATGTTGTGTCTTGTGGGGAAAGTGCACCACCTGTTGAGAGGGTAAACCTAAGTACTTAGCCGTGTCCCCGGTTATGGACAATTTTGAGCATCAAATACATTGAAATGATTCAAGAATCTCCTCATCCCAATTTCCCTAAGTTAAAATTTGTGGGTGAACAAGGGTAGAGGTTCACCAATGTCTATTGGTGGTTCCTTGGTGTTTTGTAAAAAAAAACTTAGTATTTGCAAACTAGTAGGATAAAACTTGGTTTTTGCAAAGCCAGCCAGATCCATACTTAGCCAAATTCATGTAGTTGTTGGATTCTACTATACAACTATGGTATCACTTGCCAATACAATTCCAACTATATTGACCCTCTATGGCTGTAACTTATCATGTTGCAGGTTACTCTGATGGTGAATAGGGTTATGAGTCTACACTCAACATGTTTGCCTGTGGCGCATGAAGATGAAGACTTTATTATTATGCTATGTATTGAGAACTCTAAATAAGTTAGCCTTGGGCTAATTGAGTAGTAAAAACTATTGTACTCCTGGATTTGCAATGTAATAATGACCTTTGTATATGTGTACTTCATCTTAAACTGTGGGTGCTAGCAATTCAATCGAGGGACTACCACTGCAATCACATGGATCTTTACCTTATTGGGTGAGATCTTACATTACTCGTTCCTGTGATATGTGATCCCTTGTGATCCAGTGACATGCTTGCAAGCCAATTGGATGATATTCCACGGAGAGGGCCCAAAGTATATCTATCCGTCATATGTATGTCATCAAAGCATCCATCCGGTGATGCTAATTAACATGATCTCATGGTCGAAGGATTTAGGTTACTATGTATTTGAAAGCTTATAACAAGTAAACTATTTAAATGACTTGATCATATACTACGATTAACTATAGGAGTATGTCCATCACATCATTCTCCTAATGATATGACCTTGTTGTTAATAACATCTCAATGTTCATGATCAGGAAACCATGATCATATATTAACCAACAAGCTAGTTTAACAAGAGGCTTTACTAGGGACTCTTTTATGTTTACAAATCACACAAGTATTAATGTTTACGGTTAGTATAATTATAGCATGGGATGCAAAAATTTATCATCAGCACGAGGATATGATAATAACCACTTTATTATTGCCTCTTGGGCATATCTCCAACAGTCCCCCACTTGCACTAGAGACAATAATCTAGTTTCAAGTATCTGTGTATTCAACACCTATGGCTTCCCGGTGTTGTATGTACCCGATTGCACGTGGTCAACTGATCTTCCGATCAGACACTTTCAGGTCCATGTGTAATTGCATGTCTTTGCGTCTCTACGCATCACTCATTCTCTAATGAGATGACTTTGTATAAATTTGGTCCTTTGGTGAGACCTTTAGTTCCTTGGGGTTAAAACATTTTGATAATATTGTCGTACAATATATCTTCATAGTACTATCCCGCTATGAACCACACCTAGTTTGATAACAAACTACTTAACACAAATGCCATCTTTTGCTGCTATAATAGCAGTCATATACTTAGCCTTTTATTGTAGTATCTGTCACAATGTCTTAACTTTGGAACCCATCCAAATCCATTATGGAACTGTCTTTCCATTATATTGTGGCACCCTCAGTTTAGATTGAGATAAACTTAATTTTAACTTTGTGACAAAACTAGTATCAATGTAGTACTTTTACAATGAACTAACCATCTATTTGTCACCTCTACAAAAATAATATATTCTTAGTTCTTCCAAAAGATCATAAGAATATCCTTACTATCGTCCAATGATCATCTTATGAATCATTCTGGTATATGCTCATAACATTTAGAGCATAGGACATATATGGATTTATACATATCACAATATGATTGATAAAAAATACTCTTTGTGATTTCATGCATCAAGTATCAATCTATACTCGAATCTTTGTTTCACTTACCAAGTGTCGATACACTTCAATTTCGATTCAATCCTTTCTATGCGACAAGAACCTTTCTTGTAGTTTCTATATTGAACTCATTCAATATCTCATCTATGTACTTTTGGCACAACCATATTAGCGTCTCAATCTATCCATATAGACATCGATGCCAAATATTCGGGTTTTGCCTAAGTCTATCATCAAGATGAAATTATTAACCTATGTCAATAAAAGATACATCATTTCCAATCAACAATATGTCTTCCACATAATGTATTAGAAATATGTCTTAGCGTTCCCACTTAATTTCTTGCGAATGCAAGTATCTTCATTGTCTCCGATGAACTTAAACTCTTTTAACAGTTTATCATGGTGAAGATTCCAACTCCGCGATGCTTACTTCAACCATTGAAGTTTGCATTCGCTTTTAGCATCCTTTGAATTAACAAAACCCTTTGGAACGTGTCATTTACACGTCCTAGGTAACCATTCTATTAGAAGAACTTGTTTTGTTTATTCAATTACCACATAACAAAATTATATGTAATAGTTGCTACATTATTCCGTCTAGAATAAAATATCGCTATGAAGTATCAAATCTTGTCATAGTCAACTGCTTGAACATTGTCATGAACTCTTTCCCGACATGTCGACTATTTCATAGATGTGAAACATCCATGTCTATTTCTTTATAGATCCAAACACGACTGTAAGGTATTTCATATTTCTAGAGGGTCTGTCAAGTTCAAAGCTTGATTTCTCGTGTATGGAACTATCACGGATTCTATGGCTTCAAGCCATTTGATGGAGTCAGGGCCCATCATCGCTTCTTTGCATATAGTCGATTCATCATTGTCAAACAATGATTTACTCTCAAATATTAGTATTTGATTGTTTACCTGATCTTCTAGGTTCAATAGGAACTTAGACCTCCGTGACACCAGCCTTTGAGGCACGTAAGCCATGAGCATTGTTGCTGCCTCTGGAACGCTTTCCGACGCTACGCAACTTTGCACATATAGCTGTTATCGCCACATTTTGGCCAAAGGAGGAGATGGGCCGTAATCAAGATGGGCTTGGAGGATACATATATGCAACGTATTGCTGGATCAGCCTTGTGCGTGGATTTGGGCTAAATTGTCCGTGTATCTGTATATTATGGTAGGTTACGTTTCGGTTTAAGTAAGAGATAGAGTTGTTAGGGTTATTCCAAAGATAGAAAGTCTCCGGACTATAAATATGTACCTAAGGTTATTGAGAAAAGAGGAGGACGATCACGTTCACAACAAAACACAATCTCGGCGCATCGCCACCCCTTGTTTCTAGGGTTTTTCTCGGGTAAGTGTCATGCTGCCTAGATCGCATCTTGCGGTCTAGGCAGTATCTGCTTATGCGTTATTTAGTGTTACTCGTACTGAAGCCTTGTTGATGGCGAGTAATACTGTTATCATAGATTTGTTTGGGCTAGCATCGGTACCTTTTTGTTATGATTGCTTAGTTATGGTGCCTTTAGTTATCTCGTTGTCTTTGCACCTTTTTCGGGTGTAAGGGCAGTATCTTGCTTGATCTTTATTCAGTCGATTTGATCTGTTATAGTTATGCCTTGTTTTCCAAGGTTTAGTTTGACATCCACATGGTCAGGCCTTGCAAACGGGTTGAACGATCCAGTAGTATGTAAGGATATGGTTTGCCAATTCGAGGGGAGTTGTTCCGGGAATTGACTTTACGTCGGTTGTTAGGCCTTCTCTAGGGTTAGTTTTCTATCATCTTTCGTATCTACCAGGCTCAATTACGTGTAGGATGTTCCAATTATGTGGTGAAAACGTTAAACTGTCGTAGGTCGATTTAACTTGTATTGATGAAGCAAAACCCCATGTTATCGTAGATCTAATGCAGAACCATGGGATAATCAGCTCCAGGAGCCGATTCACAGGGAAACCTGGGAGCCGGTCGCGGCTCGAATTTTACGTATGCTTGTTTGCCATGCAGGAAACTAATCGAAGCAATCCATCACCTTCCTGACCAGGTATAGGTCAGGTGGCACGCCCTTGCATCAGCCAGGACATGTGCCGGAGTTTTGCGGGCCGTTGCCCGAGGGACCAGGGCCCACCAGCAGTTCTGGGAGCCTCCCGGCTCTTCGTGTTGCTCGTCGCTGCTCGCCGGTGGGTTTTGACAGGCAACACATTCTGGCACGCCCGATGGGACATTCAACAACATCTGCATCAACATCCGACACTGCGATGGGGGACAGACCGGTCACGTACGACGATCTGCCTGAGGAGCACAAGGCGAAGTATGATGATATCAAAGCCCTCTTCGAAGCCGATCTCATCGGCTCTTTTGAGAGGACCCGTAAGCATGGCATCAGGTGGAAAGGGTTCTCACCCGAAGGTGCTCTTGATGAGGTGGATCTGTCTGTTCCTTCAGAGGAGCGCACCAGAGCTCTGCGACAGGAAGTCAATTACATGGTGGCTCATTCTCTTCACCGCCATTCTGAGAGCCTAGTGAACGCTTTCGATCGCGTCGCGGTTCGCGTAGTTCAGGAGATCATGAAACATCAGTACTCTCCGTCGGGGCCTACTCTGGGGACTCACCAGGGAGAAAGACTGCTCCAGACCAGGCCACAGCTGCCATTCACACTTGCAGCTCCGGAGCCACCAGGGGCACCGGCGTACGTCGTCTACAAGGTTGGAGGTGACCCTGGCGATTGCCAATTCCTGTGTGAACCACCTAAAGAAATTCCACATGGATATGTGTGCACCTACGTGCCGGACTGCAATAGCCTGCCGCGCACGAACCAGATTGCAACCGCAGGGATTTCTGGGGCAGGAGTTTCTGGAGCAGGGGCTTCGGGAGCAGGTACTTCTGGAGCAGGGATGTCTGGGATGGACGCTGATAAACAGGCATGGCTAGCCAAGTATGCCACCGGAACGAGTCATGAGAATTTAGCCCCTGCAGCTCAAACGGTGGAGCAAATCCGTACCATCCTGAGAGACCAGTTCGGCTTCGTGCCGAAGAGAAGGACAATCGGCTATTCCAAGCCGTACCCCAACGAGTTTGATCTGATTCCGCTGCCACCCAAGTATCGGCTCCCTGAGTTCTCAAGGTTTAGCGGATCAGAAGGGTCGAGCTCGATCGAGCATGTGAGCCGATACCTGGCACAGTTAGGCATGATTTCAGCATCGGATCAGTTACGCGTAAGGTTCTTTGTGCAATCTCTGACAGGACCAGCTTTTGGGTGGTACACCTCGTTACCACCGGATTCGATCCAGACCTGGAAGCAACTGGAAGAGCAGTTCCACATTCAGTATCATTCAGAAGCTACCAAGGCTGGCATTGCAGATCTGGCGCAGGTGCGGCAAAAGCGGGGGGAAACGGTAGCCGAGTACATTCAGCGTTTTAGGACTATCAAGAACCGATGTTATTCGGCTCGTTTAACTGAGAAAGAAGCAGTCGAGCTGGCAGCATTGGGTCTCTCAGCACCCATCAAGGATCTGGCTTTCCAAGTAGAATACAATTCATTGGCGCACATGGCCCAGAAACTGACAATGTATGAACAGCGCCACCCTGAGTTGTACCAAGACAAGTTCAAACGTCCGATAGGCCTGGTCGATACAGAAGAAGAGGATCCCGCACAAGACCAGGAGGTGGCCGTGGCTGAATGGGCTCGGGGGGCAGATCCTGTGTCCTGCAAATGGGTGAAACAGCAAGGGCCTACGAAAGGGTTCGACTTCGATGTGAGTAAAGCTGAGCAGATATTCGATTTACTGCTGAAAGAAAAGCAGCTGAAGTTACCCGAAGGCCATAAAATCCCTACGGCTCAAGAGATGAACGGGAGACCATACTGCAAATGGCATCACTCGTTCACCCACACCACCAATGATTGCAAAGAGCTACGTCGCCAGATCCAGACGGCGATAGAACAGGGCCGTCTGATCCTGGGGCAATTCACCATGAAAGTAGACACAAACCCGTTTCCTGGCGTCAACATGGTAGAACACAGCCACTCCACGAGGCGTCAGTTAGATTTCTCGTTCGATGTTAATATGGCAGGGCCTGTGTACCACCATGGCACATATAAGGAGGAAGGCGGTCGCTCTCGGGGCAAAGAAAGAGAGGAGGCTGGTCCACGTGACCGGCCCCGTTATGATGACAGGCGGTATTTAACCGAGGAGCAAGTGAGAAGCGTGCGATATCAGAAGCCACACTCCACGCACCTCCTTAACAAGTACGAGCGTCAGTATGACCGACGTCGCCGGCACGATAGAGATGATGAAGGATATGAGCACCTCGCTAGGGGAAAGTCAAAGGAAAAGGAAGGCGTGGATAAACATTGGGATTGTCCTTTCTTCAAGTATTGCTGGAATGCGGGAATGAGCCGATTGCCTACAATCGACAACTGCCCGGAATGTGGACAGCAAAAGGATGACACAGGTCCAGTTTCAGTGTTCAAGCGTCTAGGGCCTCTCCCGCCTCAGAACAGACAAGAGGAGTCGTCTCGAGCAAAAGATCTCAAGGAGCCAAAGGGTGAAGAAGAAGAAGACAGATATCACCGGCCAAGGTGGTGCCCCGATGGACTCAGACACACCCAAAAGCGTAGAGTTCAGCGATTGTGTAGCTTGGAGGAAGCCGAAGCACAGTACCTCCACACTTTAAGGAAAGCACGGCCCGATCTGGCCGTGAAAATTCGGCAAACCTTGGAAACGGAGGCTCGTCCTAAGAGGAAAGAGTGGCGCCCCAAACCAGTAAAAGCCGATGCGAAGACATCGGCTGGCACAAACATGGTGTTCATACTTCCGTCAGAGTTTTGCGCTCCAAGAACCAAAGAACTACCAGTGGCATAGTTTGACTGCGGCCCACGGCCGGTTATCTTTGAAAAGCCACGAGAGAAGGGCTACAAACATCTGAAAGCCCTGTATCTGCGAGGTTATATCAATGGGAAGCCTGTCCGCAAGATGTTGGTTGACACCGGAGCGGCAGTCAATATAATGCCATACTCCATGCTACGGCGTTTGGGACGCTCCACTGCAGATCTGATCAAAACCAACGTCACGTTAAGCGACTTCAACGGCCAAACTTCAGAAATGCAAGGCGTTCTGAACGTGGATCTAACCGTGGGCAGAAAAACCATCCCTACGTCATTCTTCATCGTTGACAGCAAAAGCACCTACGCTGTCTTGCTGGGGAGGGATTGGATCCACGCTAACTGCTGCATTCCATCCACGATGCACCAGTGCCTAATACAGTGGGATGGAGATGAAGTGGAGGTCATTCATGCAGATGATTCGATCGAGATCTCCATAGCTGGAATGAACATCTGGGAGGCAGAAGACCAAGAGCCGATCTCTAGAATCAGTCTAGACGGCTGTGAGCGCATTGAAGCTACAAAAAACGGGGTGAGGCTGGTCTTATCCACTGGCCTGACAGAGTAGCAAAGTCCACGATCGTACATGGTATGGCCGATCCCTGCGATCAGCCACAAAAAAATGAAAAGCAGTAAACTTACGACAAACAGGTCATGCAGTCGTAGTAGGGAGATTCCCTGCCATTGTAGAGCGCAAATAAGTTGTAAACCTTCCTTGACTAATGCAATCAAAAAGGGGGCCGATTCCGGCAATCGGCCCAAATTATCTTTGTTATCCTCACCAACTGTTTGCCCCGTGTTTAGCATCGATTTAGCAGGTGACGGAAAGCTAGGGTATGGGTTTACCTCCGCCGATGAGCTAGAGGAGATCGACATCGGTCCTGGGGATAAGCCACGACCAACATTTATCATCAAGAAGTTAGATCCGAATCTGCGGGGTACGATGATAGCTTTGTTGAAAGAATATCCAGATTGCTTTGCCTGGGACTATACAGAGATGCCCGGGTTATACAGGAGCATCATTGAGCATCGACTCCCGCTTAAAAAAGGGTTTCGGCCATTCCAGCAGCGAGCACGACAGATGAAGGCCGAAATTTTGAAAGAAGTCAAGAAAGAGATCGAGAAAATGTTGACAGCTAGGTTAATCAGGCCATGTAGGTATGCTGAGTGGATTTCTAGTATCGTACCTGTAGAGAAAAAGGATGGCCGCTGGCGTGTTGCCATAGATTTTCGGGATCTCAATAGAGCCACTCCAAAGGATGAGTATCCGATGCCGGTAGCAGAGACATTAATCAACGCAGCTGCTGGTCATAAGGTTTTGAGCTTCATGGATGGCAATGCCGGTTACAACCAAATTTTTATGGCTCCGGAAGATATACACAAGACTGCATTCAGAGTCCCAGGTTCGGTGGGGTTGTTTGAATATGTAGTCATGACGTTTGGACTGAAGAATGCCGGCGCCACATACCAAAGAGCCATGAATTACATTTTCCATGATCTGATCGGCAAGCTGGTGGAAATTTATATCGATGACGTGGTGGTCAAGTCTGCTTCAGTACAAGGGCACTTGAACGATCTGTGACGCGTCCTGGACCGAACAAGAAAATTCGGGCTACGGATGAATCCAAAGAAGTGTGCCTTCGGTGTGACGGCCGGTCAGTTCTTGGGTTTCTTGGTCCATGAACGCGGAATCGAGATCGGACTGAAAAGTCAGGAGGCAGTGCGAACAATGAAGCCACCTACCACGAAGAAAGAACTGCAGTATCTCATCGGCAAGATCAACTTCGTCAGAAGATTCATCTCCAATCTGTCAGGAAGAATAGAGCCGTTCATGGGACTGGTGAAAATTAAATCTGATGAGGAGTTCCGCTGGGGGACAGAACAACAACGAGCCTTCGACGAAATCAAAGAATATCTAACGAAGCCGCCAGTGTTGGTTCTGCCCCAGCCGGATAGGCCGTTCTACATTTACTTGTCAGTAGCTGACACGTCCATCGCCTCGGTGGTGGTGCAAGTTTATGATGGTCTGGAGCGAGTTGTGTTTTACATCAGCAGAAGGATGCTGGACGCAGAGACAAGGTACCCTGAGATCGATAAGTTGTGCCTCTGCCTGTTTTTCACCTGCACCAAGCTGCGCCACATCTTGCTCTCAGCGGAGATTATCATTATATGCAAATCAGATGTCATAAAACATATGCTGTCGGCTCCTATGTTGAAAGGCCGACTCGGCAAATGGAAGTTTGCATTATCGGAATTTGATATCCGGTATCAACCCGCGAAAGCGGTTAAGGGTCAGGTGTTGGCCGACCTTATTGCTGAAAGAATCAACACTGATATAGCAGCGCTGTCTATACGAGCGTGGGCTATGTTTTTCGATGGATCGGTTTGTGATGATGGTTGCGGCATCGGCATTCTACTCGTGTCTCCCCGGGGGGCAACATATTCCTTCTCCATCAGGCTATCTACCCCTTGCACCAACAACGTCGCTAAGTATGAGGCGATACGCAAGGGAATGGAGTTGCTCATCGAAGCTAGGGCAGAAGCAGTGGCAATTTTTGGAGACTCCAAATTGGTGATTTCCCAACTAACGGAGGAATACAAGTGTGAGAGCGAGTCACTCTTCCCATTATGGTTGCAATGCCGGGAGCTGATGGCACAGTTCCGGTACATAAACTTTAACTGGATCCCGCGATCGCAGAATACCGAAGCAAATGATCTCGCACAAACGGCTTCAGGCTACAAGGACGTAGCAGAGGGAGCTGATGTTCAGGTACAGTTCCTGGAGGCGGACGACTGGAGAGCCGATATCTTCAATTACTTGAAAGATTCGGCTCGGGGGGCACCTAAACGGATAAGGTACAAGGCCATGAAGTATGTGCTTATTGGGGACGACATGTTCTACAGGACTCTGGAAGGGTTACTGCTCAAATGTCTGGGGCCAACCGAGGCCAATCGGCTCCTACACGAGGTACACGAAGGCGCCTGTGGAACTCACCAATCGGCTCACAAGATGAAATGGTTGATCAGGCGATCAGGGTTTTATTGGCCCACCATGCTTGAGGACTGTTTTAAGTACTACAAAGGGTGTCAAGCATGTCAGAAATTTGGAAAAATTCAGACGGTACCCGCGTCAGCAATGAACCCCATCATCAAGCCTTGGCCATTCCGAGGTTGGGGCATGGATATGATTGGCAAGATCAATCCTCCATCAAGCAAAGGCCACATGTGGATTTTGGCCATTACGGATTATTTCACTAAATGGGTGGAAGCCGTCCCTATGAAGTCAGTGACCTCGAAGGATGTTATCGATTTTGTGAAAGAACATGTCATTCATAGATTCGGGATTCCCCAAACTATCACGACCGATGGAGGTTCAGTCTTCACTTCTCACGAGTTTAGAGAGTTCTGTGAGGACACGGGAATTAAGCTGATCCGATCATCTCCATACTATGCTCAAGCAAATGGGCAAGCTGAAGCGTCCAACCAGAGCCTTATCAAGCTGATCAAGAGGAAAATCGATGAGCACCCTAGGCGTTGGCACGAGGTTTTGTCAGAGGCTTTATGGGCCTATCGCATGTCATGTCATGGAGCGATAAAAACCTCGCCATACCATCTAGTCTATGGACAAGAAGCCGTATTGCCCTGGGAGATTACGGCTGGATCGAGACGTGTCACTTTTCAGAACGATCTAACAACTGAAGAATATGCGGCCCTGATGAGTGACAGTGTTGAGGATTTAACTGAGCTTAGGCTGTGGTCGCTTGAGAAAATCAAAGAGAACAAGGCCAAGGTGGCTCGTGCATATAATAAGAAGGTGAGACCAAAGGAGTTCCACGTTGGCGATCTGGTATGGGAAGCTGTATTGCCATTAGGGACTAAGGATGCAGCATATGGTAAATGGTCTCCAAATTGGCACGGGCCATACAAGGTCGATCAAGTTTTAAGGGGGAACGCGTACATGCTTGAGGAGCTGGACGGCGTGAAATTCCCAGTGGCTGTCAACGGTCAGCATCTCAAGAAATATTTCCCAAGCATGTGGGATGATGGACAGTGAAATATGGGGGCCGATACATTAAATCGGCCAATAAAAAACAAAAATATAGCCGATGCATAGCCATCGACTCTAGAGGTTCAAACTGTTACGAGCATTTGTCAGTTTACATGAATAAGCTACTGAAGGAATGCCTCGAAGGCGTGGAGGGCGTCAGCACGGACACGATCCACCTCGGCGATCTCGGCTTCGTCATCTTCGTCCTTGCCCATCACTAGCTGCTTGTTCAGGGCACGTATTTCCGCCAGATCAGTCTTCAGTTGAGCTTTGAGGCCTTCTGCTTCGTCTTGGGAGCGGGTGATGAACGCTTCCTTGTCACGAATGAGCTGTTTAGTCGCCCGGACCTTCTCTTCAAGGTCTCCCAATTCCTTTTTCAAGGATGCAAGCTCGGCGGTGCTGACAGAGGTGTCAGTTTTGGCGTCCAGAGACGCCTTTTTCTCGTTGAGCCGCTGACATTTGTCTGCAATATTGGCCTTCAGCGGGAGTTGGGCGCGGCGCAGATTAATCCTCTCACGAGCCAACTTCACCCTCGACCCGTAGAAAGACAGAGTTACAACTGGCCAAAGCTTCACCTGCAATGCTACTGGGAGTTGGTCCTTGATTTCGGCAAGAACACTCTTCACCTCTTCAGAACCCTCGATCAACTTCTCGATCGGGGAGGACAGCAAGGCTTTGAGACGCTGGAATTGAGGTAGAACAGCCCTTGCTCGTGGTTCATCGTTGGCGACAGAGAGAGTTGGTTCGATGGATTCAGGGTCGAACGTCAGCAGGCCTGAGATATCACAACCCTGGCAGGCCGAAATGGCGTCAGTATGCGTCCAACATGGAAGGATGAGCCGAACGAAGCGAACGTAACTCTCCTAAGACCAAGGGGATAGCAGATGACGAGACAATCGGCTTGTGTGTTGTTGCTGGGGGCTTGGCCAAAGTGGTAACCGTTTCATCTACACCTTCAGGGATTACTAGATCCAGCCTTGTGAAAGGCATCGGCACTTCCCCGGCTTTCCCACTAGAAGTGTCAGTCGTCTGCATGGAAGGTGCTTAGCCGATATAAATAGTGATAAATCGGCAGAGAAAAAAAACAATTGGTAAGAGCATGGAGGGTGATGACTTTCGAAACCTCTTGGCTCGACGAAGAAGTTTGCAGTCCCTTGCGAGCCCTCTTGGGGCTCACAGCTGGCCCCGCCTCGACTGACGCTCGGGGGGCAGTAGGTTCAGGGACCGGCCTTTTCCGGGGAGCCGATGGTGGCAAATCTGGCTGGCTCGGTGTGGTGGTCCTCTCAGAGTCTGTGGGGCCCGATTCTCCTCGATCGGATTGTGTGTCCCCGCTGGAGGTGTCTTCGGTGGAAACCTGTAAGAAAAGGAGAGCTAGTAAGCACAAGCATGTTTGCAAGGATGAAAGAGATCAACCAAGGCATGGATCAGCGTACATGCGAACTTTCTGGAGAAGGGCTCCGGCGCCTCAAGGTCTTCCTGGCAGCTACCTTCCTCACCACCGTTCTTGTTTTAGTTGGAACTCGAGAGGCGGCTGACCCCGAAGTTGCTTGGCTCTTGGAAGCCGATTGTGGTGATATCGGCTGGTTCTGCATCACGACCTTTTTCAAAGGTGGCGAGTTTTTGCAGAAAAGGACCACAGGAGCTGGTGGGAAGAATTCGAAGGGGGAGCCATCACCGTGTGTAGGTTCAGGACCATCTTGTTGCTGCAAGAAGACAGAGCGGGTTATTAGAAGAATCATTTGTGAGCTGCATCAAGAAAATTGACAAGTAGTGGTACCTGTTCTACGGGGATATCATATTCAGCATCGAGCTGTTCCAGCAACGGTCCCAGAGCTCTCCTGAAGGCATGAGTCTTCCACATCGACCACCAGTTCTCAAAACCATCGGTTGATGAAGCGAAGGTGAGGTTGCTAGGAATTGGGATGGTCAGAGCATCAAAGAAGGAATAACACCTTTGACTGGTGAGAGGATCGGGCAGGTCAGCTCTGCTCTCTGTAAGATGGTGGAGAAAGAAATGGGGAGGTACTTGTCCAAGGCCAAATTACCGAGCCACTACGACCGGCTGGTAGAATTCGTATCCAGGCTTGATTATTCTGTTGGATGTACTCATGCCAACTGGAAGGAAGTAGGGACGGATCACAGTGGAAAATAGCTGCCGAGTGCTGGTGTCATCGGCAAAGTTGTCTAGCCTGAAGGAGATTGGATTTTCAAAATGTTCCGATTCTTCCGTGTAAGGAAAGAAGATAGGATTGTCCAGGCCTTGGAAGAAAATGCTGAACCACTTGGATGCTTCCTGAGGGATCAGTTTACTACCTGGCAGTCTATACAGAGCTTGGCCGTAGCTGGTGCATCGGATCTGCTTCCCTTTGGCATCTGGAAAGGTGCAACTCGCCAAAAGGGGGAAGTTTGGGACATGGTTTTGGAAATACAGCTGATACCATAGCTGAATGAACCACCAAGGACCTCCTGTTTTGACTGCTAGGCCGGAGAATAATTTGACAGACATCAACTGGAGATATCGATAGACTTCTCCAAGGAACAGTTTGCCGATGCCAAGTTGAGTGCCTTTGGCAAGTTCGTAGGCCAAGGAGAGATAATTCTTGGTTGGAGCCAGGGAAGGGCCACAGAATATGAAATGTTCCAGCCAGAAGTTGAGGAAAGCCGTGTGTTCTTTCTCTGTGACAGAGCCTTTAGTTTTCATGTGGCTTTGAAGATAGGCACCCCAGTTCGTGCAGTCTGTTTTGGAAGAAAGCTTGTAGGGGACCTTTGTCAGCTTAAAAGCAGAGGGGCTGGGTGATGTAACGTCTAGACCGGTAATCATCACCACGTCTAACAGAGTTGGTGTCATGGGGCCATGACCAAACATGAAGCAGTTCAGAGCATCGGACCAGAAATAGCCGATGGTTTTTAGAAGATTTTCATGTTTCTCAAGGGGAGACAACGACAAATACAAGGCATCGGCTATTCCCGTGCTTTCCCATTGGGATTGGTAAGTTTTGGCTACCCTGCTGTACCAAGAGACCCAGTGTTCAGGAGGATTAGGCCAGGCTCGCAAGCAGTCGGCCCAGGAATTCAAATCTAGGTTTTGGCTTACGAAGGGGATTCTGTTTGCCTCGCAAGAGATCAGATGGGCAGGACTAGATTCTGTACGGGGGCCAAGACAGAGAGAATTTGGGAGAGAAGGATGCGACAGCAGAATGTCTGAAACCTAAAAATTTAACGGTGGAGTGAAGCATTAATTCAGGTGTTTGCTATTAATTCTAGCACCGTATTCAGACTGCGAGGAGCAGGCGTACCTTCAGACCAGAGACCGCTGTGTTGGTGTTGGACGATTCCGCCATCTAGTTTGCCGGTGGAGATGGATCTATGCGATTGGGGATCGAGGGTTCTTGTCGCTGTAAGCTCGATCTATTCGGTGAGGCAATTGGAGATCTGGGTTAGCCTTTTTGAAGAGGGTCGCAGGCTACCGTTTGAAAGTGGCCGCTCAGATTTATCTAAATATGCGACCAAATTTGACCTTGTCAACGTTTGTGGGGAAAGTCGATGTGTTACCATCGGCTCTTTTGAGCTTTGACTTGGTTGACCATATGAGCGTAGTATGGTGAAAGCCGATACATTACTATCGGCTTCTGGAACGTTGACCTATTTTGACTATCGGCAAAATCTAATTGGGAAAGCAATCTTTGTTGATTCAAAAGATGGTTGTTTACAATGAAGCCGATTGCTTACAAATGGAAATCTACTACTAGTACTGCTACTACTGGTTCCTAATCTAGAAGCCGGTGTCGTCGCCGTTGTCTTCGCCGTCGTCGTATTCGCTGTCATCGGCGCTGCTGCCGGCGTAGTCTTCGCCGCTGCTGCTGAAGTTGTCAGCGGGGGCCTCCTCGTCCTCGTCGTCGTCGTCGGTGTCCTCGCTGGACCCGGCGCGGAAGGGCTTCACCGGCGGGTATTCGTCGGAGGAGGTGTCCTCCTCTGCTTCCTCCTCCTCGTCGGAGGATTCGACGTCCTCGCCCCAGGACACGGCGTCATCGGCGCTCTCCGCCTCCAGTTCCCCGTCGACAAGGAACTGGAGGCCCTCCTCGCCGTCGGTCAGGGACTCGTCGTCCTCTGACCAGGCGGCGAAGTCCCAGTCCCTCTCGTCCCACCATTGTGGGCCGAGAGCCTCATACGCCGCCATTGGCGGGTGCTCCGGCGTCGGCTCCCGGTCGCTCATTGTGTTGGAGGATTGGAAGGAAAGGCCGGATGATCTGGAGGAAGAAGAGGAGGCCATGGCGGAGGAAGAGGGTTTTTTGGCTAATGGAAGAGGATGGGGATGCAAACTGCTCAGATGAATTTAAATAAGGGGAATAGTGGGAGGTGGTTCAATGCCATAGCGGTTTTCCAGAATGTGGTGCCAAAACTGTCAAATCATGCACTGCGGAGAAGTTGAGAAGACAAGGCATCATGATGAGGGGGCGGCGTGACGATTCTGCTCTGCAACGCGTAACCCGATGATATAAAAAAAAACAGAGTGGTTTTGGAATTATTATTGCCAAAACCAGGGGGCATGTGTTATCGCCACATTTTGGCCAAAGGAGGAGATGGGCCGTAATCAAGATGGGCTTGGAGGATACATATATGCAACGTATTGCTGGATCAGCCTTGTGCGTGGATTTGGGCTAAATTGTCCGTGTATCTGTATATTATGGTAGGTTACGTTTCGGTTTAAGTAAGAGATAGATTTGTTAGGGTTATTCCAAAGATAGAAAGTCTCCGGACTATAAATATGTACCTAAGGTTATTGAGAAAAGAGGAGGACGATCACGTTCACAACAAAACACAATCTCGGCGCATCGCCACCCCTTGTTTCTAGGGTTTTTCTCGGGTAAGTGTCATGCTGCCTAGATCGCATCTTGCGGTCTAGGCAGTATCTGCTTATGCGTTATTTAGTGTTACTCGTACTGAAGCCTTGTTGATGGCGAGTAATACTGTTATCATAGATTTGTTTGGGCTAGCATCGGTACCTTTTTGTTATGATTGCTTAGTTATGGTGCCTTTAGTTATCTCGTTGCCTTTGCACCTTTTTCGGGTGTAAGGGCAGTATCTTGCTTGATCTTTATTCAGTCGATTTGATCTGTTATAGTTATGCCTTGTTTTCCAAGGTTTAGTTTGACATCCACATGGTCAGGCCTTGCAAACGGGTTGAACGATCCAGTAGTATGTAAGGATATGGTTTGCCAATTCGAGGGGAGTTGTTCCGGGAATTGACTTTACGTCGGTTGTTAGGCCTTCTCTAGGGTTAGTTTTCTATCATCTTTCGTATCTACCAGGCTCAATTACGTGTAGGATGTTCCAATTATGTGGTGAAAACGTTAAACTGTCGTAGGTCGATTTAACTTGTATTGATGAAGCAAAACCCCATGTTATCGTAGATCTAATGCAGAACCATGGGATAATCAGCTCCAGGAGCCGATTCACAGGGAAACCTGGGAGCCGGTCGCGGCTCAAATTTTACGTATGCTTGTTTGCCATGCAGGAAACTAATCGAAGCAATCCATCACCTTCCTGACCAGGTATAGGTCAGGTGGCACGCCCTTGCATCAGCCAGGACGTGTGCCGGAGTTTTGCGGGCCGTTGCCCGAGGGACCAGGGCCCACCAGCAGTTCTGGGAGCCTCCCGACTCTTCGTGTTGCTCGTCGCTGCTCGCCGGTGGGTTTTGACAGGCAACAATAGCTAAGGTTCTTTTAACCTTATCAAAGTTCTATTGTCCTCCCATTTAACTTTTCATGGAAAAATTTCTTCTAAAAGAAACTTTGACGTTCTAAGTGACAAACACTTTTGTCTTCAGTGTTATGGAGAAATACCCAATGATTATTCGAAATAACATACAATGTTCATTCGACTTTGGTTGCAAACATATTTATTATGCATAGCAAACCAATTTTTAAGAAAGGACAACTTGAGTTTTATCCCAAACCATAACTTTATATGGTGTCATTTTAACGGATCATGATGGAGCTCTTTTCAATGAAAAAGCGATAGTCTCTAAAGCTTTTAATCTTTAAAATATAATGACAGTTTATAAATGACACCTTTGATCTCACCATGTTAAACAAGGTTTTATTACATAACTCTAATACTCCATACTCATATGGTGTTTCAGGAAACGCAAATCCATGGAACGATTCCTCAAATCTTAGGTGTTATGCTAAACTAGTAACTCAAATATCTTCCTTTATGATCCCATCATAAATTCTTTATTTTCTTGTTACATTGATTTTGCACTTCATCTTGAAAGTCTTCGAACTTTTCCAAATGTTTTACACTTCATCCTCTTTAAGTAAATATTCATATACTCACTCAAATTTTTGGGGAAAGCATATGAAGTTAAAATCCATCGCTCTCGACTACACATAATGGGCTTCATACATCTATATGTACAAGTTCCAATAAGCTAGTCATTCGTTCACTTTTGGCCTATGAACGAAGTTTTACTTATCTCTAGGAAGGTTTCACAAGCGTCATTTGATCGAAATCAAAAGACTCCAAAATTCCATCCATATGGAGTTTCTTCATGATTTATTTCCAATATAATTTAAACAGCGATGTCACTTCCTAAGTGATCTTTCAATCATTTGTCTTTCGACATTTTTATCATTAGTTTTATGGATGTGATTTCTCCAACTAGACTTGTATATCATCCATCTTTCATGGAATACAGAAATTATTTGAACAACCCTTTTGTTCTCATAATACCTAATAAAACAAATCTTGAAGGCAAGTTTTTATGTCAACGAGAAACATATCAACATTTTATTTGTTCTCAATGAACATCATCACATATTCTCTTGCTAGTTACTTAGGCCATTGAAGTTCATGAATTGTGTTGTTTCGTATGACAATTCACACCAACAAATTCAGTATCCATTACTTAAGAACCACATTGTTTAACAAGCAAAGAATATAGCCATAACATGTATATCTTCTATATACCTAAGCTAAACAATTCTAGTCTTTTCCCTTATGCCAAATATTTATTTAGATTTCTCTTTAAGTATTTCTGTATCCTTTCAAAAGAATCTATCAACATCAACAGCGGCTCCATACTCATGACACATAGTCCAAAGCGTGTATAGTTAAATACCAATTTCTTTGGACTTGCACTTTGAAGTAGATCACCATCATCAAATGCTTGGTGTTCTTTCAAATTCCATTCTTTAGTAATCTATTAGTATAGTAAACATTTTATCTACATCAAATATTCATCCTTATCATGGAACTATTCATGATCAAGCTACTTTAGCTTATAATGGTGAATTACGAGTATAATGTTGCTCTCCAAAACCTTTTGGAGGATTAGGACGACCAGTGTCTCCAACCTTTTGCAAATTCTTATCAAATATGAGAACATAAACTTTGCCATATTATACTCTATCATGTTGTAACCAAAACATCGTTTTAGATATCGCAATATCTTCCACACATGATGGTTTCAGAAACAATTCTTTCACCTCCTGATAACCTTGATATTAAAACAATCTTTTGAATATCAAGAATCATGGAGACAAATATGATGCTTCTTTACTAACACTGGAATTGTTACTCTTGATTTAATACCAAATATTAAACTTCACGGAGTAACCAGAACTTACTGAAAGTTTGCAATAGGACTTTTAAACTTTAGATTAACACTTCAAAACAATACCATACCAGTTTGTAAAGTAACTAAGCAGAATTCTATAGTTCTATTATCTCAATTATAACTAAGCGTAAGGTGGTAAACGGATGCCAATGACTACCATAACTATGCAAATTCACTTTGATTTAATATATGATAAATAGTGTTCAACTTTTAATCATATTACTGTTCAGATCCCACTCAAAACAATATCCCTCACATTGTTTTAGTGATCACACGAATCAAATCCACTATACTAAGTCCGATCATCATGAGACATGATGTAGTTTCAAAGGCGAACAATCAACATGTTCATCATATCTACTATATGACTTATGATTTGCCTTTCGGTGATCCGTTTCCGAGACCATGTCTGTACATGCTAGGCTCGTCAAGATTAAACCTTAGTTTCCGCCTGAGCAAATCTTGCTTGCTCCCGTTGTATACACTCGCTGAATCTAACACACCTGATCATCACATGGTGCTTCGAAACAATGAGTCTTTGCAGCGGCGCCTACTAAGGACGAACACTTTATAACTGGATATTTTGTGAGAGGGATCATCTTATAATGCTACCGTCATGATCTAAGCAATACAATATGCATAAAAGGATCAACATCACATGCAATTCATAATATGTGATATGATATGGCCTTTATTCTTGTGCTTCCGATCTCCATCTTCAAGCACGAACATGATCTCCATCATCATCGGTGTGGCGTCAAGGTCAATGGCACCGCTCCATGGTTGTCATCCACCAGCATCAACTATTACAACTACTTTGAAGAATACATGCAGGTCTTAACGAAATTAAAAAACAACCATAAGGCTCCTGCCGATTGCCGAATTACAATAAGGAACATTTCATACATCATATATAATCACAATCATGGCCATATCACATCACAACACACCCCTACAAAACAAAGTTAGACGCCTCTAATTTTATTTGCATTTTTTATGTGGTTTGGGGCTTTCCAATAAGTATCGTTCTAACTTACGAACAAGAAGCACAACATTGAGACAAGAAGTATCAAGTGTCGTTGTAAATTGAATATTCACTATGATGGGAGAGAAATACACCCGCAAAGCCACTTATGCAATACAAGTTGCATGTCGAGCATGGAGCAAGTCTCATGAATGATGTCATGTAAGGTTAGCCCGGGCCAATTCATCCCACCATCCCGCAAGATGCAAAGTACACAAGAAGAAATTGATAATAAAAGCACCACCGCCCACAATGACCTTTGTGTTCTACCTGAGCAACAGATCTACAAATAGACACTGCTCTGATACCACTGTAGGGTTCGTAGCATAGAAAACAAAAAAAATTCTACGGCATGAACACACACAAGCCAAGATCTATCTACTAGATTGTAGCAACGAGTCGATAGAGTACTCACCCTTGAAGATTCCAAAGCGATTAATGAGAGCAGATTCTCGTGGGTGATGTAGTTGTTCACTTGCCGATCTCAAGATCACGTAGACGATCCTTCCGGCGCCGTGTTTCGGCAGCACTCCCACAGTCGGTCACACATACGGTACTTGATGAAGACCTTCCTCTCCCTTGTTCCAGCAGGCAACAAAGGTTGCAGGTCTCTCCTCGCGATTCCGGCAGCACGACAGCGTGGTGTCGGAGTTTAGAGGGGAGATCCCACAGGGCCTTGCCTAAGTTAGAGCGAGTATGGTGGAGTAGAAGAGGACCTTGGTGATCTAGGGTTTAGAGGTTCCAAGGGGGGTGGTGTGGCTGGTGGCAAGGGGCTAGGGTTTGCCCCAAGTCACCGACTTGGAGGGCTCCTGGCGGCGGCTACAAGCGGGGTAGGCGCCTGGGCTAGGGTTTGGAGGTGTAGGGAAAGGGGCTCCCTCTCCCCTCTATTTATGAGAGGGAGGGAATCCTCCCCCAACACCACTTCATGTGGCTGGCATCAAGGGGAGGGAGGATTCCTTCCCTAGGTAGGAACCCTTCCTTCCCTCCACTTGGAAACATTGTCCCAGTTTGACTTTTTCAAACTTCCTTTTTGACTTTCAACTTAGAGTTTGATTTCTCTCTTTCAAGTGTCCAGCAAGGTGATCTAGGACATGATGTAGCCATTCCACTTTGTCATGACACATTCATGTACCCTTCCCCTTCCGGTTTGGCGAACCTTCTAGACCCTTCTAGACCATTCCGGTGAAAACACCGGAACCATTCTCGAACTCCGGAATTGGACTATCCTTATACGAATATTATTCTATAGACCATTCCGGATCTCCTCGTGATATCCCAGATTCCATCCAAGACTCCGAACAACATTCGGTCTTCATACTCACATTCCATATCTACTAAACAACATCGAATCCTTAAGTGTGTCTCCCTACGGTTCGTGAATTATGCAGACATGACCAAGACTCTTCTCCGATCAATAACCAATAGAGGAATCTAGAAAATCATATGGCTCCCACATATTTCTATGATTACTTCATGATTGAATGAACCATTTAGATACGATAGCAATTTCCCTTTGTCTCGCGATACTTTACTTATCCGAGGTTTGATCATTGGTATCTCTGCATACCTAGTTCAACCTTGTTACCGATAAGTACTCTTTACACGTTCTTGTGATATGTGATCCCTTGTGAGCCAGTCACATGCTTGCAAGCCAATTGGATGACATTCCACTAAGAGAGCCCATATATATCTATCCGTCATATTGATGGACAAATCCCACTCTTGATCCATGTGCCTCAACACATACTTTCTGAACACTCAATTCCACCTTTATAACCACCAGATTATGAAGTGTTGTTTGATGTCATCAAAGCATCCATCCGGTGATGGTGATTAACATGATCTCGTGGTCGAAGGATTTAGGTTACTATGTATTTGAAAGCTTATAGCAAGTAAACTATTTAAATGACTTGATCTTATGCTACGCTTAACTGTAGGAGTATGTCCATCACATCATTCTCCTAATGATATGACCTTGTTGTTAATAACATCTCAATGTTCATGATCAGGAAACCATGATCATATATTAACTAACAAGATAGTTTAACAAGAGTCTTTACTAGGGACTCTTTTATGTTTACAAACCACACAAGTATTAATGTTTCCGGTTAATACAATTATAGCATGGGATGTAAACATTTATCATAAGCATGAAGATATGATAATAACCACTTTATTATTTCCTCTTGGGCATATCTCCAACACGTACTACCCTTTATGCCACTAGGGTTCTTATGAGATCGCCGCTAGCCAAGTATCTCATCTCAAGCCTTTATCAATCTATGGGATCTTGGGTACCTACAAGTCCACAGATCGAGACAAGAGACAAAGAAACAAAAGGTACAAATATCAATTGCAAACAAAATACAATACTCCCATGATTAGATGCACATAATTGCTGTGAGGTTTCTCCCCAACCCGTAGCCTTTGAGGACTACTGACTCATAACAAATAGATCAAGGATAGAAAATATTGTGCAAAATACTTAAATTGAAATTGAATATTCTTACAATGGTGGACAAATCACAAGGAGATCTAAAGTACAAAGAAATGGCTATCGCTACTAAAGGGATAAATGGTGGAATGGATGAACAATCGTGTGGATATCCTTTGGTGGTGTTGTGATGAAATTAGAGAATGGTGGCTATCTAGACGGTGCATGGGTCTCAAAATATATAGGCGTCTTCACAAAAGTTTTCGAGTTTGACGAGATGAATCCGTCGGTACCCCATGTGGGCGAGATGTACGGGAAGTCCCGCGCCTATACCATTGGTCGTTACGCGCATTGGCGCCTGGAATTTGCTTCCCAATTACTTGGACGTGTGGATTTCCACTAATTCCTTCATTATGACTCCTGATTTCGCATTAAAACCCGTGATTTCCTGCACAGCATAATTCAAAGCAAGGTTTTGCATATCTTTGCAATTATTAGTCATTAGTGGCAAGGATTGAAAGTTTCTTGTCAACTGCTTGACTAAAAACAATGTTTAAACACAGAGAAAGATGCAAAATTTCAGAGCCATCACCCCTTGTCCTACTACACCGTCGACACCTACAAGCTTTCCATGTTCGAGTTCCTGTCATCATTCCATGATGATCTCGAAGCCCAAGAGCAAAATTGCACTGTAAGTTTTGTATTCAATGGGAAGCTCCGTAGCCTCTCCTTTTATGAATTTTTTGATTGTTTCAGATTCTCCCATGAAGGGAAACTCGATATTAATGACAATGTGCATGTTGAGGCAATGCAATCTTGGGAGCAGATTTCTGTCCACATGAACATTGATTATTTGCGCAAGAAGAGCGCCACCATCCAGAATCCCACCATCCGTTATTTTCACACCTTCTTAATGAATTATCTTTTTGGGAAAGGAGATGTCGGGGCAATGGCAGGCCCCGAGATGAACGTAATTTATATGGATTTGCACCCCGAGATGGAGCATAAGGTAAAATTGGATGCTTTACTCATCCAGCACTTTCGTCACCAAAGGGCAACATCTTCTAGGGACATCCGGTGTGGGGGCTTGATCACATAGATCGCCTACGCAAGTGGTTTTGTCCTGCCATAGGAAAGAGCCGTGGCTGGCAGCAAGACTCTAGATGATATCCATATGGCTAGCACCAAATTCATGGGGGTCTATAGACCCCAATGCTCCCTTCGTGTTTACCAGATTTATTTTGAGCCGAACGGTGATCCGCACCAAGTTTTGTTTCCTTTTGTCCAAGATTTTGGTTTTCCAGGTAAATAGAGTTGGGCTTCAAAGGGAGGATTGCCTCGCAAGGAGGTCATCCCAACTATGAAGGTGCAACAGCTGGCCAATAGCAGCAAGACAAAGGTGGAGAACATTGGAAGACAACAGGCTGGGATGACTATAGTCAGCAGCACCATCACCAACAGCGTTTCCCCTAGTACCAGCAACAAGTTATGCCTCCACCATAGTTAGAATTTAACTATGTCCGAAGAAGTGATTTTGACCAAGTGGTACACCGCATCGACAACATAGAAAATACATTGCAAGATGCGAACACCAACATAGTCAACCTCACTCAGGACTTCACATCTTTTATGACTGATTTCTCGAACCACTACCCGAACTACCCTTATCAGCAGCCGCCACCTGATTGTAGTGGCAAATTTTGATTCTAGATAGGCCAAGAGCCTAATCTTGGGGAGGTTAAACTCCTCCCACCTTTTTGCATTCATATTTTTAATCCTTTTTATTTATTTTATTTTCATCCTAGAGCATGTTTACTTTTGGTTTTGCATTGATAAAAGAAAACCCAAAAAAATTTAGACTACCTTTTATCTTTATTTGTACGAATTTCTCTCTACTCTTTTTGATGTTTCTACAGGTTGCCAGTTCCTAGTGATTTAGCTATGAAGATGAACACGAAGAGTCGGCTCAAGAGGAAGACAAGCAAGCAAGAGGAGGTATCATATTTTTGTTTTTTCTCTTCATGCAAGTTTATTCATGAACATTTTATGTTTATTCTGTTACACTTGAGTCCAACTCCGCGCGTAACTCATTATCTTTTAGGACTTGAGCTCAAAGGTTTTTGTAACTACTTTGGTTAAGACTTACAACAATTATTATCAATTTGAAAAACAACCCCTTGGACTAAAATCAAGATTCTTAAGAACAAGAGGAAGTGTCTGTCGATAACTTTGATGCCATGTATTTGTCTTAAGGGTTTAACCTTAGTAGTACTCAACCCCACATACTGATCGTTGACTTGATGACACCTTCTAAAAAAGAATTGTTTATTAGAATGAACTTTTTACGATGGGAGAGGTAGATACTAAAACCTTTTTTACCTGGGTAAAGAAGAGAGAGGAAACAATTCTATGTTTCTCATACACACCTTTGGGATGCTAACGACTCCACTTGCCTTTGAACGATCTATTTAATAACCCCGGATTTTGGGTATGAGTTGATGACATGAGTGGCATATGTGTTGCTATATGGGAAAAATTATTGGCACTCTTAAAGGTTGTGTAAGTATTTGTAAAAATAAAACAATCAGTGATCCTTGAAAGAGGAAGAAAAAAGAGAAAGAAGATAGGAGCTAAAAACATTCTGTACTTTTTGAGAACTTTTGTATCACCTCAGCACCTAAAATTAATAATTAGAGTTCTATAAAAACAAGGAAATAAGAGGTATTTGATAGCCGCGATTATCGAAGTGTGTGTTAATGAAAAAGCTCTAAGATTATCCTTCTTTTGACATCTACTTTTGCACCCTTAACTTTGACTCAAGCGACCTCGCTTAAAACATTTTCACTCTCATAATAAGATAGGCGCTGAAAGGAATTGATTTGCAAGCCTAGACAAAATTTTGACAATCTCATTTGAGTCTTAAGAACTATTAGCTAGAAACTTACTCGCTTTTATGAATTGAACTTAAGTGCAACTGTTCAAATATATTATGCTCATGTTCAAGGTTGCAGGATTTGAGAAAATGGAATATGATACAACCTCGAACTTCTAAGTCTTTTATCTTAATTTAATTCCTCTCTATTACTCATTATAGCTTTGTCACTCGAGGGTGAGTAACAACTAAGCTTGGGGAAGTTAATAGCTCCAAATTTCATCACTTTTTACTATTGATTTTCCTCTTGTTTATTTCCGGATTTCACTAAAGATTACCCCTTTCCACTAACATTTTTTTGACCGTGAGTTTCCACTAACGGTAATGTCGCGATTAGCAAATCCTTGGTTTCTTGTGATGGTTTTCAGGTAATGAATATTTTTTTAAAGATCTAATAGCATTTATGCGCTAATTACACCTAAAGAAGCAAATACCCAATTGGAGCCCCTTTCATTGGAGGCGTTTAGTGCGCATAACGACCAACGGTACGGTCGGAATGCTCCCGTACCGTACGCCTGTACTACACGCCATCGGCTCCGCTATATCAATAGAAGAAACTTTCATGAAGACAAGGGGTAGAAAAAGAGAACATAGCCGCCGCAGAACTCACCGAAAGAGGGGAGATCAGATCTGGAAGAGGAGAAGAACCTTCCCTCATTCCTCAATGATTTTCGCCTCTTCAACCATACACTCCACCAACATTACTTAGAGAGAGATTGGCAATTGTAATATTAGAGTTTGATACTTTGATCTACCTTTGGTTTGTATTTGACTTGATCTTCAATGGCTATTGTGGTTTGCTACGATAACTTTGAGATGATTTCTATTTGCAATATAATCATATTTGATTTATCTTCCTCTCATTTCTGAGTAAATCCCCATAGGCGTGGGAGATGTAGGAAATTGGTGAGATGTGTCGTGACTTCTTTAGTTCCATCCATTTTTGATCGTTGTAGTGATTATTAATTTGTGAGAATGAATATCTATGTTTTCCTAATGTTTGTTATCTAATTTAATGGGGCAAGTAACATGATCCAGAGATCTCATAGGTATGAACTTGTATGATAGCGAATCGGCGACCCCCGAGTGACACAGCCGATATCAATGAGGAGCTAGCACTACTCGAGGACAATAAGAAACCATCAAGATTAAAGCCTTTATCCGGTCGCAAGACCTTAATTAATGTGCTGACCATTGCCGTGGTAACAAACGGATGGATCATTTGGACTAGGAAAAATTGGCCATGATGAATCCTAGTCGGTATACGGGTTGCTTGTATACTCACTTACAAATAAGAAATATCACAATCACTTATTCCACTTTATCCATCAGGTACTTTCACTATCACCATGAACTGTTTCTATTTGCGCCTAACTTTCCATCTACATGACCTTCAAACATTTTTCTCGTCTTTACTTTTATGCTGCAATTTAATCTTTATTTATGTCCTACACAAGTTACCTCCATCTTTCACCAATAACCTTCCACCATCAGCAGTTGCAGTCAATTCACTCAAGACCATTGACACCTTGAGTGCGATATAAACGCCGCATAAAAAGCACTTGCCAAGGCTCCTTATTGGGTCGATATAAAAACTAGAATTATTACTTTCGTGAAAACATTCTATGACGAACCTGTGCACTTGTAGGCCATCATCCCACATCCCAAAATTCTACGCCCATGCTATGGGGCACGACACATACACCAATCTTTACCAAGTGATCCACCATCTGGATGAGTCCCTGGGCAGCATAGCAAGTTCAAATTCCTCTCTATGTCACATCCCGAACCTCTAACTTGCGAGGCCTACCCCGGGGGCTCGGATGTCCACCATGAAATCATCTATAGGAGGTCTCCCCAATGGCCCACTAATAGGAAAATAAGCGGGGCTGCCATGAAACTCAGCATCGCCATGTCTCGTCGATAGCGGTGGTATCTCCTTGGCCATGCCTCGATGTCCATGGCTGGCGGTACAAAAGGAGCTGCCCTAAAGGAAGAAGAGCGACTCATATGATATGAACACATCTCATTGGAAGACATATACAAACAACACACGACCTCAAGATATTTCCACCAATCCACAAAAAAGATGGAAGACTCCAACGTGAAGCTCACTAGCGTAGTAGTTTGTAGGTGGTTCATCTTTAGGCTCTTAGAGCCTACTCATTAGTACAATTCTAGGTAGATTCATTCCCTTAGCCTTAAGAGACTCAACACACCGGATGATATGGACATGAATATGATGGATATAACCATAACTATTACTTCTGGCCATGTGTTTCAGGTGAATTCTAGTACTAATAATTTTATATAATATTTTAGTATTGAAGAACGAGATACAACACATCTTGTTATTATATGCAGAATGATAGAGTTATACAAAACATGCGTTAAGATGCGAGAGAAGATCTATACTCGACCAATGAGGCCATACAATACACACACATTATGTGGAGAGCCATACTTTGAAGAGGAATTTCAGATTACGTCGAGGACGACTTTAATTCAAGAAGGGGGTGATGATAAGGACATAACTTCTACCAATACACCCGCTGATCCTGCAACAACGTTACGGGGACCTCTCACAAGAGCTCGTACGCAAAAACTCAATTACCATGTACTTTCATTTCTAGAGAATCTTCCTAAGATAAATGAGAACATGATTCTTCCTTAATCAGACGTGTTTATCTTACATAGGAATGATGGACCTAGCAAGGACGAGAGGGACAATCATTGGAGCATGGTCGTGCATGGAGATGGCCACAAGCGTGTTAGGATTAATGAAGACGCTAAGAGTGGAGATTTCAGAACTTTGAAACCACCATAATTTTACAAATGATGGTTGGACGAATTCCACAAGATATCAACTCATATTCTTCGTCCAAGGCTTTATTTGGTGTCACGTCTCCTTATTTGATGATTAAAACTCATGTATTTTCGAGTTAGATAATATAGGAGGTTTTTAGATACTATTTGTATGGAGGAAGGCCCATCTAAAGGTGTTTATGGATGGCCCATTAGGGCTGGACAAAAATCCCCTCTCTTCCTCCATATAAACCCCCTCCCAGCCGTCATTAGATCTTGGATTTCGTTTAGACTAAAAGTTAGCCAATTTCTACAACTCTCATGTACTTGATTCTATCCAACGACTCGATCAATACCGCTACTCAGAATCCCACATCAATAAAGATTTCATCTTTATTCACAATATCCTAATTGTATACTTAGTTCTTGCTTGTTCTCGATTGCTCGCAGGGATTAATGTTGTGACCTTGGATCAATAAAGATCCTAAGTCCCTGTGATTTACATGCTAGTCCCTGGATCAATAGCTAGCACTCACAGTCGATGAATATCATGTAAAACACGAAGTCATTATTATACTGAGAATCCAGAGTATGAATTTATTACAAGTTTTCTTAGCATTAAGCTAGCTCAAATAACAGCAAAAACATAAAGCAGTTTGAGTCCGTCAACGCCCCAGGCTTGTTGAGTGTAGACTCGATATCCCTACGCACCTTTCAATCTTAGATTCTGCACATAAGACATGTAGCCAACAAGTTGGGTCAATACTTTGAATGTATTGGCAAATTACACCAAGGGAAGAAAAAGACTAACTCTACATGCAAGGCTACTTTAGGCTGTGGAGTTCAGTTGCTCAAAGCTAATTTTCTTAAGTATGGAAAAGAAGAGAAGGTTTCCCTACTTTGTAAACATTTGATTAAGTAATATATGGTCGAACGGCACACGAGGATATTACTCACCAAGTGTCCAAACAACCTAACACTTGGATATTACTCACCAAGTTCCCAAAAACCCACCCAATAGCGATATGACTCACGCCTTGGGTTTTTAGAAAACTTTAAGTTTTGAAAGAGAGGGAGGAAGATCATTTAGAGGCTCCATCCTTCAGATGCTCAAGTGTTCTTTTCCGTGAACTCGTCTAATCGATCAGATTGCAAAACTCTCGAGAGTTTGGGCACTTTACCCACAATCCACGATCAAGTCCTTTTACAGATAAGACCATGGCGAGGCTTTCCCTTAGTAGCCCCTCTACCTTATGGATCCAACCGTGCCAAGAACCTCCAAATGTTGGTACCCAGGTGAGGTTTCCCACTAAGTACTAGGCCAAGAAAGAGCCCATATGTATTATGGTTGCACTGGAAGCTTCTGAATTCTGAAACATGGCAGACTTCTTTGATTCCTGGGTGGCCGTCCTCCACCAAAATCTCACTCGTTGACCCGACAACCATTCCGCCCAGAAGAAAACTTAGTTTTATTTTGAAGTGGATTTGTGAAGAAAAGATCGCTCAATAGAGCCTTTATACTTAGAAAATTTCTTGTCTTTCGAACCCCCCAACGATACTTTATATATATAGCATAGCAAGGACTTAGAAAAAACAGGGGAACCTACTAGGAAGGGTAAATCCTAAGTATAGAGCTACTCATGGCATACTACAAAATCATCGCACTTGCAAAATAATACTAAGGAAAAATCTACTAGAACATCCTACACATGCATACTACAGAATTTGAAGATCACATGCACAGAATCAAAACTAGGACAAAAATTATGAACAAGTGCTGTAACTTGCCTTGATCCGAGCAACACTCTACACAATAGTACTCCTCAGCGTACTCCGAACAATCCAATGAAACACAACATAGATCTAATCACAACTTGCACAAAATAATGCCACAAAAATAATATGCATGCATGCAACATGGTGATATGCAAGATTGTGTTCTAATTTGATCAAGGTATCCTTATTGGGTTTCTATTGTGTTGGGGATGTTGTCAGTATTAGTTTCCCCACAGATTTTAATTAATTTGGATCATTACTATAATTTATAGGCTCATAAGGAGATCCAACCATCTAATCAGCCCCGAATCAGATCTAAGGATCTTAAGCAAGGTTTTATAATTTTAGTCAGTAGGTATTGTAAAAACAAAGCCAACGCAACAAGAATCAACTAAAACGGAGTTCTAATTATTTTTCTGTGAATGAAATACTCCAATCTAGATATTAAATCATACACAGAAAATACTACTGCAAACTCGCAAAATTATTATAGATCTGTGTTCTACACAATTTTGTGAATCCAATGGTATATCATACGCAATTTTTGCGAAGTGGTTGAATTTCTATGAATTTTGCAAGATTTAAATACAATCTGCCAAAATTAAACCCTATCTCTAATAGCTTGTGACAGGTGGCAGCTTCTGATTGGCCACCGCTAAGCGACACGCGCTGACGCGGCGTGCTGACGCGGACTGCCATGCAGCGCAGCGTGATTCGACGGTACCCCTTCACCGGGAAATCCAGTCCGAACCACAGGTTTTAGATCTAACGGGTGGGGGCGATGGCGGCGACTTACAGGAGGCGTCGATGGCGAGGAGAGGCAGACGGCGGCGGCGCTGTCGGGCAGTGGTGCTTGGCGACGGTCCGGTGGCTCCCCGAGGCAGTGGAGTAGACGACGGCGTGTGGCTCCTCCTCGTGGTCTCATTCGCGAGTCTGGTCTCCATGTTCCCTTCCTCGTCCAGCCGCAATGCTCCACAGATCTCCGCGAACTCCGGCGAGGCGTCGGCGAGAAATCGAGCGCGATCTAGTGCTCTGTAGAAGGGGAAAAAGGTCAGGGGGAAATGACAAAGCACGGGGAGGACAACCAACAGCAAAAGAGGGTACGGGGTGACGCAAATCGTTGGAACCTCAACCTTCCCGAGCGCGGCAACGGCGAGAAAACGACAGTGGTTCGGCGGGGATTAGAGCTAGGGTTTTTCGAAGGGAAAAACGATGAGAGGGTTGGCTTTAAATAATCCAGGTACTTGGGGGAGGGGGCGTCCGAATCCATTGGGATTTGGAGTTATCTCGATGCGGCAGTGAGCTGTGTTTGTCGCGGTCTCCGGGAGGAAGACGAAGGGGGTGGGGCCCGGGTGTCGGCGTCTGCACGCTACGCGAGCCGCGTGAAGGCTGGGTGGAGTGGGCCAGCCCACGTGCTGTGCGACGCTCGCGGCTAGGCGCGGCGGTAGGTAGGTTGTGGGCTGGCCTAGCTGGCCCGCTTAGGTCAGTTAGGTTTTTTTATTCTTTTCCTTTTACCAATTTTCTGTTTCACTAAAACTTTAATAACTTTGGCATTATAAGCCCAAATTTAGTGAAACTAGTTTCTAAATTCTTGTAATAATGAGGTGGTCCTCATAGAACCAGAGAAAATTATTTTTATAAGGTTTTAGGAAGGCCAAGCATAGAAATCCCCTCCTTTCTCCTATAGAGGAAATTTTTATTAGAGTTTTGTCATTGTTTGGTGGTAGGGTTTTATTGCAACTTTGATTGTATGATGCAAGGTGCAAGGATGATGCATTCTAGTAACATCTTAATATAAAAATCTGGGATGTTACAAACCTACCCCCCTTAAGAAGAATCTCGTCCCCGAGATTCGGGTTGGCTAGCAAATAGGTGAGGGTGTTCCGCCTTCAAATCTTCTTCACGTTCCCATGTGGTTTCTTCCTCGGAATGGTGGTTCCATTGGACTTTGCAGAATCTGATAGTCTTGGTACGGGTAATCCTTTCGGCTGTTTCCAGTATTTTGATGGGTTTTTCCTCATAGGTAAGGTCATTCTCCAATTGAACCTCATCTAGGGGAACTGTATCTCTTAGCGGTGTTTCGACCATTTCTGGGTGGCACTTCTTTAGTTGTGACACATGAAACACATCATGAACAGTTAGTCCTTATGGTAGCTCCAACTGATAAGCAACTTCTCCTCTACGGGCCAGAACCTTATATGGTCCTATGAATCGTGGGGCTAACTTACCCTTGATTCCAAACCTCTTAACTTCTCGCAGTGGTGAAACTCGGAGGTACGCACGGTCCCCTATTTTATAAGTCACATCCTTGCACTTGGAATCAGCATAGCTCTTTTGTCGGGATTGGGCTACCTTTAGCCTATCTTGAATCTGCCGTACCTTTTCCTCGGCATCCTTGATCAATTCAGGTCCAAAAAGACTACGTTCTCCAACTCCAGTCCATAACAGCGGAGTCCTACACTTCCTGCCATATAGAACTTCAAACGGAGCCATCTTGATACTCGTCTGGTAGCTGTTGTTGTACGAGAACTCAGCATACGTCAAGTTATCATCCCAACTAGACCCATAGTCTAGTGCGCAAGCTCTCAACATATCCTACAGAATCTGGTTCACCCTTTCTGTTTGGCCATCTGTTTGAGGGTGGAAAGCAGTACTGAATTCTAGTATGGTTCCAAGAGACTCATGTAACTGTCGCCAAAAATTTGAAGTGAACTGGGTGCCTCTATCTGATACAATTCCCTTAAGAACACCATGCAGACTTACAATCCTTGACATATATGTATGTGGTCTTAACGGGGATGAAGTGAGCCACTTTGGTAAAGTGGTCCACCACTACCCAGATAGAATCAAATCCTAAACGAGTCCGGGGCAATCCCGTGATAAAATCCATGCCTACCTTGTCCCACTTCCAGTCGGGTATAGGTAGTGGTTGCAACAATCCGGCCGGTTTCTGATGCTCGGCCTTAACTCTATTGCATACGTCGCATAGGGAAATATACTGGGCAATTTCTCTTTTCAAATTATTCCACCAGAATCTATCCTTCACATCCATGTACATCTTGGTGTTACCCGGATGAATTGAGTATGGTGAATCGTGAGCCTCTTGTAAAATCAACTTTCTGATATCGGAGTCATTGGGAACGCACAAACGCTTTCCATACCAAAGGGTTCCTTGTTCGTCCAGACGGAAATCTTTTGCCTTCCCTTCACCTATATTGACTCTTATTTCATCCAACTCCTTATCTCCCTTTTGTGCTTCCTTGATTCTCTCTTGAAGAGTAGGCACTATCTCCATGGTCGCTACGTGTCCTTTCGGAACTATTTCTAGCCTAAGATCTTTAAACTGCTTCCATAAATCCTCTGGAAGTTCCCCTGCGGTAAGTCCATTCACATAAACTTTATGACTTAAGGCATCGGCTACCACATTAGCCTTTCCGGGGTGGTATTGTAAATCCAAGTCATAATCCTTAATCAGTTCAAGCCATCTTCTTTGCCTCATATTCAACTTCTTTTGGGTGAAGATGTACTTCAGACTCTTATGATCCGTGAACACATCACAATGTTTGCCCATGAGGTAGTATCTCCATACCTTGAGTGCATGTACCATAGACGCAAGTTCCAAATCATGTATGGGGTAGTTGTGTTCGTGGTTCTTAAGTTGTCGAGAGGCATAGGATACCACCTTCCCATCTTGCATCAATACACTTCCAAGTCCTTGCCGAGAAGCGTCACAATAGACTTGAAAATCCTTTTGGATATCAGGCAGACACAGAACTGGTGCCGTTACGAGGCGTTTCTTCAACTCTTGAAAGCTTGATTCACATGCCTCGGTCCATAGGAATTTCTTCTCCTTCTTCAACAGTTCTGTCATGGGTTTTTCTATTTTGGAAAAGTTTTCAATGAACCTCCGGTAGTATCCTGCGAGGCCCAAGAAACTCCTAATATCTCCCACATTCTTGGGTGACTCCCATTCAGTTACGGAAGCTACCTTACTAGGGTCTACGACAACTCCTTTTGCCGACACAACATGACCAAGGAAACCCACTTCTTTTAACCAGAACTCGCATTTGCTGAACTTGGCATACAACTTGTGTTCCCTTAGTTTCTCCATAATTAGGCGTAGATGCTTCTCATCCTTGGAGTATATGAGTATATCATCTATGAATACCACGATAAACTTGTCCAAATATTCCATGAACACCTTGTTCATCATGGTCATGAAGTATGTCGGGGCATTGGTTAGACCAAACGACATCACGGTGTACTCATACAATCCATATCTTGTGGTGAAGGATGTTTTGGGCACATCCTGTTCTTGTATCTTTAGCTGAAAGTAACCTAATCGCAGATCAATCTTTGAGAACACACTGGCTCCCTTTAACTGATCAAACAGGTCATTGATGTTAGGCAGAGGGTACTTGTTCTTGATCGTCACTTCATTCAACGAGCGGTAGTACACAACTAGCCTCTTGGTTTTATCCTTATTTTCCATGAATAGGACAGGCGCTCCCCAAGATGACGCGTTGGGTTGGATGAATCCATTGTCCAATTGTTCCCTAAGCTGTTTCTTGAGTTCCTTCAACTCGTCTACATCCATCTTGTATGGTCTCTTGGCTATCGGTCCTGTGCCCGGCATCAAGTCAATGAGAAACTCTATATCACGGCCGGGAGGCATCCCAGGTAACTCTTTCAGAAAGACATCTGGGTATTCCTTCATGATGGGTACATCCTCCAAGCTAACCCCCTTAAGAGAGTTCACCATAACTTCCTTAAGTGCAAAATTTGACTTGATACGAATCCTCTTCCCTTTCGATGTTGTGAGCATGATAGTCCTTTTGGCACAATCTATGACTCCTTCATATTCGGTCATCCAATTCATGCCCAAGATTATGTCTAATCCTTGTGACTCCAGAACTACTAGACTTGTGGGGAAGATGTGTGTCCCAATCCATAATTCTAACCCCCGGCAACCGGAGTTTGCCACTATTTCTCCTCCAGGAGAACTTACCCTTAGAGGAGAATTTATAGTTTCTGTAGGTATCTTGCCTCTATCCACAAATACCCTTGATATGAATGAATGCGGTGCACCAGTATCAAAAAGAACAATCACGGGAATGGAATTGAGCTTGAACTTACCAATCATGGAGTCCGGTGCGTCACAAGCATCCTCCATAGAGACATGATTCACCGTGGCTTTGATAAACGGATTTGGCTTCTTCCCGTTTCCACTACCATGGTTGTGTCCATTGCCATTACCATTCCCATTCTTCTTCTCGGGGCAAGTGGTTGCATAGTGCCCTATCTTGTTGCACTAAAAGCATGTCACCTCACTGAGATCCTTTCCATTGCTGCCATTCCCATTGCGGTGCTTATGCCCATTGTGTTTGTGACCTCCATGGTGATGACTGTTATGGTTGTGGCCATTACAGTTATAAGGTGGTGGTGAGGAAGTGCGCTGCTTCTGGTACAGAACAGAGTGCTTGTGAGGATTAGACTTCCTCTTGCGGTTCTCTATGCTCTTCCTCTTGGATTCAACCATAATAGCTCTGTCCAAGAGCTCCTGAATGTAGTCAAACTTCTGAGCCACCAGCTGAATAGATATCTTTTCATTGAGTCCACTTAAGAATTCCTCCTGCCTCTTGGCATCAGTGGAAACATCATCGGGTGCATAACGGGCGAGCTTGTTGAAAATCTCACCATACTCGGTGATAGAACGGTGCAACTGGTGTAAGTCGCGAAACTCGCGCCTTTTAAGAGTTATGACACCAGCAGCCACGTGATGAGTGTGGAAAGCTACCTCGAACTGATTCCAAGTGATAGCATCAATATCCGAGTGGGTGACTTGGTAGTTATCCTACCATTCTGCTGTAGGTCCTTCAAGCTGGTGCATGGCATAACGCACCCTGTCGGCTCCGACAGCTTGCACGGTGTCTAACTTCTTGTTAATTGTGCGGAGCCAGTCATCCGCAAATATTGGTTCAACGCTGCTAGTGAAGGTAGGTGGGTTCAACCTCAAAAACCGAGTCAAGCGGTCCTGTTGAGGTGGCGGTGGAGGTGGAGGTGGCGGAGGTGGCGCGTTGTTGTTGTTTTGCATGTTCTGAGTGAGCAGTTGGATCAGCTGGTTCTGAGTGGCCAAAAGTTGTGCAATCTCTGGAGGAATTTCGGTGTTAGCACGTCTTGGCGGAATCTATGGGGTTTGAGCAACAAGTTAAGAACTAGACAGAAAGACTAAGTAGTAAACTCCTACCCTTATGAAAACACACCAAGCACACAAGGCACACAAGGCATAAGCAGCACAAGTATAACACATAACTCATCCAAGTTTAACTAAACCAAACATGTCTTGGTATTTATTACAACGCGAATAACGTTCAACTATAAAATTTAAAGGTGGTCCAACTACTACACATCTTCCACGCGTTCCTCTTCCTCGTCCTCGAACGAGTAGCCCTCCTGCTCTAGGGTTGTCTTGTACAGCTCCATCTCCTTTGTAGTGGCTTCAAGCTTCTCTTGGAGGTCCTTTATCTCATCCTGCAGCTTCTTGGTAGTGGCTTCTAGCTGCTCCTGAAGTCCCTCCTTCTTGCCTTGCGGTTCCTCCACTAGGCTTGACTTCTTCGCGGCTTCTAGTTTCTTTGCCAAGTCCCTCTTGGAAGCACGCACATCATTGATTATCTTGCAAAGGCCCTCAGTCGGTACTTCAGTTCCCTCGATTTCCTTCTTGAGTTCCCTAATCCTCTTGCTTTTATTTATCACCCTCTTCTCTTGGTTAGCAAACTTCTTCTCCTGGTCCTGGAACTTCATCTCTTGGACCTTCATTGCCTCCTCCTGTTGCTTGATTATTTCCTCCTTCTCCTTGATGAGAGTGTGTAGCTCATCGTTCCTTAGCATCTCGAGGAAGCTACCTTTTTCAAGGTCATGGATGTGGCACTCCAAGTCTTGATATTGGGTCCTTCGGCGCTTGGTAGAAGCCCTTTCCTCAAAGGTTAACTCCATGGAAATTCCTTCCTCATCTCTCCTTCCAAAAAGGCCGCCGCAGTTTCCTTGGAGAACCTCGTGATGGCGTCCACATAGGCGACCAATGAGTTGCTGCAAGCTAATGCTAAGGGCCTTCTCCTTGGAGTCGCTAACGATGTGGATTGCTATGTCCTCCTCCGGGTGCTTGCCTCGCTCTTGTCCTGGCTGGATGACTTTGACTCCCCAGCAGCCGTCCTTGTGGAGTTTCTTCATTGTGCTTCCCTGGATTGTCGGCAGGGGAAGGTCCAAACATGTGAGGAGATCCATGAGACATCCACCAAAGTGAAGGGGCTTGATGTCCACGACAGTGTCATATAGGAAGCTTGTCATCTTTAAGTTAGAAGAAAGAAAATTAGATACTTAAACAAGTAGAGGAAAAGCAGGTACTAGAGATGCGTGATAAATAACTTAGAAGAATAAAGGCACATAAGTTAAAGGTGGTTCCAATCCTAGGGTCACGTCCTACAGGCAACGATGTGGTCTCATACCATCTATTGTGGCCTTGGATGAATAAAGATCCTAAGTCCCTGTGATTTACATGCTAGTCCCTGGATCAATAGCTAGCACTCACAGTCGATGAATATCATGTAAAACAAAAAGTCATTATTACACGGAGAATCCAGAGTATGAATTTATTACAAGTTTTCTTAGAATTAAGCTAGCTCAAATAACAGCAGAAACATAAAGAAGCTTGAGTCCATCAACTCCCCAGGCTTGTTGAGTGTAGACTCGTGATCCCTACGCACCTTTCAATCTCCGGATTCTGCACATAAGACATGCAGCCAACAAGTTGGGTCAATACTTTGAATGTATTGGAAAATTACACTAAGGAAAGAAAAAGACTAACTCTACATGCAAGGCTACTTTAGGCTGTGGAGTTCATTTGCTCAAAGCTAATTTTCTTAAGTATGGAAAAGAAGAGAAGGTTTCCCTACTTTGTAAACATTTGATTAAGTAATATATGGTCGAACGACACACGAGGATATTACTCACCAAGTGTCCAAACAACCTAACACTTGGATATTACTCACCAAGTTCCCAAAAACCCACCCAATAGCGATATGACTCACGCCTTGGGTTTTTAGAAAACTTTAAGTTTTGAAAGAGAGGGAGGAAGATCCTTCAGAGGTTCCATCCTTCAGATGCTCAAGTGTTCTTTTCCGTGAACTCGGCTAATCGATCAAATTGCAATACTCTCGAGAGTTTGTGCACTTTACCCACAATCCACGATCAAGTCCTTTTACAGACAAGACCATGGCGAGGCTTTCCCTTAGTAGCCCCTCTACCTTCTGGATCCAACCGTGCCAAGAACCTCCAAATGTTGGTACCCATGTGAGGTTTTCCACTAAGTACTAGGCCAAGACAGAGCCTATATGTATTGTGGTTACATTGGAAGCTTCTGAATTCTGAAACATGACAGACTTCTTTGATTCCTGGGTGGCCGTCCTCCACCAAAATCTCACTCGTTGATCCGACAACCATTCCACCTAGAAGAAAACTTAGTTTTATTTTGAAGTGGATTTGTGAAGAAAAGATCGCTCAAGAGATCCTTTATACTTAGAAAATTTCTTGTCTTTCGAACCCCGCAACGATACTTTATATATATAGCATAGCAAGGACTTAGAAAAAACAGGGGACCCTACTAGGAAGGGTAAATACTAAGTATAGAGCTACTCATGGCATACTACAAAATCATCGCACTTGCAAAATAATACTAAGGAAAAATCTACTAGAACATCCTACACATGCATACTACATAATTTGAAGATCACATGCACAGAATCAAAACTGGGACAAAAATTATGAACAAGTGGTGTAACTTACCTTGATCCGAGCAGCACTCTACACAATAGTACTCCTCAGCGCACTCTTAACAATCTAACGAAACACAACATAGATCTAATCACAACTTGCACAAAATAATGCCAAAAAAATAATATGCATGCATGCAACATGGTGATATGCAAGATTGTGTTATAATTTGATCAAGGTATCCTTATTGGGTTGCTAATGTGTTGGGGATGTTGTTAGTATTAGTTTCCCCACAGATTTTAATTAATTTGGATCATTACTTTAATTTATAGGCTCATAAGGAGATCCAACCATCTAATCAGCCCCGAATCAGATCTAAGGATCTTAAGAAAGGTTTTATAATTTTAGTCAGTAGGTATTGTAAAAACAAAGCCAACACAACAAGAATCAACTAAAACGGAGTTCTAATTATTTTTTGTGAATTAAATACTCCAATCTAGAGATTAAATCCTACACAGAAAATACTACTGCAAACTCGCAAAATTATTACAAAATTATTACAGATCTGTGTTCTACACAATTTTGTGAATCCAACTGTATATCATACGCAATTTTTGGCGAAGTGGTTTAATTTCTATGAATTTCGCAAGATTTGAATACAATCTGCCCAAATTAAACCCTATCTCTAACAGCTTGCGATAGGTGGCAGCTTCTGATTGGCCACCGCTAAGCGACACGCGCTGACGCGGACTGCCACGCGGTGCAGCGTGATTCGACGATACCCCTTCGCCGGGAAATCCAATCTGAACCACAGGTTTTACATCTAACGGGTGGGGGCGATGGCGGCGACTTACAGGCGGCGTCGATGGCGAGGAGAGGCAGACGATGGCGGTCCGGTGGCTCCCCGAGGCAGTGGAGTAGACGATGGCGTGTGGCTCCTCCTCGCGGTCTAATTCACGAGTCTGGTCTCCATGTTCCCTTCCTCGTCCAGCCGCAATGCTCCGCCGATCTCCGCGAACTCCGGCGAGGCGTCGGCGAGAAATCGAGCGCGATCTAGTGCTCTGTAGAAGGGGGGAAAAGGTCAGGGGGAAATAGTGAAGCATGGGGAGGACAACCAACAGCGAAAGAGGGTACGGGGTGACGCAAATCGTCGGAACCTCAACCTCCCCGAGCACGGCAACAACAAGAAAACGACAGCGGTTCAGCGGGGATTAGAGCTAGGGTTTTTCGAAGGGAAAAACGACGAGAGGGTCGGCTTTAAATAATCCAGAGACTTGGAAGAGGGGCCGGCCGAATCCATTGGGATTTGGGGTTATCCTGACGCGACAGGGAGCTGTGTTCGCCGCGGTCTCCGGGAGGAAGACGACGGGGGTGGGGCCCGGGTGTCGGCGTCTGCACGCTACGCGGGCCGCGTGAAGGCTGGGTGGAGTGGGCCGGCCCACGTGCTGTGCGACACTCACGGCCAGGCGCGTCGGTAGGTAGGTTGCGGGCTGGCCTAGCTGGCCCGCTTAGGTCAGTTAGGTTTTTTTTATTCTTTTCCTTTTACCAATTTTCTGTTTCACTAAAACTTTAATAACTTTGGCATTACGAGTCCAAATTTAGTGAAACTAGTTTCTAAATTCTTGTAATAATGAGGTGGTCCTCATAGAACCAAGAAAATTATTTTTATAAGGTTTTAGGAAGGCCAAGCATAGAAATCCCCTCCTTTCTCATATAGAGGAATTTTTTATTAGAGTTTTGTCATTGTTTGGTGGTAGGGTTTTATTGCAACTTTGATTGTATGATGCAAGGTGCAAGGATGATGCATTCTAGTAACATCTTAATATAAAAATCTGGGATGTACAATTAAAGACCTTCGTGGTCAGGCTGATCGTGCATTTGCAAGATCCGTAACCTCTAGGAGATTGGTTTAGCGATTGCGTTGGCACAACGTTGCTGCACGTTGTAGTCGGATCGTCAAGGTCAAACTCCACCAGATCGAATTATAACGTCTCATCGAAAGATAGGGCATCAATTTACTATCAAGTGGTATCAGATTTCAGGTTGCTCGGTGAGATATTACTGCTTTCATACTTTAGATTGGATCTGTTCTTCATACCTACAGGCCACAAAAAGCCAAAAAAAATATTATAGTTAGATCATCCCACCCATAAATAGTCTTAGCCATCACATTTTTCTTTTCAGTGCATTGCACCGTTGAGTTTTCGTCCGCATCATCGTGTCGGTTGCTGGTCCTGGTGTCTAGTTCCTTTAAAGTTTCGAGTTATATTTATAATTGTCACGCCGCCGTCGCACTGTTTCTGCCACTACCGCTTGTAGATTGCCTCCACTTTACCACTACCACCGCTTTCGCAGTCTAAATCCATCCATATATTAGTTTTGTTTTTGATGGTAGTCCTTTTGTGTAGCTTTTTCTCAATCTGAGTAGTCGTAGTTTGTGCCTATCGTCTGTTTTGATGGCGTTGTTGGAGTCCCTATACTGTTTCTAGACTGTTGTTCCTATTCTTGAGATCTAGTTTTTAACTTTTTTTTTTTGAGGGAAGATCTAGTTTTTAACTTGTTTTAGAGTTGTAGATCGGTTTAAATCGATAAAAAAAGAAAGAAGACCGATCAGATCTTGCTTGTACGTACGCGCGTGTGTACGTTTTAATAAACAAAAGAAAAAAAGGAACCGGATCGGCAGGGAGTTTCCTTACGTGAGCTTCCTCCTGTAAAAAAAACTCTGTACGTGAGGCTTCCTCTCGTTAAAAAAACAGACCGCGTAGCTCGCTCGACCACAGACCTGTCTGTGGCCCGTATGAGAAATCAAAATTTCCTGCCGAGCTTCTGCCATGGCCAGGATTTTGGTCCCTTTTGCTGCCGTGATAGAAAACAATTTTCCAGTTAATTTTATTTATTTATTTTTATAATGAATTGATATATACCTATTCTTTTGTGTCTTAATAAGATTTTCTTGGTGTCTAAAACTATCCTACGAGACTAGCTTGCTTAGTACTATCCTTGCACATTGCAACATGAACATTACACCTACATACATCATATTTTGAGCTCTTTTCAGAGTTGCATTTCCCCATTTATCTCCACCGTGTGTTTTCTCGGGGGTCTGTTAGTCTGTTATCATACGATCAGTGTTAGGATTTGTAAATTGGTGTTGTTAGCTATCCCAGCCAAGCTCCACCATATACCTTGCTGCTGCATATTGTTTATCTTGCCATGTATCGTGACTATGTTGGTGTTTTAGGTTCGCGTCTCTAGCATGATCTAACCTAGGACCAACATAGTACCGTCATTGAGTGTTTATTCATCTTGCATCGTTGTTTTGATCATTGCCCTTCATGTTGTATACCTCCTACAACTCCACATATTTCTACCCTGTGTCGTGTGACGTATCCAAGCAACCGTTTTGCTAATCTTCGGAGTTATTTGATACTGTTGGTTGCTGATCGCCACCTGCTGCATTGTAAGAACTTGTAATAATGTGATATATGCACTTATGTGAGCGATTTGTCACCACATCCTAGTAGTCAATAGGAACACATACTTGTGATTTTTTTCTTGTTTTCTACTAATCATGACAAGTTCTGGCGTTAGAATCTCTTGGGTTGCGACTATGGCGGGAGATGTGCCACCGGTTACCAAAATACAACGACCAACCCGAGAGGTCTACACACAGAAGAATACTCATGATCAGGTTCCCATTTCTATGCCATCATTTAATGGTTTTTATAAACCTGATTTATATATTGAATGGGAATTCAAGATGAACAATATATTTATTTTGCATAATGTTTCTAAAAACAACAAAGTAAAAGATGCAATTAGTACATTCAGTGGATTTTCTCATATTTGTTGGAATGAATATTGTTGGTTGTATCCTGAGTATATAACTACTACTTGGCATGATTTGAAACTTGCTATGCGACGTGAATTTGTTCCATCATATTATACACATGACATGCTTAGGAAACTACAACAATTAAATCAAGATAGTAACACTGTGAGAGAATATTATGATGTTCTAGAAACTACCGTATTGTATTCCTTTATAGAGAAAAGTGAAGATGAATTTATGGATAGATTTTGGAAAGGTTTAAACTATGACATCTAAGACATACTTGTGCATAAAGAATTTTATTCTGTCAATGGTATGTTTCGTTGTGCTTGCAAAGCTGAGCAGGAAATAAGGAGGCGTGTAGCCAACAAGCGCAAGAGGATGGTGAATGTTTCTGCTTCTTCGCGACCCGTGATTAAATTGTCTCGAGATGTTGATAAGTATCCTCCAACATTACCTCCATCATCTGAAATGATATTACAAGGTAATAGTAAAGGTAACGATTTTGTTCATGCACATGAGATTTATCAATGCCCTCTTGATCTAATTAGGCCATGTGTTGAGATGGCCAATGATTTGGACACACCGTTTTTTGTTGATGATTATGCTATTGGTTTATATATATCGTGTGATCAAACAATTGAGATGCCTACTATTTTGTGTGCATCTATAGATGAAACTAACTCTTCTAGTGGTCTGAGTGCACCTATTGTTGATTTGAATTCTTCTAGTGAGATGAGTGCACCCACTAAAATTAATGCTGCTGAAATTCAACCATGTGACTTGACAAATAAATCTGATTTGGACCCTTTAAATTTGGTTACTAATAGTGAAGTGTTGAATACACTGTCTCAGAATACAAACCGTGTTCATAGTGTTGAGAGTGGACCAACTAGCCTGAATATTATATCTGATTTGGACAATATATTGTTGGTTAGACATGATGGAGTGTTAGATAAATTTTATGTTGATACTTCTTTGTGGTCGATTACAATGGATCCTCCGAAGACCTTGACACATGCTAGAAATAGAGTTGCTGAAATCACATGTTTGAAGAGTGTTTACATCCCTGATTATACTTTTTATTTAGTTGGAGAATATGACGCCGACAATGTTTTTATGGTGCATAGGATTTGCATCACGTGTGATGAACTAGCTTCTTTGCGATAAGATGAATATGTACATATGCTTGATCATTTTTATATGACCTCCAACATTAGTATGAATTGTGAGCCGAACCTGGTTGCATGAATGCGCTTATGTAAGCATGTTGTAGCTTGTAGTTTGGAAAAAATGAATTTTTATTTACTAATGTTGGGGTGGTTTAATGATGAGCATTGTAAATTACAATATGATATTATGTGCCTCACTTATATTTGCAAATTGGGTTGCAGTACTTGTTTTCAAAACATGCCTAATAATCAAATGAATTGTTGTGTTGTCTGTTAATCCGAAACACTTACATGAACAATGTGAGAAGAGTTAAAACAAATGATAGATACATATATCATGTGTACAACTTGTCTCTTTTATTACCATGTTTACAGAATAAACATCGACGAGGACGACTTCATTTTCAATAAAGGGAGGATGATATGGACATGAATAGGCCAGATATAACCATAACTATTACTTCTGGCCATGTGTTTCAGGTGAATTGTAGTACTAATAATTTTATATATTATTATAGTATTGAAGAATGAGACACAACACATCTTGTTATTATATGCAGAATGATGGAGTTATACAAACCATGCATTAAGATGCGAGAGAAGATCTATACTCCACCAATGAGGCCATATAATACACACACATTACATGGAGAGACACACTTTGGAGAGGAATTTTAGATTGCGTCAAGGACGACATTAATTCAAAAAGGGGAGGATGATGAGGACATAACTGTAACATCCCAAAAATATTAATCAAGATTATCAAGTTCTAATCACCCAAGTTTAGGGTTAACAAAAACTTTTGTTATTAAAATCAATATGAATGCATGTGTGTATGTGATGAATGCATGATTGCTTGTATTGCCATGTATGATTGCTATGAATGGAAATGATTGGTTTAAAGATGAAAACAACATCATCTAAATCATTTCCAAGCAGAATCAAATCAAGAGAAATTTAAATATAAACATTATGAGCAAATGGTCATTTTGATCAAAGTTAACCACTAGACCACTTTGAGTGTTTCTAGTCCAAGTTTTCTAACAGAAACAAATCCAATTATTTTCACCCCTTGCTAGACCAAGTAAAAGTGAACCCAAGCCCGCTTTGCGAACCAATAGAAACATTTTGCAAATGTATTCAAATGACAATTCAAAATTGAATCAAGTGTAGGTACTAAGATCGCCATTTCTCAAAAACCACTCAAACCAGTTTACCTTGCCAAACCCAAGCAACCAGATACTACCAAGTATGTGACCAGAGCACCCACCAAATTTCACTCAAAAATTCAAAACTAAAGTCCATGTGGCCATTTTGTCAAACACTTGGTGAGCATAGTAAACCCTGCCTAACTATCATTGTTATGGATCAATGCTTTGTTCCCCCATTGCACCCAAATCTCTCCCCTTGTTTCCCCCAGTGACCACAGTGCATTGAACAAGCTTGAACTTTATCATTGCACCAGTGCTGAGCCAACCCGAGCCACCCTTGCCAGCCGATCATGGCCAGCATGCAGGAGCAACCGCCGCGCCCAATCACCATGTCCAGGAGGCAGCTGACCGTCCACCGCCACCCCTATCCAGCCCTCGCACGCAGCCAGGCCCTGGACCACAGAGAACACCCCACGCCCACTATCTGTGCGCCATGCCGAGAGCACGTTAGAGCGTCGCGCCTGACACGCACGTACACGTCGCGCCTCGCCTTCACCGCCCGTGCCTGCAATTACCGTGACACCAGCAACCCCTCATACATCCCCGTGCGTCGCCGCGCGACCCGTAGCCACTTTGAGTCGTCAAAATGGCCATCGGTGCCACTCAGAGAACTAACCCGTTCCGACCAACCTCAACATCCCCTTGCCGCGCCATTAAGTCCTTTAGCATCGCCAGGAGACCACGCACTGGCCTACACCCTCCGCCATTCCATTATCTCGCTGTACCATCGACCCAGATGAGCTCTGCCCATGCCGCACTGCCTCTCTCGCTCGGCTATAAAAGGAGGCCTCCCCAGCCTCAATTCGCCACACCATCTCACTCCCCACCTCTCATAGAACCTCCCACACCTCTCCCCGGATCAAGGCGAGCTCCGCATCGCCAGAATTTCACCGGAGCCCGCCACTGTACAAGGAGAAGGGAGCCGTTGATTGGAGCCTCCCCAGTAGCCTCCATGACCATCGTTCGAACCTCCGTCGTCGAAAACATCGTTCGCCCCCAACACCGACCCTAGCTGGATCCCTGGTGAGCCTCACACGACCCCCACCGCCGCGTTAGGGTTTAGACCTCGCCGGAGCTGTCCGTCGTCGACGATAAACCTCGGTCGTTAGATTAGATTCTAATCGTAGGGCCTGGATAGAAGGACAACGCTTCGCGTAATTAGAGTCGCTGACGGGTGGGATACCTCCTTTAAGTCAGCCCGGGCGCTGCGCTATGCATAGTGGGCCGGCCCAGTTAGTTCCCGCATGACCCAGTAGATTCAAATATAGATTTTTCAATTTAGTTCAAACTCTAGTTCTGTCAGTTGATTCAAAAATCGATTCAGAGAGATTCACTGAACCAAATTGCATGAAACCAATTTTGTTAGAAATGTATTGAAAATATTAATCCAAGACCGTTGGATTCAAACCATTTGAAATTATAGATAACCTATAGTAAAAATAACAAGGCAGAGACTTTTCTGCATTCAAACATTTTTCAAAAATCAACCATAAATGCTTTTGAGTTGATTCCAACTCTCAAAAATCACATTTGACAAGATCTTTCTAAATATGTAAAAATATCTAGGTTTACTTGCAGTAATAATTGACAAGTATTAAAATAATTCTCCATAGGCATTTCTAGTCACTTTAATTAATTAAAATAATAATGTGACACCTTATTAAATTGTGACACCACTTTAAATCACATTCCCCAGCATTAAAATATGTGGTGATTACATGTGTTAACATGATCCCATATTTTAAATTGGAGAATATTAAATCTTAAGTAGTTTTTCAATGAGTAGAAATTACTTCTCTAAAAATAAAATAAATAGGACTAATGCTTTAATCCTTGTGATGATTGTGATGATGCTAGATCATCAAGTGTGAACCTTTGTGTGCCAAATAGAAATAGTTAAGTATTGTTTGGTGATTGTGTACCTCGTATTTATTTATAGATGCTAGTACCGACCAAGGATACGAAGAGGAAGGAGACTACTACGAAGGAGAAGCAGAGGAGAACTTCAACCACTACACTACTCAAGGAAAGCTACTAACTATGCAAGACATCCTAGCAAGCTATCTAATGCAAGCTAATACTTGCAAGACCCACAATACCAATTAACCTATGCAATGCCTTAGGCATATTTGGTTATACCACTTTATTATACCAAATCCCAGTTTTACTTGCAAGCTTTATTCTTTTATTTCTTTATCAAAGTTCTTTATTACTTCTAGTTAGTATTTAGTGAGTTTTGGAAAGATATTATAGGTAGCATAAAGATCATAAAACTTGGCTAAGTTAGTTAGAACTAGATGTCATACTGAGGCATGAGATTAGATTTGGATAAGTCACACTTGATTAGCACCCCTCACTAGTGATTACCCTCAACCTTAGTGGCTAGTGCTAAGCATAAAACTTGATCACTTTAGATGGAAATACTTGGTGAAAATGATTATGAAAACCTTAGAATGATGAGTCATTCTAATGAAATGTTTTGGACATGTATTATGAACATCATATGATTTGATGATGAAAATGTTGAGGCATGAGCCTTATCCCTTTATAAAACAGATGGTTGGGTTCGGATGCGATACCATTCCAATTTTACCGTACAACCACAATACCCGAATTTGGGTAGGGCTTGACTGGAAGTTTATATATCTTAGTATGGGTTACCTTGTGGAAAGAGGATTGAGCTGAGGCTACCTTGTGATGATTGTCCACCTTTGCAGTTCCCAAGATGACAGATGGTCATGGTTGGGAGGCCAAAATCATAGGGGAGGTTCCTATACTAGGGTGTGTAATTGAAAGGTTAGGATTGATTATCCGCATATTGAGTATGGTGATTCATGATTGTTCCTGACCGATGAATTGAATGTTGTGGTGAAAGTTTACCACCTCTGCAGAGTGTCAAACTATTCGAATAGCCGCGTCCGCGGTTATGGACAGTTGGAGTGGCCATACTGTTCCGTCGTCAGATGTTTTCAAAATTACTTGTGAAATGAATCATGACTTTGACTTGACCACAATAGGGTTGTGAACATGAAAACTAAGTTCCCACTTAGGTGTTGTAAAACTTTAAACTAGTTTTATTTACTTCTAAACTCAGTTTGAGATAAACCTGCCTTTTTGCAAATAAACCTAGATCTTAGGATTCCTAATCAAACTACTTACTCCCTCCGTTTTTATTTACTTCGCGTTCTGAGATTAGTCAAAGTCAAACATTTTAAAGTTTGACCAAGAATATAGCAAAAATTATTAATAACTATAAGATCAAATGTATATAATATGAAAATATACTTTATGATAATTCTCATACTATAAATTTTATATTATAAATGTTAATATTTTTGTCTAAATAATTGGTCAAACTTTACAAAATTTGACCTTGACTAAACCCAGAATGCATAGTATTTGTGAACGGAGGGAGTACTTGTTAGTGATAGTTTGCGAGTACTTAAAGAGTACTCATGGCTTTGTATCTGGCTATTCCTATGGCCAGACTATGAAGAGGACTACCAGGATGATGGATCGCAGGAAGTCTATGACAACAAGGATCATCTTCCATCGTCAGCATTGCCTGTGACCCTGAAGATGGAGCTTCGCCCATGCTACCGTTATTATATTATTCCTCTGTGTTGATTGTATTAAGACTGGATCATGAGATCCTTTATTTGTAAGACCTTTATTATGGTTTGTAATGGATGATGAACTATGGTACCAATCTCTTATGTCTCGCAATATGGCAATCTTGGGATTGCGATGTATGGCATAACATGCATCTGTGATTAAAAATTCGGGTGTTGACAAGTTGGTATCAGAGCCATCCTGACCATAGGAGACCCTAGTTAGAATGGACGCTTGAATGAAAATCTTAGTTTAAAAACAAAAGAAGTGAGTATTTATGAAAACCTATTCTCATTCTTATCACTTAGATTATTTCATGAAAATTCATGTCCTTCAAAAATTCTTTCAAACTTACATAAAATTTGACACACTTGATCACTCTAACAACTTACTCATCCTATATTCTTATAGATGGAAGTGAAGTACAGCAAGTTCTACCAGTTGGGCAATGGAGGACAACTCATCTTTGAGCTCGATTTGGACCAACTCTCGGAACTTCTTGAGCACCCGCACCCCAAATTCTTCGGAGCACAGCTCAGCAAGGAGGAGAACTACAATGGCTGATTGTTGCCAATCTCAGAGGCAAGATAGAGGAAACCACCTTAGAGGGAATCCAATTCACCTTAAGAGAGAACAACTGGTTAAACGGACTCACCAGGGCTATGCAGGAAGCTCTTGCCCGTTTGTGTGGGCAAAGCATCAATCAGATCAAGGGTACTTGCTTTGAGTACTACCCAAGGCGTGATCCTATGGGACAGCCATTGGAGGTGCCACAACATCCCGAGCTGAAGCATCACGTAGATCATCTCAACTTCATGATGTATGACATGCAGAAGGAGTTGGACAACACCCGCACATACGCCAACCACAACTATGCCATTGCAGTCAAGAAGGACCAGACCCTCGCCATCCTTGCGAAGGAGCGCAAGGCCTTTTGCCGTCTACGTGACAAGAAGGATTGCATCATTGCTCGCCTTTGTCACAAAGTGTCAGACTTGGAGGAGACCATCCATGAGCGGGACATGCAACTTGAGGAGAGGGAGAATGCAGGGGAAGATATCTGTGGAGACCCTTACTCCTACCTCAGTGATGATTATGACTACCTAGAGGACCAAGCCATGGACTTCCACACTAATTATGATGATTCCGCCTTCATTGATGATGAAGACACCAATTCGAATGAGTAGTAGCACTTGAGAACTATCGTAGGTGTGAGTTGTATCCGGTCCCATTGTATCGTAGCTTCACAGAATGGTTCTTAAAACCATCTGTTACCTTAGTGTGGTGTGTGTTTGTATTGTGTGCTATGAATGAATGAAAAGCAAGTTGCTAGTTGGAAAAACCTGAGTCAAACTTCAAGTAAAAAAACTTTTAAAAAACAAATCCATAAAACTTAGAAATTTATGGTGGCCTTGGATGAATAAAGATCCTAAGTCCCTATTAGAGGCGTCGGCGAGAAATCGAGCGCGATCTAGTGCTCTGTAGAAGGGGGGAAAAGGTCAGGGGGAAATAGTGAAGCATGGGGAGGACAACCAACAGCGAAAGAGGGTACGGGGTGACGCAAATCGTCGGAACCTCAACCTCCCCGAGCACGGCAATAGCAAGAAAACGACAGCGGTTCAGCGGGGATTAGAGCTAGGGTTTTTCGAAGGGAAAAACGACGAGAGGGTCGGCTTTAAATAATCCAGAGACTTGGAAGAGGGGCCGGCCGAATCCATTGGGATTTGGGGTTATCCTGACGCGACAGGGAGCTGTGTTCGCCGCGGTCTCCGGGAGGAAGACGACGGGGGTGGGGCCCGGGTGTCGGCGTCTGCACGCTACGCGGGCCGCGTGAAGGCTGGGTGGAGTGGGCCGGCCCACGTGCTGTGCGACACTCACGACCAGGCGCGTCGGTAGGTAGGTTGCGGGCTGGCCTAGCTGGCCCGCTTAGGTCAGTTAGGTTTTTTTTATTCTTTTCCTTTTACCAATTTTCTGTTTCACTAAAACTTTAATAACTTTGGCATTACGAGTCCAAATTTAGTGAAACTAGTTTCTAAATTCTTGTAATAATGAGGTGGTCCTCATAGAACCAAGAAAATTATTTTTATAAGGTTTTAGGAAGGCCAAGCATAGAAATCCCCTCCTTTCTCATATAGAGGAATTTTTTATTAGAGTTTTGTCATTGTTTGGTGGTAGGGTTTTATTGCAACTTTGATTGTATGATGCAAGGTGCAAGGATGATGCATTCTAGTAACATCTTAATATAAAAATCTGGGATGTTACAATTAAAGACCTTCGTGGTCAGGCTGATCGTGCATTTGCAAGATCCGTAACCTCTAGGAGATTGGTTTAGCGATTGCGTTGGCACAACGTTGCTGCACGTTGTAGTCGGATCGTCAAGGTCAAACTCCACCAAATCGAATTATAACGTCTCATCGAAAGATAGGGCATCAATTTACTATCAAGTGGTATCAGATTTCAGGTTGCTCGGTGAGATATTACTGCTTTCATACTTTAGATTGGATCTGTTCTTCATACCTACAGGCCACAAAAAGCCAAAAAAAATATTATAGTTAGATCATCCCACCCATAAATAGTCTTAGCCATCACATTTTTCTTTTCAGTGCATTGCACCGTTGAGTTTTCGTCCGCATCATCGTGTCGGTTGCTGGTCCTAGTGTCTAGTTCCTTTAAAGTTTCGAGTTATATTTATAATTGTCACGCCGCCGCCGCACTGTTTCTGCCACTACCGCTTGTAGATCGCCTCCACTTTACCACTACCACCGCTTTCGCAGTCCAAATCCATCCATATATTAGTTTTGTTTTTGATGATAGTCCTTTTGTGTAGCTTTTTCTCAATCTGAGTAGTCGTAGTTTGTGTCTATGTTTCGTCTGTTTTGATGGCGTTGTTGGAGTCCCTATACTGTTTCTAGACTGTTGTTCCTATTCTTGAGATCTAGTTTTTAACTTTTTTTTTTTGATGGAAGATCTAGTTTTTAACTTGTTTTAGAGTTGTAGATCGGTTTAAATCGATAAAAAAAGAAAGAAGACCGATCAGATCTTGCTTGTACGTACGCGCGTGTGTACGTTTTAATAAACAAAAGAAAAAAAGGAACCGGATCGGCAGGGAGTTTCCTTACGTTAGCTTCCTCCTGTAAAAAAAACTCTGTACGTGAGGCTTCCTCTCGTTAAAAAAACAGACCGCGTAGCTCGCTCGACCACAGACCTGTCTGTGGCCCGTATGAGAAATCAAAATTTCCTGCCGAGCTTCTGCCATGGCCAGGATTTTGGTCCCTTTTGCTGCCGTGATAGAAAACAATTTTCCAGTTAATTTTATTTATTTATTTTTATAATGAATTGATATATACCTATTCTTTTGTGTCTTAATAAGATTTTCTTGGTGTCTAAAACTATCCTAAGAGACTAGCTTGCTTAGTACTATCCTTGCACATTGCAACATGAACATTACACCTACATACATCATATTTTGAGCTCTTTTCAGAGTTGCATTTCCCCATTTATCTCCACCGTGTGTTTTCTCGGGGGTCTGTTAGTCTGTTATCATACGATCAGTGTTAGGATTTGTAAATTGGTGTTGTTAGCTATCCCAGCCAAGCTCCACCATATACCTTGCTGCTGCATATTGTTTATCTTGCCATGTATCGTGACTATGTTGGTGTTTTAGGTTCGCGTCTCTAGCATGATCTAACCTAGGACCAACATAGTACCGTCATTGAGTGTTTATTCATCTTGCATCGTTGTTTTGATCATTGCCCTTCATGTTGTATACCTCCTACAACTCCACATATTTCTACCCTGTGTCGTGTGACGTATCCAAGCAACCGCTTTGCTAATCTTCGGAGTTATTTGATACTGTTGGTTGCTGATCGCCACCTGCTGCATTGTAAGAACTTGTAATAATGTGATATATGCACTTATGTAAGCGATTTGTCACCACATCCTAGTAGTCAATAGGAACACATACTTGTGATTTTTTTCTTGTTTTCTACTAATCATGACAAGTTCTGGCGTTAGAATCTCTTGGGTTGCGACTATGGCGGGAGATGTGCCACCGGTTACCAAAATACAACGACCAACCCGAGAGGTCTACACACAGAAGAATACTCATGATCAGGTTCCCATTTCTATGCCATCATTTAATGGTTTTTATAAACCTGATTTATATATTGAATGGGAATTCAAGATGAACAATATATTTATTTTGCATAATGTTTCTAAAAACAACAAAGTAAAAGATGCAATTAGTACATTCAGTGGATTTTCTCATATTTGTTGGAATGAATATTGTTGGTATATAACTACTACTTGGCATGATTTGAAACTTGCTATGCGACGTGAATTTGTTCCATCATATTATACACATGACATGCTTAGGAAACTACAACAATTAAATCAAGATAGTAACACTGTGAGAGAATATTATGATGTTCTACAAACTACCGTATTGTATTCCTTTATAGAGAAAAGTGAAGCTGAATTTATGGATAGATTTTGGAAAGGTTTAAACTATGACATCTAAGACATACTTGTGCATAAAGAATTTTATTCTGTCAATGGTATGTTTCGTTGTGCTTGCAAAGCTGAGCAGGAAATAAGGAGGCGTGTAGCCAACAAGCGCAAGAGGATGGTGAATGTTTCTGCTTCTTCGCGACCCGTGATTAAATTGTCTCGAGATGTTGATAAGTATCCTCCAACATTACCTCCATCATCTGAAATGATATTACAAGGTAATAGTAAAGGTAACGATTTTGTTCATGCACATGAGATTTATCAATGCCCTCTTGATCTAATTAGGCCATGTGTTGAGATGGCCAATGATTTGGACACACCGTTTTTTGTTGATGATTATGCTATTGGTTTATATATATCGTGTGATCAAACAATTGAGATGCCTACTATTTTGTGTGCATCTATAGATGAAACTAACTCTTCTAGTGGTCTGAGTGCACCTATTGTTGATTTGAATTCTTCTAGTGAGATGAGTGCACCCACTAAAATTAATGCTGCTGAAATTCAACCATGTGACTTGACAAATAAATCTGATTTGGACCCTTTAAATTTGGTTACTAATAGTGAAGTGTTGAATACACTGTCTCAGAATACAAACCGTGTTCATAGTGTTGAGAGTGGACCAACTAGCCTGAATATTATATCTGATTTGGACAATATATTGTTGGTTAGACATGATGGAGTGTTAGATAAATTTTATGTTGATACTTCTTTGTGGTCGATTACAATGGATCCTCCGAAGACCTTGACACATGCTAGAAATAGAGTTGCTGAAATCACATGTTTGAAGAGTGTTTACATCCCTGATTATACTTTTTATTTAGTTGGAGAATATGACGCCGACAATGTTTTTATGGTGCATAGGATTTGCATCACGTGTGATGAACTAGCTTCTTTGCGATAAGATGAATATGTACATATGCTTGATCATTTTTATATGACCTCCAACATTAGTATGAATTGTGAGCCGAACCTGGTTGCATGAATGCGCTTATGTAAGCATGTTGTAGCTTGTAGTTTGGAAAAAATGAATTTTTATTTACTAATGTTGGGGTGGTTTAATGATGAGCATTGTAAATTACAATATGATATTATGTGCCTCACTTATATTTGCAAATTGGGTTGCAGTACTTGTTTTCAAAACATGCCTAATAATCAAATGAATTGTTGTGTTGTCTGTTAATCCGAAACACTTACATGAACAATGTGAGAAGAGTTAAAACAAATGATAGATACATATACCATGTGTACAACTTGTCTCTTTTATTACCATGTTTACAGAATAAACATCGACGAGGACGACTTCATTTTCAATAAAGGGAGGATGATATGGACATGAATAGGCCAGATATAACCATAACTATTACTTCTGGCCATGTGTTTCAGGTGAATTGTAGTAAAAGTGAAAGTGAACCCAATCCCGCTTTGCGAACCAATAGAAACATTTTGCAAATGTATTCAAATGACAATTCAAAATTGAATCAAGTGTAGGTACTAAGATCGCCATTTATCAAAAACCACTCAAACCAGTTTACCTTGCCAAACCCAAGCAACCAGATACTACCAAGTATGTGACCAGAGCACCCACCAAATTTCACTCAAAAATTCAAAACTAAAGTCCATGTGGCCATTTTGTCAAACACTTGGTGAGCATAGTAAACCCTGCCTAACTATCACTGTTTTGGATCAATGCTTTGTTCCCCCATTGCACCCAAATCTCTCCCCTTGTTTCCCCCAGTGACCACAGTGCATTGAACAAGCTTGAACTTTATCATTGCACCAGTGCTGAGCCAACCCGAGCCACCCTTGCCAGCCGATCATGGCCAGCATGCAGGAGCAACCGCCGCGCCCATTCACCATGTCCAGGAGGCAGCTGACCGTCCACCGCCACCCCTATCCAGCCCTCGCACGCAGCCAGGCCCTGGACCACAGAGAACACCCCACGCCCACTATCTGTGCGCCATGCCGAGAGCACGTTAGAGCGTCGCGCCTGACACGCACGTACACGTCGCGCCTCGCCTTCATCGCCCGTGCCTGCAATTACCGTGACACCAGCAACCCCTCATACATCCCCGTGCGTCGCCGCGCGACCCGTAGCCACTTTGAGTCGTCAAAATGGCCATCGGTGCCGCTCAGAGAACTAACCCGTTCCGACCAACCTCAACATCCCCTTGCCGCGCCATTAAGTCCTTTAGCATCGCCAGGATACCACGGACTGGCCTACACCCTCCGCCATTCCATTATCTCGCTGTACCATCGACCCAAATGAGCTCTACCCATGCCGCACTGCCTCTCTCGCTCGGCTATAAAAGGAGGCCTCCCCAGCCTCAATTCGCCACACCATCTCACTCCCCACCTCTCATAGAACCTCCCACACCTCTCCCCGGAGCAAGGCGAGCTCCGCATCGCCAGAATTTCACCGGAGCCCGCCACTGTACAAGGAGAAGGGAGCCGTTGATTGGAGCCTCCCCAGTAGCCTCCATGACCATCGTTCGAACCTCCGTCGTCGAAGACATCGTTCGCCCCCAACACCGACCCTAGCTGGATCCCTAGTGAGCCTCACACGACCCCCACCACCGCGTTAGGGTTTAGACCTCGCCGGAGCTGTCCGTCGTCGACGATAAACCTCGGTCGTTAGATTAGATTCTAATCGTAGGGCCTGGATAGAAGGACAACGCTTCGCGTAATTAGAGTCGCTGACGGGTGGGATACCTCCTTTAAGTCAGCCCGGGCGCTGCGCTATGCACAGTGGGCTGGCCCAGTTAGTTCCCGCGTGACCCAGTAGATTCAAATATAGATTTTTCAATTTAGTTCAAACTCTAGTTCTGTCAGTTGATTCAAAAATCGATTCAGAGAGATTCACTGAACCAAATTGCATGAAACCAATTTTGTTAGAAATGTATTGAAAATATTAATCCAAGACCGTTGGATTCAAACCATTTGAAATTATAGATAACCTATAGTAAAAATAACAAGGCAGAGACTTTTCTGCATTCAAACATTTTTCAAAAATCAACCATAAATGCTTTTGAGTTGATTCCAACTCTCAAAAATCACATTTGACAAGATCTTTCTAAATATGTAAAAATATCTAGGTTTACTTGCAGTAATAATTGACAAGTATTAAAATAATTCCCCATAGGCATTTCTAGTCACTTTAATTAATTAAAATAATAATGTGACACCTTATTAAATTGTGACACCACTTTAAATCACATTCCCAAGCATTAAAATATGTGGTGATTACATGTGTTAACATGATCCCATATTTTAAATTGGAGAATATTAAATCTTAAGTAGTTTTTCAATGAGTAGAAATTACTTCTCTAAAAATAAAATAAATAGGACTAATGCTTTAATCCTTGTGATGATTGTGATGATGCTAGATCATCAAGTGTGAACCTTTGTGTGCCAAATAGAAATAGTTAAGTATTGTTTGGTGATTGTGTACCTCGTATTTATTTATAGATGCTAGTACCGACCAAGGATACGAAGAGGAAGGAGACTACTACGAAGAAGAAGCAGAGGAGAACTTCAACCACTACACTACTCAAGGAAAGCTACTAACTATGCAAGACATCCTAGCAAGCTATCTAATGCAAGCTAATACTTGCAAGACCCACAATACCAATTAACTTATGCAATGCCTTAGGCATATTTGGTTATACCACTTTATTATACCAAATCCCAGTTTTACTTGCAAGCTTTATTCTTTTATTTCTTTATCAAAGTTCTTTATTACTTCTAGTTAGTATTTAGTGAGTTTTGGAAAGATATTATAGGTAGCTGTGGCATCCCGCAAAAACCACTACTAGAAAATCGCGTTGTTTTGTGCATTGCATCGTCATCATCATGTGTTGTTTGTCTAGAACTATTTTCGCAAAGCCCGTTTTGTTTTATAAAACGCCCCATCTTTAATCAAATATCAAACCCCGGGTTTCCGGATGATTTTTTGTTTGTCTGCTGTCGGTTTGCAAACGGTGTTTGTAAAACAAATAAAAATATTTATTATTTTAGCGGGGGCAGTCGAACGGGCCGTTTCGACCCGAACGACCACCCCCAGGAATTTACAAACGGTCCACCCCTTAATCCTAAAGCTACCAGTTAATCTACCCAAACCCCCCCTCCACATCACCACACCCAATCCCCACCTGCCACATCGCCCTGTCCACCACCCCCACCCAACCAGAGACCGCCACTTGGCTCACCACCTAACCCCTACTCTCTTCTCCCTTCACCTCACACTCAACTCCCCTGCCCCCGCCACACACGACGCACACACGCACGCATCGATCCCCACGCCGCCCCCGCGGCCCCACCCCTGTCGGCCTCCTCTCACGCCTCTCCCCACCAGCTCCTTCTTCCTCCCCACCGCTCACCCGCCCGTGCCCCGATCCCGTCCTCCTCTCGCCGCGCACGGAGCTCCCCCTCGCTCCGCATCGCCGTCCGCCTCCTCGGCCCCGGCCCGACCTCGCCGTCGCCCATGAACCCTCCACGGCGCCGCCCAGTGCCCCGAGCCCGCGCCCTCCCCGAGCCGCGTCAACCGCCGCCCCAGCGCCTGCCCTGCCTCGACCGCGCCCCGCCTCCACCTCTCTGGTCTCCGGCCCCGAGCTCCGCTCCCCCCTGTCGCCGACCTTCGCCACCCCATCGCCGGCGCGCGACCTCGCACCGCCCCGCCTCTACAGCGCGCCTGTTCCCTGTCCACACGCGAGCCCGCCCGCGAGCCCTTCCCCAAGCCGCCCCGAGCAGAGCCTCGCCGGACCCCGCCGGCCCCGGCTGCCTCTGCGCCGCCCTGTCGCCTTCCCCGACCCTCCCCGCCGGTAGCCTCCGCCAAGCTCGTCGGCGCCTCGCCCCGTGCCCGACCGCCGCCGCCTAGTCTTCCCCGAGCGTCGCCGGAGCCCTGCAGCCGCGCCGTCCCCAAGCCCAGTGTCGCGTGAGCACCAACCCGGCGTGGCCCTGACCGCCCCTACCGGCTCGCGACACCGCCATGTTCCTCCTGCACATCGCCACCGCCTGGGAGTTTCACCTTGGCCTCGGTGTGCCTGCTTTTGCACCGTGCAGTAAGGGCACGTCAAGACCGACCACAACTGCTCTAGTTGGTTTTGGCTTTGGCTACTTCTGCCCCGGTGTTTTACATCGATGAAAGACGGACGACGAATACTCTGCAAGGGAACGCCAAAACGCCCACATGAAACCCGAAGACCACCGACAAGACCTCCGTCCTGGACTCCAAGATCTGCCTCCCGGACATCGAGCGCCAAGACCGCCTCTTCGTTTCCGAAGCGGTTCCCGGACCCAAAGACGTCGAGACCCCCGACCCGAAGACGCCGGGCGCGCTAAGTTCTTCGACCCGAGACCCCGGGGCGACTAGTACTTCATCCCGAACGCCACGGCCGTCGACATGACCCGAAGACGGTAGATGCGACCAGCACTTCCCTCGGACGCCAAGACCGACTCGACGGTGCGGACCCGACAAGATCCTCGCAACGACAAGAACGGCACCGACCCAGGGCGAATCCGCTGTCCCGACGTCGGGACAAGTCCTCCCTCCCGGAACGCCAAGATCTTCGTAACGACAAGACCGCCAACATGAACCGAAGACACGGACGCGACAAGAACTACCCAGTAATCCGAGAACGCTCCCGCCGAGACGAACCCGTCGAACCCTGGACCCTGAGATCGACCCCGAACCCCGGAACCCCAAGATCGTCGAGCCCCCCCAATGTGTGACCTTTTACCCGAAAACCCTATTTTTATAATATAATAACAACTTGTTGCTTATTGAATTGTCATACTCGCATGCATATTTGTCATGTGGTTTGGGGCCTTATGCCGATTCACCATATAATTAAATATGGGGCCCATATGCGGGCAAATCTAGTCTCATATTGGCCTCATTTAAATTGATGTAGCGAACCGGTACTATATTTTGGCCATGTTAAAACAACATTTAAATTGCGGGGGTTCTAAATAACTTGAACCACCTAATTAATTGTCGGGACCCCGGTTCCGCTTAATATGACCTAATTGCATCGCACCTTTGCCATGTCATGCATCATACATGCATCATGCCGATCTTCTGCCGTTGTATTAAATATTGCATCCGGTGTTTCTTCTAGTGATTTGCTTCTTCGCGGATAAGGCCGTTGAGTTGATGCGAGTGTCGACCCGATCTTCGGTTGAACCTTCGACAATGTTTTCAGGCGAGCATCTCCCCCTTTCTACCTATCTTACTTTCATAGTATTTATTCCCTCCTGTTGATCTATTGCTATCTGTGTTGCGATGCTCTAGTTTCCGTACCCCTTGACATTACTTGCAGCCTCATATTGCCTTGGACACATCCTATTACCTGTTGTTTGGTAGATAGTTGGACTTGCGCGTCGTAGTCGCTTGCTCAAGTGCTGTTGCGTGTCGTCAAGTGCCACAGTTGTTGATGTATTGCCGCATGTTGTGGAAGGAGATGATCATAGTTTTATTCATCGTTCACTTTAATTCCCGTTTAACAACTAAAATTGAAGTAAGCAGAGGCATCGGTGGGTGATAGATAATATTTGGTTTCCGAACGCCCACTTGTGTCCCGTAGGACCCCGAGTACTTGATACCTATTCCTTGATTTATCGCGCTATCCACATCCGGGAGGTATATGGGACCCCCCTTAGCCAGAGCTTGATTCAGTCTTATTTCTTGGGGCCACAACTAGTTTGAGGTTTTATTTACTATCCTGTACCTATGCCATGCTTTACTGCTTTATTTACGATTGTGTGAGGAGCACGCTGTACTGTTTTGGAAGCGGAGTGTTTTCGCGGTATCGACAGTCCCTGTTTGGGGATTTGCTGTCGTTTACAGCCATTGTCGCAAACCTTGAGTCCGTCTCGGAGCTTGCTTACTTCGTTGCGGGTGTACTCCAAGGGGTGGCCCCCTGAAATATTTCTGAATCCTGTGATTGCTTTGTCGTGAAGGCCTCGTTGGGTTTTAATTTGGTTTTTCCGAGGTTGATCGAGTGTGTGTTGCTATTGGTGCACCCCGGCCGGGTAAAACTTTCTGAAAGCCGTGTCCGCGGTTATGGACGACTTGGAGCACAATATCTCGACCATAGACAAGCATAACTAAAGTTATTGCTATAAATTTGACTTTATAATGACTAGTAATCAGCTTCACTATAATGGAATGGCTAATTAATACTGCCCACAATTGCTTGTTTGGAGTGTCGCTTGCGACCATTGTACCTGACTAGTAAGTATTGCAACTACAACGGAATGGCTGAATAAAAGTACCAACAACTGCTGGGTTTTTGGGTTATCTCATGCTATTTGTATCTGACTAGTAAGTGTTGCAACTATCACGGAATGGTTAACTAAAAGTTCCCACTGCTTATTTTATCAGGATGATTATCTATACCTGACTAGTAATTGCTGCAACGATAACTGAATAAATAAAAATGCCAACTGTGTGAGTTCCTCGGTTGACTTCCTCGTTTGGTCGCGAGGGGGAAACGCCAGGATGGGTTTGTTTGGTGTTAGCTCCAGGTTGGATCCGAGTAGGTCATTCTTACCCCTCTCTTAAATCCGACAGTTGTATCGAGTCTCTATAGGTTGTCTAGTGCATGCTGCCGCTGCCGCTTCAGTCCACCATACCTATGTAGGCGAGGACCGCCGAATTCTAGTCTCGCCGTGTACTGGCCTCAGTACTAACGCTCCTCTTTTTCCTTTGCCCTTTGTCGGCACCCCTTTTGTTTAAGCAGGTTTTGAGATCGACGTTGTTAGCAGGGTTACCCTTCCGGCTTGGCCTGGGCAGGGTTATGGACGCCATTGGTTATTCTTCAGGGCTCTTAGCCCCATTTGCATCTTGTCCGTAGTTGGACGCACTCTCGTTTTCAAGGTGATTTGGATCTTGTATATTATATCTGTATTCTTGACTCTTTGAGTCGCTGTTGTATATATCTGTTCTGTGGGTCCCCTCGCGGACTGTTGTGTAATGTTATTACTTCGTTTTCCACCCGCACGAAAGTGCCTGGTGGGCACCTTTGAATCGTTTCTATGCGGGTTTGGCGGGTTTCGCTAAAACTTGCATAGGTCCGATTCTGAGGGTGTTACAGAGTGGTATCAGAGCTTAGCAGTTGCGATACCCCACAAGTCCAGCCTGTAGGATAACCTAGCTAACGGCCGAAGTAGAGTGTCAAAACTATTTTTGCAAAATCGGTTGGATAGTTCTGATTAGGTCTGATTTTACTCCTTACCCCTCTGCTATTCTCCTCTTACCCCTACGTGTTTCGAATCCGCTCTCGTCTCTTTCTTCGAGTCCAGGATTTCTCGTGGTTGGGTTTTCCGTCGTACCTTCAGGGTATCGCTTCCTTCTTCGATAACGGTGTTCTACCATCCGGTGTTCAAGCTGCCTAAGGAATCCGTCTGCTGTGGTACCGTTCTTTGTTCCTTGTTTGTGCCTTCTGGTGTTTTCTGACGCGACGACATCACCTACGCCAGATCCGATGCAGAGTCTGCATCACTCCTTTGTTTCCGAACCTCGCTTGTCGAGATCTTCAGTCTGATTCCGAGAATGGCTGCACGCTTTTCCATTGATTGTGCGGAGTAATAGTTTGGGTGCGTGATGGATTGGCCCCCATGCCGACTACCCTTTCTATTCGCTTCTGTACATTGAAGTGGACGAGAATGCATCGGTTCCCTCTTTCCATCGAAGTTAGAGGTGGCTTTATTTGTCGATACCTCTACCTTCGACCTTTTGTTCCCGGAGTGTTCTCTCGATGATCACGGACAACGACCTCTTGTTAGTGGTGTCGCGAGGATCTACACGAAGCGCGAAGGATCAGACCGCCGACCTTCTTCCCGGTACCATGAGGCGGATCTCGAGGGCGAGATCCATTGTTAGTGGTGTCGAATTGTGGCATCCCGCAAAAACCACTACTAGAAAATCGCGTTGTTTTGTGCATTGCATCGTCATCATCATGTGTTGTTTGTCTAGAACTATTTTCGCAAAGCCCGTTTTGTTTTATAAAACGCCCCATCTTTAATCAAATATCAAACCTCGGGTCTCCGGATGATTTTTGTTTGTCTGCTGTCGGTTTGCAAACGGTGTTTGTAAAACAAATAAAAATATTTATTATTTTAGCGGGGGCAGTCGAACGGGCCGTTTCGACCCGAACGACCACCCCCAGGAATTTACAAACGGTCCACCCCTTAATCCTAAAGCTACCAGTTAATCTACCCAAACCCCCCCTCCACATCACCCCACCCAATCCCCACCTGCCACATCGCCCTGTCCACCACCCCCACCCAACCAGAGACCGCCACTTGGCTCACAACCTAACCCCTACTCTCTTCTCCCTTCACCTCACACTCAACTCCCCTGCCCCCACCACACACGACGCACACACGCACGCATCGATCCCCACGCCGCCCCCGCGGCCCCACCCCTGTCGGCCTCCTCTCACGCCTCTCCCCACCAGCTCCTTCTTCCTCCCCACCGCTCACCCGCCCGTGCCCCGATCCCGTCCTCCTCTCGCCGCGCAGGGAGCTCCCCCTCGCTCCGCATCGCCGTCCGCCTCCTCGGCCCCGGCCCGACCTCGCCGTCGCCCATGAACCCTCCCCGGCGCCGCCCAGTGCCCCGAGCCCGCGCCCTCCCCGAGCCGCGTCAACCGCCGCCCCAGTGCCTGCCCTGCCTCGACCGCGCCCCGCCTCCACCTCTCTGGTCTCCGGCCCCGAGCTCCGCTCCCCCCTGTCGCCGACCTTCGCCACCCCATCGCCGGCGCGCGACCTCGCCCCGCCCCGCCTCTACAGCGCGCCTGTTCCCTGTCCACACGCGAGCCCGCCCGCGAGCCCTTCCCCAAGCCGCCCCGAGCAGAGCCTCGCCGGACCCCGCCGGCCCCGGCCGCCTCTGCGCCGCCCTGTCGCCTTCCCCGACCCTCCCCGCCGGTAGCCTCCGCCAAGCTCGTCGGCGCCTCGCCCCGTGCCCGACCGCCGCCGCCTAGTCTTCCCCGAGCGTCGCCGGAGCCCTGCAGCCGCGCCGTCCCCAAGCCCAGCGTCGCGTGAGCACCAACCCGGCGTGGCCCTGACCGCCCCTACCGGCTCGCGACACCGCCATGTTCCTCCTGCACATCGCCACCGCCTGGGAGTTTCACCTTGGCCTCGGTGTGCCTGCTTTTGCACCGTGCAGTAAGGGCACGTCAAGACCGACCACAACTGCTCTAGTTGGTTTTGGCTTTGGCTACTTCTGCCCCGGTGTTTTACATCGATGAAAGACGGACGACGAATACTCTGCAAGGGAACGCCAAAACGCCCACATGAAACCCGAAGACCACCGACAAGACCTCCGTCCTGGACTCCAAGATCTGCCTCCCGGACATCGAGCGCCAAGACCGCCTCTTGGTTTCCGAAGCGGTTCCCGGACCCAAAGACGTCGAGACCCCCGACCCGAAGACGCCGGGCGCGCTAAGTTCTTCGACCCGAGACCCCGGGGCGACTAGTACTTCATCCCGAACGCCACGGCCGTCGACATGACCCGAAGACGGTAGATGCGACCAGCACTTCCCTCGGACGCCAAGACCGACTCGACGGTGCGGACCCGACAAGATCCTCGCAACGACAAGAACGGCACCGACCCAGGGCGAATCCGCTGTCCCAACGTCGGGCCAAGTCCTCCCTCCCGGAACGCCAAGATCTTCGTAACGACAAGACCGCCAACATGAACCGAAGACACGGACGCGACAAGAACTACCCAGTAATCCGAGAACGCTCCCGCCGAGACGAACCCGTCGAACCCTGGACCCTGAGATCGACCCCGAACCCCGGAACCCCAAGATCGTCGAGCCCCCCCAATGTGTGACCTTTTACCCGAAAACCCTATTTTTATAATATAATAACAACTTGTTGCTTATTGAATTGTCATACTCGCATGCATATTTGTCATGTGGTTTGGGGCCTTATGCCGATTCACCATATAATTAAATATGGGGCCCATATGCGGGCAAATCTAGTCTCATATTGGCCTCATTTAAATTGATGTAGCGAACCGGTACTATATTTTGGCCATGTTAAAACAACATTTAAATTGCGGTGGTTCTAAATAACTTGAACCACCTAATTAATTGTCGGGACCCCGGTTCCTCTTAATATGACCTAATTGCATCGCACCTTTGCCATGTCATGCATCATACATGCATCATGCCGATCTTCTGCCGTTGTATTAAATATTGCATCCGGTGTTTCTTCTAGTGATTTGCTTCTTCGCGGATAAGACCGTTGAGTTGATGCGAGTGTCGACCCGATCTTCGGTTGAACCTTCGACAATGTTTTCAGGCGAGCATCTCCCCCTTTCTACCTATCTTACTTTCATAGTATTTATTCCCTCCTGTTGATCTATTGCTATCTGTGTTGCGATGCTCTAGTTTCCGTACCCCTTGACATTACTTGCAGCCTCATATTGCCTTGGACACATCCTATTACCTGTTGTTTGGTAGATAGTTGGACTTGCGCGTCGTAGTCGCTTGCTCAAGTGCTGTTGCGTGTCGTCAAGTGCCACAGTTGTTGATGTATTGCCGCATGTTGTGGAAGGAGATGATCATAGTTTTATTCATCGTTCACTTTAATTCCCGTTTAACAACTAAAATTGAAGTAAGCAGAGTCATCGGTGGGTGATAGATAATATTTGGTTTCCGAACGCCCACTTGTGTCCCGTAGGACCCCGAGTACTTGATACCTGTTCCTTGATTTATCGCGCTATCCACATCCGGGAGGTATATGGGACCCCCCTTCGCCAGAGCTTGATTCAGTCTTATTTCTTGGGGCCACAACTAGTTTGAGGTTTTATTTACTATCCTGTACCTATGCCATGCTTTACTGCTTTATTTACGATTGTGTGAGGAGCACGCTGTACTGTTTTGGAAGCGGAGTGTTTTCGCGGTATCTACAGTCCCCGTTTGGGGATTTGCTGTCGTTTACAGCCATTGTCGCAAACCTTGAGTCCGTCTCGGAGCTTGCTTACTTCGTTGCGGGTGTACTCCAAGGGGTGGCCCCCTGAAATATTTCTGAATCCTGTGATTGCTTTGTCGTGAAGGCCTCGTTGGGTTTTAATTTGGTTTTTCCGAGGTTGATCGAGTGTGTGTTGCTATTGGTGCACCCCGGCCGGGTAAAACTTTCTGAAAGCCGTGTCCGCGGTTATGGACGACTTGGAGCACAGTATCTCGACCATAGACAAGCATAACTAAAGTTATTGCTATAAATTTGACTTTATAATGACTAGTAATCAGCTTCACTATAATGGAATGGCTAATTAATACTGCCCACAATTGCTTGTTTGGAGTGTCGCTTGCGACCATTGTACCTGACTAGTAAGTATTGCAACTACAACGGAATGGCTGAATAAAAGTACCAACAACTGCTGGGTTTTTGGGTTATCTCATGCTATTTGTATCTGACTAGTAAGTGTTGCAACTATCACGGAATGGTTAACTAAAAGTGCCCACTGCTTATTTTATCAGGATGATTATCTATACCTGACTAGTAATTGCTGCAACGATAACTGAATAAATAAAAATGCCAACTGTGTGAGTTCCTCGGTTGACTTCCTCGTTTGGTCGCGAGGGGGAAACGCCAGGATGGGTTTGTTTGGTGTTAGCTCCAGGTTGGATCCGAGTAGGTCATTCTTACCCCTCTCTTAAATCCGACAGTTGTATCGAGTCTCTATAGGTTGTCTAGTGCATGCTGCCGCTGCCGCTTCAGTCCACCATACCTATGTAGGCGAGGACCGCCGAATTCTAGTCTCGCCGTGTACTGGCCTCAGTACTAACGCTCCTCTTTTTCCTTTGCCCTTTGTCGGCACCCCTTTTGTTTAAGCAGGTTTTGAGATCGACGTCGTTAGCAGGGTTACCCTTCCGGCTTGGCCTGGGCAGGGTTATGGACGCCATTGGTTATTCTTCAGGGCTCTTAGCCCCATTTGCATCTTGTCCGTAGTTGGACGCACTCTCGTTTTCAAGGTGATTTGGATCTTGTATATTATATATGTATTCTTGACTCTTTGAGTCGCTGTTGTATATATCTGTTCTGTGGGTCCCCTCGCGGACTGTTGTGTAATGTTATTACTTCGTTTTCCACCCGCACGAAAGTGCCTGGTGGGCACCTTTGAATCGTTTCTATGCGGGTTTGGCGGGTTTCGCTAAAACTTGCATAGGTCCGATTCTGAGGGTGTTACAGTAGCATAAAGATCATAAAACTTGGCTAAGTTAGTTAGAACTAGATGTCATACTGAGGCATGAGATTAGATTTGGATAAGTCACACTTGATTAGCACCCCTCACTAGTGATTACCCTCAACCTTAGTGGCTAGTGCTAAGCATAAAACTTGATCACTTTAGATGGAAATACTTGGTGAAAATGATTATGAAAACCTTAGAATGATGAGTCATTCTAATGAAATGTTTTGGACATGTATTATGAACATCATATGATTTGATGATGAAAATGTTGAGGCATGAGCCTTATCCCTTTATAAAACATATGGTTGGGTTCAGATGCGATACCATTCCAATTTTACCGTACAACCACAATACCCGAATTTGGGTAGGGCTTGACTGGAAGTTTATATATCTTAGTATGGGTTCCCCTGTGGAAAGAGGATTGAGCTGAGGCTACCTTGTGATGATTGTCCACCTTTGCAGTTCCCAAGATGACAGATGGTCATGGTTGGGAGGCCAAAATCATAGGGGAGGTTCCTATACTAGGGTGTGTAATTGAAAGGTTAGGATTGATTATCCGCATATTGAGTATGGTGATTCATGATTGTTCCTGACCGATGAATTGAATGTTGTGGTGAAAGTTTACCACCTCTGCAGAGTGTCAAACTATTCGAATAGCCGCGTCCGCGGTTATGGACAGTTGGAGTGGCCATACTGTTCCGTCGTCAGATGTTTTCAAAATTACTTGTGAAATGAATCATGACTTTGACTTGACCACAATAGGGTTGTGAACATGAAAACTAAGTTCCCACTTAGGTGTTGTAAAACTTTAAACTAGTTTTATTTACTTCTAAACTCAGTTTGAGATAAACCTGCCTTTTTGCAAATAAACCTAGATCTTAGGATTCCTAATCAAACTACTTACTCCCTCCATTTTTAGTTACTTCGCGTTCTGAGATTAGTCAAAGTCAAACATTTTAAAGTTTGACCAAGAATATAGAAAAAATTATTAATAACTATAAGATCAAATGTATATAGTATGAAAATATACTTTATGATAATTCTCATACTATAAATTTTATATTATAAATGTTAATATTTTTGTCTAAATAATTGGTCAAACTTTACAAAATTTGACCTTGACTAAACCCAGAATGCATAGTATTTGTGAACGGAGGGAGTACTTGTTAGTGATAGTTTGCGAGTACTTAAAGAGTACTCATGGCTTTGTCCCTGGCTATTCCTATGGCCAGACTATGAAGAGGACTACCAGGATGATGGATCGCAGGAAGTCTATGACAACAAGGATCATCTTCCATCGTCAGCATTGCCTGTGACCCTGAAGATGGAGCTTCGCCCATGCTACCGTTATTATATTATTCCGCTGTGTTGATTGTATTAAGACTGGATCATGAGATCCTTTATTTGTAAGACCTTTATTATGGTTTGTAATGGATGATGAACTATGGTACCAATCTCTTATGTCTCGCAAATATGGCAATCTTGGGATTGCGATGTATGGCATAACATGCATCTGTGATTAAAAATTCGGGTGTTGACAAGTTGGTATCAGAGCCATCCTGACCATAGGAGACCCTAGTTAGAATGGACGCTTGAATGAAAATCTTAGTTTAAAAACAAAAGAAGTGAGTATTTATGAAAACCTATTCTCATTCTTATCACTTAGATTATTTCATGAAAATTCATGTCCTTCAAAAATTCTTTCAAACTTACATAAAATTTGACACACTTGATCACTCTAATAACTTACTCATCCTATATTCTTATAGATGGAAGTGAAGTACAGCAAGTTCTACCAGTTGGGCAATGGAGGACAACTCATCTTTGAGCTCGATTTGGACCAACTCTCGGAACTTCTTGAGCACCCGCACCCCAAATTCTTCGGAGCACAGCTCAGCAAGGAGGAGAACTACAATGGCTGATTGTTGCCAATCTCAGAGGCAAGATAGAGGAAACCACCTTAGAGGGAATCCAATTCACCTTAAGAGAGAACAACTGGTTAAACGGACTCACCAGGGCTATGCAGGAAGCTCTTGCCCGTTTGTGTGGGCAAAGCATCAATCAGATCAAGGGTACTTGCTTTGAGTACTACCCAAGGCGTGATCCTATGGGACAGCCATTGGAGGTGCCACAACATCCCGAGCTGAAGCATCACGTGGATCATCTCAACTTCATGATGTATGACATGCAGAAGGAGTTGGACAACACCCGCACATACGCCAACCACAACTATGCCATTGCAGTCAAGAAGGACCAGACCCTCGCCATCCTTGCGAAGGAGCGCAAGGCCTTTTGCCGTCTACGTGACAAGAAGGATTGCATCATTGCTCGCCTTTGTCACAAAGTGTCAGACTTGGAGGAGACCATCCATGAGCGGGACACGCAACTTGAGGAGAGGGAGAATGCAGGGGAAGATATCTGTGGAGACCCTTACTCCTACCTCAGTGATGATTATGACTACCTAGAGGACCAAGCCATGGACTTCCACACTAATGATGATGATTCCGCCTTCATTGATGATGAAGACACCAATTCGAATGAGTAGTAGCACTTGAGAACTATCGTAGGTGTGAGTTGTATCCGGTCCCATTGTATCGTAGCTTCATAGAATGGTTCTTAAAACCATCTGTTACCTTAGTGTGGTGTGTGTTTGTATTGTGTGCTATGAATGAATGAAAAGCAAGTTGCTAGTTGGAAAAACCTGAGTCAAACTTCAAGTAAAAAAACTTTTAAAAAACAAATCCATAAAACTTAGAAATTTCCCTCTTGTCTCATGATCTATCTCAATATTCAGATGCCTCGCGGAGGAAGCAGTTCATCCCCGGACCCAATGTTGCAAATCTTGCAAATGTTGGTTTCGGACCGTGAAGCTGAAAGAGCCGAACGTCAAGCCAACTTAGCCACCCTTCAACACATAGCTTAGATGGCCAATAACAATCAAGGCCATGGAAACCAGGATAACCATGGATCCAAGCTCAAGAACTTTCAGAACACCAATCCACCCATTTTAGTAAGTCTAAAGAGCCATTAGATGCGGATGACTAGCTGCAGACCATGGAGAACAACTTAGAAGTCGCAGGAGTGGAGGCCAACGAGAAGGTACTGTTTGCCACCCATTATCTGGCAGGAGATGCAAGAGCTTGGTGGAATAGCATTCACACCATGAATGGAGGTCAGATGATGACTTGGGATGAATTCAAACTCAAGTTCAGCAGAACCCATGTGCCACCGGGTTTAATCAAGAGGATGAGAGATGAATTCAGAGAATTGAAGCAAGGGAGGATGACAGTAGTTGAGTACCGTGACAAATTTCTGTCATTAGCCAGGTATGCACCAGATGAGATTAACACTGATGACAAGAAGAAGGAGAGATTCTTGAATGGTCTGCATGATGAGATGTAGACGGTGTTAGTGAATATCCCGTTTGCTGACATTGAAGCCTTAGTGGATTCCGCAATCCAGATGGAAGGCAAGATCAACCAAGCCAATGAGAATCACAAGCGTTGAATGATGCATCAACCAGGAACCCACCATACCCCAAAGTATCGCCCCAAACCGTCTGCAGCATATGCCCCGAGAAACAATAGAGCCTCGATGACCCGTCTGAACAATGCCAATCGTGGAGGAGGAAACCACAACAACAACCCCGGCAACTCCAACAATTTCAACCGTGCACCGCCCAAGTTCAACAACAACAACACCACCAACAAAAACACCAATACTGCCCCAAGGACTGGAAGAATGCTGTTCCTATTGCAGGAAAAGACAAATCTTAGGTTACCTGTTATGAATGTGGAGTCAAGGGTCACTACTCTAATGAGTGCCCCAAGAAGCTTGCAGCAGCTAACAATGTGAATGCCCCAGCTCAGCAATAGCGCCGTGTTCAGCCTGGAAGGATATTTGCCCCAGGGAATTTGTTCAACCGCAATGGCCGTCTATTTCACATGAATGCTGAAGAAGCCCAAGAAGCGCCAGATGTCGTGCTGAGTATGTTTTCTGTTAACTCGGTACTTGCAAGAGTGTTGTTTGATTCTGGAGCATTGCACTCATTTGTTACGGAAGAATTTGCATGCACTAGTAAGATTCAACCAACAAAACTGAAGCATGTTATGATAGTTCAAATACCTGGTTCAACCACTAAAGCTAGAGAAATTTGCAAAGCCGTACCTATAAGAATCCATGGAATAGATTTTTATGCTAATCTAATAGTACTTGGAACCAAAGGTTTGGAAGTAGTAATAGGAATAGATTGGATGTCGAAACATAAAGGATGAATCGACTGTGCCAAGAAAGCCATAACCATGACCAGTACCACTGGAGTATCAGTAGAGCATGTATCTGAAACTTTGCCCCGTCAATTCAAGTGCAACAAGAGTCTAGCCCAACCAACCATTGACCAAGTCAGAGTAGTCTGTGAATACCCCAACGTATTCCCAGATGTTTTTCTCGGTATGCCCCCAGATCGGGATATCGAGTTTATCGTTGAACTAATCCCTGGAACTGGACCCATAGCTCAGAGACCTTATAGCATGAACCCGTCTGAATTAGTGGAGCTAAAGAAGCAACATGATGCTATGCTGGAGATAGGACTAATTCAACCAAGTGCGTCGCTATGGAGATCACCTGTATTGTTTGTGGATAAGAAGGATGGAGGTAACCGTTTGTGCACGGATTATCGGAAGCTGAATGATGTCACCATTAAGAACAAGTACCCACTACCGAAGATAGAAGATCTATTTGACCAGTGACAAAGTGTTTTCTAAGATTGATCTTAGAACTGGTTATCATCAAGTCAAGATTCACACTGAGGATATTCCAAAGACTTCCTTTGCCACCAGATATGGATTGTATGAGTACACAGTCATGTCTTTTGGATTAACCAATGCCCCTGCTTATTTCATAAACCTCATGAATAAGATTTTTATGAACTTCCTGGATAAGTTTGTCATTGTTTTCATTGATGACATTCTGATGTATTCCAAATCAGAAGAAGAACATGAGCTACACCTAAGGACCATCCTTGAAACCCTTAGAGAGCATCAGTTGTATGCCAAGTTTAGCAAATGTGAGTTCTGGTTAAAGGAAGTAGGATTCCTCGGACATATCGTGTCGGCAGGAGGAATTGCTGTCGACCCTGCCAAGGTTAAGGATGTTGAAGAATGGCAAGCCCCAACCACTCAAACCCAAGTTCGTGCATTTCTCGGATTAGCGGGATATTATCGCAAGTTCGTAGAAGGATTCTCGAGCATCGCAAGACCCATGACCCAATTGTTGAAGAAAGATAAGAAGTTTAAATGGACAGAAAAATGTGAAGCAAGTTTCCAAGAGCTTAAGAAGAGATTGATTTCAGACCCAATCTTGATCATGCCGGATATCACGAAGCCTTTTGATGTGTTTTGTGATGCATCCAAGATTGGTCTCGGATGTGTGTTGATGCAAGAAGGCAAAGTCACATCCTATCTATCTCGACAACTGAAACAACATGAGAAGAATTACCCTACCATGACCTTGAACTAGCAGCTGTAGTTTTAGCCTTGAAATTTTTTTCAGATCACAAGAGCCTGAAGTATATTTTCACCCAGAAGGAGCTGAATATGAGGCAAAGGAGGTGGATAGAGCTAATCAAGGACTATGACCTTGACATTCACTATCATCCCGGCAAAGCCAATGTGCTAGAAGATGCTCTTACCAGATTGCCGTGTCGATTGAACACCATGATTCTGAAGGAGCAACCAAGTTTGCACAAGGAGTTGGAAGATTTCAGAATGGAGCTAGTAAGTGTAGGATTTTTGGCTAGCATAGAACTTCAACCCACTTTGATTAGTCAGATCAAGGAGGTGAGAAAGGAAATGCTAGTATCGACGGAATCAAACGTCGTATCGGTACAGGGAAGGTACCCGGATTCACCAAGGATGAAGAAGGAGTTCTGTGGTATAAAGAACGTATCTGTGTACCAGTAGATTCAGAGTTGAAGCAAACTATTTTGAAAGAAGCCCATGATACTCTTTATTCTATCCATACCGGAGGAACCAAGATGTATCAGGATTTGAAGGAGCAATTTTGGTGGCACAAGATGAAGAGAGAAATCGGAAGCTACATAGCCAAATATGATATCTGTCAGAGAGTGAAAGCGGGACATCAGAGACCAGCAGGACTTCTGCAACCATTGCAAATTCTGGAATGGAAATGGGATTCAGTTGGAATGGATTTTATCACCGGTTTGCCTACATCTAGTAGGGAAATGAATTTATCTGGGTCATAGTGGATAGACTGTCCAAAGTCGCTCATTTCTTACTGGTCAAGACCACTTATTAGAGTTCGAAGCTAGCAGAGTTATACATTGCTAGAATAGTCAGTTTGCATGGAGTCCCCAAGAACATTGTGTCGGATCGAGGAAGTCAGTTTACCTCAAGATTTTGGAAGAAAGTCCAAGAAGGATTAGGAACAAGACTGGATTTCCTCACAGCTTATCACCCTCAGACTGATGGACAATGGAGCAAGTAAACCAGATACTCGAAGATATATTGAGAGCTTGTGTGTTAGAATATGGATCAAAATGGGAAGACTGTCTACCTTTCGTAGAATTTTCATACAACAATAGTTACCAAGCCAGTTTGCAAATGGCCCTATTTGAATTTATGTATGGAAGGAAGTGCCGTGCTCCTTTGAATTGGTCGAAAGTAGGAGAGAGTAAGATTTTTGGACCTGACATCCTATGATAAGCCGGAGAGAAAGTTCACAAGATCTGTGAGCACCTCAAGACCGCCCAATCCCGACAGAAGAGTAATGCCGACAAGAGACGTCGAGACCTAGCCTTCAATATCGGAGATTTTATGTATCTCAAAGTATCACCCTTGAAAGGAATGCAACATTTCCAACTCAAAGGAAAGTTAGCCCCCAGATATATCAGACCCTTTTGAACTGCCGAGGAGAAGTATCATATCAACTGGAACTGGCGAAAGAGATGTCAGTCGTGCATAATGTGTTTCATATTTCGTTACTTCGCAAATGCCTAGAAGTCCCGAAGAAGACCGAAGTTTTAAAGAATATTGATCATAGAACCATAGAGATCAACGAGGACCTAACATACCCCGAAGTACTCATTCGTATTTTGGAAGAAACCTTCAGAACCACCAGAACCCAGAGTATCAAGTTTCTCAAGATCCAGTGGAGTAACCACACTGAAGACAAAGCTACCTGGGAGCGAGGAGATTACAATAGGACTGAGTTTCCAGATCTCTTTAAATCCTATTTTTCTTTCCCTTAAATCTCGGGATGATATTTTGTTTAAGGGGGGAAGGTTTGTAACATCCCAAAAATATTAATCAATATTATCAAGTTCTAATCACCCAAGTTTAGGGTTAACAAAAACTTTTGATGTTAAAATCAATATGAATGCATGTGTGTATGTGATGAATGCATGAGTGCTTGTATTTCCATGTATGATTGCTATGAATGGCAAGGATTGGTTTAAATATGAAAACAACATCATCTTTCACCCCTTGATAGACCAAGTAAAAGTGAACCCAAGCCCACTTTGCAAACCAACATAAACATTTTGCAAATCTATTCAAATGACAATTCAAAATTTGAATCAAGTGTAGGTACTAAGATCACCATTTCTCAAAAACCACTCAAACCAGTTCACCTTGCCAAACCCAAGTAACCAGATACTACCAAGTATGTGACCAGAGAACCCACCAAATTTCACTCAAAAATTCAAAACTAAAGTTCGTGCGACCATTTTGTCAAACACTTGGTGAGCACAGTAAATCCTGCCTAACTATCACTGTTTTGGATCAATGCTTTGTTCCCCCATTGCACCCAAATCTCTCCCCTTGTCTCGCCCAGTGGCCACACTGCATTGAACAAGCTAGAACTCTACCATTGCACCAGTGCTGAGCCAACCCGAGCCCCCCTTGCCAGCTGATCACGGCCAGCATGCAGGAGAAACCGCCACGCCCGTTCACCATGTCCAGGAGGCAGCTGACCGTCCACCGCCACCCCTTGTCCAGCCCTCGAACGCATCCAGGCCCTGGACCACAGAGGACACGCCGCGCCCACTGTCTCTGTGCCATGCCGAGAGCTCTTCAGAGCACCGCGCCCGACACACACGTACAAGCCGTGCCTCGCCTTCGCCGTCCATGCCTACAACCACCGCGACACCAGCAACCCCCCAGACATACCCGTGCACCGCCGTGCGACCCGTAGCCACTATGAGTCGTCGAAATGGCCGTCTGTGCTGCTCAGAGCACCAGCCTATTCCGACCAACCTCGACCGCCCCTTGCCGCGCCATGATGTCCTTGAGCATTGCCAGGAGACTACGCACCGGCCTACACCCTCCGCCATGCCATTAGCTCGCTGTATCGTCGACCTTGACGAGCTCTGCCCATGCCGCACTGCCTCTCTCTCTCGGATATAAAAGGAGGCCTCCCCAGCCTCAATTCTCCACACCATCTCACTCCCCACCTGTCACAGAACCTCCCACACCTCTCCTCGGAGCAAGGCGAGCTCCGCATCTCCGGAATTTCACCAGAGCCTGCCACTGCAGAAGGAGAAGGGAGCCGTTGATTGGAGCTGCCCCAGCAGTCATCGTGACCTCCGTTCGAACTGCCGTCATTGACAACATCGTTCGCCCCCAACGCCGACACTGTAGGGGTTCGTAGCATGGAAAACAAAAAATTCTACCGCATGCACACAAACAAGCCAAGATCTATCTACTAGATTGTAGCAACGAGTCAATAGAAGCACTCACCCTCAAAGATTCCAAAGCGGTTAATGAGAGCAGATTCTCGTGGGTGATGTAGTCGTACACTTGCCGATATCAAGATCGCGTAGATGATCCTTCCGGCGCTGTGTTCCGGCAGCGCTTCCTCAGTCGGTCACACGTTCGATACTCGATGAAGACCTTCCTCTCCCTTGTTCCAGCAGGCAGCGGAGGTTGTAGTTCTCCTCTCGCGATTCCGGAAGCACGAAGGCGTGGTGTCGGAAGTAGAGAGAAGATCCCGCAGGGCTTCGCCTAAGCCGATGAGAGTTATGGTGGATCTAGGGTTTTTCGGTGATCTAGGGTTTAGAAGACCGGGAGGAGGAGGTGTCGGTGGCGGCTAGGGCGGCGGCGACGAGGCGGCGGCGGCAGCGCACGGGTGGCTGGCGCACGGGTGGCTGACGAGGCAGCGGCTGGTGGCGGCGGCGGCTAGGGCGACGGCGACGACGCAGCGACGGCGCGGCGGCGGTGGCAGTGGCGGCGGCAGCGCACGGGTGTGAAAGGGCTAGGGCTTGTGTGTTTGGGGCAGCCCTCCCCCTCTATTTATGAGAGGGGCAGCCTTGAGAGAGGGGAGTTTGAATCCACTTCCAAACCCAAGTTGGAAGGACTCTTTCCTTCTTCCACTAGGAAACCATTGTTCCAGTTTAACTTTTCAAACCTCCCGTTTGACTTTCAATTTAAAGCATTAATTCTCTCTCACAAATGTCCACACCAAGTGACCTAGGATATGATCCAATCATTCCACTTACCCATGACACATTCATGGACCATTCCCCTTCCGGACCGGTGAATCTTATTCTCCGGACAATTCTGGATCTCCTCGTGATATCCTAGATCCCATCTGAGACTCCGAACAACATTCGGTATCCCTATTAACATTCCATATCTACTAAACAACATCGTATCCTTAAGTGTGTCTCCCTACGGTTCGTGAATTATGCAGACATGACCGAGACACTTCTCCGATCAATAACCAATAGAGGAATCTGGAAATTCATATGGCTCCCACATATTTATACAATTACTTTGCGATCGAATAAACCACTTACATACGATACCAATTTCCCTTTGTCTCACGATAGTTTACTTATCCAAGGTTTTGATCATCGGTATCTCTGCATACCTAGTTCAACCTCGTTACCGATAAGTACTCTTTTCTCGTTCCCGTGATATGTGATCCCTTGTGAGCCAGTCACATGCTTGCAAGCTAATTGGATGACATTCCACCGAGAGGGCCCAAAGTATATCTATCCGTCATATGGATGGATAAATCCCACTCTTGATCCATGTGCCTCAACACATACTTTCCGAACACTCAATGCCACCTTTATAGCTACCTAGTTACAATGTGGTGTTTGATGTCATTAAAGCATCCTTCCGGTGATGGTGATTAGCATGATCTCATGGTCGAAGGAATTAGGTTACTATGTATCAGAAAGCTTATAGCAAACGAACTATTGAAATAACTTGATCTTTATGCTACGCTTATCTATAGGAGTATGTCCATCATACCATTCTCCTAATGATATGATCTTTGTTGGGGATATGCTATATGGGTATCCTTATAGCATGTCTCTTATCCGGCTAACCCGAGTGACCCACAGTTGGTAGCATGGCCTATGGCCTGCTGGGCGGCCCAGTTAGATGGATCCAGAAGGGAGGCCCATGTCGGATAAAGGAAGGCTACGGTTGGAGTCACCGACGTACCTAGAGCCTTGGAGTACAAGACACGCAAGACTAGTAATAGACGGTGTAGGAGTCTGTAACCTATCCGGCTAGGACTTTTCCTTATAACCCTAGGACCTGGCGACTATATAAGTCAGGCCTATGGGAGCCTTTAGGGCATAACTTCAGACAATCAAGTAGCGATTAGCATACACCTCGCACAGCGAACCAATCCCTGTAACTCGGTGTATTGCCCTTATAGTGATTTATAGCAGGAGTAGGATTCCGCCACCATTGTGGGATCTGAACCTGGGTAAGCTGTGTTACCTCGTACCCGTCAACCGTCTGCCTTCCCCCACGTCTCTAAACACGCACTGTGAGGACCCCTCCATGGCGTACTCGTCGGCAATACCACGACAATCTTGTTGTCAATAACATCTCAATGTTCATGATCGAGAAACCATGATCATCTATTAACCAACAAACTAGTATTATAAAGAGGCTTTTACCAGGGACTCTAATTTAGTTTACAAATCACACAAGTATTAATGTTTCCGGTTAATACTATTATAGCATGAATGTAAACATTTATCATAAACACAAAGATAAAATAATAACCACTTTTATTATTGCCTCTAGGGCATATCTCCAACAGTCTCCCACTTGCACTAGAGTCAACTAATCTAGATTGCATGGTAATATACCGAACACCCATGGAGGTTTGGTGTTGGTCATGTTTTGCCCTCGGGAGAGGTTTAGTCAACGGATCCGCCACATTCAGATTTGTGTGTACTTTGCAAATCATTATGTCACCATCTTGGACGTGCTCTTAAATAGCGTGAAAACGTAGCTTGATATGCTTCAGCTTCTTGTGTGACCTTGGTTCTTGCGCATTGGCTATGGCGCCCATGTTATCACAATAGATAGACATTGGGTCCAGCGCACTTGGAACCACACCGAGCTCTGTAATGAACTCCTTCATCCATATTGCTTCTTGTGAAGCCTCCGAAGCAGCTATGTATTCCAATTCAGTTGAAGATCTCGCCACAAAGCTTTACTTTGCACTCCTCCAGCTAACTGCTGCACCATTCAAAGTAAATACGTATCTAGATTGAGATTTAGAATCATCCAGATCGGTGTTCCAACTAGCATCGGTGTAACCATTAACAACAAGTTGTTCATCACCTCCATAAGAAAGAACCATATCCTTAGTTCTTCTCAAGTACTTAAGGATGTTTTTGACCGCTGTCCAATGATCTACTCCTGGATCACTTTGATATCTGCTAGTCAAACTAACAACATATGCAATGTCGGGTCTAGTACATAGCATGGCATACATAAGAGATCCTATGGCTGAGGCATAGGGAGTCTTACTCATCCTTTCTCTATCTTCTGCCGTTGCAGGACTTTGAGTTTTACTCAAGGTCGTATTGGGCAACATGGGCAAGAACCCTTTCTTACTATCTTCCATTCCAAACCTCTTTAAAACTTTGTCCAAATATGTACTCTATGACAATGATATTAGGCGTCTCGATCTATCTCTATAAATCTTTATGCCTAATATGTAAGCTGCTTCACCAAGATCTTTCATTGAAAAACTATTATTCAAATAATACTTGACACTATTAAGAAGGTCTACATCATTCCCAATCAACAATATGTCATCTACATATAGTATTAAGAATGCTACAGAGCTCCCACTCACTTTCTTGTAAATACAAGCTTCTCCATAAGTTTGTATAAAACCAAAACTTTTGATCACCTTATAAAAACGCTGATTCCAACTCCGGGATGCTTGCTTCAATACATAAATTGACCGTTGAAGTTTGCATACCTTGTTAGCATCTTTAAGATCGAAAAAACCTTTGGGTTGTACCATATACAACTCTTCATCAATGTCTGCATTGAGGAACGCTGTTTTGACATCCATCTGCCATATCTCATAATCATAATATGCAGCAATTGCTAACATAATCCTCACAGACTTTAGCTTCGCTACCAGTGAGAAAGTCTCATCGTAGTCAACTCCTTGAATTTGTCGAAACCCTTTTGCGACAAGTCAAACTTTATAGACAGTAACATTACCATCAGCATATGTTTTCTTCTTGTAAATCCATTTGTTCTCGACAGCCTTCCGGCCATCCGGTAAGTCCACCAAAGTCCATACTTGGTTTTCGTACATGGATCCAATCTCGGATTTCATGGCTTCTTGCCATTTATTGGAATCTGGGCTCATCATCGCTTCCTCATATGTCGCAGGGTCATCGGTGTTGTCTACCAACATGACACTGTCACATCCCAAATTTTAGATTTGGTCTTGCATATCATTCATATCATTGCATCATATCGTTCCATGCAAAACCGTCGAGTAGAAAGGCTCGACGAAGCGCTATTTGCAAAACCCTATTTTACTTCGCTACGAGGTTCCTGCGGGAAGCTTTAGTAAGACTTGCGACAACCACCCTTGTAGGTTCGAGGTTTCGCTCAAACCTTGACGCTAGGTTGTTCCCCTCGACGATACGAACCCGTAGGCGCGAGAATCGCTCAAATCGGAGTTCGTACGGAAAATCTTCGGACGTTTTAGTAAACCGCCGGAAAACGGTCCGAAAATCCGGACCGATTTCCGAGTTCTAGTACAACTCTGGACCGAATCAGTTTAGAACTTCGCGTGAGGGCCACAAAAAGGGGACCCACCTGTCTCGGTTCCCGTGCCCGCGACCCCTGCCTCGACAACCGCCCCGCCGCCACCTCCTCCTGCTCGCGCGCGCCTCCCGAGGGCCGCGATCGCCGCCGTCGCCTTCCGTCTCGCCGCTGGCTCCATCCCCGCCGCCAGCAAGTCCGCCGACCCCGCCGCCTCCCTCATCTCTCTCTCTCTGCGCCGCCGGCCGCCTGTGTCGCCGCCGCGCGCAAGCCGCCCTGCCGCCGGCGCCTCGCCACCGCGCGACCCCGCGCCGCCGCCCCTCCGCCGATCGCCGCCGCGCCGCTTCTCACCGCCGAGCCGCCACCGCATGCAGCCGCCGCCGCATGCTGCTGCTGCCGCCACCGCGCCGCCGCCTTGCTGCCGCGCGCCTCGCCGCCGCTGCTGCGCGCGCCTACCGCTGCTGCGCCGCCTCACTGCGCGCGCTAGCCGCTGCCTCGATCCGCGTGCACGCGTGCATGCATGCACGTACCCACTCCCGCGCCGTTTTGCGTCGCGCCGTTGACGATGTTGAACCGTTCGTTGACCGTGTGTGTCCGTGCAGGAAGAACCCCGACGCCGGAACCGATCGTCGCCGCCGTCCGGAACTCGCCGCACCTCCCGGAGTCCGTTTCGCCGCTTGTTTGCGGTAAGACAACCGCCACCGTCAGATCTCAGATCAGCGGCTCAGATCGTTAGTTGACCGGTCAGACTCAGGCGTTGACTAGTCAGACGCCCAGTCAGCGCCCAGTCAGCAGACGAGTTGACCAGTCAACAGACACAATTGACTGGTCAATTTCGTTAATCCTTTTAGTTGGCAGATTTCGGTAGAATCTTGTAAATTGCGTAGAAATTAAACCGCTTGACCAAAAATTGCAAATAAAATATGTACGGATTCAGTGAGTCGTGTAGAATCGCGCTGTACCTTTGGTTCAGACTTTTACTGCCAGGTTTAGTACAGTTTAATCAAACTAGCTAGTGGCCTTTTCGGAGTAATAAATTCGTAGAAAAAGATCCGTAGCTCCAAAAATCGCGTATGATATGTCCCTGGATTCAGTGAAACGAGGGGAATCTCATCGTGAATTAAAAGGATAGGCTTACAGTAAAAACTTCTGCAGAAACTGTCTATTGGCTTTCTGCAGTGTTTTAATTACTCGGGGAGTTTTATAATTCCTTTTCGAGTAATTCCAATTGGTACTGTTTCTAATCAGCGTTGCCTATGAGGTAGAATTTTTCCAAGATTTTACAAATAGTATACTACCGGTAGTGAATTATTTAAGTTCTAGCTCTAGTTTGGAGCACTACTTTTACTTAATGGTTTTCCTAGCGCTAAAACTATTTTTCCATGCATGCAATCGGTAGTACTATGGTATAGGATGTTGTGGTGCAGCTGTAGCACCAATTCACTTGTCGTTCTTGCATTCATGCATCATATTTGTTGCATATGCTTGTGCATTGTTTGTTTATGATTGCAATTGTATCGTGTAGATTGTGTCGAGTGCAACGCTTGCTCGTGTGAGGATTGTGCTCCCGACCGCTACAACTAAGGCAAGTAGATGCTACTTTGTTCATGATATCGTCCTACTATTTTCAATGCATTGTCGTGTATTTTGTAGATGCATGTGTAGGATGATACTATCGCTATGCTATGTCCTATTATGTGGTAGGGCCTTCCTTATAGATGAACCACCGTTGGTAGATGTGCTTAGCCATGCTATGTTGAACGAGGGATGGGTTACATCATTGAGACTTGTTTCTAAAAGTATTGGTTTGTGAAAATTAAAACAACTTAATCAATGAATCTTCTGGGTGTGATGGTATTGATAATTTTTGGTGGTTTCATTGCGGAAAGGCACCCAGGTATCAAGAGAGAATGATTGGCTTCTTTATTGTGTAGCTTACGTGTACAACCATGTGTCAATAATGAAATGGGCGGTTGGTTGGACTTAGTAGGTTGTGGTAACTCGAACCCGCGTATCCAGAGATGTAGAATTTTGGTAGGTTGGACCGGTGCGCGTCGGGATTGAGGAGCTACTTCCCGAACAGTCTCTTCTTGGTCTTCTCCCTATCATCACCCAAAATGAGAGTGATGGTACGAGCTGGGCTGGCCAAGTCACATGGGTAAAGTGTACTAACCTCTGCAGAGTGTATAATCTAATCGATTAGCCGTGTCCCCGGTTATGGACATCTGAGTTTCTAGATATTGATTCCATGACATGTTTCTCGCTCATTCTAATTTCATAATTGTTTTAATATTGTTGGGTTAACTTAATTGGGATCTTTTCAAAGAAAATTGAAAACTGTTTATGAAAGTAGGACAAATGTATTTGCAAATGCAAGCCAGACACAGCTCCACTTGCCAGATATGCATGTAGATGTTAGTACTATTGTCTCCTTTACTAGCTCTACTTTCCATACATTCCATGTATTGACCCTTCGGGGCTGCTACGTTTCATGTTGCAGGTTATTCCGATTCTGATTGATCGTTATAGGCCACGGTACTCCACTCGGCACTTGTTCACTTGTGGGCAATTTGAAGAATAGAGGATTTATTTGTTTATGTTGCTACCTGAATAATTTGAGCTAGCTTTATGCTAAGCTTTTATTGTAATAATGGTACTCTGGATCTTTGTAGTTCATGATACACGGATATTTTGCTATGTTATCTATCTTACTCTATTGTGGGCCAATGAACCGATCCAGGGATTGGCATGTCACATAGAGGCCACGGTCTTTTTAGAACCGGGGTGTTACATACACTCATAACGGGATCATACCAATCAGGAGTGGTACGAGTTCCCGTTGACCTGCGAGGTTCTGTAGTTACTTCAACCGAAGTTTCATGATCAACATCATTAGCTTCCTCTCTTATCGGTTTAGGCACCACAGGAACTACTTCCGGTGCTGCGCTACTCGCAAGTTCGAGAGAAGGTTCAACAACATCATCGAGTTCTACTTTCCTTCCAGTCACTTCTTTCGAGAGAAACTCCTTCTCTAGAAAGGATCCATTCTTGGCAACGAATATTTTGCCCTCGAATCTATGATAGAAGGTATACCCAATAGTTTCCTTTGGGTATCCTATGAAGACGCATTTTTCCGCTTTGGGTTCAAGATTGTCGGGCTGTAACTTCTTTACATAAGCTTCGCAACCCCAAACTTTAAGGAACAACAATTTAGGTCTTCCCAAACCATAATTCATACGGTGTCGTTTCAATGGATTTAGATGGTGCCCTATTTAATGTGAATCCGGCTGTTTCTAATGCATAACCCCAAAATGATAGTGGTAAATCTATAAGTGACATCATAGAACGAACCATATCTAAGATAGTTCGATTACGATGTTCGGACACACCATTATGTTGTGGTGTTCCCGGCGGTGTCAATTGTGAAAGTATTCCGCATTTCTTCAAATGCTCACCAAACTCGTAACTTAGATATTCACCTCCATGCTTAGATCGTAGAAATGTAATCTTCTTGTTACGTTGATTCTCTACCTCACTTTGAAATTCCTTAAACTTCTCGAAAGTTTCGGACTTATGTTTCATGAAATAGATATACCCATATCTACTCAAGTCATCCTTGAAGGTAAGAACATAGCGATAACCACCGCGCGATGCTACACTCATTGGACCACACACATCGGTATGTATGATTTCCAATAAGTCCGTAGCTCGCTCCATCATACCAGAAAATGGAGTCTTAGTCATTTTACCCATTAGAAATGCTTCGCATGTTTCAAGTGATTCGAAATCAAGTGATTCAAGAAATCCATCGGAATGGAGTTTCTTCATACGCTTCACTCCAATATGACCAAGACGACAGTGCCACATTTAGGTCGAGTTATCACTCAATTTCAAACGTTTAGCTTCAATGTTATTAAAGTGTGTATTACCACAATCGAGATTCATTAAGATAGACCATCTATCAAAGGTGCATGTGCATAAAACATATTACTCATATAAATCGAACAACCATTATTCTCGGACTTAAACAAGTAACCGTCTCGCAATAAACATGATCCGGATATAATGTTCATGCTCAACGCAGGCACCAAATAACAATTATTTAAGTATAAAACTAATCCCCATGGTAGATGAAGAGGTAGCGTGCCAACCGCGATCACATCAACCTTTGATCCATTTCCAACGCGCATCGTCACCTCGTTCTTCGCTAGTTTCCGTCTATTCTGCAGTACCTGTTTCGAGTTAAAAATATGAGCAACCGAACCAGTATCAAATACCCAGGCACTACTCTAGTGATATACACATCAATAACATGTATATCGGATATACCTTTCTTCCTGATGTTGCCGTTCTTCAAATCTGCCAAGTACTTAGGGCAATTCCGCTTCCAGTGACCCTCTTCCTTGCAGTAAAAGCACTCAGTATCAGCCTTAGGCCAGCCTTGGTCTTCTTCGCCAGCGCGGTAAATTTCGTACTGCCCTTCTTGAAGTTTCCCTTTTTCTTAGACTTGCCTTGCTTCTTGAATTTGGTGATCTTATTTACCAACAACACTTGGTGCTCTTTCTTGATCTCAACTTATGCAGACTTTAACATGGAGAAGAGTTCGGGCAACGACGTGTCCATGTTTTGCATATTGTAGTTCATCAAAAAGTTCTTGTAACTTGGTGGTAGTGATTTAGAGGACACAGTGAATCCCCAAAGCATTAGGAATCACTATACCTAAGCTTTGAAGCTTTCTTGCGTGCCCAGACATCTTAAGCACGTGCTCACTGACGGAGCTGCCCTCTTCCATCTTGCAGTTAAAGAACTTTTCAGAAGCCTCATAACTCTCAACTGCCGCGTGAGACTCAAATATCATTTTGAGTTCACGAACAATATCATGTGGGTCATGGTTCTCAAACCTTTTTTATGCTCCGATTCCAAACCATACAAGATAGCACACTGAACGGGCTTATAGCTCCTATGCGACGTCTTTACATGGAATTGCAAGGAAAGCGACATCGTTGAAAAGAATAGCTCGCATGCGACGGTTGTGAGGCAGCTAATATCCCAGGGCCACACGGGCCTTAAAACGGTCATAAGGACACATTTAACTTTGTTCCAATATTAGGGTTAAGCCAAACCGGTTGGTTGGGACAGCCAGTCAAACCAACCACTTCCGACCAAGACCGCGCGTAACACTGACTGTAGCTTCCCCGACGGCGGCGGCGGACCTCACCCATCGTTCTCGGCGCCGGCGGCGGCGGCACGACAATTAATTTAGGCGGCGGCGCTTTCGTTCGACGACGAAGGTGGTGAGTGCCATTTGAAAGCTAATTCCTCTCCCATTCTTCTCAATTCGAGATCTGAGCGTGCCCATTGATGCTAGATTGTGGAGGCGAGGGTGTGCTGAACGGGGCGAGGGGGAACGATATGGAGCATGGAGAGGGGACTTCTAATCGGTATATCCCGTATCTCTGCACTTAATTTCTCTAAGGTTGAGCTCTTTGTTCGCTTCCGCTAGCTCACAGTGCCCGCCAAAAACAGGGGAGACGATGTTGCGCGCCAAACCTTCGAATTTCGCATCAATTTCTTTCCCTCTAGGGCTGTTTTAGTTGATGGCAGCACGCAGATCATTGAGAGAGACACGGTTGTTAAATGGGAGGTGGAATTAGAACATGTTGATCCCCAAGAGCTAATAAACATGGGAGAGGAGGCAGTAAGGAAAATGGTGGAAAAAATTGGGGATAGTGTGGTTTGGGGGCCAGAGCAAGAAGTTTCTTTGTTACGATTTGATGATTGCAAATGTGACTATGTTAGGGTTGAGACAGGGGAACATATAGTTGATGAAATCGATGAGAGAAACGGTTGGACAAGCAAAACTGTTCTGTTTTTAGCAGAGCTCATTGATCTGAAACCTGATTCGAGGGTTGGATATGTGGCCTCGAAGCTGGCTGCTCAGATGGTCGAGGATGATTGGGCTGCACAAAGGCAAGTAATGCCTATAGTTACTGAGTTGTAAGTGTTAACAGTGGAGGATGATGATGCTAATGCACAAGGGGGGGCTGTAGATGGTAATGCACAAAGGATTGTAACTGTTGATTGGAATTCAGTTGAGATACATGACCGCACTGATTTGGTCATTGCACCAATAGATGACATTGAAATGGCAAAGCTTTTTGGCATTCCTATAGATGACAGAGACAAGGAGAAGAAGAGGGATGAAGCTGCAAATGATGGTGACAACCATTTAAGAGATGAAGAGGCAGATATAGATCTAGAGTTGTTGGAAAATGCTGCAGTTCATGTAGATGATGCACATGATGATGATCTAGTAACAGTTTATGACAAAGAGGACCCAGTTATTGAAGTTGGAGAGATTGTTTCCAAGCATGGATGAATTCAGGATGTGTTTCAGGACATATGCAGTCAAACGTGAGTTTGCTACCAAGACTATGTGGACTGATAAAAAGAAGTTCTATGCAAAATGCATAGGTTATGATGGTGGTGCCAAGCCTTGCAAGTGGTATATATCTGCTAGACGCCAACCTGATGGAAGGACAATAAGAGTGAATCAAATTCCAAAACCTCATACTTGCATTACAAGTTCTCAAACAGTTACAAAGATGACATCACAATTATGGGTTGCAGAAAAGATCAAGCCCATTTTAGCCACAACACCAAACAGCACTGCAAAGAGACTGAAAATAGACTTGGAAAAGCAGTACCCCATTAAGCTGAATTATACTACAGTGTGGAAGGCAAAGCAAAGGGCAATGAAAGAGCTATATGGTGATTGGGCAAATACCTTTCGAATGCTTTATAACTTCAAAGCAGAAGTAGAGAAGAGGTCACCTGGCAGTGTTGTGGAGATAGATACTGAGGTAACAGCTGATGGGAAAGTCTTCTTCTCTAAATTCTTCATGGCTTTAAAGCCTTGCATCGATGGCTTCAAAGCAGGTTGCCGTCCATATTTGAGTATAGACTCATCTTTCTTGACTGGAAAGTGGAATGGTCAACTAGCAGCATGCAATGCTTTAGATGGACACAATTGGATGTTCCCTGTAGCTATTGGCATGTTTCAGTCTGAGACAGAGGCATCATGGACATGGTTCATGATGCAGTTGAAAAGATGCATAGGGCCAGTCTCTCCATTGGCAGTGCACACAGATGCATGTAAAGGTTTAGAAAATGCAGTGAAGATTGTTTTCCCTCATGCTGAGCAGAGGGAGTGCTTCGGCCATATGTGGATGAATTTGATCAAAAAATTCAGAGGAGATGATTTTGGACGCATGTGGCCAGCAGCAAGATCTTACACCAGGCAGACACATTCATATCACCTTGAGAAGATTAAGGCGGCATGCTCTGAGGAGGATAGGGTCAAGTTTTGTACATGGTTGGAAACCTACCATTCTCTTTTATGGTACAGGTCTGGTTTTAACACTGCCATCAAATGTGATCATATCAACAATAATTTGGCAGAAAGTTTCAACAACAAAGTGAAGGAGTTAAAAGACTTGCCTGTCCATGACATGGTTGACCAGATCAGGATCATGATCATGAGGTTGTGGTAATTGAGAAGAAGGCTTGGTGATGTTCTTCAAGGAGATAAGCTTCCTGATGTTGTGCAGCAGGTGGTCAACAGGAGCAGAAATCTTGCACATTTGCGTGTTGAGAAATCCTCATTGTGGGGTGCTGAAGTCAGAGATACAAAGACTGGCAGGAGGCATGTTGTTGACACTCAATTGCATGAATGCACATGCCTTGAGTGGCAACACACTGGGAAGCCTTGTGAGCATGCCATACTTTTCTTGGCCTCCAAACACAAGCTAAATATGCACCCATATTTGCATGAGTATTATTCTGTAGCAAAATTCAAGGCTGCATATGGAACACCAATTCCAGCACTTACAGATCAGTCTCAGTGGCCTGAAGTGTACATTCAGTTCTCCTTGTGTCCTCCTTTGATGAAAAGAAAGGCTGGCAGGCCCAAGCAGAGTAGATTCAAGGCTTGGTTTGAGAAAGGTGGGAGCAGCAAGAAGGGAAAGAAAGATGAAAAGAAAGATGCCAAGCCAAAAAGGGCCCAAAAAGGTAACAAGAATAGATGCAAACTCTGTGAAGAACTTGGGCACCGAGCTGGCTCTACCAAGTGCAGATACACTGCTGAAAAGCCAAAGTATGTTCATCCAAAATCTATCCCATTTCTTGTTGATGATTTTTCTCCCCGAGCTAAATTGCTTGTTTTCAGGAGGAAGCGTGGAGAAAAAGGCCCACCTCTTGTTGTTGACGAATGCTGGCCAGTGAAAAGGGCAAGAATCAATGGACAAAGAAAGAAGAGAACTAACCAGATCATGTTTGGTGCTGCTGAGGTGCAATCTGAACTTGTTTTGGAGGATGATGTGCAAACTGTTGAGGCTTTAGGGCACACCGTTTCTGATTTGGAAGCTCTGGTGCAAAATGAGGGGCAAAATGAGCCTGTTGTTGAGGCTCTAGTGCAAAATGAGCCTGTTGTTGAGGCTCTGGTGCAAAATGAGCCTGTTGTTGAGGCTCTGGTGCAAAATGAGCCTGTTGTTGAGGCTCTGGTGCAAAATGAGCCTGTTGTTGAGGTTCTGGTGCAAACTGACCAAGTTGTTGAGGCTCTGGTGCAAAGTGACCATGTTGTTGAGGCTCTGGTGCAAAGTGACCATGTTGATGAGGCTCTGGATCATGATCATGAGGTTGTTGAGGAGGTGCAGGAGGTGAAGGAGACTCTTGGACGTGCTGTGGGGAGGCCAGATGGTAATGGTAAGAAAAAGAAGAGCATAAACCTATTGTGTGGTGTGAAACTTGTGAAGGAGAAGAAAACGAGGGGTAAGAAGAGCCAAAAGAAATAGACATTTGTTATTGTAAACATTTGTTATTGTTGTAAACATTTGACACTTGTTGTTGTAATAATTTGGCACTTGTTGTTGTAAACATTTGTTATTATAATAATTTGTCACTTGTTGATAATTTGGACAAAATTCAAATATGATGGTAAATTTGAATTTCAACATATGTAGCTATGTCACTTTTCTATGTTTGTATGAGATTCCAACATTTTTCCCATGTACAATACAACTCATCCTCACCCTGATCCCTTTTGTGAAGTACAACTCACCCTCACCCAAAATGGGGTAGAAATGGGCTCCAAAGCTAGGGTAAACCACCCCATTTCTAAGCAAGTTTTTTTTCGACCATTTCTAAAACCAAGTTAGATATTTTTCCTCAGAACTATGTCACATAACATGACACCATGCGAAGGTTTTGTATTTTTTTGATTTTTTTTGAATTAGTTATGCACATTTGAATGTCTGGTCAAACTTGAAGGGTTTTCATAAATATTCTTAGCTAGGGGCTGAGGCTCGCAAAACTAGCATTGGATCTCTGATGAAATAGCATGTTGTGAACCTAAAAATTATTTTTACAAAAAATCATCAGCATGGAATCATGTACATGTAGTTCATATCTTACCCACTTCCAGCCGATTCGGCAGGATTTGTCTTTTTCACCAGGGATGGAATAAAAGGTTTGAGATACTCAGGTTGGGAAATTGTACATTCTAGGTGGTCTAGTATTTTTGAAAAATAGGATGTTACCATTTTGAAACTTCAATTTGGTGGTTGCTTCACAAATCCCCCCCTCTTTCGGCACTCAGAAAATAGAAAATGATTTTTCTGTGCGTCGAAAAGGAAAACTTTGTGCTACAACATTGTTAGTCATCCCATTATAGACATGCATGCCAAATATGGGCACATTATCACAAACTATGCCTTGATTCTAGCCATATCATTGGTCATTTGACCCGAAAGCCAGAAAACCTCGGAGGAGATAGGTCATTTTGTGAAGGGTTTTTTGAAATATGATCAATAGACCAAGTTTGATATTTTTTCTCACAACTATGTGACATAACATGACACCATGCGAAGGTTTTGTATTTTTTTGATTTTTTTTGAATTAGTTATGCACATTTGAATGTTTGGTCAAACTTGTGAAACCCCGTTGACTGCATCCTAAACCCCGCTAACCCTAAGGCCGAATGAGGACCATAGATCTAACCCTAGCGCGACACTGTGGCCGTCCGATTGCGTCTTCTAGAAGGATTCCGCGGGTGGCTCTGGGCGATCCGTGGAAGGGCTTGTTCTGCAACCTGATTGGTTGGCGTCTCTTAGAAGGATTTCGTGGCTAGCTCTTGGCGATCCGTGGGATGGATGATTCTGGAATCTGATTGGCTTCATCGTTTTTACGTGCAACAGCGTGGCATGCGAGCGTGGCATGCGAGGGCGCTGGGCGGGGCGGGCTGCACCATGCGGGCATGCAGCTGCCCCTAGCGTCGCAGTCTAGCTATTTTACGTCCAACAGCACTGCAGCGTATTTACTCCCTCCGTCGCATTAAATAAGTTTACGTGTAACAACTTTCTCCAATCAAACTTACTCCCCTCAGGTTCATTGTAATAAATGAGACTTTGCATGATACCACATCTATGTTATTTTGGCTTGTGGATAGCCTTAGGCTGGTCATAGTGCTAAGTAACTAAGACTAGTAACTTGCACATGTTACTAGTTGATGTTACTACCTTCATAGTGGGTGATAACATATGTATGGTGTCATGCAAGAGCTAATTAATTAGGTTGTAGACTCATATGATCTTGGTATGTGTGATGTTATGGTAACTAGCTAAGTTACTACCTCTCTCTCTTTCTTCATTAATTGTCATGCCATGTCACCAATTTGCCTAATTGGAATTGCATGTACATGCATGTTACTACCTAAGTTACTCCCACTATGACTAGTCTTATGGACTACTTTTTGGCTTGTGGATAGCCTTATGGACTACATAGTGGATGCCCAAGTGCATTGGAAAGGTAGAAGTACATTTTTTGTGGACAAATTTTGAAGCCAAACGTACACTTATTTGTGGACAGAGGGAGTATGCATGTCACTATGACCAGCAGAAAAAATATCAAAATCTAAAATATGTAATAAATATAACGTACAGCGTTGGCACACTCGAGACCGTTGGACCGAGCGTGGCATGCGAGGGCGCTGGGCGGGGCGGGCTGCACCATGGTGCAGCATGCAGGGTCGGGGGCGGCGGTGCAGGGGTTACAGTACGTCGCATCCTAGCTATTTTTTTTCTCTCTTTCGCATTGATCACGCCCGCTTCCCACACGCAACGCAGCGCACGCGTCTCGTCTCGGCGTCTGGGCGGGCTGCACCATGCATGCAGCAGCTGCCCCTAGCGTCGCAGTCTAGCTATTTTGCGTGCAACAGCGCTGCCCCATTAAATAAGTGTACGTCGAACAACTTTCTTCAGTCAAATTTACTTCCATCTGGTTCATGCGCCATACAAAAAAGTCAATATTACTCCCACCAATTTTTCTTGCGTGTGTAAAAACGAACGAGTACCTTGGTACTAGATTCCTGCATTTATTACCGAAGTAAATCAAGGCCAAATTATATTTTCCCTTTTATTTTTCACTGCCAATGAACAACTACCTTGGACGTTTTTTTCTCTCTTTCGCATTAATGCACATGCATGCATGCAGGGGCGGGGGCGTCGCATCCTAGCTATTTTTTTCTCTCTTTCGCATTGATCACGCCCGCTGCCCCGCTTCCCGTCTCTTTCGCATTGATCATGCATGCAGGGGCAACGCAGCGCACGCGTCTCGTCTCGGCGTCTGCGCCAACGCGACGCTGGATTCCCACGCCGCCCTTCACGCTCCGCCCTCAATAAATAGGCAAAACGCCTTTGCCTCCTCATCTCATCTTGCCCCTCATCTCTTCAACCTCGAGCCCGTCCCTTTGCCTCCTCCCAGCCGCCCCCCAAACACTCCGACCATGGCGACCTCCCCCTTCCGCCTCCCTTCCGACGAAGAACTCAGCGACGAGGACAACCACCCGGACCACAAGCAGTGGTGGGAGCTGCCCACGAGCCGCCCCCGCCCCAAGCGTGGCAAGAAGGAGAAGTCCCCGCCCTACCCCTGGGGAGACCAGGGCCCCATCGTCCACAACCCCGTCCCCAACCTCCCCGGCGGCGGCGACCTCCCCTCCGAAGCCTACTGGGCTAAGGCGGCGAAGGAGGAGGCAAGGGAGGAGGCTCGCATCGCCAAGTGGGAGGAGAAGTCGGCCCAGCGCGCCTTGAAGAAAAGGCGCATACGGCGGGAGGAGGAGCAACGGGAGGCCAATGGCCGGGCCTTCTGGGAGGAGCAACGGAAGCGGGACCAGCGGGAGAGGCTGGCGGCGTGGAATGCGGCCCGGAATGCGGCTGCACCGGCACCGCCTCCACCGCCGATGGAGTAGGGGGTTAGGGTTTAGGGGCTAGCCCAGGGTTTAGGCGGGGCGCCTATTCCGCCCCTTCTATATTATTGTACCTTTTTATTTTTATTGTAATGTTATCGATCCCCCCTATCTAATATAAGTAATGTTATCTGTGTTTTATTGTAATATTATTGCGCCTATTCCATCCCTTGTTTCATTGTAATCTGTGTTTATTGTATTGTCATTTGTCAAAACACCCAAAACAACAAGTGTATAAAACAAAAGACACAAAAACAAGTTCATATAATACTCGTGCAATATTTATATATTTACAAGTGTATAAAACAAAAGACACAAAAACAAGTTCATATAATACTCGTGCAATATTTATATATTTACAAGTGTATAAAACAAAAGACACAAAAACAAGTTCATACAACACATGGTTCATTTTCAAATAAGACATTTACATATTTACATAAGTTAAAGGAGCGCCCAAGTTATGTTAGTTAAATGGATGTCCTTGGACTTTATTTATATATTTATTTTTGCAAAAAAAAAGATTGCAACCTGAGCACGAGTATCTGCAGATCCACACGTTCCTATTTAGATTGTAACGTGAGTACCATTTTTTTTTGCCCAATCAACATATAGTTACTATTGGGCCTGGATACGTCCATTTTGGCATGGCTAAGTTATATTTGGGCCTGGCCTTTTTCAATCCTCGTCAATTATTTTTTTACTTTTCAACCCCTCCCCCTCCCCTGCACACGGGCGCCCCCTGCACACTGATAAAAGGAACACTGACGAAACTGACGAAACTGAAGAAACACTGATTTCGAAAACAGAGCAGCTCAAAATTAGCCCGAATTTGTGTTGCATTTTATTCAAGCCAAAGACATAGACCATTACATCCATTACAAAGCATCACTCGAACACTGACTGCGCTGTCTAATGACTAACGATGAGGAGATAAACTAATCCGAGAGAAATTACACAAAAATAAAAAAAACCGGCCATCAGATTGTCCTGCTTCTTCAATTCGATGATTTGCCTTAGCTGCTTGTTCATCTTCTTTAGCTCGGCCTTCACTTCCGCATCCACCGTAGTACCAGCGGAAATGGGGTTGCCGCATCCCAATTGCTCCACCACGGACGGGTTTTCGAGCTCCCGGGATGCTACCTCCACCCCAATTCGCTCGATGTACTCATCAAGCCACTCAAAATGCCCACATTTTGGCAGTTCCTGAAATCGCAGAGATGAACCCTAAATCCCAAATTCGATGAAATGCATGAAATTTCGAAAGAAAAGCGAGAAATTGGCGCTCGGAACACTCAGATCTCACCTTTCCCGGCTCGGGCTTGCTCTCACACTTCACAAATTCCCGACCAATGTTGCCGTTCTTGTCGGTGGATGTGACAAGCCGCTTCAGGGGCGCGGTACGGGGGCAATCGGGGCACCTCCTCATCGGCACCGCACCATACCGAGGCCATGAGCGGTGGGAGGAAGCAGAGCTCGACATCCCTCGCCGGCGTTGCCGCACTTGCTCGCCGGAGAAGAAAACAGAAGGGGATGAGATGCTGGAACGGTGGCGGGAGTGCTCGGGTGCGGGGACGGATCGGGGCCAACGGCTCTCTTCAACCACAGGGTGGGTCCCACGATATGAGGTGGACATCAGGTGAGTTCCGCCGTGACGTGGAGGGGCTGTGGGTCCTACTGTGCTCAGCTGATTCGAACTTGTTGACGGTCTCGTGGGGTTAAGTGGAAGTGTCGCACGGGAGCTATTTGCCGCTTCAGAAGTGTCGCGTGCGAGCTATTCTTTTCAACGATGTCGTGTTCCTTCCAATTCCATGTAAAGACGTCGCATAGGAGCTATAATCCCCACACTGAACTGTGGAGTACTGATTCTTTCGAGCGAGGAAAACATTCTTTACCTCATCGGTAGCATCAGCTGCAGGCGGGTTACCCAGCGGTGCATCCAGCACATAGGTCGAATTACCAGCATTGAGGACAATCCTCAAATTGCGGAACCAATCCGCAAAGTTGCTTCCATTGTTTTTCAACTTTTCTTTTGCTAGGAACGCATTAAAATTGATGGTAGGGGCCGCCATTGATCTACAACATATTTGCAATAGTTTAGACTAAGTTTATGACAAATTGAGTTCTAATTAATAGTTAAATTAATCCAGGTGAACTCCCACTCAAAACAATATCCCTCAAATTGTTTTAGTGATCACACGAACCAAATCCACCATACCAAAACTGATCATCACGAGAGTTGATATAGCTTCAATATAATGGCGAACAATCAACATGTTCATCATATCTACTATATGACTCATGCTTTCCATTTCGGTGATCCGTGTTCCGAGATCATGTCTGTACATGCTAAGCTCGTCAAGATCAAACCTTAGCTTCTGCATGAGAAAATCTGGCTTGCTCACGTTGTATACACTCGCGGAATCTAACACACCCGATCATCACGTGGTGATTCGAAACAACGCGTTTTAGCAACGGTGCTTACTAAGGATGAACACTTTAAAACTTGAAATTTTGTGCTTGAGGGATCATCTTATAATGATACCGTCGCGAACTAAGCAATACAAGATGCATAAAAGGATTAATATCACATGAAATTCATAATATGTGATATGATATGGCCTTTCTTCTTATGCTTCCGATATCCATATTCAAGCAGGAACATGATCTCCATCATCACCGGTATGGCTTCAAGGTCAATGACGCCGCTTCATGGTTTTCGTCCACCAACATCAACTATTACAACTACTTTGAATAGACATGCAGGTCTTAACGGAATTAAAAGACAACCATATGGCTCCTGCCGGTTGCCAACACAAAGATATAATAATAACCACTTTTATTATTGCCTCTAGGGCATATCTCCAACACACACGACCCCCATCGCCGCGTTATGGTTTAGACCTCGCCGGAGCTGTTCGTCGTCGACGATGAACCTCGGCCGTTATATTAGATTCTAATCATAGGGCCTAGATAGAAGGACACCCCTTCGCCTAATTAGAGTCGCTGACGGGTGGTACACCCCCTTTAAGTCAGCCCAGGCGCTGTGCTGTGCGCAGTGGGATAGCCCAGTTAGTTCCCGCGCGACCCAGTAGATTCAAATATAGATTTTTCAATGTAGTTCAAACTCTAGTTTTGTAAGTTGATTCAAAAATTAATTCAGAGAGATTCACTAAACCAAATTGAATGAAACCAATTTTGTTAGAAAGGTATTGAAAATATTAATCCAAGCCCATTGGATTCAAACTATTTGAAATTATAGATCACCTATAGTAAAAATAACAAGTCAGAGACTTTTCTGCATTCAAACATTTTTCAAAAATCAACCATAAATTCTTTTGAGTTGATTCCAACTCTCAAAAATAACATTTGGCAAGATCTTTCTAAATATGTAAAAAGATCTAGGTTTACTTGCAGTAATAATTGACAAGTATTAAAATAATGCCCCATAGGCATTTCTAGTCACTTTAATTAATTAAAATAATAATGTGAAACCTTATTAAATTGTGAAACCACTTTAAATCACATTCCCAATCACTAAAATATGTGGTGATGACATGTGTTAACATGAACCCATATTTTAAATTGGAGAATATTAATTCTTAAGTAGTTTTTCAATGAGTAGAAATTAGTTTTGTAAAAATAAAATAAATAGGAGTAATGCTTTAATCCTTGTGATGATTGTGATGATGCTAGATCATCAATCGTGAACCATTTTGTTCCTAATAGAAATAGTTAAGTATTGTTTGGTGATTGTGTACCTCGTATTTATTTATAGACGCTAGTACTGACCAAGGATACGAAGAGGAAGGAGACTACTACTACGAAGAAGAAGCAGAGGAGAACTTCTAATGCAAGCTAATAACTATGCAAGCTAATAACTAACTATGCAAGCCATCCTAGCAAGATACTAACTATGCAAGCCATCCTAGCAAGCTATGTAATGCAAGCTAATACTTGCAAGCCCCACAATACCAATTAACCTATGCAATTCCTTAGGCATATTTGGTGATACCACTTTTTTTATACCAAATCCCAGTTTTACTTGCAAGATTTGTTCTTTTAGTTCTTTCTCAAAGTTCTTTATTACTTCTAGTTAGTATTTCATGAGTTTTGGAAAGATATTATAGGTAGCATAAAGAGCATAAAACTTGGCCTAAGATAGTTAGAACTAGATGTCATACTGAGGCATGAGATTAGATTTGGGTAAGTCACACTTGATTAGCACCCCTCACTAGTGATTACCCTCAACCTTAGTGGCTAGTGCTAAGCATAAAACTTGATCACCTTAGATGGGAATACTTGGTGAAAATGATTATGAAAACCTTAGAATGATGAGTCATTCTGATGAAATATTCTGGACATGTATTATGAACATCATATGATTTGATGATGAAAATGTTGAGGCATGAGACTTATCCCTTTATAAAACTGATGGTTGGGTTCGGATGCGATACCATTTCAATTTTACCGTACAACCACAATACCCGAATTTGGGTAGGGCTTGACTGGAAGTTTATATATCTTAGTATGGGTTCCCTTGTGGAAAGAGGTTTGAGCTGAGGCTACCTTGTGATGATTGTCCACCTTTGTAGTTCCCAAGATCATAGATAGTCATGGTTGGGAGGCCAAACTCATAGGGGAGGTTCCTATACTAGGGTGTGTAATTGAAAGGTTAGGATTGATTATACGCATACTGAGTATGGTGATTCAGGATTGTTCCTGATGGATGTGTCGAATGTTGTGGTCACCTTTGCAGAGTGTCAAACTATTCGAATAGCCGCATCCGCGGTTATGGACAGTTGGAGTGGCCATACTGTTCCATCATCAGATGTTTTCAAAATGACTTGTGAAATGAATCATGACTTTGACTTGACCACAACAGGGTTATGAACATGAAAACTAAGTTCCCACTTAGGTGTTGTAAAACTTTAAACTAGTTTTCTTTACTTCTAAACTCAGTTAGAGATAAACCTGGATTTTTGCAAATAAACCTAGAGCTTAGGATTCCTACTCAAACTACTTACTTGTTAGTGATAGTTTGTGAGTACTTAATAGTACTCATGGCTTTGTCCCTGGCTATTCCTATGGCCAGACTATGAAGAGGACTACCAGGATGATGGACAACAGGAAGTCTATGACAACTAGGATCATCTCCCATCGCCAGCATTGCCTGTGACCCTGAAGATGGAGCTTCGCCCACGCTACCATTATTATATTATTCCGCTACGTTGATTGTATTAAGACTGGATCATGAGATCCTTTATTTGTAATACCTTTATTATGGTTTATAATGGATGATGAACTATGGTACAAATCTGTTATGTCTCGCAAAAATGGTAATCCTGGAATTGCGATGTATGCCATAACAGGCATCTGGGATTAAAAATCCGGGTGTTGACAATAACTCCTACTGATACACCCGCTGATCCTACAACAACGTTACATGGACCTCTGACAATAGCTCGTGGACGAAAACTCAATTACCAGGTACTTTCGTTTCTAGGGAATCTTCCTAAGATAAATGAGAACATGATTCTTCCTAAATCAGACGTGTTTATGTTAAATATGAATGATGGACCTAGCAAGGACACGAGGGAAAATCATTGGAGCATGGTCGTGCATGGAGATGGCCACAAGCGTGTTATTATAAATGAAGATGCTGAGAGTGGAGATTTCAGAACTTTGAAACCACCATAATGTTGCAAAGGATGCTTGGACGAATTCCACAAGATATCAACTCATATTATTAGTCCAAGGCTTTATTTGGTGCCACGTCTCCTTATTTTATGGGTAAAACCCATGTATTTTTGAGTTAGATAATATAGTAGGTTTTTAGAGACTGTTTGTATGGAGAAAGGCCCATCCGAAGGTGTTTCTGGATGGCCCATTAGGGGCTGGATGAAAATCTCCTCTCTTCCTCTATATAAACCCCCTTCCAGCCATCATTAGATCTTAGATTTTGTTTAGACTAAAAGTTACCAATTGCTGCAACTCTCGTGTACTTGATTCTGTCCAACGACTCGATCATGAACGCTACTTAGAATCCCACATCAATAAAGCTTTCATATTTATTCACAATATCCTGATTGTATACTTACTTCTTGCTTGTTCTCGATTGCTCGCAGGGATTAAAGACCTTCGTGGCCAGGCTGATCGTGCATCTACAAGATCTGCAACCTCTAGGAGATTGGTTTAGCGATTGTATTGGCGCAATATTGCTGCATGTTGTAGTCGGATCGTCAAGGTCAGACTCCACCAGATCGAATTATCACGTCTCACAAAAATATCGGGCATCAATTTCCTATCACCGGCTAGACTCCTAGCTGTTATCCACGTCATGTACTGGCTAAACTATTGGACGGAACACCATCTTTATAATTTTTGAGCACCCCACATGCTCTCTACGATAAAGTCGACACAAGATATAGGGTTATTACCAGATAATTATCCGAGGCCTGAACCTGTATAAATCTTGTGTGGCTTAAGGTTCATCGCCTATCAAATTGTGATCACAAGTACTTGAACCTATAAATATATGACCGAGAATCAAAACCCCAACATCTGGTCTTACAAGGATATATATATATATATATATATATATATATATATATATATATATATATATATATATATATATAATGCACATGACTGTTAAAAGTGAGACAATTTTTTTTGGCTAAAATCCTAAAACGCGTGTGCCGGACCTAACTTTCTTTTCCTCACTTCATGTCACCACAACCTTTTCGTGGGCGAGGATGAAGCCATTGCAAACCACATGAGCTAAGTAGACACCCTTGTTTTTACACATTTTTTTCCCTTTCCTGCTATGAAACTATTCTACACATGCAAGAGGAGATAGACATGGAGATCAAACAATTCTTATTATACATTAAGATTTGGCATCAAAAGATAAGGAAGATTCTCTACTTCCCTCTTTCACCAATTTGGCAAGATCTAAAAAAATGGCAGAAACTAATGTCAAAAACTAATCTTGGCATTTGGCACTGGTATTTGGTGGTCACGTTGGCGGTGCTATGAGAAGAGATAAGTATGTTTACCACAAAACACCTATACTGCAAAATACACAAGATGACTAAGAGTGAGATCATCACTTTGCCTAAAAGGCTAAATCTATGTGCTAGACCTCACTTTATTTTCCCCACTCACATAATCACGTTGCCATGGTCATCTTGTTGGCGAGGCCGGCGTTTGGAAAAAACTGAGATTAGCTAAAACAATGTGCTTGCTACCACAGAACTAAAAGGAAAACTTATCTGTTTTTTTTCTTTTTCAACAATTTGGCAAAACCTCCAAAATGGCAGAAATGGATGGCAAAAGATATTTTGGCATTTGGCACTGGTATTTGGCAAAACTCTATGGCTACTCTTATGAGAAGACATACATATGTGCACCACAAAACCCGTAGAATACAAACACACATGATGGTTAAGAGTAAGATCAAAAGTTTTGCTAAAAGCATAAAACACAAGCGTCAGACCAACTTTGTTTCCCCGACTCACATACTCACGTTGCCATGTTCATCTTGTTGACGAGGCCGACTTTGGGGCAAAGCAGATATTATCTAAATTAGTGCGCATGCTTCCACGCAATTGAAATAGAAACTTATCTGGTTTTCTCCTTTTCACCTGTTTGGCGAGACCTCCAAAATGGCAAAAACAAAAGATATTTTGGCGTGTGGCACCAATATTTGAGAAAATTCTATGGATGCTCTTATGAGAAGTGATACATATGTGCACCACGGGACCCGCATACTTCAAACACACATGACAGTTAAGAGTAAGATCAAAAGAAAGTCTAAAACACATGTACCGGATCCGGCTTTGTTTTCCCCACTCACATAATCATGTTTCCATGATCATCTTCTTGACGAGGCCAACATTGGGGCAAAAAATAGATTAGCTAAACCAGCATGCTTGCTACCACACAATTAAAAGGGACACTTCTCTAGCAAGATCTCCAAAATGGCAAAAATGGATGGCAAAAGATATTTTGACATTTGGCACCATTATTTGGCAAAACCCTACGGCCGCTCTTATGAGAAGAGATACATATGTGCACCACAAAACCTACAGACTGCAAACATGCGTGATGGTTAAGAGTAAGATCATATTTTGCTAAAAGCCTTAAACACATGCGTTAGATCTGACTTCTTTTACCGACTCACATAATCAAGTCACCGTGGTTATCTTGTTGGCAAGGATGGCGTTGGGGCAAAGATGAGGTTAGCTAAACCAGCATGCTTGCTTCCACACAATTAAAGGGAAAATTCTCAAGTTTTCTCTTTTTCACAAATTTGGCAAGATCTCCAAAATTGAAAAAAGGATGGAAAAAGATATTTTGGCGTTTGGCACTAGTATTTGGCAAAATGCTATGGATGCTCTTATGAGAAGATATAGATATGTGTGGCACAACGCCCGCAGAATGCAAACACACATGACGGTTAAGAGTAAGATCAAAAGTTTTGCTAAAATCCTAAAACAAATGCGCCAGGTCCGGATTCTTTTCCTCACCTCATGCTGCGATGGCATTCTAGTGGCGAGGTCGGCTCTAAGGGAAAGAAGATGATATAAACATGCTCTTGCTTCCACGCAATTAAAAGGCAAACCTCCAAGAGAGCGTTGCTACTAATACTCGTAGTAGTAACATGCATCACGTCTACCTCTCCATCGTATTCTATAAGGGCATAGTTTCTTTGCCTTCAAATCTCACATCCTCCTTCCCAGGTAGTCGATAGAGAAGGAGTCTAGGTGATAGGTGTGGGCCGGGAGATATGCATGGTGGAAACAGTGGAGCGGCCCAACTGGCGAGGCAGCTGGCGGACTGTAGGCTATCAGACGAGCTAAGCCAGGGGGAGATGGAGTACATGCGGAGGTTTCACCACTGCGAGCCAGCCGACAACCAATGCACCTCCGTCATCATCAAGCACATCAAGGCCCCCATCCAAACAGTAAGAGACCATGCTCAACTGCTTTTTTGTATATATCATCCGTGCATGCATATGTCATCTTGAACCACATTTGATAGTATAAATAATTACCTTTTATGTAGGAGTATGTTATTTGTGGTTGGAACACAAGTTTGAGAAATCCATTTAGTGTGTACGAGATGCCACTTTAGTCTTATTGGGCGACCCATATTGAGAGACTAAGAGCAGGGGTGGGAATTCATATCATGTTTTCTGTGTTCTAGTATTCCGATTTGTACAAATTTTAGTTTTCCAAAAACCCATCCAAATTAAACTAGAAGTTTGTTAGAACTGACAACGTAGCACCAAGGAAAGTGATCGGGATGATGTTTGAGAAAAGAAAAAACAAATATGAGAATGAGGCTCTCCAGTAATAAAAAGGCATGATGATGCACCATGAGATAAGGTGGGATTGGATGCAAGTAGAGGATCACAGGTGATAACATCATGACCATTATAATTGCGAAAGGCTGGGCAATTGGGCGCGATGTGCTATCAAGGAATTTCCATTTTTTTGCCTAATATCTAGGAAAAGGGCACAAGGAAGTGGCAGGCACACTCATTTTACTCAGTCCATTTGGTTAACCTAAAACAAGGAACAAATTGCCCAGATTTACTACAATCCCTTTCACATGATTTAGGCACCAAAGAATGTATAAGCGCCATATTTTGTTTTCTACACCAACCGGGTGAGAGGGACGAGACCTTCTAGAGCCATGAACTAGCAAGAACACATGGAACAAAGATAGTGGTGTGGAAAGCACTATACAATTATGAAACACTCTAGACACCATGATAATGATGTAATAAAAAGGAAACCTTGTGACAAGCTAACTATGGCATGGCAACTGGCATACAATACAAAAAATATCCAGCCACACATGAACTAAGGAAGCACTCTAGACTTTACATAATAAATTATGTCTAGAAGGTGTAACAAATTAATAATTGCATGTCGACACAAAATAAGAATGCACACTAGCAAAGAGACAATAGATAACAATGTCATCACACACGTCATGAAACAGGAAAACTCTACATGCCTACATATAAAGGAAACACTCAAGCCACCAAGACTAGTTGTTGTACATAAAACATTATTACTAGGACAGTTTCGATAAATTGACAACGTGTCTCACACATGAAGGTATAAGGATCACCCACGTACCCAATAAGGATGCAAGCTTGCGTCCCTCAAGGCCCACAATATGTGAGTAGTACAAATAGTACTAGAATCACCAAACTCCCTTTAAGGGGAAATAGGCGCTAGAAAGTATGGAACGTGCTCTAGTGGGATAACACTTGCATCTCTATGCAATAAACAAACAATCTTAATACTAATGTAATATGCATATATAAATAATAACAGTGTTGTAACAAACTGATGGCAACACGTCACACACTCCAGAGTATATGGAAACAATTAATTAGAAAACTCTTGCCACTCATGGAGTAAGGAGATAGTCTACCACCAAGGCAATAACCCAACAAAAATGTTAATATTGACTTGTGGCATGACACACACACCAAAATAAGGAAATGTTGTAGATACTAAAATAAGAGTTATAGACATGTAATTGTGTATAGCTAATCTACTCATATTAGATAGTTTTATTATATTGTAGCGCATTATTTTATAGTATAGAAAAAGAGAACATGAAGATAAATGAGTCTATGTTTTTCTTAACATTGATGGCCTTGCCTAGGTCTTGCCCAAGGTAGACGAAGACTCACCCACGTAGGGACACATAGGAGCAGAACACACAAAGTCTGCTGCACACGCACTTGTGTTTTTCTCTTGTTCAATCTTAGTGTAACATCCCAAATTTCATCAAATGCAAAGTCATGTATTGCATTCATATCATCATAGCATTTAGGGTTTGCACAAAAATTTCCAAATCAAAACCCTAAATAAAACCATATTTAAACCCCACTTTATATATTATTATGGGGCATGGTTTTATTTTATTTTCAAAAGATCAAAGTGTTTTTGAGTGAACAGATGTGTTTGACACACTTTTGAATGCTAGGATCACATTACAAAAATTTGTAAAAGGTTTGAATTCAAACAAATTTGAATTAGAGTTTCAAAATCATTCCTAAAAATCAAAACATAAAAGAAAAGGAGCAAAAGAAAAAAAATAAAACCTGCGCTGCCAAACTGGCCCCGACCCACATTTGGCCCAACAGCCCACCCGGGGTTTTCCCCTCTCCTCCCTCTCTCACCCGCGCGAGCCATACCCTGCACTCGCTGACCACTGGCCCAGTGCCACCTCACCTTCGTCCCCAAAATCCCGCGCCCGTAGCCGACGCCGTCGCCGCCCTTTTTCTCCCCTTCACTACCACGAATGAATTCACTTAATTGGCATTGATTCACAGCGTGATGGCCGCCCCTTCTCCGGCTACTTAGGCACCACCTCGTCGCGGTCATTTTCCCTCACCTAGCCCCCACTTAGCGCCCACAGGCTGCCAGTATTCAAGCTTGCACCGCCGCTGCCCGACGAACAATGGCGAGTGATTCCGGTGAGTTTCGTCCACCCCGTGCCCTTTGGTTCACCCTGTCATACTCGCCACCCTATTGCGCGTCTAACCGTGCCCCTGGTTCGACCTATATTGCCCCAGGTCACCGTCCCTGTCAACCTCCGCGAGCGCCCGAGGCGCCGCTCGACTTCGACGAGCCATTCCGGTGAGACCAGTGTTCCCCTTGACCTCTAATTCAAACGAGTAGGTTTGACTCTGTCTTGCGTGTCTACTCATGCTTGCCGTTTGTTCCCGTGCTCACCAGGTCGTCGCCTCCGTCGCCATTTGCGAAAGCCCGATGCCAGCAGCAACTCCGACGAGCTCCTACGCCTACGTCCGTGCGTCCCTGTGAAAGCCAACTGCACCTTGAGCTTTCTCGCGTCTGTGTGAACCTAGTAAGCCTCGCCACCATACCCTATACCCCTAGCACCGCCATAACATCGCCGACAGTAATGCCGCCACCGCCAGCGCCATCAGCGCCGCTCACTTTTGGTCGCTTGATCCAGAGCCATATAATTTAGATCCAACGCCATAGATAGATCACTTGAATGAAACGGTATCGTCAGATCTGGACCACATGATTTAGCTTAGATCTAACGGCCCACGCAAGTGATCCGTGCGAAGCGGTACGGGCCAATCAGACGGCCATGTGTCTGTGTTTTCGATTTAAAATCTGTTTTTAGATCTATTAGCTTTTCAAACTTGTAAAATTCATATCTTTTGATATATTTGTCCAAAAATTGCAAATACTATATCATTGGATTCAAAAAATTAAGCCCTGCACTTCTGTGTCCTTGTTTTAGTATTTTTCTTCTGAAAAATATGATTATTTGCAGAACCAATTATAGGCTTATTTTGACTATATAAAATGTTTAGAATTTTTTTAAAGCAAATTTGAGTTTGTTTAGACTTTAGATAGTTTTCTTTGTTTTCAGTACTGTTTGGTTTGACTTGTTTAGTGTAGAAGATCATTCCATTGCATTTGCATACAATCATATATATATTTTTTTGAATATTTTGAATGTGAATTTGGTGTTATGATTTTATGTGTAGATTTTGGTGATAGTGGTGATTGTGATTGTGAGGACTGTTGCTACTCTCCTAGCTACCAAGGCAAGTGATGCTTCATACTTTTTGTCCCATTATTTTGACTATGCAATAGTGATATTTTGAGTAGGACTTGCATGGAGTTTTTCTAAGTATCTATGCTATGATATGCCTTGGGAAGTCCTAGTAGATGATGTCTTAGTAGAATTTTCCCTAATTTAAGATTCTTGCTACTAGTATGCTTAGCCTATCTAGTAGAAAACAAGGGGTGGATTATTCATGCTATGAAATATTGTTAAGTCTATGACTTGTGTTTTTGATTAATAAAACAATTAAGTGAATGAATCACCTGGGTGGAATGGTATGGTGGTTTTATGTTGAGTGGTTATACAAGGCCCATGTTTATGGTTTACCTTGTGTATCACACTTGTGGATTGCCACCTAGGAACAAAGGGATTTGAGATGTTTAGTGTTCAGAAGCTTCTAGTGCAACCACATGGCATATAGGCTCTGCCTTGACCAACTAGGTTGCAAGAACTTAGCCAGATGGACAGTTGGCGGTAGGGTTGATAGGATGGAACGCGTCCATGGTGGTCTAAGGGAATGCTTCTGAAAAGTCTTGTCTCGATGCATGTCGAGTCTTGTGGGAAAGTGCACCACCTCTCGAGAGGGTAAAACCTAAGTACTTAGCCGTGTCCCCAGCAACGGACAATTTGAGCATCAAAGACATTGAAGCAATCAAGGATCTCCTCATCCCAATTTCTCTAAATTAAAAACTTGTGGTTGAACAAGGGTAAAGGTTCACCAATGTCTATTGGTGGTTCCTTGGGTGTTTTGAAAAACAAAAACTTAGAGTTTTTAACTAATAAGTCAAAACCTTATTTTTTAGCAAAGCCAGCCTAAGCTACACTTAGCCAAATTCATATAGATGATAGATACTACTATTCTACTATGGTATCACTTGCCAATATAATTCCAAATGTATTGACCCACTGTGGCTGTAACTTATGATGTTGCAGGTTACTCTGATGGACACTAGGGTTGTGAGTCTACACTCAACATGTTTGCCTGTGGCACATGAAGATGAAGACTTATAGTTATTTACTTTATGTTATGAACTCCATGTATTAGCCTTGAGCTATTGAGTTGTAAAGACTGTGTTATCTCTGGAATGACGATGTAATAACAACCTTTGTATCTATGTACTTCATCTTAAACTATGGATGATAGCATTTGATCCATGGACTAGCATTGCAATCACAGGGGCCTTTACCTTAAATGGTGGGGTCTTACACTTAGCAAAATACAACCTAGTTACAAAGCCTTTTAAAGGGAAATATGCAACACACGTATGCATGGCCAAGCGCACTGGTCTAATCTGTTTTATACTCCACTAGCTACACGCATGGTACAACTTAAGTTACAACCAAGTCTACAAATCCTTTGGATTCTCATGTTCAGGACCAAGTCTTAAATGATTGCTCCCGTTTCTTTCTCCACACTGATCCGTCACAAGACTCATATCCTCCAACTCCAACAGCTAGCTAACACATGTTCATGCAGATAGACTCCTGCAGCTGCACACACATTTTCCACTACAACACACACATGCATCATGCAACACACACATCTTGGTATGACTAAACCTACCGCTAATACACTCTCTGGTATAATCTGCATGGATCTTTCTAATCAACTACCCCACGACTAGACTGCATGTACACACATGATCTCATCCATACGCATGTACAATTCCGCAACCTATTGGTTGGACACAACTACATGCATGAACCAAAACTTAAACATGATGAAAAAAAGCTAACCAACAAGGTTAACTCCAACAAACATATTAGCATCACTCAACTGTTGGAGCAGTGGCAGAGAGGGTTCATTAGTTTGACAGCACAAGGGTGTCATGTGGAGAAATAAAATTGAACTATTCTCTAGGTACTGGTACCTCTACGCACATGTACTAGCATTTAACTTAATGCGATAACTTGTACCGACACATCATACAAAATCCATACATACTTTGGAAAATAGTAGTATTTATTTATTTAATGTCCATCTTTTTTCTTCACCACATTTAGGTTTGGTCACTGGTGAGGAGGTTTGATCAGCCACAAATTTTCAAGAGATATGTTGTAAAGTGTGTCATGCATGTGAACATTGAGGCTGGAAGTGTTAGAGAGGTAAGTCTGCAAACTGGGTTTCCCGCTACAAGGAGCATCGAGAGGTTAGAGATGCTTGATGACAATGAGCATATCCTAAGTATCAAGTTTGTTGGTGGTGCTCATGTACTAAAGGTACATTATTCAATTTTGAGATTGCAACATTTCTTTAATTTTCATTGTATAGTATCCGGACAGAAAAGTATATACATTTAAATGATCCACAATAGGTTACACCTTGGTGATGAAACACATATATATAAGATAATTAGCCGCAATCCTCCATGCTAAAAAATAGGAGGATTTGGCATATGAAATTGTCATTCTAGTTCTACACTCTTGTGTTAATAGTAGGAGTAGAACCAATGATATTTCAAGCTAACAAGTGTACTTCTTTTTACAACCAGTCTTTGGCACAATTATTTTTTACACAAAGAAGTCCCCTCACAAGAATGAATGAGAAAGAACCGACACCCAATTTTAAATAAAACAAGCCCTAGACTGATCTCAGATCACACATGGACATAATTGTTAGGATATTATTTGTACTCACACATACCTCTTGGAATTTTGGCCCAAATAGCCTAGCCCATTTTCCATTCCGATAACTCCTGAAAATCCTAGAGGCCCATGTGGCCCATTCATGCATGGCAAGAGGTGGGATAAGTGTTTAGTCTCACATTGCTAGTTGAAATAGGTTTGCACCAGCTTATAAGGGAGGCTCTCCTACCACTTGGTAAAAGGATGAGAAGGAGAAGGAGAGAGTCCCACACGCGTGCTCCTCCTCCTCCGCCGCCCGCCTCGCCACGCCTCGCCTCGTCACGACTCGCGCGCGCCGCGGGTTGCGGGAATCTCGCCAAGCCGAGTTCTTTTTCGCCACGCATGACTGGTATACAAACGGGTGTGCAGAATTTGAACAGTTCTGCTAATGGGTTTTAAATACGACTCGGTGGAGGTTTAATTCAAACTTAGTGGAGGCTGTTGGCTTCGGTCGCTGCCTATTCGTTTCCTCTTCCGACGTCACTTGTTCGCCTATCTACGCGTGCCTATAAGAGCGGAAGGTCGCTCCTTTCCTCAGGCATCTATCAGAACCATCGCCTCCAAGTTCCAGAGCACTGAGCTGCCAACAGTTTTTCCCCATCCCGTCTTGTGGCGTGCACCGCGAGCCGGGACAGTAGGCCTCCGGAACCCTGCCTCTTCGAGTCCTGTACGGGAGAAGGGCGATAAGGTTTTTGGGTAGCGCTATCGGCGCGACTACTGGCTTCATCACGGACTCCTCCACCGACACCGACGACTTCTTCCCTGCCATCGAGAACCTCTTCCTCGACGACATGGGTGACAACTCCAACTCCGGCACACTGCTGTATGTTTTTTTTTCTTCATCTTGTTCAGCTTATTTTGATCTATCTGCAACTCTCTGCACACTTTCTATCAGATGACTTGGCTAGTTTATTTTCGATCATTCTAGTCATGTTTTACCTACTGTTTATCTCGCATAAATCACTTGATAAATTGATCATATTTCCAACAATACCATCCTTAAATAAATATTCCTAATAAAATCATACAAACAAACACATAGAGGTAACCACACTATTCATTGCAAATATACCATCGGGAATTGTTTTCAACAAAAAAAATGATATTTATCATTTTCAACAACATGTAAATTTAATTTGACTATTGTATTTTACTAGCATATGTTTACAAACAAGTTGTAGATGATTTTTAATGAAAGTATTTGTACAAATTTTGGGATAAGAAAGGTTGAAAATTTATGTGAATGATGTACAATATTCAGATGGATGGTTAGAAACTAAACATAGCATTAGGATTACTCTAGTTCATATAATACTTTCAGACCCCCAAGACACCAAAAACATATAGATTTATTGATATTATTTCTAAAGTTTTTTCTAGTGATACTAAAATCCCATCTTGTTTTTAATTGTCTAGAACTATTCGTCTATTTTGACGGTCCACCCTGAGATAATTGATGGCCATCCTGGGACGTTGGTGATCGAGTCATTCGTGGTCGATGTCCCAAAGGAGAACACCAAAGATGAGATCTGCTACTTTGTCAAGACCTTGCTGAATTGGAATCTTAGGTCTCTTGCTGATGTGTTAGAGCAGCGCGTTAGTTACCCGCACAATAAACTAATTTGCTCTTAATAGTTGGTCAATACCGATGAATTAGGTTGACCAACCCATGAAACTTCTCTATCCAATTGACAGAGTGCCTGAATTTCATATTTGGAGGTTCTTAATAAATTAATCCCTCCAATGTAATTGGAGCATCATCTAGTTTGGTGCTTGCATGCACAAGTCTTTTGGGTTTATCAAACAAGAATGTAAGTTTTGCCAAAGACTAAACTGTCAATTCAACAATTCCTCAAGAATAAAGTTAATCCAAGAGAATCTCTCACTTATGGTCGTCTTACTTATTGAACATTAAGTCCGTCCATTTATTGTATGTACACACAAATGTTATGGTACATACATTTTAATCTTTATTACTTAATGTTTGTATGAATTAAGATGAAATTTATGTAAGTAAAAAATCTCAATTACTCTACATTTTAATGTAAATATTTATCTAAATTAATGTAATTTAATGGTCTACAACACTTATGGTGCATTCGATTAATTGGTGTTATTTTTGTTATTAATCTATATAAATATAACAAGCATGACTTGTTTTAGATGGTTTTGATCAAAATCAAAAATAATCCTAACCAAGTTGAGATTCCAACAATCTTATGTTTGAACATTTCAGTATCAAACAAAAGAGAGCATAACAAATCTAGAATAGTTTAATTCACTTAATGATATCCTAGTAGAGAAGTTAGGAGGATGCATTAAAAATCCATTACTCGAAGCCAATGAGTTGTGATTGTGACTAGGGTTCTAGACATACGCACTCTAACTCCGTATCTTTTTTTCATGGGCATACACACACATATATATATATATATAACTAAAGAGAAACACTTTTTTTCAACGCGAGTGAACTTTCTTTTTATCGGAAACCATTATATTCGAAGTGAACTTTTTTAAATTCTTAGCCATATTCAAAGTGAACTTTAAAATTATAAGCGAACTATTTTAGACACTAGAGTGAACTATTTTATTAATGCTTCTGAACTTTCTTTTCATCGAACATCCTTTTATGGAATTTTTTAGCCTCTTCTAGCGTGAACTACCAAATATAACGAAAGAGAGATCGAGTGCGAGGAATCAAAGAGAGATTGAGTAAATTCGAAGATCCAATGAAGGTAGCGTGGAGTTTAGAGGAAGAAGAAAGAGAGATTTATATTTGGAGATTTTAGGTTACCTTCATCGTGATGTTTATGGTGTCCGAATACATGGTACAGACGGGCAGTACAAACGTATCCCGCCCGTACCGGGTGACTTATCTTGGGGGCGACGGCTGCTCCCTGGCGGTGCACTCAGTACGGGTGCGCGGTACGGTCGTGCGCGTCCGTACTGCTGGTCATTATCAATATGGTATGATTGCTTGAAATATGATGTTTGCTCGAGGATATAGTACGGACGTGCCGTACGGGCACGTCCGACTGTACCGCTGATCGTTATCGACACTGTTTCCTGCGGCAAAAATCAAAGTTTCTATTTTTCTCTGACTTGATGTGGTACAGGCACACGGTACAGTCCCTTCCGATCGTACTAGAGGTCGTTACGGGTACTGTGAGCTGTAAAAAGTTTAACAATTTGTTTAGTAGCTCCGTGCATCTTTGCACATCTTATCAAAAGTAAAATAACAGAAATCATACTTTATAAAAATTCAGCAATACTTTAGGCCATATGTTAGTAAAAATTGAGGTCGAGGATTACCTTATTTCTTCTGCTCTCTCCAAAGGTCTTATTGAACACTCTTTATTGAAAACAAAACAAAAACAAAAACTAACACAATTTAAAATTTTATTTTACATGGGTTGCCTCCTATGAAGCCTTCTAATTAAGGTCAATTAGCTTATCCCAGATGGAAATCATTTAGGTTTAAGGAGTGGAATACCTACTCCAAAATAGTTAGATTTTAAAGTAATTATACCATCATCATTATTAGGCTTGGCCTTCTTTTTACTAGGGAAGTGGACTAGAAAAGGATCTCTAGATGGTAGCTCAATTATCACATTCTTTTCATGTAAATTAATCAAAGCTTTAATAGTTCTTAGGAATGGCCTACCTAAAATTATAGATGTTATGGGATCTTTAGACATGTCCACAGTAACAAGATCAAGTGTGGGACTACCTTTTATTTCAACAACTATATTTTATTTTATCCCAACATCTTGTTTATATGTTGAATCCGCTAGGTGGAGTCTTAATTCAGTGGTAATAAATGGCCCCAAGTTTAACTTGTCAAATAAACTTTTGGAAATTGTTGAGACGCTCGCACCAAGATCATAAAGTGCGGATATCTCATTAAATACCAACTTAACTTTAATAGTAGGATCAAATATATCATCTAGATTAGTAGGAAGCTTACCAGCTAGTCTTTTATACTCCAACTCTAGCTCACGACCTTTAGATGCTACTTGTTTTATAAATTGTTGGTACATAGTATCGTTACCTTGTTCTATACCGGGATTCTTTACGGTGATCATCTTCAATAGATATTCCACGGTATACTCCGTTGTTGGCGCATTGCTATAATCTAGCTCTTTAGATTTTTCTTCATTTTTTGTGACCCTCATCATCTTGAGGTCCTCTATCGGATTTGGCTCGGGTTTTCCAGCAAACTTTGCTAGTATGATAGTTTGGCTCTCAGCAACTTTACCCAATTGAGCATCCACGGTCTTTGTTCTTTCCTGTAGAGCCTGCGCATCATTTCTAACTACAACGGCCTGGTTAGATAATTTTCCTATACTACTCTAATGGTTCTCCGTTATTTTAATAAGCATATTGTTTTTCTTGGTTTGTGATTGTATAAATGTTCTAACAGTTTGTTCTAACGAGAGTTTGCCATGATTTGCTCCATTATTATTATCATAAATATTATAAGGAGCTCCTACAAGGTTTGAATAATGTTTTTGAGCATTAGAAGCATAATGATTTTTCTATGCAGGATTAAAAGGAGTACGAGCTATAAAATTAACATCATTAACATCAGTAGCAATAGCATTAAATTGGATATCATCTTTACCTTTAACTATGCTTAGCAGCTCATCTACCTTAGATCTAAGCTCTTCATTATTTACCTCAGCAATTGTACTTACTCTCTTTGAGGTTCTTTCCACATGCCATTGGGCATGGTTGTTTTGCATATCAACAATAAGTTTCTTTGCAACACTCACTTGATTTCCCATGATTGTTCCTCCTGCTGCGGTACCTAGCATAGACTTAGACATTGGGTTAAGACCATTATAAAACAAATGTCATATAAGCCATTCTTCCATCCCATGACTAGGACAGTTCATTACGGCTTCTTTCATCCTCTCCCATGCAAGATCTAATGGCTCACGGTCTTCTTGTCTAAAGCTTGTAATATTGGATCTTAGCTGCATAGTCTTAGCTGAGGTGTAGCGACCTCAGATCGATAAAGATCCTAAGTCCCCGTAATTAACATGCTAGTACCTGGATCAATAGCTAGCACTCACAGTCGATGAAATATCATGTAAAACACAAGTCTTTATTACATGAATCGAATAATCCAGAGTTTACATTATTACAACAGAAGCGATATAAATACAACTTGGAGTCCCATCAATGCCACAGGCAGGTTGAGTGAAGACCCATGATCCTAGTGCACCTTTCAACGACCTCCAAATTCTGCACATGAAACGTGCAGCCAACAAGTTGGGTCAATACTTTGAATGTATTGGCAAATTACACCAAGGAAGAAAAAAGACTCACTCTACATGCAAGGCTAGTTTAGGCTATGGAGTTTATTTTCTCAAAGCTAATTTTTTCTAAGTATGGAGAAAAGAGAGAGAGAGTTTTACCCTACTTTGTAAACATTTGCTTAAGTAAGATAGGGTCGAATGGCACACGAGGATATTACTCACCAAGTGTCCAAACAACCTAACACTTGGATATTACTCACCAAGTTCCCAAAATCCCACCCATTGGCGATATGACTCACGCCATGGGGTTTCAAAACTTTGTTTAGAAAAGAGAGAGGAAGATCCTTCAGAGGCTCCATCCTTCTGATGCTCAAGTGTTCTTTTCCGTGAACTCGGCTGATCGATCAGATTGCAATACTCTCGAGATTTTGTGCACTTTACCCACAATTCACGATCAAGTCCTTTTATAGACAAGACAATGGCGAGGCTTTTCCTTAGTAACCCCTCTACCAGCTGGATCCAACCATGCCAACAACTTCCAAATGTTGGTACCCCGGTGAGGTTTCCCACTAAGTACTAGGCCAAGACAGAGCCCATATGTATTGTGGTTGCACTGAAAGCTTCTGAATTCTGAAACATGGCAGACTTCTTTGATTTCTGGGCGTCCGTCCTCCACCAAAATCTCACACGTTGACCCGACAACCATTTCGTCCAGAAGAAAACTTAGTTTTTATTTTGAAGTGTATTTCTGAAGAAAAGATCGCTCAAAAGAGCCTTTATACTTAGAAGAATTCCTTGTCTTTCGAACCCCCAATAGTACTTTATTTATATAGCATAGCAAGGACTTGGCAAAAACAGGAGAACCTATTAGGAGGGGAAAATCCTAAGTATAGAGCTACTCATGGCATACTACAAAATCATCGCACTTGCAAAATAATACCAAGAAAAATTCTACTAGAACATCCTACACATGCATACTACAAAATTTGAAGATCAGATGCATAGAATCAAAACTGCGACAAGATTATGAACAAGTGGTGTAACTTGCCTTATGATGATATACTTCAGCACAGAACTTCACTCGCACTCCGAACAAATCTAACGTGTAGAAGAATAAGAATCATTGCAAATCAAGAGCCAATAAAACACACATGTAAATAAATTGCAAAACATCCTATTTTTGTCCAAAAACTCCACACATAATTTCTAACATGTAGATGACGTCACAAACATTAATTTTCAGCAGGAATTAATTTAATACGATTTCAAAAACTCTAATTATGTTGATAATTTGTTCTTAAAGTTCAAATTTACAAGGACAAATTATTTATTAATAAATTGGAAAATTCAACTCTACTAGATAGATATTCAAAATTATGAAATTAACGCAAAAAGAATCGACTAAAACGGAGCTATAGAACTTTTATTATGAATTTTGTAAGATTCATTGTTTTTAGCGTTTTCAAACTACCGCGACGAATCTAGAGCGTCGGATCTAGATCTGATGGTTGCTGCTCCTCCAGCTAACTCCGGCTGGCTCGGATTCGATCTCGACGTGACTCCAACTTCTGAATATGCTTATGATGCTACTCTGATACTAGTTGGTTTAACAAATCTAATCTACACCGTAGGGAAATGCCAAATTTGATAAGAAATTCAAAAATTTAATAATTAGAGAAATTAGTACCACCGGATAGAAAATTTGCATGTGAATCCAACGCAATGAAAAACATCTAAAACCAAGCTATAAATCTAAAGATATGTAATTTCTAAGTTGAATCATGAGCTAGTATAATTAGTACAACCGATCGATCGGATGCTGATCACGCGCTTGAAAAAAATAGAAAAGAACACATGTGACAGGGCGGTACGATTTGTTGAGACAATTAGTAACATAGAAAAATTATGTGCATCCGACCTCGACAATCACAGCTCATGCACATGAGGAGAAAAAAAGCATTATAGATTGATTCGTTGGTTCAGGTTTGATAAAAGAAAATTAATCTAAAGATACAACGGCTAGAGAGGCGATACCACCTATGAAATGTCGCGATGAGAAAAACGGCAATGCTGGCTTTGGCTTGGACGGCTCCTCCTCTAGACTTCTAGGAACGTAGCTACAGGCACGGTGCATCATGACTACCTGACGTCCTCGAAGGCTTCATTGATCGGACGATCGTCCAAGTGCAGAAACTCCAATGAACTTCGGCGGTGTCATGCAGCTTTCTCCGATGTTCCTGGACATGGGGAAAGGTTTAGGAAAGGGCGGTGGAGTGGGAATTATATTAATAGGAGATAGGAAGATGTTGGTATCTGCTAAAATCGTTGGAAACTCGTCCTGCAAACTTTCGGAACGAAGAACGCCGGCGAGATCGATTCGAGAGGAAGGTGGTTTGATGGCTTAGGTTTCAACAAAAGTCAGACGAGGTGAGGAGTGAGATATTTATGAGGTAATTTTCGTAGAGGAGTGGCAAAGAAATTAAACGGAATCGAGAGATATTCTGGGGTTTGGTTTCTGTAAGGGATGAACTCGTGTGGATTTTGGTCAACGTCCGAAGGAAAGAGAAGACAGGTGGACCAAAATTGTTAGGAAAGAAAGGAGAAAAATAAATAAACAAAATGAAAGGCTGAACGTGAGGTGAGGGAGAGGTTGTCTTAGTTGGAATTTTGGCTGGATCGGACTATGGTGGTGTACGTACCTCAACGTTTCATTTTTATTTCTTTTTTTTCTTATTTTTTTTTAACATGTATAAGAAATTGAATATATGATTTTTATACTATGACAAATCATTTTCAAGGTTCTAATAATAAATATTAGAAATCAATAATAAGTAATAAAGTCTTAGAAAATATATATATATATATATGCAGCTTGCTTATTACGCAAAAGTTTTACACTTTGGCCTCACACATGACTACTTATGCATATAAGAAAAATTGTTTTAGGATTTATTTTTAACGCCCAAACTAAAATATTTTTCAACTCAAAATTTGAAGGAGTACAAATAAAATATTTTATACTTTGAATAGAAAATAGAATATTATATAATAATTTTCCAATCTTTAATTTTGAAGAAGTCATATTATCACTAGTGAAAAAAGGGCCATCCGTTCGCGACCCCTCGGAGTATTAGTTCCGGTTGCGCCACCAACCGGGACTAATGCTGGCACACGTCCCGGTTAGAGCGGGCACGGGGCCAGGGCATGCGTCCCGGTTGATAAGGGGGAATACATCCCGGTTGGAGCCATCAACCGGGACTAAAGGTTTGGCCACAGCCACGTGGCGTGGCACGCACCTTTAGTCCCGGTTGGTGGCTCCAACCGAGACGTATTCTCCTGCCCTCTATAAATGCAACGCCCCAGCCCCCTCTGCCTCCACTCTGTTTTTTCGAATGGTGGTAGGTGTGAGGGGTGTGCTAGTTTTTTATCTTCTATGCATGCATTGAAGGTGTTTGATGAAATGTTTGAGTGAAAAATCCCGTTGAATTTCTCATAGAACAAAAATATAGAAGGTGTCTGAGACGCAGTTGAGCTTTCTCCTCTTTATTTCCCTCGATCGAGGTTAGCAATCTTATCTTTTCTAGGTCATTGATACAATTCATGTGTCGGTGTGAATTGGTTATTTCACTATTTATGATGTCCTGTTTTTTTGATAAACTTACTTATATGATGCAGATGAACGGTCGAGAATGGATGTACGGTGACCGGCGCGTAGCCGGGTATATCAAAGGCATGGATAAATTTATCGATGTGGCTACGGCAAACAAAGAGAATGGATTTATACGTTGTCCATGTGTTCAATGTCGGAACAACAAGGAGTACTCTTCCTCGAAAATCATTCGCGGCCACCTGATTATGAAAGGTTTCATGCCCAACTATAATTGCTGGACCAAGCACGGGGAAAGAGGGGTTATGATGGAAGATGGTGAAGAAGAAGATGATGATAACAACTATCATCATATGTTTCATGAATACAGTGATACTGCAATGGAAGACAATGGAGAGGAAAGAGGTGAAGAACGGGCATCAGATGAGCCGGCTGATGAACTTGGTAGGGTCATTTCTGATGCAATGCGAGACTGTGAATCAGAAAATGAGAAGTTGAAGTTAGAGGGCATGTTAGAAGATCACAAGAAATTGTTGTACCCAAATTGTGAAGATGGCAGCACAAAGCTCGGTACCACACTGGAATTGTTGCGATGGAAGGCAGAGTGTGGTCTAACTGACTCCTCATTTGAAAAGATGCTGAAAATAATGAAGCCGAAGTTTTCAAAACATAACGAACTTCCCGAGAGTACCTACGAAGCAAAGAAGACTCTCTGTCCTCTGGGATTAGATGTGCAAAAGATACATGCATGCATTAATGACTGCATCCTCTACCGCGGTAAGGAGTATGAGAATTTAGATAAATGTCCGGTATGCAATGCGTTGCGGTATAAGATCAGACGAGATGACCCTGGTGATGTTAAGGGAGAGCCCCTCCGGAAGAGGGTTCCTGCTAAGGTTATGTGGTATGCTCCTATAATACCAAGGTTGAAACACATGTTCAGAAACAAAGAGCATGCCAGGTTGTTGCGATGGCACAAAGAAGACCGTAAGAAAGACGGGAAGTTGAGACACCCTGCTGATGGGTCACAGTGGAGAAAAATCGAGAGAGACTTCTCAGACTTTGTAGGTGACGCAAGGAACTTATGGTTTGGTCTAAGTACGGATGGCATGAATCCTTTTGGGGAGCAGATCTGCAGTCATAGCACCTGGCCCGTGACTCTATGTATCTACAACCTGCCTCCTTGGTTGTGCATGAAGCGTAAGTTAATTATGATGCCAGTGCTCATCCAAGGCCCGAAGCAACCGGGCAACGACATTGATGTGTACCTTAGGCCATTAGTTGAAGAACTCTTATAGTTGTGGGGCAAACCAGGTGTACGTGCGTGGGATGAGAACAAACATGAGCCATTTGATCTACGAGGGTTGTTATTCGTAACCATCAATGATTGGCCTGCTCTTAGTAACCTTTCAGGACAGACAAACAAAGGATATAAGGCATGCACCCACTGTTTAGATAAGACCGAAGGTACATATTTGCATAAATGCAAGAAGGTTGTGTACCTGGCGAATCGACGATTTCTTCCGACCAATCATCCCGTAAGAAAGAAAGGCAAGCATTTCAAAGGTGAGGCAGATCACCGGAAGAAGCCTGAACTCCCTGCTGGTGATGATGTATTTGGTATGGTCAAGGACATAGAAGTAATCTTTGGAAAGGGTCTCGGCGGTCAATCAGTTCCGAACGACGTCGCTACAGGACACGCACCCATGTGGAAGAAGAAATCTATATTTTGGGAGCTGCCATATTGGAAATTCCTGCGTGTCCGCTCTTCAATCGACGTGATGAACGTGACGAAGAATCTCTGCATGAACCTGCTAGGATTCCTAGGCATGTATGGGAAGATAAAAGATACACCTAAAGCACGGGAGGACCAACAATTTATGAAAGACCCAAAGAACATGCATACACATAACAAGACGGATAAAGGGCGTCACTTAAGTCGTGCCAGCTATGCTCTTACCAAAGCAGAGAAGGAAATCTTTTTTGAAGTCCTTTACAGTATCAAGGTGCCATCGGGCTTCTCATCTAATATAAAGGGGATAATAAATATGGCAGAGAAAAAGTTCCAAAACCTGAAGTCTCATGACTGTCACGTGATTATGACGCAGTTGCTTCCGATTGCATTGAGGGGGCTTCTACCGGAAAATGTTCGAGTACCCATTGTGAAGCTGTGTTCATTCCTCAATGAAATATCTTAGAAGGTAATCAATCCAGATATTCTGCCAAGGTTACAGAAGGATGTGGTATAATGTCTTGTTAGTTTTGAATTGGTGTTCCCACCATCCTTCTTCAATATTATGACGCATCTCCTGGTTCATCTAGTGGAAGAGATTGCCATTCTCGGTCCGGTATTTCTGCACAATATGTTCCCCTTTGAGAGGTTCATGTGAAGGGAATATGCCCGAGAGGCAATAATAAAGTGGTTATTATCGTATTCCTTGTTTATGATAAATGTTTATTTTGCATGCTATAATTGTATTAATACGGAAACGTTAATACATGTGTGTTTAATAAACAAACAGAAAGTTCCTAGTTATGCCTCTCTTATAAACTAGCTCGTTGATTAACAAGATGATCAAGGTTTCCTGATCATGGACATTGGATGTTGTTAATAACGGGATCGCAACATTAGTGTAATGGTGTGATGAACATTCATCCGAAGTATAGCATTACGATCAAAGTCACTGAGTTTATATTGCTATAACAACTTACAAAGTGATCCTAATCCTTAGACCATGAGATCATGTCAATCACTAACACCGGAAGAGTTTCTTGATAACATCAAACGTCACACCGTAACAGGGTGATTATAAAGATGGATTCAGAACTAATAAAGTGTTATGTCGAGGCTCATGGATCGAGAGTGGAATTTGTTCATCCCGATGACGGATAGATATACTCTGGGCCCTCTCGGTGATATCACATTGATTAGCTTGCAAGCAAGTGATTTGATCACTAGAATGTTATATCACGGGAACGAGAAAAGAGTGCATGTCAGTAACGAGATCAAACTAGGTATGGAGATACCGATGATCGAATCTCGGACATGTAATATATCGCGAAACAAAGGGATTAAGATACTAGCGTAAAAGGTTCCGACGATCACAAGAAAGTCATCGTTGAATGTGTGGGAGTCAGTATGGGTCTCCAGATCCCGCTTCTGATTATTGATCCGAGAGGGGTCTCGATCATGTTCGCATTATTCGCGAACCGTAGGGTGACACACTTAAGAGACACCGACATCCATTTGGAGCAATAGTTTCATGCCGAAAAGAATAACAAGCGCAGGAATTTATTTCACTAGATACCGAAACGGGTTTTCGGGTGAAATTGCATAAAGTGGTTATGCATGTGAAATAGAATTCTAGCAAGGGGTTATTTGTGAATATTTGTCATTAAAGTAATTGACAAAATTCTGAATAAAATAAAAGAGTTTTATTTAATGAGAGTTTGCATTAAATTTGGTGGAAATTTAATGGGAATTTGAGTGGGTTTTTGAGTGGAGGGAATTGAAAGGCTTTTGTGTGAGTGGAGTGTCCACCCACATGAATGAGGGAGAGGTGGGGGCACCCTCCATGGCCGGCGGCCATGCCCCCTTTGGTCTGCCCCCCTCCCCTATATAAGGAGCCCCTCCTCTCACTTCTCACTCACACCTCCTCGTGAAGGATCTCTCTCCCCCTCTAGAATTTATCACCCATGGTCTCGGACTAGCGAGATACATGTTCCCGGTGGCTTTTAGGCAAGAAAGAGTTGTGCTTCCGCTGCATCGCTGGAGCGAGGAGGCGGAGGTTGCTCGGTGCCTCGAACGTGTGTGCGAGCACGGATGCGCTGCTGTTTTGCGGCGCTACGACTTCCTCTCGACCTTGAGATCGGCAAGAGATCGTCTACATCAACCACGAGTTTGGACTCGTTAAGCTTTGTCGGTCTTCAAGGGTATGTTCTCTACGGATATACATCCGCCCGTTGTTTGTATCTAGTAGATAGATCTTGGTACATAGTTGTTCCCATCGTAGGAAAATTTTTGTTTTCTATGTTGCGAACCCTACAGTGGTATCAGAGCCGGATCTATGCGTAGATACTTTGCACGGGTAGTACACATATGAGTATGTGGGCGATGATGATCATTTTATTGCTTCTTAGTTGTACTTTGGATATTGGTGGCATAGTGGGATGAAGCGGCCCGGACAAACTTTACATGTCCTCGCACATGAGACCTGTTCCACGCTTGACATGCAACTAGTTTTGCATAAGTGGCTAGCGGGTGTCTGTCTCTCCTACTATAGTCAATATCTAATTTGCAACGAGTTGTCAACAATTTGGTTATCCTCGTTGTGGTTCATGTTCGTAGGTAAGAACGGTTCTATCTTCGAAAGCCCTAAGCCACGTAAAATTTGCAATGGATAAATTAGAGGCGTCTAGTTTAGATTGTTGCTGGGCTAGTGTTATGATATGGTGATGTTGTAAGTAGAAGTATGAGATGATACTCTTACAACATACATAACGTGTAAACTCCATAGACCTTGGATTTACACATAAAGGTATGATAGTGATCATACCACGGTGCACATGATAGAGATCATATGCGAGATCCATATCATTCCACTAATAAACATGTGATGTTTGATAGCATCTTATATTGCTTGTTTGGCGTTTTATTAGCATAATAAGATGATCCCTCATTTAGATATCAAGATAAAAATGTGTTCTTCCTTAAGTATGCACCGACAATATTTCGTCGCTTCAAGACATCACGTGATGATCGGGTGTACTTGAATCCACGAGCATATCTCGGGTGTAAGACAGTTACACACGCGAATACTAAGGTTCTTACTTGGCGAGCCTAGCATGTACAGACATGGCCTCGGAACACGGACCGAAAGGTTAAGAATGAGTCATATGTTTTGATATGATGACCATATGGATGCTCGCCTTTGAAGCTACGCCGACTCACGTGATGATCGGACTTGGTGTTGTGAATTTGGTTCATGTAATCACCAAAAAGACACGAGGGATGTCGTTTTTGAGTGGGAGTTCATTTCTAATTTGGATTAGTAGAACTCAATTTATCATAAATTAAATCAAAGTGAATTTGCATAATTTGTTGTAGTCATTGGCATTCGTTCACCACCTTATGCATAGTTGTAATTGAGATAATAGAACTATAGAATTCTGGATATATACTTTACGAACTGGTATCGTATTGTGTTGAGTGTCAATCTAAAGTTTCAAGTCCTATAGCAAACTTTCAGCAAATTCTATTTACTCCGTGAAATTTAATAATTGGTATTAAATCGAGAGTAACAATTCTAGTGTTAGTATCTTAAGTATCATGTTTGCCTCCATGATTCTTGATTTAAACATCAAGTTTATCTAGGAGCTGAAAGAATTATTTCAGAAACCATCATGTGTGGCAGATATAACGATATCTGAAACAATGTTTTGGTTGCAATATGATAGAGTATAATATATGTTCTCATATTGGATGAGAATTTACGAAGGTTGGAGATGCTAGACATCCTAATCATCCAAAAGGGTTTTGGAAAGTAATGTTATACTCATGATTCGCCTTTATAAGCTACAGTAGCTTGATCATGAATGTCGTCATGATAAGGGTGAATAGAATATGTATGTAAAATGTTTACTACACTAAAAGATTACTAAAGAATAGATTTTGAAAGAATACCGATCATTTTGATGATGGTGATCTACTTCAAAGTGCAAGTCCAAAGGTATTATTATTTGAATATACACGCTTTGGACTATGTGTCATGTATATGGCGCCACTGTTGATATTGATAGATTCTTTTAAAAGGAAAAGGAAATGCTGAAAGAGAATCTATAAAATATATTTGGCAGAAAAGAAAAGATTGGAAATATCCAATTTAGGTATATGGATGATATACATGTTATGGTTGTATTCTTTGCTTGTTAAACAATGTGGTTCTTGGGTATTGGATACCGAATTGGTTGGTATGAAATTTCATACGGAACGACGCAATTCATGAACCACAATGGCCTAAGTAACTAGCAAGAGAATATGTGATGATGTTCATCGAAAACAAACAAACCGTTGTTTGTATTTCTCGTTGACATCAAAGCTTGACTTTAAGATTTGTTTTAATAATTGTTATTTAAATCAGGTATTATGAGAACAAAGGTTGTTCAAATAATTACCGTATTCCATATAAGATGGATGATTTACAAATCTAGTTGGAGAAATCACATCCATAAAACCTGATGCTAAAATGTCGCAAGACAAATGATTGAAAGATCACTTACGAAGTGACATCGCTGTTTAAATTATATTGGAAAGAAAACATGAAGAATCTCCATATTCATGGATTTTTGGAGTCTTTGATTTGATCAAGTGACGCTTGTGAGACTTTCCACGTGATAATTAAAACTTCGTTCAAAGGCCAAAGAAGAACGAACGACTAAATTATTGGAATTTATACATATCGATGTATGTAGTCCATTATGTATAGTCGTAAGCGATGGATTTCAACTTCATATGCTTTCTCCGAAAATTTGAGTGAATGTTCACTTAATGCGAGAGAAGTATGAAATATTTGAAAATGTTTCAAAGACTTTCAAGATGAAGTGCAAAATCATTTTAAACAAGAAAATAAATGGTTTATGATTTTATCATAAGGGATTTGTTTGAGTTACAAGTGTAACAAGAAAATAAATGAATTATGATTTTATCATAAAGGGATTTATTTGAGTTGCAAGTTTAGCAAAACACCTAGATTTACATATCCCGAAACACCATAGGAATATGGAATGTTTTGAGATTTGTAAGGAAACCTTGTTTGACATGGTTGGATCAAAGGTGTTATTTATAAAACTGCCATTATGTTTTAAAAGATTAAAGCTTTAGAGACTACCGCTTTTACACTGAAAAGAGCTCCATCTAGATCCGTTGAAATGACACCATGGAAGTTATGGTTTGGGGTAAAACCCAAGTTGTCATTTCTTAAACTTTGGTATGCTAAACATAAGTAAGATGTTTACAACCGAAGTCGGATGAGCATGTCTTTGTAGGTTATTTCGAATAACAATTGGTTATTCCTCCATAACACCAAGGACAAAAGGGTTTGTTGCTTGAAACGTGAAGTTTCTTGAAGAAGGAATTTTTCATAAATGTTAAGTGGGAGGACAATAGAACTTTGATAAGGTTAACGAACCTTAGCTATATATGCTGAGTTGCGCAGCGCCGGAAAATGTTCCGGAGGCTGCCATAATGCTCATAGCTTATGTGCCTCAAAGGTTGTGGTCACGGAGATCTAAGTTCTTATTGAACCAAGTCGGTCGGATAAACACTCAAATACTAAGATTCGAGAGTAAATCATTATTGTTTGACAATGATGAACCGACTATATGCAAAGAAGCGATGATGGGCCCTGGCTCCGTCAAATGGCTTGAAGCCATAAAATCCGTGATAGTTCCATACACGAGAAATCAAGTTTTGAACTTGGAAGACCCTCCGGAAAGGTGTAAAAACCTATCGGTCGTATTTGGATCTATAAAGAAACAGACATGGATGTTTCACATCTATGAAATAGTCGACATGTCGTAAATTATTTTACGACAATGTTCAAGGAGTTGACTATGACAAGATTTGATCTTTCATAGCGATATTTAGTCTGGACGGATTAAAGTAGCAACCACTACATATAATCTGTTATATGGTAGATGAATAAACAAAACAAAGTTCTTCTAATAGAATGGTTACCTAGGACGTGTACATGACACGATCCAAAGGGTTTTGTTAAATTCAAAAGATGCTAAAAGGGCATGCAAACTTCAATGGTTGAAGTAAGCATCGCGGAGTTAGAATCTTCACCATGATGAAAAATGAGTTTTTCATCTGGAGACGATGAAGATGCTTGCATTTGCAAGAAATTAAGTGGGAGCGCTGAGACATATTTCTAATACATTATGTGAAGGACATCTTGTTGATTAGAAATGATGTATCTTTTATTGACAAAGGTTAAGAATTTCATTTCGATGAAATACTTAGGCAAAACCCGAATATTTAGCGTGAATGTCTATAGTGGATAGACTGTAACGCTAATATGTTTATGCCAAACGTACATATATGAGATATTGAAGGAGTTCAATATAGAAACGACAAGAAACAGTTCTTGTTGCATGGAAAGGAATTGAATCAAGATTCAAGTGTATCGACACTTGATAAGTGAAACAAGATTCAAGTGCTTTGACACTTGATGAGTGCAATCACGAGAATGTTTTGATCAATCATACCATGATATGTACACATCCAGATATGTCCTATGCTCTAAGTGTTATGAGCATATACCAGAATGAATCATAAAATGATCATTGGACGATAGTGAGGATATTCTTATGATCTTTTGGAAGAACTAAGAATATATTTGTGTAGAGGTGACAAACAATTACAAATAGTTCATTGTAAAGCGTTACATTGATACTAGTTTTGTCACAAGATACAAATTAAGTTTATCTCAATTTAAACTATGGGTGGCAAAATGTAATGGAAAGGAGATTCCATGATGGATTTGGAAGAGTTCCAAAGTTAAGACATTGTGACGAATACTACACAAAAGGCTAAGTATATGACTGCTATAGTAGCAGCAAAGGAGGGAATTTGTGTCAAGTAGTTTGTTATCAAACTAAGGTGTGGTTCGCAACGGGCTAACACTAAAGATATATTGTATGACAATAGTATCGATGTGTTTTAACCCCAAGGAACTAAAGGTCTCACCGAAAGACCAAATTTATACAATGCCATCTCATTGGAGAATGAGTGATGCGTGAAGACGCAAAGACATGCAAATACACACGGACCTGAAGCGTCAGATCCGTAGATTATGTTAACCACTTGCAATTGCGTATATGGAACACCGGAAAGCCATAGGTGTTCAATACGCAGAGTTTTCAAACTAGATTATTGTCTCTAGTGCAAGTGGGAGACTGAAGGGAATATGCCCGAGAGGCAATAATAAAGTGGTTATTATCGTATTCCTTGTTTATGATAAATGTTTATTTTGCATGCTATAATTGTATTAATACGGAAACGTTAATACATGTGTGTTTAATAAACAAACAGAAAGTTCCTAGTTATGCCTCTCTTATAAACTAGCTCGTTGATTAACAAGATGATCAAGGTTTCCTGATCATGGACATTGGATGTTGTTAATAACGGGATCGCAACATTAGTGTAATGGTGTGATGAACATTCATCCGAAGTATAGCATTACGATCAAAGTCACTGAGTTTATATTGCTATAACAACTTACGAAGTGATCCTAATCCTTAGACCATGAGATCATGTCAATCACTAACACCGGAAGAGTTTCTTGATAACATCAAACGTCACACCGTAACAGGGTGATTATAAAGATGGATTCAGAACTAATAAAGTGTTATGTTGAGGCTCATGGATCGAGAGTGGAATTTGTTCATCCCGATGACGGATAGATATACTCTGGGCCCTCTCGGTGATATCACATTGATTAGCTTGCAAGCAAGTGATTTGATCACTAGAATGTTATATCACGGGAACGAGAAAAGAGTGCATGTCAGTAACGAGATCAAACTAGGTATGGAGATACCGATGATCGAATCTCGGACATGTAATATATCGCGAAACAAAGGGATTAAGATACTAGCGTAAAAGGTTCCGACGATCACAAGAAAGTCATCGTTGAATGTGTGGGAGTCAGTATGGGTCTCCAGATCCCGCTTCTGATTATTGATCCGAGAGGGGTCTCGATCATGTCCGCATTATTCGCGAACCGTAGGGTGACACACTTAAGAGACACCGACATCCATTTGGAGCAATAGTTTCATGCCGAAAAGAATAACAAGCGCAGGAATTTATTTCACTAGATACCGAAACGGGTTTTCGGGTGAAATTGCATAAAGTGGTTATGCATGTGAAATAGAATTCTAGCAAGGGGTTATTTGTGAATATTTGTCATTAAAGTAATTGACAAAATTCTGAATAAAATAAAAGAGTTTTATTTAATGAGAGTTTGCATTAAATTTGGTGGAAATTTAATGGGAATTTGAGTGGGTTTTTGAGTGGAGGGAATTGAAAGGCTTTTGTGTGAGTGGAGTGTCCACCCACATGAATGAGGGAGAGGTGGGGGCACCCTCCATGGCCGGCGGCCATGCCCCCTTTGGGCTGCCCCCCCTCCCCTATATAAGGAGCCCCTCCTCTCACTTCTCACTCACACCTCCTCGTGAAGGATCTCTCTCCCCCTCTAGAATTTATCCCCCATGGTCTCGGACTAGCGAGATACATGTTCCCGGTGGCTTTTCGGCAAGAAAGAGTTGTGCTTCCGCTGCATCGCTGGAGCGAGGAGGCGGAGGTTGCTCGGTGCCTCGAACGTGTGTGCGAGCACGGATGCGCTGCTGTTTTGCGGCGCTAGGACTTCCTCTCGATCTTGAGATCGGCAAGAGATCGTCTACATCAACCACGAGTTTGGACTCGTTAAGCTTTGTCAGTCTTCAAGGGTATGTTATCTACGGATATACATCCGCCCGTTGTTTGTATCTAGTAGATAGATCTTGGTACATAGTTGTTCCCATCGTAGGAAAATTTTTGTTTTCTATGCTGCGAACCCTACATCATGGGAGTCTTAAATAAATATGTTCATAACCGTGCTAGACCAGAAGGAAGCATCTCCAAGGAATATGGAACAAAGGAGGTCATTGAGTTTTGTGTTGACTTTATTCCTGACCTTAAGCCGATTGGTGTTTCTGACTCGCGGCATGAGGGAAGACTAAGTGGAAAAGGCACGCTGGGAAAGAAAGCAATGGTATGTAGGGACGGGGTTTCTTTCACTAAAGCACACTACACAGTTCTACATAATTCCACCTTGGCAGCTCCGTATATCGAGGAACACAAGAATATTGTACGCTCCAAAAACCCGGGGAAGCCTGAATCATGGATTACAGATGAACACATGAAGTCTTTCGGTGGTTGGATGCGGACACATCTCTTGAATGACACCACTGTTGGAGATCAGCTATACTTGTTGGCCGCGTCACCATCTTCTACTGTATTGAATTTCCAAGGGTACGAAATAAATGGGAATACATTCTACACGATCGCCCAAGATAAAAAGAGCACCAACCAAAATAGTGGTGTCCGCTTTGATACAATAGACGAGAATGGACAAAAGGACACATATTATGGTTACATAGAGGAGATATGGGAACTAGACTATGGAGTCTCTTTTAAGGTCTCTTTGTTTCGCTGCAAATGGGTCAACCTGAATGGGGAAGGGGTAAAGATAGACCAGTTGTACGGAATGACAACAGTGGATCTCAACAATCTTGGTTATAGAGATGAACCATTCGTCCTAGCCAATGATGTGTCTCAGGTTTTCTATGTGAAGGACATTTCCTCCAGACCGAAAAAAAGAAAAAATATGCAAACGAATACATCATATGATGAGCCAAAGCGTCACATAGTTCTTTTAGGGAAAAGAAACATCGTGGGAATCAAGGACAAGACAGACATGTCAGAAGATTATAATAAGTTTGATGAAATTCCGCCCTTCACAGTGAAAACTGACCCAAGCATTCCGTTAAGTAAAGAAGATGCTCCATGGTTACATCTGAAGCGATCATAAGGAAGGACATATGCCAAGGAGTTCATGCTCATATTATGTAACTCTAGTTCATGTCTTTCGCGGTTTGTGGCTTGACCGAAGGATATCTTTCGCGGTTTGTGGCCTTTAGTCCCAGTTTTGTAGTCTTAGTTTTTAATATTAATAAATGTCTTGAGTGTTAGTCCCGTTTTGTGGCTGGACCAGGACTATGAAGAAGTTGTCCCGATTCGTACTTACCATTAAGATCTTATCTCCAAACGCGTGCAGTCACATATTAGGGAGTTCCTCTATGACCAGTTTCTTGGAGATGCCGGAGGACTGGGATCCGGCGGCATCTCCCTGAAACTGGTCGTAGTGGTGTCCCTGCTCTCGAAAACCATCTTGCAGCTTGTAACTTCTCTAACTAGATCAATACGCCTTGGAGCTAACTAATTTCACATATTAGGGAGTGCCTCTATGACCAGTTTCTCGGAGATGCCGGAGGACTGGGCTCCGTCGGCATATCCCTGAAACTGGCTGCAGTGGTGTCCCTACTCTCGAAAACCATCTTGCAGCTTGTAACTTCTCTAACTAGATCAATACGCCTCGGAGCTAACTAATTTCACATATTAGGGAGTGCCTCTATGACCAGTTTCTAGGAGATGCCGGAGGACTGGGCTCCGTCGGCATCTCCCTGAAACTGGCCGCAGTGGTGTCCCTGCTCTCGAAAACTGGCTGGAGAACTGGACTCGCAAGGATGCCTATTTATAGTACAAGCAGCTCGGCATAGTGTCGACACTTACGAAATAATGTCGACACTCATCCCTATCATTAATGCTGACTCGTGTTTTGTCCCGGTTGGTGTCTCCAAACGGGACTACAGGTTGATCTTTAGTCCCGGTTGGTGACACCATCCGGGACAAGGTACACGCCGCACGACATAATGTCGACACTCACCCCTATCATTAGTGCTGCCTGGCCCAGCCTGCCGAAATCGTCCATCCCGGGTAAAAAGGACAAATGTCTGCCGAATCGGCAGGAAGTGGGTCCGGTTTGTACTACAGGTACATGATCTATCGCCCGTGATTTTTTGAAAAATCATTTTTAGACTCGCAATATGTGGTTTCTTCAGAGATCCAATGCAAGTTCTAACGATGCTCGTCCCCTATCTTCATGCACACCGGTTCGACCATAGTTAGAAATTCAGATAATTCAAAACGGGCATAATAAATTCAAAAAAAATCCGAACAATGAAAATCCTTCGCGTGGTGTCATATTATGTTACATAGTTGAAAGTAAAAATACCAAACTTGGTATATTGATCATATTTCGAAAAAACCTTCACAAAATGACCTATCATGTTCGAGGTTTCATGGCTTTCGGTCCAAATGACCGATGTTATGTGCTGAATCACGGCATAGTTTGTGATGTTGTGCCCATATTATGCATGTGTGTGGACATTGGTATGGAGAACAATGTTGCAGGAGGAAGTTTTCCTTTTTGTTGCATGGAAAAGCCCTTTTTGTATTTTCCGAGCGCAAAAAACGGGTCGTTTTGTGAAGTAACCATCAAAATGCCGTTTCAGAATGCTACCGTCCCATTTTCCTAAAGTATTAGGCCACCTTACATGGACTATCTCCCAACCGGTACATCTCAAACCTTTTCGTCCATCCCGGGTAAAAAGGACAAATGTCTACCGAATCGGCAGGAAGTGGGTCCGGTTTGTACTACAGGTACATGATCTATCGCCCGTGATTTTTTGAAAAAATCATTTTTAGACTTGCAATATGTGGTTTCTTCAGAGATCCAATCCAAGTTCTAACGATGCTCGTCCCTTATCTTCATGCACACCGGTTCGACCATAGTTAGAAATTCAGATAATTCAAAACGGGCATAATAAATTCAAAAAAAATCCGAACAATGAAAATCCTTCGCGTGGTGTCATATTATTTTACATAGTTGAAAGGAAAAATACCAGACTTGGTATATTGATCATGTTTCGAAAAAACCTTCACAACATGACCTATCATGTTCGAGGTTTCATGGCTTTCGGTCCAAATGACCGATGTTATGTGCTGAATCACGGCATAGTTTGTGATGTTGTGCCCATATTATGCATGTATGTGGACATTGGTATGGAGAACAATGTTGCAGGAGGAAGTTTTCCTTTTTGTCGCACGAAAAAGCCCTTTTCCATTTTCCGAGCGCAAAAAACGGGTCGTTTTGTGAAGTAACCACCAAAATGCCGTTTCAGAATGCTACCGTCCCATTTTCCTAAAATACTAGACCACCTTACATGGACTATCTCCCAACCTGTACATCTCAAACCTTTTCGTCCATCCCGGGTAAAAAGGACAAATGTCTGCCGAATCGGCAGGAAGTGGGTCCAGTTTGTACTACAGGTACATGATCTATCGCCCGTGATTTTTTGAAAAAATCATTTTTAGACTCGCAATATGTGGTTTCTTCAGAGATCCAATGCAAGTTCTAACGATGCTCGTCCCCTATCTTCATGCACACCGGTTCGACCATAGTTAGAAATTCAGATAATTCAAAACGGGCATAATAAATTCCAAAAAAATCCGAACAATGAAAATCCTTCGCGTGGTGTCATATTATGTTACATAGTTGAAAGGAAAAATACCATACTAGGTATATTGATCATGTTTCGAAAAAACCTTCACAAAATGACTTATCATGTTCGAGGTTTCATGGTTTTCGGTCCAAATGACCGATGTTATGTGCTGAATCACGGCATAGTTTGTGATGTTGTGCCCATATTATGCATGTGTGTGGACGCGCCATTTTTCATCTTTAGTCCCGGTTGGTGACACCATCCGGGACAAGGTACACTCCGCACGACATAATGTCGACACGCCATTTTTCCCGCCATTTTTTCCCGCCAGTTCTTCCCGCCAGTTCTTCACTATATATATGTAGGGTTGGCCTCCATTGTCATTGCACATCTCTAGACTCATATCTGCAACCTCATCACTCTTTCCCATGGCTTCCACCGTAGCACTAACTCCCAGGGAGGCGGAGGCGCTTTGCGCCTCGAACTACCCCTGCCCGCCGGGCTACTGTGTCCCCGTCGGCTGGATGCTGAGCGCCGGAGGCATGCCGGTTCCTCCTGTCCCTCTAGGTGTGGCGCGTCGGATGACCATCACGAACCACTACTACTTCAAGCTCACGCCGGAGCAGCGGAGGAATCCCAGATGGCATACCGACTATTTCCCGACTTGGGAAGCCTTCTTCGTGGATCGGCGTGAGAGGGCACTCGCCAGGCACGAGGAGGAGGGCCCACCTCCTCCGAACTTCAACGAGGCCAGCCGTTGGCTGTGGTGGCGCGACCGGACTCTCCAGAGCGTCATGGCCTACGACACGGCCGCCGACTCTAGCCCCCGCCTGCGCTACCCTCAAGTCCAGCCCACTCGTACTCAACCTTCAAGGTTCAACTACGGCGACCCCGACGACGATAGCGACGACGGCCGCGGCGAGTACGACGACTACAGTGGCGAGTATTACAGGTGTAGGAAGGAGCATGACTGAATTATTCCAACATTGCAAAACAAGTTCGGCCGATTGTGGCTTAATCTGGCCATGTATCTTAATTTTCAGTTCTTCTATGTAACTTTGTGTTAGTTTCGTTATGTACTTTAATTCCAGTTCTTTCTACCCATTATTTTCTATGTAACTTTGTGTTATTTCTTCTATGTAATTTTCTTTTCGCCCATTATTTTCCGTCCTTTTTTTTCCGCCCATTAAAAACAGAAAATGGTTTTTACTTATTCAAATCCAAACATTTTTTATGTTTAAAGTTTTTCTAAATTCCAAATTGATATTAAAAAAATATAAGTTAATTCATTTTAAATTGTAAATGGTTACATTAATTATTTTTTAAAACAGAAAATGGTTTTGAATTATCTATTCAAATCCAAACACTTTTTATGTTTAAAGTTTTTCTAAATTCCATATTAATATTCAAAAATATAAGTTAATTCATTTTAAATGGTTACATTAATTATTTTTTAGAAATAGAAAATGGTTTTGGATTGTTTATTCAAATCCATACACTTTTTATGTTTAAAGTTTTTCTAAATTCCAAATTGATATTAAAAAATATAAGTTAATTCATTTTTAATTGTAAATGGTTCATACTTTAAATGGTTACATTAATTATTTTTTAAAACAGAAAATGGTTTTGAATTATTTATTCAAATCCAAACACTTTTTATGTTTAAAGTTTTTCTAAATTCCAAATTAATTATCATTTAAAAAACAATACAAACTTAAACCCCAAAATAAAAAATAAGGCGAGAACAGAGAGAAAATACCTGAAAATTTTTGAAAACAGGGGAATATGTCCCGGTTGGAGCCACCAACCGGGACTAAAGACCCCCTGCGCACCAACCCTTGGTCTGCTGAAAAAATTGGAGTATACGTCCCGGTTGGTGGCTCCAACCGGGACGTATGACCCTTTAGTCCCGGTTGGAGCCACCAACCGGAACTAAAGATGCCCTACTAGTTAACCATGCCCCTTCTCCTTCTTCCCTGTTCCTCTTTCTCACTCACCCGCAATAGAGATCTCCGCCGCCGCGAGGACAACCGCTCGGACGCCATCAGGCTGCCCAACCATCGTCTCGCCGTCGGCCTCCACGCGCTGCCTCGGTATGCTTATCCTTCTCGCCGAAGGAATCGAAGCCGCGCGACTGGAATCGACCGCGTCTTCCCCGTCACCGACGAGCTCCGCCATTGCCATCACCGTTGCTGCCGATCTCCTCCGTCCCCGCCAAGGCTACACACGCGTCGATGGTGAGCTTGTAACTCTCCGGAACCCCTTCTTTCCTCCCCTCACGCTCTGTTCTTCTCCCGCGCCGTCCGCCGCCGCTGCATGTCGTCGCGTGCCCTATTCCGGTGACCAAATCCAGGCGGTGACCTACTAGTTAGGTTCGCCTCGACACCCTCTTTCGAACAAACCCGCGCACGCCCTCTCTCGATCCCTCTAGCGACATCGCCGGCCACCGCACAGTGCTCACCGGCGAGCCGAGCGGGCGCCGAGGTGGCCATGGCCCTGGCCCACAGGTTAGCCTTGCCCCTGGTCCACCGGCCAGCCCTAGTGGGTAGACTGTGCACTGGTGAAAAATAACCAGGGTTCGGTGGGGCCTGCTTGCTTGCGTGGAGGCTGAGTTGGCATTAGGGCCCATCTGTCAGTCTCACTGGCTAGGGGTCGCCCCGATGTAAAAACTATTTGCCTTTTTGTTTTTAATTCCAGAAAATGATTTAATATTGTAAAATCAATAACTTATTGTTTATAAGTCAGAAAAATACAAATAATATATCAAATTGTTCAGAAAAATGAAACCTATCTATTTAACCTATAATAATGCATTGTTCAACAACTTAAATGACAAGTATAATTATAAGAACAAATGCACCCCTCTCATATGTTCCGGAGTTTCCCCGAGTTAGGGTTTTCACCCCTCGGAACCCCGATTAAATCGTCGAGCATGTCTTAGGGTTACATTCCAATGCAAATTAACTTGTCATATCATCATACTTGCTTGAGCATTGCATCGATGCCATGTGTTGATTGTTTCCCTTTATTTTCGGTGTTTGGATTATTAGGTTTATTATTAGTTAGGTATTATTAGGTTTATTAATTAGTTTGGTATTATTGGTCTTCGGCCCCACTGGTCAGTCACTGTGGGTAGCCCCAGACCCGATTCACATTGTCAAGCAACTTAAAAGCCCTATCTTAGATAAGGAATCATTAATACCCCTTAGGTGCACGTGGGTTCGATGATGTGCCAATCTACTACACGGTTTCCTTTTTGTAGCTAGGTTTAGGGTTTAGGGTTTCTCTTCATTTTTATTATTGTGTATGTATATATTAGGGTTTCTCTGAATTAGGGTTTATATCTCTCAACACCATACCTAACTTTCTCCTTTAGCCGCTTTGACTTATTCGTTTTTTCACCTATGCAGAAAATATGGACCCACACGTCAGAGACGAAGAAAAGGAAGAGTTGATCCAAGGTGTGATCCGTGGGGAAGAAAATTTAGACGTATCAACGTTTCTGATCAACTCCGGTGAGGGTGATCCTCTTTTTACCGGAATAGACGACTTGTTTAAGGTTGAAGGTGTTGCCTTCCACGAGGGAGAAGGCGATGGCTTGTGTAATCGAGAAGACGACCGCTCCGGCGAGGTGCATGTAATATAATCAATTCATTAATTAATCATCTGCTATCTATATAGAAATAGTAACGACGATCTTTCTTCTTTTAGCCCTCCGGATCGAAGGAATCTACTGAAAAGAGCAGACGAGGCCCAACCAAAAAGTTGCAAGACCATGAGAGGTTCAGGATCGAAGATGTCGCTGAAGATGGCAAACCGACGGCTCCCGAAGTTGTTGCAAACAAATTTGTGGCACAATGCGGAGTAATCGTTAGGGACTTAATCCCGATCACCATTAGAAATTGGAATAGGCCTGCTAATGCGGATGAAGAGGGAACATGTTTATTTGTCCCTAACCACACCAAAGATTTACTGTGGAAGAGGCTAATGGTTAATTTGAAACTATCGAAGATAGATCTGGATCCAAATACGGAGGATCTAGTTGAGGACGCCTTACAACATGGGAGAGCCATGGAGGCTAAGGTCAGGGAGTGGGCTTTGAAGAACATGGCCCAGTGTTTCACCAACTGGAAGAAAAGATTGCACCTTGACTATGTCGTGAAAGAGAAGACTCCCGATTTCAAGAATATTCAGTTTGAGAAGATAAAACCATTCTGGGCTGAGTTTGTGGAATACAAGACATCAGAAAAAGCTAAGAAAATGTCTGCAATGAATAAGATGAATGCTGCTAACAAGAAGTATCACCATACTATGGGGCAAGGTGGCTACAGGGCTAGCATTCCTAAGTGGGAGAAACTTGAGAATGAACTGCGTGCTAAAAAGATCACCCCAGAGACAAACGATTGGGTAGAACGTGCAAGGAATTGGTTTTACGGGCATGGGGGCACGTTGGACTCGGAAGGGAGGTGTATATATAACATACGACATAAAGAAGACCCCTTGCCAATAGAGAGGATGAGAAAAGCAATAAAGGCTTTTAAAGATGGGGACTTCATTCCCGATAGAGAGAATGATGAGCTCACACTCGCCCTTGGAAATAAGGAACATGATGGACGAACACGAGGCACAAGAGGCTCCCAACCATGGAGGACTGGGTTTCCCGAAGAGAGGAAGAAATATCCTGATAGAAGTCGTCAGAGGAGAAAGGACAGGGCGGAAGTTGAAGCAGATAGTCAGAAAGAGCGAATGCGTTTAATTGAAGAACGATTAAAGCAACAACAAGATGAAATTAACGCACTTAAAGAGCAAAGTACTACCAGCCCATCTCAGCAGCACACTGCATTCGATGCTACCAGCCTATCGAATAATCGAAAAAGTAGTGTGGCTTCCATCGAGGTCCCGAGTGATGACAATGGCGATGACGATGGTGCACCGACGATGGCTCCTGTTGGCTACCCAGTGGATGATATCACAGAGATGACACACTGCGAGCTACATGTCAAAGTTGTGAACATATCAATGAAGGTGGCGGTCGGCTATGCCTTACCAATTGGACCCACACCAACTTACCGCTGTCGTCCGGGTCCAGAGGGCTACGCTGTTGTCGGGGTGGATGAAATCATGCCCACCTTTGAAGTTTTGGATCTTCACTACCCTACAGGTGAAGAGGATGTGACTGTACTGGGAGACGCAAAAAATGTCACCATTCTATGGCCGAAGGAATGTATCGTGCTTCGAAATCACACGCCAAGGCCATGTTCGCCTCCGCCTCACCCGTCTCCAGCGAGGTCGTCGCCGCCGCGGCAGCCGTCTTCGTCGCCTCACCAGGCTACGTCGCCTCACCAATCTCCGGCGCAACCATCGCTGTGGGAGCCATCGCCGGCGCCTCAGGATAAAAAGCGTAAGCGTACCGCTACTGTGCGTCGTGGTAAGCGATCGCCAAAACGTAAACAAGAGCCTCTTCCAAAAGTACCAAAGGTTCCTCCCAAGAGAGCTTATGACTGTACTGAAGAGGAGACTGCGGCGATCGTTGATGCGGAAACGACAGCGTTTTTCGCAAAGCTGAGGCGGCCGAAAGAGCCAGAGTTCCCCAGCACCAAAGAAGAAAAAGCCAAAGTGTTGAAAATGCTAAATACTCTTCATCAACCCGAGCCAAAGTTGTCATCAGACTATGAGCGTTCTATTCTCAAGTCACATGCGGCACAAAAAGCCTCAAAGAGCAATACTGATGCAAGCGAGAAATCTGTTGCCCATCTCGGAGAACAAGCAAAACAGACTAGCGCCCCTCTCAAGGTGATTTCCCAAACGAATGTGGTGTCGAGCAAATATGGGGCCGAAGAGCAGTATGATCTAGAGGTAGTTGCACAATACGGAGAAGCTGCCGCTGCTCAAGGTATGAGTATTGCCCAGTACTTATCCCAGTTAGAGTTCTTCCCCGTGAGTGAAGTAGCATACAAATACCAGTACGGCAAACCTCTCGTCAAACCTGAGGAGGTAAACAATCTTCCAACAAAAATGCGAAGATTGTATAACTGGTACATGCATGCCACAAAGGCCGGGGCTAACTGGATAGTGCTGAGGGTTACAAAAAAGCATCATGGGAAAGAAAAGGATGACATGATATCCATTGAATTTGATGAACTATTTCAATTATTCAATCAAGACGCCTTGGACAAATCGATCATCAGTGCCTATTGTCTGTAAGTACTAATTCTGTAATTAATTTAGTCTCCAGCTATCTCACCTTGTTTATTGCATGTATATAATCATACTGTAATATGCAGAATGAAGATTCTCGAATGCAGCAGAGGACAAATCTATGACATTGGCTTCATTGACCCATATTGGGTTCATGAAGCTAATCTCAAAATAAGCCCCCAGGATACGGAGGATAATATAGTACACGCGTTAAGGTTTCAAGAAACCAGAAGGGAAATACTTTTTCCTTACAACTTCGAGTGAGTGTTATTGTCTTGTATACACTTTCTATTTCGCTTACTCGATGTTAAGTATATAATTGATTAGTTATGCATTCGCAGCTTCCACTATATTCTGTTAATCATTCAACTTGACAAAGGGCGTGTACTAGTCATGGACTCGAAACATAAACCCCTTGAGACGTGGAAGGACATGCAAATGCTTCTCCAGCGGTAATTCTAATCATTACGACACTATATCGGCAACGTTCGTGAATTTTATGATATCAAGTAATTAGTAACTTCTTTTATTCGTTTTCTTCGCCGGTAAGCGCTTGGAAACGGTTCACCAACAAGGCTAGGGGTGTTTGGAAAGAGGATCTTACATTTCAACCACTAAATGTAAGCACCACTAGCTATATCCGCGCATCTCTTTGATTCTAGTTTTGATACAGTTATTATCATGCTTGATTATTATTTTTGATTGAACTCTGTTCTCGTAAAGTGTCTGACGCAGGGACTAGGTAAAAATCTTTGTGGATACTATGTTTGCGAGTTCATCCGGCAGACGTGCGATGAGAAGGGCAGAAATTTAGAGCAACTCCACGTACGTAAACAATTTCTATAGTTTTTAATTACAATCAAATTGTGTTTAGTTTCATTCATATAGGTTGACTCCTTTTTAAATCAGATCGAACGTCTACGGGACGGTCTTCTGCCAAAGGATCACGTACGAGCAATTCAGGAGGAATTGGCGGGATTCTTGGATGCAGAAGTCCTAAACCCGAAAGGGGAGTACTATTCGGCTGTGTATAGACAATAGGAATTGGCCGGTAGCATCGAATAGCAACTTTTGTATGTAGTGCATGAACTCGATCCGTGTATTGAATGTAATATTGTCATGATGATCTTGTGTAATATAAGGTTACTTCATTGGTAAGTGCAAAACATTAAATAAACAATAAAACAACCTAAATAAATTCTTTGCCGCGACACAAAAAGTGGCGAAAATGCGGCCGCGACAACAAAATGTGCCAAAATGAATTTTCTGCCGTGGCAGACAAATGGGCCAAATCTCTGCCGCGGCAGAAGGTTATTAGAACACGAACCGGGACTAATGCTCCACCCCCCCTCGCCCTCTGCCGCAGCCACGTGTGCACCCTTTTGTCCCGGTTGGTGGGGCAACCGGGACTAAAGGTTAGGGCTTTAGTCCCGATTGCCCCGTCCCGGTTGGGCAACCGGGACTAAAGCCCCGTACCAACCGAGACCAATAGCCCTGTTTCCACCAGTGTATCTTCCCTCTATTGATTTTTCATTTTATTGGAAATAATTATTAATATCCTCAAAAGTCCAAAAATGCAATTTAAGATTCAAATAATGCCAAATGGAATATCCTCCATCACTTATGTTTCAAAATATCATGTCATTTCCTCTCGTGTGACATACGTATTTGGAAAGAGTCTTAAAAATACAAATGCCGTAAATAAGATGCGAGGTAAATAATTTTGATTTGTATAAAAGTTTCCTAACGAATATTTTTATTTTGGATAGTCATGTTTATCCACTCTTTTCAATGTGGTTTAGGAATACTGTTAAACAAGTCCTTGAAAGTTTTATTTCATTCAAAAATTTCAACAAGATCAAACAATTCAATCAACTTAATCTTATTTATTTTTAACATTCCTAAATTTACAAAAAAATTGGGATGTTACAGACTACCACCCTTAAGAAGAATCTTGTCCTCGAGATTCGAGGAGACTAGAAAGAAATAGGGTTTAGGACAAGCTAGGGTGCTACCACCCTTAAAAGATTGTCTTCCTTCGGGTATGCAAGAATTTTGTGTGTACTTTGTTTGCGCTCACATATCATAGAGGTAAGCTTCTATCCCTCGAGGACTTCTTCGAAACTTCTAGCTTAACTATGTCTTGATGTTATTGTCTTCTATCCCACATACAGATGATGAAGTAGGTCGTCTTTAGTAACACCTTGAAATAACGATTTCTTCTTGGTGGTCTTCGAAGTCTTGGTGCAGCATCCGCCATTTGTGTGTTTTGTGTGTGTAGATATGGTAGAATATCTTCTTTGCATTCACATTGACATCCTTTGATTCGTCTTCATGTATTGAATTCATTCTTCTCGCTTCGTGGGTTTAAGCTAGTGAAGAATAGAATTCTAGGGTGGAGACAATTATACCCATACAAACAAATTGCTATCAACAAGACCATAAAATGGACAACAAAAAAATCATCGCATGTAAGGTTGTAGCACAATCTATCCAGTTTTGGTTCCTACTAGGTCAATTGAAATCTTCGAGGTTTCGAGTCTTCAAAAGTCTTCGTGCTCTTCTTCATGCTCTTCATAATCTTCAATCTTTCAACTTCTTCAGTTAATAACCTCGACTTAAGGCCTTCGAAGTGTTGGATACTTGTAGCTTTGAAGTCTTCAATTATCGTAGCTTCGGTCTTGGAACATGTTTCATGGAGGTCTTCAAGTCCTGACCTAAGCGAGACATTGAGGAGATCTTCTTTGGAAAGGTAGTCTCGACAGAAGTTTCTTCTTGTAGTTCACAGTGGTCATTTCTAATGTTGAATAGAAGATATTTAAGAATCTTAAAACTCCAAAGATAGATGATGAGAAGTATGAGAGTTTTCTGAAATAACTTAGAAAATATTACTCCTAAGGTTTTTCTGATGCTAGGGTCACGATCTATAGTCAACTTTTGCTCTGATACCATCTGTAGCGACCTCAGATCGATAAAGATCCTAAGTCCCCGTGATTAACATGCTAGTCTCTGGATCAATAGCTAGCACTCACACACTACAAGAAATGTGTCAGCCTATGACCTTTTGGTAGTGACCGTCGACAAAATCGTCATAGATTTATGACAATTATGCATCAAATGGTCATGGACTATTTGGGAGGGTTCAAGCCTAGAAAACTTATGACGATTTTGTACAAAAACTCGTAATTTTATAAGGCAAAATCGTCATAGTGCTAGGAAGGACAAGATACAAGAGGAGGGCAATATCGGCCATTGGATGTAAACAGGATGGACGGCTGAGATGGTGTTCGGTGGGAACTTGCACTGGATCGATGACCTGGCACACCATACGCGTGTAGATCTAGCAAAATTTGGGCCCAACAGGCGGGATAAGAACCCAAAACCACCAACCCCACCCCTGTAAAAAAAACTATCGTCCTGGCCTCCCAGCGCCGAACTCCCTCCTCCATGGTTCCTCTCCCCACTCTCCGCCGCCAGCCAAGATCTCGGCCAGTTCCATCCACCCCTGCCTCAGCAACAACATCCCCTGGATCCTCCTGCCTCGGCCAAGATCGAGAGGAACATCACCCATACCTTAATCCCCTCCCACCATGCAATTCTCATCTCCCTTCTCCACCCTCCCATCCGTCGCTGCCACCACCACAAATTCACGGCATCGCCCATCCATCTGCCCTCGTGACCCGCGGCCGCCCTCTCGCCTCGCCCATTCATCTGCCTTCGCCCGCCTGCGGAGACGGTGGTTCCTCCGCGTACTCCCTGGATCCACAAGTTCGATTCACCTCTCAACGCCTTCTCCCTCCTCTCATGTCCTCCTCCGCTGGTGGCGGCCTAGATCCCGGCCAACTCCGGCCACTCACTGCCCCGCAGACCATCTCCCCGGGACCCTCCTTCCTCCCTCTTTATTCCACCTCGTGGTACCAGCAAACCGCCCCTACAACAGAAACCCTAGCCCTGGATCTCGGCTATATAGAGAGGAGCATGCTCTCCATGGAGATGTCGGCACCCCAGCGGCGGGTGGTGGTGACCAAGGTCAGCTTCCGTCTTCATCGTGCGGAGCAGATGCGGTTGGCCCACATGCCCCGTCCTTCACCGACGCCGATGTTTCCGTGGCTTGCTTCTCTTCCCTCACCATCCGCGACCACGCAGGCGAAGGACGAGCTGGCGGCGCCGTGGCGTCGCCCAAGGAGTGGATGGGGAGAAGGAGGCGGTGGCGCCCTAGGTCCACCACCATCGCCAGCGCGACGCGCTAGAAAGATCGTGCTCATCCGCTTCAAGCCCGTCGTCGAGCGCGTGCCGTCTTCCTCGACCCCTAGAACAAGGGATCTACGGTGAGTAATTCTGTCCTGCCTACTAACCTCTCTTCCCACGGAGAGTCCTGTCCTGCACTGAACTTTACCATGCCAGATTTGATGTTTGCTGAGCTAATAAAAAATACCTCTGTTATACAAACACTTGGACATGCCAGTTGAACTTTGTTATTGCCCAGGTCATTGCCCAGGTCCAGTACGCAAGGTACTGGAAGGTGCTTGTATCATATAGATCAGCACTTGTGATTTTGAGAGAGGGATACAAGCAATCGTGTTCCTGTTATTACTATTTGTGGATCTGTGATTGGAAAAAAAACTCATATGATTGCCAATTTATGCCTGGCAGTTAGCAATTGGTATATTTAGGAGCTATTAGTACCATAATTTGTAGGAATGGCCGATGACCTCGATTCTAGCACTCTTGTACTGCTAGCTTTAGCTAAGATTTTTGGATGGGTATTATTTATGCAGTATAGAAATTATGTTCTATTTGAGTTCCTAGTTAGTTGGACATGTAATTGTTCTGCTAGTGAGCTCCTAATTAGTTTTCATTGGGCATGTAATTTCTAGGCATCATAATTGATTATGTAGTTATGAAGAAAGGCACCAGTCACCAGGGCTGTATGCACAAGTTTAGACTTATGGTCCTAAATAAAAAAAATAACTCCACATATATACAGGAAAGGCACTAGTACACTCTCATATATGTCTCTGTTGGTTGGGTCTGTAATGCTTCTGGTCTATGTGAGTTTGTGTAGGGTTGTTCTGCAAGTTCTGATATCTGGTTCTTGCCTATTTGGTAGTAATGAATTTAGTAATAACAATAAGTATCAAAATGATGTACTACTTGTGAAATTATTACGATCAGAGTTGCGTTACGGATCAAATGTTGTCTGTTTTTAGTTTCAGAATTGTATACTTGCAGTGTTGTTTCAATATTTTTTGAGACTATTGTTTCCATATCGAAACTGCCCTGGTACATGATACATGCTGCTGAATGCATGCCCAGCTGTACCAATACTGACTATAGCACATCAGGCTAGTACACTTGAGCTCTTAAGTACATTTACTAGATCTGGGATAAGCATTTATTCGGCTTAATAGGAGAGTAGTGGAATTGTTGATTCATCATCACTTTAGAAGTTGCTGCTGTTTTGACTTGAATTAGATTTTTCTATTACTAAATAGTAGTAATCCCTCCGATCCTAAATAAGTGTCACGGTTTTGAACTAACTCTAGTTCAAAATGGCGACACTTATTTAGGATCGGAGGGAGTAGTATAAATGCCTCATTAATAATATATATATTTTCATGGTCAGCTTCTTATCTCTAATGGTAGTTGCCTCACCTATCTTATTAGTGTGACTCATGTATTGCTTGTTCTGTTATCCTGCACTATTGGCAAGTACAGGTTGCAGGACTCGTGGAGCACCATCCACCCCATCCACACTTTCTCCACTATTGAGGACTTCTCGAGGTAGCCATTTCCCCCTCTTTTCCTACCTACTAATGATACCGCCTGATTACTTTCTTGAATCTTATTGGAGAGTGGCTTTGCTGTGATGTCTATGGTTTTATTTCTGTCGATGCCTAATGGTCTTATTGGACTGTGGCTTCCCCGACGTCACTGCAGATTCCCTGATGTCCAATTAGTATACATGTTATGTGACCATGCTAGTTGATCTTTACTAGAAGTGCATATGCCAGAACATTAGTTGTTCCTTGGCTTGTACATGTTAGGATCATGTTATCATTATTCATGTGCATTAAGAAACTAGTTATTCCTTTCTCTCAAGTCACATATTGCACACATTTAACAATATAGCTGTGCAGCAAACCTTTTCTGTCCATGTCTTGAATTATGATTTCTGCTAAGTATGAAAAGGATAGCTAATGTTCTTCTGAAACTTCCTAGTACTATGCTTGTTTACGGATGAGTTAACATGTAATATCCTAGTTGGTTTTATTTTTACTACTATTTTTCCTTGAGTTGAAACCATATTGGCATAACATTATATTGGTTTTCATACCCTCAAATCAGGATATGCTTCTCAGAAAATGTCGGTAGCATAAGATAATGAAGCCACCCATTATCATTACTGTCGCATCCCCCACCCTCACCGTCTCCATCGTCGTGGTTTGGTTCAGATAAGTATTCGGTCTCTCCCACTCCCTTATAGTCCTTGTTAATTCACCCAAGTGAGTTGCTAGCTCAAAGTTATAGTTTGATAATCAATTGATGATGATTGGTAGCTCCTGTTTTCGATATGATCTGATCTGACCTGGGCTGGGTACATGACCATGCACGTTTGTGTGTTTGATATAGTATTCCCTTCTTTTTCTAATAGAAGGCAATAGATTACTATGCAGCATATTTTCCTCTAGTAGCAGTAGTGCTACTGGTTTATGTATATATAGTAATATAGGGTTAGGCCATGTATAATAATTTCCATTTCTATGATCAATTTGGTATCCCAAATCCTCAACTTCTTCTATATCATGACAGTACAGATCTACGGAAGAATCCACTGGACTTTGATTAGTCATTATGTCCTTGACTTGTTTGTTTTGGATCTTTGTTGTGGCAGGACTCTAGAATCATCAGTGATGCCGTACACTGGTGGTTGCCACTTTCCAAGGATGACTTTGGCTCCTCCAGGACCTACCCGCAGCAGGCCTTATGCACCTACATGTTCTCCTTGTACTATATGGACATCATCTTCTTCAGGTGGGGTAAAATTCAAGTCTGGTAGCACCATACTGATCTGATTTCTGTTGCTCCTCTTTGTTCGGGTATGTGGTTGCTGCTGCTGTGATTTCTAGGAAGTTTCATTTCTGGATTCAGGATGCTTCTGTACTGAGAAACCAAGAGCATTGTTAGTGCAATATGTCCAAAATAGAGAACCATCTATACTATGTTGATTTTAATTGATGGTAGTGCCAAACTTAATATGCCTGAGTTGTGCCATACTTATAGTGGGTTCATGCTGGATGTACCTAACTTGAGTTGGATGTCCAAATAATTATAAAATTAGGAACCACCATTTGTTTTCTAGCTCTGTATCCTGATAATTATAAATATGTTTACCTGTGCACCATGCCCTCAATTTATGGTCCATCAAGTGATTGTGATGTCTAAGTATATGCATGGTATTGCCTTTTGCTCTTGGACAGTGTGAACATTTAGGCTAAAAGAACTTCATTTTACTATAGAAATTGGGTTCGTCCATGCTGACAGTAGAGTTTCATTCATTACAGTTTCATTCATTACAGTTTCATTCATTACTGATGACTATGTTCAAGAGACAACACATAACTTGCATAATTTGTGAAGATGCTTGGTGAGAGCTTGTAACCACTTTTTGATCAGCTGGAGAATGATCGTGCTGCTAAGGTTTTACTCGAATTCTTCTTGATACGGACTAGACAGGTTCTTCATCTTATCGAGTCGCTTGATGCTCCGAAGGCCAAGGTGATAGAAGCTATGTAGCACTTCTCAGTTGTGCCTAGCAGCAGGCTAATCCCCCAACTCATCAGCTAGCCGCTATCTCACTGAGTGATCCATTTGTACCTTCTTAGTCGGAGCGTGTCCTCTCTGCTATATGTATATGCTTGGTGTTTGAAATGCATCTTATACGTGTTGATTATCGACAGATGAGACTTATATTTGATTAAATGTTGTGATTGTAATTTGAATTCGTTTTGGATTATTTGTTTTGCTTGTCCGATGTACTAGTAAACTAGATCATATTTGGGCTCTAAACAGGCCTTGACCATAAATATTCTAATTCTGAACTGTGTACAATTTCAGAAAATAAAGGCTAAAAAAGGAAAAATAAATGGACCGTGTACAGGTCGAAGCCCAAATCTTAAAAGGACCGAAAATAGCCAAACCGAATAATTAAACGGATTATAAAAGGCCTAGGCCTAAAAGAAAAAGAGCATCGAAAAGGCTAAGGCCCAGTTAATAAAAGGCTAAAATTATTGGGCTTGGCCCATATAGACCTTCAAAATGGACCGGGCTGATTCTTTGCGACGTCGGATTGGCCACATAGGATCTGACATGGCGAGGCCAATTTGACCGTGACGATATTGGATCGTCATAACGGTTATGAAGATCCAATATCGTCATAGACAGTTATGACGATTTCATCAAAATCGTCGTTATAGTTCATTTGCGACGCCTAGCTTTTGACGATCTCAAAATCGTCATAGAATCGTCATAAACAGACTACTATGACGATTTTGTGACGAAAATGGAGGGTCATATATAGCCAGATTCCTTGTAGTGACAGTCGATGAAATATCATGTAAACACAAGTCTTTATTACATGAATCGAATAATCCAGAGTTTACATTATTACAACAGAAGCGATATAAATACAACTTGGAGTCCTATCAATGCCACAAGGAGGTTGAGTGAAGACCCACGATCCTAGTGCACCTTTCAACGACCTTCAAATTCTGCACATGAAACGTGGAGCCAACAAGTTGGGTCAATACTTTGAATGTATTGGCAAATTACACCAAGGAAGGAAAAAGATTAACTCTACATGCAAGGCTAGTTTAGGGTGTCGAGTTCATTTGCTCAAAGCTAATTTTCTCTAAGTATGGAGAAAAGAGAGAGAGAGTTTTACCCTACTTTGTAAACATTTGCTTAAGTAAGATAGGGTCAAATGGCACACGAGGATATTACTCACAAAGTGTCTAAACAACCTAACACTTGGATATTACTCACCAAGTTCCCAAAATCGCACCCATTGGCGATATGACTCACGCCATGGGGTTTCAAAACATTGTTTAGAAAAGAGAGAGGAAGATCCTTCAGAGGCTCCATCCTTCAGATGCTCAAGTATTCTTTTCCATGAATTCGGCTGATCGATCACATTGCAATACTCTCGAGAGTTTCTGCACTTTACACACAATCCACGATGAAGTCCTTTTACAGACAAGACAATGGCGAGGCTTTTCCTTAGTAACCCCTCTACCAGCTGGATCCAACCGTGCCAACAACTTCCAAATATTGGTAACCCGGTGAGGTTTGCCACTAAGTACTAGGCCAAGACAGAGCCTGGTTGCACTGGAAGCTTCTAAATTCTGAAACATGGCAGACTTCTTTGATTCCTGGGCGGCCGTCCTCCACCAAAATCTCACACGTTGACCCGACAACCATTCTGCCCAGAAGAAAACTTAGTTTTTATTTTGAAGTGTATTTTTGAAGAAAAGATCGCTCAAAAGAGCCTTTATACTTAGAAGAATTCCTTGTCTTTCGAACCCCCCAATGGTACTATATATATAGCATAGCAAGGACTTAGCAAAAATAGGAGAACCTATTAGGAGGGGAAAATCCTAAGTATAGAGCTACTCATGGCATACTACAAAATCATCGCACTTGCAAAATAATACTAAGAAAAATACTACTAGAACATCCTACACATGCATACTACAGAATTTGAAGATAACATGCATAGAATCAAAACTGGGACAAGATTATGAACAAGTGGTGTAACTTGCCTTATGATGATTTATGATGATATACTTCAGCGTAGAACTTCACTCGCACTCCGAACAAATCTAACGTGTAGAAGAATAAGAATCATTGCAAATAAAGAGCCAATAAAACACACATGTAAATAAATTCCAAAACATCTTATTTTCGTCCAAAAACTTCATACATAATTTCTAACATGTAGATGACGTCACAAACATTAATTTTCAGCAGGAATTAATTTAGTACGATTTCTACAACTCTAATTATGCTGATAATGTGTTCTTAAAGTTCAAATTTACAAGGACAGATTATTTATTAATAAATTGGAAAATTCAACGCTACTAGATAGATATTCAAAATTATTAAATTAACGCAAAAAGAATCGACTAAAACGGAGCTAGATAACTTTTATTATGAATTTTACAAGATTCATTGTTTTTAGCTTTTTCAATCTACCGCGATGAATCTAGAGCGTCGGATCTAGATCTGATGGTTGCTCCTCCTCCAGCTAACTTCGGCTGGCTCGGATTCGATCTCGGCGTGACTCCAACTTCCGAATATGCTTATGATGCTACTCTGATACTTGTTGGTTTAACAAATCTAATCTACACCGTAGGGAAAGGCCAAATTTGATAAGAAATTCAAAAATTTAATAATTAGAGAAAGTAGTACCACCGGATAGAAACTTTGCATGCGAATCCGACGCAATGAAAAACATCTAAAACCAAGCTATAAATCTAAAGATATGTAATTTCTAAGTTGAATCATGAGCTAGTATAATTAGTACAGCTGATCGATCGGATGCTGATCACGCACTTGAAAAAAACAGAAAAGAGCACATGTGGCAAGGGCGGTATGATTTATTGAGACAATTAGTAACATAGAAGAATTATGTGCATCCGATCTCGACAATCACAGCTCACGCACATGAGGAGAAAAAAGCATTATAGATTGATTCGTTGGTTCAGGTTTGATAAAAGAAAATTAATCTAAAGATACAACGGCCAGAGAGGCGATACCAGCTATGAGATGTCGCGACGAGAAAAACGGCAATGCTGGCTTTGGCTTGGACGGCTCCTCCTCCAGACTTCTGGGAACTTAGCTACAGGCACGGTGCATCACGACTACCTGACGTCCTCGACGGCTTCATTGGTCGCACGGTCGTCCGAGTGCAGTAACTCCAATGAGCTTCGGCGGTGTCATGCAGCTTTCTCCGATGTTCCTGGACATGGGGAAAGGTTAAGGAAAGGGCGGTGGAGTGGGAATTATATTAACAGGAGATCGAAAGATGTTGAAATCTGCTAAAATCATTGAAAACTCGTCCTGCAAACTTTCGGAACAAAGAACGCCGGCGAGATCGATTCGAGAGGAAGGTGGTTTGATGGCTTAGGTTTCAAAAAAAAGTCGGACGAGGTGAGGAGTGGGATATTTATGAGGTAATTTTTGTGGAGGAGGGGCAAAGAAATTAAACGGAATCGAGAGATATTCTAGGGTTTGGTTTCCGTAAGGGATGAACTCGTGTGGATTTTGGTCAATGTCCGAAGGAACACTGGTAGAGAACGCCCCATGCGTCCCGGTTGGTAAGGGCCATTAGTCCCGGTTGCCCAACCGGGACGGGGCAATCGGGACTAAAGCTCTAACCTTTAGTCCCGATTGCCCCACCAACCGGGACAAATAGGGGCACACGTGGCGGCATCAGAGCGCGAGGGGGGGTGGAGCATTAGTCCCGGTTCGTAACACGAACCGGGACTAATAACCTGCTGCCGCGGCAGAGATTTGGCCCATTTCTCTGCCGCGGCAGAGAATTCATTTTGGCACATTTTGTTGCCGCGGCAGCATTTTCGCCACTTTTTGTGCCGCGGCAGAGAATTCATTTAGGTTGTTTTATTGTTTATTTAGTGTTTTGCACTTATCAATGAAGGAACCTTATATTACACAAGATCATCATGACAACATTTTACATTCAATACACGGATCGAATTCATGCACTACATACAAAAGTTGCTATTCGATGCTACCGGCCAATTTCTTGAAAGTTGCTATTTTTACAATTCCTATTGTCTATACACAGCCGAGTAGTATTCCCCTTGTGTGTTTAGGACTTCTGCATCCAAGAATCCCGCCAATTCCTCCTGTATTGCTCGTATGCGATCCTTTGGCAGAAGACCGTTCCGTAGACGTTCGATCTGATTTAAAAAAGGAGTCAGCCTATATGAATATGAAACTAAACACAATTTGATTGTAATTAAAAACTATAGAAATTGTTTACGTACATAGAGTTGCTCTAAATTTCTGCCCTTCTCATCGCACGTCTGCCGGATGAACTCGCATACATAGTATCCACATAGATTGTTACCTGGTCCCTGCGTCAGGCACTTTACGACAACAGAGTTCAATCAAAATAATAATCAAGAATGATAATAACTGTATCAAAACTAGAATCAAATAGATGCGCGGATATAGCTAGTGGTGCTTACATCTAGTGGTTGAAATGTAAGCTCCTCTTTCCAAACACCCCTAGCCTTCTTGGTGAACCGTTTCCAAGCGCTGTCCGGCGTAGAAAACGAATAAAATAAGTTATTAAGTACTTGATATCATAAAATTCACGAACGTTGCCGATATAGTGTCGTAATGATTAGAATTACCGCTGGAGAAGTATCTGCATGTCCTTCCACGTCTCAAGGGGTTTATGTTTCGAGTCCATGACTAGTACACGCCCTTTGTCAAGTTGAATGATTAACAGAATATAGTGGTACCTGCGAATGCAGAACTAATCAATTATATACTTAACATCGAGTAAGCGAAATAGAAAGTGTATACAAGACAATAACACTCACTGGAAGTTGTAAGGAAATAGTATTTCCCTTTTGGTTTCTTGAAACCTTAACGCGTGTACTATATTATCCTCCGTATCCTGGGGGCTTATTTTGAGATTAGCTTCATGAACCCAATATGGGTCAATGAAGCCAATGTCATAGATTTGTCCTCTGCTGCATTCGAGAATCTTCATTCTGCATATTAAAGTATGATTATATACATGCAATAAACAAAATAATATAGATGGAGACTAAATTAATTACAGAATTAGTACTTACAGACAATAGGCACTCATGATCGATTTGTCCAAGGCGTCTTGATTGAATAATTGAAATAGTTCATCAAATTCAATGGATATCATGTCATCCCTTTCTTTCCCATGATGCTTTTTTGTAACCCTCAGCACTATCCAGTTAGCCCCGGCCTTTGTGGCATGCAAGTACCAGTTATGCAATCTTCGCATTTTTGTTGGAAGATTGTTTACCTCCTCAGGTTTGACGAGAGGTTTTCCGTACTGGTATTGGTATGCTACTTCACTCACGGGGAAGAACTCTAACTGGGATAAGTACTGGGCAATACTCATACCTTGAGCAGCGGCAGCTTCTCCGTATTGTGCAACTACCTCTGGATCATACTGCTCTTCGGCCCCATATTTGCTCGACCCCACATTGGTTTGAGAAATCACCTTGAGAGGGGCGCAAGTCTGTTTTGCTTGTTCTCCGAGCTGGGCAACAGATTTCCCGCTTGCATCAGTACTGCTCTTCGAGGCTTTTTGTGCTGCATGTGACTTGAGAATAGAACGCTCATAGTCTGATGACAGCTTTGGCTCGGGTTGATGAAGAGTCTTTAGCATTTTCAACACTTTGGCTTTTTCTTCTTTGGTGCTGGGGAACTCTGGCTCTTTCGGCCGCCTCAGCTTAGCGAAAAACGCTGTCGTTTCCGCATCAACGATCGCCGCAGTCTCCTCTTCAGTACAGTCATAAGCTCTCTTGGGAGGAACCGTTGGTACTTTTGGAAGAGGCTCTTGTTTACGTTTCGGCGATCGCTTACGACGACGCACAGTAGCGGTACGCTTACGCTTTTTATCCTGAGGCGCCGGCGATGGCTCCCGCGGCGATGGCTGCACCGGAGACGGGTGAGGCGACGGAGCCGGGTGAGGCGACGAAGACGGCTGCCGCGGCGGCGACGACCTCGCTGGAGACGGGTGAGGCGGCGGCGAAGATGGCCTTGGCGTGTGATTTCGAATCACGATACAATCCTTCGGCCATAGAATGGTGACGTTTTTTGCGTCACCCAGCACAGTCACATCCCCTTCACCAGCAGGGTAGTGAAGATCCAAAACCTCAAAGGTGGGCATGATTTCATCCACGCCGACAACAGCGTAGCCCTCTGGAACCGGACGACTGTGGTAAGTTGGTGTGGGTCCAATTGGTAAGGCATAGCCGATCGCCACCTTCATTGATATGTTCACAACTTTGACATGTAGCTCGCAGTGTGTCATCTCTGTGATATCATCCACTGGGTAGCCAACAGGAGCCATCGTCGGTGCATCATCGGCATCGCCATTGTCATCACCCGGGACCTCGGTGGAAGCCACACTGCTTTTTCGATTATTCGATAGGACGGTAGCATCGAATGCAGTGTGCTGCTGAGATGGGCCGGTAGTACTTTGCTCTTTAAGTGAGTTAATTTCATCTTGTTGTTGCTTTAATCGTTCTTCAATTAAACGCATTCGCTCTTTCTGACTTTCTGCTTCAACTGCCGCCCTGTCCTTACTCCTCTGACGGCTTCTATCGGGATATTTCTTCCTCTCTTCGGGAAACCCAGTCCTCCATGATTGGGAGCCTATTGTGCCTCGTGTTCGTCCATCATGTTCCTTATTTCCAAGGGCGAGTGTGAGCTCATCATTCTCTCTATCGGGAATGAAGTCCCCATCTTTAACAGCCTTTACTGCTTTTCTCATCCTCTCGATTGGCAAGGGGTCTTCTTTATGTCGTATGTTATATATACACCTCCCTTCCGAGTCCAACGTGCCCCCATGCCCGTAAAACCAATTCCTTGCACGTTCTACCCAATCGTCTGTCTCTGGAGTGATCTTTTTAGCACGCAGTTCTTCCTCAAGTTTCTCCCACTTAGGAATGCCAGCCCAGTAGCCACCTTGCCCCATAGTATGGTGATACTTCTTGTTAGCAGCATTCAGCTTATTCTTTGCAGACATTTCCTTAGCTTTTTCCGATGTCTTGTATTCCACAAACTCAGCCCAGAATGGTTTTATCTTCTGAAACTGAGTCTTCTTGAAATCCGGAGTCTTCTCTTTCACGACATAGTCAAGGTGCAATCTTTTCTTCCAGTTGATGAAACACTGGGCCATCTTCTTCAAAGCCCACTCCCTGACCTTAGCCTCCATGGCTCTCCCATGTTGTAAGGCGTCCTCAACTGGATCCTCCGCATTTGGATCCAGCTCTATCTTCGGTAGTTTGAAATTAACCATGAGCCTCTTCCACAGTAAATCTTTGGCGTGGTTAGGGACAAATAAACATGTTCCCTCTTCATCCGCTTTAGCAGGCCTATTCCAATTTCTAATGGTGATCGGGATTAAGTCCCTAACGATTACTCCGCATTGTGCCACAAATTTGGTTGCGACAACTTCGGGAGCTGTCGGTCTGCCGTCTTCAGCGACATCTTCGATCCTAAACCTCGCATGGTCTTGCAACTTTTTGGTTGGGCCTCGTCTGCTCTTTTCAGTAGATTCCTTCGATCCGGAGGGCTAAAAGAAGAAAGATCGTCATTACTATTTCTATATAGATAGCAGATGATTAATTAATGAATTGATTTATATTACATGCACCTCGCCGGAGCGGTCGTCTTTTCGATTACACAAGGCATCGCCTTCTCCCTCGCGGAAGGCAACACCTTCAACCTCAAACAAGTTGTCTACTCCGGTAAAAAGAGGATCACCCTCACCGGAGTTGTTCAGAAACGTTGATACGTCTAAATTATCTTCCCCACGGATCACACCTTGGATCAACTCTTCCTTTTCTTCGTCTCTGACGTGTGGGTCCATATTTTCTGCAAAGGTGGAAAAACGAATAAGTCAAAGCGGCTAAAGGAGAAAGTTAAGGAGAAACCCTAATATATACATACACAATAATAAAAATGAAGAGAAACCCTAAACCTAGCTACAAAAAGGAAACCATGTAGTAGATAGGTAACTCTAGCTAAAATCAACTAAAATCAATATTCCGGAGTTCCGAGGGGTGTAACCTAGTTCGGAGAAACCTCCGATGCAGATGAGAGGGGAACATGAGTATAAGGCTACAAAAGGGAAACTATCCAGCAGATAGGTAACACTAGATACTAACAAAATACCATATTGGAATCGATTTAAGAGGGTTCAGAATGCCCTGGCGAAGGCACATCGTCGAACCCACATGCACCTAAGGGGTATTAATGATTCCTTATCTAACCACAGTGACTGACAATGTGAATCGGGTCTGGGGCTACCCACATTGACTGACCAGTGGGGTCGAATACCAATAATACCAAACTAATTAATAAACCTAATAATACCTAACTAATAATAAACCTAATAATCGAAACACCGAAAAGAAAGGGAAACAATCAACACATGGCATCGATGCAATGCTCAAGCAAGTATGATGATATGACAAGTTAATTTGCATTGTAATGTAACCCTAAGACATGCTCGACGATTTAATCCGGGTTCCGACGGGTGAAAACCCTAACTCGGGGAAACTCCGGAACATATGAGAGGGGTGCATTTGTTCTTCTAATTATACTTGTCATTTAAATTGTTGAACAATGCATTATTATAGGTTAAATAGATAGGTTTCATTTTTTTGAACAATTTGATATATTATTTGTATTTTTCTGACTTATAAATAAAAAGATATTGAATTTACAAGTTTATATCAATTTCTGGAATTATTAAATCATTTAAAATTGAATTACTGTGTCAATATGACATCAGCAAAGGGTTGGGTTTTTTTTACCAAGACAGAACCTAGCCACTGTCACTGAGTGCTGGGCCCTAGGCCACATCAGCAAGCCACCGTGGGCCACGTCAGCGGGCCCGTACCTGACGCGTGGCGGTGGGGGAAACGGCGCGACGGTAGAGGAAACGGCGCGGCGACGATGCACCACCACCAGCAGCAGAGGGAGGGGGAGGACAGAGAGGGGCAGGGAGGGGCGGCGCCGTACCTGACGCACGGCGGTGGGGGAAGGGCGCGGTCGTCGACGGGAAGCAGAGAAGCGGGCGGCCGGCGGTCGTCGGGGGAAGGAGACGCGCGGGCGACGCGGTCGTCGGCGCGCGGGAAGAGACGCGGGTGGCGGCCGGAGGCGGAGGCGTTGACGACGGAGCCGCTACGGGGAGCGCGCGACGGTGGCGGGGGCAGCCTGGCGGCGTCGTCGTCGGCGAGGGCGCGGGCAGAGGCAGAGTGGGGAAGGGAAGAAGAAGAGGAGGCACGCGCTGTTATAACTAAAGGGCCTTTAGTCCCGGTTCGTGGCTCCAACCGGGACTAAAGGTGCATACGTCCCGGTTGGAGCCACCAACCGGGACCTATACTCCAAAATTTTCAGCAGACCAAGGGTTGGCGCGCAGTGGGTCTTTAGTCCCGGTTGGTGGCTCCAACTGGGACATATTCCCCTGTTTTCAAAAAATTTCAGGTATTTTCTCTCTGTTCCCGCCTTATTTTTTATTTTGGGGTTTATATTTGTATTGTTTTTTAAATGATAATTAATTTGGAATTTAGAAAAACTTTAAACATAAAAAGTGTTTGGATTTGAATAAATAATTCAAAACCATTTTCTGTTTTAAAAAATAATTAATATAACCATTTAAAATATGAACCATTTACAATTAAAAATGAATTAACTTATATTTTTTTAATATCAATTTGGAATTTAGAAAAACTTTAAATATAAGAAGTGTATGGATTTGAATAAATAATTCAAAAACATATTCTATTTTTAAAAAATAATTAATGTAACCTTTTAAAATGTATTAACTTATATTTTTTGAATATTAATTTAGAATTTAGAAAAATTTTAAACATAAAAAGTGTTTGGATTTAAATAAATAATTCAAAAACATTTTTTGTTTTAAAAAATAATTAATGTAACCATTTAAAATATGAACCATTATAATTAAAAATGAATTAACTTATATTTTTTTAATATCAATTTGGAATTTAGAAAAACTTTAAACATGAAGATAGGGGACGGGCATCGTTAGAACTTGCATTGGATCTCTGAAGAAACCACATATTGCGAGTCTAAAAATGATTTTTTCAAAAAATCACGGGCGATAGATCATGTACCTGTAGTACAAACCGGACCCACTTCCTGCCGATTCGGCAGACATTTGTCCTTTTTACCCGGGATGGACGAAAAGGTTTGAGATGTACCGGTTGGGATATAGTCCATGTAAGGTGGTCTAGTATTTTAGGAAAATAGGACGGTAGCATTCTGAAACGGCATTTTGGTGGTTACTTCACAAAACGACCCGTTTTTTGCGCTCGGAAAATGGAAAAGGGATTTTCCGTACGACAAAAAGGAAAACTTCCTCCTGCAACATTGTTCTACATACCAATGTCCACACACATGCATAATATGGGCACAACATCAGAAACTATACCGTGATTCAGCACATAACATCGGTCATTTGGACCGAAAGCCATGAAACCTCGAACATGATAGGTCATTTTGTGAAGGTTTTTTCGAAACATGATCAATATACCAAGTCTGGTATTTTTCCTTTCAACTATGTAACATAATATGACACCACGCGAAGGATTTTCATTGTTCGGATTTTTTTTGAATTTATTATGCCCGTTTTGAATTATCTAAATTTCTAACTATGGTCGAACCGGTGTGCATGAAGATAGGGGACGGGCATCGTTAGAACTTGCATTGGATCTCTGAAGAAACCACATATTGCGAGTCTAAAAATGATTTTTTCAAAAAATCACGGGCGATAGATCATGTACCTGTAGTACAAACCGGACCCACTTCCTGCCGATTCGGCAGACATTTGTCCTTTTTACCCGGGATGGACGAAAAGGTTTGAGATGTACCGGTTGGGATATAGTCCATGTAAGGTGGTCTAGTATTTTAGGAAAATAGGACGGTAGCATTCTGAAACGGCATTTTGGTGGTTACTTCACAAAACGACCCGTTTTTTGCGCTCGGAAAATGGAAAAGGGATTTTCCGTGCGACAAAAAGGAAAACTTCCTCCTGCAACATTGTTCTACATACCAATGTCCACACACATGCATAATATGGGCACAACATCACAAACTATGCCGTGATTCAGCACATAACATCGGTCATTTGGACCGAAAGCCATGAAACCTCGAACATGATAGGTCATTTTGTGAAGGTTTTTTCGAAACATGATCAATATACCAAGTCTGGTATTTTTCCTTTCAACTATGTAACATAATATGACACCACGCGAAGGATTTTCATTGTTCGGATTTTTTTGAATTTATTATGCCCGTTTTGAATTATCTAAATTTCTAACTATGGTCGAACCGGTGTGCATGAAGATAGGGGACGGGCATCGTTAGAACTTGCATTGGATCTCTGAAGAAACCACATATTGCGAGTCTAAAAATGATTTTTTCAAAAAATCACGGGCGATAGATCATGTACCTGTAGTACAAACCGGACCCACTTCTTGCCGATTCGGCAGACATTTGTCCTTTTTACCCGGGATGGACGAAAAGGTTTGAGATGTACCGGTTGGGATATAGTCCATGTAAGGTGGTCTAGTATTTTAGGAAAATAGGACGGTAGCATTCTGAAACGGCATTTTGGTGGTTACTTCATAAAACGACCCGTTTTTTGCGCTCGGAAAATGGAAAAGGGATTTTCCGTGCGACAAAAAGGAAAACTTCCTCCTGCAACATTGTTCTACATACCAATGTCCACACACATGCATAATATGGGCACAACATCACAAACTATGCCGTGATTCAGCACATAACATCGGTCATTTGGACCGAAAGCCATGAAACCTCGAACATGATAGGTCATTTTGTGAAGGTTTTTTCGAAACATGATCAATATACCAAGTCTGGTATTTTTCCTTTCAACTATGTAACATAGTATGACACCACGCGAAGGATTTTCATTGTTCGGATTTTTTTTGAATTTATTATGCCCGTTTTGAATTATCTGAATTTCTAACTATGGTCGAACCGGTGTGCATGAAGATAGGGGACGGGCTTCGTTAGAACTTGCATTGGATCTCTGAAGAAACCACATATTGCGAGTCTAAAAATTATTTTTTCAAAAAATCACGGGCGATAGATCATGTACCTGTAGTACAAACCGGACCCACTTCCTGCCGATTCGGCAGACATTTGTCCTTTTTACCCGGGATGGACGAAAAGGTTTGAGATGTACCGGTTGGGATATAGTCCATGTAAGGTGGTCTAGTATTTTAGGAAAATAGGACGGTAGTATTCTGAAACGGCATTTTGGTGGTTACTTCACAAAACGACCCGTTTTTTGCGCTCGGAAAATGGAAAAGGGATTTTCCGTGCGACAAAAAGGAAAACTTCCTCCTGCAACATTGTTCTACATACCAATGTCCACACACATGCATAATATGGGCACAACATCACAAACTATGCCGTGATTCGGCACATAACATCGGTCATTTGGACCGAAAGCCATGAAACCTCGAACATGATAGGTCATTTTGTGAAGGTTTTTTCGAAACATGATCATTGTTCGGCACACATTTAGTCCCGGATGTAGTCACAAACCGGGACTAAAGGGATTGCGGCAGAGTGGGCCAGACAACACTAATAATAGGGGTGAGTGTCGACATTATGTCGTGCGGCTTGTACCTTGTCCCGGATGGTGTCACCAACCGGGACTAAAGATGAACCTTTAGTCCCGGTTGGAGACACCAACCGGGACTAAAGATGAGTCAGCACTAATAATAGGGGTGAGTGTCGACATTATGTCGTGAGTGTCGACATTATGCCGAGCTGCTTGTACTATAAATATGCATCCTTGTGAGTCCAGTCCTCCAGCCAGTTTGAGGCATCTCCAAGATGGTTTTAGAGAGCAGGGACACCACTACGGCCAGTTTCAGGGAGATGCCGACGGAGCCCAGTCCTCCGGCATCTCCGAGAAACTGGTCATAGAGGCACTCCCTAATATGTGAAATTAGTTAGCTCCGAGGCGTATTGATCTAGTTAGTGAAGTTACAAGCTGCAAGATGGTTTTCGAGAGCAGGGACACCACTGCGGCCAGTTTCAGGGAGATGCCGACGGAGCCCAGTCCTCCGGCATCTCCGAGAAACTGGTCATAGAGGCACTCCCTAATATGTGAAATTAGTTAGCTCCGAGGCGTATTAATCTAGTTAGTGAAGTTACAAGCTGCAAGATGGTTTTCGAGAGCAGGGACACCACTGCAGCCAGTTTCAGGGAGATGCCGACGGAGCCCAGTCCTCCGGCATCTCCGAGAAACTGGTCATAGAGGCACTCCCTAATATGTGAAATTAGTTAGCTCCGAGGCGTATTGATCTAGTTAGTGAAGTTACAAGCTGCAAGATGGTTTTCGAGAGCAGGGACACCACTGCGGCCAGTTTCAGGGAGATGCCGACGGAGCCCAGTCCTCCGGCATCTCCGAGAAACTGGTCATAGAGGCACTCCCTAATATGTGAAATTAGTTAGCTCCGAGGCGTATTGATCTAGTTAGTGAAGTTACAAGCTGCAAGATGGTTTTCGAGAGCAGGCACACCACTGCGGCCAGTTTCAGGGAGATGCCGACGGAGCCCAGTCCTCCGGCATCTCCAAGAAACTGGTCATAGAGGCACTCCCGCTCCAGCCACCAAATGGGACTAACACTCAAGACATTTATTAATATTAAAAAATGAGACTACAAAACCGGGACTAAAGGCCACAAACCGCGAAAGATATCCTTCGGTCAAGCCACAAACCGCGAAAGACATGAACTAGAGTTACATAATATGAGCATGAACTTCTTGGCATATGTCATTCCTTATGACCGCTTCAGACGTAACCATGGAGCATCTTCTTTACTTAACGGAATGCTTGGGTCAGTTTTCACTGTGAAGGGCGGAATTTCATCAAACTTATTATAATCTTCTGACATGTCTGTCTTGTCCTCGATTCCCACGATGTTTCTTTTCCCTGAAAGAACTATGTGACGCTTTGGCTCATCATATGATGTATTCGTTTGTATATTTTTTCTTTTTTTCGGTCTGGAGGACATGTCCTTCACATAGAAAACCCGAGACACATCATTGGCTAGGACGAATGGTTCATCTCTATAACCAAGATTGTTGAGATCCACTGTTGTCATTCCGTACAACTGGTCTATCTTTACCCCTTCCCCATTCAGGTTGACCCATTTGCAGCGAAACAAAGGGACCTTAAAAGAGACTCCATAGTCTAGTTCCCATATCTCCTCTATGTAACCATAATATGTGTCCTTTTGTCCATTCTCGTCTATTGCATCAAAGCGGACACCACTATTTTGGTTGGTGCTCTTTTTATCTTGGGCGATCGTGTAGAATGTATTCCCATTTATTTCGTACCCTTGGAAATTCAATACAGTAGAAGATGGTGACGCGGCCAACAAGTATAGCTGATCTCCAACAGTGGTGTCATTCAAGAGATGTGTCCGCATCCAACCACCGAAAGACTTCATGTGTTCATCTGTAATCCATGATTCAGGCTTCCCCGGGTTTTTGGAGTGTACAATATTCTTGTGTTCCTCGATATACGGAGCTGCCAAGGTGGAATTATGTAGAACTGTGTAGTGTGCTTTAGTGAAAGAATCCCCGTCCCTACATATCATTGCTTTCTTTCCCAGCATGCCTTTTCCACTTAGTCTTCCCTCATGCCGCGAGTCAGAAACACCAATCGGCTTAAGGTCAGGAATAAAGTCAACACAAAACTCAATGACCTCCTCTGTTCCATATCCCTTGGAGATGCTTCCTTCTGGTCTAGCACGGTTATGAACATATTTCTTTAAGACTCCCATGAACCTCTCAAAGGGGAACATATTGTGCAGAAATACCGGACCGAGAATGGCAATCTCTTCCACTAGATGAACCAGGAGATGCGTCATAATATTGAAGAAGGATGGTGGGAACACCAATTCAAAACTAACAAGACATTGTACCACATCCTTCTGTAACCTTGGCAGAATATCTGGATTGATTACCTTCTGAGATATTGCATTGAGGAATGCACACAGCTTCACAATGGGTACTCGAACATTTTCCGGTAGAAGCCCCCTCAATGCAATCGGAAGCAACTGCGTCATAATCACGTGACAGTCATGAGACTTCAGGTTTTGGAACTTTTTCTCTGCCATATTTATTATCCCCTTTATATTAGATGAGAAGCCCGACGACACCTTGATACTGTAAAGGACTTCAAAAAAGATTTCCTTCTCTGCTTTGGTAAGAGCATAGCTGGCACGACTTAAGTGACGCCCTTTATCCGTCTTGTTATCTGTATGCATGTTCTTTGGGTCTTTCATAATTTGTTGGTCCTCCCGTGCTTCAGGTGTATCTTTTGTCTTACCATACACGCCTAGGAATCCTAGCAGGTTCACGCAGAGATTCTTCGTCACGTGCATCACGTCGATTGAAGAGCGGACACGCAGGACTTTCCAATATGGCAGCTCCCAAAATATAGATTTCTTCTTCCACATGGGTGCGTGTCCTGTAGCGACGTCGTTCGGAACTGATTGACCGCCGGGACCCTTTCCAAAGATTACTTCTATGTCCTTGACCATACCAAATACATCATCACCAGCAGGGAGTTCAGGCTTCTTCCGGTGATCTGCCTCACCTTTAAAATGCTTGCCTTTCTTTCTTACGGGATGATTGGTCGGAAGAAATCGTCGATTCGCTAGGTACACAACCTTCTTGCATTTATGCAAATATGTACCTTAGGTCTTATCTAAACAGTGGGTGCATGCCTTATATCCTTTGTTTGTCTGTCCTGAAAGGTTACTAAGAGCAGGCCAATCATTGATGGTTACGAATAACAACCCTCGTAGATTAAATGGCTCCTGTTTGTTCTCATCCCACGCACGTACACCTGGTTTGCCCCACAACTGTAAGAGTTCTTCAACTAATGGCCTAAGGTACACATCAATGTCGTTGCCCGGTTGCTTCGGGCCTTGGATGAGCACTGGCATCATAATGAACTTACGCTTCATGCACAACCAAGGAGGCAGGTTGTAGATACATAGAGTCACGGGCCAGGTGCTGTGACTGCAGCTCTGCTCCCCAAAAGGATTCATGCCATCCGTACTTAGACCAAACCATAAGTTCCTTGCGTCACCTGCAAAGTCTGGGAAGTCTCTCTCGATTTTTCTCCACTGTGACCCATCAGCAGGGTGTCTCAACTCCCCGTCTTTCTTACGGTCTTCTTTGTGCCATCGCAACAACCTGGCATGCTCTTTGTTTCTGAAAATGCGTTTCAACCTTGGTATTATAGGAGCATACCACATAACCTTAGCAGGAACCCTCTTCCGGAGGGGCTCTCCCTCAACATCACCAGGGTCATCTCGTCTGATCTTATACCGCAACGCGTTGCATACCGGGCATTTATCTAAATTCTCATACTCCTTACCGCGGTAGAGGATGCAGTCATTAATGCATGCATGTATCTTTTGCACATCTAATCCCAGAGGACAGAGAGTCTTCTTTGCTTCGTAGGTACTCTCGGGAAGTTCGTTATGTTTTGGAAACTTGGGCTTCATTATTTTCAGCATCTTTTCAAATGAGGAGTCAGTTAGACCACACTCTGCCTTCCATCGCAACAATTCCAGTGTGGTACCGAGCTTTGTGCTGCCATCTTCACAATTTGGGTACAACAATTTCTTGTGATCTTCTAACATGCCCTCTAACTTCAACTTCTCATTTTCTGTTTCACAGTCTCGCTTTGCATCAGAAATGACCCTACCAAGTTCATCAGCCGGCTCATCTGATGCCCGTTCTTCACCTTTTTCCTCTCCATTGTCTTCCATTGCAGTATCACCGTATTCAGGAAACATATGATGATAGTTGTTATCATCATCTTCTTCTTCACCATCTTCCATCATAACCCCTCTTTCCCCGTGCTTGGTCCAGCAATTATAGTTGGGCATGAAACCTTTCATAATCAGGTGGCCGCGAATGATTTTCGAGGAAGAGTACTCCTTGTTGTTCCGACATTGAACACATGGACAACGTATAAATCCATTCTCTTTGTTTGTCGTAGCCACATCGATAAATTTATCCACGCCTTTGATATACCCGGCTACCCGCCGGTCACCGTACATCCATTCCCGACCGTTCATCTGCATCATATAAGTAAGTTTATCAAAAAACAGGACATCATAAATAGTGAAATAACCAATTCACACCGACACATGAATTGTATCAATGACCTAGAAAAGATAGGATTGCTAACCTCGATCGAGGGAAATAAAGAGGAGAAAGCTCAAGTGCGTCTCGGACACCTTCTATATTTTTGTTCTATGAGAAATTCAACTGGATTTTTCACTCAAACATTTCAACAAACACCTTCAATGCATGCATGAGAAAAAACTAGCACACACCCTCACATCTTACACCATTCGAAAAAACAGAGTGGAGGCAGAGGGGGCTGGGGCGTTGCATTTATAGAGGGCAAGGGGTCTTTAGTCCCGGTTGGAGCCAGCAACCGGGACTAAAGGTGCGTGCCACGCCACGTGGCTGTGACCAAACCTTTAGTCCCGGTTGGTGGCTCCAACCGGGACGCATGCCCCCTTACCAACCGGGACCCATGCCCCCTGGCCCCGTGCCCGCTCCAACCGGGACGCGTGCCAGCATTAGTCCCGGTTGGTGGCGCAACCGGGACTAATGCTCCCAGGGGTGGCGAACGGATGGCCCTTTTTCCTCTAGTGGAAAGAGAAGACAGGTGGGCCAAAATTGTTAGGAAAGAAAGGAGAAAAATAAATAAAAAAAATGAAAGGCTGAACATGAGTGAGAGGTTGTCTTAGTTGGAATTTTGGCTGGACCGGACTGTGGTGGTGTACGTACCTGTACGTTTCATTTTTCTTTCTTTTTTTTCTTATTATTATTTTAACATGTATAAGAAATTGAATATAATTTTTATACTATGACAAATCATTTTCAAGGTTCTAGAAATAAATATTAGAAATCAATAATAAGTAATAAAGTCTTAGAAAATATATATATCCAGCTTGCTTATTATGCAAAAGTTTTACACTTTGGCCTCACACATGGCTACTTATGCATATAAGAAAAATAGTTTTAGGATTTATTTTTAACGCCCAAACTAAAATATTTTTCAACTCAAACTTTGAAGGAGTACAAATAAAATATTTTATACTTCGAATAGAAAATAGAATATTATATAATAATTTTCCAATCTTTAATTTTGAAGAAGTCATATTATCTTCCCTCTATTGATTTTTCATTTGATTGGAAATAATTATTAATATCCTCAAAAGTCCAAAAATGCAATTTAAGATTCAAATGACGCCAAATGGAATATCCTCCATCACTTATGTTTCAAAATATCATGTCATTTCTTCTCGTGTGACATACGTATTTGGAAAGGGTCTTAAAAATACAAATGCCGTAAATAAGATGTGAGGTAAATAATTTTGATTTGTATAGAAGTTTCCAAACGAATATTTTTATTTTGAACAGTCATGTTTATCCACTCTTTTCAATGTGGTTTAGGAATACTTTTAAACAAGTCCTTGAAAGTTTTATTTCATTCAAAAATTTCAACAAGATCAAACAATTCAATCAACTTAATCTTATTTATTTTAACCTTCCTAAATTTACGAAAATTTTGGTATGTTACACGGGGAAAAAAATTTAGTCAAAAAAAAATTAGTACATTCCTCCCAAAATTTAATAGTGCCCTTTGGTAGAGCTAGCAACCAATCCTTAGCCTTTACTCTAGGAGAGAAATGAAACAATAACAATTTAACAACATTTGGATCTACATCCTTAATACGCATCATGTCGCAAATTTCAGTAAAATTATTTAAGTGGAAACCTAAATCCTAAGAGGATGAGCCCCCAAATTGGTTTTGTTAAACCAAGCTTAAAAGGTTGGGCTTAATTTCATAAGTTTCTGCATCAACAACGGGCTGAGTGACAGGTGCACGAATAAAGTCATCAGCAGTCTTTTTGAGCCATGGCTCTTATATTTTTGGTAATTTTTAAGTAATGAAAACAAATAACAAGTAACTATTTTTTTTGGTTTTCAAATAGATAACAAGAAAGTAAACTAACAATAGGAATAAAACTACAAACTAATAATAAAACTAAGAACGGCGAAATTGCTTCCCCAACAATGGCGCCAGAAAAAGGGCTGATACCTTCGATCCGAACACACGGATGTAGTATATTAGATTTTTTCCTAGAAGACCTAGGTTTAATCGAACCTTGGAAAGCAATGCTAAAAGGAAATAAATAAGGACACGTCTACAAGACTTTGTTTCTTTGTTTTACCTTAGTTTATCAGACCAACCTAGTTTACTTTTCAAAGTGGGTTGAATCAATGGATGGAGATAGTCCAAGGTTGAAGATCCACCTACAGCTTCACATTATATGGGATAAACGATAATAATAAGCATAGTCATGTGTATTGTTTGAACGGAGATAATATCTTGTGGGCAACACATCCTAGTATACTGAAGGCCCCGTGATGCAGCGGGCATAGCAATAGCCTTTTAATCCAACTGAGTGCACACTGAAGCCACGGGCTACAAACGATTATTAAGTGAAGAAAACATATTAAAGTATTAAGTGGTGATGTTGTTGTGATCCCGAATGGGTTGCTAAATGAAGATCGTACTACCCTTTCTGTCACTGGGTTCCTATGAGATCGCCGCTAGTCAAGTATCTCACCTCAAGCCTTTATCAATCTATGGGATCTTGGGTACCTACAAGTCCACAGATCGAGGCAAGAGACAAAGAAACAAAAGATACAAATATCAATCGCAAACAAAATACAATACTCCCATGATTAGATGCACATAATTGCTACAAGGTTTCTCCCCAACCCGTAGCCCGTGAGGACTACTCACCCATAATAAATATATCAAGGATAGAAAAAATTGTGCAACATACTTAGATTGAAATAGAATATTCTTACAATGGTCGCCAAATCACAAGGAGATCTAAAGTACAAAGCAATGACTATGGCTACTAGAGGGATGGATGGTGGAATAGATGAACAATGGTATGGATATCCTTTGGTGGTGTTGTGATGAAATTTGAGAATGGCGGATCTCTAGATGGCGGCTGGGGCCTCAAACTATCTAGGCGTCTTCACAAAAGTTCTAGGGTTTGACGAGATGAAGCCGTCGGCGCCTCGTACGGGCGGCCCCCATGCGGTGACCCAGCATACCACTACATGATGTAGTACACTATAGTCGTTGACATAACACCAATGAAACCTCGTTCACTAGTATTACATCCCTCAGAGTGGTACAACAGAAACACAGCAGGTCCAAGACATGACTATAGGTTACAACTCAACTCTTTACACAAGATCCAGAGAACACTCTAGGTTAAGGAGAGAGAAAGAAACTTCTTACAAAGAAGATCAGAGATAAACAACTCAAAAACTATCATACTAATAAGACTAGTATTTTAACTAATGGTCTGGTATTGCTACTATTGCAATACTCTACAGAAGTAGGTTCTATGGCTAGAAATTCTATTCTTATCTATTCCGCAACTTCGTCTTCACTTGAGTGGACATATATGTTGAATTCCTTGACATCATTGAAGAGCTTTAGCTTTTGATGATGATTCTTGGAGCATAACTTGATGAAGACATCATCTATACTGGCTTTAGAACCTAGCGAGGTTTAAGAAGATACTTTGAGTACGAGCGTACTCAACAAGTTCACTAGAAAAGGGGTGTTTGATGCACTATATCTTTAGCCACAGACCATAGGTCATAGGCAATGCAGGTTTTCGTTAACATTTCTTCAAAGGTTGCTTTTATTCTGAAAAGCTATCTCCGTCAGCCTTCACAGGTTTACCAGAACTTTCATGGAGTTCCTTTCCCGCCGCGTTCGCAGCTCCTTCTCAGAACAGGGAGTAACAAGTTATAGTTCTTACACTCTGTAGAGGTGCGTCACTTTACCCATGAGAGATCTTAGCTTTGTTGCACATCTGAATTGCAGGTTCGTTCACACTTCCTTGGTGTGAGGCCCAGTCTAAGATCCCAGCCAATCACTTCCTTCTCCGCGACCCTGCATGTCTCCTTGGTGTACGCCAGCCCACCTATTGAATTAAGGCAATTGGAAGTACAGACCGTTCAGATGCGGGAACTATCGTGGGACGTTGAGGGATCCCACCCATATGCTGCATATCCTCTACAAATTACCATATAATATGCATGCTACGAGTGATAACAGCCACGACCCGCACATCCGGCTCCATGCGAGAGGGAAAAGATACAGCTGACTTCCCTGTCCCATTCCAAATCTCATGGTCAACACATGATATACGACGCAAGAATCACTGGCGACATTGGTTGTTAAGTCCTAGGTAATATGTTCCTTTACCACCGGAATTCTTATAGTAGGTTATTACCTCATGGTAAATAACCTATAATCACATTATTATGAAAATAGTGTTTTTCTGTCCTTTTTCAAATGTAGGTGATGACAACACTGGATTTGCAAAATACTTTACAGAAAATAATCAAAGGACATGAGCAAGTGTGAACTTGCCTTTTGTGATTGGAAGATTATGCACTCACAGTCTTCAAGACAATATAAAATATCCAATATCTGAAATCAGAATCATTGGTCTGGTAAGGACTAATGTTTAAAGAAGCAAGATGCTTTTATGCATAAGCAATGTAATGCAAGTTGATAAACACGAATCCCGAGGATAACGTTGATCCAGGGTTTGGAAACTATAAATGGTTCCTGTTAAAATGTGTTGCCCTTTTAGATTAAGTTTCACACATGTGCTCCTTATTAAGGCTTGTGAGTGTGTGTGAAACAACATGTATCTATACAACAATAAAATACACACATATGGAATGCTACTCAAAGACTGCTTATATGTGAATTATCTTATCTTTAAGTTTTACCTTGCAAATGATGACATTTATAAGGAACTGAATTGTTAACAATCCTAGGTATATAAGTAAAGCTTAATGTAATGTGATTATTATTAATTGTCATTTGATGTTTGAAGTGGAAAAAAAGAATAACATTTGAAGAAAATCTTATTCAACTAAGCAGAAGCATTTAAGCTTTTAAGTTAACCTTATGAGGCGTTCTTTCTAGTTATAGTATTTAAGTAAGAAAGAATTACTCCATTTGATTAATGATAGCATTGGTATTTGAGACTTATCTATCTTGGTTTTTAACTTGGTTGGTTTGGTATTAAGATACTTTATGACTTAATTATAACAGACCAAAGTTAACTATAAAACACATAACAAGGTTTTAGCATTATATTTAAAGTCTTGTAGACTAAAGTTAACTTTAAAGACATAGATGGACTTAGGGTGTATTACTTATGTTTAATTGTATCTTGTTCACTTTATATTGTTTATTTAAAGTTACTCAAGAATGGCATTACTTCTATTTGAGTAGTGGTTTATTAATTTTATAGTGGAATAGAATCATTTATTGTTTTATAAAGGTGTGGTTATGATTTATAATTAAGGAAGTAACAGTACTTAACTATTCATGGACTTACTAAATTGTTTTAATGTGTTTACAAAATTGTGGTTGAAATAAGTTAAGGTTTTTATTTAATCTCATTTATTCTAGAAGATTTTATACTTGGTAAAGATCTTTTTAGAAAATAAGCTACATAAATGGTTGAATGATAATTCAATAGAATTGTATTTAAAATGTGTTGAACCATTTTGACTTTATATTATAAATATTTAAGACTAGTATTACTTATTAGATCTAAATTAGCAATTTTAGGAATATTAACAAATTTTATTTACCTTTATATGAGTTATCTATTAAGGAAATAAGTTTATATTTAAGTTATTAAAGTTGTTTAACTTTTTATTTAACTCAAAAGTAGAACATCACAATTTTAACATATAGTTATTATTTGTGATCATTTTGGTATATTACATTTATTTTTTGTGATTTATAAATAATTAATAAGGTTTATTACTTTATAAATACTTAATAAATAATAAATATTTAATTATGAGGAATAATAATGCATGATTGTAGTTTTTAACTCAAATTCTTATTTTTCTAAGATTTTTGGTATTTTATTTATATTTTTTAACATTTACCATTATTAAAATATTAATTATCAAAGTTTTATTGCTTATAAAACCTTTATTAAATAATATTTGTTTAAATAAGCTTCATAATAATATTTGATAATAGTTTTAAGTTGTAGATTTTATTTTTCTAAAAAATTTCATATATTAATCATATTTTTCTGAATTATAAAACAAAAGTTATTGATTTTATAAGATTGTATCATTTTATGATTTTTTTAATTAAATAACTAAATGTGTTTATTATGTAATGCTGATGTCAGCATCAAACGAAGAGTTTTTCTTACCAGAGCCTATCCTACCCCCAGTCACTGACTGGTGGGACCTATGCCATGTCATATCTAAGGTTTTTATTTATTACAGAAAATATTAACACAATTTCTAAATAGAATTATGACATCATCGTGATGTCACGCTGACATCATCCCTGGATGATCCTCAGATCATGATTCGATCTGAGGATTTAGAGCACGCGAGCACATAGGGTTGGTTGCGTTCGACTCAGTTCCCCACGCCAAGCTTCCTAGTGGTTGCGTCGCTCAGAAATGGTCACCAGAGTTGCTCTAGCGACGACTTACTGCGGTGGCCGACAGTGGTGCACAACGTGATGATGATTTACAGCGAGATAAAGTGATTGTAGGGTACTGGAAGATCCAGGAGCTCACCCTGATGAGGATGGTGAGGTCGAGAAGGCGTGGGGAGGCATGACGACAGCGAATCGACAAAAATGGCCACGACGGCCGACAGAGGATGACGCTCGATTCCGCATGATTTACGGTGCGCCATCTCCCATGTTTGGTCCTATGGGAACAAGGGCCCGAAGGAGCTTCCAACGGTGGCTTCGGAAAGTCAAGGGGTGGTCGGACGTGGCCGGAATGACGAACACCGGCGAGCTAGGTTTTCGGCTACTGAGAGAAATCAAAGAGGAAGAAGGGGATTAGGGTTCTCCGACAGCGTCCAGGGCTACTTGTAGACGACCATGAGCAGTGGCGTGGATCTTGGCACGGCTGGACGTCATGACGCGGCAGCGGACGGGGGCGATGCCGACCGCCAGCTGCTTGTGACGTTGGCGAGCTAGGTTGCTCGGTCCCACTTGTCAACCAGAGAGAAAGATAGATTGGGCTGGTCTTGGGTTGCTACTGGGCTTCGGTTGGGTGGCAGTGGTTGCTCGTGGGCGATGGATAAGAAAGAGGGGTAATGGGCTTCGTCCTGTTTATAGTTTTTTCTTTACTGTTTACTTTTCTCTTTTCTGTTTTATTTTCATATTTGTGTATTACACATTTGTTTCAAATTTCTTTTAGAGAATTTATTTGTTAAATAGTTGCAACCACAATGAATGGCATTAAAGTCATTTTATGATCTTTTATTAATTAATGTTGTATTTCTTTATTTTATTTATATAGATCATTCTAATATTTGGTAAGAGGCTTTGTTATTAGTGTTCTTTCCATAACAAGCCATGGATTTATTTTAGGGTATTTACTTATTTGTTTATAAAGATTAATTCTAGTTAGCTCATAGTTTAGAGGGAAGAATTTTATATAATGATCCCTTATTATTATTTAATGCATAATGTTCTAAGTACTAATAGTTCTTGAAATTATAATTGCTTGCCCTAGGATTTTGGGTTCTGGATACATTTGTATTCTTTTGTTGATATGAATAAATATTAATGGCTAAACACCTTGTCTTTATGTTTGTGATCAGAATGATGTTACCTTTTACAAACAGTGGGGTGATTCTTTAGAATGACTTATGAGAAAGAATTGATAAAGATACTCCTAAGCACATATGGTTATAATAAATGGAATTGATCCTTTATGATTCAGGTTCCAAGTTGGCTAAACAAGGCTTCCATCCATACAACATTATAGTTGTATTCTAATTATCTTTTGTTTACTCTATTGGATTAAGAGATATAATTCATTGACTATACCTTCTTGATCCATTAGGACTACTCCTAGTAACTATATTTAGACTTCATTCTTGTAATCTTCTTTGTTACCATATTGATTTGATTTCCTCCAATCACTCCCATCCTATAGATGACATCTTAAACTAGCATCACTATTTACCTCTTCTTACTTCTTTCTTTATAATCCCTAAGTGAATGCTATAATAAGTACAAGAGTTGATAGGTCAAAAATTGATAGGTTAAGAATTGGTGAATCAATAGTTGATTTCTCAATATTGATGTACAACAAATATAAGGATAGGATTCAATAGAGATGATAAAGATTGATATGGAAAAAAAGATATATGGTGAATGATCTTAACTTTGGTTTCTTTCCTACTCAATCTCACTAGAGAGTTAAAGTTAGGTATTTCCATGATACTCATGGTATAAGTAGATGAGATTAAGATATAGTTGTTACATTCTTATTATTTGTGTTATATTTATAATTTGGTTTTCATGAGTGATTATTGAATACTATGATATGATCACCTAAGGATCAAATACAAATCATTAAGTAATGTATTAGGTTTGAATTTTATTACATTTGATCTATCCTTAGATCAAATCATGTTTACCCAAAATAAGGTTTTAGCAAAGGTGCTATTGAAACTTATCACAGTCAACTTGATGATCTACTTCAATTCCATCAAGTTAAGAGAAACTTCAATCACTTTGACAAGTTTTTATTTAAAAGCGCGAAAATTATTTAGATTTTATATGCATGAATGCAATGCACAAATCTGTGTTGAGCTTATTTCTAAGCTCTAATACTGGGATGTTACACCCCGCCCGTACCGTTGGTAGTTACGCGCACTGGCGCGTGGAATTTGCTTCCCAATTACTTGGACATGTGGATTTCCTCTAATTCCTTTATTATGACTCCTGATTTCACATTAAAACCCATGATTTCCTGCACAATATAATTCAAATCAAGGTTTTGCATATCTTTGCAATTATTAGTCATTACTGGCAAGGATTGGGAGTTTCTTGTCAATTGCTTGACTAAAAACAATGTTTAAACATAGAGAAAGATGGAAAATTTTAGAGCCATCACCCCTTATCCTACTACACCTTTGACACCTACAAGCTTGCCATGTTCGAGTTCCTATCATCATTCCATGATGATCTCGAAGCCCAGGAGCAAAATTGCACTGTAAGTTTTATACTCAATGGGCAGCTCTGTAGCCTCTCATTTTATGAATTTTGTGAGTTTTTTGGATTCTCCCATGAGGGGGAACTCGATATTAATGACAATGTGCATGTAGAGGAAATGCAATCTTAGGAGTAGATTTCTATCCACAGGAACACTATGGCTGGCATCAAGACTCTGGATGATATCCATATAGACCCCAATGCTCCCTTCGTTCTTACCAGCTTTATTTTGAGCCTAACGGTGATCTCCACCATGTTTTGCTTCCTTTTTTCCAAGCTTTTGGTTTTCCAGGTAAACAGGGTTGGGTCTTCACTAAGGAGGAGTGATACGTTGGAAACATATCTATAATTTTTGATGTTCCATGCTTGTTTAGTATCTACTTTTCTTTGCTTTGTCTACACTTTGAGGTGTTTTTATATGTTTTCTGGTACTAACCTATTAACAAGATGTCACAGTGCCAGTTGCCTGTTTTCTTCTGTTTTTGGTTCCAGAAAGGCAGAAAATCAATATTCTCGGAATTGGACGGGACAAAAGCCAAAGTCAATATTTTACTGTGGGGAACACGAAGCCTGAATACGAGACGGAGGAGAGCCACCAGGGAGCCACACCCCCTGTCCGCATGGCCAAGGTGGGCCTGCGCCTGGGGGGGTTGTGGCGACCCCCTGCCTCGCCTCTTCGCATATAAAGACCCCCCAATGCCTAAACCCTAAGTATCCAATTAATATTCCACGAAACCATCTGTAGCCGCCGCCACCATCATCCCTAGATCGGGGGGATCTGAAGCTCTTCCCGGCACCCTGCCAGAGGGGATATCATCCCGGAGGCCTTCTTCTTCATCATGCCAGCCTCTGGTATGAAGCGTGAGTAGTTCGAACTTGGACTACGGGTCCATGTAGTAGCTAGATGGTTGTATCTCCTCCTTTGTGCTACCATGTTTAGATCTTGTGAGATCTGTTCATGATCAAGATCACATCTATTTGTAATCATGCATGTTGTGTTTGTGGGGTTCCGATGGATATTGCGATTACTATGTCAGATTGATTAATTGTTTTGTCTTATTGATTCTATCATGTCTGTGTTGTTTGTGATCTTGAATGCTCTCCGTTTCTAGTAGCTATCTTGTCCAAGTAGATGCTAGTGACTCCAAGAGGGGTTATTTATGCTAGATAGTGGGTTCATGCCTCTATTTAATCCAAGGGAAGTGACCGAAATCTCTAAGGTTGTAGATGTTGTTGCCACTAGGGAGAAAACAACGGTCTCTTGTTCATAGAATAAGTGGATTGTTTACCTTACACACTTTTCTTGAAGCAGTTATCTGTTGCTTGCAACTTAATACTGGAGGGGGTTCGGATGATAACCTGAAGGTAGATTTCTAGTCATAGATGCAGTTGGATGGCGGTCTATGTATCTTGTTGTATTTCCCAATCGAATCTCATAGGATCATGAATGTCTAGTATTGCATTGTTATGCCTTGCTCAGTCCTGTCAATTGCCCTGCTATAATTTGTTTACCCAGCATGCCATGTTTGTTTATCTTAAGGAGAACACCTCTAGTGAACTATGGACCCCGGTCTAATCTTTACCATTGATACATCTTCCACTATTACTTTATGCAAACCACTATTATATTCCACACCATACAGTTAATCCTTTGTTTTCAGCAAACCTGTTTGTTGGGGCAAAGTCTTGAGTTTGTGTTGTGCAGGTCTCCAATTGCTAGCAACACCATTGAGTCGTTTCCTTCCTCCTACTGGTTCGATAACCTCGGTTTCTTACTGAGAGAAAACTTGCTGCTGTGCTCTTCACACCTTGCTCTTGGGTTCTCCCAACGAGGCATCGATAACACGCCAACAAGGAGCTCCAGCAGGCATTGATCCTCTCAGGGAGGATTGCACCGCAAGGAGGTCATCCCAACTAGGAAGGCACATCACCTGGCCAATATCAGCAGGAACAAGGTGGAGAAGATTGGAACACAACAGGATGGGATGACTATGGTCAGCAGCACCATCACCATCAGCCTTCCCCCAGTACCAGCAACAATGTATGCCTCCACCATATTCAGGATTTAACTATGTCCGAAGAAGTGATTTTGACCAAGTGGTACATCGCATCGACAACATAGAAAATACTTTGCAAGATGCGAACACCAACATAGTCAACCTCACTCAGGACTTCACATCTTTTATGACTGATTTCTCGAACCACTACCCGAACTACCCTTATCAGCAGTCGCCACCTAATGGTAGTGGAAACTTTTGTTTCTAGATAGGCCAAGAGCCTAAGCTTGGGGAGGATAAACTCCTCCCACCATTTTTCATTCATATTTTTTATCCTTATTTTGATTTATTTTATTTTCATCCCGGGGCATGTTTACTTTTGGTTCATTGATAAAAGAAAACCCAAAAAAATTAGACTAGCTTTTATCTTTATTTGTACGAATTTCTCTCTGCTCTTTTTGATGTTTCTGTAGGTTGCTCGTTCCTAGAGATTTAGCTATGAAGATTGACGCAAAGAGTCGGCTCAAGCGGAAGACAAGCAAGAAAGAGGAGGTATCACATTTTCATTTTTTCTCTTCCTGCAAGTTTATTCATGAACATTTTATGTTTATTCTGTTGCACTTGAGTCCAACTCCATGCGTAACTCATTATATTTTAGGACTTGATCTCAAAGGTTTTTGTAACTACTTTGGTTATGACTTACAACAATTATTATCAGTTTCAAATACAACCCCTTGGATTAAAATACAAGATTCTTAAGAACAAGAGAAAGTTTCTATCGATAACTTTGGTGCCATGCTTTTGACTTAAGGGTTTAACCTCAGTAGTACTCAACCCCACATACTCATCGTTGACTTGATGACACCTTCTGAAAAAGAATTGTTTGATAGAATGAAATTTTTATGGTGGGAGAGGGAGATACTAAAACCTGTTTTACCTGGCTAAAGAATAGAGAGAGAGAGAGGAAACAATTCTATGTTTCACATACACACGTTTGGGATGCTAACAACTCCACTGGACTTTGAATTATCTATGGTATAACCCCATATTTCACATATGAGTTGATGACATGAGCAACATCTGTGTTGCTATATTGTAAAAATTATTGGAACTCTTAAAGGTTGTGTAAGCATTTGTAAAAAGAAAACAATCAGTGATCCTTGAAACAGGAAGAAAAAAAGAGAAAGAAGATAGGATCTGAAAACATTCTATACTTTTCGAGAGCTTTGGTTTCACCTCACCACCTAAACAAGGATAAGAAGAGGTATTTGATAGCCGCAATTATTGAAGTGGGTGTTAATGAAAAAGCTCTAAGATTATCCTTATTTTGACATCTACTTGTGCACCCTTAACTTTGACTCAAACGACCTCGCTTAAAACATTTTCACTCTCATAATAAGAGAGGCGCTGAAAGGAATTTATTTGTAAGCCTAGACAAAATTTTGACAATCTCATTTGAGTCTTAAGAACTATTAGCTAGCGAATTACTGGCGTTTAGGAATTGAACTTAAGTGCAACTATTTAGATATATTATGCTCATGTTCAAGGTTGCAGGATTTTAGACAATGGAATATGATACAACCTCAAACTTGTAAGTCTGTTGTCTTTATTGAATCCCTCACTATTACTCATTATAGATTTGTCACTCGGGAGCGAGTAACAGCCTTGCTTGGGGAAGTTTATAGCTCCAAATTTCATCTCTTTTTACTATTGATTTTCCTCTTTTTTATTGCCGGATTTCACTAAAGATTACCCCTTTCCACTAACTTTTTTGACCGTGAGTTTCCACTAACATTAATTTCACAATATAATATCCTTGGTTTCTTGTGATGGTTTTCAGGTAATGAACATTTTTTAAAGATCTAATAGCATTTATGGGATAATTACACCTAAAGAAGCAAATCCCCAATTGGAGCCCCTTTCATTGGAGGCGTTTAGTGCGCATAACTACCAATGGTATGTCGGAACGCGCTTGTATCATCTACCCGTACTACATGCCATCGGCTTCGCTATATCAATAGAAGCAACTTTCGTGAAGATGAGGGGGATGAAAGGAGAACATAGCCGCCGCAAAACACATCCAGAGAGGGGAGATCAGATCTGGAAGAGGAGAAGAACCTTCTCTCATTCCTCAATGATTTTCGCCTCTTGAGCCACACTCTCCACCATCATTCCCATCATTACTTAGAGAGAGATATTGGCAATTGTAATATTAGGGTTTGATACTTTGATCTACCTTTGATTTGTATTTGACTTGATCTTCAATCGCTATTGTGGTTTGCTACAATAACTTTGAGATGATTTCTATTTGCAATACAATCATGCCTTTGATTTTTTCCCTCTCATGTCTGACTAAATCCCCATAGGCGTGGAAGATGTTGGAAATTGGTGAGATGTGTCATGCCTCCTTTAATTCCATCCATTTGTGATCGTTGTAGTGATTATTAATTTGTGAGAATGATCATCTATGTTTTCCTAATGCTTGTTATCTAATTTAAGGGCCCAAGTAACATGATCTAGAGATCTCATAGGTATGAACTTGTATGCTAGCAAATCGGTGACCTCCGAGCGACACGGCCGATATCAGTGAGGATCTAGCAATACTCGAGGACAACAAGGAACCATTAAGATTAAAGCCTTAATCTAGTCGCAAGACTTCAATTAATCTGCTAACCATTGCCGTGGTAACATACAGTGAAGGGAATATGCCCGAGAGGCAATAATAAAGTGGTTATTATATTATTCCTTATTTATGATAAATGTTTATTTCTCATGCTATAATTGTATTAATTGGAAACGTTAATATATGTGTGTTTAATAAACAAATAGAAGGTTCCTAGTTATGCCTCTCATATAAACTAGCTCGTTGATTAAAATGATGATCAAGGTTTCCTGATCATGGATATTGGATATTGTTAATAACGAGGTCACAACATTAGTGGAATGATATGATGAACATTCATCGAAGTATAGAATTACGATCAAAGTCATTGTGCTTATATTTCTATAACATCATACGAAGTAATCCTAGTCCTTAGACCATGAGATCATGTTAATTACTAACACTGGAAGAGTATTGTTGGGGATATGCTAAATAGGTATCACCATATCATGTCTCTAATCCAGATAACCCGGGTGGCCCACAGTTGGTAGAAAGGCCCATGGCCTGCTGGGCGGCCCAATTAGATGGATCTAGAAGGGAGGCCCATGCCGGATAAAGGAAGGCTAAGGAGGAGTCACCTGCGTACCCGGAGCCTCGGAGTGCAAGACATGTTAGACTAGTTGTGTACCATGTAGGACTCTATAACCTATCCGGTTAGGACTTTTCCTATAACCCTAGGATCTGGCGACTATATAAGCCAGACCTATGGGAGCCTTTAGGACACGATACAACTCACACCGCGCACGGCGAACTGATCATTGTAACTCGGCGTATTGCCATTATAGTAATTTATAGCAGGAGTAGGATCCCGCCACCGTCGTTGGATCTGAACCTAGGTAAGCTGTGTTACATCATACCGCTAACCTCCCACCTTACCCCACGTCTCTAAACACGCTCGGTGAGGACCCCTCTATGGCGTACTCGTTGGCAATACCACGACTGTTGGCGCCCACCGTGGGGCAAGAGGCGCTTCAGGCTCTTCAATGGGCAAGGTCCAAGCTCTTCGCGGGAATTGGCGAAACCGGAGCCATTGGCCATGTTATCTTCTCCGGCAATGTTCCGATCGTCCCTTCCAACGAGTTCTAGATCCCAGCGAAGACGAACCCCACCTGCTGCTCGATCGTCCCAATCGGGGACATCCACCTCTTCATCGGCGAAACCGACTCGGGCACTTGTTCTCTGGAAGTCAGAGGATCGTCAAGGCTCGCACGGACCGCCTACGGGCAGGTGAAGTTCGCGGAAGGATCGAAATCGGATCTCTCTTTGGAGTTTGCCGGCATAGATCGGAAAAAATCAAGGCCCACCCAGACCACCTTTGTGCAGGATATAATGGTGGAATATCGCTGCAAGTCTGCCAGCTTCGCCCATGCGTCAGGACAGCAGAGATCCAAGTTTGTCGGCGTGGTAACCATCTTCGATCTAGCACATTGCGTTAAGAGAGAGGGTGAAAACCCCCACGATTACCTATCCAAGTGGATCTGTATACGGGCCGACCTGGAGCATTACCCTAATGATGATGCCATGTATCACTTTGTGGAAGGACTAGACCGCGGTACACTTCTCCGACATAGTTTAAGGCAGATGCAGACTTCGGTACGCCTCACTTTTGAAGGCATGGTGAACACCGTCAACAACTTCGCGGCCGCTGATGCAGAAGCTCAAGCAGCGCTCGCGGTCCTACCCAGCGCCCCTCCGCTTCAGCCACCGCCACCACCACCTCCAGTCGTTGTCGCTGCAGCCGCACCACCGCCTCTAGTCATCGTCGCTGATGTCGCATCACCACCACCCATCATCGAGGAGGGCCCGGCACCCTGCGACTCCGTCCTGGACGCGCTCTACACAGACATCAGCGCTGACTCGGAGGAGATAGACTTCATCCCGGAGGAACTCGACTCTGCTATGCAGGAGATGGAGGAGGATATCAGACGCGACGAGCAGGCCGACAATGCCATCACATCCCGAGAGGTGTTCGTCGCTATTGGGGCCGTGATGGATGAAGATAAACCCGGACAAGTTCCGCCTAAAGAGCTGGACAAGGGGAAGGGACCACCTGTTGCTGCCAACAATGATCATGCAAACGCCATGCCCCCTCTGCCTAACCTAGTGCAGCAGCCGCAGGAACTCAACATCGGTCCGAGTAACAACAACACCGCAAACCTGCCACCTCCAGCATCTACGTCTGCAGCTTCCCAAATCACTCCAGCTGATAGAGTGATGTACGGTAATTTGCTCGTCGAGCCCATGACTGTGGCTCATATACGGAAAGTAGTCGAGCTTGACGAGAAGCACGAGCAGCTGCTGGAGGAAGCGCAGGCCATCACGGAGCAAGGCGCAAAGCTGGATCAAGATCTGGCCAATGCGCAGAAGTCAATATAGAAAGCTAGAGCCATGGAGGCCGAGTACAAGACTCTGCTCAAGCAGCAGAAGGCTAAGAAAGCTCCGGCTCGCGTCATCAACAATCTCGGTGTACGGCGAAACCTAGGATGGGCTCCCCTGAAGCCGCCACAAGCCAAGCCATACATTGACAGCGAAGGTAGGAAGGTCATGCCACTCCTATTCTCAACCTAGCCGTCGCCAAGACCCTTCTGGAGCAGGATAGATCACCCGCAACTATGGAACATGTCTATGACCTTGTAGCAAAGGTGGTGAAATAGCAGGAGAAGGCCACCTCCGAGAGGCTTGAGTCTGACCCAACATATTGCTAGTCTAGCAATCCTAAGCTGACAAGGGACCGATGTCCTCAGGATGTCGGGTCTCAGAAGGGTTCGTCAGAACAAAGATGGAGGGTTGCACGCAACAGGAAGGACACTATCTCCATATCCTACGATCATGGAGGCAAAGCTCATCCTCGTCACCCATCTCGACTACCCCGATCTCCCCGACATCACGTAGACCCCAAAGCTCACCATCGTACAGACATGCCTCCGCCAAGTGATGGGGATATGCCGAGTGGGGTATACCCAGCAGGACGTTTCCTATTGGCCCAAGCTGCCAGCGAGTGGGCCTGCAGGACGGCGACTGGATCAAGACCCAACAAGGAGCCATGCAACTGGAAGCTGAAGGCCCAAAAGCGTAGCTAGGCCCAGTTGGATTAGGTCAAATACCCCCTGAATCCTTAACTAATTCGGTTGTAGATCTGTAAACCCTAGCGAGGTGAGTCTATATAAACCTCCCTAGGGTAGGCATAGAGGACACGCTCCATTATACACCCCTTGCGACTCGCCGCCTAGTCGTCGAGCTCGCCCTTGTACTCTCTCGTCAATACAATCTAGCAGGAGTAGATCTTTACCCTCCGGGGGGCGAACCTGGTAAAACCCCGTGTCTCCGCCCTCATCTTGCACCGCAGATGGCTGGCCGCCCTTTCCCCTTGTTCTACTACTCGTTGCCGCTTGTAGCATCTGCCGTGACCATTCCCATGAAAGTGGCGCCCACTGTGGGGCCTGGCCGGTCAGGCCGGTGTTCTGCGGCGAGATCCAATCTGCCAATCAATGAGACGGTCACCACCGGCCGCATGATCACGATCAGCGAGATCCTCCAGATCTTGCCGATCAGCTACGTCCCGGGGGCGCTCCCCGTCACTCACAGCGTGATTATGCCAGTCAGCACGATCAGCCTCTTCGTCGGCTTCACCGACGTCATCATCTCGAAGGACTCAGCTCGCATCCGTGAGTCGCCACCGTGCGGTTGGCTCTCTGAGAGTCAGGTACGCACCATCCACCGCCTCGCCTCCGAGTACGACTCCGCCACCAGCAACATGGCCGAGACCAGCATGGCCGCGGACGATGCGGCCCTCAACAACGACGCTGACTCGGCGACCCCGACATCAATCACCGGATCCATCATGGCCGCTTCACCCGCGGGATCCATCACCCAGGTCTCCAAAGTGGGGGACTTCGAGGATCCTTCCATCCTTGGGATCTTCGACTCACACAACTAGGAAATTGGCCATTCGTGGTGCGCCTGAAAAGGGCATCTGTGGCGCACTAGGAGGGCACCACGGGCCTCGCCCTACGGCTATCTCCTAGCCGTGGCGCACTTCCTGGTTCGCTACGGTTATCTCGAGATAGGCGTGGCGCACTACCACGTGCGCCACGGGTAGGGGTACAGGGTGCGCCACGGATGTGTTTTTCAAAAAACAAAAAAATGCAAAAACACCCTCGTTTTGAATTGCAAAAGCAATCGGGTCCGTGCATCGCCATCGTCGTGTCACCTTGCCGGAGAATGGCCGTGGCCACGACCTACCACCGCAGGGAGGTGCGGGAGGCCGTGGCCGCTCTAGTCCTCGCCGGCATCGAGGTGGTAGGAATGGTGTGGTTGGAGAAAGGAAGGTAGGAAGAGAGGGAGGTAGGAAGAGGGGGAGGTAGGAAGAGATGGAGGAAGAGAGGGAGGAAGGGAGGTCGGTGAGGAGAAGGATGCCGCCGTCACGCCGTCGTCACTGCAAGGAGAGGAGGAGGCCGCCGTTGCGCCGCCGCCACGCCACCGTCACTGCAAGGAGAGGAGGAGGCCTCCATCGCACCGTCACTGCAAGGAGAGGAGAAGGGGAAGGAGGAGAAGGAAAAGGAGAAGTAGAAGGAATAAGGAGAAGGGAGAAGGAAGAAGGAGAAGGGAGAAGGAAAAGGGGAAAGGAAAAGATAGGTGGGCGGGGATTCAAATTTTGAATCCCGCCCAACTTATTCGTAGGGCACTAGGTGGTGGTGCGCTAAGTTGCCTTTATTTTTTTTCTGCAGGAAAAAACGGTCTTTTGACCGTAACTTTTTACTCTTTTCAAATTTTGAAAATCTAAATAATCGCTAAACGACCGGAGGTGGTTGCCAGCGGATGCGCAATCTCGTTCTCGTCATTTTGGTATATTATACGATTTTTGTCGACATCGTATGCAAAAGTTACGGCTATATTACCGTGGCATGACTTTTTTTGCAGAAAAAGTCGAAACTCATGTTTGTTAATTTTCCTAGAAACTATACCACATTACCTACCTAAAGATTAAAGGATTTTATTTTTTAAGTGTTTATTATTTTCTTTTATTTTTTGCAAAACATAAAAAGGCGATCCACGGGGGGGGGGGGGGGGGGGTGGAGTTGGTGCAGGCCACTTAGTCGTAGGGCACTAGGGAAGAGTGCCCTACGGCTAAGTTGACCCAGCTACTGCAACACACATGCCTGTAGCACACTAGGTCAAGGTGCGCTACGGCTAAGTGACACATCCGTAGTGCACCTTGACCTAGTGCGCTACGGGTATGTGTGCTGTGGCCACATGTGCCCTGGCCCACACACAGCCGTGGCGCACCACCCCCATGTGCGCCACACTTACGAAAGTTAGCCGTAGGGCACCTGTTGGCAGTGCGCCACGCCTATTTTACCCGTGGGGCACAACTAGCAAGTGTGCCACAGAAGTGATTACCTATAGCCGTTTTCCTAGAAGTGTCAAATTACGGACCAGAGAACTCCGGCGACCTCCACGCCAGATCCGGTCGCTATGTCGCGATCTACATGGAGATTGGCACAGACGCCCCGCTAGACCCTGTCTCCACGCCGATCTCACCGTCCGCGACGGCGCCGGAGGTCGAAGAACTTCTCCTGCGACTAGAGGAGGCGGTCCGCAAGGAACAAGTCGAGTCCTCCGAGAAATTTCGCCTAAGCAGGTAACGGCGCAGGAGCTCTCGTGCTACCACCAACTCCGCATCAGGTCGCGCCTGAACCCCACCGTTCAGGGTCGCGCCCTAAACTTTGACAACGAGAGCGACCGAGCCCGCGTGGCCGATTGCGTGATCTGCGAGAACGCACCGCCAAGAGGAAGCACTCGACCACCACCAGGCGCATCAGCGAACGGTGCTCCCCACCACCGCCCAGTTGCATGACTCATCCAAACCAACTGAGGATCATGATCTCCCTGCAAAAGAGGGACACGAACGGCCTCCTGCTGTGCTCCACTTTGATGGACAACGTCATCGCGAGTCGAACCGCGGTCGACAACATCAATGTGACCGGAAAAGGCGCCCTGCAGATCTAGTACGCCAGGGCCTTACTCGCCAAGGCCGTCGAGCAACAAGCCGCAGGAGCAGATTCATGGGGACGTGTCTACTCCCACTCGTCAGGAAGCAGGGAGGCCTCGAGCGGCCGCCCGACGATGGCAAACACTCTCAATTGCCCACCCCCAAGCCCCTGTAGCTCCAGCCACGACCAGCGAACGCGGCACTCTCCACTAACGACCCGCGACCGACGAACAACATGGTCGCTGCCAACGGGCAGCCAGTCGACGCGCAGACCCACATCATCAACAACCAGAGCTGGCGCACACGCCAGCCTAACGATTTGAGGCATACCCTCGCCAACCGCCGCGACGGCGAACCAAGGGGATCGCTCAGCCGAGTCGGCCCCCAGTGCTTCAGACCAATTATCCAAGGCAAAAAATACCTGGCGAACTTCAAAGCACCGAAGGAGATCAAGAAGTACGACCCCTCGTCCGACCCGTCCATGTGGATGGACACGTACCTCATGGCGATGGGAATCTCCGGCCACACCGACCTACTCGCCGCTCGCTACCTCCCCCTGATGATGGAGGGAGCGAGCCGTCAATGGATCAACACCCTCCCCGCGGATAGCATCGACTCCTAGGAGGATATGCGCGATGCCTTCGTCGGGCATTTCGAGGGTTCCTACACCCGCGCCACCACCATCATGGACCTGGAGCGATGCGTCCAGGGACCCAGCGAGTCGACCCGCAGCTGGGTCCATCGCTGGCAGGACCTGTGGTACAACGCAGACGGCATCCACCCGGACACCGCAATTCACTGCTTCAAGACCTCGTGCCAGTATGAGCCCTTGGTCGCCAAGCTCAAGTGGGTGTACAAAACACTCGACAACATACCGGATCTCCTCGAGATCGCCAAGCGGTACGCGGAGGACCTGAACCAAGAAAGCTACGACGAGTCGGGAGGAAATCGCCTCAAGAGTGGCCACGACAACGGGAGATGACCTGAACTACGATACAACAACACTCGCCTCACCGGAAAGCGCCGCGGTGATGGGCGAGTCGACTTCCTCGCCAATGCCGGCTACGCACCACGCGAGCCCAAGAGCTTCTGCCGCGACGGAGGCCAGCGCCGCGATAGCGGGAACTACAAGGCGAAACCGAGATTCGACCCCGCGGCTCTCCTCAACCAGCCCTGTGTGTTCCACAACAGAGAGGGGAAGCCTGCCACGCACACAACCGCCGACTGCCACTCTCTAAAGGAGATCGAGAAGGCACAACGCGCACAGGAGGACCCCAACAACCACCCGCCAAACGGCGGGGCATTCGACAACGATGTGGGATTGCTCCACACCTTCACCGGGTTCAGCACCAAGCGTGAAAAGAAGGTCATCTCCTGCGCCATCGCCGTTAACACAATTCCTAAGTCGATGTCCCACGCTTCCTCAACTGGTCCAAGCAGCAGATCACCTAGAGTCGCGAGGACCACTCGCCACAGATCGAATATCCGGGGCGAGTCTCCTTGGTGGTCAAGCCCAAGATGGGAGACTACTGGCTCCCCAAGACGCTGATGGATGGCACAAGCTCCATCAACATTCTCTACCTGGACACGTTTAGACGACTGCGGCTCCCACAGTCGATGATCGAGACGACCTACACCACCTTCCATGGCATCGTCCCCGGTCGGAAGGCATACCCGATCGGCAAGGTGACGCTGCCAGTCACCTTCGGCACACCAGCGAACTTTTGCACCAAGCGGATCGTCTTCGAGCTGGTGCCCTTCGACAGACCCTACCACTAGTTCTAGGGCAGCAAGCATTCGCCAAATTCATGGCAGCGTCCCACTACGTGTATAACACGATGAAGCTCCCAGGGCCGTGCGACATCATTACCGTCCATGGCGACCCTGACATGGCCGCGGAGTGCGAGGCCAAGGGCGCTGAGCTCGCCGACGCCGTCATCACTGCAGAGGCCAACCACGCGGAGGAGCTCAACGGCCCCACGATACTCAAGAAGCCCAACTCAGAGGGCGGTGGCTCAACGGCCTTCGAGGCCACCACGCACATGCACTCTATCGAGCTGGTCCCAGGCGACTCCAGCCAGACGGTGACGATCGGTACGGGCATGAGCCCAGCATAGGAAGGAGCGTGTTGCCGCACATAGAGGACTATGTTGGGAACCCCAAGAGCAAGGTGTGATGAGAACAGCAGCAAGTCTTCCCTCAGTAGACACCGAGGTTATCAAACCAGAAGGAGGAAGGAAACGTCACAAAGGTGTTGCTAGCAACGCGGAGACCTGCATAACACAAACTCAAGACTTTGCCCCAACGAATCAGTGAGGTTGTCAAGATCACCAGTTTGCTATAACAAAGAATTAAACGTATGGTGTGGAAGGTAATGGTTTGCATCAAGTAAACAAGTAACAGTGGAAGATGTATCAATGGTAAAGATTGGACCGGGGTCCATAGTTCACTAGAGGTGCTCTCCTTAGATAAACATGGCATGAAGGGTAAACAAATTACAGCAGGGAAATTGACAGGAACTGAGCAAGGCATAATAATGCAATTACTAGTCAAAAAGATCCTATGATATTCGATTGGGCAATACAACAAGATACATAGACCGCCATCCAACTGCATCTATGACTAGAAGTCCACCTTCAGGTTATCATCCGAACCCCCTCCAGTATTAAGTTGCAAGCAACAGATAACTGCTTCAAGCAAAGTGTGTAAGGTAAACAATCCACTTATTCCATGAACAAGAGACCGTTGTTTTCTCCCTAGTAGCAACAACACATCTACAACAGAAGAGATTATTGTCACTTCCTTTGGAAACTAGAGGCATGAACCCACTATCGAGCATAAATACCCCCTCGTGGAGTCACTAGCAACTACTTGGCCAAGTTAGCTACTAACAACGGAGAGCATGCAACATCACAAACAACACAGACGCGGGCCGCACCCCTCCCAGGCGTGGGCCCACCCCTGGCCGTGCCTAGGGGGGTCTGGCTGCCCTGGCCCGCTTCTCCATCTCCCCTCTGTACTTCTTGTTCCCCATGAAAATTTATTGACTTTGACGTTTGTCCCGTCCAATTCCGAGAATATTTCTTTACTAACTTTTCTGGAACCAAAAACAGCAGAAAATAGGCAACTGACACTATGGCAACTTGTTAATAGGTTAGTACCAGAAAACATGTAAAAAGCACCTCAAAGTGTAGACAAAGCAAAACAAAGTAGATACTAAACAAGCATGCAACATGAAAAATTATAGATACGTTTCCGACATATCAAGCATCCCCAAGCTTAACTCCTGCTCGTCCTCGAGTAGGTAAGTGATAAAAGAATAATTTTTGAGGTGACATGCACCCTCATAATAAAGATCCAACCATTTGCAAGCATTGAAAGCTGGGATCAATGAACTCTAAACATGTGCATGAAAGATGGAGTTCTAACAATAGGACATAGTAACTATGCATGCAACATGAAAGGCTAGAAACAAAGATCATGAATAACATGCATTGAAAACGTTTGTTTGTTTCACATACAAAAAACATAGCATAGTGGCAATCAGCTTGTCCCTCATAGAGTAGCAATATAGATGCATAGGACACCTTCAAAGTTCACAAGGGTGACTAGAAACAAATAGCACAAGAACAAGTAATATCACAATATGCATCAATCAATAAGCTTTGGAACGCTACACACAGAATGACAACTATGCTCTCTTAATGGTGCCTAAAGGTAGAAGGTGGAGACTCAATAGTGGTGGAAGAAAAGCCTTTTTGTAAAGGAAGAAGGGATTTCAAGTTTCAAAAAGAGCTTCCAAAAATTATGGTACTTGTTAGCTTTCAGCCCTCATTTCCCCTATCATAAGCATCTTGAAGTGATTAAGGTTAAAGTGAACAAAGATGGAGTATATGCTTGACGAAGTATAAGTTGGCAATCTCAAGTCCCTTGAATACGAGGGCCACAACTCATGCTACTCAACTTTAGTCACCTGTAAGTTCTTGTCACTGTAAGTATTTGCATATCATTGAGAACCGCCAATGGGGTACCCCTTGCACATGGTACATGAGCTATCCCATAACCAAAATGACAAGCCAAGCAAAAAATGAGCATCTCAGCAATCTTCTTATTTACCATGGGAATATGGTGCTTTTTTCTGTCTTTCCTCTTTTCTCAATCTGTCTCTTTTTTTATAAGAAGAATGCTTCATAGATGTCACTATGGTGATGCTACAAGTTTCCACCATGATTAGGCATGGCTTAGGCTAGCGGCCCAGGCGTTTCTCTAAACACAGGATACAAACTCCATGGACTTACAAGTTCCCTCTTTATTTCACACCGGTGACATCCATAGACAAAAGAGCATGATATCAACTGAGTATACAAGTGCAATCACTACAAGGAATATGGCTATATATGACCCTCTATTTTCATCACAAAATCGTCACAATAGTCCGTTTATGACGATTCTATGACGATTTTGAGATCGTCGAAAGCTGAGCGTCGCAAATGAACTATAACGACGATTTTTGTGAAATCGTCATAAACGTCTATGACGATTTCGCAACGTCATAACCTCTATGACGATCCAATATCGTCATGGGACATCTAGCCTATACACGTCAGATCCTACATGGCAGATCCTACGTGGCAGAGAATCAGCCCGATCCATTTCAATCGTTTACATGGGCCAAGCCCAAAATTCAGTCCAGTAATTTCTTCTTGGGAATTCCCGTTTGCTGCTTGGGCCAAGCCCAATATTATGGCCCTTTTATTTTCATGGGCAAGGCCTTTTTAGCTTTCAGTTATTTTTTTATTTCAACCATTTTTGTAGTATTGCTCGCTGCTCCAGTCCACTATTTTTTTGGGTGATGGCCTTTTTAGAGCCCAACTGACATTCAGATCATTTCTAAAGTACAGGCATTAAATAATCGATAGTTCGATAAGCATGGCCCAGATCACATTCATTATATTACAATCAAACATAAACCAGGAATACAAAACAGCTACAAAAGTAAAATGTAGATATAACTATACAATCAGACATAATTAACAAAACCCAAGAATACAACTATTCCATAGTACAAAACACCCACAAACATACAACTAGCCATAAACTCCCAGGAAGTTACAACTAGCATCAACTCTTTGCTGACTATGAAGCTTCTGCTTATTTTACCTTCATCCTGGAGCTCCTGTAAAAGAAATGAAAGTGTGGTAATGGCTGTTAGTTGGAAAAGAAAGCAATATCTTGTAAAAATAACATAGATCAGCTAGAAAAATAAACAGATGTAAAGTATTGCCAGATAGTGATAGAGAAGTACAGTACAGTACTCTAAACATATATCTATGAAAGGATTGTAAAAAGCATCGACAGATTATACAACAACCTAAAGCATAGCATTTTGAAGAAAAACTGGAGCATAGCATAGCAAATATTAGATGAAATTGCTACAGGCTATTCATGATAGAAAGTAGAAACTATATGAACCACATAAATTTACACAAATAGTTGAACAGGTTGGTACATGACAAGACAAAAATAGGATAAATAAGAACTACAAAAATAGGATAAATAAGAATAGCAAAATCCTAGCAGGAACAACAATTTAGCAGAACCTGAGATGGAGAGGGTAGGACAGGCAGATACTTGGGGGCGTAGGCGGGGTCGGAGGCAATGAACTCGTTGACGTCGACGTCGAAGCACTTGGCGAGGGGCTTGTCGCAGCCTAGACTAGCACGTGGAGCGCGTCCAGATCCCGCCCCGTCGGGTCACGCTACACCACCAGCCCGGCCACCGCCGTCGGGAGTCGATGGTGAGCGAGAGGCGTAGGCGCTGACGCCGCAGGCTTGCCCGTACCTCGCATGTAGCTGGTTGTAGAAGCATACGAGGCGCAACACGGCCTCATCATGTAGCTTGTATGCCCATACAATTTACACAGATATCAGTATCACTTACATCATAGAGACCAAATAGAAAGAACATGAAATGGTGACCATAAAATAACATCATAGAGAAACAACTAGATCCTAATACAAATATATTCAGACCATATCTTCAACATCACAAAGAAACTCTACAAAATATGAGGACCACGTGTGCAGAATCACAGAGTAGAAACAGAGTTATTTCTAGTTTCTGAACATTTTATAATTCGATTATGCAATGGAACCTAGATATTTCAGACTTGCTACTTTCCCCGAACCATTTGTAGTCCGATCTACCAAGTAGAATCGAAGCATTTCAGCAAACAGTACAGCTGCATGAAAAATACTCCAAGTAGAAGTTCTGACTATCGATTGAGGTGTCGTCCTTATAGTTAAGAAGCAATGGAATTGATAAGTTTAAGCCTTTATTTAAAAGGTAAGTCTACTGACACCATTATGCAGGTAAAAGATGAAGAACAGCAGCACCCAAATAGTAGCACAACACTGAGCATGTCGATGCAGCAGTCGCCGATCTTGCCGCTGGAGAGGTGAACGAGGTGAAGGCGGAGGTGATCTTGGGAAAACTGATGTTCACTTCGTCCTCCATGATCTGCTATTATCCGCTGAACGGCAGGCAACCAGAGACCTCAGCCACTGCCGCATCCTCCCAGTCCGCTGTCCGGTACTCGCCCCTCATTGCTCCTCCATTATGATTATAACCTGAAAAACACAAGAGATGACAGGACACATACAAGTCAAGTACTCAGTGGAGTAGACAAGTTTCAGAGTAGTGCGAGTAGACTGATTGGGCATCGAAAGCATTGAGGAAGATCATTTTTGAACACTAATATTCATTTTCTCATATACAAAATAGTTCCGGACTGAACCAAATTCTAGCCTTTCAGGTGTGCTTCATCTACAGCTAACATCAAAAACAAAATAACAACTGAGGATTCCAAGCACTTCATATAACTCTAGTACTTATATGGTTCTCAATTGCTTAGCAAACTTACAACCTGACAAACGAAATCCAGGACCACAACACTCTACATAGGGCAACGTGTGACCTACTGAAGTTCCTAAGACCCTGACGATCTGGAATTAAAAAAAGACCAAATATGCTAAGATAGAAATTTCCCATAATACTACTACTGCTATACTTGCAAAGAGAATTAAATTAAAACACCATATGACAGGACTTTCCATTCTTAGCAGGTCAGGTCATTAGAACAGAGCATCTCCATACTTCACAAAACCATTTTAATACTTCACAAAATGCAGCTTTGTATTGGATACAACAAAGGTGGAAAAATTCTTTTGGCAATATAAAATAAGCCATTTCCCAAAGCTCTTAAAAATGAAACTTAGTAGGATTGGCATACATATTGACTCAAGGTTTTCGAAAATATAAGTTGATGCATTACTCTAGCATAACCAAAATAGAAGCATCACTTTATTGTTCCATATTATACAGTGCCTAACATATTATGAGATATATCATTTGATGTAACTCTATGCAATATCTAGGATAAATTTTATCCTAGATTTTCCATGGCTAAACAATGTTGTAAGAGCACCTTGATGTTTGAAACCATCGGTAGAAGGCCACTCGAGGAAACTAACGTGTATATGCAACAACACAGAGGAGGTTATCCACAATATATATATTATTACTGTAACAAATGTCCCCATCAATGCATAAAAACAGGGTCATCAATATTAGATTTATATAATAGAAAATAAGCCATACAATAAATATATATTTGCACGACATAAATAGAGTGAACAGCAGAAAACGTAAGTAATTTGAAGCATAGACAATGTAGCTCACATTTACCCAACATAAACACATAAGTGACCAAAACCAAGTGAGCTTTCTCTTCTCATCATTCTACTTTTGGCAGAGAAACAAGGCATCAAAATGAATTGAAACAGTGAAAAGCAATAGAGACCATTTGCTTAATAGAACCACATGGTACACATGGGCCGGCTAATAACTAGGTGTCAAAATCAAGAGCTATGAAGTGTACATTCTGTGCTTCTCAATATACTTACAAATAAACTAGGGTGCGGTAGTTCAGAATGCACTTGGAGCATCTGACAGGCATATATCACTTGAGCACGTAACTTCCACAATCAAATATAACTAAGGGTGCAACACCCTGAGCCTATAGCAATGTATTGCCAAAACAATACCTGAGTTTATCATTAGACGCGACCAAGCAAAGTCATGAGACCAGATAATATATACATTGAGTTGTTCGCCATGGGAAAGGTGATCTTGTCAATGAGCACCAGGAAACAGCAAATGTAATGATGGGAATCATGTCGTCAGGAAATTTGGGCTACTGTGTAACAACCCTATAGAGGAGGAAAACAAAAACCAGTTCCGGTTAGTATCATAGCATGCAAAAATATAGTATTACTATTGTGTGCTATTGATGAAGATTGTTGTCACTAGCAAATAAATCACAAAATGTTCTGACAACAGAAATAAAAATAGCAAAGTACTTGCTCAACGAATGTGACTGGAACAGAATAATGTGTGCCACGGAACTCAGAGGGGATCAACTATCTTCAGCTAATCTAGAGAGTAGAGGCTTCTCTAACCAAATATACAAAGATCTATTTGTATCAAATCAAGTCAAGTAATAGGCATTTTAACAACAGTACTAAACAAATATCTCGAGTTGATGAGTTGTTCTAGCATAACTAAATAATAAAACTCCCTCACCGCTCCAATTTTTATCTTTGATAAAAATTACTAAATAGGATCTAGGGCTGCATACCCATCTTACTACCAGGTAGCAATAAATACTAGCGAAAGCACATTAGATCTAGCAAATTTTATTTCAGTAACATAAAAAGGAGGTGCGTTTGTTGGTCACCTGGTAGAGGTAGTGGAAGAACCGAAGTGGTAGAAGGGCTGCAGAGGTGAGGTCGTAAACTTGTTTGCCTGCAACTTCCATGGCGAGTCCACAAAAAGCAGGGACGCGACCCCAATGTTATCAAGGATCAGCGTGATGAGGACCTAGCAGGATCCTCTGGCCAGGACCAGTTGTCATCATAGAGGGGAAGGAGGACGTCGTCGGGAAGATCAAGATCCTGTAAGACTCCGTCGGCTAGGTGAAGAGGAGGGCTCGGTGTAGAGGAGAGCGGTGAGCCTTGGATCTAGAGACGGCGGCGACATCCCCATCGACGGCGGCATCCACATTGCTGCTTGTTTGGTTCTGCTGCTCTGCCTGTGCGAGAGGTGGAGGCTATGGGGCGGATGGTGTGATGCGGGTTTGGTCTAGGAGATTGCCTAGATGGCTCCGGCGGGTGATATGGTGGCATGAGCATGATGGCTGCGGTAGGTGAGGGGGTGGCTGTGGCAGAAAATCTATGGTGGCTGCGGCAGTAAATCTATGGTGGCGGCGGCGGAGAGAAGAAAATAAGGGGCGGCGGAGAGAAGAAAAGAAGGGGCGGCGGCGGAGAGAAGAAAAGAAGGGGCGGCGGAGAGAATAGAAATCTAGGGTTCGACCGTGCGCCTATGATATTTCGTTTCCCGGTTTGCGTGACTGGGCGCCAGGTATGGAAATATTCCCGCGTCAACACGCGATGAAGGGGTGCCAGGTCATCGATCCACGACAACTTCCTAGGCATCACTATCTCAACCGTTCATTATGTTGATATCCAACGACTGGTATTGTCCTCTCTTACATCTTGTTGGTTATGACGATTTCACTTATTGAAACTATGACGTTTTTTATCCAAATCGTCTTAATTATTCAGGGTTTTTGCTCTCCCAAACGGCTTACGACCATATGGTACGAAATCTTCATAACTCTATGATGATTTTATCCACGGTCACTATCAGAAGGTCATAGATTGACACATTTCTTGTAGTGAATGTTGAAAACGTTCCTCGTGATAGCATGGTTCTGCTAATTCCAACGTATAAGTGCAAGCATATACAACATAGATGAGACAATGGTTCAAGTTTATTAGGGGCAAGGAATATAAAGTGTGCCATCAAGTTTGTGAGGGCTTTAATCACTAAGTTTTCACATAACGAAGAGACTTTTTAACTGGAAGATAGCTGAAAACAAGAATATACTTGGAATGGTGTAACACACCATGCATAGGAGTTATGGTGGACACTTTGTAATAAATTGGTTTCTTGGAAGTTAGAAGCATGAGTAGAACTTACTCATACAAGTGGAGGCTAGCAAAAGACTGGGAGCAACCAACTAAGAGAGCAATAATAGCCATAATCATGCAGTGCAACAAAGCATTACCAATCAAAGCATAGAGTGGTACTACAAGTCAGGGACTAAATGATCATATAGGCTAATGGTGACTTGTGAGAGTCATATCATGGTGTGAGCATGTGCCAAGTCAACCCAAGGAAAACATCAAAGGAGAATACCACAATACTATGATTTTGCATGCTAAAACAACACATAATTTCATGGTGTGAGCATGCTAAAACAACGCATAATTTCTTCAATGCACACTTAGCAATCCCAATTGCTTGGAACAAGACATGCTACAACAATAATCACTACGCATAATGCCAAAACAACACCTAGAATGTTATGCTAAAGTCTAAGTCACAATCAATGCTAGCTCCTCTTCCACTTACAAGCAAGAACTTACTACTCCTTTCCAACAGCAAGAAAACTTATTTGCAAAACAACACAGCGAAAATGGGGGTCCAAACTACTTTATTCAAGCAAACTAAACAACCTAAGCAAAGCAAAAGAAAACTAAGATGCTCCAAGAACAACACAACTGTGCATGAAACAATAAAAACAAAGTGTCTAGACAGACCTGGGCTTTTTATTGATGAAGAAGGGGATGCCTTGGGCATCCCCAAGCTTTGACGCTTGTAACTCTTGGATATTTCTTGGGGTGAAACCATGGTGGCATCCCCAAGCTTGAGATTTTGTCCATTCTTCATCTCATTACATCATTCTTTCTCTACACCTGAAATTTTTCCTTCATACAAAACTTCACACAATCTTCCTTAGCAACATTAGTTTATTCAAAAGATATTAGACTTCTGGCAAAGCTTTGGAACAGCAAGGCTTTTCATTAAAAACACAATCTACTATAGTAACTCCTTCAAAAAGCTCAATTTCCCAAAAAGAACCCAAAAAGGAATCAATAAGAAGCAAATGCAAATAATGGCAGAAATCTATCAAAACAGACCAGTAGGTAGAAACCGATTTTTTCGAACATCTTCTGTTGATCAAATAAAAAAGTGTTGAACTAAATAAAATTATCTAACATACTGGGGGATTTATTCGTAAATTTTGAGCTCAATCCGAGTTATAGAGACTCCTCACGAATTTTTATGGTGGATAGAAATCTGTTTCAGGACAGCAACTCGCCAAATCTTACTTCCCTCTCATTAGAGGTCATTCTTGGCACAAAAAGCAAACAAAAAGGATAAGGAGAGGTCATTACTGAAGTAATAACTTCCAAGACTCAAGGAAACTCTTGGGTTATCTCCCAACAAGTACTTTTCTTTAACACCTTTAAGTTAGGCACAAGAAGCAAGAAGGATCAAGTATTTTCAAATGAAGAAGCATTACCCCTCTTGTTCTTTCCTTTCTTAAATTTTTTCCTCTCTTTAGGGTAAATATGATTGCTTACCGGAGGAGCAAAATTCATAATGCCTTTTCCCAAATCTATTACTGCTCCAAGGTGTTTCAGTAGGGATCTTCCAAGTGTGATTTGTCCTTTGCCTACACATTCAATAACAAGATAATCAGTAGACACCATTTTCCCTGAGATTTTTGTAAACACACCTTCAGCTATTCCAATAGGCAATAAAGTGGAATTGTCGATGATAGAGATTTCCTCTCCTCCTTCAGTAATCCCCCAAAGACTCAAGGAATCATAAATATCTTTAGGCATGAGACAAAATTCAGACATGATATCACAACGAGCATCAAAAAGTGTAGTATTTATAGAGACTTTGATTGTGGGGAACCACTTTGAAGGCTCAGAATTTATGGGGACATAATCATGATAAGCCCTAAGCGTGTGATAACAACTATTCATAACAACAATACTAGTCTCAAGAGTGTTCAACCTGGCAAAAATATTTGTGAATGAGGAATCAGACTTGCCAGGTGTACCATAAATCATAATCAATTTCTTTATGGCATCAAAGCTTCATCCTCAGTACATAGCAAAATATCTTTCTCAGCCACATCATCCAAAGCATATCTATAATGAAGAGCAATACCGCGTTAGAAACTATCAATAACCAAGTCAAGACTCATCTTAGGCTCGGTTTCTCTCTGTAAAGCGGAGATTCTAGACCAGGCTTTTTTGAAACTCTCTTCACTTTTTTGCTTAAAAGTGGAGATCGCTTCCATAGGTGAAATAAAGATTGGTACAAAACCAGACATGGTGGTAACTAGAGTTGGAACTATTTTTTTTGTGTTTTTGAATAAAGCAAGCAAACCAAACTAGACTATTTTTTTGGGTTTTTTTTAAAAGAGGCAAACAAAACCAAGCAAAAGAAACAAAGCAAACTAAAAACACAGTAAAGAGAAAGGAAGTGGAGGACTCCCCTAGTGAAGACGTCCTTAGCCTCCCCGGCAACGGCGCCAGAAAACTTGTTGCCTCACAGAGAGGACTTTGTTGGGAACCCCAAGAGCAAGGTGTGATGAGCACAACAGCCAGTCTTCCCTCAGTAGAGAACGAGGTTATCGAACGAGAAGGAGGAAGGAAACGTCACACAGGTGTTGCTAGCAACGCGGAGACCTGCACAACACAAACTCAAGACTTTGCCCCAATGAATCAGTGAGGTTGTGAAGCTCACCGGTTTGCTGTAACAAAGGATTAAATGTATGGTGTGGAAGGTAATGGTTTGCAGAAACTAAACAAGTAACAGTGGAAGATGTATCAATGGTAAAGATTGGACCGGGTTCCATAGTTCACTAGAGGTGCTCTCCTTAGATAAAGAACATGGCATGAAGGGTAAACAAATTACAGTAGGGCAATTGACAGGAACTAAGAAAGGCATAATAATGCAATTACTAGTCAGAAAGATCTATGAGATTCGATTGGGCAATACAACAAGATACATAGACCACCATCCAACTACATCTATGACTAGAAGTCCACCTTCAGGTTACATCCGAACCCACTCTAGTATTAAGTTGCAAGCAACAGACAACTGCTTTAAGCAAAGTGTGTAAGGTAAACATTCCACATGTTCCATGAACAAGAGACCTTTGTTTTCTCCCTAGTAGCAACAACACATCTACAACCGAAGAGATTATTGTCACTCCCTTAGGAAACTAGAGGCATGAACCCACTATCGAGCATAAATACCCCCTCTTGGAGTCACTAGCAAATAGTTGGCCAAGATGGCTACTAACAACGGAGAGCATGCAAAATCACAAACAACACAGACATGATAGAATCATAAAGACAAAACCATTAATCAAACCAACATAATAATCTCAATATCCATCGGATCCCCGCGAACACAACATGCATGATTACAAATAGATTAGATCTTGATCATGAATGGAGCTCACAAGATCTATAGATGAAAGCACAAAGGAGGTTATACAACCATCTAGCTACTACTTGGACCCATACTCCAAGGTGGAACTACTCACGCATCATACCGGAGAGAAGGCCTTCGAGATGATCTCCCCTCCGACAGGGTGCCGGGAAGAACTTCAGATCCTCCCCAATCTAGGGACGATGGTGGCGGTGGCTACAGACGGTTTCGTGGAGATTTCATCAGGTACTTAGGGTTTCTGCATTAGGGGCTTCTTATAGGCGAAGGGGGAGGCCGAGGAGGCGGTCGGAGGGGCCACACCCTTCCCAGGTGCGGGCCCACCCCTGGTCGTGCCTAGGGGCTGGCTGTCATGGCCCGCTTTCCGTCTCCCCTCTGGACTACTTGTTCCCCACAGAAAGTTATTGACTTTGATGTTTGTCCCGTCCAATTCCGAGAATATTTCTTTACTAACTTTTTTGGAACCAAAAATAGCAGAAAACAGGCAACTGGCACTGTGGCAACTTGTTAATAGGTTAGTACCAGAAAACATGTAAAAAGCACCTCAAAGTGTAGACAAAGCAAAGCAAAGTAGATACTAAACAAGCATGGAGCATCAAAAATTATAGATACATTTCCGACGTATCAGCGCACTCATCGAGTTCCTCCGTGAGAATCGCGACATCTTCGCATGGAAGCCATCTGACATGCCTGGTGTCCCGAGGGAACTCGCTGAGCACAAACACAACACCGACCCCAAAGCGCGACCCATCAAGCAGTCGCTGTGGCCCTTCAATGAAGAGTGCCACCGAGCAATCGCCGAGGAGGTGCAGCGTCTACTCGCTGCAGTCTTCATACGGCCAATCAAGTACTCCAAGTGGCTGGCAAACCTAGTCCTAGTCAAGAAGAAAAATGGGACCTGGAGAATGTGTATCGATTACACAAACCTCAACAGTGCCTGCCCAAAGGAGCAGTTCATCCTCCCGCGGATTGATCAAATCATCGACTCGACCATGAGCTCAGAGTCGCTGTGTTTCCTTGACGCCTACTCTGGTTACAACCAGATCAAAATGGCATTCGAGGACGAGGAAAAGACGGCGTTCATCACGCCATTCGGAGCATTCTGCTACACCGCCATGACCTTCGGCCTCAAGAACGCCGGAGCGACCTACCAGAGGTGCATGAAGGAGTGCCTTGCGAGCCAAATTGGCCGCAACATCCATGTATACATCGATGACGTGGTGGTGAAGTCCACCCGCCAGGGCGATATACTCGCCGACCTGGCCGAAACCTTCGCGAATCTGCAGAGGTACAAGATCAAACTAAACCCAGGAAAGTGCAACTTTGGTGTACCTACTGGGCAGCTGCTGGGGTGCGTCGTCTCCAAACAAGGGATCGAGGCAAACCCAACATAGATCAACACGATCGCCCATATCAGCAAACCCGAGTGCCTGCGCGATGTCCAGAAGTTGGTCGGGCCGCTCGTGGCTCTTAGTCACTTCATCCCCTGGCTAGGCGAGAAGGCAATGCCTCTCTACCACCTAATGCATAAGAATCCCACGTTCCAGTGGGAGAAGGAGGCAGACGACGCGCTCCACGCACTCAAGGAAGTGCTACTCGCGGCCCCGCTACTCACCGCCCCCGTTGACAAGGAGCCCATGCTCGTCTACATCGTGGCTTCCGAGCGAGTCGTCAGCGCCATAATGGTCGTCGAGTGACCAGAAGAAGGCAAGGAACGCCCGGTGCAGCGACCTGTCTAGTACATCAGCGAAGTCCTCACCAAGTCATGCCAATGCTACCCACAGTACCAGAAATTGGTATATGCTGTCTTCCGAGCCCAGCGGCGACTGATGCACTAATACCAGGAGCACCCAATCACAGTCGTATCCTCTGCGCCATTGCAGGACATCATCCGCAACCGCGAGGTGACCGGATGAGTCGCCAAGTGGGCCGTGGAGATCGGAGTCCACAAAATCAGGTACGAGTCGCGCAAGGCAATAAAGTCGCAGGCCCTGGCAGACTTCCTCGCCTACTAGGAGGAGGTGCAGCAGCCAGAGAAACTGCCGTACCTCCATTACTGGTCTCTACACTTCAATGGCTCCAAGAATGCAGATGGCGCGGGGGTAGGGATCGTCCTCACATCTCCAAAGGGCAACAAGCTACTCTACGTCCTGTACCTCGACTTCACCCCCTGCACCAACAACATGGCCGAGTACGAGGCGCTCCTTCACGTCATGCGAGCAGCCAAGGAGATGAACATCAACTGTCTACGCTGCTACGGCGACTCCGACGTCGTCGCCGGGCAAGTCGCCGGTACATGCGATGCAGTCTCCCCCACCATGGCGGCATACTGCCAAGTAGTTTAACAGCTGGCAGGCCACTTTGCCGGCTACTCCGTCGAGTGGATCGATTGGTGCAAGAACGAAGAGGCCGACGCCCTCTCTCGCATCGGGTCGGCTCGCCTCGCTCCACCCGCCGGTGTCTTCCTCGACACCATCACCAAGCCGTCTGTCTCTCCCTCGAGGGAGATCGACATCGGAATTCCGCTGCAACCAGAAGCAGCCCTGGTCGCCATGCTCGCGGAGCCAAGCGACTGGACCGCCCCATACGTCGCCTACCTGTAGGGAGGGACCCTAGCCGCTGACGAGATGGAGGACCGGATGATAGCATGCCGCTGCAAATCCTTCGTCATCATCAACAGCGAGCTCCACAAGCGCAGCGTGACCCGCGTGTTCCAATGCTGTGTCCAACCCACGGAAGGTCACAAGATCCTCCAAGACATCCATGCTGGCGACTGCGGCCACCATGCTGGCGCTCGGTCCTTGGTCGCGAAGGCCATGCGACACGGCTTCTACTGGCTCACCGCGCACGCCGACGTGGTTGACATCGTCCAATGCTGCGTCAGATGCCAGAAGTACACCAACCAGACTCACACCCCAAGCTCGGCGCTCAAGACCATCCACATCACCTGGCCATTCGCCGTGTGGGGCATGGATATGGTAGGCTCCTTCAAGAAGTCCCCTTCCGGCTTCACCCACCTCCTAGTCGCAGTCGACAAATTCACAAAGTGGGTGGAGGCCAAGCCAGTCCGCAAATGCGACGGGAAGACCGCCACCAAGTACCTACGCGAGCTCATCCATCGCTACGGGTTCCCGCACAGCATCATCATGGACAACCACATCACCTTCACCAAAGGAGCCATGGCAAAATTTTGCAAGGAGCACCACATACGACTCGACCTCGCCTCAGTCGCCCACCCGGAGTCCAATGGCCAGGCGGAATGCGTGAACCAGTGAAGGGATACCGGTAGGCTACACTAGTGCAAATCAAAATTTTCTACCGTGTAAACCAGGATTACTGTTGTCATAGATCATGGGATTACCACTAGACGCGCGGTTGCGGAACTTGATGAAGCGCGTCGAGGCAGTGTAGATCTTCTACATCTCATCCTCGTCCTCGTACCACAAGTAGCTCCCCTTGCGCGGCTCGTCCAAGTGCCACATATGCAGCACCTCCGAGGCATCCACACTTGTAGGGTGGAAGCGTCAGACGCCGGACTGCTAGGTCCGCGCGTGCAACACAGGCATGAGGAGTGGCGACTGGGTTGAATCATCAAACCCTGGTCAACTCGCCCCACCCTCTCTTATATAGGCGTCCTTAGTGGGCTTCTATATTAGCAGCCCATTAGTAGCCTAAACCTGGTCTAATTCAGATCCGATACTCATTAGGCCTCCAGCCCCTTAAGTGTGTGACCCTATAGGTTCATATATGTGTAGACATGACACGAATACACTTATTCTATCAATAGTTGGTAGCTGCCTCTAGCAAGACGTGCCAACTCCTAAAGGCATACAAAGATCATATCGGACGAACCATCACAAGGTTTAGTACATGTATTTCCCTTTGCCTCACGATATTTGGTCTAGCTCCAATCTGACCTTCCTTTCTTGATACTGTGATTCGGAATCCCTTTCCTAGGTTAACTCTTAACCATATGTAGCACGACCATGCATTTCTGGATCTGATCACTAGAGGGGCCCAGAGATATCTCTCTCAAGTAGAGAGGGGCAAATCCCATTTTGATTGACCATGCCTTGCAACATGCTTCAGGACAAACCCGAAAGCTACCTTTATAACTACCCAGTTAAGGAGTAGCGTCTGATAGCCCCAAAGTAGGTCGATCCACATCTCAAGTACATGCGACAATCTCAGGTCTAAGGACAAAACGTACATGATGTATAGAGAGAGTTGCAAGTCTAATTGCCAGTCTTAAGTTGGGTTAGTCCAACCCCATATTCATAACATGTGTCCACGTCATTGGTTTGACATCTCCATGTCTATGACTTGCGAAACATAGTCATCAACCAATCGATGTGCTAGTCTAATATTCACGTGTGTCCTCACATGAACTCCGACTAGGGACAACTATTAAATAACCATACAAGTAAATAGTTTCACAAACAATTCACATAATTGCCAATCAATACAAGTTGCCTGATATGGATATTCAAGGAATATTACAATAACTCATGGATACATAAGAAATATAATCATCTCTATGATTGCCTCTAGGGCATATTTCCTTTAGTCTCCCACTTGCACTAGAGTCAATCTAGATTGTATCTAATACCTATTGCTCGTGCGCCTCATGCGCAGCCTGTGGGAGTGGCTTTGTAAAAGGATCAACAACATTTGAGTTTGTATGTATTTTGCATATCTTGACACTACCATCCTCAACGAACTCTCGAATCTGATGGTAACGCATGCGAATATGTTTGTTCTTCTGGTGCTGTCTAGGCTCCTTGGCTTGTGCAATAGCACCATTGTTGTCACAATAAATGTCCATGGGATTGGACGCGCCCTGAACAACACCAAGAGCGATCAAAAAATTCCTAATCCAAACAGCTTCCTTTGCAGCCTCCGAGGCGGCAATATATTCAGCTTATGTTGAAGAGGAGGCCACCATATCTTACTTGGAACTTTTCCAACTCACAGCACCACCATTTATGACAAACACATAACCAGATTGCGATATGGAGTCATCTGAGTCGTTAAGGTAATTCGCATATGTGTAACCCCTTACACTGAGTTCATCCTCACCTCCAAAAATAGGAACACATCCTTAGTCCTTCTCAAGTACTTAAGGATATTCTTTATCGCTGTCCAGTGACCTTCACCTGGATCATCCTGGTATCTGCTCGTAACACTTAGAGCATAGGAAACATCTGGGCGAGTACATATCATTGCATACATGATGGATCCAATAGCCGAAGCATATGGAACCCTGCTCATGCGCTCACGCTCATCAGTAGTCGAAGGACACTGAGTCTTGCTGAGTTTTATGCCGTGAGACATGGGAAATAACCCCTTCTTAGCCTCTTCCATGCTGAACCGTTTCAACACTTTGTCAATGTATGTACTCTTGCTTAATCCAATTAGGCTCCTTGATCTATCTCTATAGATCTTGATGCCCAGAATATATGCCGCTTCTCCCAAGTCCTTCATCGAAAAACTATTTTTCAACGAGGTCTTAACATACTCGAGCATAGGAATGTCATTTCCAATCAGCAATATGTCATCTACATATAAGATTAGAAATACCAGCGCTCTCCCACTTTCCTTCTTGTAAACACAAGGTTCTTGTTTGTTTTTGATGAAGCCAAACTCCTTTACAACTTCATCAAATTGAATGTTCCAACTCCGAGATGCTTGCTTCAGCCCATAAATGGACTTTTGAAGTTTGCATACCTTTCTAGCATTGTTTGGATCGGGCTGCATCATATACACGTCCTTAGTTAGGATTCCATTTAGGAAAGCCGTCTTGACATCCATCCATATTTCATAGTCGAAATGTGCAACAATGGCTAGAATAATCCGTATAGATTTAAGCATCGCTACGGGCGAGAAAGTCTCGTCATAGTCAACTCCTCGAACTTGTCGAAAACCTTTTGCAACAAGTCGAGCTTTATGGATGTGAACATTTCCATCCATATCAATCTTGTTCTTATAGATCCATTTGTACTTTTTAAAACCATCAGGCAGGTCAACCAAGTTCCAAACTTGATTGTCTCCCATGAACTCTATCTCGGATCTCATGGCGATCAGCCATTTCTCAGAGTCTGGGTCCACCATTGCTTCTGCATAGGTCGCAGGCTCATTATTGTCTAACAATAATAATTCCCGCATTTCGCGGAGCCTCGCCGACCTTGGTGGTTGTGGTGCTTCTATTGCCACGGGTTCCTCAACTCGTTCTGCTACAATATCATCACTCGTAGAAGCATCCCCGACTGGCTCATCTTGAACTTCTTCAAGTCGCACCGACCTTCCACTCGTTCCCTTTGTGAGAAACTCTTTCTCTAGGAAAACACCGCTACGAGTGACAAACACTTTGCCATCTTCTCGGTTGTAGAAGTAATACCCTAAGGTTTCCCTCGGATATCCCATGAAAATGCACTTATCCGATTTGGGTGTTAGCTTGTCTGACTGAAGTCGCTTAACAAATGCATCACAACCCCAAATCTTTAGAAAAGACAAACTGGGATTCTTTCCAGTCCACATCTCATATGGTGTCTTAACTACGGATTTAGATGGTACCCTATTAAGTGTGAAAGCTGTCGTTTCTAGAGCGTAACCCCAAAATGATAATGGCAAATCCGACTGGCTCATCATCGATCGAACCATGTCTAACAAAGTTCGATTGCGCCGTTCAGAGACCCCGTTTATTTGAGGCGTTCCGGGCGGTGTGAGTTGTGGAACAATTCCGCAACCCTTAAGATGATCGCTAAATTCGTGAATCAAATATTCACCTCCATGATTAGATCACAAGGCCTTTATTTTCTTGCCACGTTGATTCTCTACCTCACTCTGAAACTCCTTGAAGTTTTCAAAAGTTTCAGACTTATGCTTGATCAAGTAGACATATCCATATCTACTAAAATCATCAGTGAAAGTAATGAAGTAGTCATATACTCCTCTGGTCGTCATGCTCATTGGTCCACATACATCAGTATGTATGAGTTCCAACAAGGCTGTCGCTCTCTCGGGTAAACATGAAAAAGTCGACTTGGTCATCTTTCCAAGTAAACAAGCCTGACATGTCTCGTATGATTCAAAATCAAACGAAGTTAGAAGACCATCGCCATGGAGCTTCTTCATGCGCTTTTCACTTATATGCCCCAAAAGACAATGGCATAAATAGGTAGAAATCAAATCATTAGGCCGAAGCCTTTTAGGACTAACATTGTAAATAGATGCATCATCAAGATTTAAAATAAATAACCCATTCACAATGGGAGCATTAGCCATAAACATATCATTCTTAGAGATTACACAACCATTGTTCATACTCGCAAATGAATATCCATCCCTCATGAAACATGAAGGTGATAAAATGTTTCGACCCATACTTGGAAGGTAATAACAATTATTCAACTCCATAATAAATCCTAACGGAAGGTGAAGATCCATGACGCCGACGAACAATGCAACAACCCTTACTTTATTTCCGACGCGAAAATCCACTTTGCCTTTCTGCACTTCTCTAGTCCTTATTAGCCCCTGCATCGAATTGCAAATATGAGCAACCGATCCAGTATCAAATACCCTAGAGTTAACATAGGAATCAGCAAGAAGAATGTCCACAACATTTACAAAAAGCATACCTGAGTGGGAAGTACTCTTACTTCCACTCTTCTTCAAAGAAGCTTGGTACTTTCTGTAGTTTCTCTTCCAGTGGCCATGTTCATGAAAAAAGAAGCACTCATTGTCTTCTACATGTCCAGACTTTTGCTTGGGTACATGCTTAGGGATCGTATCCTTAGCCTTGCCCTTCTTCTTCCAAGAAGTACCCTTTTTCTTGAAGCTAGGCTTGTTTTGCACAACCATCATATGGCTATGCCCTGCACACTTCTTCTTGTCACTTTCTGCTGTTTTTAGCATCCCGCATAACTCATTAAGGCCCTTCTCCACCCCATGCATATGGTAGTTCGAAATGAACTGCCCCTATCTAGATGGAAGAGACGCCAAAATGAAATCAGTAGCCAACTCTTGGACTATTGGAAAACCAAGCTTTTCCAAATTCTGACTGTAACCAACCATTTTGATCACATGGGGGCCTACACCTGCTCCCTCTGCCAGTTTGCATTCCACAAAGGACTTGGCGACATTGTACCTCTCAGTCCTGGCCTAAGTTTGGAACATGTCCCTAAGCGCAACGATCATATCGTATGCTTCCTGATCCTCAAACTTCTTTTGGAGTTCAGGTTCCATGCATGCAAGCATAAGACAGCTAACCTCAAGAGAATCATCACATGCTCTCTTGTAGGCATTCTTGAGAGAAGCAGATGCATTATCAGCTGGTTCATCGGGGATTGGGGTATTCAGAACCGTTTCCTTTTTATCAGACCTTAGAACAATTCTCAGGTTATGGACCCAGTCCAAATATTTTGTTCCATTAAGTTTATCTTTGTCAAGAATCGAACGCAAAGAAAAAAGTGATGTAGTGTTAGGTGCCATTGATCTACAACAGAAAACATGCAAAATACTAAGCCATGTAACCATGAAAGAGTAAAACATATTAAACAATTTAATATCATATACTCCCACTTAAATCAATATCCCTCTATTGATACTAAGTTATTCAAGATCCACAATTAACAAGTCGACTAGTGAGATTTAGCATCACTGCTACAAGACAGGGTAAATCGGTAAGCAACACTTGCTAATCATATCACATATGACTCTTGTTGTTGGGTGACATCTCTATGTCAAAATTAGGCGCCCAACCTTTATGCCCCAAGGTCCTTAACCGTTAAGATAACCTTGTCGAGCTCACCAACCTTTATGCGTGTAGGTATCCGATACAGACTGTAAGAGGTCCCAACCTTTAATAAGGTAGATATCCCTGTGTTTACAATGCTAGTCCCCGGATCAATATCTAGCATCCACAGTTAAGATGTAATATTAAGAAACAAAGGTCATAATACAACTTTATAACCAGGAATAAAAAATAAATCATTACATCTTACATAGCTCATTTGGCTATCTCATTACAATGCAGCAGAGATAACTATAGCATGGAGTCCTTCATCTTCAAAGTGCCACAGGCAGTCATGTTGGTTGTAGACTTGTAATCCTAATCAATAAACTTCACTAACAGCAAACAAACCTGCAACATAATAAGTTACAGCCACAAGGGTCAATACATTTGAATTGTATTGGCAAGTTATACTATGGTAGTATAGTGGAGTCTATCATCTATATGCATTTGGCTAATTGGAGCTTAGGCTTGCATTGTTCAAAATAGATTTTCCTTATCATTTGAAAACACTAAGTTTTTGCTTGACAAAATCACCCAAGGCTTCTCCCAATAGAAATTGGGGATCCTTCAACCCTTGTTCAACCACAAGTTTTTAACTTAGAAATTGGGATGAGGAGATTCTTGATAGCTTCCATGTCTTGATGCTCAAATTGTCCTTTACCACGGACATGGCTAAGTACTTATATTTTACACTCTGCAGAGGTGGTGCACTTTCCCCACAAGACTTGGTTTCACCAAGACAAGATCTTTCAGAAGCCTTCCCTTAGACCAGAATGGACGCGTTCCAACCTATCATCACCTACCACCAACTGTCCATTTGGCTAAGTTATTGCAACTATATGATCTAGGCAGAGCCCATAATGCCAAGTGGTTGCACTTGAAGCTTCTCAAAATTTGACATCTCAAATCTCTTTGTTCCTGGGTGGCCATCCACAAGTGTGATACACAAGGTAAACCATAGAAATGGGCCTTGTGTAACCACTCAACACAAACCATTCCTTCCATTCCACCCAGGTGATTCATTCACTTAGTTGTTTTATTAAACAAAAACACAAGTCCTTGACTTATAAATATTCCATAGCATGAATATAATCCACCCTTGTTTTCTACTAGCTAAGATATGCATGATAGTAGTAGGAATCTTAACTTAGGAAATTTCTACTAAGATTTCATCTACTAGGATTTCCCATGGCATAGTTTATACTTAGCAAAAATTCCATGCAAGTCCTACTTAGAAATATCACTAATGCATAGTGAAAATAATGGGACAAAGTATGAAGCATCACTCGCCTTTTTGGTAGAGATTATAAGTTCACTCCTTGATCTTGCAATAATCACTCTCTTCAAATCACTACAATTCAATTGAGCAAGCAATATTTCAATCTACCATTCAAGCAAGCATCACACAAAATAATAGAAACAAAGCAATGCATGCAAGCATGCCAAAGATTGTTTTATTTGGAAAAATGGTTCCTAATGTGTTATAAACATTCTAAAACACTTATTGGTCACTTTATAAAAGTGGCAAAACCATTTGCAAAGGATTTTACTGTAAACCAATTTTAAACCAAAGCATTATTTTATGTGGTTTGAAAATGCTTTTAACAAAGCAACAATCATTACAGGGTTCACCAAATACATTTTTAAGTCATAAAACTTGGTGTTTGGGGTCAGAGAGGTTAAATCAAAACATTTCCCAAAGGTTTTTCTCCAAAAAGTGTTTTCAACAATTAAACAATATTTTTATTTGACTAGAAATTCTTTAATTCAAAGTTTTATTCTTTTGCTTCACAAAATATGTTTTTGAAACCACAAATTTATTTCTATGGTCACTAGGTTCGAGACAAACCATTTGCCAAAGATTTTATCCCCAAAATAATTTTAGAAAGAATTTTATATCCAAAATATGCCTACACAAGTTTCTGCAAAAACAATCATTTTTCCAGAAGCAATTTACTAAACAAAGGGCATGGTTGGATAGGATTTGTCTTGCTGATTCCATTGACATAAAGTTTGTAAAATTTGGACGTGTGGTTTGAAAGTTATGCAATTTTCAAAATTGAAGATCTAATAGAACATAATTTCTGTTTTAAATCAACTCTGGCCACGTGGCTGCTTCTTATTCATCGGTAACGGTTCGGTTGGATCAACAGAGGATAGCCGTTAGATCTAAAGTGTATCGTGCGGCACAGGGCACTACTTACCCCTTTGGTTAAGGTTCTATCGTATCCGCTGGATCTACATCGGACGGCTACTAACGCCTTGCCAAGAACTGGCGGCGCGACGAGGGTGGCGCGCGGCGGCGGCGCTCTGCTGGCGGTGCTGCGGCGACTACAGGAAGGGAGGGAGAGTAAGGATGTGCTCACCGGGTTCGTGGGGTCGTGGTGATGCTCAAGGTGGCTGCAGGATGGACAGGGGCGCACGGTGGTGACGTGGATTGCTCACCGGAGGTCTGCCTGGCGTCGGGCTCGCTCGGCCGTTGTCGGGGACGTCGCTACAGGGCATGCTGGGACAAATGAATGGTGACGTTAGGCGCGTAGGAGAGTGGTGAGTACGGGAGCATCAAATAGAGGGGGCGGCGCGGTTGGATGTTACCAGTAGAGCTCGTCGGAGTAGAGGCAGACGGTGGCGACGCTCGGTGGTCGACGTTGCCGATGCTATGGAGCGCGCGGGGGCGAGTGGAGAGTACTGGGAGGTGCAGGAGATGCTGGCGAGCAATCTTGTGTGGTCGAGGGGGCGAGGGGAGGTGCGTATTGGCCGGAATCTTCACCGAAACTCGTCGGAGGCAGCGGCGGTATGAGGAAAAATTGGGACAGCATGGGGGCGGAAAGTGAGGGGCGAGAGAGGGGAAATGGAGAGGAGGGAGAGACGGTTAAGAAGGCATGGTCGCAGGGGAGATTAACTTCTGCGTTAACGCGAATTGATGCTGACAATTTCCGCCAGAAACGGTCGAGGAGGGAAGGCGCTGTCACGCGGGTGAGGACGACGATGAGGTGGCAGTGGGGACTGGACGTCAGCGAGAGAGGGAGAGGGAGAGTGGGTCCACGCCGTCATAGACTCAGCGGGTGCGGTTCTGGGTAGAGAAGAAAACGATTCGAGGGGGAAGGAGAGGTGGGCTGCTGGGCTTAGTGGGCTAGCTGGGCTGCTTTCTATTTTTTTGATCTGTTTCTTTTTCCATTTCTATTAATCTGTTTTGATTTTGATTAATTAATTCAAACAACTTTTGAATTTCAAACTTCAACCAAACTTTGAGTATATTCAAATACTATTTAATAGTTCATTTTAGAGTCAATTTAGAATAAATCTTTTATTCCTTTTAGGGTATAATAGTTATTTAAAATAGGCCCTTGTATTAATTCAAATAAGATTTAATAAGGTTTTTCAAACTCCATTTGAATTATAAATCTTTCCAAATATTTTCAGTAGGTTTTATTTGTTTATTTGGATGTCAAGTAATTCACCTTGAATTATTTGGAATAATTTTAATATGATTTATTAATCATTTTAAATTGGATACTTGTCTTTATTCCAAAGAGATTCAAATATGGTTTTAATTCCATATAACTTTACTTAAATGGTTCTTTTATTTCATTTAATTCAATTAAACAACTTTTATTCCATTTCTTATGGTTTAGGCCAAGATTTAATTTGGTCTTGAAATATTCCTCATTTAATATTTCTTTCTTTATCTTATAAAATACATATCTTTTTATTTATAGATCCAAACTTGGTGATTCCAATTTGTAAAATCTTATTTAATATTTGTTTAACCTTTTAAATATTTTTAGGATTATTTGCTCACCATTTAGTATGAATTTTTAGATAGGTGCTTTATTAGCTTTGGAAATTCAATTCCCTTATCTTATTAAATTTATAAGATTTTATCTATGGCTCCAATTTAAGTGAAACCAATTTCTATTGTTTTATAATATTTCTATTTGTCATTATTGATCATTTATAAATGTTTGTTGAAATTTTTTTATATGGATCAAATCCATAGGCTTGGAGATAACTTGGAAATGATTTTATTCTATTAGGGTTTTAGAGTTTTGGTTTATTTTCCAAGTGTTTAAATTTCAAGATGCATTTTCTAAGGAATGCATTCCACTTGATTTGAATATAGTTGGATTCAAATATTAACCAAAGTTTGTTCAAGATGAGATTTTAAGTTTCCATTTAGAAACAAAAGTTTCTTTTCACCCTAAATTTCAACAATCATTTATTTTGTTTATTTATTTTTTCACATTACAAGATTTGGAAAATCTTGGGATGTGACACAATCCCATCCAGCCAAGGAAAACTGGGCACCCTAATTTCATAGGCCCACCAACGATTGTACAGGCCATACGATGGTGCAAGATTTGGTTGGGAGGGCATGGTTTAACTTAAACTTTGTGAGGGATCGTTCTACTTCTATCATCTAAGCATGCATAGTAGTAAAACACACAAGAATAGCATTCACATAGATGTGACACAACATGGCCCATTTTCTCATGGTGATCTCCATCGCCATAGAACCTGTCCACCATGATGATCTCCATATTCATGTTCCATGTGAGCCATCCTCCAAGGACTAATACAAGCTATTAATCCTAACAACTAGTAATCAAAATTACATAGTATTGGGATCATCACATATTGGCACGCAGGCCATTACAATAATTGACAACACATATGGCTCCAGCCGTGTTTCCCTACTCACGACACGCAGGTCATGATAAAATTTATACATGAATCACATACATATATGGGCCATACTAATCACATACATCCTGCAAAAACAAGTTATGCATAGAATCGCATTCTACCGGATCATGTGACATCGCAACACCTAGTTACCTTGACGAGATACAAAAGGGGCTACGATAAAGGGGGTCTAGGGGGTCTCCCCCTGCGGGGTTCGAAGGGGCAGTGCCCCTCGCGGTATCTACACAATTTTCTTTAAGGATTTTGATCGGCAAATGAAATTTACCATAAACCGTCTATTGTTCCGATCTGATCAAACTCCTTTGATCACGGTACATCGATTTTAGATCCAGGTTCCAATTTGATCAATTATATTGATCTCCGCGTGATTCAACATGATTTATGTGTCACTGTCTACCCCGATGGCGGAAACCGACCGGTAGCGGTAAGTCGTTCGACAACCTCAGAATCACGATCACGGGAAGCAAGATCATAGATCAATCCTGAACCACCGCCATATAAACGATCACATCATTCATATCAATCTGCATATCACCATATGCAAAACAGCCCGAACCTATAACTAAACAACATCGGCTCTGATACCACTTAAGGGATACCAGTGGGCTACACTAGAGCAAATCAAAAAATTTCTACCGCGTAAACCAGGATTACTATTGTCATAGATCACAGGATTACCACTAGACGCGTGGTTGCGGAACTTGATGAAGCACGTTGAGGCAATGTAGATGTTCTACGTCTCCTCCTCGTCCTCGTCCTCGTCCCACGAGCATCTCCCCTTGCGAGGCTCGTCCAAGTGCCATAGATAAAGTACCTCTGAGGTATCCACACGTGCGGGGTGGAAGCGTCAGACGCCGGCTGCTAGGTCCGCGCGTGCAACACATGCGTGAGGAGTGGCGGCTGGGTTCAATCGTCTAACCTTGGTCAGCTCGCCCCACCCTCTCTTATATAGGCGTCCTTAGTGGGCTTCTATATTAGCAGCCCATTAGTAGCCTAAACCTGGTCTACTTCGGATCCAATCCTCATTAGGCTTCCAGCCCCTTAAGTGTGTGACCCTATAGTTTCATATACGTGTAGACATGACACGAATACACTTATTCTATCAGTAGTTGGTAGCGGCCTCTAGCAAGACGTGCCAAATCCTAAACACATACAAAGATCATATCGGACGAACCATCACAAGGTTTAGTACATGTCTTTCCCTTTGCCTCACGATATTTGGTCTAGCTCCAAGCTGACCTCCCTTTCTCGATACTGTGATTCAGAATCCCTTTCCTAGGCTAACTCTTAACCATATGTAGCACGACCATGCATTTATGGATTCGATCACTCGAGGGGCCCAGAGATATCTCTCTCAAGTAGAGAGGGGAAAATCCCATCTTTATTGACCATGCCTTGCAGCATGCTTCAGGACAAACCCGAAAGCTACCTTTATAACTACCCAGTTACGAAGTAGCGTCTGATAGCCCCAAAGTAGGTCGATCCACATCTCAAGTACATGCGACAATCTCAGGTCTAAGGACAAAACGTACACGATGTATAGAGAGAGCTGCAAGTCTAATTGCCAGTCTTAAGTTGGGTTAGTCCAACCCCATGTTCATAACATGTGTCCACATCATTGGTTTGACATCTCCATGTCTATGACTTGTGAAACATAGTCATCAACCAATCGATGTGCTAGTCTAATATTCATGTGTGTCCTCACATGAACTCCGACTAGGGACAACTATTAAATAACCATACAAATAAAGAGTTTCACAAACAATTCACATAATTTCCAATCAATACAAGTTTCCTGATATGGATATTCAAGGAACATTACAATAACTCATGGATACATAAGAAATATAATCATCTCTATGATTGCCTCTAGGGCATATTTCCTTCAACCAGAGCATCCTCCACGGCCTAAAGGCGCAACGACAAGTACCTCTCGAGCAAACTCCAAGCTGCTGGTCTGTCATCTGGGGCATCCGCACCTCCGTCAACAGGTCGACAGGGTTCACCCCCTTCTTCATGGTGTATGGCACCGAAGCCATCATGCCGACCGATCTCGAGCATGACTCGCCTCGGGTGGTCAACTACGCGGAGGACGACAACGAGCTCACATGGCAGGACGGGGTCGACCAGCTCAACGAAGCACGCGACCTAGCTCTCTCCAGCACCGCCATCTACCAGCAAGGACTTCAACGCTACCACAGCCGACGAGTCTGGACTCGCACCTTCTAGGAAGGTGACCTGGTCCTGCAACTGATCCAGGACAAGAAGGCCATGCACAAGCTCTCTCCCCCTTGGGAGGGACCATTCGCCATCGGGCGAGTCCTGGGCAACGATGCCTACTACCTCATTGACATCCGAGGCGACGGAAAACTCGACGTCAAGCGGTCGTGGAATGTAAATCTCTTACGGAAGTTCTACTCCTAGCACCTCAAACATGTACCCCCTACCCGCTATTAAATAAAGAAGCCGATTCACACAAATTGTGTCCACTCTCCATACCTTGTGCCACTCGCACTCGTAATAACAGCGTTATGCTACACGCGGAAGTCAACCCTTGGGCACGCGACCGAAACAGCCAAGTAGTGCGGTACGAGGGCACTGAAAAATCTCGGGCCTTGTATCGTCCACGAAAAACGCCAACCCAGAGCCCCATCGGAGTCGCCCCGCTCGACTGGCTTTCCGAGCCAATAAGACCGCATTTGCTTCCAACAGCAACCCAGTCCTCCACATCCTTGGCGCATCGACTCGAACGGCTTAGTACCACGCTTAGGGACTGACACCAGTCCAAAACCGAGCGACTAGGGAAAACGCAAACTACGAGAGCGCATCCTGGACTCGCCACGCGACTGATCCTACAGGTCAGGTGGAGCAACGCGCATAATAAAACGCGCTTCGTCCTCACCTACCTTGGGAATGCGACTAGAACGGCTAAGTACCATGCTCGGAGACTCGGCCAACCGACCTCGTTCGTGCCCGGGAAAATGGCTAAGTATAGAGCACCCCTTGGGGTCGCCATGCGACTGGCTTTTCAAGCCACGATGAGTTTACCTCAACTAACTAATAGTGCAACAACAAACATACACGTAAAAATGAGGTAAACCCCACAAAAGTGCAGACGCGCTCAGGGACTCGGACAACACACAATCAAATCAAACACTGACAAAAGCATTCATGCATTCCTTATGGCAGCAAAATTTGTTTGCCTACAAGGGCAGATAGATAGCTATTACAACTAACGCCACTCGGCAAACTAATTTACTCAGTAGGCTTCAATGATGATGCGCCACCTCTTCCGCAAACACGGATGAAGGGAACCCACGGGTTCGATGGGTACGTCGTCAGAGCGCCCACCATGACCGCTCGGAACGGCTGCTCCACCTTGAAGTCGAAGCTCACCGGCTCGTGGTCGTTCGGTGCAACGATAGTCTCCTGGTACGGAAGGATATCACCCATCGCCAGCACTCGGTCGGAGTAAACCGCAGCCTTCTTGGTCAGCTTCAGCACCTCAGAGATCTCGACCGTGCCCTTCGATGAAGGGTACCCACTGGTGACGTCGTCCAGGTCGAAGTCGTCGGGGAAGTGCGCGAGCCCAAGGCTTAGCGCAATCGCAGCACCATGACGGAAGGCCGACTGCGACATGAAATCAACAACCGCCGAGACCTTCTCCAGGTAGCGCCAGACTTTGACGAGGTCACTGGGGATCACCTCCGTTGGCAAAATTTCTTGAAGGCAAGCGTGAATGCAAGTCGCTGACAGTGCGGCCGAATCCACCAGCGTGATGACACATTGTCGCACGTTGTACGACTGCGCTTCGGCCTCGTCATCAAGAATCTTCCCTGCAAAGAAAAAAGAGCTTAAAAATAGAAACACGCAAAAGAGTAAAGGTGACCCGTGCGCTCGGGGACTCGCAAGACCAACCACACGAAATTCAAGGGAGATCACCGATCAAAGGGCGGCAGCGCCCCGTGATGAAATTCTGCAGATTTGAGAGATCATCTTGCAGCCAGGCAACGAGCGCATCTGACAACTTCCGCTCATCAGCAGCAGCAGCGAAGGCCGCCTTCGACCTTTCATCGGCCAGGGTCGACTCCGCCTTTGCGTCTTTGAGATCTCGCTCGATCTAGGCCACGCGCTTCTCCGCAGCGCTCAAAGGCGCTTGGGCAGCCGTCAACTCGCTGGCGGGAACCATACCCTCACGAGCCTTCTCCATCGCGGCCGCTTGACTCTCTGCATCAACACAACTATGAGCACAACATAAGGAAAAGACGTCTCTGATAACAAGCACATCAAACTCTTACCATCAGTCGCTCGAAGCTGCTCGTTCGTCCCTTGCATGGAGTGTAGTTCCTTCTCCAGACGCTCTTTGGGAGCCAATCGGTCCGCCGACTCGCGCTGTAGGCCCTGCACAACCATAATAATATCAGCAAAGAAATTCCTAAGTGCCTACCCGCTGTAGGGGAAGGTGGCCACCGCCGCCCCTGTGGATCTCGTCGTTGGGCCCGTTGCACCAACTGGTGCCGCGGGCTCGGCCTGCTGCAACTCCGCGTCCACTACGGCCTTCATGACCGCATCTGCTCCAATCGGAGCCTCGCTCGGGGCGACGACCGACTCGTCCGAGATTGTGATGAACTCGTCGCCCTTCTCCCTCTTCATGCCCTCAACGGACGCCTCGACCTAGTCGCCCTTCCTCTTCTTCGAGGGGTCGACTCGCGTCTCCGCGGCACCCAATGGGACCTTAGCCACCGAGGGGTGACCTATTTTCTTCACACCAGTCCTGCAACTCAACTGTTGGGGAGGTGACCCCGGATAGGTTCATGACAGGGGAAGATAAAAGGAGTTTCCCCTGTCATCTGCCGAGTTACTGTTTATATCGGCCGAGTCCTGTAAAAGTCGGCCGAGATAAGCACGACCATGATACCTACGAAGGGAGTGATTCCTGATCCGGCCGACATACGAGTTAAGTCGGCCGAATATGTATGTACAACTTGAATGCAGGTAAAGGTCGAGCCGAGTAATCCAAGACAAGACCGAGTAACACGAAGCTTGCGGGAGAAGGAGGAGCCTAAGGTCAAACCCTAGCTGCTATAGGAGGAATCTAGACAGAGCCAAGCGCTAAGGACAAAGAGCAGAGATGCAGAGGGATAAACAGGCGTCACGGAGGTGACAGTGAGGAAGCCCGAGGCATACATGTGAGGCCCTCTGGAACCTTGCCGCCAATAGAAGGGAGACACGGAAAGGAGCTCGCCGAGTTACCACTTTGGGACAAGCATATTCCAAGAATATGCTTGCCACGTCAGCCCTAGAAGGAGTCAAGGAACCCCTTTATAAGGATAGGCATGGACTCCTGAGAGGGTGATCGATTCATTCAAGGCCGTAAGGCTCGTGTAGCTTTTCTCTTATTCCCGCAAACAGCTCGAGGAGCACTTGTAGTCCAGAGAGGAGAAATAAAGATTTGCATGTTAGTCATTTGTGTGTAGAAGTAACAGCATCTTCCCTCCCCGGATCCCTCTAGCATCCATTGGCCCCAAACATTAGCCTACCCATGGCATCTGCCGTGCCACCACCACGACAGTTGGCGCCCACCGTGGGGCCAGCAGCGGTGCTAGCTGGAGTCAAGATCCGGACGGGAAACTTCATCCTCACCGGCGAGCGCGTTGTCTCTGGCTTAGTCCAGAGATTTAATCTCTGTGACTATGTCAGTGATAACGCAGGCAGGTTTAGGAGAAAAGCTCCTCCGCGCAACGACGTCTTCATCAACTTGGGCATGCACCAGATCTACGTCGGCGTCGACACCTCCTGCATTTATCCTCACCAAGTTATTGTTGCAGGAGAGCCGCCCCTCAGCGCTGCAAACGGTCCGCGTGGAGAACGCCCCGCCAGCAGCGTTGAGGTGATGGTCGCAGCCGGGGTACAGGCAGCAGCAGGAGGCACCGGATCAAGCAAGGACCCGACGATGGGAGGACAGGTGACCACAAAGCAAACAGCTCCGCAGCCCACCGAGGTAGATCCTTCAGCAGCCAAGCCAGCCAAGGTGCAGGAGACGACCCCGAAGGCACCAAGGGTAAGATGGACACCTTTGGAAAGACCAGAAAATATTCTCTAGGCGGCTATAGATAACCTGACCACGCCTGTAGCACCGATACTTGATCCGGCTAATGCTCAGGCAGAGTTAGAAGAGACCAGGCAAAAAGTACTGGTAGAGGCAAAAAAGGTGTCGGCCTTGCGGGAGTCCCTGAACAGGACCCTGCGAGAATATGCCAAGGCAAATAAGCTAGATATTGCCCCAGAGCGGGTAGATGAGTTAAGATTGAGAGGAAAAATTCTCATGGATGATATCAACAAAGAACGTGAGACTTGCAAGGAAGACTCAGTAGACCTAGGCTTGCCGAGGTATAGCACCCCGGCAAAGAACCTAAGGGCGGCTGATGCCGCTGCATTAGAATTGGAAGGACTAACCGGCGAAGCCCGGCAAAAGCAACAAGAAAGAGTGAATAAGCTGGTACGCATCACGAACCAACAAAATGAAGAAATGCTTAGGGCTGACCCGACAAGACCGGGAGCCTCGCGCATGGTTCATTCGGCTGGAGCAGCACCTGCCTTGTCAATGGCAGCAGCGTCCTCACCTAGAAACAACAGGCGAAAAGATAGAGTGGTAACTTCAGGAAGAAGGAATAAGCAAATTGTACCGTATGATCCAGCGGTAGCTGAAAATGTCAATGAGAACAAAGGAAATGGAAGCAGAGGTAACGGTGGCAAAAGAAACCCCGGCCGTGCCAATAAAGGCAACGGAAGCCGAGGTAATGGAGACCTCGGAAGAAGAAATCATGAGAATGAAATCCCGGAGGAAGGAAGAAGGGACCCGCCGCCCAATCCTCAGCCGAGGTATGAACCTCGGCAAGAACGAGAAGTGAGACCAACTCACCATAATCACGCAAATGAGAGGTACAACGATGGTTACTCAGATATGGAGTATGCAGGGCATGGTGGAAATAACCATTATGGAATGCAAGAGAGAATCATGTACAGAGACTTACCGTCAAATGATGCAAGATTAAAACTGGACAGGTTATATCGGTCCGAGTTGTTATAAGAGCAGGGTCCGCCTGGTCCGGCGTGTTTTGGACCTCGGATCATGGGCGAACCACCAGTGTCGAACTTTCATCTGACAAGGGGCACGGAAACATACAATGGGAGCACCAAACCACAGGATTGGTTGATTGACTATGCTACTAAGGTAAAGATAGCTGGTGGGAACTTGCGATGGGCAGTAAGATATGTCCCGCAAATGCTGGAAGGACCAGCAGAGTATGGCTGAACAATCTGCCAGCGGGAAGTATCAACTGCTGGCTAGATTTTGAAGAGATGTTTGTCAGCAACTTCACCAGTACTTACTGAAGGGGTTCGTAGCATGGAAAACAAAAAATTTCTATCGCATGCAAACAAACAAGCCAAGATCTATCTACTAGATTGTAGCAACAAGTCGATAGAGGAACTCACCCTCGAAGATTCCAAAGAGGTTAACGAGAGCAGATTCTTGTGGGTGATGTAGTCGTACTCTTGCCGATCTCAAGATCGTGTAGACGATCCTTCCGGCGCTGCGTTCCGGTAGCGCTTCCGAAGTCGGTCACACGTTCGGTACTCTATGAAGACCTTCCTCTCCCTTTTTCCAGCAGGCAGCGGAGGTTGTAGCACTCTCCTCACGATTTCGGCAGCACGTTGGCGTGGTACCGGAATTAGAGGGGAGATCTCGCAGGGCTTCGCCTTAAGCCGGAGCGAGTATGGTGGACTATGAGAGAGGCCTTGGAGATCTAGGGTTTAGAAGCACCAAGGGAGGAGTCTAGGCTAGCGGATAGGGCTTGGGGAGAGCCCCAACTTGGCGGCTAGGGCAAACCCTAGGGCGGCGGCAACTTGTGGTGGCCGGCGGCTAGGGCTACGGTTTTGGTGGAGAGTGGTGTAGGGAAGAGGGGCACCCCTGTCCAAGGGGAGGGAGTCCTCCCCCAAGTCGGCCTCCTTGGCCGGCGGGTGGAGGGAGAGGAACTCCTTCCCAAGTAGGTTTCCCTTCTATTGGCAGCTAGGGAAAACCCTAGGGCAGCGGCGACTTGTGGTGGCCGGCGGCTAGGGCTAGGGCTTTGGTGGAGAGAGGTGTAGGGAAGAGGGGCACCCCTGCCCCTCCTTTTATAGGTGGGAGGGCGTTGGCCAAGGGGAGGGAGTCCTCCCCCAAGTCGGCCTCCTTGGCCGGCGGGTGGAGGGAGAGGAACTCCTCCCCAAGTAGGTTTCCTACTCTCCCTCCACCAAGCAAAACTGCCGTTTGACTTTTCTAATTGGCGTTGGACTTTTCAAACTAGGATTTGATTTATCCCTTTATTTTGCTCAGCCATGATACCTAGTACATGATGCAACCATTCCACATTGTCATGAAACATTCATGTACCCTTCCCCTCCGGAGTGCCAGACCTTCCAGAACCTTCTAGAACATTCCCGATGAAAACACCAGAATCATTCCCCAACTCCGAAATAGGACTTTCCTTATATGAATCTTATTCTCCGGACCATTCCGGATCTCCTCGTGATATCCTGGATCCCATCTGAGACTCCGAACAACATTCAGTCTCTTACTCATCATTCCATAACTACTCAACAACATCGAATCCTTAAGTGTGTCTCCCTACGGTTCGTGAATTATGCGGACATGATCGAGACACTTCTCCGAACAATAACCAATAGAGGAATCTGGAAATTCATATGGCTCCCGCATATTTCTATGATTAATTTGCGATCGAATGAACCACTTACATACGATACCAATTTCCCTTTGTCTCACGATAGTATACTTATCCGAGGTTTTGATCGTCGGTATCTCTGCATACCTAGTTCAACCTCGTTACCGATAAGTACTCTTTTCTCGTTCCTGTGGTATGTGATCCCTTGTGAGCCAGTCACATGCTTGCAAGCTAATTGGATAACATTCCGCCGAGAGGGCCCAGAGTATATCTATCCGTCATATGGATGGACAAATCCCACTCTTGATCCATGTGTCTCAACCCATACTTTCCGAATACTCAATGCCACCTTTATAGCCACCTAGTTAAGCTGTGGTGTTTGATGTCATTAAAGCATCCTTCCGGTGATGGTGATAAGCAGGATATCATGGTCGAAGGAATTAGGTTACTATGTATCAGAAAGCTTATAGCAATTGAACTATTAAAATGACTTGATCTTTATGCTACGCTTATCTATAGGAGTATGTCCTTCATACCATTCTCCAAATGATATGATCTTGTTGTTAATAACAACTCAATGTTCATGATAGGGAAACCACAATCATATATTAACCAACAAGCTAGTATTATGAAGAGGCTTTACTAGGGACTCTTATTTAGTTTACAAATCACACAAGTATTAATGTTTCCTTGTTAATACTGTTATAGCATGAATGTAAACATTTATCATAAACACAAAGATATAATAATAACTACATTTATTATTGCCTCTAGGGCATATCTCCAATAGTCTCCCACTTGCACTAGAGTCAACTAATCTAGATTACATGGTAATATACCGAACACCCATGGCAGTTTGGTGTTGGTCATGTTTTGCCCTCGGGAGAGGTTTAGTCAATGGATCCGCCACATTCAGATATGTGTGTACTTTGCAAATCTTTATGTCACCATCTTGGACATGTTCTCGAATAGCGTGAAAACATAGCTTGATGTGCTTCAGCTTCTTGTGTGACCTTGGTTCTTGCGCATTGGCTATTGCGCCCATGCTATCACAGTAGATAGACATTGGGTCCAGCGCACTTGGAACCACACCGAGCTCTGTAATGAACTCCTTCATCCATATCGCTTATTGTGAAGCCTCCAAAGCAGCTATGTATTCCGATTCAGTTGAAGATCTCGCCACAACGCTTTGCTTTGCACTCCTCCAGCTAACTGTTGCACCATTCAAAGTAAATACATATCCATATTGAGATTTAGAATCATCCGGATCGGTGTTCCAACTAGCATCGGTGTAACCATTAACAACGAGCTGTTCATCACCTCCATAAGAAAGAACCATATCCTTAGTTCTTCTCGAGTACTTAAGGATGTTTTTGACCGCTGTCCAATGATCCACTCCTGGATCACTTTGATATCTGCTAGTCAAACTAATAACATATGCAATGTCGGGTCTAGTACATAGCATGGCATACATTAGAGATCCTATGGATGGGGCATAGGGAGTCTTACTCATTCTTTCTCTATCTTCTGTCGTTGCCGGACTTTGAGTTTTACTCAAGGTCGTATTGGGCAACATGGGCAAGAACCCTTTCTTGCTATCTTCCATTCCAAACCTCTTTAGAACTTTGTCCAAATATGTACTTTGTGACAATGATATTAGGCATCTTGATCTATCTCTATAAATCTTTATCCCTAATATGTAAGCTGCTTCGCCAAGATCTTTCATTGAAAAACTATTATTCAAATATTCCTTGACACTATTAAGAAGGTCTACGTCATTCCAAATTAACAATATGTCATCTACATATAGTATTAAGAATGCTACAGAGCTCCCACTCACTTTCTTGTAAATACAAGCTTCGCCATAAGTTTGTATAAAACCAAAACTTTTGATTACCTTATCAAAACGTTGATTCCAACTTCGGGATGCTTGCTTCAACCCATATATGGACCGTTGAAGTTTTCATACCTTGTTAGCGTCTTTAGGATTGACAAAACCTTTGGGTTGCATCATATACAACTCTTCATCAATGTCTCCATTGAGGAATGCTGTTTTGACATCCATCTGCCATATCTCATAATCATAATATGCAGCGATTGCTAACATAATCCTCACAGACTTTAGCTTTGCTACTAGTGAGAAAGTCTCATCGTAGTCAACTCCTTGAATTTGTCGAAACCCTTTTGCGACAAGTCGAGCTTTATAGACAGTAACATTACCATCAACATATGTTTTCTTCTTGAAAATCCATTTGTTCTCGATAGCCTTCGGGCCATCCGGTAAGTCCACCAAAGTCCATACTTGGTTTTCGTACATGGATCCAATCTCGGATTTCATGGCATCTTGCCATTTATTGGAATCTGCGCTCATCATCTCTTCCTCATATGTCGCAGGGTCATCGGTGTTGTCCACCAACATGACACTCATAATGGGATCATACCAATCAGGAGTGGTACGAGTTCTCGTTGACCTGCGAGGTTCTGTAGCAACTTCAACTGAAGTTTCATGATCATCATCATTAGCTTGCTCTCTTATTGGTGTAGGCGCCACAGGAACTTCTTCCGGTGATGCGCTACTCGCAAGTTCGAGAGAAGGTTCAACAACCTCGTCGAGTTCTACTTTCCTTCTAGTCACTTCTTTCGAGAGAAATTCCTTCTCTAGAAAGGATCCATTCTTGGCAACGAAGATTTTGCCTTCGGATCTATGATAGAAGGTATACCCAATAGTTTCCTTCGGGTATCCTATGAAGATGCATTTTTCCGCTTTGGGTTCAAGCTTGTCCGGTTGTAACTTCTTTACATAGGCTTCGCAACCCTAAACTTTGAGGAACGACAATTTAGGTTTCTTCCCAAACCATAATTCATACGGTGTCGTCAACGGATTTAGATGGTGCCCTCTTTAAAGTGAATGCGGCTGCTTCTAATGCATAACCCCAAAATGATAGCGGTAAATCTGTAAGTGACATCATAGAACGAACCATATCCAAGAGAGTTCGATTACGATGTTCGGACACACCATTACGCTGAGGTGTTCCCGGCGGTGTCAATTGTGGAAGTATTCCGCATTTCTTCAAATGCTTGCCAAACTCGTAACTTAGATATTCACCTCCACGATCAGAACGTAGAAATTTAATCTTCTTGTTACGTTGATTCTCTACCTCACTTTGAAATTCCTTAAACTTCTCGAAAGTTTCGGACTTATGTTTCATGAAATAGATATACCCATATCTACTCAAGTCATCCGTGAAGGTAAGAACATAACGATAACCACCGCGCGATGCTACACTCATTGGACCACATACATCGGTATGTATGATTTCCAATAAGTCCGTAGCTCGCTCCATCATACCAGAAAATGGAGTCTTAGTCATTTTACCCATCAGACATGCTTCGCATCTTTCAAGTGATTCAAAATCAAGTGATTCAAGAAGTCCATCGGAATGGAGTTTCTTCATACGCTTCACTCCAATATGACCAAGACGACAGCGCCACATATAGGTCGAGTTATCGCTCAATTTCAAACTTTTAGCTTCAATGTTATTAATATGTGTATTTACACTATCGATATTCAATAAGAATAGACCATCTATCAAAGGTGCATGTGCATAAAACATATTACTCATATAAATCGAACAACCATTATTCTCAGACTTGAACAAGTAACCGTCTCGCAACAAACATGATCCAGATATAATGTTCATGCTCAACGCAGGCACCAAATAACAATTATTTAAGTATAAAACTAATCCCGATGGTAGATGAAGAGGTAGCGTGCCGACCGCGATCACATCAACCTTTGATCCATTTCCAACGCGCATCGTCACCTCGTTCTTCGCTAGCTTCCGTTTATTCTGCAGTACCTGTTTTGAGTTACAAATATGAGCAACCGAACCAGTATCAAATACCCAGGCACTACTATGAGTGCTAGTGAGATACACATCAATAACATGTATATCGGATATGCCTTTCTTATTGATGTTGTCGTTCTTCAAATCTGCCAAGTACTTTGGGCAATTCCGCTTCCAGTGACCTTCTCCCTTGCAGTAAAAGCACTCAGTATCAGGCTTAGGTCCAGCCTTGGTCTTCTTCGCCGGTGCGGCAACTTTCTTACCGCCCTTCTTGAAGTTTCCCTTTTTATTAGACTTGCCTTTCTTGAATTTGGTGGTCTTATTGACCATCAACACTTGGTGCTCTTTCTTGATCTCCACTTCTACAGATTTCAACATGGAGAAGAGTTCTAGCAACTGCTTGTTCATGCTTTGCATATTGTCGTTCATCAAAAAGTTCTTGTAACTTGGTGGCAGTGATTGGAGGACACGGTAAATCCCCAAAGCATTAGAAATCACTATACCCAAGCTTTGGAGCTTGTTTGCGTGCCCAGACATCTTAAGCACATGCTCACTGACGGAGCTTCCCTCTTCCATCTTGCAGTTAAAGAACTTTTCAGAAGCCTCATAACTCTCAACTGCCGCGTGAGTCTCAAATATCAATTTGAGTTCACGGACAATATCATGTGGGTCATGGTTCTCAAACCTTTTCTGAACCTCCGATTCCAAACCATACAAGATAGCACACTGAACTGTGGAGTACTGATTCTTCGGAGTGAGGTAAACGTTCTTTACTTCATCGGTAGCATCAGCTGTAGGCGGGTCACCCAGCGGTGCATCCAGCACATAGGTCAAATTACCAGTACTGAGGACAATCCTCAAATTGTCGAACCAATCCGCGAAGTTGCTTCCATTGTTTTTCAACTTTTCTTTCTCTAGGAATGCATTAAAATTGATGGTAGGGGCCGCCATTGATCTACAACATATTTGCAATAGTTTAGACTAAGTTTATGACAAATTGAGTTCTAATTAATAGTTAAATTAATCTAGGTGAAGTCCCACTCAAAACAATATCCCTCACATTGTTTTAGTGATTACACGAACCAAATCCACCACATCAAAACCGATCATCACGAGAGTTGATGTAGCTTCAATGGCGAACAATCGACATGTTCATCATATCTACTATATGATTTATGCTTTACCTTTCGGTGATCCGTGTTTAAAGACCATGTCTGTACATGCTAGGCTCGTCAAGATCAAACCTTAGCTTCCGCATGAGAAAATCTGGCTTTCTCACGTTGTATACACTTGCAGAATCTAACACACCCGATCATCACGTGGTGCTTCGAAACAACAAGCTTTAGCAACGGTGCTTACTAAGGATGGACACTTTAAAACTTGAAATTTATGTGCATGAGGGATCATCTTATAATGCTACCATCATTAACTAAGCAATACAAGATGCATAAAGGATTAACATCACATGCAATTCATAATATGTGATATGATATGGCCTTTCTTCTTATGCTTCCGATCTCCATCTTCAAGCACGAACATGATCTCCATCATCACCGGCATAGCGTCAAGGTCAATGGAGCCGTTTCATGGTTGCCGTCCACCAGCTCCAACTATTACAACTACTTTGAATAGACACGCGGGTCTTAACAGAAAATAGAGACAACCATATGGCTCCTGCCGGTTGTCAACTTACAATAAGGAACATTGCATACATCAAATATAATCACAATCATGGCCATATCACATCACAGCACACCCCTGCAAAACAAAGTTAGACGCCTCTATTTTTTTTGCATATTTTACGTGGTTTGGGGCTTTCAATAAGTGTCAATCTAACTTACAAACAAGAACCACAATGTTGATGTTTGAACTATCAAGTGCCCGTTGTAAATTGGATCTATACTATAATGGGAGAGACAGACACCCGCAAAGCCACTTATGCAATACAAGTTGCATGTTGAGCGTGGAGCAAGTCTCATGAACGATGTTATGTAAGGTTAGCCCGGGCCGCTTCATCCCATCATACCGCAAGATGCAAAGTACCCAAGAAGCAATTGATAATAAAAGCACCACCGCCCACAATGACCATTGTGTTCTACTCGTCCAACAGATCTACATATAGACACGGCTCTGATACCACTAAAGGGGTTCATAGCATGGAAAACAAAAAATTTCTACCGCATGCAAACAAACAAGCCAAGATCTATCTACTAGATTGTAGCAACGAGTCGATAGAGGAACTCACCCTCGAAGATTCCAAAGCGGTTAACGAGAGCAGATTCTCGTGGGTGATGTAGTCGTACTCTTGCCGATCTCAAGATCGTGTAGACGATCCTTACGGCGCTGCGTTCCGGCAGCGCTTCCACAGTCGGTCACACATTCGGTACTCGATGAAGAACTACCTCTCCCTTGTTCCAGCAGGCAGCGGAGGTTGTAGCACTCTCCTCACGATTTCGGCAGCACGACGGCGTGGTACCGGAAGTAGAGGGGAGATCTCGCAGGGCTTCGCCTTAAGCCGGAGCGAGTATGGTGGACTATGAGAGAGTCCTTGGCGATCTAGGGTTTAGAAGCACCAAGGGAGGAGGCTAGGCCGGCGGCTAGGGCTTGGGGAGAGCCCCAACTCGGCGGCTAGGGAAAACCCTAGGGCAGCGGCGACTTGTGGTGGCCGGCGGCTAGGGCTAGGGCTTTGGTGGAGAGAGGTGTAGGGAAGAGGGGCACCCCTGCCCCTCCTTTTATAGGTGGGAGGGCGTTGGCCAAGGGGAGGGAGTCCTCCCCCAAGTCGGCCTCCTTGGCCGGCGGGTGGAGGGAGAGGAACTCCTCCCCAAGTAGGTTTCCTACTCTCCCTCCACCAAGCAAAACTGCCGTTTGACTTTTCAAATTGGCGTTTGACTTTTCAAACTAGGATTTGATTTATCCCTTTATTTTGCTCAGCCATTGTTGCCTACCAAAACCCACCGGCGAGCAGCGACGGGCAACACGAAGAGCCGGGAGGCTCCCAGGACTGCTGGTGGGCCCTGGTCCCTCGGGCAACGGCCCGCAAAACTCCGGCACACGTCCTGGCTTTGTTCGAGGGCGTGCCACCTGACCTATACCTGATCAGGAAGGTGAAAGATTGCTTCGATTGGTTTCCTGCATGGCAAACAAACATATGTAAAATTCAAGCCGTAACCGGCTCCCAGGTTTCCCTGTGAATCGGCTCCTACAGCCGATTATCCCATGGATCTGCATTAGATCTATTATAACATGGGGTTTTGCTTCATCAATACAAGTTAAATCGATCTACGACAGTTTAACGTTTTCACTATATGACTGGAACATCCTACACGTAATTGAGCCTGGTAGATACAAAAGATAATAGAAAACTAATCCTAGAGAAGGCCTAAAAACCAACGTAGCGTCAATTCCCGGAACACCCCCTCTTGGATTGGTAAACCATATCTTACATACTACTGGATCGTTCAACCCGTTTGCAAGGCCTGATCATGTGGATATCAAACTAAACCTTGGAGAACAAGGCACAACTATAACAGATCAAATCGACTTAAATAAAGATCAAGCAAGATGCCACCCTTACACCCGGGAAAAGGTGCAAAGGCGGCGAGATAGCTAGAGGTAGCATAACTAAACAATCATAGCGAAAAGTACTGATGCTAACCCAAACAAATCTATGATAATAGTGTTACTCGCCATCAACAAGGCTTCAGTACGAGTAACACCAGATAACGCATAAGCAGATACTGCCTAGATCGCAAGATGCGATCTAGGCAGCATGGCACTTACCCGAGAAAAACCCTAGAAACAAGGGGTGGCGATGCGCCGAGATTGTGTTTGTTGTGAACGTGATTGTCCTCCTTTTCTCGATAACCTTAGGTACATATTTATAGTCCGGAGACTTTCTGTCTTTGGAATAACTCTACAACTCTATCTCTTACCTAAATCTAAACGGAATCTATTACAATATAAGATACACGGGCAATTTTAGCCCAAATCAACACACGAGGCCGATCAATCAACACATTGCATATACGTATCTTCTAAGCCCATCTTGATCACGGCCCAAATCCTCCTTTGGCCAAAATATGGCGATAACACATGCCCCCCTGGTTTTGGCAATAATAATTCCAAAACCACTATGTTCTCTTTATTTCTTCTTTTTTTGTATCGGGTTGCGCGTTGACAGAATGCGTTGCAGAACAGGATCATCACGCCACCTCCTCATCATGATGCCTTGTCTTCTCCACTTCCCCGCAGCGCATGATTTGACAACTTCGGCAGTGCATTCTGGGAAACCGCTATAGCATTGAACCGCTTCATACTATTCCCCTTATTTAAATTCACCTAAACGGTTCGCAGTCCCCATCTTCCTCCAGTAGCCACAAAAAACCCTTCTTCCTCCTCCGCCGAAAAAACCCTCTTTCTCCGCCATGGCCTCCTCCGCTTCATCTGGCCTGTCCTCCCAAGCCTCCAACTCGATGAGCGACCGAGAGCCGACGCCAGAACACCCGCCGATGGCGGCGTACAACACTCTCGCCCCACAATGGTGGGACGAGAGAGACTGGGACTTCGCCGCTTGGTCGGAGGACGACGCGTCCTTGACTGACGGCGAGGAGGACCTGCAGTTCCTCGCCGATGGGGAACTGGAGGCGGACAGCACCGACGACGCCATGTCCTGGGACGGCGTCGACTCCTCCGACGAGGAGGAGGAAGAGGAGGACACCTCCTCCGAGGAGTACCAGCCGGTGAAGTACTTCCGCGCCGGGTCCAGCGAGGACACCGAAGACGATGACGAGGACGAGGAGGCCCCCGCGGGCATCTGGATCAGCAGTAGCGAAGACGACGCCGGCAGCAGTGCTGAGGACAGCGAACAGGACGGCGGCGACGACAGCGACGACGACCTCGGCCTCTAGATTAGGAACCAGTAGTAGTAGTAGTAGCAAGCTCCCTTTTGTAATCAATCAGCCTTTTGTAAGCAATCAGCTTTTGAATGAATGAATGAAGAAAATCTGTTTCTCGAAGATTGCTTTTTTCGTCCCAATTTTGCCGATAGCCAAAATAGGTCGATGCTCCAGAAGCCGATAACGCTGTATCGGCTTTTACCACACTGCACTCATTCCGTTAACTAAGTCAAAGCTCAAAGAACCGATGGACATCGGCTTTCCCAAAAACGTTGACAAGGTCAAAACTTGGTCGCATATTTAGGCAAACCTAAACCGCTGCTTTTCAGCTTCAAACGGTAACCTGCGACCTTCTTCAAAAAGGGCGACCTAGATCTTCAATCGCCCACTGACCAGATCGAGCTCACAGCGACAAGAACCCTCGATCCCCAACTGCTTAGATCCATCTCCGCCGGCGAACTAGATGGCGGAATCGTCCAACACCAACCCAGAGGTCTCCGGTCTGAAGGTACGCCTACTCCTCGCAGTCTGAACACGATGCTAGACTTAATGGCGAACACCTGAATTAATGCCTTATTCCACCATTAAATTTTCTAGGTTTCAGACATTCTGCTGCCGCATCCTTCTCTCCCAAACTCTCTCTGTCTTGGCCCTCGCACAGAATCCAGCCCTGCTCATCTGATTTCTTGCGAAGCAAATAGAATCCCCTTCGTAAGCCAAGACCTAGATCTGAACTCCTGGGCCGACTGTCTGCGAGCCTGGCCTAATCCCCTTGAGCACTGGGTCTCTTGGTTCAGTAGAGTAGCTAGAGCTTACCAATCCCAATGGGAAACCACAGGAATAGCCGATGCCTTGCATTTATCATTGTCTCCTCTTGAGAAACATGAGAACCTTCTGAAAACCATCGGCTACTTCTGGTCTGACGCTCTGAACTGCTTTATGTTCGGTCATGGCCCTATGTCACCAACCCTGTTAGACGTGGTGATGATCACTTGCCTGGATGTCACATCACCCAGCCCCTCTGCTTTTAAACTGACCAAAGTCCCCTACAAACTGTCTTCTAAAACAGACTGCACGAACTGGGGTGCCTACCTCCAACGCCATATGAAAACAAAGGGCCCTGTCTCAGAGAAAGAACATACAGCCTTTCTCAACTTCTGGCTGGAGCATTTCATATTCTGTGGCCCTTCCCTTGCTCCAACCAAGAACTATCTCTCCCTAGCCCACGAACTGGCCAAAGGTACTCAACTTGGCATCGGCAAACTGTTCCTTGGAGAGGTCTATCGATACCTCCAGTTGATGTCTGTCAAGCTGTTCTCAGGCATAGCAGTCAAAACAGGTGGTCCTTGGTGGTTCATTCAGCTATGGGCTCAGCTATACTTTCAGAACCACATCCCAAACTTCCCCCTTTTGGCGAGTTGTACCTTTCCCGATGTCAAAGGGAAGCAGATCCGATGCACTAGTTATGGCCAAGCTTTGTACAGGCTGCCAGGCAGCAAACTATCCCCTAAGGAAGCAGCCAAGTGGTTCAGCACTTTCTTTCAAGGCCTGGACAATCCTACCTTCTTCCCTTATATGGAAGAATCTGAACATTTCGAAAATCCACTCTCCTTCAGGCTAGATTACTTTGCCGATGACACCAGCACTCGGCAACTCTTCTCCATTGTGATCCGTCCCTGTTTCCTTCCAGTTGGTATGAGTACATCCAACAGAATCATCAAGCCTGGGTATGAATTCTACCAGCCGGTCATCGTGGCCCGGCAATTTGGCCTTGGGCAAGTACCTCCCCATCTCTTTCTCCATCATCTTACGGAGTGCAGAGCCGACCTGCCTGATCCTCTCACCAGTCAGAGGTGTTACTCCTTCTTTGATGCTCTGACCATCCCTATTCCAAATGACCTCACCTTCGCTTCATCAACTGATGGCTTCGAGGACTGGTGGTCGATGTGGAAAACCCACGCTTTCAGGAAAGCTCTGGGACCGTTGCTGAAACAACTTGATGCTGATTATGACATCCCCGTGGAACAGGTACCACTACTTGTAAATTTTCTCAATGCAGTTCATAAATGACTCTCCTACTAACCCAATTTCTCCCGTTGCAGCAACAAGATGGCCCTGAACCTACACACAGTGATGGCTCCCCCTTTGAGTTCTTTCCGCCAGCTCCTGTGGTTCTTTTCTGCAAAAACTCGCCGCCTTTGAAAAAGGTCATAATGCAGAAACAGCCGATAACACCTCAATCGGCTTCTAAGAAGCAAGGAACTTCAACATCAGCTGCCCCTCGAGTTCCAACTAAGACAAGAACGATGACGAGGAATGTAGCTGCCAGGAAGACCTTGAGGCACCGGAGCCCTTCTCCAGAAAGCTCGCATGTAAGCTGATCCATGTCTTGGTCGATTCTTCTCATTCTTTCATTCTTGCAGACGTGCTCGTGTCTAACAGCCTTCCTTCTTTTGCAGGCTTCCGTCGAAGATACTTCCCACGAGGACACACAACCTAATGAGGGAGAATCGAGCCCAACGGATTCTGAGAGGACCATCACCCCGAGCCAGCCAGATGTGCCACCATCGGCTTCCAGGAAAAGGTCGGTTCCTGAACCTGCTGCCCCCCGAGCACCACTCGAGGCCGGGCCAGCTTTGGATCCCAAGAGAGCTCGTAAAGGACCACAAGCTTCTTCATCGAGCCAAGAGGTTCCGAAAAATCATCATCCTTTATGCTCTTGCCCCTTACTCCCTTTTGCCTGCCGATTCGTCATCATTTACATCAGTTAATCACCTTTCATGCAGACAACTGATACTTCTAGTGGGAAGGCCGGGGCCGCGCCGACGCCTTTAGCCAAACCAGACCTGGCAATCCCCGAAAATGCAGATGAAACGGCTACCACTTTGGCCACGCCTCCAGCACCCACACACAAGCCGATCGCCTCGTCGTCTGCCATCCCCTCGGTCTTAGGAGAGGTATGTTAACTTCTTTCGGCTTATTCTTCCCCGTTGGACGCATACTGACATCTTTTCGGGCTGCCAGGGTTGTAACATTTCAGGCTTGCTGACATTTGATCCTGACTCGATTGATCCAACTCCCTCTGTCGCCACCGATGAACCACCAGCCAGGGCTGTCCTACCTCAATTCCAACGACTTAGAGCCTTACTGTCTTCCCCAATCGAGGAGTTGATCGAGGGTTCTGAAGAAGTGAAGGGCGTTCTTGCCGAAATCAAGGACCAACTCCTAGTAGCATTGCAGGTGAAGCTTTGGCCCGTCGTAACTCTGTCCTTCTACGGGTCAAGGGTGAAGCTAGCTCGTGAAAGGATCAACCTGCGCCGTGCCCAACTTCCGCTGAAGGCCAACATTGCCGACCGATGTCAGCAGCTCAATGAGAAGAAGGCGTCTTTTGATGCCAAAACTGATACTTCTGTCAGTACCGCTGAGCTAGCATCTTTGAAAAAGGAGCTGGAAGATCTTGAAGAAAAGGTCCGGGCGACAAAACAGCTCATTCGCGACAAGGAAGCCTCCATCGCCCGATCCCAAGATGAAGCAGAAGGCCTCAGAGCTCAACTGAAGACTGATCTGGCAGAGATACGTGCCCTGAACCAACAGCTAGTGATGGGCAAGGACGAGGATGACGAAGCCGAGATCGCCGAGGTGGACCGTGTCCGTGCTGACGCCCTCCACGCCTTCGAGGCATTTCTTCAGTAGCTTGTTTATGTAAACTGGCATCGGCTTGTACCAGTTTTGAACCTCTAAAGTCGATGACCGTGCATCGGCTGTATACTTCTATTGGCCGATTTCATGTATCGGCCCCCATATCTTGCTGTCCATCATCCCATCGAGGGAGCAGGAGGTTGGGAGGCGAGAGGCTCGGCGTCGTGCACCTGACCAGCCTGATTAGCCGGGGAAGTAAAAGCCGGAAATGCATAAGAGATAGGCATTACGGTGACTACCTCAAGAATTTGGACATCGTCCGAATCACCTTCCTCCCCGTGGGCCGAGGTCTTGCCACGGGCGCGAGCCGAAGCGAGGTCTGACTTGGGAACAAACTCCTCCGAGTCAGGCTCCCCACTGTCCGGGGTGTTCCGATCTACGGTGGGCCAGAACCTCGGCATCTTCGATCTTTTGCTGCGCAAATCTCTGCAAGAAAAGAGAGAAAGAGGAATTAGCAAAAGGAGTCACAAACGCAATTAGAAAGCAAGGCACAAATGCGTAAACTTACCTCGGGAGGAGGATTCCCGTAGGTGAACGGCTTTAGCCTCCAGGTCCAGTCTTCCGGCATATCAGTCTTGAAGATAGCTTGGACACACTTGTAAATAATACTAGGTTGGGATCGAGGGGACCGCTCATGTAACAGAGTTTGTGTGTACCACGCTGGAAAGGGCAGATTCGGCTGCTGACGAAGGTTGTCATCAGATCCTCGCCGCGTAGCCCGGCGCGGATCAACTCCTTCAGCCGAATCTCGAAGGCCTCGGCCAAAGCATGGCTCTTCCTGGGGTTGTAGGTCCAGTTCTTCTTGGAAGGGGGGCCGATGGAGAAGTCAGGGAGCCGGATCTTGTCTTCCTTTCCAGTGTTCTTGACATAGAAAAACGATCTATGCCACTTCTTGCAAGACTCGAGACCAGCAACACGAGGGAACTCAGATTTTCTCTGAGGTGTGATGGACGCGGCCCCGCACTGAGGAAGCAATTTCTCAGAAGGCTGAAGGGATTTGTCAGGGACGACGTTAGATCGGATATGGAAGAATTTGGACCATACATGCACAGACGGCCAGAGGTCGAAGTATCCTTCCGAGGCCGTGATAAAAGAGGAGAGGGGGGCGATGGAATTAGCTGGAAGGTGATGCGGCTGGAGGCCGAAGAATTCGAGGAAATCCTTAGCGAAATCGCTAAGGGGAAGACCGAACCCACGAGCAAAGTGGGACATAAAGACGACATACTCGCCGTCGTTGAGTACATGAGAGGATTCGTTGCCGGGTAAGCGACAGCCTACCTCGGCAGGAATCCTGCGAGTCCTAATTAGCCACTCGATCTCGCGACGAGTGACGGAGGAACCCTGCCAGGAGCCCCGCTCTGGACCAGACGCTACATCGTCGTCTTTGACGAGCGCGCCACTAACTGAACTCGACATAGGGTCACCGGAGGAATCAACGGAAGAATAACTAACGGCGGAGCTAGGCTTAGAGGCGCAGGGCCCCGTCGTGGTTCTAAGCGAAGACGGCAGCGGAGCGGAAAAGAACCGCACGGGAAATCTGGAGAACGACAGATGCGCCTAGGGAGAGAACCTAGCAGTGGGACCGTAGAAAAACTCACCGGCAACGGCGCCGGAGCAGGCGCACGGTGATGGAGACGACGGAGCAGAGGAACTATGGCCTCACCGTCGAAGATGTCGACGATGGCGCAGCCGCAGGAGCACGAACAGACGCGTAGGCGCAAGGAGGAAGAAGAGCAACGGTAAGCGAAGGGGGAAAGTGAGCCCTCTAGCCCCATGCCCCTCTTTATAACCGCGCGGCCCTGGAAGTAGTGGGATCGTGCGTGCGAGCGTTAACCATGTAGATCGTGCATGCGACAGAACTGCTCGCGGCTGAGTGGAGCCACACCAAAGACCACACGACGTAGGAGAGGATCAGGCCTCCTGACCGATGCAGTGTGCGAGGCGTCGCAGCGCCGACGCGACAGGCACAGTAATCACTGTAGCTTGTCAGTGGGCACTGTAGAGGAACAAAAAACTAGAGAAATAATGATGAGTGTTACATGTAGGACGAGGCGTGCACGAGAAGCAGCATGGATACCTCGAACAGAAAAAGGTAACTCGGAGATGACGAGAAATGAATATAGGGAAACTGATGTGGCCCGGCCGAGGTTACGGGCAGGACCACACCAGCTTCGGGGACTAATGTTGGGGAGGTGACCCCGGATAGGGTCAAGACAGGGGAAGATAAAAGGAGTTTCCCCTGTCATCTGCCGAGTTACTGTTTATACCGGCCGAGTCCTATAAAAGTCGGTCGAGATAAGCACGGCCATGATACCTACGAAGGGAGCGATTCCTGATCCGGCCAACATACGAGTTAAGTCGGCCGAATATGTATGTATAACTTGAATGCAGGTAAAGGTCGAGCCGAGTAATCCAAGACAAGGCCGAGTAACACGAAGCTTGCGGGAGAAGGAGGAGCCTAAGGTCAAACCCTAGCTGCTATAGGAGGAATCTAGACAGAGCCAAGCGCTAAGGACAAAGAGCAGAGATGCAGAGGGGCAGACAAGCGTCACGGAGGTGACATTGAGGAAGCCCGAGGCGTACATGTGAGGCCCTCTGGAACCTTGCCGCCGATAGAAGGGAGACACAGAAAGGAGCTCGCCGAGTTACCACTTTGGGACAAGCATATTCCAAGAATATGCTTGCCATGTCAGCCCTAGAAGGGGTCAAGGAACCCCTTTATAAGGAGAGGCATGGACTCCTGAGAGGGGGATCGATTCATTCAAGTCCGTAAGGCTCGTGTAGCTTTTCTCTTCTTCCCGCAAACAGCTCGAGGAGCACTTGTAGTCCAGAGAGGAGAAATAAAGATTTGCATGTTAGTCATTTGTGTGTAGAAGTAACTGCATCTTCCCTCCCCGGATCCCTCTAGCATCCATTGGCCCCAAACATTAGCCTACCCATGGCATCTGACGTGCCACCACCACGACATCAACATCATCAGCAAGCTCGCCGGCCAAACATGAATCAGTTTCTCAAATAAATATTCTAAAGGATACTCACTTAGCGACTGGGATAAAGCGAAGGCCGGTGAGAATGCTCACCGACTTCTCCAACTCCGGCCCTAGCTTCCGACTGAGACCCGGCTCGAACATGCTCTGGGCCCAAGACACCAAGGGCTTCTTAGAGGATGAGGCCGCAGCGGGAGGGTCCACGACAATCACTACAGGTGCTCCTCTCGGTGGCGAGGCACCCACGGATGGTGTGTCCCCGAGTCCGGTGACTGCGGTGAAGGGAGGTGGCAGTGATGCCAACAACACTTCGCCCTCCACCACGGTTGCATCGGTCTCCGTACTTGCCCGCGCCGGAACGCTGGCCTCATCTTGATCGGTCGCGCTGGTAGCTTCAGAGCTACTCGCAGGCTGAGGCGGTAACACTGCCTTGGCCGGCTTCTTCTTCGACGGCGTGGCCACGCGCCGCGAAGTGTGCTCGGTGATCTCGTCACCGCCCTCGTCATGCGCCTCGAGGCTCTTACTGGCCTCGAGCTTGCATTGTCGCTGCCCACGGGTCTTACGGACCGTGGGTGCGGCAACCTCCACGGCCTCGTCATCATCTTCATCGTCGTCATCGTCGCATCATCATCGCCTCCAACGTTGCCCTTGTCGAACAAGGACTCGCTATCATCCTCAATGGACTCCTTCGAGTTCTCGTCATCAGCAGGCGGAAGCCAACCTTCCACCACTTGGAACAACTACAAAGATAAACGCGATTAGCAAAACCACGACTGCATATCTGCGACTGCAAAATGAACAAGGAAGCGAGAACTTACTGACGGAGCCTTGCGCTTCTCGGTGTATGGGGCGACCCAAGCCTTCGCGTCGAGGTCTTAATTCCGCATCGGTGATCTTCTTCAGGGCCAAGGTGTAATCATTAAGCTTCCACAAGGCGGTGCAAGACTTCGTCGGGTCATCCTTGCCCGTGTACTCGTACATCCAGTGGGCGCGACTGGCCAGAGGCACAAGCCGCCGCCCAAGCCAGCAATTATACAAGTTGATGGTCTGGAGGCTCTTCTTCTTCAAGTTACGGATTTTCAGCAGCATTTCATCGACCACCATCCACTGGTCATGCGGGAGCTTGGGCCGGTCGGCGTAGTACCTCGGAAGCTCCACCTCGTCGACTGGCGGCGACTCGGTCACATAGAACCAGTGTTTTTTCTACTCATTCGCCGCCTTCTTCGGCAGCATCAGGTTGAAGAAGGAGGCCTTTGATTTCAGCTGGAAGGTGAGGCCGCCCGTAGGAAGCATCGGGCTACCTGTCTCCTCGCGTCCGATCCTTCCGTGGAACAAATCTTGCCACAGGGGGAAGTATGGCCGGCAACCTAGGTAGCACTCGCAAAACGCCATGAAGATGGCGAGTTGTTCGATGCTGTGCGGCCCTAGATATGACGGTTGGATGCCGTAATACGCGTAGAAGCAGCGAAAGAAGATGGAGGTGGGGAATCTGAGCCCCCTCTCTAGGTGGATGGTGAAGCAGATGAATTCTCCGTCGCACGGATCTGGTACCACCTCTCCGGCTGCGGGGATGCGCCATCTCATGGCGCGGAGGATCCTGGCCTTCTCGAATGACTTCAGCAGCACCTTCGTGCATTTGGATCTCCCCCATGGTTCTGTCGAGGGTGCCATTAGTCGGAGGATCTAGTGGAGTGAAATCGCTCTGGGTCGCTCTGAAGGAATGGAAGATTGGGAGATGCACGGGATCGGAGGAAGTGTGGGGAATGATCGCTCTTCACCCGTCACTCTCCTTATATAGCAGTTCGTACCCACCATTTTTAGGGAGCCGTTACTGCATGGTGATTACGCCGATATTACCGTTGGATTACCCAATGGCTAGTTTGACCAATGCTGACGGTCCAACTTCATCTACTCGGCTCGCCAGCTTCAGCGACTCGACTACTCGCCGACCTGATCACCTTTGCTGTGATTTGATCATTCGCCGACCTAATCACCATAGCAGTGATTTAACTACTCGCTGACCCATTCGCCGTGCTGCAATTCGATTGGTCACCGTTATTGCGACTAAGATAACAAGTTCCCTCTTTCATTCAGGGAGTCCACCGCCGATTCGACTGGGCATCCAAATTGGACCGGCATACTCTGACTGCCAACGAACACCTGCGACTCGCCGCCTAGTCGTCGAGCTCGCCCTTGTACTCTCTCGTCAATACAATCTAGCAGGAGTAGGTCTTTACCCTCCGGGTGGGCTGAACTTGTGTAAAACCCTATGTCTCTGCCCTCATCTCGCACCGCAGATGGCTGTCCGCCCTTGCCCCTTGTTCTACTACTCACTGCCGATTGCAAAGCTGTTGTGGCCATTCCCACGACACCAAGGCAAAGCGACATTGTCATCCGCGACAACGCGGAGCAGCCCCGTCACGATGGAGAGCGCAACCAAGGGCATAAGAGCAGATCACGCCATGACCCTCCGCGTCCGACAAGCAACCGCGACAAGCGTGAGGCGTATCAAGAGGGAAACAGCAAGAAGGATAACCCACCGCCACCTCCACCTCCATCACCCCTAGTAGCCACCATGGCGGAGGAGGCCCGCGTCGTTCATGCAGCCCATCCCCTTGCAGCAAGAAGAAAAGAACAAGACCGGAGCCATACGACACACGTTCACGCTTGGACAAGTTTCATGAGGCCCGGGAAGGAACATACCTGGGACGACGTTGCTTTGGACTTGTGATATGGACCGCAACTTACCCCAGGGGTTTTCGGATTGACAAGACCATCAAGCCCTACAATGGCACCGCCAAACCAGCTACGTGGTTGCAGGATTACGGCAACGTGGTGGAGATCGCCGGGGTAACCCCAACGTTGTTGTCAAGTACCTCCCACTGATGTTGATGGGCACGGCCCGCCGATGGATTGATGACTTGCCGGATAAGTCCATCTGCAACTGGTTGGACATGCAAGAAGCGTTCACCAAGAACTTCGAGGGTCCATATAAGCGTCCTTGCACTATTGGCGATCTACAGCGGTGCGTGCAAGAGAAATACGAGTCATCTCGCGCCTACCTCTCCTGCTGGCTGGATATGAAGAATTCCTGGGCAGGAGTGCACACTCAGACTGCCATGGCCGCCTTCATCGATGGGTTGGAGAAAGGTATGTTGCTCTAACATAAGTTGAAGCGCCTGCAGGACAATCATAGGCTCGATCTCAACCAGATGATCCAGCTGGCCAGTGAGTTTGTGGCTGCTGATGACGATGCTCGCGGCTCCTTGCCGGCAACAGCCGTTCCAACTCAAGCTAAGAGGAACAATAGCACAAAGCGGAAGAACCTGCCAGAATAAAAGAAAACCTCCAACATGGTCTCCATGACATTTGCAGGACGAGGTGATGGCAGACAGTGTGGCCGAGGATGGGGGGCTGGTCGTGGGCAGCAGCGAGGTAGTGAAACTACCCCGGTAGCGCTCCGCATTCCCCAAACGTACAACGAGTACCGTGATATGTCATGCCCTGTACACCTTGATGCCAACGACAAGGCCACTCACACCAATTGCCAGTGCAAGTTTGTCAATGACATGAAGGAGGACCCGGAGTCCGGTTGCAAGCAAATTCGGAAAAACAAACAGCGAGGCAAGGGCAAAGGGAAGAAGAAGGAAGAGGAGTCCAAGGACTCAAGTGACATGGACGAGGATGTTGATCCCAAGCACGCCGACAAGGGCGATGGCAAGGGCAAAAACCCCTTCAAGAAGAAGGTTGTCGTCTACCACACTTTCCTTTGGACCCCTACTGTCCGCCAACAGAAAACCTCCATGAGGATACTGATGGCCACCCTACCCCCAGTTCCCCAGTACCTGCGCTGGTCAGAGATTCCAATCACTTGGGACAGGAAGGATCACCCAGACCTCATACCTACGAAGAACCAGTACACCATGGTCATCAACCCCCTGATTGACGGCAACAAGTTCACCAAATGCATGGTGGACAGTGGAAGCAGCATCAACATCATGTACCTGGATACGCTGCACAAGATGAACTTGACGGAGGCCAACCTAAGGTGGACCAGCACCGTGTTCCATGGTGTAGTTCCTGGCCGGGAGGCTCAGTCCGTTGGGTGCATCATGCTTCAGGTCGCTAATGGCGATGTTAATAATTACCGCCAAGAACGCATGACCTTCGAGGTGGTCCCCTTCAAGAGCGTGTACCACGTCATATTCAGACGCAAAATCTTCCACGCCTTCATGGCCAAGCCATGCTTCGTCTGCAACAAGATCAAGATACCCAGACCAAACGGCATCATCACCGTATCCAGAAGCTTTACCAAGGCAAGGGACCACAAGATTGGAGAATCAGCCTTTGCAGAAGCTGTCCTCTACAGCGAAGAATCCAAGGAGATCCAGAGCAAAGTCGATGCCACGAAGATGCCGGCATCGAAGAAGTAGATTTCTGATTCCGATCCCGCCTTCAAGGCCTCCATCAGGACCAAGCCGTTGAACTTGTGGTAGGTGATGCCTCCAAGACCACCGCCATTGGGACGAACCTGGACCCTAAATAGGAAAGCGCTCTCATCGAGTTCCTCCGTGAGATTAGGGACATCTTTGCCTGGCAACCTGCCGACATGAAAGGTGTACCTAGGGAACTTGCCGAGCATATCTTGAATATTGATCCAAAATGCAAACCGGTGAAACAACCTCTACGACGCCTCGGAGACAAGAAGAGACGCACCATAGGCAAAGAGAGAGCTAGGTTACTTAAGGCTAGTTTTATCCCAGAAGTCCTTCACATCCGATGTGTGGCCAATCCTGTACTTGTCCCCAAAAAGGAAACCAAAGAATTAAGAATGTGCGTTGATTACACCGCTTGAACAAAGTATGTCCCAAAGATCCGTTTGCTTTGCCTCGCATTGACCAAGTCATTGACTCGACGGCTGGCTCGGAACTTTTGTGTTTTCTCGATGCATACTCAGGATACCACCAGATAAATATGAGGAAGTCGGACCAATTGGCCACTTCGTTCACCACACCTTACAACATGTTTTGCTATGTCACGATGCCCTTTGGGCTGAAAAACGTAGGTGCTACGTACCAGCGGACTATGCAGCGTTATCTCCTCGATCAAATTGGTCAGAACGTTCACGCCTATGTGGATGATATAGCGGTGATGTCTAAAAATTCAAACGACTTAATCTACGACATAAAAGAAACCTTTGATAATCTTCGAAAATACAACATGATGCTTAACCCTAAGAACTGCGTCTTCGGGGTACCAGCTGGCAAATTGTTGGGATTCATCGTTTACCAGCGTGGAATCGAGGTCAACCTGGAGAATATCAAGGCCATCCTAAACATAAACCATCCAACATGCCCGAAGGACATCCAACGGCTTATAGGCTATGTTGCAGTAGTTAGCCGGTTCATCAGCCGACTTGGAGAGAAGGCACTTCTGCTATACAAGTTGCTGAAGAAGGCGGGCATATTTACATGGACGGACAAAGCAGATGCTGCACTCAAGAAGCTAAAGGAGATACTTTCCTCGGCACCTATACTCGCAGCACCCGAGCCTATGGAGCCTATGTTAATCTACATGGCAGCCACTAACTGGGAAATCAGCATCGTCGTCGTGGTAGAGCGAAAAGAACTAGGGCATGAGTATAGAGTTCAATGACCAGTTTACCCGAACTACCAGAATCTATCTTATGGAGTGTTCCTTGCTTCTCGGAAGCTATGGCACTACTTCCAGGAGCACCCTATCACAGTTGTGAGCAAAGCTCCACTGTCTGACATCATCAACAAAAGCGATGCTACAGGAAAGGTTGCGAAGTGGGGCATTGAGCTTGGCACCTTCGAGATCACCTACAAGAGACATGATGCTATCAAATCACAGGTCTTGGTGGATTTCATCGCAGATTGGACGGAGATGCCAGATGCTACCCCTATACCTGATCCAGAATACTGAGTGATGCACTTTGACGGATCAAAGATACTCAACGGCTCGGGGGCTGGTGTACTACTACAGTCAACAACAGGGGAAAAGCTGCACTACGTTCTGTAGATCCAGTTCGAGGCTATAAACCGGAATATGAAGCACTCATTCACGGACTTTGCGTAGCCAAGGATATTGGCATCAAGCGCATAGTTTGATGTGGAGATTCTAACTTGGTTGCCCAGCTGGTGATTGGCACCTGGAACGCGTGGAACCCTATGATGGCGGCATATTGAGATGAAGTGGACGAGATAGCCAAGAGCTTCTTGGGCTACGAAGTCAAGTATATCCCCAGGGAGGAAAATGAGGCAGCTAATCACTACAAGAAATGTGTCATATTGTGACGTTTTGGTAGTGACCGTCTACAAAATCGTCTTAGATTTACGAAGATTCCACTCAAGCTTCTTGGGAGGGTCAAAGCCTTAGTAAACTATGACGATTTTGCTCAAAAACGTCGTAATTCCTTTAAATGAAACCGTCATAATAGCTAGGGAGATCTAAATATAGCAACATGGACCGTTGGATCCAAACAAGATGAACAGACAGGATACTGATATGCAGAAACTTGACACGGATCGATGACATGGCAATGCTACCCATCGCGCGCGCAGGCACCAAATATTTTCACATCGCGCGCAGACACACAAAATATTGTGCGCGTGCTGACTGAACCAAAACCGCCACATCGACATCCCTCCCAGTGAACGCGTCACCCAACCCTAAACCTATCGCCGCTGCTCCTCCTTCTCCAGCGAGATCCTCGCGCCGCTGCCGCTCCTCCTTCTCCATCGAGATCCGCACGCCGCCGCCGCCCTCTATTACCCGGTCGCTCTAGCCGCTCCCCTCCTTCTCCAGCGAGACCCCCAGCCTCGCCATGACCCCTCTGATGGCGCCTCTTGCCCTCTCCTCGACGCAGATCTCCGCCTCCCGGTGCTCCCTCCTCTACCTGCGTTGCCCTCGTTCCCCTGCCCTCCTCTCACGGGCGTCGGCGGGCATCTTCCTCCAGGATGCTCATGGATGTTGGCGAGCACCACCAGGATGCTCTGGCGGCGGCGGTCTTCATCCTCCATCCGTTGCTCTTCTTACTTTCTCGCAAGCAGGACCATGGGAGAGCCAACCAGCAGAGGAGACGGCGGCCAGCGCAGCGTCTGGGATCTGTCCATGATGCAGGTACCCCTCCACTATCCTCCTGGCTAGGTTTCTGGTGCAGAGGGACTCGGATCTCGGTGAGGCACCATCAGCCACTCGGAGCTCGACCATGAACCTGGACAACGACACCCACCATGGTTTTGCAGTGCACAGGGACAAGGATGAGGTCTTCGTCTTTCCCTAATCCCCTCTATTTGGATGGTTATTATTTATGTAGTATGGAAATTATGTTCTATTTGAGTTCCTAGTTAGTTGTACATGTAATTGTTCTGCTAGTGAGCTCCTAGTTAGGTTTGACAGTAGTTTGTTTTCAATCAGTACACATTTTAGCTCTGTTTTGAAACCCTGAAAATGGCACTAATTTTAAGCAAGCATATATGGTGAACTGGTTTACTGTCCCTCTAACGCGCTACATCTGTTGAAATAGGAACTCTGGTGTGTGAAGAGGTATGAACCCTGCAGTGTGAAGGGGACTGGTATATTCCACTATCTACTTGACCATGTACCACTATCGAGTTGACCAAAGAGATGGTGTCTCATGTGCTTTTACTTATGAGTTTACCATCTTGTATTGTGGAAACTTTATGCATTTTATTGTTAACTAGTTTGGTCAAATTCAGTTTGTTGCATCGCAATAATGGGAAACAAATAAATTTTGATCTACTTTCCAACAAGTTTCGTGCATACCTTTTTTAGCTCTACAAGTTTAGTGCAACCTTCTTGGAAACTACAGTATACAATTAGTGCATTGTATGTATGATCTTCTGACTAGGAACTACTGTGGTTTGTGGTCATCAACCAATAGTCTGCATGTTTAGTGAGTTTTATGTATGATCTTCTGATTTGGTTGCGAGCTAATCTAATTATTTATTGACATAAGACTTAGTTCTTTCCCAATCCCACCATTCTGCCAAAAATCAACCTGAGCTGGCATTATATTGTTTCCACCTAGTGAATCCATATATAAAAATCACATGATTAGTAAGTTATTCATTGATTTTGATATTGTTTCTACAAGACATTCCGTTTACTGCTGTTGTTAATGATAAATGTATGCTTTTGTTTCCAAGAAATTTTGAAAGTACGAGTGCATTAGTTGGTCATATCTGACGTTAACTTTTTTGTTTGTCCTAGTTTGTGTCCTAGTACATTTGTTGTTCTATTTGGTACTTGTAGTGTCCAAGACGTGCATTTTCTGAAATACATGTGTGTATTTAAGTGCCAATAGCAATTAATTTGAGATCTTATATTCCTATGGTACTTAATCTGTTAATTTGGAGTTGTCTTCTTATAGTTCTATTATTTATTGTGTTTCTAGTTGAGATCTTCTATGCCTATGTTATTGTTAGAAGATATTCTTTCATTTTGGTTCAAATGTCCATCATTTTCTCTTTTACAGGAGCTCCAGGCTGAAGTTGGAAGAAGGGGAGGTTTCATTTCATACTCAGGAAAGTATAGAGTAGATAGTCTTGTTTGTTTTAGCTAGTGATAAGATCTTGACTATGGAATGACTGTCGCGGGTGCAGAGCGAGCGCTGCGGAGGGCTGAACATGTTCCTTAACAGCTCGGCGACGGAGGATGGCCGGTCACTGTCCTGCCTGTGCCCGGTGATCCTCTACTTGAACCGCAAGCTCCCGAAGCCCATCGACCATGTCTACATGATGTACCTCCCCATCGCCTGCGGCGTCTTCCTACCGCCTCAAGTCCTTCATCTGCTTCAGGTTCCCTAAATGTTTCTTATACATATTTGAGATGGTGTTGCTCATGGTGTTTGAGAATACCTAATTGCCTTTTTGTTGGACTTCTTGTGTTTGACTTCTTATGCTTGCACAAATAGTCATTGGTGATGTAGATGATACAGCTGATCTTTTGCACAATACATAAGTTGAGTGTATACTGGCTGAGCGGTAAGCTTAACCTTCTGATGCATGTATCTTGAGGTACCTGATATGTTCTAAAAGAATGTAATACTATCCATTTACTGTTATATTCTCTCATTCATGATTTAATGGAAAGATGCATCTTGAATATATTTTTGCTCCTATTTATAATTGTTGGCACATATTACCTTATTGAATATATCATCTCTTTTACAAGATACAGTACATGCTGAATAAGTTGGAGAAAGAGGAAGCGTGAAAGTTCCAGGAAGAGGAAGCATGAAGAAGTTCCAGGAAGAGGAAGCGTGAAGAAGTTTGGATTTTATTCTTTCCATAAACTTTTTATTGTATTTTTGTAGCTCCACTGATGTGAACTATGTAGTACTGTGTATGATTGTAATGTGCCGATCATAATGTGCTCTGTTTGAATCAAAATGATTTTGTATATTCTGTTGGTCTTGATTAAATTGTTAGATTTTAATTACTGAGAAAATATACACTGGCAACTGGGACCGTATGAATTATGGAACACCAGGTGGGACTGGCCCAAAATAAGAAGGCCCAAAGTAAAAATCTGTCCAAAGAAAAGGCCAATGCAACGAAACAAAAAAAATGCTAGAATGATGGGCTTGGCCCATGTAGCTAACCAGATTTGATGAGAAAATCAATCCAGAATAGTTGGGCTAAGCCCATGTGGAATCCAGAAATGGACTGGGCTGATTTTGATTTAAGACGATTTAATTTCGTCACAATTTTTCCACGTAGGATCAGCCACGTAGGATCTGACTTGGCATGCTAGATGGCCCATGACGATATTGGATAGTCATAGACGTTATGACGATCCAATATCGTCATAGAAGGTTATGACGATTTTATCAAAAACGTCGTTATAGTACATTTGCGACGCCCAGCTTTCGACGATCTCAAAATCGTCATAAAATCATCATAAACAGACTATTATGATGATTCTGTGACGAAAATAGAGGGTCATATATTGTCAAATTCCTTGTAGTGAATCTATTGTCGAAGCTTGGATCAGGGTGCAAACAAATTCCGCGTGTCATTTTTCTGGAGCATCTACGGACACCATCCGTGAAGGGAGCAGACCCCGGGAACCCGGATAGAGTTGACTCTTTCGTTCACATAGTGACAAAGGTCCCTCCGGCTTGGAAAAAACCGTTCATGGAGTATCTCGTACATGGAACTTTGCCCATCGACGCGGTCGAAAGTCAGAAAATAGTAAGTTGAGCAAAGGGCTATACCATAATCAATGGTCAGTTCTACAAAAGAAGAACCACTGGTGTATACCTCAAGTGTGTTTCCCAGCAAGAGGGTATCGATATCCTTTGTGAGATCCATCTCAGAGATTGTGGGTATCACGCCGCTCCTCTATCGTTGGTCTCCAAAGCCTTCTGACAAGGATTCTACTGGCTGACCACGAAGTCGGACACTGACAAGATGGTTGAGATATTCATGGGATGCCAGTATTATGCCTGACAACCACATGTTCCAGCTCAATATTTGCGAACAATACCAATAACTTGGCCATTTGCAGTCTGGGGGCTAGACATGGTTGTTCCATTACAGATGGCACCATGTGGGTTTACACATCTGCTAGTAGTAGTTGATAAATTCACCAAATGGAACGAAGCTAAACCCATTAGAAAGCTTGATGGGGCAACTGCCCTTGGGTTTGTCCAGGATCTAGTGGTGAGATTTGGTCTCCCACATAGCATTATCACCAACAATGGCAGCAACTTATCACTCGGAGAAGTGGAATCTTATTGTTGGGAGAAGAGCATCCGACTTGACCTAGCATCTGTGGCACATCCATAGTCCAATGGGAAAGTTAAGCGGGCCAATGGATTAATTCTGCAGGGAATCAAGCCATGTCTTGAGGCACCGCTACATAGAGCGGCTGGAGCCTGGGCAGAGGTGTTACCATCTGTGTTATGGAGTTTACGAACTACACCCAATAGATCTACCGGCTACACCCCTTATTTCATGGTATATGGAGTAGAAGCCATCCTTCCTTCCGACACCTTCACGATTCACCAAGAGTTGCCGCCTACGATGAAGATGACGCTGAAGAGTCCAGGCGCCTAGATGTGGACCTTCTTGAGGAAGAGCGTGTATTGTCTTGACAAAGATACACCATCTACCAACAGAAGCTATGAAGCTACCATAGTCTCCGCGTTTGGTATCGCTCGTTTAAAAAGGGGGATCTGGTGCTCCGACTTAAGTAGAAGAAGTCACACAAATTATCCTCGCCATGGGAAGGACCGTTCATCATAATCAAGGCGCTACTCAATGGGTCTTACTACCTCGTTGACAATCATGAACTTGATGATAGAGCCAGCGATGATCATAAGCGTAAGCGACGTGACCCAGATGATGACTACCCGGGGCTTGATCGGTTTGGAACATAGCACAGCTACGTCCTTTCTACACTTAGCATATTTTTTATCTACTGTGTACCTCTTATATGATCAATAAAATAAAGCTCTTTGGTTCACTCATATTATTGAGTCTTTTACCTCCTTTAGTGTTCATTTTTGGATCGTATAAAACCTTTATGGGAAAGTTTTGCACTTGCACTTGTGAAAATTCTGCCTACGGGCGTTAGCTTAAGTTTTCTAGTCTACACGTTCTTTGTTGTTTTTATGTGGATTCTGGAGTAGTGACTTTCGGCACTCAAAGTAGGCAATTTTGTGCTTAGGTTTTTTTACGGTGCCATTGGGAATCATCGCCTGAGCGCATGGTTCTGACTATGAGTCTTCCGACTCACAAAAAGTCAAGCATAAAAACCAATGTAATGGATAAGCCAGCACTTGCTTAAAATATATATACATGCTGGAAGTAGTACTTAAGTAGCAGGAAACATACAACTATTGTTTTCCGCCATAAGATTAACACAGTAGTTTTTCCGCATACACAAATCCAGAGGAAATAAATATTAAAAAGTGTTTTTTCATTCCTCTGGCACAGGAGACTTTGAGGTAGCATCGTCGGCAGCAGGAGAGCCATCCTGATCATCTTCAAAGTCGGTGGTCTTGAGGGACTCGGAGGAGATGGGCTGGTCACCATCAATGATCTCAAGAGGCACAAAGGAGTTTGGATCGACCAACTCGGTGACCCTGGTGTCGTAGCCGGCGAGCGATGCCCAGATAGCTTTATGATCAATCTTCTGGCTGTCATCGTCTACGTCGGGCAGACCCGAGGTCACCTTGTCGATGTTGGCATTCTCGTAGTGGGCCTTGACCATCGCCGGCGACATTCTTGCACCAGCCCGGGTACATGAAGCTTTCCAGCTTATGATACACTCGGGGGCTTGGCGCAGAATATCCTAGTACTTCATGACGGAATCCACCGCCTTGATGTTGATGTTCACGGGCTTGGCAATTTCTTTGGCTTGCTTGATGGCGTTACTGACGAAGTTGTCGGCTAGGACCATGCATTCCTTTGGCGGAGGAGGCGTATTGGTTAAACCAATAGGAGCTACATTTCCATCCAAGCAATGGAGTACGTGAGTTCAATAACACAAAAAAGTTCAAAGTACCTGGCTTACAGAAGTACAAGACGGAGATCGCTTACCAAAGATGCTCGCCTCGTCTTGTTGGAGTGTGTCCGCCATGGAGTCCCGTTCTTGTCCGAGGACCTTGTAAGCCTCAAGGTTGCGCTTGTTCTACTCATCGGCAACTTTCTTCTGCTCCTTGAGGATCGCAATTTCCTCCTTCAGTCGGTTGATCTCCATGTTGGCAGACTCCTGCAAGGCCTTCATGGACTCTTCATGGATCTTCAAAGTGTCATCCCTCTCCTACTTGAGGATCTTGTTCTTGCTATCCAGCAGTTCTATGTGCTTGGATTGCTCGACAATGTCCTTCGCATTGGCAATAGTTTCTGCAAGCCAAAAAAATGACAGCACACAATGAGTAGTCGGAGAGTGATGGCACAATACCAAGTTTGAGTCAGAAATTGAAATGAAAAATAGACTCTTGCTCATGGTGATTTGATCCTTCAAGAAGGCAATTTTACCCTTTTCAGCTTCCAGTTCAGCGCTCATCTTGTGGAACTTCTCATTAGCAATGCCTCTCCGAGCATTCTCATTCTGTGGAAACAAGATCAAAGTTGCTTAGTCTACTTGGAGCATCTAGCTGGATAAATATCCACCTAGAGGCTTGGGAATACAGTGAGAGTTTTTAACTCGGCAATATGCTTAGTATTTCTTTAAGCATCTAGTCGGAACTAATTCTGTTTCAACTAGAGGATTGGGGGCTACAGTATTGAAATTTACAAACACTGCGTATGCTACTCTTTAAAGTATCTAGTCAGAATAATTCATTCAAACTACATACTTGGGGGCTACAGTGCGAAGTTTCTAGCTTAGTCACTCTTAGAGCATTTAGACATAAAGACCTATGGTTTTCCATCTAAATCCTCGAGGGCTACAGTGGGATAGTACATATGAAATGCAAAAGGCAAATAAAAATTACGAGTGCGATGATCTTGAGATTGGTGGTGCTCTTGGTAAATATCTTGCTGAAGGAAAGACTATTTCCGTGCAGGATATCCACCTTCCTAAGAAGCTCCTCAAGACCACATGTCGGAAAGTTGGCGTTGCACCAAGAACTAGAGCTGAGCTACTCGGCATAAGCGTCGAGTAGACAATCTTTCGGAACTCTGTTGGCATCTTGGGTGCAGTGGTGCCGCCTTCATCAGAAGTTCTGCCTTCCAACATCGCCTTATCGCTACCAGTGGCATCCTTAGCCGGAGCTTCAGCCATTTTGGTTGTGGTGATTTCTTGTGTCGCCTGCTCGCCGGCAACAGCAAATTCCGCGGCAGCACCTTGGTCCACTTCAATGGCGGAAGGGCAGATGCTACCTTAGCTGGAGAACTTGTCGGTGCGACACCAGGCTGGACGCTGGGAGTTGTAGGGGTGATGGCGGGAGATGCTTGGTGAAACATATCTTTAATGTTTTAGAAGCCCCCGATGTTTTGGAGGTCTTCTTCAAACTCATACTGGACTTCTTCCTAAAACATGCAAAAGTATAAGTACATGAAGAAGATGAGCAAGAGACAATGTCGGATGTTAAGAAGCTTACACAATAGTTTGTGCCTTGGTAAACGGGATGCCGGTGATTCTTCTTTTCTCCAGGGCGGCAGTGGACTTCTTGGAGGCTCCACCCTCTGTCTTCTTCTTGCCTCCGTTGGCAGCGTCAGAGGTGGATCTCTTCCGCTTACGCGCCAACAGGACATCATCGTCGGACACGACTGTGACTTCCTTCATCTTGGGGTCGTAGACTTGGACAGCCATGCTATCCTCATCTAGACTCTTTAGCTGTTAAGTGAATCCCGAAGTGTTAAATGTAATGGTAATGGCTAGACGGGAGGACTAGAGTATATGTCATACACGGAAAGTAAAACAGGTACCTATGGTCACTTTCCATCCTCGAACATGTCGTAGGTGATGGTGAAGCCACACTTCCTATCCTTCACCTTGACGATGTCCTTGAGGCGGAGCTTGATGGAGTCACTCGAGAAGTTGTCCTCGAAGATGTGGAAGCTATCCTTCCTTTCCTTGGTATACTGGTGCATCAGCTTCACGCAGTGATGCAGAGGCTGAATCCACCTGATGAACCAGCACATGGCTAGGTCCAAACAGGTCAGACCCGTCTCTACGAACCACTCAATCCGCCTTACATCGCGGGAGGCTTCATCGTCGGAGGGGAGGAGGGCTTGGGATCTCCATGTCGGGGCTTCAGCAGCGGCCCCATCGACAAAGTACGGGTACGATGCTTCTCGGCCAGCCAGAGGGATGTCTGGGCCATAGAAGTACGTCCTCTGCCAATTTTTGCAGGACTCGTGGCCTACAATGTCGGGGAACCACCGGCTAGGACGGATCTTGAAGCTAATGGTTCCACAATTTCTGAGCTCATCCTTAGTCACTCTGGCTTCCCTCTTGACGGTGAAGAAATATATAAACAAATCTAACCTAGGCCTGATTCCTAGGTAATCCGCAGAAAGCGCCACGTAGTTGCTAAGAGCGAGGATGCTATTCGGAGACAAGTTCTGAGGTTGAACCCGGTAGTGGCTAAGGACCTCTAAGAAGAAGTCGGAGACTGGGAGGGAGATTCCGCATACCAGTTGAGCATTGAGGTACACCTTTTCTCCGGCTTGCGAAGAAGGGATGACCTTGCTGGCCGGCGTCGCCCGCCAGACTAGCCCCTCCGTAGCGGGGAGGTACCCCTCGTCGAGCATCTCCTTGAGATCTCTATCTGCTATATCGGATTCGCGCCACTTTCCCTTGTGAGAGTCGCCCTCCTCCTCCAGCAGTTCCAGCCCCGCTGGAATATGATCACCATTGGTGGATTCCACCACCATATTGGTGCGTGGCTATACCAGGCCCTCTAGGGGAACCTGAACAGAGCCTGCCGGCTTCGCCGCAGCGTCGCTCGTTGCCGCCATGGATGGGGTTGTGCTGCTGGTCGCCATTGGTGTGGGGAGGAAGGTGATTCTGGGACTGGGGAAGCTAGGGTTTTTCTCGGTGCGCGCGGAGAGCTCGAGGAGATATTCGCTGAAGGAAGAAGATGACACAAGGAAGAATGCGGTGAAAGGATAAAATCTACCACGGTTATAATTTATAGTACTCGGCATCAAGATTCGTGCAAGTTGATCAAACGGTTGCTGCGTGGACAGCGCGTGCGTGAGCGTGCGCGGAAATTTCGCCACGTTCCCACCGCCAACGTTTCACATCCTTCGCATGGGTAAAACGGCTATGATTGCGTTCTTTGCATGTGTGAGTTACGAGGTGTTGCTGACTTATGGTCTACGTTGATCTACTGACACAAGCAGTTGAACCATCCCATCTGAAGATTCCGGCATGGACGGATCTAGTCCGGCTACGAGAAGAGTACGATGGAAGATTCAGCAGTTCTCCCACTTACATATTGAAGATGGAGAGCATTGCATGGTTCTTGGGAGGACTACAAGATATTGCTTGACGATTTGCTGACATTCATCTAGACGGAGCATTCAAACTGAAGAGGCAAGGCGACGCAAGATCTTGGAGTTCTCCGGGGGCTACTATTGGGGATATGCTAAATAGGTATCACCATAGCATGTCTCTAATCCGGATAACCTGGGTGGCTTATAGTTGGTAGCAAGGCCAATGGCCTGCTGGGTGGCCCAGTTAGATGGATCCAGAAGGGAGGCCCATGCCGGATAAAGGAAGTCTACGAAGGAGTCACCAGCGTACCCGGAGCCTTGGAGTGCAAAACAGGTTAGACTAGTTGTGTACCGTGTAGGACTCTATAACCTGTTCGGTTAGGACTTTGCCTATAACCCTAGGATCTGGCGACTATATAAGTCGGACCTATGGGAGCCTTTAGGGAACGATACAACTCATACCGCGCACGGCGAACCGATCCCTGTAACTCGGCGTATTGTCATTATAGTGATTTATAGCAGGAGTAGGATCCTGCCACCATCATGGGATCTGAACCTGGGTAAGCTGTGTTACCTCGTACCCGACAACCTCCCGCCTTACCCCATGTCTCTAAACACGCTCTGTGAGGACCCCTCCATGGCGTACTCGTCGGCAATACCACAAGAAGTATCTTGATAACATCAAACGTCACACCGTAATAGGGTGACTATAAAGGTCGGTTTAGTGCTACAAATGTGTTATGTAGAGGCTCATGGATCAAGAGTGGAATTTTTCCATCCCGATGATGGATATACTCTAGGCCCTCTCGGTGATATCACATTAGTTAGCTTGCAAGCAAGTGATGTGATCACTAGAATGTTATATCACGGGAACAAGAAAAGACTACATGTCGATAACAAGATCAAAATAGGTATGGAGATACTGATGATCGAATCTCGAACATGTAATATATCGCGAGACAAAGGGATTGAGTTACATGTGTAAAAGGTTCACACGATCACATAAGTCATCGTTGAATGTGTGGGACTCAGTACGGATCTCCAGGTCCCCCGCTTATGATTATTGATCAGAGAGGGGTATCGATCATGTCTGCATTATTCGCGAACCGTAGGGTGACACACTTAAGGGATACCGACACCATTTGGAGCAAATAATGTAGGGTTTCGTAGCATGGAAAACAAAAAATTTCTACCGCATACAAACAAAAAAGCTTGCTACAGAGCTCCCAATCACTTTCTTGTAAATACAATCAACAATATGTCATCTACATAAAGTATTAAGAATGCTACAGAGCTCCCACTCACTTTCTTGTAAATACAAGCTTCTCCATAAGTTTGTATAAAACCAAAACTTTTGATTACTTTATCAAAACGTTGATTCCAACTTCGGGATGCTTGCTTCAATCCATAAATGGACCGTTAAAGTTTGCATACCTTGTTAGCATCTTTAGGATCGACAAAACCTTTGGGTTGCATCATATACAACTCTTCATCAATGTCTCCATTGAGGAACGCTGTTTTGACATCCATCTGCCATATCTCATAATCATAATATGCAGCGATTGCTAACATAATCCTCACAGACTTTAGCTTCGCTACAGGTGAGAAAGTCTCATCGTAGTCAACTCCTTGAATTTGTCGAAACCCTTTTGCGACAAGTCGAGCTTTATAGACAGTAACATTACCATCAGCATCTGTTTTCTTCTTGAAAATCCATTTGTTCTTGACAGCCTTCCGGCCATCCGGTAAGTCCACCAAAGTCCATACTTGGTTTTTGTACATGGATCCAATCTCGTATTTCATGGCTTCTTGCCATTTATTGGAATCTGGGCTCATCATCGCTTCCTCGCAGGGTCATCGGTGTTGTCCACCAACATGACACTCATAACGGGATCATACCAATCAGGAGTGGTACGGGTTCTCGTTGACCTGCGAGGCTCTGTAGCAACTACAACCGAAGTTTCATGATCATCATCATTAGCTTCCTCTCTTACTGGTGCAGGCACCACAGGAACTTCTTCCGGTGCTGCGCTACTCGCAAGTTTGAGAGAAGGTTCGACAACCTCGTCGAGTTCTACTTTCCTTCCAGTCACTTCTTTCGAGAGAAATTCCTTCTCTAGAAAGGATCCATTCTTGGCAACGAAGATTTTGCCTTCGGATCTATGATAGAAGGTATACCCAATAGTTTCCTTTGGGTATCCTATGAAGACGCATTTTTCCGCTTTGGGTTCAAGCTTGTCCGGCTGTAACTTCTTTACATAGGCTTCGCAACCCAAACTTTAAGGAACAATAATTTAGGTTTCTTCCCAAACCATAATTCATACGGTGTCGTTTCAACGGATTTAGATGGTGCCCTATTTAAAGTGAATGCGGTTGTTTCTAATGCATAACCCCAAAATGATAGCGGTAAATCTGTAAGTGACATCATAGAACGAACCATATCTAAGAGAGTTCGATTACGACATTCGAACACACCATTACGCTATGGTGTTCCCGGCGTTGTCAATTGTGAAAGTATTCCGCATTTCTTCAAATGCTCGCCAAACTCGTAACTTAGATATTCACCTCCACGATCAGAACGTAGAAATTTAATCTTCTTGTTACGTTGATTCTCAACCTAACTTTGACATTCCTTAAACTTCTCGAAAATTTCGGACTTATGTTTCATGAAATAGATATACCCATATCTACTCAAGTCATCCGTGAAGGTAAGAACATAACGATAACCACCGCGCGATGCTACACTCATTGGACCACACACATCGGTATGTATGATTTCCAATAAGTCCGTAGCTCGCTCCATCATACCAAAAAATGGAGTCTTAGTCATTTTACCCATCATACATGCTTTGCATCTTTCAAGTGATTCGAAATCAAGTGATTCAAGAAGTCCATCGGAATGGAGTTTCTTCACCGCTTCACTCCAATGTGACCAAGACGACAGTGCCACATATAGGTCGAGTTATCGCTCGATTTCAAACGTTTAGCTTCAATGTTATTAATATGTGTATTTCCACTATCGAGATTCAATAAGAATAGACCATCTATCAAAGGTGCATGTGCATAAAACATATTACTCATATAAATCGAACAACCATTATTCTCGGACTTAAACAAGTAACCGTCTCGCAATAAACAAGATCCCGATATAATGTTCATGCTTAACGCAGGCACCAAATAACAATTATTTAAGTATAAAACTAATCCCGATGGTAGATGAAGAGGTAGCGTGCCGACCGCGATCACATCAACCTTTGATCCGTTTCCCACGCGCATCGTCACCTCGTTCTTCGCTAGCTTCCGTTTATTCTGCAACACCTGTTTCGAATTACAGATATGAGCAACCGAACCAGTATCAAATACCCAGGAACTACTACGAGTACTAGTGAGATACACATCAATAACATGTATATCGGATATACCTTTCTTCTTGATGTTGCCGTTCTTCAAATCCGCCAAGTACTTTGGGAAATTCCGCTTCCAGTGACCTTCTCCCTTGCAGTAAAAGCACTCAGTATCAGGCTTAGGTCCAGCCTTGGTCTTCTTCGTCGGCGCGGTAACTTTCTTACCACCCTTCTTGAAGTGTCCCTTTTGCTTAGACTTGCCTTTCTTGAATTTGGTGGTCTTATTGACCATCAACACTTAGTGCTCTTTCTTGATCTCCACTTCTGCAGACTTTAACATGGCGAAGAGTTCTGGCAACTGCTTGTTCATGTTTTGCATATTGTAGTTCATCACAAAGTTCTTGTAACTTGGTGGTAGTGATTGGAGGACACAATAAATCCCCAAAGCATTAGGAATCACTATACCCAAGCTTTGAAGTTTGTTTGCGTGCCCAGACATCTTAAGCACATGCTCACTGACGGAGCTACCCTCTTCCATCTTGCAGTTAAAGAACTTTTCAGAAGCCTCATAGCTCTGAATTGCCGCGTGAGTCTCAAAGATCAATTTGAGATCACGGACAATATCATGTGGGTCTGAATTCTCAAACCTTTTCTGAAGCTCCGATTCTAAACCATACAAGATAGCACACTGAACTGTGGAGCACTGAGTCTTCCGAGCGAGGTAAACATTCTTTACTTCATTGGTAGCAGTAGCTGCAGGTGGGTCACCCAGTGGTGCATCCAACACATATGTCAAATTACCAGCAGTGAGGAAAATCCTCAAATTGCGGAACCAATCCGCGAAGTTGCTTCCATTGTTTTTCAATTTTTCTTTCTCTAGGAACGCATTAAAATTGATGGTAGGGGCCGCCATTGATCTACAACATATTTGCAATAGTTTAGACTAAGTTTATGACAAATTGAGTTCTAATTAATAGTTAAATTAATCTAGGTGAACTCCCACTCAAAACAATATCCCTCACATTGTTTTAGTGATCACATGAACCAAATCCACCACATCAACACCGATCATCACGAGAGTTGAAGTAGCTTCAATGGCGAACAATCGACATGTTCATCATATTTACTATATGATTCATGCTTTACCTTTCGGTGATCCGTGTTCCGAGACCATGTCTGTACATGCTAGGCTCGTCAAGATCAAACCTTAGCTTCCGCATGAGCAAATCTGGCTTGCTCATGTTGTATACACTTGCGGAATCTAACACACCCGATCATCACGTGGTTCTTCGAAACAACAAGATTTAGCAACGGTGCTTACTAAGGGTGAGCACTTTAGAACTTGATATTCATGTGCATGAGGGATCATCTTATAATGCTACCGTCGTTAACTAAGCAATACAAGATGCATAAAGGATTAACATCACATGCAATTCATAATATGTGATATGATATGGCCTTTCTTCTTTGTGCTTCCGATCTCCATCTTCAAGCACGAACATAATCTCCATCATCACCGGCATTGCATCAAGGTCAATGATGCCGCTCCATGGTTGTCGTCCACCAGCTTCAACTATTACAACTACTTTGAACAGACACGCGGGTCTTAACAGAATTTAAATACAACCATATGGCTCCTGCCGGTTGCCAACTTACAATAAGGAACATTGCATACATCAAATATAATCACAATCATGGCCATATCACATCACAGCACACCCCTGCAAAACAAAGTTAGACGCCTCTACTTTCTTTGCATGTTTTACATGGTTTGGGGATTTCAATAAGTGTCATTCTAACTTACGAACAAGAACCACAACATTGATACTAGTATTGTCAATCACCCGTTGTAAATTGAATCTTAACTATGTTGGGAGAAACAGGGACCCTCAAAGCCACTTATGCAATACAAGTTGCATGTCAAGCGTGGAGCAAGTCTCATGAACGATGTCATGTAAGGTTAGCCCGGGTCGCTTCATCCCACCATCCCGCAAGATAGAAAGTACACAAGAAGCAATCGACAACAAAAACATCAACGCCCACAATGACCATTGTGTGCTACTCGTGCAACAGATCTACATATAGACACGGCTCTGATACCACTGTAGGGTTTCGTAGCATGGAAAACAAAAAAATTCTACCACATACAAACAAACAAGCCAAGATCTATCTACTATATTGTAGCAACGAGTCGATGGAATAACTCACCCTTGAAGATTCCAAAGTGTTTAACGAGAGCGGATTCTCGTGGGTGATGTAGTCGTACTCTTGCCGATCTCAAGATCGTGTAGACGATCCTTCCGGCGCTGCGTTCCGGAAGCGCTTCCGCAGTCGGTCACACGTTCGGTACTCGACGAAGACCTTCCTCTCCCTTGTTCCAGCAGGCAGCGGAGGTTGTAGCACTCTCCTCGCGATTCTGGCAGCACAACGGCGTGGTACCGGAAGTAGAGGAGAGATCTCGCAGGGCTTCGCCTTAAGCCGGAGCGAGTATGGTGGACTATGAGAGAGATCCTCGGCGATCTAGGTTTTAGACGCACCAAGGAGGAGCAAGGACGGCAGCTAGGGTTTGCCTAGGCGGTGGCGGTGGCTTGCCCTAGGCGGCGGCTATGGTGGGCGGCGGCGGCTAGGGTTAGGGTTTAGAGGGCGTGGTGTTGTGTGTTTGGAGGGGGAGCCCTGCCCCTCCTTATATAGGTGGAGGGGGCGCGCCAAGGGGAGGGAAGTCCCTCCCCAACTCGGTCTCCAAGTGGGCCGGCGGTGGAGGGATGGAACTCCTCCCCAAGTAGGTTTCCTACTCTCCCTCCACCTCACAAAATAGCCGTTTGACTTTTCAAATTGGCGTTTGACTTTTCAAACTAGGATTTGATTAAACCCTTTATTTTGTTCAGCGATGACACTTAGTACATGATGCAATCATTCCAACTTGTCATGACACATTCATGTACCATTCCCCTCCGGAGTGCCGGACCTTCCGGAACCTTCTAGAACATTCCCGATGAAAACACCGGAACCATTCTCCAACCCTGAAACAGGACTTTCCTTATATGAATCTTATTCTCCGGACCATTCCGGATCTCCTCGTGATACCCCGGATCCCATCCGAGACTCTGAAAAACATTCGGTTTCTTACTCATCATTCCATAACTACTCAAAACAACGTCGAATCCTTAAGTGTGTCTCCCTACGGTTCGTGAATTATGCGAACATGATCGAGACACTTCTCCGAACAATAACCAATAGAGGAATCTGGAAATTCATATGGCTCCCACATATTTCTACGATTACTTTGCGATCGAATGAACCACTTACATATTATACCAATTTCCTTTTGTCTCACGATAGTTTACTTATCCGAGGTTTTGATCGTCGGTATCTCTGCATACCTAGTTCAACCTCGTTACTGATAAGTACTCTTTTCTCGTTCCCGTGATATGTGATCCCTTGTGAGCTAGTCACATGCTTGCAAGCCAATTGGATGACATGCCACCGAGAGGGCCCAGAGTATATCTATCCGTCATATGGATGGACAAATCCCACTCTTGATCCATGTGTCTCAACCAATACTTTCCGAACACTCAATGCCACCTTTATAGCCACCCAGTTACGGTGTGGTGTTTGATGTCATCAAAGCATCCTTCCGGTGAAGGTGATATGCATGATCTCATGGTCGAAGGAATTAGGTTACTATGTATCAGAAAGCATATAGCAATTGAACTATTAAAATGACTTGATCTTTATGCTACGCTTATCTATAGGAGTATGTCCATCATATCATTCTCCTAACGATATGATCTTGTTGTCAATAACATCTCAATGTTCATGATAGGGAAACCACAATCATTTATTAACCAACAAGCTAGTATTATGAAGAGGCTTTACTAGAGACTTCAATTTAAGTTTACAAATCACACAAGTATTAATGTTTCCTTGTTAATACTATTATAGCATGAATGTAAACATTTATCATAAACACAAAGATATAATAATAACTACATTTATTATTGCCTCTAGGGCATATCTCCAACAAATAAGATGCCAGAAAAAGGATATGAAAGCGCTAGAATAATTTCAATGCAAACCGGAATTGTTTCGGGTGAAATTGCTAAAATTGGTTCTGCATGTCAAATTGAAATGTTGCAAGGGTTTTTATGTGAATTTTTGTTAATTAATGTAATTAACAAAATTCTGAATAAAATAAATAAAAGATTTTTATTTAATAACAGCTTGGATTCATTTTGGTGGAAAATTAATGCATGTGAGTGGACATGTGAGTGGAGGTGTGTTTATGTGAAGTGGAGCTTCCACCCACATGAATGAGGGAGAGGTGGGGGCACCCTCCTTGGTCGGTGGCCAAGCCCCTTGGGCTGCCCCCTCCCCTATATAAGGAGCACCTCCTCCTCCACTCTCACACCTTGATATGTCGTAAACGTATCTATAATTTTTGATGCTCCATGCCTGTTTTGTATCAACTTTCTTATGTTTTGTCTACACTTTGAGGCATTTTTATACATTTTATGGAACTAACCTATTAACAAGATGTCATAGTGCTAGTTGCCTGTTTTCTGCTGTTTTTGGTTTAAAAAAAGTTATTACTGAAATATTCTCGGAATTGGACGGAACAAAAGCCAAAATCAATATTTTACCTGACATGACACGGAGACCGAAGGGGAGACGAAGAAGAGCCACGAGGTGTCCACACCATAGGGTGGCGCGGGCCCACCCTAGGGCGCTCCAGCCTATGGTGTGGGCCCCTCGAGGCTCCACCGACCTTGCCCTTTAGCCTACATATATGTCTCCCCGAGACGTAAACCCTATGCAGATCAGAAATCCATGAAAATTCTGCAGCGCTGCCACCACCGAAGAGGAGATTTAGGGGACATAAGTATCTGTTCCGGCACCCTGACGGGACGGGGAATTGCCCTTGGAGCCATCTCCATTGACTCCACCACCATATCCATCACCGTTGCTGACTCCCATGATGAGGAGGGAGTAGTTCTCTCTCGAGGCTAAGGGCTCTATCGATAGCTATGTGTTCATCTCTCTCTCTATGCATGATCTTATTGTGATCATGAGCTTTGTAATCAAGTAGATCTACTCTGCTACTCAAGTGCTTTAATTAATCTCTGCTTGTCCCCACGTGTGTGAAGTTGATAGTGTACACACCGTGTGGCACTTAGGCTAAAGATTACAGAAATACTTATCATGAGTTATAATTTGAGTTGGATGTCTCTATGAGTTTGTGGTGTTTGTTGGAACCATCTAGCGCTAGAGGTGACAATGGGGTTATCTAGATGGGGAAGGCGAACTTTGAGGTGTGCTGTTATAGGCCTACATCGTCCAACCGGAGAGTAGTTTAGAGTAGCATAATGAAGAGAATATATTTATATGGGAGTTTCCACTAGTGAAAGTAAGATCCCTAGGCCTTGTTTCTAAGCATTGAAACACCATTTACAATTAGTCCTGCTACATGTTTGCTTGCTGCCACTTTTATTTCAGATTGCAATTACCACTTATAATCATCCATATTACTTGAATTTCACTATCTCTTCCCCGAACTAGTGCACCTATACACATGACAAGTGTATTGGGTGTGTTGGGGACACACGAGACTTCTTGAGAGGGATACCTTTGACCTCTTATTCCCTGAGTTAGATAAACCTTGGGTGATCCACTTAAGGGAAACTTGCCGCTGTTCTACAAACCTCTGCAATTGGAGGCCCGACAATGTCTACAAGAATAGAAGCGTGCGTAGATATCAAGCTCTTTTTTGGCGCTGTTGTCAGGTAGGTAAGGTAAAAGGTACTCACATCCTTTGGCTACTAAGCTATCTTCTAGTAATGTTGCTGGTGTCTGAGTGCTCGAAGTTATTTCCTTTAGATTCTGCAATTATATCTTTTTGTTTCTTGTTTTTATTTTCACTAGTTAGCCTTAATGGAAAACAACAACAAAATTAGAGATCTTTATAGTATTTATCTTGAGTTAGTACATGAAGTGTTTGAAGAGAAAATTAAAATACCTATGGAACTTTATTTGCATGCTAATAGCACATGCAAGAGGAGATAGACATGGAGATCAAACAATTCTTATAATACATTAAGATTTGGCATCAAAATATAAGGAAGATTCTCTAGTTCCCTCTTTCACCAATTTGGAAAGATCTATCAAAATGGCAGAAACAATGTCAACAACTAATTTTGGCATTTGGCACTGGTATTTGGTGAACATGCTGGCGGTGCTATGAGAATATATAATTATGTTTACCACAAAACATCTACACTACAAAATACACAAGATGACTAAGAGTGAGATCATCACTTTTCCTAAAATGCTAAAATCTATGTGCTAGACCTCACTTTATTTTCCCCACTCACATAATCAAGTTGCCATGGTCATCTTGTTGGCGATTCTGGCGTTGGGAAAAAACTTATATTAGCTAAAACAATGTGCTTGCTACCACACAACTAAAAGCAAAACTTATCTGTTTTTTCTTTTTCAACAATTTGGCAAAACCTCCAAAATGGCAGAAATGGATGGCAAAAGATATTTTGGCGTTTGGCACCGGTATTTGGCAAAACTCTATCGTTACTCTTATGAGAAGATATACACATATGTGCACCACAAAACCCGCAGAATCCAAGCACACATTGACGAGGGTTCATTTCGTCAATGTCCATTGTTATGGACTTTGGTTTTGGAGGCGATGGGGAAGTTGGAAGTCGCGGAAATGTTAACAAACAAGCAACACGGGACACAGGATTTACCCAGGTTTAGTATCCCGGAGGGAAAACCCTACTCCTGCTTGTATGCTCTTGATTACGGCGGAACCAAAAGTTACAGGGGTGCGCATATGCAATATGGCGTGGAGGTGTGTACGTGATGGTGGAAGAGATCCTTCTCGCCTTACCCTCTTGGACTTTATATCGATAGGTGGGTCTCGGGCTTAGGTCGAGGCGCTTACAGATTAGGGTTGGTGCCCTTTGAAACTCTATCTAATCTATACTTGTCCTCCAAGGAGTCGAAAACGTCATGGGCTTGGGCCACCCAAAGTCTTCATGGGCTGCGTGTCTTAACGTGGGCCTTCCTTGGTATGGACCGGGTATCCTAATGTTGTGCACCCATAGGGTATATCCATGTCAGTAGCCCCCGAGTGTTCAGTCGAATCGTAGATTCGGCTGGAGACTCTTCAATCTTCCGGGTGCTTTTATCCTGCTTTACAAGGAGAAATGTTTAGTTCATAGGGATTGTTGATGCGTGTGCCTGGCTCACCTGACGGATCATGGCCAGTTAACTGTCATAGGACAAAACAACACGATCTTCATCAAACTTGAGTCCCTCGACTCGAATTCAGAACGATTGCTAGTGTGATTCGACTCAGGCCGTTGCGGACTTACCAGAGTCGAATCCTAGTGTTTTTCAAGTGGTGAACCCAACGCGTCCGTCAGGATTTTTCATCGTGCCTGTTGACACGGTAGGTTACTGGCAAAGCGTAGTCAGTTGCATTACCAGGCCATCGGATGATATCTGTAGGTCTTATCTGTGCATCGCAGAAACAACATCCAAAGTTTTATCACCGCAGAGGTGTTTCGAGTGGCCAAGGAGACTATCTCTCACTTAGAGTTAGTTTGGGAAAAGTTTCTAGAAAGATTTTGTAGTTTTTGATCCGAAGGATCGCAGTCGAAGAATTCATAGGGTGCGCGGCCAGCACTCCCTATGGGAGTAGCCCCCGAGTGTCTATTCGAGTCGTAGACTCGAGCAGAGACTTTTATTCGGTCGTTTTCAACATAGGTCCGAAGGACACAATTTTTTCGGATGCTCAACCGACGCTCCCTATGGGAGTATCCCCCAAGTCCGTAGTGGAGTCGCAGACTCGAAGTAGGACTCGAAGATAGTTGCGAGGTGTAGTTACCTTAGACATTTCTCAGGTGCGCAGCCAGCGCTCTTAATAGGAGTAGCCCCGAGTAGTTTCTTGAATCGCAGATTTGAGTAAGTACTTGATTAATCATCCGAAGATTTTAAGTCGTTGCTTGGCTTTGCCTTGATGACATCAGTGCTGATGATTGGTGATCTCAATCGTCTGCTGCAGTAGAGATGATGCGATGAGATGATCGTGGGTCCCACCGCCTAACTTGAAGTTGACTGGTCACGTGCAAACATGGTGGAAATTACGGCGTCTCCTCGATTTCCATGCGTAGTGGACGGCATGCTGGTGACGGTTCGGTGTAGTGTTGACACGTGTAGGGTTAGATTTGAAGTGCGCGCTAGGGCTTCTGGATCAACGGCTCATGTAAGTCGTCTTCTTTGTTTTATACCGTAGGTAAACAGTGATTGCCTTTTACCCTTCGTCATTTTCCTCATCTCCATTGCTTTCATTTGCACGAGCTTTGCTGCGCTTTGCTGCGCTCTGGACGTTCTTCGCACTTTTCCTTCATCTTTCTTGCGCGTGCACCGCCACCATCGCCGCTACAAAATGGGCAATCCAAAGAAGAACACTGCCGGAGCTGGTTTGAGCGCCGCCGCCGGCGGCAAGAAGGTCGCCACTACCGCCCGCACCACGGACGGCGGGTGGAAGCGCACGGAGATGCGCGATGGGGACATGTGCAAGCTGTGCGATTCTGGTTTTATTCCCCAGAACAAGAAGGATGCCATCCTCCCCGGTGATGAGGTAATCCTGTGCCCACCCGAAGGGTTTCGGGTGATGTTTTACGCCTTTGTCATCCGTGGTCTTTCTCTTCATGTCCATGAATTTCTTCATGGACTTCTCTTTTTCTATGGGATTCAATTGCATCATTTGTCTCCCAACTCTCTTCTTCACATCGCCTGCTTCATCACTCTTTGCGAGTGCTGGATCGGTATCGAGCCACACTTTGGCCTCTTCCGTAAGCTCTATTCCATGAAGAGGAAGTATGGCACCGGCGGAGTTTGTCTACTCGGCGGCTGCATCATCTCTATTCAATCTTCTATTCTTTTCTTCTCCTTTTCCATGTGCGAGTCCGTCCAGTACTGGTGAAGGAAGTGGTTCTACGTCTGCTACGCCAAATTGGACAGACAAGAATATGGTCTCGCCCCGTTCGACTCCTCGTAGAAGATCGTCCCAAAGAGGTCGTGGAAGAACCACATATTGGAGGGTGAAACTATGGAGGTGGAGGAGCTCTACCGTCGTGTGGAGGCGCCCCAGATGGTGGCTGAGAAGGAGGTCAACGGCGTGGACATCCGATGACCCACAAGTATAGGGGATCGCAACACTCTTCGAGGGTAGTATTACCTAATTTATTGATTCAACACAAGGGGAGACAAAGAATACTTGCAAGCCTTAACAACTGAGTTGTCAATTCAGCCGCACCTAGAAATAGTTCTTGCTCACAGAATTTTATCAGTAGCAACAGTTTGTAGTAGCGAAAGCAAAGCAGCAGCAACAGAAGAACAAGAGCAATAATAATAGTAGTAGCAAACAGTAGGATATGAGTGTGGTAGGCATATGGATGGATGGACGGACGTTGCATGGATGAGTCTAAACATTTAACTTCAAGACCTAGGGCAATTGCAGATAAATAAGAATAAGCATCCAAGTATTAAACAATCATAGGCATATGCTCCATAGATAGTCATGCGTGCTCGCAATGAGAACTTGCAAAACATCTTTTGTCCTGCCATCCCGTTGCAGTGGTGCCTTAAGGGAACTACTGGCAATTAAGGTGCTCCTTTTAATAGAGCACCGGAGCAAAGCATTAACACTCCGTGAACACATGTGATTATCACATCACAGCCATCCCCTCCGGTTGTCCCAATTTCTATCACTTTTGGGCCTTTGGATCCGGACAATGATATGTGTACACAACTTGCAGATAAGATCACAAACAATACTATCATAATGATTCAATAATAAGTTCTGATTTGAGATCCTGGCACACGGGCCCTAGTGACAAGCATTAAGCACAACAAGTTGAACAAAGTCAAATATCACTAATAGAGATACTAGGCACCAAGACCTAACAATCTTATTTGATTACATGATAGAACTCATCCAATACCTACCATCCCCATAGCCTATAGCGGGGGATTACTTACTCATGGATGAGGGAAACATAGATGGTTGATGGAGAGGCGTTGGTGATGATGATGGCGATGATCCTCTCCAAATTCCCCGTCCCGGCAGGGTGCCAGAACGGAGTTTCTGGTTCCTTATCGCGGTTTCTGGTGGTGGCGGCGCAGCGGAACTCTTTCTGGAAAAACGTCGAACCCCCTTCTATTTTTAGGTCAAGAGGCATCTTATAGGCGAAGAGGGAGGCCGAGGGGGTGCCTGGGGCAACCACACCACGCCTGGGCCCACCCGCGCGGCAGGGGGTGTGGGCCCCTCAGGCCTCCCCTCCGTCTCGTATTCTGGCTCCGTGAGTCTTCTGGTGAAATAGGATTTTTGGCATATTTTCTAGAATTTTTCCTGATAGTTGATTTTCTGCACAAAAACTAGACACCAAGGTAATTCTGCTGAAAACAGCGTCAGTCCGTCTTAGTTTTTTCCAAATCACACAAGTTTAGAGAAGAAACAATAGCAAAAGTGTTCGGGAAAGTAGATACGTTTTGGATTTATCAACTCCCCCCAAGCTTAGCTTATTGCTTGTCCTCAAGCAATTCAGTTGAAAACTGAGTGCGATAAAAGAACTTTCACGAACACATTTGCTTCATATGATGTATATATTCTCAGCACAGGAGGAGATACTTAGACTATTCATAATAAGAAGTATGCAACTAAGTCTACTCAATAGTCATTGCAAGCTATGAAGAGATTCCAACTCAATAATAATAAGTAGCATGAAACATAAACATAAGCAACATTGCAATACTCATAATAAGGTATGATAGAGTGGTATCTCGCTTGACTTTTTTTTGTAGAGCACAATATAAACGCCAAGGCACTTCTGAAGTTCAAGTGAAGACTAGAAGTAAAGATATCAGAGATACAAGCATCAAAGTCATGACATAATTAACCAAGTTTTGAGACAAGCACATTACACTAAGAATGACAACTATGCTCTCAAGAAGGTGCTCATAGAATAAGTGGTGACTCAACAAGGAAGTGAAAAAGGTTTTGAAAAGTTTGAAAGGCTTCCAAATGCTGAAAGTATGGTACTCATTAGCTTTGAACTTTCATTGCCCCTATCATAGGCATATTTATATGGTTAATGGTGAAAGTGAGGTCCAATATGAGTTATATGCTTGACAGACCATAAACTAGAAATCTCATGTCCCTTGAGTACGAGGGCCGCTCTTCATGCTACTCAACTTTAGTTACCTGTAAGTTCTTATCATCGTAAATACATGCGTATCATAGAGAACCGCCAACAGGGTACCCCTTTCACATGATACAGGAGCTATCCCATAATCAAAATGACAAGGCAGGCAGACAATGAGCATATCAGTGATCTTTTTATTTGCTGTTTGCATAGGTTTTTATTGAGTATGCTTCACAGATTGCTCATTATGGTTATGCCGCAAGTTTCCACCATGATTAAGCATGGCTTAAGCTAGCAGACCAGGCGCTTCTCTAACACATATATAGAAATCCATGAACTTACAAGCTCCCCTTTTATTTCACACCGACAATATACGCAAACAAAAGAGCATGATATCAACTGGATATATATCCATAAGTGTTGAAAGCGTTCCCCGTGATAGCACGGTTCTGCTAACTCCCAGCCTATAATTTGCAAGGTTCCGCATGGTTTATTAAGTGCAGGAAATAAAGTGTGACATCAAGTTCGTGAGAGATTTACTAACTAACTTTCTCAAAACAGCCTAAAAAATTATTTGTAAGAAAAGAAGGCATAATGAATATGCACTAAATAGAAATTGATGCTAATAGGTAGGTATGGTGGACACTGTTGGAAATATTGGTTTTTGGGAGTTGGATGCACAAGTAGAGCTCATACTCAGTGCAAGTGAAGGCTAACAATAAAGAGGGAGCGACAAATGAGAGCGATAACTATCATAATCATGCTTGCAACAATGCAGGACTAATTATGGCATGCAAATGATACAAGAACTCTAAGGCAAAATAAATCATCGAGGCTTACTGACTATTGTTTAGTCATATGCATGCGTGAGCATGTGCCAAGTCGATTCACATGAAACATTCAGAGGAGGATACCACAATATCATACCAAGTTATCAATAGAACATTGCAAGCAAACATTCATATGACATGCTACAAACTATTAGCAAGCTGGAGCTAATCATAAGAAAGGAAGATCTACTAAGGATCCATAAATAACATACACCTTACATGAACAGACTAAGCATGCTCACAATGATGAGTATATGTACAAAAATGAAAACAAATAGAGTTTGTTACCAGCCTCTTACCACACCTCAAGTTGTATTAATCTTCATTATTGCTCTTCACTTGTGTGGCTTGAATAATAACATGAAACCAAACTCCACTGAGGGCGGCTAAACCCTGCAAAGAACTTCAGAAAACCAAAGAAGAACAACAAATATTTTTGGTGTTTTTGATTTTTAAAGCAAGAACACAAAGAAAAATCTTTTTGGATTTTTCTTTGAAGTCAAACCAAATCTAAAAAGCAAAGAAACAAACCAAGAGAAACAACGAAAATATTTTGGTCTTTTTGTGTTTTGGGAAAGCAGAAACAAGAACCAAAAAGAAAGCGAAACGATGGATATACAAAAGAACCAACGAAACATGATATATAGATGGGTGTGATGTCGGTGTACCTCCCCCCAAGCTTAGGTTTTTGGCCTAAGTGGGGATCAACTCCATGGTGACCAAGAAGGTGCACCTCTGTAGTATGACGAGGAGACCCCTTCGTCTTGATATGAGCTCGAGAACTCCCCTGTGTAGTGAAGAGAGGGGTTGTATGAGGGCGCGTCCCCCTGGTAATGTTGGTGGAAACCACAAATGCATAGCTACTCGTCCATATCCTCCTTGGAGTGTGACCAAGGTCCCTGGGAAATACAGAACAAAGTGGTTTGGGGTAGAGGAATCTCTCTCTCTTCCCCATCAGTAAACAACATTCTATAAACCAGACTCTCAAGGGTAGAGCCAGCAGTGACAAAGTGATGCGCTTTCATGGCAGTAAGATCAAGCCTCCGAGGAGCCAACATTGTATCATTGGATCAGCAGAAAGGTCTAGGGAAACAACAACACGTGCAGCAATAATACCCCCATAAATGGGTCCATTAGCAGCTAAGCGACAAGCAATGAGAGAACCAAGATTGTACCTGGTTTCATTGTTGAGTGCAGCAACTAGGAAGGCCAAATTATAGTTGGAAATATTGCTACTGTTCTCCCTACCAAGAACACTAGTGGCAAGATAATAAGCAAAATACCTGATAGCTGGGAGTTGAATATTTATTATCTTTCCCCGCTGGGATCTGCGGTCATCATCATTAGTTATCCCGCGGTAGAGCTCCAACAAATCAGCGGGTTGAGCTGGAATCTTCTTCACCGTCCCAGCAGTGCCAATACCCAAGATTTCACAAAATTTCTTCAATGTCATGGAGAAAGACTTGTTATAGATTTTGAAAGACACATCTGGTTTGAAAGGGCTGTTAGAAAAAGAGAAACTCTCCACAAAGGTTTTAGTGAGCGTGGAATACTGCACACCCTCATCCTGCATATAACTCGTTAATAAAACCCTCTGAACCAAGGTTAGGAAATCATTGAGAATCCCTGCAGCCCATAAAATGGTAGGACAAGGAAAGGTAGAAGGGTGCGCATCCTCCTCATCTCCCTCTTCGCCAAATCGCTGTGTAATGAGATCCTCATTGTATGAGGGCCTAGCTCGGGAGGATGATATTGAAGTCCTTGTCCTCCTAGGTGCATCACTCTCAAATACTTCACCAGAGGTGTGGTTGTCCATGACCCTTTTTTCTGAAATTTTTAGACCAACATCAAACCAAGTGATTTCCATGTTGATAAATGATGAGGAACTACTATAGGGACTTGCTAGAGGGCTAAACATGCATAAAAATGAAATCTCTAAGCATAGAACAAGCATGCAAGCTCACACAACCTGACACATATAGCAGCAAAATACTCATGATGCAATCTACCAATCACAAATGTAATTGGACAAGCGGAGGAGGCACATACCAAGGAGCAATCCCTCCAAAAATCAGCAGCAAAGATGGGCTGAGCAAGGAGATTGAAAATCAGGAGAAAGAACAGCAGGAACTCGAGCTTGAGAAAATGTTTCGGTGTTTTTCGGGAGAGAGAAAGAAGTGGCTGGGAGGAGATAACTTAGGGCCACAGGTCGGTCCCACCCAGGCTAGGCGCGCCCTGGGGGCTAGCCGCGCAACCAGGGGGTGTGCTGGACTGGTGGGTCCCCCTAGGCCACTCCAGGTGTCCCTCTGCTCCTTTTTCGAGGAAAAAATTAATATGAATTTTCTGGGATGTTTCGGGGAACTTTATTTTTGGCCAATTTCCAAGGTATCAAAATTGATTTTCTCGTAGAAAAGAATTTTTAGAAGAAGAAAAAGCAAACAAAAACCAAAACTACAGAAGTTCTAAGACACTCTAACAAGCAACAACTAGCAAAACCAAAGCTAACAAGAGAAAGAACGAAGACTAAGAAGGAGAAAAGTAAAAGTGATCAAGTATAACCATTGTGAAAGCATTGTTTTGTTCATTAAAATCCTTTTGATCAAGTCTTGTCACCAAAAAAATCTTATATGAAGCAAAACTTTGCATTCCACAAAGTCATTATGTTACCTCAAACTTGATAGCAATATTCCCAATCATAATAGTTTCAAAACTTTCTTGTGGGATGGGACAATATATTTCTCCAACTTTGACGCTCTCAATATTTTCAATGGAATTCAGGCAATAGCTCTTACCAATCTTCTTTGGGAAATAGAAAGTATGCTCTTTGTCATTAATATTAAAAGTTACTTTTCCTTGATTACAATTGATGAGCACCTGCAGTATTAAGAAAAGGTCTCCCAAGAATAATAGACATATTATCATCTTCAGGCATTTCAAGCACAACAAAATCAGTTAAAACCAAGCAATTATGAGCCACTTGAACATGAACATCCTCACATATACCAACAGGAATAGTAGTAGACTTATCAGCCATTTGCAAAGATATATCAGTGGGTATCAACTTTTCTAGCTGAATCTCTTGTAGAGAGAAAAAGGCATAACACAACTCCAGCTCCCAAATCACATAAAGAAGTTCTAAAATAATTATTCTTAATAGAGTAAGGAATAGTTGGTATACCTGGATCACCAAGTTTCTTTGGAACCTTACCATTGAAGGAATAATTAGTAAGCAAAGTAGAAATTTCCTCATTAGGAATCTTCCTTTTATTAGAGACAATATCCTTCATATACTTTGAATAAGGAGGCAACTTAATAGCATTAGTCAAAGGAATTTGCAAAAATAAAGGTTTCATCCACTCACAAAACTTGTTGTAGTGTTCTTCCTCCTTTGACTTGTGTTTCTTATTTGGAAAATGCATAGGTTTCTACACCCAAGGTTCTCTCTCACTACCATGTTTTTTAGCAATAAAATCTTCCTTAGTGTACCTAGTCTTCTTAGTGTGCTTCTCAGGTTCTTACTCAACTTCCTCCTTATCAGGAGCATCATTTTTAGGTAATGGACATCCAGGATGTGCATGAATCAAGGCAGAAAACCTTGTCCATGACTTAGGAAATTTCTCTTCTTCTCCCTGTTTAAAATAAAAAAGTCTCTGCAAAGCAGCATGTCTCGCACTGGGAGGAAAATATTTCTGGTAGAAAGAAGCAATCAAACAATCAGGACTATCAATGGATCCAGGAGGTAATCTATTAAACCAAGCCTTAGCTTCTCATTTTAGTGAAAAAGGGAAGATCTTAGTAAAAAAGTACTTACGCATCTTAAAATCATCAGAGAATAAAGCACTTGTAAGACCCCACCTTTTAAAGGTAAAGGCCCCTGTGATTGTAATGCCAGTCCCTGGATAAAATGCTAGCATCCACAGTTTAAGATGAAGTACACAGATACAAAGGTCATTATTACATCGTCATTCCAAAGATAACATAGTCTTTACATGTCAATAGCCCAAGGCTATAACATAGAGTTCACAACATAATGGAAATAACTATAAGTCTTCATCTTCATGTGCCACAGGCAAACATGTTGAGTGTAGACTCACAACCCTAGTATCCATCAGAGTAACCTGCAACATCATAAGTTACAGCCACAGTGGGTCAATACATTTGGAATTTTATTGTCAAGTGATACCATAGTAGAATAGTAGTATCTAACATCTATATGAATTTGGCTAAGTGTAGCTTAGGCTGGCATTGCTCAAAATAAGGTTTTGACTTATTAGTTGAAAACACTAAGTTTTTGTTTTTCAAAACACCCAAGGAACCACCGATAGACATTGGTGAACCTTTACCCTTTTTCAACCACAAGTTTTTAACTTAGAGAAATTGGGATGAGGAGATCCTTGATTGCTTCAATGTCTTTGATGCTGAAATTGTCCGTTGTCGGGGACACGGCTAAGTGCTTAGGTTTTACCCTCTCGAGAGGTGGTGCACTTTCCCCACAAGACTCAACATGCATCGAGACAATACTTTTCAGAAGCATTCCCTTAGACCACCATGGACACGTTCCATCCTATCAACCCTACCACCAACTGTCCATATGGATAAGTTCTTGCAACCTATTTGGTCAAGGCAGAGCCCATATGCCATGTAGTTGCACTAGAAGCTTCTCAACACTAAACATCTCAAATCCCTTTGTTCCTAGGTGGAAATCCACAAGTGTGATACACAAGGTAAACCATAGACATGGGCCTTGTGTAACCACTCAAAATAAACCAACCATACCATTTCACCCAGGTGATCCATTCACATAGTTGTTTTATTAATCAAAAACACAAGTCATAGACTTAGCAATATTTCATAGCATGAATAATCCACCCTTGTATTCTACTATCTAGGCTAAGCATACTTGTAGCAAGAATCTTAACTTAGGGAAAAATTCTACTAAGACAACATCTACTAGGATTTTCCCAAGGCATAGCATAGCATAGATACTTAGAAAAACTCCATGCAAGTCCTACTCAAAATATCACTAATGCATAGTCAAAATAATGGGACAAAAAGTATGAAGCATCACTTTCCTTGGTAGCTAGGAGAGTAGCAACAGTCCTCATAATCACAATCACCACTATCACCAAAATCTACACATAAAATCATAACACCAAATTCACATTCAAATATTCAAACAAAAATATATATGAATGCATGCAAATGCAATGGAACGATTTTCTACACTAAAAAGGTCAAACCAAACAGTACCAAAAACAAAGAAAACTGTCTAAAGTCTAAACAAACTCAAATTTGCTTTAAAACAATTTTCTAAACATTTTATGTAGTCAAAATAAGCCTATAATTGGTTCTGCAAATAATCCTATTTTTTACAGAAGCAAAAGACAAATTCAAGGCCATATATGTGTAGGGCTTAAATTTCTGAATCCATTGATATATTATTTGCAATTTTGGACAAACAGATCAAAAGATATGAATTTTACAAGTTTGAAAAGCTAATAGATCTAAAAACAGATTTTAATTCAAAAACACAGACATGTTGTAACATCCCTAAAATCATAATTTCAAAGTTGCATATCATTCATGCATGCATATAGATTTGAGATCAAATTTCAAACTCAATTCAGAAAAACAGAAGCACTTGGTGCTATGATTTTATGTGAACAGATTTAAATCAAATGGTCATCCCCATTTGAGAAGTTTGATTGATTTTAAACCTAGCTTGTTTGCCTTTCTTATAGAAAGGATTGAGTGTGGTTTTGGACCAAGATTTACAAATTAGAAATGTTTCAAAAACCATTTCTCAAATTTGACCAAGCCTTGCCAAGCCTCTGATATTTTGATCCCCAAGCTTGACCAAGCCTTTGCAAAGCAACCACATGATATTATGCCTATATTTGAGACTATTGCTCACTACAAAAATCCCAGGAAGATTTGAATTCAAATGAAACTTGAATTCATTTGAAAATCGAATCAGAAACAGAAAAGAAGCAAACAGATAGAAAAGGTCGAGCGCTGCCATTCCAGCCCAGCTTCAGAACAGGCCCAGCAAGCCCACCCGGGCCATTTCTCTTCCACTCGCACGCGCCGACGCACCCAGACAGCCGCTGACGACCAGACCCCACCTCCCCTTCGCGCGCTTCGCTGACGAGCGGGCCCTCTCCACGTTGCCCTCGTCTTCCCCAAACCGCGCCCGCGACCACGTCGCCGCCGCTGTCAAGGCCGGTAATGGCGCGGTGTAATTAGCCTTAAAGCCGCAGGCGTTTCCTGTCGCACCAGGGCCTATAAAATCCCCTCTGCGCCGCGAGCATTTCCCCCAACTCTCCTCGCTCACTCCGCCACCAGGCTGCGCACATTTGCTCTTGAAGCCCCGCGGTACCGATGACTCCAGCGTCCAATTCCCGTGAGCCTCGACCGTCCCCCTCTCTCTCGTTCAAACGAGGATGCTCAGCACGATCTTGCGCACCTGCTGACACACTTCTTTTGCCTGCTCGTGACCCAGGTCATCGTCTCCGTCCACGACCGAAACCACCTGCGCCGCCGCTTGACTCCGGCGACCAATTCAGGTAAAACCCGAGCGCCCCTTGCCCCCTCCTTCACACGAGTTTGTTCTCCAGCGTCTTGCGCAACCCCTGATGCCTCTGGTTTGTGCTAGGGCGACGCCAAACCTCGGCAAGGACCACGACTGCAAGCTACCGACGCCGCCCGTTACTCCGACGAGTTCCTGAGACCGTGCCAGCGCGCCCCTTCGCAAACCAACACCACGTCTAGCTTCAGCACGCCACTGCGGTTCTGGTAAGCCGTTTCCCCCTCTCGCGCACGACCGGAAACGCTAGCGCCGCCGTAGACAGAGCGCTCCGCCGATCGCTGACGCCGCGCGCCGCCAGGACATGGTCGCATGCTCGAGCGCCGTTGGATCTGGATCCAACGCTTACGATAGAATCACTAATCGAACCGTTATGCTAGATCTGGACCGCGCGTTTTAGTTAGATCCTACGGCCCACAAGCGTGATCCGGTGCGAATCGGTATCAGCCAATAGAAATAAGACGCGTGGCTAGGGTTTGAATTAAAACTGAATTTGAAAACAGATTTAGGTCCAAATTTCAAAGGGCTATAACTTTTGATTCCCACGTTAGATTTTTGCAAATTTTATACCGTTGGAATCAGTGAGTCAAGCCCTTTCTGAATCTGCAATGTGTTTAACAAAAAGTTTCTGTTAAAATGACTTTGTATGCAGAAACATTTCTAGGTCCATTTTGAGTATAGTTTTTGTTTAGCAAATTGTTTTAGGGCTAAATAAGTTTAGTTAGCAAACTTTTTGACTTGGTTATGTTTCTGTTTCATGCACTTGCTTGGTAGAAGTTTTCAAAAATCATCACTTAGCATTTTCTTGCATGCATGCATTCATATTTTTGTTTGTATATGAATTGTATGTAATTGTGTGCTACAAATTCTTGTGTAGATTTTGCTAGTGACTGTGATTGTGAAGAGTGCTACTCTCCCCATTACCAAGGCAAGTGATACTTCATGATATTTCCACCCTTTATTTTGAATAAGCATTAGAATTATTTTTGCTAAGTCTTGCATGCTACTTTTGCCAAATGCTATGTTGGGAAATCCTATGTAGTGTAGAATTGTAGAATTGCTAGGGAATTTACCTAAGTTAAGTTACTATGCCATGCTTAGCCTAGCTAGTAGAAAACAAAGGTTGGTAAAGTATGTACATGCTATGGTGAAATAATTCTAAGTCCTTGGGACTCATGCTTTTCTTAATAAAACAACTAAGACAATGAACTTCCTGGGTGGAATGGGACTTGAATGGTGGTTTTTGGGTTGAGTGGTTAAACAAGGCCATGGAATTGGCTTGTGTATCTCACTTGTGGTATGCCACCCAGGCACAAAGGGATTTGGAGGCCAAGTGTTGAGAAAGCTTACAGTGCAACCACTTGGAAATATGGGCTCTGCCTTGATCATATAGGTTGCTAGAACTTAGTCACTTGGACAGTTGGTGGTAGTGGGAATGATAGGTTGGAGCGCGTCCATTTGACTAAGGAAAGGCTTCTGAAAGGTCCTGTCTTGGGAAACCAAGTCTGGTGGGGAAAGTGCACAACCTCTGCAGATGGAAAAATCTAAGTACTTAGCCAAGTCCATGGCAATGGAAAACTTGAGCATCAAGACATGGAAGCTACAAGAATCTCATCACTCCAACTTCTAAGTAAAACTTGTGGGTGAACAAAGGGTGAAGGACCCCAATGTCTATTGGTGGTTCCTTGGGAAGTTTTTGACAAAGAAAAACTTAGTGATTTCAACTAATAGGAAAAACCTATTTTCAAGCAAAGCAAGCCAAGCTACACTTAGCCAAAATGCATATAGTAATATAGTCCACTTAAAATTTACTAAGGTATCACTTGCCAATACTATTCCAAAGTATTGACCCACTGTGGTTGTAACTTGTGATGTTGCAGGTTACTCCGATGATGATTAGGAGTCATGAGTCTACACTCAACATGCTTGCCTGTGGCACATGAAGATGAAGACTTATGTTTATTTACTTATTCCAAAAACTCTTGTATTAGGCCTGTGGCCATGAGTTGTAAAAGACTATGTTTTATCTCTGGAATGGATGTAATAAATGACCTTTGTATCTGTGTACTTCATCTTAAACTGTGGATGCTAGCAATGATCCAGGGACTAGCATTGCAATCACAGGGATCCTTTTTCCTTTACAAAGGAGGGATCTTACACACGTGGTCGTGTCTGATTGGCTCGTACCACTTTGCGCGGATCACACGCGTGGGCCTTTAGATCTAAGTTAGATATTGTGGTCCAGATCTGATGATACCGTTTCGTTTAAGTGATCTATATGCGGCGTTGGATCTAAATCCTACGGCTCTGGATCATGCGACCAAAAGTGAGCGGCGTCGATGGCTACTGCGGCGGCGGCGCTACTGATGACAAGGAGAAGCGACTAGACGTAGTCATGCAGGAGCTACTTGGACGCCTCTGCGGACGTCACTCCACCGAGCTCAGGGGCCTCTACTTTCACCCGTTTGGGAGACATGACGAGCAGGGAGAGGCTGTAATGTATGATGACGCTACTAGAGAGACTATCGAGCCAGTGTGTCTATATCTCCAGGATTTAGAGAGCCTCGTTAGACAAATCGACACAGATAGGACCAACGTCATGCTTAGCAATGACGAGCTTCAGGTTTAGTTGAGGGAGAAGGACAAGGCCTTCACGGAGCAGGACAAGATCATCAAGGAGATGGAGGCGAGATTCGAGAGCCAAGACAAGAAGTGCAAGAATCAAGAGAAGAGAGTGCAGGATAGGAACAAGAAGATCAAGGACATGAGGGCCGATATAGAGCTCAAGGACCTTGAGCTAGAGACTCAGCAGGGAGTGATAGAGAGGCTGCGCTCGCAGAAGAGAGCCCTTCGTGCGAAGATCGATGCCTTGACCACCAATGTGGAGGAGTACAAGACAGCCATGGAGACATCTGGACTTACTCTAGTGGACGAGGAGGTCGACATGGACTAGTGTTGACTACTCAGCTATCTATTTATCTCTCATCCTTTTATTTATCGAGTCGCAATGATCATCCAACATGTGGATGGCTTTGCTAGTGTGCTTGAATTATTAGTGATTGTTGCTATGTGATGTATTGTGCATGATAGAATCTATGGGTTATATCTCATTACTTATCCTTATTGAAACCACAGATGCCTCCCTGTCGTGCCAATCCCGACCAAAACAACAATAACAACAATGGCAATGAGATGCAGCAGCTGATGACAGCTCAAACTCAGTTGATGCAGATGATGACCCAGTTCATGGCGAATCAGAATCAAAACAACAACAACAACAACAACAACAACAACAACAACAACAACATGTCACATCCCAAGATTTTCCAAATCTTGTTATGTGAAAAATAAATGAATAAAATAAAATTTTGTTCATTTTCAGGGCCAGAAGAAACTTTTTGAATCCAATTGGAAATCCTCAAACCTATTTTGAACAAAGAAAACCTAAAGGGATTAAAAAGATAAATATTTAGTAAAGGAAAAATAAAAATATTTTACTACTACTTTGAAATCTTTTTATAAAGGCTTTGGTTTTCAAAGGGAAAAGAAATATTTAAATAAAGATTATTTTATAGAGCCAAATTAAACCTTGGCCAACTTTTGAAATAAAAATGTTTTGTTTTGATTAAAAATAGTAAAGGTTATTTAAATAAAATAATAAGGAATTAATATCCAAATTTTATTCAAATAAAAGGTTTTACCATTTTAATTAAAACATCAAAACTTATTAAATTATTTTAAATAAGTTTTCCAAGTATTTTATATTTTCAAATAAAAAAACCTACTGAAGTGTTTTGGTTTTATTTTAGATGTCAAAATAAATATTTAAATAAAACAAATCCTATTTGATTTAATAACTAAGGCCCATTTATTTAATTGTTAATGGACCCTATAACAAAAATGTTATTTTGTTTTAAACAAGTTTCCAAGTATTCTTTATTTCCAAATAAAACCTACTGATTTGGTTTTGAAAATATTTGGATTTTAAATGGAGATTTTATTAATTAAATCAAACCCTATTTTATTAAATAACTAAAGATCCATTTTATTTAATTAAAGAATGGATCCTAAAAAGAATAAAAATTATTATTTTATTTTGGAATTTGGTTTATGTTGATAAACAGAACGAAAAACACAATACAAAGTTTAGTGATTGTTTGAATTGTTTGAATGATTGAATAGTTGATTGAAATTCAAAACAGAAATTGTTTTGGAAAAAGAAAAAGGATTCAGACAGAAAAAAATAGAGCAGCCCAATCATCTAGCCCAACTCAGCCCAACAGCCCAGCTCCTTTTCCCGCCCCGAACCATTTTTTCTTCACCGCAGAGGCAACCCGCTAAGTCACTGACTGGTGGACCTTATTCCCTCTCTCTCTATCTCACTGACATAGAGGACCCACAGCCACGTTGGCATCGTCTTCAAACCGCGCGACCAATTCTTTCCCCTCACTCCGGCCGTTTCCAGCGTCATTACTCGTGATTCAATTCGCCTAAATGATGCACTAATTCTGCCCAGTGATGATGCTCGTAAACTCGCCTCCCTCCTCTCTCCCTTTCCTTCCAGTCATCACACCACCGGAGCCCCAGGGTGTCCATAATTTTTGCTCAAAGCCTCACGGCCACTGACGAGTTCCCCGTCAAATTCCGGCGAGCCCTGACCCTCTCCTACCTCCTAGCTCACACTAGCTTGATCCCCATCATCTCACGCACCTACCCATGGCCTCCGTTCGCCCACGCATGCCCCACAGCCTCGCCTCCATCTTCGTCTGAGCGCCACCGACGGCTAGGTCAACTCCGTCGAGCTCCTCCGGTAAGTCCAGACCACCCCGACCCCTCTCGTTCACGCACACGTCATCTCCGTGGTCTCATGCATCTGATCATGCCCTTTGTTTGCCTCCTGGTGATCGACGGCCTCGTCTTCGACCTCGACCAGAGCCAACCGTCGCCAGACCGAACTCCGGCGAGGAATTCCTCTTGCCCTCGTGCGCCCCTTGCCCCGACGACCACACGACGAGCTTCCCCAGCCTCCTGCGATCTCGGTGAGCACCTTTCCATCCTCCCTCGCTTCCTGTTTTGCCGGCACCGCCACCGCCTGGCCGTGCGCCGCCGCTAGCCACCGTCGGCGCCGCTCGCATATGGTCAAACAAGCTAGCGCCGTAGGATCGAGATCTGACGCTCACGATAGAATCGTTTAACCGCGAAGGGGTACGCTCTCTGGACCACACGATCTGATTAGATCTAACGCACCGTAGAGCCCGATCCAGCCGAACCGGTACCGTCCAATCCAATCGTCACGCGTGGCCAGGTTTCTGATTTAAAAACAGATAGAAACCAGATTTGAATTGCAATTTGAAAACCCTATAACTTCTGATCCACACGTCCAAATTTTGCAAATTTGATATCAATGGATTCAGTGGAACAAGACCTAGCCAACCATGCCCTTTGTTTAGCAAAAAGCTTCTGGAAAAATGGTTGTTTTTGCAGAAACAATTGTATGCTTGTTAAGGATGTGAAAATTGTTTAAAAATGAATTTGGGGATGAAATCTTGGGAAAATGGTGTATTTTTAACGTACTAACATTGGGAACCACTTTGTGGATTCAAAAATGAATTTGGTGAAACAAAATAATGATTCTTTGATTTAAAACCATTTCTAGTCAAATAGAAATGTGGTTTATTTATTAAAAATGGTTTTGGAAGAAAACCTTTGGAAAATGTTTTGTTTTAAACTCTCTGACCCTAAACAACAAGTTTTATGGTTTGAAAACATATTTGGTGAACCTTGGAGATTAATGCCTTGGTAAAAATATTTCTACACCACATAAAATGATACTTTGTTTTGAAAATGGTTTTTGTAGTGAAACCTTTTGCAAATGACTTTGCCACTTTATAAAATGACCATTAGGTGTTTTCAAATGTTCATGACCCATTAGGAACCACTTTTCAAAACAAAACAAAAGCTTGGCATGCTTGCATGCATTACTTTGACTTTGTCATTTTATGTGTTGATTTGCTTGATTGGTAGATTGAGTATGTGCCTTGCTTGGTTGATTTGTAGTGACTTGAAGAGTGTAATTGTTGCAAGGACAAGGAGTGAACCCATAATCTACCAAAAAGGCAAGTGATGCTTCATACTTTCTATCCCATTACTTTCACTATGCATTAGTGATTTTGCTAAGTAAAACTTGCATGGATTTTGCTAAGTATAAACCTTGCTATAGGAAAACCTAGTAGATGAATCCTTAGTAGGATTTTCCTAAGTTAAGATTCCTACTACTATAAAGCTTAGCCTAGATAATAGAATACATGGGTGGAATATATATTCACACTATGGAAAAATATACTAAGTCTGAGGACTTGTGTTTTTGTTTAATAAAACAACTAAGTTAATGAATCACCTGGGTGGAATGGTAATTGCTTGGTGGTTTTTGGTTGAGTGGTTACACAAGGCCAGGGGACTGGTGAACCTTGTGTATCTCACTTGTGGATGGCCACCCAGGAACAAAGAGATTTGAGATGTCAAATGTTGAGAAGCTTCAAGTGCAACCACTTGGCAATATGGGCTCTGCCATGATCATATAGGTTGCAAGAACTTAGCCATATGGACAGAGGGTGGTAGTGTTTGATAGGTTGGAACGCGTCCATTTTGGTCTAAGGGAAGGCTTCTGAAAGATCTTGTCTTGGGAAACCAAGTCTTGTGGGGAAAGTGCACCACCTCTGCAGAGTGTAAAATCTAAGTACTTAGCCATGTCCCTGGTAAAGGACAATTTGAGCATCAAGACATGGAAGCAATCAAGAATCTCATCATTCAAATTTCTAAGTTAAAACTTGTGGTTTGAACAAGGGTTGTTTGAAATCTTCAATCTTTGATTGAGAGATGCCTTGGTTAAAGGATACTCAATCTTTGATTGAGAAAAAAACGATTTTATCAAAGCAAAAACTTAGTATTTTCAAATGTTAAGGAAAAATCTATTTTGAGCAATGCAAGCCTCAACTACACTTAGCCAAATGCATATGGATGATAGACTCCACTATACTACCATAGTATCACTTGCCAATACAATTCAAATGTATTGACCCTTGTGGCTGTAACTTGTAATGTTGCAGGTTTGATTGACTTTAGTGAAGATTGATTGATTAGGATTACAAAGTCTACAACCAACATCTGCCTGTGGCACTTTGAAGATGAAGGACCCCATGACTATAGTTATTCTGCTGCAATGTAATGTAATAGCCAAATGAGCTATGTATGATGTAATAAAATTATGTTATTCCTGGTTATAAAGTTATATTATGACCTTTGTTTCTTGATATTACATCTATACTGTGGATGCTAGCTATTGATCCAGGGACTAGCATTGTAAACACAGGGGGCTCTATCTTATTAAAGATTGGAACCTCTACACAACAACAACAACAACAACAACAACAACAACAACAACAACAACAACAACAACAACAACAACAACAACACAACAATACAACAACAACAACAAACAAACAACAACAACAACAACAACAACAACAACAACAACAACAACAACAACAACAACAACAACAACAACAACAACAGCAGCAGCAGCAGCAGCAGCAGCAGCAGCAACAACAACAACAACAACAACAACAACAACAACAACAACAACAACAACAACAACAACAACAACAACAACAACACAACAATACAACAACAACAACAACAACAACAACAACAACAATCAAAACAACCCACCAGCCTTTGATATGCTTACAAGGTTTTTCAGGTTGAAGCCTGCCAAGTTCTCGGGAACTACTGATCCTATGGTATCCAATGACTAGTTATGTTCTGTGAACAAGGACTTGGTCACCGTGGGATGCACTGATGAAGAAAAGGTCAGGTTTTTAGCACATCTGTTTGAAGGACTAGCAACCACGTGGTGGGATAACTTCCAAATCACCACTCCTATTGAGGATGTGACTTGGGCAATATTTGAAGATGGTTTCCGCACTTCCCATATCTCATCAGGAGTGATGAGTTTGAATAAGAAAGAGTTCCGCAATCTTAAGCAGCGCCACCGCAGTGTGGCAGAATTTATTGAGGAGTTCAACAATCTGGCATGCTATGCACTGGATGATGTTGACACTGATGCTAACAGGAAAGAAAAATTCCTCGAAGGATTGAATGATGAGATGTGCATGCAACTATCTGTTGTATATGTCCCAACTTATCAATCACTGTGTGACAAAGCCACTATCTTGGAGAGAAAGATGAAACATGTGAAGAATAGGAAGAGGAAGCATCACTTTGACAAGCACAGCTCGGGATCGTCTCACAAGTGTTCCCATGGTGATGATAGTGGAGGTTCTGGATCCGACAAGTATGTGAAGTATAACAGCCACCCCAACAGTAACCGTCACCATGACAACAAGCACTACCATAGTCATGACAATGATAGATATAAGAACCACAAGAGTGGACACAAGAGCCATCACAGTGGGAATGGCAATGGAAGTCAGCCTGCTAAAAGAGATATTAGTCAGGTTAAGTGCTTCAAGTGCAAGAAAACTAGGCACTATGCAAATGAATGCCTAGAAAATAAGGATGATGGATCCAACAAGCCAAACCCTTTTCAGAAAGGTCAAGTGAACCACATTAATGTGGAGGAAATCTATGAGGAATCTAATGATGTGGCTGGTAAGTTCAAGCTTAACTCTTTTCCAGTACTTGTTATTTTTTATACCGGCGCATCGCATTCATTCATATCAGGAGCATTTGTTGATAAAAATGGACTTCCAACTGAAACTATTGGGTGTCATATTAAAGTAATCTCTCCAGAAGGAGAGATGATAGTAAATTTTGGATGTCATGATCTAGTGATAGAATTTGGGAAGTACAAGTTTCCAGTTAGTCTGATAATCCTAGATTCCCAAGGATTGGATGTAATTTTGGCATGGATTGGATGACTCGGTATGAAGGAGTAATAGATTAAGCCAATCATACTGTTACACTCACAACCCTGGATAAGAAATGGATTAGGTTAAAGTCTCACTTTGAATCTAAAGGAAGTAAGATAAATTCTCTTAAGGGGGTTAGCATAGACAGTGTACCAGTGGTGAAGGAGTATCCGGATGTGTTCCTAGAAGAATTGCCTGGAATTCCACCAGATAGAGATGTGGAGTTTCTGATTGACTTGCTGCCAGGATCTGGACCAATAGCAAAGAGACCCTACAAGATGTCGGTTGATGAGTTGAAAGAACTCAAGAAACAACTTGGAGAACAGTTATAGAAAGGATTTATCCAACTAAGTTCTTCGTCTTGGGGTGCACCAGTTCTGTTTGTTGAGAAGAAGGATAGAAGTCAAAGGTTAAGCGTGCTTGGCCTAGAGCAATTCTAGGATGGGTGACCGACCGGAAAGTGGGTACCGTGTGCACACGAGTGAGGACATAGTGCGCAGAAAAAACTAGTGTTAGTCTATGGGGTTAGTCTAGAGATCCTATTGAGCTGCTAGAAGTGACAGCCACTGGTCCGGAGAGGCCTGGGTGTTACAGCACTCATAGTGGAAAGCTCAATCATATGAGCTATAGCACTCTCATTTTCAGTCCCACAAAAAGATTCTTTCTCAACAATGTCTAAATAGGATAAATCAAGAGAGAAATCATAATCTTTATCTTTAATATCTATGGGAGAGGTGGCAAACTTAGGACCAGAAGACAATTTAGGAATAATGGTACGTCTCTCAAGGAAACTCTTAATAGCACTAGCATCATGTGTGTTTCGGCACTCCTCAATAAATTCATCGGTAAACTCAATGTAACCATTATTAATATCATATATCTCTCTAGACTCAGGTGAGCTAACAGGTGTAACAGTGTCTTCACTAGGAGTTTTAGTATTTCCTAGACTAGCCATAGTAGCATCTAGGAAAGGACCTAATGAACCACTCGCATCAAGCATAGTAGAAGCAACATCATGAGTATCAGAAGAAGTTTTAGATTCAGCAGTAGTAGCAGTGTGTGTAGCATGTGTATGTGGTGGTGGTGTAACAAGCTTACTTATAACAGACCGTGAATCAAGAGAAACAGAGGTGTTTAGGACCGTACCTCTTCTTGTAGTGGATGTTAAAATAGGAAACTTTCCATCACGAGACTTCCACATGATGAAAGGAATGGTAGTGAACAATAGTAGATCCAAGTGAACTTACAAATAAAGCTATGCTCCCCGGCAACAGCGCCAGAAAATAGTCTTGATGACCCACAAGTATAGGGGATCGCAACAGTCTTCGAGGGTAGTATTACCCAATTTATTGATTCGACACAAGGGTAGCCAAAGAATACTTGCAAGCCTTAAAAACTGAGTTGTCAATTCAGATGCACCTGGAAATAGTTCTTGCTCACAGAAGTTTATCAGTAGCAACAGTTTGGTAGTAGCAATAGCAACAGCAAAACAAGAGCAATAGTAATAGTAGTAGCAAACGGTAGGATATGAGCGCGGTAGGCATAGGGATGGATGGACGGGAATTGCACGGACGAGTCTATACATGTAACTTCAAGATCTAGGGAAATTGTAGATAATAAGAATAAGCATCCAAGCACTAAACAATCATAGGCATGTGCTCCATATATAGTCATGCATGCTCGCAATGAGATCTTGCACAACATCTTTTGTCCTGCCAGCCCATTGCAGTGGGGCCTCAAGGGAACTACTGGCAATTAAGGTGCTCCTTTTAATAGAGCACCGGAGCGAAGCATTAACACTCCGTGAACACATGTGATCCTCACATCACATCCATCCCCTCAGGTTATCCCAATTTTTGTCACTTCGGGGCCTTTGGATCCGGACAATGATATGTGTACACAACTTGCAGATAAGATCATAAACAATACTATCATAATGATTCAATAATAAGTTTAGATCTGGTATTATGGCACTCGGGCCCTAGTGACAAGCATTAAGCACAAAAAGTTGCAACAAAGTCAAATAGGACTAATAGAGATACTAGGCACCATACCATACCAATCTTATTCGATTACATGATAGAACTCATCCAATCCCTACCATCCCCATAGACTACAGCAGGGGATTACTCACTCATGGATGGGGGAAACATGGACGGTAGGGTGGCGATGCCTGTAACATCCCAAAAATATTAAACTTGAATCATGGATGGGGGAAACATGGATGGGGGAAACGTCGGTGATGATGGTGGCGATGATCCTCTCCAAATTCTCCGTCCCGGTAGGGTGCCTGTAACATCCCAAAAATATTAAAATTGAATCATCAAACTCTAATCATCAAAATTAGGGTTAACAAAAACTTTTCCAATTAAAAATATGAAAGCATGCATATGTGTGTGTATTAAAATTTGGATTCTTTTGAATTGCCTTGGTTCTGTGTTTCTTTGCTTGTAAAATGATTCTTAGGTGAAATAAACATCATCTAAACAATCCCCACACTTTTCCCAAAGACAAACAAATCAAAACAAACAAATTAAGTGAATGGTCACTTTGGCCAAATTAATTCCCATGCCTACTTTGGCTATATCTAACTTTCAGAACTTAACAGAAACATGTATAGATCTTTGCACCCCTTGATAGTACTCATAATAAGGTACCAAGGCCCACTTTGTGATCATGCAAAAACATTTAAAAGCTTAGTTTAAATGACAGTTTAAAATTGAATCTATTTCATATGGGAAGATCCCACTATTTCAAAAACTACTCAAACAAGCTCAATTTTCAAAACCCAAGCATCCACAGAATCCTCAACACATGCCTAGAACACCCACCAAAAATCTTTTCAAAATTCAAAACTCAAGTTCTTGCGGCCATTTCATCAAACACTTGGAGACAACAAATCAAACTGGCCAAACTTCACTGTTTTGAGCAGTAATTTGGCTAAGCATTGTTCACCATTGATCACACTTGTCTCCCCCAGTGCCAACCAGTGCCTTGACCACCCCTAGCCCCTACCCTTTGCACCATGCCATGCCAACCCGAAGGAACCCTTGCCAGCCGACCATGGCTAGCTAGCCAGAGCAAACACCAAGCCTAAACACCATGTCTAGGACACACGCCACCGTCCATTGCCACCCCCTGTCCAGCGCTCGAACCCTTCCAGCCACTGGACCACACGCCCAAGCCATGCCAAGCTTCTATGAGAGCATGCCGATAGCGCGCCATAGCGCCACCCTCGACACGCGCCCACAGACCGCGCGCCGCCCTCACCGCGTGCACGCGTGATCACCACCGCCCCACACCCTTGTTCGCCACCCCATGCCTCACAACCACCGCTCGTCGTCGAAGATGCCGCCTCTTCCGCGCAGAGCACCGCACGTTCCCGACCATTTGCCACCGCCCCTACACGCGCATTTAAAACTTAGAGCATCGCCAGGAGACCGCCCATCGATCGCCAACCTCGGCCATGCCTCTAGCCGCCCGTAGACGTGTCGCCACCGTCGCCTGCCCATCCCTCTCGGTCTCGCCGTCGAGCCTATAAAAGGAGACGACCCCCACACGATTTCTTCACACCATCTCACTCCCCTCACCTCACTGATCATTCCACCCCTTAGCCAGAGCAAGGCGAGCAACACATCGCCAGAATTTGGCCGGAGCTCGCCGCTGTAGAGGAGAAGAGGAGCCGTTGATTTCGTCCACCCACTGAGCTGCCGCGACCACCCCTGAGTTCGCCATCGCCGACTTTGTCGTTTGCCCGCCTCCCCGTCGTCACTGGAGCCCCGGTATGCCACCTATGCACCCCCACTGAGCCGCTAGGGTTCGAGCTTGCCGGTGACCTGTTCATCGTCGACGACGACCCTCAGCCGTCGATCTTCATTCTAATCCAACGCACCACATCGCCCCGTACCGCTTCGCATTTAAAGAGCCACTGACCAGTAGAACCCCCCCTGTCAGTTGCGCCCCGTGTTGCGGAGTGACACTAGGCCGGACCAATAACCCTTCCCGAGCAGCCCACTCATTTGAATTTAGCTTTTTCTATTTATGTTCAAACTCAGTTCTGTACCTAGTTTCAAAAATCAACCCAGCTCAATTCAGTAAACCAAATTGCATGAAACCAATTTAAACCATGTTAGCTTTTGAGTTGATTCCAACTCTCAAAATCACATTTGACCATACCTTTTAGAATATATAAAAATATATGGGTTTACTTACAAAAATAATGTTCATGTAATAAAAGAATGCCACATAGGCATTTCTAGTCACTTTATTTATTTAAAATAAAAGGTTAAACCTTATTAAATTGTGACACCACTTTAAATCACATTCTCATGTACTGAAATATGTGGTGATGACATGTGTCAACATGATCCCATGTTTGGTTTGGAAAATATTAAATCTTAAGTACTTTTTCAATGAGTAGAAATTACTTTTCTCAAATTAAAATAAATAAGACAAATGCTTTAGTCTTGTAATATTAGTGATGATGCTAGATCATCTATAGTAACCTTTTGTGTGATGATTGGAAGTAGTTAAGTATTGTTTGGTTATTGTGTACCTCGTATTTATTCATAGACGCTAGTACCGACCAAGGATACGAGGAGGAAGGAGGATACTACGAAGAAGAAGCCGAGGAGAACTTCAACCACTGCTCTGCACAAGGAAAGCCTTACTAATCAAGTTTACCTATGCAAGCAAATACTTGCTTGTTACCATGCCAACTATATGCCATAAGCATATGTGATTATACTCACTTGATAACCCAATCCTAGTTTTACTTGCAAGCTTTCTACTTTATTTCTTGATCAAAGATATTTCTTAGAGTTTATGTAAGTGACTTGTAGATTCTACGAAGATAATTGAAGGTTGCATAAAGAGCATTAAATTTAGCCTAAGCTAGATAATCTTGATGTCATCCTAAGGCATGAGATTGAACTTAGTTAAAACTCCACTTGTTTACCACCCCTCATTAGTACTCACCCCCACTTGTAGATGCTAGTGCTAAGCATAAAACTTGATCAACTTTAGAGGGGAATACTTGGTGGAAAATGGTTATGAAAACCTTAGAATGATGAGTCATTCTACTGAGATGTTTTGACATGTGTTTCTGAACCCCAGATGATTGTGGTGATGAAAATGTTGAGGCATGAGCCTTAGCCCTTTATAAAACTGATGGTTGTCTGGATGCGATACCATTCCAATTTTACCGTACAACCACAATACCCGAAAACTGGGTAGGGCTTGACTGGAAACTTATATACTTTAGTATGGGTTCCCTCACAGCCAAGGCCTGAGCTGAGGCTACCTTGTGAAGATTGTCCACCTGTGCAGTACCCAATATGACAGTTGGTCATGGTTGGGAGGCCAAACTCATAGGAGAGGTGCCTATACTAGGGCGTGTAATTGAAAGGTTAGGATTGATTATCCGCGTATTGAGTATGGTGAATTCAGGATTTGTTCCTGACGGATGTATCGAATGTTGTGGTGAAAGTGTACAATCTCTGCAGAGTGTCAAACTATTCGAATAGTCGCGTTCGCGGTTATGGACAGTTGGAGTGGCCATACTGTTCCCCCGTCAGATGTTATGACTTGTGAAATGAGTTGAGAATTTGAATTGACCACAACAGAGTTGTGATATGAAATACAAGTTCCCTTTTTGGTGTTATAAAAGGTCAACTAGCTTTCCTTGCTTCTGAACTTAGTAGAGGTAAATCCGGCCTTTTGCAAAACAACCCTAGAGCTTAGTGTCCTACTACAAAAACCCCTTTAACTTGTTAGTATTAGTTTGTGAGTACTTAAAGAGTACTCATGGCTTTGTCCCTGGCTATTCCCGTGGCCAGACTATGAAGAAGAGTACTAGGATGATGGACCCCAGGAAGGTTACGACAACTAGGATCATCTCCCATCGTCAGCATTGCCTGTGACCCCGAAGATGGAGCTTCGCCTACGCTACCTTTATTATTAAGTATTTCCGCTGCTTGAGTTGTACTAAGAAATGGATCATGAGATCCTTATTTGTGTAAGACCTTATGTATGGTTTGTAATGGATGATGTATTGTGGTATCCAATTCTGTTATGTCTTGCAAAAATAGTAATCCTGGGATTGCGATGTATGGCATAACAGGCATCTGGGATTAAAAATCCGGGTGTTGACAAGTTGGTATCAGAGCCATCCTGACCATAGGAGACCCTAGTTAGACTGGACGTTTGAATCAAAAACTTAGTTTCAAAACCAAAGGAAGCAAATATTTACAAAAATTTATTCCCATTCTTATGACCTTGATTCTTTCATAAAAATTCATGTGCCTCAAAAACTCTTGCAAAATACATAAATTTGACACACTTGATCACTATACTAACTTACGCATCCTATATTCTTAATAGATAGACGTGAAGTACAACAAGTTTTATCAGTTGGGGAATGGATGAGACCTTATCTTTGAGCGTGTCACATCCCAAGATTTTCGAAATCTTGTAATGTGAAAAAAATAAAATAAACAAGATAAATTTTTGTTGAAAAATCAGGGTGAAAAGAAACTTTTGTTTCTAAATGGAAACTTAAAATCCCATCTTGAACAAACTTTGGCTAAAGTTTGAATTCAACAAAATCCAAATCTAGCGAAATGCATTCCTCAATGAATGTATCTGGAAATTTAAACACTTGGAAAATAAATCCAAATCCTAAAACCCTAATGGAATAAAAATCATTTCCAAGTTATCTCCAAGCCTATGGGTTTGATCCATATAAAAATTTGTCAACAAACATTCACAAATGATCAAGAAAGACAAATAGAAATAATATAAGGCCATATAAATTGGTTTCACTCAATCTGGAACCATAAATAAAATCTTATGAATTTAATAAGATTAGAAATTGAATTCCCAAAGCTAATAAAGAACCTATCTAGACACTCATACCAATTGGTGAGAAAATAATCCTAAAGGTATTTAAAAGGATAAACAAATATTAAATAAGATTTTATAAATTGGAATCACCAAGTTTGGATTTCTAAATAAAAAGATATGGATTTTATAAGTTAAAGAAAGAAATATTAAATAAAGAATATTTAAAGACCAAATCAAATCTTGGCCAAATCCATAAGCAAGTGGAATGAATTGTAATCCCAAATCCAAATAAAATAAAATGATAAAGAATTTCCAAAAATAAAATAAAATGGCATAAACCAAATCCTATTGGAATAAAGACAAATCCAAAATATAAATGATTAATAAATCTTATTAAAAACTTTTCCAAATAATTCAAGATGAATTATTTGACACTTTTTTTAAGTAAACAAAACCTACTGAAAGGATTTAGAAAGTTAAAGATTTTAAAATATTATTAAATCCTATCAAATTAAAAACTAGAGCCTACTTTGAATAAATAAAGGACCCCAAAAAGAATAAGGTTTTATTTCAAAAATTGATTTCAGAATGTGCTACTAACCAGTATCTAAACCTACACAAAATTTGGCAAAGGTTTGAGATCAAATTGAGGTTTGAATTAGTTAAACAAAACCAAAACAGAATATTAAGAAATGAAAAAGGAAAAAGATTCAGAACAGAAAAAAAATATAGCAAGGTTGACCCAACCCAACTAGCCCAATAAGGCCCAGTTAGCCCAGTCCCTCTCTCCCCGCGAGAAAACGTTTCGCACCAGTGAAATCACCCGCACCCTCACTGACAGATGGACCCCACTCTCCCTCTCCTTTTCTCACTGACGCCAGACCCCACCACCAGCCCTCTTCTTCCTCACCCGTGCGCAAACCTCGCCGGCCGGTTTCTGCCGTTAAACGCTCGCGTGAATACGCGTTATTGCCCGCGTTACTCCACCCCGCGACCACGCTGTCTTAAACGCCCTCGCCTCCTCTCTGATTCCCCTCAGTCCCCGCTTCCCCGGAGCCACCAGGCTGCGACAATTTTGCCTCGCATTGCCACTGTCTCCGGCAAGTTCCGCAAGCGATTCTGGCCAGTAGACACCGCCCCTTGCCTCCTCGACCAAGCTCACACACTCCCCAGACCTAGGCGCACCTCCCCGTAGCATTAGCTCGCTCGCGTGCGCCCCTGAGCCTCGACAACGACGACTCCAAGCGCTACCACCCTCTGCCATCACTCCGGCGAAGTCTCCCTGGTAAGCCAGACCGCCCCATTCCCTCTATCTGGTACTCCCGTATTCGTCCTTCTCTCGCGAACCTAACAGCGTTGCTTGTTTGGGCTAGAGTGAACCGTAGACTCGTCCCCGTTGACGAACAGACAAACCCGAGGCGCAGCTCCACTCCGGCGAGGAATCCACGACACCACAGTGCGCCCCTCGATGAACTACCACTACCTTGAGCTTCCCCACGCCACGACGAACTCCGTGAGCATCTCCCCAGCCTCTCTCGCTTGCTGCTTTGCCAGCACCGCCATCGTCTGACCGCGCCGCCGCCAGCCACCGACGCTCGCGCCGCCAGTTCCTGGCAAGCACCTCGTAGCCATCCGATCTTGATCTGACGATTAGGATAGAACGAGAGCGAAGGGGTAAGTAGCACCTCTGTGCCACACGATCCAACTTAAATCTAACGGCCTACAGCGCGTCATCCAGACGAAACGGTATCAGCGAGTAAGAACACGACACGTGGCTCAGACTTCGTTTTAAAAACAGAAACTTTTCTATTAGATGTTCCATTTTGTAAAATCTATAACTTTCAAACCACACATCCAAATTTTGCAAACTTTATATCAATGGATTCAGAAAAACAAGCCCTAGCCAACCATGCACTTTGTTTAGTAAAAAGCTTCTGATAAATTGGTTGAATTTGCAGAAACTTGTGTAGGCTTGTTATGAATATAAAAATTGTTCTAGTTATGTTTTTGAGATGAAATCTTTGCAAAATGGTTTGTTGTGAACTTACTGACCCTAGGAACCAAATTATGGATTTAAAAATGTATTTTGTGAAGTTTGAGAATAAATACTTGAGTTAGCTCATTTCTAGTCAAATAAAAACATTGATTTTGATATGGAAATGATTTTTTAGAAAAACCTTTGGAAAATGTGTTGATTCAAACCTACTGACCCTAAACACCAAGTTTTGCGAATTAACAACTTATTTGGTGAACAATATAAAATTGTTGCTTTGCTAAAAACATTTTCCACCACATGAAATAATGATTTGATGTAAAAATGGTTTATAGATAAAACCCTTTTGCAAATGGTTTTTCCACTTTAGAAAATGACCACTTTGAACCTTACAATGTATAGAGTCTAGTAGAAACCACCTTTGCAAATAAAATTATCTTTTGCATGCTTGCATGCATGACCTTGTTTCTATTATTTTGTGTGTGTTAAATTGTTTGAATATTGGTTGGAATGCTAGTTGAATCTATGTTTGCTTGATTGATATGTAGTGAAGTTAGAAGAGTGTGATATTATCAAGATCAAGAAGTGAACCAACATCCTCTACCAAAAAGGCAAGTGTCACTATCATCCAAGTCCTACTATTTTTCATTACACTTAGTGGATTTTTGAAACATACATGATAAGGACTACTATATTTTGCTATGCTAAATCCTATTAGGATACCCTTATATTCCTTAGTGAAAACAATGTAGTTGTAATATGCTTAGCCCTGCTATATATATTGAGAAGGGATACATGTTGAGATTATAAGAAGTATTGAAAAGACTTGTGTTTTATATAATAAAACAAGTACTCAATGAACCACCTGGGTGGACAAGGATACTCAAGTTTTGGATAAGGTGGCAACAAGAGGAACCATGTTTATATGGCAATCTCTTTTTGTTGTGCACCAGAAGAAAACCACCCAGGGACTTAGAGATTTAACATGTTTCTCGTACAGTGGCTTCTGTGTACAGCCACATGCTAAATGGGCACTGGCTTAGTCAACTACATAGTGGAAGACCCATGCATTGGCCTCTTCAGGTTAACTAAAATGAGGGAACTCGAAACCCTACATTGGTGCCTGGTAGACAAGCTAGCATTCTGTATTGGGAGGACCCTATGGAAAGACTTCGTCACATTCTCAATCTGCCAGTACTCCATCTTGGTGAGTACTTATCCAGCGGCCACTGGTGGCAACAAGATGATATTGTGTCATGTGGGTAAAGTGTACAACTTCTGCAGAAGATAAAAATCTAAGTACTTAGCCGTGTCCCCGGTTATGGACAATACTGAGCAACTAAGGCCTAAAGCTATGGGAGATCTCGACATTCCAATTTCTAAGAGTAAAACTTGAAAAGTGACAACAAGAAATTTGAAGCACTTGGAGTTTTCCAAGGAGTTCAGAAAGATTTTCAAAAGATCAAAACTATTTTGAAAAGATAGGACAAAACTATATTGCTTTCTGCAAATGAGCCTAAACCCTACTTAGCCAAATATGCATGTAATGTTAGGATCCACTTATTTCTACATAGTAGTGAAACTTGCCAATACAATTCAAATGTATTGACCCTTGTGGCTGTAACTTGTAATGTTGCAGGTTGGTTTGGTGTTAGTGAAGTTTATTGATTAGGATTACAAGTCTACAACCAACATGTTTGCCTGTGGCACTTTGAAGATGAAGGACCCCATGCTATAGCTATATTCTGCTGCATTGTAATGAGATAGCCAAATGAGCTATGTAAGATGTAATGAATTATTTTATTCCTGGTTATAAAGTTATATTATGACCTTTGTTTCTTGATATTACATCTTAATTGTGGATGCTAGCTATTGATCCAGGGACTAGCATTGTAAACACAGGGATCTCTACCTTATTAAAGGTTGGGACCTCTACAGAGCGGGATTTGGACCAGCTTTCAGAACTTTTGGAGCGTCCGCACCCTGAGTTCTTCGGAGCTCAGCTCAATGATCAAGGAGGAGAAGATCGGCAGTGGCTAATTGTTGCAAGTCTCCTAGGAAAGATTGAACCTCCCACTGCCGAGGGAATTCAATTCACCTTCAGAGAGAACAACTGGCTCGATGGACTTGCCAGGGCCATGCAGGAAGCTCTTGCCCGTCTGTGTGGGAAGAGTATCAACCAGATCAAGGGTACCCGCTTTGAGTTTTGTCCAAGGCGGGATGCTATGGGACAGCCACTGGAAGCCCCATACCACCACGAGCTGAAGACCCAGTTGGACCACCTTAGCTTCATGATGTACGATCGTTAGCCGGAATTGGACAATTGCCGTGACTACTCCAACCACAAGTCCGCCATCATCAAGACGAAGGATCAGACCATCGCCATGCTAGCAAAGGATCGCAAGTCTCGTCGCTGTCAGCTCGACAAGAAGGAGCGCATCATTGCCTGTCTTCGCCACCGTATCTCGGATTTGGAGGAGACCATCCACAAGAGAGACATGCAGTTGGAGGAAAGAGAGAATGCCGGAGAGGATCTTCGTGGAGACCCCTACTCCTATCTCAGCGATGACGATGATTTTTTGGAGGATCAGGCTATGGGCTTCTTCACCGATGAGGATGATTTCTCCTTCATCGATGACGACGATGATGATGAGGATGACGACTACACCGACTCCAAGGAGTAGTAACACTTGAGCACTAGCGTAGTGAGTTGTATTCGGTACCACTGTATCGTACTTTCTAGAATGGTTCTGAAAACCATCTGTTTTTCTTGTTTTGTGGTGTGTGTTTGTATCGTGTGCTATGCATGAATGAATGAATGAAAAGAAAGTTGCTGGAAAAATCTGAGTCAAACTTTAAAAACTTTTCAAAGTCCCGGAACCTTAGAAATTTCCCTCTTTTCTCACGATCTATCTCAATCTTCAGATGCCATGCGGAGGAAGTGGTTCATCCCCGGACCCGATGTTGCAGATCCTGCAAATGTTGGTTTCTGATCGTGAAGCTGAAAGAGCCGAACGTCAAGCCGACCTAGCCACCCTTCAGCAGATAGCTCAACTAGCCCACAACAATCAAGGCCAAGGGAATCAGGACAACCATGGATCTAAGCTCAAGAATTTCCAGAACACCAACCCACCTGTTTTCACTAAGTCAGAAGAGCCCCTAGATGCAGACGATTGGCTGCAAACCATGGAAAACAACCTGGAAGTTGCCGGAGTGGAAGCTAACGAGAAAGTTCTGTTTGCCACCCACTATCTAGCTGGAGATGCGAGAGCATGGTGGAACAACGTTCGTGCAATTACCAGAGGACAGATGATGACCTGGGAGGAATTCAAGGTCAAGTTCAGCAGAACCCATGTGCCACCGGGTCTGATCAAGAGAATGAGAGATGAGTTCAGAGAACTGAAGCAAGGAAGGATGACCGTAGTGGAATACCGTGACAAATTCTTGTCATTATCTAGGTATGCCCCGGATGAGATCGACACTGAAGCCAAGAAGAAAGAAAGATTCTTGAATGGTCTTCATGATGAGATGCAGACTGTGTTGGTCAATATCCCCTTTGCTGACATTGAAGCCCTTGTCGACTCTGCCATCCAGATGGAAGGAAAGATCAACCAAGCCAATGAGAACCGCAAGCGTCGCATGATGCATCAGCCAGGAACCCATCATACCCCAAAGTATCGCCCTAACCCATCTCCAGGATTTGCCCCAAGAACCAACAGACCCCCAATGAACCGTCCGACCTATCCCAACCGTGGAAACCCAAGGCCCGGAGGAAATCACAACAACCCCGGCAACTCTAGCAATTTCAACCGTGCACCACCCAAGTTCAACAACAATAATGCTACCGCCAACACCAACACTACTCCGAGGACTGGAAGCAATGTTGTGCCTGTTGCAGCAAAGGACAAGTCGCAAGTGACTTGGTATGACTGTGGAAATAAGGGTCACTACTCCAATGAGTGCCCCAAGAAGAATGCCTCAGCCCCCAATGCCAATGCCCCAGCTCCGCAGCAGCGTCGTGTTCATCCTAGAAGAAGGTTTTCCCCAGGGAACTCGCTTAACCGCAACGGCCGTATTTTTCTCATGCATGCTGAAGAAGCCCAGGAAGCACCAGACATCATGCTGGGTATGTTTTCTGTTAATTCAGTACTTGCTCGAGTGTTCTTTGATTCTGGTGCATCTCACTCATTTGTCACCGAAGAATTTGCATGCACTAGTAAGATTCAACCAACCAAACTGAAGCATGTTATGATTGTTCAATCCCCGGTTCCACCACCAAAGCTAGGCAAATTTGCAAAGCCGTCCCCATCCGAATCCATGGCACAGATTTTTATGCTAATCTGATAGTACTCGGAACTAAAGGTTTGGAAGTAGTACTAGGAATGGATTGGATGTCCAAACATAAAGGATAGATTGACTGTGCCAAGAAAGCCATAACCATGACCAGTACCGCTGGAATATCAGTCGAGCATGTATCTGAAACTTTACCTCGTCAATTCAAGTGCAACAAGAGTATAGCCCAACCTACCATTGACCAAGTCCGGATAGTCTGTGAATACCTCTGATGTATTTCCAGATGTTTTGCCCGGTATGCCCCCAGATCGGGATATCGAGTTTATCATCGAACTAATCCCCGGAACAGGACCCATAGCTCAGAGACCCTATAGTATGAACCCGTCTGAACTAGAAGAACTGAAGAAGCAACTGTATGCCATGCTGGAAATTGGATTGATTCAACCAAGTGCGTCACCATGGAGATCACCTGTCTTGTTCGTGGACAAGAAGGATGGAGGAAACCGTTTGTGTACGGATTAGCGGAAGTTGAATGATGTCACCATCAAGAACAAGTACCCATTGACCAATATAGAAGATTTGTTTGATCAGTTGACCAATGCCAAAGTGTTTTCTAAGATTGATCTTAGAACTGGCTATCATCAACTCAATATTCGTGCAGAGGATATTCCCAAGACTGCCTTTACCACCAGATATGGATTATACGAGTATATTGTCATGTCTTTTGGATTAACCAATGCCCCCGCTTATTTCATGAATCTCATGAATAAGATTTTTATGGACTTCCTGGATAAGTTTGTTGTTGTTTTCATCGACGACATTCTGATTTATTCCAAATCAGAAGAAGAACATGAGCTACACCTAAGGACCATTCTTGGAACCCTTAGAGAGCATCAGTTGTATGCCAAGTTTAGAAAATGTGAATTCTGGTTACAGGAGGTAGGATTCCTCGGCCACATTGTATCAGCCGGAGGAATTGCCGTTGACCCTGCAAAAGTGAAAGATGTCGAAGATTGGCAAGCCCCAACCACTCAAACCCAAGTTCGTGCATTTCTCGGATTGGCGGGATACTACCGCAAGTTCGTAGAAGGATTCTCGAGTATCGCCAGACCCATGACCCAATTGCTGAAGAAGGACAAGAAGTTTGAATGGATGGACAAATGTGAAGGGAGTTTTCAAGAACTCAAGAGAAGATTTATTTCATCCCCAATCTTAATCATGCCGGATATCACGAAGCCCTTCGACGTGTATTGTGATGCATCCAAGATCGGTCTCGGATGTGTGCTAATGCAAGAAGGCAAAGTTATATCTTATCTATCCCGACAACTGAAACAACATGAGCAGAATTACCCAACCCATGACCTAGAACTTGCAGCCGTAGTTCTAGCCCTCAAGACATGGAGGCATTACCTGATGGGAAACCATTGTGAGATTTATTCGGATCACAAGAGCCTGAAGTATATATTCACTCGGAAGGAGCTGAATATGAGACATATAAGATGGATTGAGCTAATCAAGGATTACGACCTGGACATTCACTATCACCCTGGTAAAGCCAATGTGGTAGAAGATGCCCTTAGCAGATTGCCGTGCCGCTTGAACTCTATTATTTTGAAGGAGCAACCAAGCTTGCACAAAGAGATGGAAGATTTTCGAATGGAATTAGTAAGTGAAGGATTTTTGGCTAGCATAGAACTTCAACCCACTTTGATCAGCCAGATCAAAGAGGCGCAGAAAGGAAATGCTAGTATCGATGGAATCAAGCGTCGTATCGGTATAGGCAAAGTACCCGGATTCACCGAAGACGAAGAAGGAGTTTTGTGGTACAAAGGACACCTTTGCGTACCAGTAGACTCTGAGTTGAAAGAAGTTATTCTAAAGGAAGCTGATGATACTCTTTATTCTATCCACCCCGGAGGAACGAAGATGTATCAAGACTTGAAGGAGAAATTTTGGTGGCATAAGATGAAGAGAGAAATCGGAAGCTATATCGCCAAGTGTGATATATGTCAGCGAGTCAAGGCAGGACATCAAAGACCTGCTAGATTGTTGCAACCATTGCAGATTCCGGAATGGAAATGGGATTCCGTTGGAATGGACTTTATCACCGGATTGCCTACTTCTAGTAGGGGAAATGACTCTATCTAGGTCATAGTGGATAGGTTGTCCAAAGTCGCCAATTTCTTACCCGTCAAGACCACCTATCAGAGTTTGAAGCTAGCGGAGTTATACATCGCTAGAATCGTCAGTTTGCATGGAGTCCCCAAGAACATCATATCTGATCGAGGAACTCAGTTTACCTCGAGATTCTGAAAGAAAGTCCAAGAAGGTTTAGGAACCCGACTAGATTTCAGCATAGCTTATCACCCTCAGACGGATGGACAAACGGAGCGAGTAAATCAAATACTCGAAGATATGCTGAGAGCATGTGTGTTAGAATATGGATCTAAGTGGGAAGACTGTCTGCCGTTTGCAGAATTTTCATACAACAACAGTTATCAAGCTAGTTTGCAAATGGCCCCATTTGAATTCATGTATGGAAGGAAGTGCCCCACCCCTTTTAACTGGTCAGAAGTAGGAGAGAGTCAGATTTTCGGACCCGACATCCTACGAGAAGCAGAAGAGAAGGTTCACAAGACTCGTGAGCACCTCAAGACAGCCCAGTCCAGACAGAAGAGTTGCACCGACAAGAGACGTCGAGACCTCGCCTTCAACATCGGAGATTTTGTGTATCTTAAAGTGTCGCCATTGAAGGGAATGCAGTGTTTCCAACTAAAAGGAAAGTTAGCCCCCAGATATATCGGCCCCTTCAAGATTCTGAACCATTGAGGAGAAGTGTCGTATCAATTGGAACTACCCGAAGAGATGTCAGCCGTGCACAATGTGTTCCATATCTCATTACTTCGCAAGTGCCTCGAAGTTCCAGAGAAGACTGAAGTGTTCAAGAATATCGATCATCAGACCATAGAGATCAGCGATGATCTGACCTATCCCAAAGTACCCATCCGTATTTTGGAAGAAGCCTTCCGAAATACCAGAACCCGAAGCATCAAATTTCTCAAGATTCAGTGGAGCAACCACACGGAAGAGGAAGCTACCTAGGAGCGCGAAGATCACATCAGGACGGAGTTTTCCGATCTCTTCAAATCCTAGGTAATCTTTTCGTCCTTTTTCAAATCTCGGGACGAGATTTTGTTAAAGGGGGGAAGGTTTGTAACATCCCAAAAATACTAAACTTGGATCATCAAACTCTAATCATCAAAATTAGGGTTAACAAAAACTTTTCTAAATAAAAATATGAAAGCATGTATGTGTGTATGCATCCCATTTTGAATTCTTATGAATTTCCTTGTTTATGTGTTTCTTTGCTTGTAAAATGTTTCTTAGGTGAAATAAACATCATCTAAACAATCCCCACACTTTTCCCAAATACAAACAAATCAAAACAAACAAATTAAGTGAATGGTCACTTTGGCCAAATTAACTCCCATGCCTACTTTGGCTATCTCTAACTTTCAGAACTTAACAGAAACATGTATAGATCTTTGCACCCCTTGATATTACTCATAATAAGGTACCAAGTCCCACTTTGTGATCATGCAAAAACATTTAAAAGCTTAGTTTAAATGACAGTTTAAAATTGAATCTATTTCATATGGGAAGATCCCACTATTTCAAAAACCACTCAAACAAGCTCAATTTTCAAAACCCAAGCATCCACAGAATCCTCAACACATGCCTAGCACACCCAACAAAAATCTTTTCAAAATTCAAAACTCAAGTTCTTGCGGCCATTTCATCAAACACTTGGAGACAACAAATCAAACTGGCCAAACTTCACTGTTTTGAGCAGTAATTTGGCTAGCTAGCCAGAGAAAACACCATGTCTAGGACACAGGCCACCGTCCACCGCCACCCCTTGTCCAGCGCTCGAACCCTGTCAGCCACTGGACCACACGCCCAAGCCATGCCAAGCTTCTCTGAGAGCATGCCGAGAGCACGCCACAACGCCACCCTCGACACGCGCCCACAGACCGCGCGCCACCCTCGCAGCATGCACGCGTGATCACCACCGCCCCATCAACCCCGCAGACACCCCCGTTCGTCGCCCCATGCCTCACAGCCACCGCTCGCCGTCGAAGACGCCGCCTGTGCCGCTCACAGCACCGCACGTTCCCGACCATTTACCATCGCCCCTACACGCGCATTTAAACCTTAGAGCATCACCAGGAGACCGCCCGTCGATCGCTAACCTCGGCCATGCCTCTAGCCGCCCGTAGCCGTGTCGCCATCGTCGCCTGCCCATCCCTCTCGGTCTCGCCGTCGAGCCTATAAAAGGAGACGACCCCCGCTCGATTTCTTCACACCATCTCACTCCCCTCACCTCACTGATCATTCCACCCCTTAGCCGGAGAAAGGCGAGCAGCGCATCGCCGGAATTTGGCCGGAGCTTGCCGCTGTAGAGGAGAAGAGGAGCCGTTGATTTCGTCTACCCCCGGAGCTGTCGCGACCACCCCTGAGTTCGCCGTCATCGACTTTGTCGTTTGCCTGCCTCCCCGTCGTCAATGGAGCCCCGGTATGCCCCCTATGCACCCCCCACTGAGCCGCTAGGGTTCGAGCTCGTCGGTGACCTATTCATCGTCGACGACGACCCTCAGCCGTCGATCTTCATTCTAATCCAACGCACCACATCGCCCCGTACCGCTTCGCGTTTAAAGAGCCACTGACTAGTAGACCCCCCTGTCAGTTGCGCCCCGCGCTGCGGAGTGACACTGGGCCGGCCCAATAACCCTTCCCGCGTAGCCCACTCGTTTGAATTTATCTTTTTCTATTTATGTTCAAACTCAGTTCTGTACCTAGTTTCAAAAATCAACCCAGATCGATTCAGTAAACCAAATGGCATGAAACCATTTTTGTTAGAAAGATATTGAAATGCTTAATCCAAGACCGTTGGATTCAAATCATTCGGATCTATAGATCAACCTTGGTAAAAATAACAAGGCAGAAGCTTTTCTGCATACAAACATTTTTCAAATTTAAACCATATTAGCTTTTGAGTTGATTCCAACTCTCAAAATCACATTTGACCATACCTTTCAGAATATATAAAAATATATGGGTTTACTTATAGAAATTATGTTCAAGTAATAAAAGAATGCCACATAGGTATTTCTAGTCACTTTATTTATTTAAAATAAAAGGTTAAACCTTATTAAATTGTGACACCACTTTAAATCACATTCTCATGTACTGAAATATGTGGTGATGACATGTGTCAACATGATCCCATGTTTGAGTTGGAGAATATTAAATCTTAAGTAGTTTTCCAATGAGTAGAAATTACTTTTCTAAAAATAAAATAAATAATACAAATGCTTTAATCTTGTAATGTTAGTGATGATGCTAGATCATCTATAGAACCCTTTTGTGTGATGATTGAAAGTAGTTAAGTATTGTTTGGTGATTGTGTACCTCGTATTTATTCATAGACGATAGTACCGACCAAGGATACGAGGAAGAAGGAGGATACTACGAAGAAGAAGCCGAGGAGAACTTCAACCACTGCTCTGCACAAGGAAAGCCTTACTAATCAAGTTGACCTATGCAAGCAAATACTTGCTTGTTCCCATGCCAACTATATGCCTTAATCATATGTGATTATACTCACTTGATAACCCAATCCTAGTTTTACTTGCAAGCTTTCTACTTTATTTCTTTATCAAAGCTATTTCTTAGAGTTTATTTAAGTGACTTGTAGATTCTAGGAAGATAATTGAAGGTTGCATAAAGAGCATTAAATTTGGCCTAAGCTAGATAATCTTGATGTCATCCTAAGGCATGAGATTGAACTTAGTTAAAACTCCACTTGTTTACCACCCCTCATTAGTACTCACCCCCACGTGTAGATGCTAGTGCTAAGCATAAAACTTGATCAACTTTAGAGGGGAATACTTGGTGGAAAATGGTTATGAAAACCTTAGAATGATGAGTCATTCTACTGAGATGTTTTGACATGTGTTTCTGAACACCAGATGATTGTGGTGATGAAAATGTTGAGGCATGAGCCTTATCCCTTTATAAAACTGATGGTTGTCTGGATGCGATACCATTTCAATTTTACCGTACAACCACAATACCCGAAAACTGGGTAGGGCTTGACTGGAAACTTATATACTTTAGTATGGGTTCCCTCACGGCCAAGTTCTGAGCTGAGGCTACCTTATGAAGATTGTCCACCTGTGCAGTACCCAAGATGACAGTTGGTCATGGTTGGGAGGCCAAACTCACAGGAGAGGTGCCTATACTAGGGCGTGTAATTGAAAGGTTAGGATTGATTATCCGCATACTGAGTATGATGAATTCAGGTTTTGTTCCTGACGGATGTATCGAATGTTGTGGTGAAAGTACAATCTCTGCAGAGTGTCAAACTATTCGAATAGCCGCGTCCGTGGTTATGGACAGTTGGAGTGGCCATACTGTTCCCCCGTCAGATGTTCTCAAAATGACTTGTGAAATGAATTGAGAATTTGACTTGAGAACAACAGAGTTGTGATATGAAATACAAGTTCCCTTTTTGGTGTTATAAAACGTCAACTGGCTTTCCTTGCTTCTGAACTTAGTAGAGGTAAATCTGGCCTTTTGCAAAACAACCCTAGAGCTTAGTGTCCTACTACAAGAACCCCTCTAACTTGTTAGTATTAGTTTGCGAGTACTTAAAGAGTACTCATGGCTTTGTCCCTGGCTATTCCCGTGGCCAGAAAATAAAGAAGAGTATCAGGATGATGGACCCCAGGAAGGTTACGACAACTAGGATCATCTCCCATCGTCAGCATTTCCTGTGACCCCGAAGATGGAGCTTCGCCTACGCTACCTTTATTATTACGTATTTACGCTGCTTGAGTTGTACTAAGAACTGGATCATGAGATCCTTATTTGTGTAAGACCTTATGTATGGTTTGTAATGGATGATGTACTGTGGTATCCAATTCTGTTATGTCTCGCAAAAATGGTAATCCTGGGATTGCGATGTATGGCATAACAGGCATCTGGGACTAAAAATTCGGGTGTTGACTGTGCCAGAACGGAGTTTCTGGTTCCGAATCGCGGTTTCTGGTGGTGGCGGCGCAACAGAACACTTTCTGGAAAAACGTCGAACCCCCCTCGGTTTTTAGGTGAAGGGGGAGCCCGAGGGGGTGCCTGGGGCAGCCACACCCCCTCCAAGAGGCGGGCTGGGCCCACCCGTGCGGCAAGGGGGTGTGGGCCCCCCAGGGCTCCACTCTGTCTCGTATTCTGGCTCCGTGGATCTTCTGGTGAAATAGGATTTTTGGCATATTTTCCGGGATTTTTCATAATAGTTGATTTTCTGCACAAAAACTAGACACCAAGGTAATTCTGCTGAAAACGGCGTCAGTCCGTGTTAGTTGTATCCAAATCACACAAGTTTAGAGGATAAACAATAGAAAAAGTATTCGGAAAAGTAGATACGTTTTGGACGTATCATGCACGATCAGCGTCCCCGCTTCCCACAGACAGCGCCAATTGACAAGGGTTGATTTCTTCAATGCCCATTGTTATGGACTTGGGTTTTGGAGAAGATGGAGATGCTGGAAGTAGTGGAACGGTAAACAGAGAAGCAACACGGGACACGGTATTTACCCAGGTTTAGGCCCCCGGAGGGAAAACCCTACTCCTGCTTGTCTGCTCTTGATTACGGCGAAACCGAAAGTTACATGGGTGTGCAGATGCAATCTGGCGTGCAGGTGTTTATGCGATGGTGGAAGTGATCCTTCTCGCCGTACCCTCCTGGCCTTTATATAGATAGCCGGGTCTTGGGCTTAGGTCGAGTCGGTTATAGATTAGGGTTGGTACCCTTTGAAACTCTATCTAATCTAGACTTGTCCTCCAAAGAGTCGAAAATGTCACGGGCTTGGGCCACCCGAAGTCTTCATGGGCCGCATGTCTTGACGTGGGCCTTCCTTGGTCTGGACCAGGTATCCTAATATTGTGCACTCGTAGGGTATATCCATGTCACACATGATGGTTAAGAGTAAGATCAAAAGTTTCACTAAAAGCATAAAACACAAGCGTTAGACCAACTTTGTTTCCCCCACTCACATAATCACGTTGCCATGGTTATCTTGTTGATGAGGCTGACTTTGGGGCAAAGTAGATATTAGCTAAACTAGTGTACATGCTTCCACGCAATTGAAATAGAAACTTGTCTAGTTTTCTCTTTTTCACCAATTTGGCGAGACCTCTAAAATGGCAGAAACAAAAGATATTTTGGCATTTGGCACCAATATTTGAGAAAATGCTATGGCTACTCTTATGAGAAGTGATACATATGTGCACCACGAAACCACATATACTGCAAACATGACAGTTAAGAGTAAGATCAAAAGAAAGTCTAAAACACATGTACCAGATCCGGCTTTGTTTTCCCCACTCACATAATCACGTTGCCAAGATCATCTTCTTGACGAGGCCGACATTGGGGCAAAGAAGAGATTAGCTAAACCAGTGTGCTTGCTTCCACGCAATTAAAAGGGAAACTTCTCTGACAAGATCTCCAAAATGGCAGAAAAGGATGGCAAAAGATATTTTGGCATTTGGCACCATTATTTGGCAAAACCCTATGGCTGCTCTTATGAGAAGATATACATATGTACACAACAAAACCTATAGACTGCAAACATGCGTGATGGTTAAGTGTAAGATCATATTTTGCTAAAAGCATGCGCTAGATCCAGCTTTATTTTCCCCACTCACATAATCACGTCACCGTGGTTATCTTGTTAGAAAGGATGGCGTTGGGCAAAGATGAGGTTAGCTAAACTAGCGTGCTTGCTTCCACGCAATTAAAGGGAAAATTCTCAGGTTTTCTCTTTTTCACAAATTTGGCAAGATCTCCAAAATTGAAAAAAGGATAGCAAAAGATATTTTGGCGTTTGGCACTAGTATTTGGCAAAATGCTATGGCTGCTCATACGGGAAGAGATAGATATGTGCGTCATAAAACCCGCAGAATGCAAACACACATGACGGTTAAGAGTAAGATCAAAAAATTTGCTAAAATCCTAAAACACATGCGTCGGGTCCGGATTCTTTTTCTCACCTCATGTTGCGATGGCATTCTAGTGGCAAGGTCGGCTCTAAGGGAAAGAAGATGAGCTAAACATGCGCTTGCTTCCACGCAATTAAAAGGCAAACCTCCAGGAGAGCGTTGCTACTAATACCTGTAGTAGTAATGTGCATCACGTCTACCTCTCCATCGTATTCTATAAGGGCATAATTTCTTTTCCTTCAATCTCGCATCCTCCTTCACTGGTAGTCGATAGCGAAGGAGTCTAGGTGATAGGTGTGGGAAATATGGATGGTGGAAACAGTGGAGCGGCCCAACTGGCGAGGCAGCTGGCGGACTGTAGGCTATCAGACGAGCTAGGCCAAGGGGAGACGGAGTACATGCGGAGGTTTCACCGCCGCGAGCCAGCTGACAACCAATGCACCTCCGTCGTCATCAAGCACATCAAGGCCCCCGTCCAAACAGTAAGAGAACATGCTCAAATGCTTTTTTTGTATATATCGTTCGTGCATGCATATGTCATCTTGAACCACATTTGATAGTATAAATAGTTACCTTTTATGTAGGAGTATGTGAGTTGTGGTTGGAACAAAAGTTTGAAAATCCATTTAGTGTGTACGAGATGCCACTTTAGTCTTGTTGGACGACCCATATTGAGATACTGAGAGTAGGGGTGTGCATTCATGTCATGTTTTCTATGTTTTAGTATTACGATTTGTACAAATTTTAGTTTTCCAAAAACTCATCCAAATTAAAATAGAAGTTTGTTAGAACTAACAACGTAGCACCAAGGAAAGTGACTGGGATGATGTTTGATAAATAAAAAAACAAAGATGAGAATGAGGCTCTCCAGTAATAAAAAAAAGGCATGATGGTGCACCATGAGATGGGAAGGGAGGGCCACCATGATTCATGGGAAAGAAGCAACATGGCAGGGGAGGGGGCGCTTATGTAGTCTAAGTGGCCGCAACTCAATGAGGATGAGGAGGAGGCCGGATAATTTTTGGGATATTTGAGCATGAACATCTCCGTGACCTTCATTAGGGACAATAAGAAAAATCATGGGGATAAGGTGGGATTGGATGCAAGTAGAGGGGCACAAGTGACAACACCATGACAATTATAATTGGGAAAGGCTGGGCAATTGGACGCGATGTGCTATCAAGGCAGTTCCTTTTTTTCCTAATCTCTAGGAAAAGGGCACAAGGAAGTGGCAGGCACACTCATTTTACTCAGTCCATTTGGTTAACCTAAAACAAGGAACAGATTGCCCAGATTTACTATAATTTTACACCTTTTCACTTGATTTAGGCACCAAAGAATGTATAAGCACCATATTTTGTTTTCTACACCAACCGGGTGATAGGGCCGAGACCTTGTGGAGCCATGAACTAGCAAGAACATATGGAACAAAGATAGTGCTGTGGAAAGCACTACATAATTAAAAAACACTCTAGCCACCATGATAATGCTGTAATAAAAAGGCAACCTTGTGACAAGCTAACGACGGCGTGGCAACTGGCATACAATACAAAAAAGATCTAGCCACACATGAACTAAGGAAGCACTCTAGACTTTACATAATAAATTATGTCTAGAAGGTGTAACAAACTAACAAGTGCATGTCACAAGATACAAAATAAGAATGCACACTAGCAAAGAGACAATAGATAACAATGTCATCACACACGTCATGAAATAGGAAAACTCTACATGCCTACATATAAAGGAAACACTCAAGCCACCAAGACTAGTTGTTGTACATAAAATATTATTACTAGGATAGTTTCGACAAATTGATAACGTGTGTCACACATTACAATATAAGGATCACCCACGTACCCAATAAGGATGCAAGCATGCGTCCCTCAAGGCCCACAATATGTGAGTAGTACAAATATTACTAGAATCACCAAACTCCCTTTTAGGGTAAATATGCACTAGAAAGTATGGAACAGGCTCTAGTGTGCTAACACTTGCATCTCTATGCAATAAACAAACACTCTTACTACTAAAATAATAGGCATACATAAATAATAATAGTTTTGTAACAAATTGATGGCAACATGTCACACACACCATAGTATATGCAAACAATTAATTAGAAAACTCTTGCCACTCATGGAGTAAGGAAATAGTCTACCACCAAGGCAATAACCCAACAAAAATGTTAATATTGGCAGGTGGCATGACACACACACCAAAATAAGGAAATGTTGTAGATACTAAAATAAGAGTTATAGACATGTAATTGTGTATAGCTAATCTACTCATATTAGATAGTTCTATCATATTGTAGCGCATTATTTTTATAGTCTAGAAAAAGAGAACATAAAGATAAACGAGTCTATGTTTTTCTTAACATTGATGGCCTTTCCTAAGCCTTGCCCAAGGTAGACGAAGACTCACCCACGCACGACACAGAGGAGCAGAACACACAAAGTCTGATGCACACGCACTTGTGTTTTTCTCTTATTCAATCTTAGCAAAATACAACCTAGTTACAAAGCCTTTTAAAGGGAAATATGAAACGCATGTATGCATGGCCAAGCACACTGGTCTAATTTGTTTTATGGTCTACTATCTACAAGCACGGTTCAACTTAAGTTACAACCAAGTCTGCAGATCCTTTGGATTCTCATGTTCAGGACCAAGTCTCAAATGATTGCTCCCGTTTCTTCCTCCACACTGATCTGCCACAAGACTCGGAACCTCTTGCTCCAACATCTAGCTAACACATGTTCATGTAGGTAGACTCCTGCAGCGGCACACACATTTGCCACTACAACACACGCATGTACCATGCATCTTTCTAATCAACTACCCAACTACTAGACTGCATATACATACATGATCTCATCCATACGCATTTACAATGCCGCAACCTAGTGGTTGGACACAACTACATGCATGAACCGAAATCTAAACATGATTAAAACAACTAACCAACAAGGTTAACTCCAACAAACATATTAGCATCACTCAACTTTCAATTATAATATATTAGTTTCCTATTTTTTACAATCTAAATTGTCCCCACACCCCAACAAAAAATTGTGTGAAAAGTGTTTGAAAATACACCTTTAGCTTGAGCGGAAGGGGAGATACCAGCTATTCAAACTGGCAGGTGGGTGGATACCCTAGTGCTTATTGCTTTATCGGAGCAGGGGCATAGAGGGTTCATTAGTTTGACAACACAGGGTGTCATATGGAGAAACAGAATTGAACTATTCTTTGGGTACCGGTACCGCTACACACATGTACTAGCATTTAACTTAATGCGATAACTTGTACCGACACATCATGCAAAATCCATACATACTTCGGAACATAGTAATATTAATATTTATTTAATGTCCATATTTTTTCTTCACCACATTTAGGTTTGGTCACTGGTGAGGAGGTTTGATCAGCCGCAAATTTTCAAGAGATATATTGTAAAGTGTGTCATGCATGGGAACATTGAGGTTGGAAGTGTTAGAGAGGTAAGTCTGCAAACTGGGTTTCCCGCTACAAGGAGCACCGAGAGGTTAGAGATGCTCGATGACAATGAGCATATCCTAAGTGTCAAGTTTGTTGGTGGTGATCATGTACTAAAGGTACATAATTAAATTTTGAGACTGCAACATATGTTTAACTTTTATTGTATAGTATCCGTATAGAGAAGTACATACATTTAAATGATCCACAATAGATTACACCTTGGTGATGAAACATATATATAAATAATTAGCCGCAATTCTTCATGCTAAAAATAGGAGGATTTGGAATATGAAATTGTCATTCTAGTTCTAAACTCCTATGTTAATAGTAGGAGTAGAACCAATGATATTTCAAGCTATCAATTGTACTTCTTTTTAAAACCTGTCTTTGGCACAATTAATTTTGACACAAAGAAATCCCCTCACAAGAATGAATGAGAAAGAACCGGCACCCAATTTTAAATAAAACAAGCCCTTGACTGATATCAGCTCACGCATGGACATAATTGTTAGGATATTATTATGCTCGCACATACCATCCTTAAATAAATATTCCTAATAAAATTGTGCAAACAAACACATAAAAGGTAACCACACTATTCACTGCAAATTTACCATCCGGAATTGTTTTCAACAAAAAAATGATATTTATCATTGAAATTCAACAACATGTAAATTTAATTTGACTATTGTATTTTACTAGCATATGTTTACAAACAAGTTGTAAATTATTTTTATTGAAAGTATTTGTACAAATTTTGGGATAAGCAAGGTAAAAAAAATTATGTGAATGATGTACAATATTCAAAATGATGGTTAGAAACTAAACATAGCATTAGGATTACTCTAGTTCATATAATACTTTCGGACCCCCAAGACACCAAAAACATATAGATTTATTGATATTATATCTAAAGTTTTTTCTAGTGATACTAAAATCCCATCTTGTTTTTAATTGTCTAGAACTATTCGTCTATTTTGACGGTCCACCCTGAGATAATTGATGGCCATCCTGGGACGCTGGTGATCGAGTCATTCGTGGTCGATGTCCCAAAGGAGAACACCAAAGATGAGATCTGCTACTTTGTCAAGACCTTGCTGAATTGGAATCTTAGGTCTCTTGCTGAGGTGTCAGAGCAGCGGGTCAATCACCGCATAATAAACTAATTTTCTCTTAATAGTTGGTCAATACCGATGAATAAGTTTGATCAACCCATGAAACTTCTCTATCCAATGTAATTGGAGCATTATCTAGTTTGGTGCTTGCATGCACAAGTCTTCCGGGTTTTATCAAACAAGAATGTAAGTCTTGGCAAAGACTAAACTGTCAATTCAACAATTCCTGAAGAATAAGGTTAATCCAAGAGAATCTCTCACTTATGGTTTGTCTTGCTAATTGAACATTAAGTTTGTCCATTTATTGTGTATACACACAAATGTTATGGCTAATGGTATGGTACACACATTTTTCTCTTTATTACTTGATGTTTGTTTGAATTCATATGAAATTTATGTAAGTAAAAATCTTAATTACTCTACATTTTAATGTAAGTATTCATCTAAATTAATGTAATTTAATGGTCTACAACACTTATGGTGCATTCGATTAATTGGTGTTATTTTTGTTATTAATCTATATAAATATAACAAGCATGACTTGTTTTAGATGGTTTTGATCACAATCAAAAAGAATCCCAACCAAGTCGAGATTCCGACAATCTTATGTTTGAACATTTCAATATCAAACAAAAGAGAGCATAACAAATCTAGAATAGTTTAATTCCCTTAATGGTATCCTAGTAGAGAAGTAAGGAGGATGTATTAAAAATCCATTACTCGAAGCCAATGCTTTGCGATTACGACTAAGGTTATAGACAAACGCGCTCTAACTCCATATATTTTTTCATGTGCGCGCGCGCGCACACACACACACATATATATATATATATATATATATATATATATATATATATATATATATATATATATATATATATATATATATATAAAATGACTGGTGCACCTTGGTGTCCATACACCAAGCGTGATACGTATAAATTTACTTTGAACTAGACATACCTAAAGGTATACATACTTAAATTACACATACCTAGGTATCACATACCTAAGTTACATATAGCTAGGTATTACATACCTAAGGTGTACGTACCCTGCATACGTGAATATATATGTACTTGCTTATGTACGCTTTAGGTATATGATACCCTAGGTATATGTAACTAGAATACATATAACTTAGGTATGTACATGTTAGGTATGTAAAATTTGTGTACGTACACCATCGGGTATGTAAGAAAGTTACATACCTGATGGCGTACGTCCACAAATTTTACAGACCTATAATTATCCTAGTTACATATACCCAAGATATCACATACTTAAAGCGTACGTAAGCAAGTTATATATATATTCATGTATGCAGGGTACGTATACCTTAGGTATATGTAACTTAGTTATGCATATCTTAGATATGTGATATCTAGGTATGTATAACTTAGTTACATATACCTTCAGGTATGTCTTGTTCAATGAAAATTTATGCGTATGACCGCTTGGTGCATGGACATCAAGGTGCACTAATTATTTTACCTATATATATATATATATATATATATATATATATATATAAAGAAAGTAAAGAGTTTCTGTATAACTAAACAGGGAACAAAGTGAACTTTTTCAGACATCAGACTGAACTTTTTTTCAACGCGAGTGAACTTTCTTTTTCTCGAAAACCATCATGTTCGAAGTGAACTTTTTAAAAAATTTGGACATGTCCAAAGTGAACTTTAAAATTATAAAGCGAACTATTTTAGACAATACAGTGAACTATTTTATTAATGTTTTTGAACTTTCTTTTTATCGAACATCTTTTATGGAATTTCTTAGCCTCATCTAACATGAACTACCAAATATAACGAAAATCTCCGTGGTATTCGAAGTGAACTATGTTTTTCCGTAGAGTGAACTTATTTTTTAATGCATGTGAACTTTTTTCCGCGAACACCCTTCTAGAAATTTTTAGCCTTGTCTAACATCTAACCTGAACTACCAAATATAACGGGACCCCCCATCGCATTCGAAGTAAATTTTGTTTTCCCGTAGAGTGAACTTTCTTTCTAATACATGTGAACTTTCTTTTTATCGAAACACCCTTCTGGTACCTTTTTAGTTCCTCCTAAAGTGACCCGTCGCGTTCAAAGTGAACTTTGTTTTTGTCATACAGTGAACTTTTTTTAACGTTTGTGAACTCTTTTTCTCGAATATCAATTATGTTCAAAGTGAACCTTTTAATTTTTTTTATCATGTTTGAATTGAACTTCCAATATAATATGAACTTTTTTAGACAGCAAAGTGAACTTTCTTACACTTGTGAACTTTGTTTTTTCATGGACAGTTTTGTTAGTGTGATGTTCGAACTTTTTATTCAAGCACAATAAACTTTGTTTTTTTATCAAGGTGAACTTTTATAGCACTTGTTAACTTTTGTTTTAGTGAAAATCTATGTTTTCACAGACTGATTTTGTTACAATGATGTTCAAACTTTTTATCTCCCACAATGTGAACTTTTTTTTCTGACAAAGTTAACTTTTTTTCAAATAACTTACTGAACTATATTTTTTAACACTTGTGATTTTTTCTTTTTATCGAGCAGTGTGTATTTTTTCCTTAACCCTTAACCCCGTAGATGAATAACTTTCTTGTTTTTTGCGAATCGAATGAACGAACTTTCAAACACACCTACACACACCACATGTAGCTAACCACACTACACAACACAACGCACCAACGCATGTCACCCGACCACGCACCAGTCCACACCACCAACCTGGTCAACATGACCCACACGACACAGTCATCTCCTACCTCCACCAACTCTGATCCCATCGAGCCCCCCTGCGCCGCATCCTCTCTACCTTGCTCGATCCTGCTGCCTCTCCTCTGATAGAACACCGCTGAGCCGCCCCAGGCACTGCCCTCGCCCTCCCCTATCATCGTCAGACGCGTGCTTCTGTCGCCTTCTTCCTTCCCACGCCACTGCCCGAGCTGATATCGACCTCCTCCGATGTCTCCCTTTCGTCGCCGTGAAGCTTCCCCGCCTCCTACTCCAGGCCCAGGGTCATACGTCCTCGCCTCGAGCGCCGCATCAAGCATCCTCAGCAATTTCTGTGCCTTCTTCCGTGCCAAGCCATGCTGAGATCGGTGCCTCCTCGCTCGAGTTCCATGCGCCCTCGACCACGTTCTACTCTAGTCGCCCGCCTCCATCCCTACAGCAGTGCACCGCGCCACAGACTTCCCAGGCCTTGCCTCCGAGCCCCTATAGCTTCCTGTGAGCGTCGACCGCCTCCACCACTCCAGCACGCCGCCTTCCCAAGATCCTCTTCTCATATTGGCGTTGGTCTCCCGCTTCGGCCAAATGATTACGTCTACGAGGAAACGAAGTTGGTTAGGTGGGGCACCACTGATGGGGTGGGAGGGGAGGACCGGGGAAGGGAGGGGAAATGTGCGGGTAGAGGAAGAAGAAGAGCGGGGTGTAACAACCCAGTTTTAGTTAATCCTAAATTAGGGTTGTTTGTGTATTCATGAGCATCATCTTAAAAATGCATGCATTAAGAAATATACAAAACCCTAAAACCCTATTTCTCCCCTCTCTTTGAATCCATTTAAATGGTTTGGAATATTTTGAAAACTACCAAAAAAGTGGAGCCCAAATGGACTAAAAAGGGCCTTGCAATATTTGATATATTTCACAAAACTTTTGGTATTTTTGAAATGCCAAAAACAGATTTGTAAATGGTTTGCAAAAGAGAGAAAAAGAAAACAGAAATAGAAAAAGTGTTCTGCTAAAAAAATGGAGCCAGATGCCTCAGGCCGAGAAGCCCTGCAAGCTCTCCCTATCCTTTTTCCTTTCCTGTGTCCCACCTTGTCCCAAGCGCAGCCCAACAGAGTCCTGGTACCCCTTCGTTCTCTGTTTCGTCGTCTTCCTCGAGGAGGCAAGCTCCTGCGTGTCATCGCCGGCGCCGCCCGATGCCGCCGCCACGTCGCGATCCCCGTCGCTGCTCCTGGACATGGATAAGACCCCCTGAGTTGCCCTACCTCTCCCTTATCCTCTCCCTCTCCCTCTGGAGCTCTCTCTCCCTCGTTCCCCACCTCGAACCAAAATCCTAGCCCCGGCTCGCCATCGTTCTGCGCCTCCCTGAGCCTCGCCGAGCTTGCTATTGGGTTCGGCTCGTCCTCCTCGACCTTCCTGTGAAGTGTAGTGACCTCGGATCGGTAAGGATCCTAAGTCCCTGTGATTAACATGCTAGTCCCTGGATCAATAGCTAGCACTCACAGTCGATGGAATATCATGTAAAACACAAGTCTTTATTACATGAATCGGATAATCCAGAGTTTACATTATTACAACAGAAGCGATATAAATACAACTTGGAGTCCCATCAATGCCACAGGCAGGTTGAGTGAAGACCCGCGATCCTAACGCACCTTTCAACGATCTCCGAAATTCTGCACATGAAACGTGCAGCCAACAAGTTGGGTCAATACTTTGAATGTATTGGCAAATTACACCAAGGAAAGAAAGGACTTTCTCTACATGCAAGGCTAGTTTAGGCTGTAGAGTTCATTTGCTCAAAGCTAGTTTTCTTAAGTAGTGAGAAGAAGAGAAGATTTTTCCCTACTTTGCAAACATTTGCTTAGGTAAATTAAGGTCGAGAGGCACACGATGATATTACGCACCAAGTGCCCAAACAACCAAACACTTGGATATTACGCACCAAGTGATACTTGGATATTACACACCAAGTTCCCAAAATCCCACCCATTGGCGATATTACGCACGCCATGGGGTTTCAAAGTTTTGTTTTAGAAAAGAGAGAGGAAGATCCTTCAGAGGCTCCATCCTTCAGGCGCTCATTGTTGTTCTGTTACCGTGAACACGGCTGATCGATCAGATTGCAATACTCTCGAGAGTTTGTGTACTTTACCCACAATCCACGATCAAATCCTTTTACAGACAAGACCATGGCGAGGCTTTCCCTTAGTAGCCCCTCTACCTTCTGGATCCAATCGTGCCAAGAACCTCCAAATGTTGGTACCCAGGTGAGGTTTCCCACTAAGTACTAGGCCAAGACAGAGCCCATAATGTATTGTGGTTGCACTGGAAGCTTCTGAATTCTGAAACATGGCAGACTTCTTTGATTCCTGGTACTCGTTGACCCGACAACCATTCCGCCCAGAAGAAAACTTAGTTTTATTTTGAAGTGGATTTGAGAAGAAAAGTTTGCTCTAGAGAGCCTTTATACTTAGAAAAATTCTTTGTCTTTCAAACCCCCCAACGGTACTTTGTATATATAGCATAGCAAGCAGTACTTAGCAAAAACAGGGGTAGCCTATTAGGAGGGAAAATTCTAAGTATAGAGCTACTCATGGCATACTACAAAATCATCGCACTTGCAAAATAATACTAAGGAAAATTCTACTAGAACATCCTACTCATGCATACTACAGAATTTTGAAGATCACATGCATAGAATCAAAACTGGGACAAAATTATGAACAAGTGGTGTAACTTGCCTTATGTTGATAATATGGGTGTTGATTGTATTTCTCCGCAGCAATCGCACTCTCCGAACAATCTAATACGAGGACAAGGTAGTTCCAATCAAAACAATTGCAAACATAGCAAACACAACAAGGATGATCAAAAACATGCATGATGGTTTAATATGTTACAATGCTTACATTTAGTTCTCTGAACATACTACAACACATGATGCATGCAGGAGATCATTTAATGCAATAGGATATCTATTATTAATACTTGATTGCCAATCTAGGGGTTTTAATAGTTCTGTTGAAACTTCTGTACTAATTGCCGTATTAAATTTGTATCTAAAGTGTACTGGATAGAGGGCATTAATACGAACCAGTAGCAATTGGATTCAACTTAATCGGAGTTATAAATCTTTTCTTATGATTTAAATAGTGTTTAATGGAGTTTAAATCATTTAAACAATTTCTGTTGTCTAAAATTCAAACTAAATACAGATCTGTAATCTACATTACAGTAGCTTCAATTTGATATATTGTTCATATTTTTCGAAGTTATAGATAATTTCCTATGAATTTATTAACCTAAAGAACCAGTAAAACTAATTAAATTACTGCAGTAAATATGTACTTTAAAAGTTAGATCTAATAGCATAATAATATTCTTCATATTTTTATGAATCCAACGATATATAATATGCTGAATTTGGATCTGTAAATGTTTTTATATGAATTTTACAAGACTGGGTAAATTTTGGCTATTTCTTAAATAGTAAATATTAAAGCAATTGACTGGTGCTGTCTAGGCTTTGACCCGCTAACCTGGCAGATGATGAAGTGATGACGCAGCGCGCTGGCGAGCTTGCTGACGATGGTCACACGTGGCATGATCTGGTTGGAAGATACCGGTTCGGGAAAGCTTCTAATCTGCACCGTTCTTCTCGAATCCGACGGTCGCGAACAGGAGCCTCCTGGACTCACCAGCAATGACGTCACCGGCGGCGGTGTGGTTCCAGGTGGCGCTGGTGGCGGCGATTCTGGCGTTCACTGGAGACGGAGGGGTAGACTACGGGGTGAGGCGCGTCCTGTACAACCCGATGGCGTGCTCTGTGTCGGTGTTCGCTTCCTAGAGCAGCGATGGGAGGCGGCTGGAGGCGGTGGCCATGGTGTTTCTCCGGCGAGCAATTCGAGGGTGGTTCGGCGATCTGCGCAAGGGGAAAGTTGCATGAGGAGACGCGGTTGAGAATGGGGAAGAGAATAGGAGGAACACCAGGGAGAGGGGCGACGGAATTCGTCGGGCTCGAGCTTGACCTGCAGCTTGTCCTCAACAATGGCGGCGGCGAGATCCGAATCGGGTCGGGGCTAGGGTTTCCGCTGTGTTTTTGAAAGGGGAAAAAGACTTCGGGCTAGGGAATTTATATGCGGGTGGATTTCGTGCAGAGGGGGCGTAGAGCGACACGGAATCGGCGAGGAATCCGCGAGATTTGGCTTCGATCGGGTGTTCTTCCCGTCCACGGCAGGAGGAAGGAGATGACCGCGCGGGGCCCGCATGGCAGTGAGAGGGGGAGGGGAACGCGGGCTGGGGCTGGGCTTGCGATGGGCCTTTAGCGGGTTGTTGCTTGCTGCTGCTGCGCGGTAGGGAAGCGGAGGCTGGCTCGCGCGCGGGCAGTAGCTCGGCTGGTGGGCTGGGCCGGTCTAGCTCGCGGGTAGGGTTTAGTTAGGTTTTTTTTTCTTATTTCTTTTCCTTTTTCTATTTTAGTATTTCTTTTATAACTTTTTCATACTAAGTCCAAAAGAGCTGAAATTTGTTTCTAAAATTTTGTGATTTTTAGTATATCATTTTAGGACCATTTTTTGTATCCTTTTATTGAGTTCAATTATATTGTATTATAAAATCCATATTTATTCCTTATAGGAATATTTGCAAAACTTATTAGGATTAGGATTTTTTTTTGAATTCGATTCTTGCAATTTTTGCATAGATGCAATGTAATGGACATGAATGATATGTAAAAACAAATTTTTTTTGTCCCAATTTCTAAAATCTTGGGATGTGACATGAAGCCACGCGAGCTGGGAGGATCTGTATTGCCGGAATCGAGCTCGTCTTCTCCAAGCCCGAGAGCCACCACCGTCGACATCGCCATCGCTTCTGACTTGCCTCGCTCCACCGTCACCCCTGTTAGATTCACCGTGAGCCGCTGGTCCTCAAGGACCCTTCCCCTTCCTCCCTGTCCCTATGTAGCTTGCTGCCACCATAGCTCACCATCTGCCGCGCCAGTCGTCGTCACTGCCGATGCTCCAGTGACCATTTCGAGGTGGCGTCGCCCCAATTCGGTCTAGTTTGAAGCATTGGTTTTGAACGCGCCTATCCGCGCAGCCCCGTTCGCACCCTAGCACTGTCCCCGTCGCCGATCCGAGAGACCTCGTCAGCGTGACGTCGCGCTGACATCATCGTGACGCCAGCGCACGGTCAGACTGGTCAAACCAGCCCTTCCCCGGTCCCACTTTGCTTGCGTGGCTGCCGATGTCGCTTCGGCCCCACCGATCAGTCACTGTGGGTAGCCCCAGACCCAATGAAAAACAACCCATCCCCCTCTGCTGATGTTAACCTGATGCAATAAACCTTTTTAAATTGATTTATTAATTCCAGAAATTGATATAAATCTTGAAAATTCCATATCTAATTATTTATAAGTCAGAAAAATGCGTATAATATACCAAAATGTTCAGAAAAATGAGAACTAGCTATTAGAGATATAATCATGCATGGTTCAACAATTTTCTTGACAATTTTAATTAGAAGAGCAAACCAACCCCTCTCATATACATGCGGAGTTTCCCCGAGTTAGGGTTTATACCCCTTGGAACCCCGATTAAATTGTCGATCATGCCTTAGGGTTACATTTCAGTACTAATCAACTTGTCATCTCATCATACTTGCTTGAGCATTGCATCGATGACATGTGTTGATTGTTTCCCTCTCTTTGCGGTGTTTGGTTCTTCCTGGTAGAATTCGATATCGAGATCGAGATCGAGATTGAAGACCGAGATCAACACTTTCGAAGATTGAAGATTGACGAATAATACTAGACAATTGTAATCAAGTCAAGTACAAGGGTCCCGAAGATCTGCTTATCTGTTATCAACTGGCAAAGGCAAGCATAGCCCCACCGTGATATAATCCTATGATTTCGAAAGCATTTCAATTATGCCATGTTGCATACGATTCTACTATGGTCTTTTATCGATAGATAGAGTATCCTATCCATTACGTTACTTCCTTGAGCTTATATTATCTGAACCACTGCTCCTAGCATAACTAGGTTTGGCTTGTGTGCACTGCTAGATCTTATATATGTGTCTTGCTTAGCCATGCATAGCTGTCAGTACTGGTCCATCCAGATGATGTATCAGATGCATAGAATCTAGTATGATAGTAGAACGTGATGAGATGACATCAGAGGTGATATGATATTAAAACATGCTAAGGCTTGTATGGGAGACCATGGTGGGATGTGGTTTTTCTAGTCCCATGCTTGCCACCACTAGGACATGAGTTCTTGCCTTTGGAACCAAGACGAGAGTACAACCACACGGGCCCTGGAAAACCTCATGACTAACTAACTTGCCTAGTAGATTCCATGAGTCACATAGTTCGGGCGTTCCTTTCGACATACGCATTGAAAATGTTTTCGAATGAGGGGGTGAAGGAGGTGCATTCATAACAGGTAGGGAAGCGTGGACCGGGTTTCTTGGGGTTGATAGCGCCCCTGGTAAACCAACCTCGCCTCACATCTTTAAGTACCAGCTTTAGGATTTGACCCGTTACGACGGAACCATACTTATTGCATGACTCATGGTATCAGGGAAAGCAAGGTAAAGGTCGTGTCTAACTACCCTCTGTCGGCCTTCCGAGGAAGAGTGTAAGATCCCTCCTTTGTAAAGGAAAAGGATCCCTGTGATTGCAATGCTAGTCCCTGGATCAATAGCTAGCATCCACAGTTAAGATGTAATATCAAGAAACAAAGGTCATAATACAAATTTATAACCAGGAATAAAATAATTTATTACATCTTACATAGCTCATTTGGCTATTACATTACATTGCAACAGAATATCTATAAGCATGGGGTCCTTCATCTTCAAAGTGCCACAAGCAGACATGTTGGTTGTAGACTTTGTAATCCTAATCAACACACTTCACTAAATCAATCAAACCTGCAACATAACAAGTTACAGCCACAAGGGTCAATACATTTGAATTGTATTGGCAAGTGATACTATGGTAGTATAGTGGAGTCTATCATCTATATGCATTTGGCAAAGTGGAGTTGAGGCTTGCATTGCTCAAAAATAGATTTTTCCTTATCATTTGAAAACACTAAGTTTTTGCTTGACAAAAATCACCCAAGGCATCTACCAATCAAAGATTGAAGATCCTTTAACCCTTGTTCAACCACAAGTTTTTAACTTAGAAATTTGGATGATGAGATTCTTGATAGCTTCCATGTCTTGATGCTCAATTTGTCCTTTACCAGGGACATGGCTAAGTACTTAGATTTTACACTCTGCAGAGGTGGTGCACTTTCCCCACAAGACTTGGTTTCACCAAGACAAGATCTTTCAGAAGCCTTTCCTTAGACCAAATGGACGCGCTCCAACCTATCATTCCCACTACCACCAACTGTCCAAATGGCTAAGTTCTAGCAACCTATATGATCCAGGCAGAGCCCATAATGCCAAGTGGCTGCACTTGAAGCTTCTCAACATTTGACATCTCAAATCTCTTTGTTCCTGGGTGGCAATCCACAAGTGTGATACACAAGGTAAACCATAGCCATGGGCCTTGTGTAACCACTCAACCAAAAACCACCAAGCAAGTCCCTTTCCACCCAGGTGATTCATTCACTTAGTTGTTTTATTAAACAAAACACAAGTCCTCAGACTTAGAAATTTTTCCATAGCTTGAATATATATATTCCACCCTTGTTTTCTACTAGCTAAGCTAAGCATGATAGTAGCAGGGATCTTAACTTAGGAAATTTCTACTAAGGTTTCATCTACTAGGATTTCCCATAGCAAGGTTTATACTTAGTAAAATTCCATGCAAGTCCTATACTTAGAAATATCACTAATGCATAGTGAAAATAATGGGACAAAAGTATGAAGCATCACTTGCCTTTTTGGTATAGTATAGGTTCACTTATTGATCTTTGCAATGTTCACACACTTCAAGTCACTACAATTCAATCAAGCAAACAATATTTCAATCTACCATTCAAGCATTTCATCACATAAAATAATAAACAAAACAATGCATGCAAACATGCAAAAGGGTTCTTTTATTTGTAAAAGTGGTTTCTAATGGGTCATAAACATTTGGATATACCTAATGGTCATTTTATAAAGTGGCAAAGTCATTTGCAAAAGGTTTCACTTTAGAAACCATTTTTAAAACAAGGTATCATTTTATGTGGTGTAAAAATGTTTTAGTAAGGCATTAATCTGTAGGATTCACAAAATATGTTTTAAAACCATAAAACTTTGTGTTTAGGGTCAGAGAGTTTAAAACAAAACATTTCCCAAAGGTTTTCCTTCAAAACCATTTTTAATAAATAAACCATATTTTTATTTGACTAGAATTGGTTTAAATCAAGGATTCATTCTTTTTCTTCACCAAATATATTTTTGAAACCAAAAAGTGATTCCTGTGGTCAGTAGGTTCAAAACACAACATTTGCCAAAGATTTTATCCCCAAAATCATTTTAGAATAATTTTTATAACCTAAACAAGCATACATAAGTTTCTGCAAAAACAAACATTTTACCAGAAGCTTTTTACTAAACAAATGGCATGGTTGGCTAGGGCTTGTTCCACTGATTCCATTGATATAAACTTTGCAAATTTTGGACGTGTGGATCAAAAGTTATGAGGTTTACAAATTTGCATCTAAATTAGATTTTAAAATCTGTTTTAAATCATCTGGTGCCACGCGGCACGTTTCCACTGGTCAGTACCGCTTCGCGTGGATCGAGCGATGCAGGCCGTTGGATTAAATTACATCGCACGGCGCTGAGATGTTACTTACCCCTTCGTCTAGCTTCTATCGTGTTCGTCCGATCTAGATCCTACGGACACGACTGCTTGGTCAATAACGGGCGGTGCTGCGCGGCGGTGAGCGGCGGCGCGCGGTCAGACGGTGTGCTAGCGGATGTTACAGGAAGCAATGAGAGAAGTGGAGATGCTCGCCGTGATCGCAGGGTGGCGGTGAAGCTCGAGGCGTGGCCGTTTCGTCGAGGGGCGCTCAGACGCGACGGGGATTGCTCGCCGGAGCGGTTGGCGGCGTCAGGCGGCTCTGGAGGTCGTCGAAGGCGACGTTGCAGATCACCCCGAGGAAGGATAAGGGCATGGTTAGACGCGGTTTGATCTGCTGATGAAGTGAGCATCAATAGGAGGTGTCGGGGCGGTCTGGCTTACCAGGGGGAAAGTCGCCGGGGAAAGAAGCAGACGCGGCGGCGCTCAGAGGTTGTCGAAGCCGAGGCTCTGGGGCAAGCGCGGGCGAACGATAGGCACAGGGAGAAGCGCCAGAGGCTGGGGATCACGGCTGTGTGCTCAGGAAGGCAAGGGCGGCAGGGTTCGGCCGGAATTGCTCGGTGAGACTCGCCGGAGCAGCGGCGGTGCAAATTCGATTCAGGGCAGCCTGGTGGCTCTCGTGCAGCGGTGTTTGAGGGGAAGGGAGGAGGAGAATGAGGCGATTAAAAGGGTGTAGGCGTTGGAGAGATTTATGCCTCCATTGACACGAATTGATCGCTGCAATTCAAGACAGAAACGGCGAGGAGTAATCGGCGCGGGTTTGAAGACGATGAACAGGAGGGGTGGGGCCTTGCTGTCAGCGAGGGAGATAGATAGGGAGAGGGTCCACTCGTCGGTGTCTGCGTGGGTCAGTAAGTAGGTGCGAATCGTTTTCTACGGGGAGAGAGGGAGTGGCCTAACTGGGCTTAAGTTGGGCCAGGCTTAATTGGGTCAGGTCTGATTCATTTTTTTTTGTACTGAAAGCTTTTCTTTTTCTATTTTGGTTTTCTGTTTTGAAATTCATCAAACAATTCAAACAACACATGAATTCAAACCTTTGTCAAAGTTTGTGTAGTTTTTAATTCTGTTTAACAACAGAATCCAATGTCCCAAAATAAAATAATATTTTTATTCTTTTAGGATCTATTTAATAATTAAATAAAATAGTCCATAGTTATTAAATCAAATAGGATTTGATTTATTAAAATCTCCATTTGAAATCTAAATATTATCAAAACCAAATCAGTAGGTTTTATTTGAAAATATAAAATACTTGGAAAACTTGTTTAAAATAATTTTAACAAGTTTTGATGTTTAATTAAAATGGCAAAACATTTATTTTAATAAAATTGGATATTAATAAATCCTCATTATTTTATTTAAATAAACCTTTACTCTTTTAATCAAAACAAAATATTTTACCTCAAAAACTTGGCCAAGGTTTAATTTGGCTCTATAAAAATAGTCCTTATTTATATTTCTACCTTTTCATTTGAAAACCAAATCTTTTTATTAAAAGATCCAAAAAAAAGTAATTCCAAACATTTTTAACTTTATTGTTTATTTATCTTTTTAAATCCCTTTAGGATTTTATTTGATCAAATAGGTTTGAAGGTTTCCAATTGGAATCAAAAAGTTTCTTCTCACCCTGAAAATCAACAAAGTTTTATTTTATTCATTTATTTTTCACATTACAAGATTTGGAAAATCTTGGGATGTGACAAAGAGGGCTAATCATGTGGCATTAAGAGAAGGTTAGTACGTGTGGGTAAAGTTGTACACCCCTGCAGGGTAATAATATTTTTGAAAAGTCGTGTTCACGGTTATGAAAGACTTGGTGACCAGACTCAAGATCATAGATAACTTTAACCACTATAAAACTTGTTGATCAACGTGTGCTTAAGGATGCTTCCTCATGGGTACGAGGGGGTGAAACTAGTTAGGGTTCAGATGATGATGATTTGGTGGATATCAAAAGAGATGATGATCAATTCTTTGGAGACGTCGCTCTCTTATCCCCTTTTAAAATATTCTGATTAGACGAGCTTCTTCTTCTCCCTCTTGTTTTATAAACAAAGATGGCTTTATGAAAAACAACTCCACCAGCCAGAAGTCTTGCCGAGTACACCATGTACTCACCCTTTCTTTGTTGATACTTTTGGCAGAGTAAGTGTTCCCTTGAAGATCAGTTTGGTACTACATCGACATCAACGAGTAGCTTGGGGTTCCCGGTCGGCAGCCTGGAATCTATGGGCTGGGACGTCATCATTATGCTTTAGGCCTCTTAGGCCATTTGTTAAGTTTGCTATACTTAATTGCATAATTTTCCTTCCGTTGTTTGATGTTTGTGGTCAGTATCCTCTACTTATAATAATTTGGTTCTCTTCTCAGTTATGAGCTTGCTGTAATAGCTTTTGTATCGTAGGGTCACTTCTATGTTATCGATTCTTCACTGGATATTCTCGAGCTCAAGGTTAAGCTTATGTCAGACGGAGGTCTGGGATTTGTTTAGCCCTGATACCAGGGGTGTCTGTAACATCCCAGCATTAGATCTTAGAAATAAGATGAACACATATGTGTGCATTGCATTCATGCATAGAAAAACTGAATAATTTTCGCGCTTTTGAACAAAACTTGTCAAAGTTATTGAAGCTTCTCTCAACTTGATGGAATGGAAGTAGATCATCAACTTGACTGCGATAAGTTTCAATATGACCTTTGCTAAAAATCTGATTTTTGGGTAAACATGATTTGATCTAAGGGTAGATCAAATGTAATAAAAGTTAAACCCTAATACATCACTTAATGATTTATATTTGATCCTTAAGTAATCATATCCTAGTATTCATTACACAACTCATGAATACCAAGGTATAAACATAACTTAAGTAATAGGAATGTAACAACTAAATCTTAATCTCATCTATTTATACCATGAACATCATGGTAATACAATCTTAACTCTTTAGTGAGTTTGAGTAGGAAAGGAATCAAGTCAAGATCATTCACCATATCTCTTTCTTTCCATGTCATCCTTATGGAATCCTATCTCAATATCTATTGTTCATCAATGTTGAGTAATCAACTATTGATTCACCAATTCTTAACCTATAAATTCTTGATCTATCAACTCTTGACTTTATCATATCAATCACTCTAAGTCCTTAGAGAATGAAGTAAGAAGAGGTAGATGGTAATGATAGTTTTAAATATCATCTATAGGATGGAAGTGTTGGAAGAGAATTAAATCAATAGGATTATTTATGGAGTTAACTCACTCCTGAATGGATAGAAGAGTTATTTGAAATAAAGATATATGTGGTAACCAAGAGGATTACAAGGATAAATCCTGAAGATAGATACCAAGGAGTAATCCTATTGGATTAAGTAAGCATAGTCCATGAATAGCATCCCTTAATCCAATAGAGATACTAAGAAGATAATTTCAATACAACTGTAATGTTGTATTGATGAAGCCTTGATTAGCCAACTGGAAATCTAAACCATAAAGGATCAAAGGCTTATAATGATCATGCCTTACTCACCAAGATTGAATGCTATATCCTGTATAAGTGACATTGGTGGGTAGAACATGCTTATATCATGTATAAGTGAAATTGGTGGATAGAACATGATTAAACCCTAGTCTAGATATATTATCCTAGGTTATCCATGACAAGTCACATTAATAAAATGTGAGGTTGGAGTATGAGATACTAGAGTTAAGTAGAGACAAGATAGTATGATCAAGATGATGATAGAGTAACATTGGATTAAAGAAGTAGTATTTTCCTATTTGGAAAATACTAATCACTTGAGGTGAAGTAGGATTTGATGTATACATCTATTGAAGTGATATTAGTGAAGGATGATAAGGGAAGAGCATGAATGGAAGTAACTGTAAACATTTGTTAGTTTGGAGGTTATCAGCAGTAGAATAGTTGATATAACCAAGTCTGGATAGGTGAAAATTATGAAAAGCTTTAGTGTCAAGATCATTGGATTTAAAAATGGATTTAGAAAAATAAAAGGTGGATAAGGATATTTTTGTGAAGTAATGTTCATAATGATTAACACATGATGATGGATAGGAAGAAGTAGAATATCTAGGAAAGGAATTCCTTAATCAGAAGTCCAGAATTATGAAGTATGGAATATAGAAATCCTTGTTAAACACTAAACCCTAAATCTTTAACCGAACATAATATCCATTTCATGTTATTGATCTATCATCTTATATCCCCAATACTTGATAGGAACATTTTCCTATAGAAAATCACTTAAGCATATCTTTGTTCTTTACAACTATCGTAACCATATGTGCTTAGGAGTTATTTTTATCAATTCTTTTCCATAAGACCTTCCAGAAAATAACTTTCTATTTTAAAAGGGGATATAATTAAAGATCAAACACATGAAGCCAATTCATTTAGCCATTAATCTTTATTCACATTAACAAAAGAATATAAGTATATTGAGAACCCTAAACCCTAGGGTAGGCATTTACAATTCAAACCCTAACTCTTTTGTTATTTATAATAAAATATGTATACCTTGTTATTCCCCATATTCATGGGAGTAATATTAACCATATTAAATCCTTAGGATATTATGCATCAAATAATAATAAAGGATCACCATATAAAAATTTCCTTGATATTATAAATCAATAAGAATCAAAACTCATGGAGTTAATAGTAATGCATTCTATAATAAGTTTATGGATATTAGCTCAATTAAATGTATATCAAAACCCCTTACAAATAATAATTGGAAAAGTAAATTTATAAAGAAAATAAAGAAACTATAGCACTATATAATAAAAACTCACAAAATGATTTTTAATACATTTATCATTGCTGCAAGTATTAGCAAAGGAATTCCAAAGAGATAAATCAAAATTATTGATTAAATAAAAAGGCTAGAAAAGAAAACAGATAATAGAAATCGAAAAACAAAAACAAACAGAGAGAAAAAATTGAGGAAATCAGCTCCTGGCCCATGGCCCATTCCCTCTCTCTCTTACTCGTCGCCGCGAGCAGCCGAACACAGCCCATCTGGCCCAGTTGCAGCCCACGAACGGCCCGTACCTCTTCGCGGGGTCTGTTCGTCGTCTTTCTCACGACGACGCCGACCTTACGATGTTGCAAGCAGCTCGGTGGCCGCACCCTCGACGCCGGCGAGCGCCAAGATCCACGCCACCGCTTCCTGTCGTCTACAAGTAGCCCTGGACGCCGACGAGAAAACCTAGCACGCCACTCCACTGCTCTTTCTTCCTCTCTCGCTTGAACACCGAACCCTAGCTCGTCGGAGATCATCTTCCCCACCATCTCCGACCACCCCTTGATCCGCGGAGGTGACTATTAGACGCGCCATGATCTTCTCCATCGTTTGACCCTACTCACGCAAGCCAGGGAGCCCTCTGTCGAACCAATCAACACCTCATCTCCACCGCCAGACGCCGTCGTTCATCGTCAATCGCCGCCACCACAGACTTCCTCCGGTCATGCTGTCGCGCCCTGCAGCTTCACGGTGAGCTACCGGTGCTCACTCACCCTCTCAAGTTCCTCCTTGTTTCCTCATTTGTTCCCCCGACGAACATCAGCCACCGCCGCCATTAGCCATCGTCGCCACCACTGTTCCGGCGACCTAAATCGAGCGGCGCCGCCACTATAAGGTTCACTGCGACGTCCTCTTCCCGATAAGCCCTAGCACCAACTCACGCAACCAGCAAATCTGTAGAAACGAAGGCTGCTGTGAGGATCCCCATTGATGATGTCACCATGATGTCATGGTGATGTCATATGTAAATTTTTTTATCATTTTTTTATTTTCAGTAATAATTCTGTAATAAATAAAAACCAATAGAAATGACATGGCAAAGGTCCCACCAGTCAGTGACTGGGGGTGAGAATCGACCTAGTGAGAAAAAACTTTCACCCCACGCTGACATCAGCATTACATCATAAACTATTTAGTTTATTAATTCTAGAAATTAAATAAAATGATTCAATCTTATAAAAACAATAATTTTTGTTTTGTAATTCAGAAAAATATGTTTAATATATGAACATTTTCAGAAAAATAAAATCTACAACTTAAAACTATTATCAAATATTATTATGATGACTATTTAAATAAATACTATTTTATAAAGGTTTTATAAGTAATAAAACTTTGATAATTCATATTTTAATAATGGTAAATGTTAAAAATATAAATAAAATACCAAAAATCTTAGAAAAATAAGAATTATAATTTAAAACTATAATCATGCATTATTATTCCACTTAATTAAATATTTGTTATTTATTAAGTCTTTATAAAGTAATAAGTATTATAAAAATCAGATCTTATTATTTTTAAATCCCAAAAATAAGTGTAATATACCAAAATGATCAAAAAAATAATACCTATATGTTAAAAATATAATATCCCACTTTTGATTCAAATAAAAAGTTAAACACTTTAAGAACTTGAATTTAAACCTATTTCTTTAGTTAATAATTCATATAATGTTAAATAAAATTTGTTAATATTTCTTAAATAAACCAATTAAATCTAATAAATAGTATTAATCTTAAATACTAATATTATGAAGTCAAAATGGTTCAACACATTTTGAAAATGAAATTTTATTGAATTATCATTCAACCATAAGTGTAAATTATTTTATAAAAGGATCCTTATCTATTATAAGATCTCCAAGAATAATGTTGTAGTGAAATAAAACCTACTCCAATATTTTCACTACAAGTTATAAACAAACCAAAACTCTATATTGAATCCATAAGTAGTTAAGTAATATTACTTCCTTGTTTACAAACTATAAACATTCATCTATAAAAAGTAAAATGATTTTATTCCATTATAATGTTCACTGTTCAAAAAATCGTCCGATATGCCGATTAATCGTCCGATTTATCGCTACTCGAGGGTGGACGATATGCCGATTTTTTGATTTATCGTCCGATTTTCTGATTTATCGCCAGATGAATCGGCCGATACACTGAAAAATCACCAATTTTCAGTCGACCGATAAATTACCGATAAGCGATATCCTTAACATTGATAATGTTAGGAAACCACTACTCAAATAGAAGTAAGGCCATTCTTAAGTAACTCTAAGGAAACAATATAAAGTGAACAAGATACAAGTATCATAAGTAATACACCCTAAGTCTATCTACATCCTTAAAGTTAACTTTAGTCTGCGAAGGTTTAAGTATAATGCTAAAAACTTTATTATATACTTTATAGTTAACTTTGGTCTATTATAATTAAGTTATAAAGTATCTTAATACCAAACTAACCAAGTTAAAAACCAAAATAGGTAAGTCTCAAATACTAATGATGTCATTATTCAAATGGAGTAATTCTTTCTTACTTAAAGACTATAACTAGAAAGAACACCTCATAAGGTTAACTTAAAAGTTTAAATGCTTCTGCTTAGTTAAGTAATATTTTCTTCAAATGTTATTCTTTTTTCCACTTCAAACAACAAATGACAATTAATAATAATCACATTACTTTATACTTTACTTGTATACTTAGGTTTGATAACACTTAAGTTCTTTATAAGTGACATTATTTGTAAGTAAAAATTTGAAGGTAAACAATTATAGTATAAGCAATCTTGAGTAGCATTTCACATTTGTGTGTATCTCATTGTTTTATGATATTGTAATTACATGTTGTTTCACACACACTCACAAGCCTTAATAAGAAGCACAAGTATGAAACTTATCTAAAAGGACAACACATTCTAAAGTAACCATTTCCATTTTCCAAACCCTAGATCAACGTTATCCCCGGGATTCGAGTTTACTAAATTGCATTACATACTTATGCATAAAAGCATCTTGCTTCTTTAAACATTAGTCCTTATCGGACCAATGATGCTGATTTCATATATTGGATCTTATATTGTCTTGAAGGCCGTGAGTGCATAATCTTGCAATCACAAAAGGAAAGTTCACACTTGTTCATGTCCTTTGGTTATTTTCTGTAAAGTATTTTACAAATCCAGTGTTGTCATCACTTGCATTTGAAAAAGGAAAGAAAACACTGTTTCATAATAATGTGATTATAGGTTATTTACCATGAGGTAATAACCTAATATAAGAGTTCCGGTGGTAAAGGAACATATTATCTAGGACTTAACAACCAATGTCGCCAGTGATTCTTGCGCCGTATATTACGCGTTGACCATGAGATTTGGAATGGGACGAAGAAGTCAGTTGTATCTTTTCCCTCTCGCATGGAGCCGGATGTGCGGGTCATGGATGTTATCACTCGTAGCGTGCATATTATATGGTAATTCGTAGAGGATATGCAGCATATGGGTGGGAGCCCTCAACGTCCCACGATAGTTCCGGCGTCTGAACGGTCTGTACTGCCAATTGCCGTAATTCAATAGGTGGGCTGGCGTACACCAAGGAGACATGCGGGGTCGCGGAGAAGGCAGTGATTGGCTTGGGTCTTAGTCTGGGCCTCACACCAAGGAAGTGTGAACAGGTTCGCGGCCCGGATGTGCAACAAAGCTAAGATCTCTCATGGGTAAAGTGACGCACCTCTGCAGAGTGTAAGAACTGTAACTTGTTACTCCCTGCTCTGGGAAGGAGCTGCGAATGCTGCAGGAAAGGAACTCCATGAAAGTTCTGGTAAACCCGTGAAGGCTGACGGACATAGCTTTTCAGAATAAAAGCAACCTTTGAAGAAATGTTTACGGAAACTTGCATGGCCTACGACCTATGGTCTGTGGCTGTAGATATAGTGCATCAAACACTCCTTTTCTAGTGAACTTGCTGAGTACGCTCGTACTCAAAGTATCTTATTAACCCTTGCTAGATTCTGAAGCCATTAAGACGACGTCTACATCAAGTTATGCTCCAGGAATCATCATCAAAAGCTAAAGCTCTTCAATGAAGTCAAGAAAGTCAACATATACATCAACTCCAGTGAAGACGTAGTTACTGATTAGATAGGAATATAATCTCTAGCCATAGAACCTATTTCTGTAGTGTATTGCGATAGCAGCAATGCCATACCATTAGTTAAGATACTAGTCTTAATAGTATGATAGTTTTGAGTTATTTATTTCTGATTCTTCTTTGAAAGAAGTTTCTTCCTCTCTCTTTAACCTAGAGTGTTCTCTGGATCTTGTGTAAAGAGTTGAGTTGTAACCTATAGTCATGTCTTGGACCTGCTGTGTTTCTGTTGTACCACTCTAAGGGAAGTAATACTAGTGAACGGTGTTTCATTGGTGTTATGTCAACGACTATAGTGTACTACATCATGCAGTGGTATGCTGGGTCACCGCAGTTGGTATCAGAGCATATGCTTTGACCTTAGGATTGAAACCCTTTTAGGAAGATCTGTAGGTTGGATAGTGACTATAGGAGCCATCTTATCTAAACCAAATATTCTTATGACTTGTGATGAGTGTCCACTTGAGGATAACCTTGACATACCTAAGTCAGATGATTAAGTCATTCTTTCTTAGGAGTAATTATTTTATCTTTTCTCAAGTATAGTGTTCTTTAGTATCTTCCGAGGGAGACATAAACCACCAAGATACTGTAGGAAAGTGTAAGACATCAATTGAAGTACTCTTAATGGTGTAGCCTAACCCTATAATTCATGTAATATAGTGGAATCTTATGGTTAGTTGATAACCAAAGACAACATGGTGAATATCATTAGGATAAATGTTGATGTAATGAGGAGTAATCATGTGGGATTCACTTGAGAATTCTACGTGATGAAGTGAAATCATGCTAATAGTCAATGGTAGTACTATGTGAAACAAAGTCATCATGGCTAGATTAACTCTTAAATCATGGTAAATAGGTAAAAATAACAAGATCATGGTGATATTAGCTCCGAAACCATGATGTAGGTGTAAAAATGACAAGTAATTAATAAATTTACTTGAAGTAGAAGTATGAAAATAACATGGTAGAGCTATGATAGAAGTCATAGGTGCTAAAAACTTCTAATAATCTTTGGTTTAAGTTATCAAATAAAGGCTGATGAGCCATTTGGAGTGATCATGTGAGGTTAGTTTACTAAATAATTATAGGTTGGTCATATTAGCCATTCCAAGAGTGAGACTGAAGGTTAGTCAAAACCAAATTGAGACCACTTTGTTAAAAATTATCCTGTTGCAATTGAGCAATTTGGGTAAATATTGAGGCAAAAGATAGTTTGACCCTATGCGCTAAGTATCACAATGTAAACCTTTAAGAGGAGGTGTCATATACTACACAACTAAGCCGGAATTCTAGAGATACTATACTCAACTACTATATTCCAGGCTTAGAATATTGTGTGTTATATGTACCACATTTGAATTTCTTGGTTTTTCTTGGATCTTTTTGATTCACTAGATCTGTACATGAATTTTGACTTGGTGTGCAAATGCATGTTGCAGCATCCAGTTACTACTTGATGTTATAGACCTAGATAGAAAATGGAATTCGTGTACGGGAGTGGTGATTTTCAAAGACCAAGATGAAGACTTACATGAAGGATGAACAAAATATAAGGGATATTAGCGCAATTTTAAGGATTGATCAAGTTCAGATCATTACTAAGCAGTAATAAGGATAAAATCTAATCTAGAAAATACATGGAGCAACAAGAAGTGATGAACTTAAAGTTCAACGAAAGTAGGTGATGTTGCTAAGAAGTTGATAGAGTAGTAGTATCTAGTTCATGGAAGCCTCATGAATTAGTACAAAGAATAAGCTTTGGAACCAAAATGGTATTCAAGCTCTGAAAATTCAGAGAGAATGCCAATATTACGTCGAAGAACAGCAGGGTAACACCTACAACCTAGGATGATCCGCAGCTGGTATTTGATCCATAATTGGTATTCTGATCCATAGTTGGTATCTTGTCCGCAGCAGGTGTTGGTTGACATAGTTAACCAGATCATCTTAATGGTGGCATAAAAAGCATAAAACTTGGCCTAAGCTAAGTAAGACATGAAGGAGTATAAGATTGTAAGCGACCGTCTTTCGAGGCGCTTCGCGAAGTCAGACTTATCAAAGCAAAAATGTCCAAATAGTAAGTAAGACAAATAATGCTGAAAGATTCAATTCGGAGATCCACAATTGTGTGGATACACCGTACAATCTTTCATAAGACCCTAACTAGGTAGAATATAAGCTGGATAGAGACCCACATTCTAGTTATAAAGCCAATGGTTACTATGTATACAGTCTAGAGACCATTAATAAACCCTAAGGGGGAGAGAACGGAAGTACTGTTATCTGAACTCCAGAGTAAAGGTAGGAGAAGAAATACTAACTTATGACAACACTAAACCTTATTTTCATAAGGTTAAAATAAAGTAATTATTATAAAAGTACTTAAGATAATGACAAAATATTGTCTAAAGCCTAAAAGGGTAAAAGCTTGAAGTAATAAAACGATAGTCCTAACAGACTAATTCTAAAATAAACAACTCTTAAGTGAACTTTAAGAAGTAATAGAGCACACCCAATTGGAAAAGTATAGGGGAACAAGAAATTCCAATGGGTATGGACTAAATGAGTTCAAATCCAATCTTGGAAGGAGCACTAGTACAACTCATACAATGACAATACTAAAATGTAGTCTTTTGGCTACAACTATTGTGTTATAACAACTAAAACCCTGTTTTAGTGAGACTTCCTAGACCATACATGGTATAGTAAGAAAGTTCGATGGTTAAATAAAAGGAGTTGGATTAGGATACATAATTAGGAAAAGGAACTGAAGAAAATACCCCTATTTAAGGAGTTCATAATAAGGAAAAATCCCTAAGGGACTAAAATAAAAAAACTTTGGAGTATTGGAGACACCAAGTCAAAGATTGTTGAGCATGATGAGGATTAAGGGAAAGATTTGGATATGGGATATTACAATTATTCCAATTGAAGTTACCATGAAGTGGAGACATATCGTAACCAATACAAGACAATTCCTTATTCCGAAACGAAAGAGTGTACGAACTTCGAGGACGAAGTTTATTTTAAGGCGAAGAGTCTGTAACATCCCAGCATTAGAGCTTAGAAATAAGCTAAACACAGATGTGTGCATTGTATTCATGCATAGAAAATCTGAATAATTTTTGCGCTTTTGAACAAAACTTGTCAAAGTGATTGAAGCTTCTCTCAACTTGATGGAATTGAAGTAGATCATCAAGTTGACTGCGATAAGTTTCAATATGACCTTTCCTAAAAACCTGATTTTTGGGTAAACATGATTTGATCTAAGGGTAGATCAAATGTAAAAAAAAGTTAAACCCTAATACATTACTTAATGATTTATATTTGATCCTTAAGTAATCATCTCCTAGTATTCATTACACAAATCATGAATACCAAGGTATAAACATAACTTAAATAATAGGAATGTACCAACTAAATCTTAATCTCATCTATTTATATCATGAACATCATGGTAATACAATCTTAACTCATAAGTGAGTTTGAGTAGGAAAGGAATCAAGTCAAGATCATTCACCATATCTCTTTTTTCCATGTCATCCTTATGGAATCCTATCTCAATATCTATTGTTCATCAATGTTGAGTAATCAACTATTGATTCACCAATTCTTAACCTATCAATTCTTGATCTATCAACTCTTGACTGTATCATATCAATCATTCTAAGTCCTTAGAGAATGAAGTAAGAAGAGGTAGATGGTAATGCTAGTTTTAAATATCATCTATAGGATGGAAGTGTTGGAAGAGAATTAAATCAATAGGATTATTGATGGAGTTAACTCACTCTTGAATGGATAGAAGAGTTATTTGAAATAAAGATATATGTGGTAACCAAGAAGATTACAAGGATGAATCCTGAAGATATATACCAAGGAGTAATCCTATTGGATTAAGTAAGCATAGTCCATGAATAGCATCCCTTAATCCAATAGAGATACTAAGAAGATAATTTCAATACAACTGTAATGTTGTATTGATGAAGCCTTGATTAGCCAACTGGAAATCTAAAACATAAAGGATCAAAGGCTTTCAATGATCATGCCTTACTCACCAAGATTGAATGCTATATACTGTATAAGTGACATTGGTGGGTAGAACATGCTTATATCATGTATAAGTGACATTGGTGGATAGAACATGATTAAACCCTAGTCTAGATATATTATCCTAGGTTAGCCATGACAAGTCACATTAATAAAATGTGAGGTTGGAGTATGAGATACTGGAGTTAAGTAGAGACAAGATAGTATGATCAAGATGATGCTAGAGTAACATTGGATTAAAGAAGTAGTATTTTCCTCTTTGGAAAATACTAATCACTTGAGGTGAAGTAGGATTTGATGTATACATCTATTGAAGTGATATTAGTGAAGGATGATAAGGGAAGAGCATGAATGGAAGTAACTGTAAACATTTGTTAGGTTGGAGGTTATCAGCAGTAGAATAGTTGATATAACCAAGTCTGGATAGGTGAAAATTATGAAAAGTTTTAGTGTCAAGCTCATTGGATTTAAAAATGGATTTAGAAGAATAAAAGGTGGATAAGGATATTTTTTTGAAGTAAAGTTCATCATGATTAACACATGATGATGGATAGGAAGAAGTAGAATATCTAGGAAAGGAATTCCTTAATCAGAAGTCCAGAATTATGAAGTATGGAATATAGAAATCCTTGTTAAACACTAAACCCTAAATCTTTAACCAAACATAATATCCATTTCATGTTATTGATCTATCATCTTATATCCCCAATACTTGATAGGAACATTTTCCTATAGAAAATCACTTAAGCATATCTTTGTTCTTTACAACTATCATAACCATATGTGCTTAGGAGTTATTTTTATCAATTCTTTTCCATAAGACCTTCCAGAAAATAACTTTCTATTTTAAAAGGGGATATCATTAAAGATCAAACACATGAAGACAATTCATTTAGCCATAAATCTTTATTCACATCAACAAAAGAATATAAGTATATTAAGAACCCTAAACCCTAGGGTAAGAATTTACAATTAAAACCCTAACTCTTTTGTTATTTATAATAAAAATATATATACCTTGTTATTCCCTATATTCATGGGAGTAATATTAACCATATTAAATCCTTAGGAATTATGCATCAAATAATAATAAAGGATCACCATATAAAAATTCCCTTGATATTATAAATCAATAAGAATCGAAACTCATGGATTTAATAGTAATGCATTCTATAATAAGTTTATGGATATTAGCTCAATTAAATTCATATCAAAAGCCCTTGCAAATAATAATAGGAAAAGTAAATTTATAAAGAAAATAAAGAAATTATAGCACTATATAATAAAAACTCACAAAATGATTTTTAATACATTTATCATTGCTACAAGTATTAGCAAAGGAATTCCATAAAGATAAATCAAATTTATTGCTTAAATAAACAGGCTAGAAAATAAAACAGATAATAAAATCGAAAAAGAAAAACAAACAGAGAGAAAAAATTGAGGAAATCAGCTCCTAGCCCATGGCTCATTCCCTCTCTCTCTTACTCGTTGCCGCGAGCAGCCGAACACAACCCATCTGCCCACTTGCAGCCCACGAATGACCCGTACCTCTTCGCGGAGTCTGTTTGTCGTCTTCCTCGCGACGACGCCGACCTTCCGATGCTGCAAGCAGCTCCGTGGCTGCAGCCTCGTCGCCGGCGAGCGCCAAGATCCGCTCCATCGCTTCCGGTCGTCTACAAGTGGCCCTGGACGCCGACGAGAAACCCTAGCACGCCACTCCACTTTTCTTTCTTCATCTCTCGCTTCAACACCGAACCCTAGCTCGTCGGAGATCATCTTACCTACCATCTCTGACCACCCCTTGATCCGGGGAGGTGACTATTAGATGCGCCGTGATCTTCTCCGTCATTTGCCCCTACTCACGCAAGCCGGGGAGCCCTCTGTCGACCCAATAAACACCTCATCTCCACCGCCAGACGCCGTCGTTCATCGTCAATCGCCGCCACCACAGACTTCCTCCGGTCACACTGTCGCGCCCTGCAGCTTCACGGTGAGCTATCGATGCTCACGCACCGTCTCAAGTTCCTCCTTGCTTCCTCGTTTGTTCCCCCGACGAACATTAGCCACTGCCGCATAGCCATCGTCGCCACCACTGTTCCGGCGACCTAAATCGAGCGGCGCCACCACTATAAGGTTCACTGCAACGTCCTCTTACCGATAAGCCCTAGCACCAACTCGCGCAACCAGCAAATCCATAGAATCGAAGGCTGTTGTGAGGATCCCCATTGATGATGTCACCATGATGTCATGGTTATTTCATATTTAAATTTTCTTTATCATTTATTTCTTTTGAGTAATAATTCTGTAATAAATAAAAACCAATAGAAATGACATGGCAAAGGTCCCACCAGTTAGTGACTGGGGGTGAGAATCGACCTAGTGAGAAAAACCTTTCACCCCACGCTGACATCAGCATTACATCATAAACTATTTAGTTTATTAATTGTAGAAATAAAATAAAATGATTCAATCTTATAAAATCAATAACTTTTGTTTTGTAATTCGGAAACATATGTTTAATATATGAAAATTTTCAGAAAAATAAAATCTACAACTTAAAACTGTTATCAAATATTATTATGATGATTATTTAAATAAATATTATTTTATAAAGGTTTTATAAGTAATAAAACTTTGATAATTCATATTTTAATAATGGTAGATGTTAAAAATATAAATAAAATACCAAAAATCTTAGAAAAATAAGAATTATAATTTAAAACTATAATCATGCATTATTATTCCACTTAATTAAATATTTGTTATTTATTAAGTCTTTATAAAGTAATAAGTATTATAAAAATCATATCTTATTATTTTTAAATCACAAAAATAAGTGTAATATACCAAAATGATCAAAAAAATAATACCTATATGTTAAACATATAATATCCCACTTTTGATTCAAATAAAAATTTAAACACTTTAATAACTTGAATTTAAACCTATTTCTTTAGTTAATAATTCATATAATGTTAAATAAAATTTGTTAATATTTCTTAAATAAACCAATAAAATCTAATAAATAGTATTAGTCTTAAATACTAATATTATGAAGTCAAAATGGTTCAACACATTTTGAAAATGCAATTTTATTGAATTATCATTCAACCATAAGTGTAAATTATTTTATAAAAGGATCCTTATCTATTATAAGATCTCCAAGAATAATCTTGTAGTGAAATAAAACCTACTCCAATATTTCCAATACAAGTTATAAACAAACCAAAACACTATATTGAATCCATAAGTAGTTAAGTTATATTACTTCCTTGTTTACAAACTATAAACATTCATCTATAAAAAGTAAAATGATTCTATTCTATTAAAATGTTAGGAAACCACTACTCAAATAGAAGTAAGGCCATTCTTAAGTAACTCTAAGGAAACAATATAAAGTGAACAAGATACAAGTATCATAAGTAATACACCCTAAGTCTATATACATCCTTAAAGTTAACTTTAGTCTACCAAGTTTTAAGTATAATGCTAAAAACTTTATTATATACTTTATAGTTAACTTTGGTCTATTATAATTAAGTTATAAAGTATCTTAATACCAAACTAACCAAGTTAAAAACTAAAATAGATAAGTCTGGAATACTAATGATGTCATTATTCAAATGGAGTAATTCTTTCTTACTTAAAGACTATAACTAGAAAGAACACCTCATAAGGTTAACTTAAAAGTTTAAATGCTTCTGCTTAGTTAAGTAAGATTTTCTTCAAACGTTATTCTTTTTGCCACTTCAAACAACAAATGACAATTAATAATAATCACATTACTTTATACTTTACTTGTATACTTAGGTTTGATAACACTTAAGTTCTTTATAAGTGACATTATTTGTAAGTAAAAATTTGAAGGTAAACAATTATAGTATAAGCAATCTTGAGTAGCATTTCACATTTGTGTGTATCTCATTGTTTTATGGTATTGTAATTACATGTTGTTTCACACACACTCACAAGCCTTAATAAGAAGCACAAGTATGAAACTTATCTAAAAGGACAACACATTCTAAAGTAACCATTTCCAATTTCCAAACCCTAGATCAACGTTATCCCCGGGATTCGATTTTACTAAATTGCATCACATACTTATGCATAAAAGCATCTTTCTTCTTTAAACATTAGTCCTTATCAGACCAATGATGCTGATTTCATATAGTGGATCTTATATTGTCTTAAAGACCGTGAGTGCATAATCTTGCAATCAAAAAAGTAAAGTTCACACTTGCTCATGTCCTTTGGTTATTTTCTGTAAAGTATTTTACAAATCCAGTGTTGTCATCACTTGCATTTGAAAAAGGACAGAAAACACTGTTTTCATAATAATGTGATATAGGTTATTTACCATGAGGTAATAACCTAATATAAGAGTTCCGGTGGTAAAGGAACATATTATCTAGGACTTAACAACCAATGTCGCCAGTGATTCTTGGGCCGTATATTACGCGTTGACCATGAGATTTGGAATGGGACGAAGAAGTCAGCTGTATCTTTTTCCTCTCGCATGGAGCCGGATGTGCGGGTCGTGGCTATTATCACTCGTAGCATGCATATTATATGGTAATTCGTAGAGGATATGCAGCATATGGGTGGGAGCCCTCAACGTCCCACGATAGTTTCGGCATCTGAATGGTTTGTACTGCCAATTGCCGTAATTCAATAGGTGGGCTGGCGTACTCCAAGGAGACATGCGGGGTCACGGAAAAGGCAGTGATTGGTTTGGGTCTTAGTCTGGGCATCACACCAAGGAAGTGTGAACAGGTTCGCGGCCCGGATGTGCAACAAAGCTAAGATCTCTCATGGGTAAAGTGACGCACCTCTGCAGAGTGTAAGAACTGTAACTTGTTACTCCCTGTTCCGGGAAGGAGCTGCGAACGCTGCGGGAAAGAAACTCCATGAAAGTTCTGGTAAACCCGTGAAGGCTGACAGACATAGCTTTTCAGAATAAAAGCAACCTTTGAAGTAATGTTTACGAAAACTTGCATGGCCTACGACCTGTGGTCTGTGGCTGTAGATATAGTGCATCAGACACTCCTTTTCTAGTGAACTTGCTGAGTACGCTCGTACTAAAAGTATCTTCTTAACCCTTGCTAGATTCTGAAGCCATTAAGATGACGTCTATATCAAGTTATGCTCCAGGAATCATCATCAAAAGCTAAAGCTCTTCAATGAAGTCAAGAAAGTCAACATATACATCAACTCCAGTGAAGACGTAGTTACTGATTAGATAGGAATATAATCTCTAGCCATAGAACCTATTTCTGTAGTGTATTGCGATAGCAGCAATGCCATACCATTAGTTAAGATACTAGTCTTAATAGTATGATAGTTTTTGAGTTATTTATTTCTGATTCTTCTTTGAAAGGAGTTTCTTCCTCTCTCTTTAAGCTAGAGTGTTCTCTGGATCTTGTGTAAAGAGTTGAGTTGTAACCTATAGTCATGTCTTGGACCTACTGGGTTTCTGTTGTACCACTCTGAGGGATGCAATACTAGTGAATGGTGTTTCATTGGTGTTATGTCAACGACTATAGTGTACTACATCATGCAGTGGTATGCTAGGTCACCGCAGTGTCACACGGGGAAGGGGTCGATTCAGGATGACAAAGAAGCTGGTTAGGTGGGGTTCCTATATAGTTATACATGAACTCGTAAGTGGTTTCCTCTTTACCTCTTCTCTCTCTCCCCCTCTCCCTCTTTAGCTCCTCTCTCTCTCTCTCTCTCTCTCTCTATATATATATATATATATATATATATATAAATATATATATATATATATACACTTTTCATAGTTTTCCAATCGTTAATCAAAATAATACAAATGATATACCATTGGAAAGCTATGCAAATTTCGCATCTTTAATATAGACCATCTTTTGAAATTTTTAAGCACTTAAGAGCATATTTAAATATAAAAAACTCTATTTTTAAAACTTTCTCACTATTTTCACACGGAGTTTTTTCAAAGTTAACTTCAAGGTTATATGTAGTGAACTACTAATGTTTCACTAAGTGAACATTTGTTTTTTTACTCCTTTTTATACTAAGTAGAATACAATGTTATATATATTGAACATATGATGATCTTTTTCCGTGTATGAATTTTGAACTTAGTATATTGTCCGTTCGCGAGCCGTGAACTACTTACGGCTAGTTGTGAACTACGTAATATCGATAGTGAATTTTTTGTCACGCTCAAAGTGAACTTCAACAAAAAAATTAGAGTAGACTTCATATTTTTATATTGTGAACTTCAAATTTTTTAAATAAATAAACTTTTGTTTTGTGTGCTTCCATAAATCATTAAATTGATAATCCTAGTTAATATAAGGTGAACTCCCTAGTCACGAGTTGTGAACTTTACAACCAAAAATATTGAACTACCTAGCATCGAAATTGATTTTTTGTCAACGCTTAAAGTGAACTTTCATAAAATTGAACTTTTAAAGTGAACTTCAAAATTTCATAGAGTGAAGTTTGAAATCTTGAATAGTAAACTCCTGTTTTTGTTTGTTTTTTATGGTCAACTTTTTTGTGTGAACTATCATAGTTTGCAAACTGGACTTCTTAACATAATTGAGTGAACTACCATTTTTATTTTTAGTAATTCATGATATAGTCAGAGAATGATATTCGAATTTGTGAACCCATGTTGTCGTAGCAGTGGACCCCTTCTCGTGGTGGAAGAGAAGAGAAAATGGACTGATCAGAGCAAGTCAAGCGAAAGAGAAAATGGACTGTAGCATAAGGGGAATCAAAGAAGAGTAGCCAGGAGGGGTGGCAGGGGCGCCGACGACCGAGGAGGGGCCATGGAGGTGGCGGCCAATAGCAGCAGTTCAAAGGGGTGCAACTGGCGAACTCCCTGTAGTTTCCCATGTGGTCTCCACCGGGCAGCACGGTGAACTCCCCGCGGCAACACATTGGACCCCCATTGGTGTAGTAGGAGACAAAGAGGGAGGGGCTGGGCGGTGCTGGATGCCAGGGAAGGAGGCAGACAGGGAGGGGCATTGCCGCGGACGGCGACCAGGCAAAGAGACGAGGCAGTGAGTGGCAACATCCTACGCGACAGGAGATGGGGGAGGGCGACGCCCGGCGTGGCAGGAGGTGGGGGAGGGAGCCGGCCGGCGCAACAAAAGCTGGGGGAGGGTTTGGACTGGCATGGCAGGAGGTGGGGGAGGGCGACGACCGACACGACAGGAGGTAGGAGAGGTAAAGTAGGGTTGTAGAATAGTCCTGTTCTATAGGAGTGTATTTTATAATGAGGCGGCTACAGAACAATGGTGCACGCGGATATTTGCTTTTCTAGAACCCATACGACATAGAATACTTTAGTCCTCTAGAATACACTCCTTTAGATGGCTACAGAACAATAGTCCTATAGAACAGGACTATTCTATAACCCTACTTTAGATGGTTGTAGAATAACTATGTATTCTATGGATGTTTGCTTTTCTAGAACCCATACGACATACAACCTATGGGTGCACGTGGATGAGACTGTTTGTGGATGCAGAGTTGTGTGGCGTGCACCATTGTTTTTTGCCTTTCGTGTGTGCATGTGAATACATCTATGGTGGTAGAAAAATCAAACATCTTCGGCTATGGCAGTGGTGGATTGTTTATCTAGCCATGTGTGTGTGAATCTTTGGTTGTAGCATGTGGTTAGTTGCTTTATTGCAGGTGTCACCGATGAATTCTTGGTTAAGGCAGATGGTGTATTTCTTTATGTATCTATGCGTGGTAGTATATTTGGGATGCGCAGATGATTTATTGCTTTATTACTGTGGCACTGATGTATCCATGGTGGTTGCACATGGTAGTTTGCTTTATGGTAGGTGTGCATGCATAAAGTTAAACTATGTATTGAGAATTGGCGTGCTCGTGTGCTGAGAGATAAAGGATTGACAGATGACATTTAATTATTGTTTGCTAGCAAAAGAAAATTTCCATGGAACTTTTTTGTGGATAAAAAAATTCATGGCGTGTTCTATGGATTTTCGCTTTATGCGTGCCTCAGTGGCATGGTTTGTAGCTATAAAAAATGTGTGGTGTTTCCATATGCCAAAGCTAGATTTGTGGCTTGACGTGGTGGTGGTTTTAAATTGGAAAATTTGCATCCGGTCTAACGCCGTTAGTGGAGGTTGCGCTCCTAGGTTCATATCAAGTGATCTGTGTAGTTGAACCAATGGTTATATGGCTATTCTACAACCGGTTGTAGATTAATAATTTATAACCAGTCCTGAACTTTTTTAGTAAACGAAGTTGAACCTGCCATAAACGCTACCAAACTTTCCACTATAGTATGTCTATGAATCGTATTTCTACTACAGTTTTTGAACCACTTATCGAAATTGCGTGAATGATATACTGTTCGATAGCTATCGAAATTGCGCAACTTTTCTATTTTGATAGTTTTTAAAATTATGAATAGTTTTACAAAAAAAATACCAATCTTTATTTTTTGTAGGGTTTTATTTCCATAGAGTATTTTGGTCGCTGTTTTCATACTGTTTATGGGAATGACACATGTGATATATCATTAGGTTCATACTCAAATTGCACAACGCGTCTGCAAAGGTTTCCGAAATTTTGTACAGTTTAATAGTAATTTCAAATATACAAATTACTGTTTTCGCGTATTTTCTATTACACGATAGTATTTTGCTCTCTGTTTTTAAACCAATTATCCGATTGAAACACATAAAATGGCATTGAAAACCTATGGATTAGGCACAACTTTTTGGTTCTTACGAGTTTTGCAAATATGTTATAGTTTAAGATCGGTTTTAAAAATACATGATTTGGATTTTCGAATTTCTTGATTTTTCACAGTGTTTTTGAAATTATTCCTAAATGGCTTATTAGAATGAAGTAAATGATATACCATTCGAAAGATATTAAAATTGCACATCTTTTTTTCAAGGACATGCTTTCAAATTTTACATGGTTTAGAATTAATTTTAAAAATACTGAAATCTAGATGTACTAAAAAATGACAGACGCCATTTAGATGATAGTTTTTCAACCGTTACTCGGAATAATACAAATGATATGTCGTTGGAAATCTCTAATATAGGCGCATCTAATTTGTTTAGATCATTTTGTCAATTTTTTATAGTTTAAGAGAAGTTTTTAAATTACCGTATGTTGTTTTGAAATGACGGGCAACGAATGGTTTTAGTTGTCGTACTTATCAGAGAAATGTGGTTAAACTGTCCCATGTACGGACTTGAACTATTTGCTTCCCTCCAGTAAGCGCAGTTGAAATATTCGCGGATTTTATGAACTATTGTGAAAACACACTTAAACTTATTGCAAACTCCTGAACTGTCTCCTAAGTGTATCTTGAACTGCTCGCCTACTTTCCCTACGAGCGTAGTTGGACTAAGATTTCCTGAATTGCCCGTGAAAATGCATCTGAACTTATCATGAACAATCTGAACGACTCTCTATATTGCACCTTAACGTTCCTAGCCAGCATAGCTGAAATGCACACGCATTTCCTGAGCTGCTCGTGATATTGCACTGAACTTATCGTGGAATACCTGAACAGCCCACGATATCACGCCTGAACTTTTCCCGCGAACACAGCTAAAATGCACACACATTTTTCTGAACTATCTGCAAAAGAGCGCCTAGACTTGTCATGGACTATCTGAACTGCCCATGATAGCGTGCCTGAAATTTTTTCCTCCGAGTGCAGATGAGATGCGTATGCATTACTTGAACTTATCGCGGTCTTTCTGAACTGTCCGCGATATCGCGCCTAAACTTTTCTGGCCATGATATCATGCATGAACTCTTATCCTGTGAGCGCAACTGAGATGCCCATGCATTACCTGAACTTATCGCGGACTTTCTGAACTATCCGCTATATCACGCATGAACTTTTTCCGCGAGCACAGCTGAGATGCGCACGCCTGAACCCTGTACTTATTAGAACAATGCGGTTGAACTGCCCAAGGTGCGCACCTGAACTATCCGCACCTCTCCTGTGAATGCAGCTGAGATGACCATGCATTTCCTGATCTGCTCGCGATACCGAACCTTAACTTATCACAGACTTCATGAACTGCCTATGGTATCGCTCCAGAACTTCACCCGTGAGTGCAGCTGAAATTCGCACGCATTTTTTTGAATTGTGTGCGAAAGCACGCCTAAACTTATCACGGCACTCTTGATTTGTCCTTCATACCACACATGAACTTATCCCACGAGCGCCAAGCTAAAATGAGAAAATTTTACATAATTAATTAGTTGGGTAGTAGTTAATTAGGCAGTACATCATTTAAATCCCGAGATATTCATGATCTCACTCTTGGACAGTACACGCGTGTCAACGAAAATGAGAAAGAAAAAGGCTTAAACGGGAGGTGGGGGCTCAAGCCAGAGCGGTAGTGGGCGGCGGCAGTTGGAGCCCGGGCCCAGAGCTCCGGTGGGCGGCGACGCCTGCTAGGAACCAAGAAGGATCCCGAGGGAGAGGGTCTGTGGTGGCACTGCTTCTCGCTGCTGGGGAGACGACCGGATGACGCGCGGCGAGGCGACCGGCCCGTGGCGACTGCCAGTAGAAGGAGTAGGGCAACAACGGGGAGTAGTAGGGACACACCGACGGTGGGGGCGCAGGGGAGTGCCAGCGGCGTGGGGGGCAGCAGGGGCGCGCCGACGGTGGGGGTGTAGGAGGGCGCCTGCGGCGGGAGACAGCAGGGGCGCGTCGGTGGTGGGGGCGCAGGGGCGCGCAGGCGGTGGGGGCAGCAGCGCGCACCGGCGGTAGGGGTGTAGGAGGGCGCCAACTGTGGGGGACAACAGGGCGCGTCGGTGGTGTTGGCGCAGGGGCGCGTCGGCGGTGGGGATGGATGCGGGTTGGGGACGTAGTTTTCCTTTTTTTTCCACTGTAATCACCTCCTTATAGGGTGCGTGCGTGTGTGTAGATAAGAGAAGGTGCACACTGTGGAGTTCAATGATGCAACAACTAGTTTCGTTATGGCAAAAAAATGGGCAACTTACTGAGTTTCATGCACCAATTTAACTTCAACCAAGTGTTGCTAAAGCTGCAGACGATTTTTTTTTCAAAAAAGGATTACCCGGCCTCTGCATTCAAGGATGCACACAGCCCTAGCTGCAGCCGAATTAGCTTCGGACTCGTACCATACAGGGCAAATTTAAGCTAGCAGGGAGAACCTCTACTCGTCGGCCCGTACGAGTTGAGTTGAGAAATTAAGTGCATAACACAACTGCAGCTACATATACACACGCAAGTAGCAAAAAGATTGGGCAAGACTTGTTCTAATTAATTCTGTGTTGACTTAGTATGTCTATGTTTATGTTGTCTTTTCTGAAGATATCTAAAAATGTATGAAAAATATTAGATTACTATAGGTCAAGATTTTTCTAGCAAAATGACGACAATAAGAAGAAATATTAATTAAAAATAGAATATTATTTGTCGCCCAAAAGATCAAGGCGGTCTTGGTACATAAGTACTTGATCTTAAGAATAAGTTTTTACTCAGTAAATGACCATTTAAATTGTTTAATAAGGAGGAAGTGTGACAAGACTTGCTGTATAATAAACATATTCGTAACATAATATTGGCTCAAGTTTAGGCAAATCCTACCGATTCACCTTTCTAGAAGGGATTCATGAGATTTAAGTATGATTTCTTTATTTGAGGCTTCTTTAAGATTGATGATGGTACATGTACTATACTATAGAAGAATATATATAACTACATATAATGGCGCGTAGGCTTCTCATGCTCTCAGCTCACCACATATACTGTTCATCTAATTTTCGGATGAACAATTCCATGTACGGTAGCAGTTCTAGGACCAGCTATGAACCGGGACTGTACTCTAAATAGTGTCATAAACAGTGTTTCTACTTTATTATCCTAGACAATGCTTGCTGTTTTTCTTCCGGTATTATTTTTAGTGTAAAAGTTTAGGTACCTGACATAACTTTACGGTCGTAGATCCCAACAGTAGTTTTTGTACAGTGTGACTTTTTATACTAATAAGTTTTTTCTGTTTTTTGACCATAATTTTCCGATGTAGCTTCCCAAGCATAATTTCTCACCGGTAGTTATGGTGGTATTTTTTTCACATTGACGGTGGTTCTTTGACAGTCTTAGTCCATGCCAATACCTTTTTAGATCTTACCAACTCGACGGTGATTTTTTGGCACAACTTTTTAGCTTTTTAGCTCTTTTTTTGCCAACTCTACGGTAATTTTTGGGGTACAAATTTTTAGCCATAATTTCTCACCAGTCCGTTCTGCATAATTTCTCACCGGTAGTTATGGTGGTATTTTTCCACATCCTGTTTTACCTCCTTGACGGTGGTTCTTCGACGTAGGTTCCCGGTCATGATGCAGTGGGGTAATTAGTCTACATTCACACGACAATATCTTTTTAGCTCTTTTTTGCCAACTTGATGGTAATTTTTGGGCACAACTTTTTACCCATAATTTCTCACCGGTTGTTATCCCACGGGATGAATAATTTTCTAACTAATTTTTATCAGCGCTATTTTTTAGGTTCCTTTCATATTCTGTCGTCAATAATTTTTTGTCGCACATTTCAGGTCATCATTTCCACGCGATAACTACCTTCTACTTTTTTTCTAGGAAAGTATTTTGCAGGCCTTAATTCGCAAAGTAATTCAATTTTGTTAAAATTTTTATATTTTTTACACTAATTCCACTATCCGCCGCCTCTTTTGTCCACGAAAAATAGCACTACTATATTCGACCGTAACTTCAGACATAATATACACTGCATCCAATGTAATATCAAGCAGTACTTCTGGGTGATTATTAGGAGACATTGTCTCATCACGGCCGCCACGTTGCCTAGTACCTAATAAGGAGAGACATCTCTGGCCAATACCCTACGTTGTATAATATTGTATAAAAAAAGTTGTTTCTGTTCACGATATTTTATCTCAAGTGTCGCTGAATATCTAAAGGTATAATAGGCGCTGTCCCTGGAATTTACCTCGAAAATCAGATTTAACTAGCCGCTAATCTCAGCTCAGAGTAAATCCCAGCCGTCCTTTGCTTTTCATTGTGTCATATAAAGGCAGCGCATAGTGAAAACCTAGCTCCCAATCCCTGACCTATTCCAGTCCCATGCGGCTTCTTCGCCTCCTCTTGCTCACGCTACCGCCATAGCACCCGCCCTCATGCGACCCCTCCCTTCCCAAGATCTGCCTCCATCCTCGAGCTCATGAGACTGACGGCATGGAGGAATGCGCGGCACCCCTCCCCTCCCGAGCTCTATCCTCCCTAGCTCTTCCTCCATCCTCCCCACTCTCCTCCGCCTCTCCCTTCTCCTCCTGTGGTGTCATGGAGGGAAGATGGATCAGTATGGCAGCCATGGTTTCCCTGATGGGAGAGAGGAGAGCTGGGTGCACGACATGGATGACCTATGGGCGATGGGTGCAATATCTAGTGGTGGAGCGTGCTGGTATGCGCTGGAGTAGAGGAACCACCAAGCCTTACCATTTGAGTCGCTTCTACGTTGCCTCTCTCTCTCTGCCTTTGATGCTCGTTGTTTCTGATTTTTTCTAGCATGCCAAAACTTGGTTGTTGATTCATTGCTTTAATAGCATAAGGCTAGGTTAAACTGTGGAGGTTCCTTGCATGCCCTAGTTCAGATTATAACTGATAGAGGTTGTTTACTTATTCAGGTACCTACTGTGATATTTGGTCGAGGTCTAGACAGGAGCAGCTATAAATTAATTCATACATGGAAGAACGGTTCAAAAGTGACATGTGATCCCCTCATAGGCCTCCAATACTGACTGCAAGCACCGGTATCCTCCGCTTCACTCCTCTTTTCATATTTAGTTATTTCTTCTTCTATCTATTTCTACTTTTCTCTGGTTTGTGTATGTGGTGATCTATCTTTTCTATTTCTGAAATTTTCAGGGTTGTTTTTGGCTACTTGCCACGATTACTTATAAATTTTGCAACTTGGTTCGGATCTAGGAGAATGCTAAGAAGTGTTGTGAGGAGCGGCGGTTGTTGTGGAGCATTGGCGGTGTGCCCTTGGAGCTCGATAGTGGGTTGTCAGCGATGTGGTGACGAAGATTCGACATGGAAGAGGAGAAGAACTGAAGAACGCAGCTATGAGCTCATATTTTTTAAATGTCGATCCCAAGGTCATGAGTTTTCTCCCTTCTGCAAACCTGAAAAGTAATTTATTTATCTTGATATGTGGCCTTATATGAGGAGGCTATAGATATGTTTGTATTCTATTAAGGCTGGATTTTCTACTACTATTTTCACTTTCACAGGTCATAGGAAGTAACTCCTACAATCATTGTAAGTGCCAATATATCATGTCGTAGATTGTTTTATCTCTACGTGGCGTTGTATCTCAATATGGGTCAATCCGATGCTAAACTCTTTATCCAAATCTCTGTAAGTCAGACTGGCATCACCATGCCCATGACAAGTGGAACCGAGCCATCAGCCGACTTTCACATTGGTTTAAGTTATGTGTCCAGCACAACCTCAATGACCAAGGATGTTTAGTATAAACAACATGAATGCATAGTTCCATACCCGAGTCACATATTCAATGATACACATCAAATTTTTATACAAGAACAACTTAATATCTTTATGAATACAATGAAAATCACATCATACATGATTGCCTCTAGGGCATATTCCCAACATAGATTTCCGTTTTTTTGTGTTAGATTCCTAATTTTGTTACCCGGTCATGATCAAAATCTACTTACTTTTGTTTTATGGTCTATGCATTTTAGTAATTGTGGAGGGTTGAAGGATAAAGATTGAGGAGGTGCAAAATTTCTTTTACCTGTTGTCATTGGGGGCTTCTATAAAGATATTTTAAGGTAAACTGATCTTACTGGTTCTGCGTTTTCTTCAATTAGTAATGGACATGGAATTATCAAAGAGCAACGTAAATATCTATTGATGTTAAATCGGCATTTGCGGTTATTTTAATGCTAGAAACCTATAAATGCTAGATTTTGTTTCTGTATGTTGGCACATGTGATTCGTTCTCTATAGCGATGTCGAAGATATTCATAATTCATTTGTAGATGGCTCTCTTCCAGGAATCACCCCCTCGAGATGGGATCAGAAGGTAATTTCCTACATAGTAGGTGCATTTCTCATAATTATTTGTACTAGGTCTGCTTATTTCTTATGGTATACCTGATTGTCATATTATCTTGGTTCAGTTGTGCTTCATGATCCAAGGAAACACCGGCCTCACCTGCCACTGGTTTAGATGTGATTGATTATCCAAAAGAACCACCATGTAACACGGGTTTAGTTGATAAGACATATCTCTTAGTCTACCACGTGTACCTCTTTGCTGAACCATTTTCTGTGTAAAACGTTTGCAGCATGAGGCTTTCAGCTCAGTACCATGGATGTTGTGGTTCTCAAAGGATACAACTCATACAAGTAGAATGGATTCGTGAAAGACATTTGCACCATCTGTTAAGGTTATGGTGTTTTTTCCTATTTTGTTGTCATTGTTACAAATCCTGCGTCCATCTTGACAATATTTTTTAGACTCCATTCTCTGGCATGAATAGCTAGATGAAAGAGATGCTAGATTTTGTCAATACAATTAATTTATGTAATGGCTTTATGGATTAAGCCCTCCATAAAGGTGTTGCTGCAGCGTGGCCGATCATAGGCGCAGTGGCATGAGCCACCGAAACACGCCCTGAGGAGAGCTTCCTCCCGGCCGCTGATGTCGTGAGCAAACTGCATGATCCCCTGCAAAGATCGATGGTACGCATCAGCCTTCCCCCGTTGAACTTCCTCAATATTGTTATTACCTACTCATGGTTTCTTCTCACCATGACGCTGGACAAAATACTTGCGCATGTTGAATCTAGGTTACTTCCATGCTTGATGAGGAAACGATACTCGAGGTTTCAGGCCAGCAAGGTATGAACCATCCCTACGATTTCTTTCAATACTAAAGCAACACTCGGTCCCTTTGTTTTGAACCAATATATCTGACAACTACTTGGCGAAATTCTATGCTTAGAAGACAAAGGAATAGGATTTTTTTATGTCTGCCTGCTATTAACTGCCACTTTGTTATGCTTAGTTTTTGAAGAAAATACATATAACATTGTGCCCAGGTATTCTACCTCTTGCTTTCTGAAACTCCATCTATACTGGAGTATTTGTTCAATATGTTATATCAAGATGTGATGTCTCTTGAACAATGATTGCAAGATAAATCATTATAATGATTTATTATTTATAGGATGTTTGCAGAAGTCTCAACACTCATCAAATGAATATTATGTAACAGAATAATGGCCGAGTTGGTTTGTATATGACTGGTGTGACAATCTCTCAAGGAACACTCGGCATTAATGCATGATATAGTTTCCATGCATATCGACCTTTGTGTGGATAATAAGTAAAGTGTTCTTTTCCTTAATCTAAAGCAATCTCACAATTATGCTGAAAATAAAATTGTGTTAAATGTATTACAGTTCCTCATTTTGTTCGCCCTTGGAAAAGGGGTTTCACATTGTTTCTAGATGTATTGCCTATGTTTTATCAGACTTTAGAAGCTTTACCTTCTCGACTGATTTTCATCATTTCACATATCAAGGCCTTGGGGTGAATATTCTAGGGTTCAAATTGTGATCCGAGAGGATGGGTATCAACTGGGTTCTTTTGTCTTCAGAGCTTCAGAGCATAAGCATACTACTGCATGTGTACATGCAAGATACTACCTATGCAGGAGAGAGAATCGGTGCTGAAATGCTAGCACCTGCCTGAGACCCTCCTTACCTGAGCCCCCTTGTCCGGAGCGGCGGTGACGGGCTGCTTCCGCCTTACCGTGAGTTACTGTTCATATTGTTCCTCTGCATTCTTCTCTGTTAGTTCGTCATGGAGATGCTACCGTGGTTCTTCAGTGTCAGGTACCTTTCACTCCCTGAGGCCTAATCAGGCTTCCTTTTCTATATGTAAATATTGTCTAACATTCTGGCTCAAGAGTGCTCTATGGAGGTTGCGAATTTAGTGCCTCAAGAGTGCTTCTCTATTTGCATTATATATTCTTTACCTCTTCAACTAGCTTAATTTTCAGATAGATATATTTGGATACGGCAGGGAAGGGAATGGAAGGACAGGGAAGGGCAGGGAAGGACATGTTCAAGGAAGGAAATAGGTCAAGAGTAACAACTGGAGCTTCTACTACTAACAAAAATATCAATCAAGTCAATGAGAAGTAAGCAAGATGAATATGATGAGGCATCCTAGGAAGGCTTCAGATTGCTCCTTCAAACATATATTAATGAATGTATATATGACATGTTCACTACACGAACGGCATGCTACGCCGAGGGAAAAAATCCATCAGCGTAGGCCAAAATGCCCTCGGCGTACGCTACGCCGATGGCTGCCCTCGGCGTAGCCTCCTCGGCAAAGATCTTCCTCGGCGGAGGCATTTTTACCCGTCGGCGTAGCTCTAGCCATCGGCGTATGCTACGCCCATGGCCTTGCCCTCATCATAGCCCTGCCGGCATAATAATGGCAGGTTGTAAAAAATCCAAAAAAAAAATCGAATTTTTTTAAAGATTTCTCTCAATTTTTTTAAATCTTTGAATTTGTTGAATCGTTAATCTCTCATTGGAACATTTTTTAACACTAAGTACATTTAATCTTTAATCAAATTATAGTCTTTAACAAACTTTTCGCTCGGTCACCCAACCTAGCACTATTTCAGCTCCAGCACGCTTAACTTCTTAGTTCCTTTCGAATCAGTTTCTGCAAAGCAATTTATACCTAGTTGTCGATACTATGATAACAATCCTATTAACTCTTATATTATCATGTCACATGTTTTTATTTTTTGAAACTACAAACACTTATTAAGTAATCAACAATGAATAAGTATAAATATTACCGATTCAAATAAAAATACTATTGAATTCAAATAAAAATATAATAAATTTTCTTTTTTGTATTTTTCTATTTAATATGGAATAATTAATATCTTTAAATTCGTAAATCAGAATTTGATAAATAATGTCTAAATTTATCAGAAATTTGAAAGGAATCTAAATATGATATCCATATCAACTAATCACAAACCTCCTGTTTTTGAATTAGCTATTTGGTGGTTGCTTCAGAAAATCCCCTTTTTGCGCTAAAAAAATAGAAAATGGTTTTTTGCTGCGATAAAAAGGAAAACTTGCATTAGATCTTTGATAAAATAGCATATTGTGAACCTAAAAATGATTTTTGTAAAAAAACATGAGCATCGGATCATGTACCTGTAGTCCTTATCTGACCCACTTCCTACCGATTCGGCAGGAATTTATCTTTTTCACCAGGGGTGGACGGAAAGGTTTCGGATCCCCCTGTTGGGACATTGTTCATCTAAGGTGGTCTAGTATTTTTATAAAATGTGGTGGTAGCATTTTGAATTAGCCATTTAGTGGTTGCTTCACAAAACCGTTCTTTTTTTGTGCTCGAAAAATAAAAAATGGCTTTTTGGTGTGTCGAAAAGGAAAACTTCCTCCTGCAACATTGTTCGCTATCCCATCATTCACATGTATGCATAATATGGGGACATTATCACAAACTGTGCCTCGATTCTAGCCATAACATTGGTCATTTAACCCGAAAGCCAAGAAACCTCGAATGAGATAGGTCGCTTTGTGAAGGTTTTTTCAGACATAATAATATATCAAGTTTGATATTTTCCTTATAATTATATCACATAATATGACACCACGTGAAGGTTTCCCATTGTTTCGATTGTTTTTTAATTTTTTTATGCCCGTTTTAAACTATTGTCAAACTTTGTCGAACCGCGGGCATGAAAATTCTTAGCTCGGTGCCGAGCCTCGCTAAACTTGCATTGGATCTTTGATAAAATAGCATATTGTGAACCTAAAAATGATTTTTATAAAAAAACATGAGCATCGTATCATGTACATGTAGTTCATATCTAACCCACTTCCTACCGATTCGACAGGAATTTATCTTTTTCACCAGGGATGGACGGAAAGGTTTTTGATCCCCTGTTGGGACATTGCCCATATAAGGTGGTCTAGTATTTTTGTAAAATATGGTGGTAGCATTTTGAATTATCTATTTGGTGGTTGCTTCAAAAAACCTTCTATTTTTTGTGCTTAGAAAATGAAAAATGGATTTTTGGTGCGACGAAAAGGAAAATTTCCTCCTGCAACATTGTTCGCCATCCCATGATGCACATGTATGCAAAATATGGGGATATTATCACAAATATTCCTCAATTATAGCCATAACATTGGTCATTTGATCCGAAAGCCAAGAAACCTCGAATGAGATAGGTTATTTTGTGAATGTTTTTTTTAGACATAATCAATATACCAGTTTGATATTTTTCCTTGTCACTATGTCACATAATATGACACCACGCAAAGGTTTTGCATTGTTTCGATCGTTTTTGAATTTTTTATCCCCGTTTTAAACTATCGTCAAACTTTGTCGAACCGCGGGCATGAAGATTCTTAGCTCGGGGTCGAGCCTCGCTAAACTTGCATTGGATCTTTGATAAAATAGCATATTGTGAACCTAAAAATAATTTTTGTAAAAAATCATGGGCATCGGATCATGTACCTATAGTTTATATCTAACCCACTTCCTACCGATTCGACATGAATTTATCTTTTTCACCAGGGGTGGACGAAAAGGTTTAGGATCCCCCTGTTGGGACATTATCAATATAAGGTGGTATAGTATTTGTATTAAAATATGGTGGTAGTATTTTGAATTAGCCATTTGGTGGTTGAACGTCTGTTTTTTGTGCTCGAAAAATGAAAAATGAAAAACCGCTACAACATTGTTCGCCATCCCATGATGCACATGTATGCACAATATGGGGACATTATCAAAAACTATGCCTCGATTCTTGCCATAACATTGGTCATTTGACCCGAAAGCCATGAAACCTCGAATGAGATAGGTCATTTTGTGAAGGTTTTTTTCAAACATAATAAATTTAACAGGTTTGATATTTTTCCTTATAGCTATGTCACATAATATGACACCACGCGAAGGTTTCACATTGTTTCGATCGTTTTTAAAAAATTTATGCCCATTTTAAACTATTGTCAAACTTTTTCGAACCGCGGGCATGAAGATTCTTAGCTCGGGTCCGAGCCTCGCTAAAATTGCATTGGATCTCTGTTAAAATAGCATATTATGAACCTATAAATGATTTTTGTAAAGAAACATGAGCATCGGATCATGTGCATGTAGTTCATATCTGACCCACTTCCTATCGATTCGGCAGGAATTTATCTTTTTCTCCATGGATGGACGGAAAGGTTTCGGATCCCCCTGTTGGGACATTGTCCATATAAGGTGGTCTAGTATTTTTGTAAAATGTGGTAGTAGCATTTTGAATTATCCATTTGGTGGTAGTTTCGTAAAACCGTCCGTTTTTGTGCTCAGAAAATAAAAAATTGCTTTTTGGTGAGACGAAAAGGAAAACTTCCTCCTTGATGCACATGTATACACAATATGGGGACATTATCACAAACTATGCCTTGATTCTAGCCATAATATTGGTCATTTCACCCGAAAGCCAAGAAACCTAGAATGAGATAGGTCATTTTTGTGAAGGTTTTTTCAAACATAATCATTATACCAGGTTTGATATTTTTCCTTGTAACTATGTCACATAATATAACACCACGTGAAGGTTTCTCATTGTTTTGATCGTTTTTGAATTTTTATGCCCGTTTTAAACTATCGTCAAACTTTGTAGAACCGCGGGCCTGAAGATTCTTAGCTCGAGGTCGAGCCTCGCTAAACTTGCATTGGATCTTTGATAAAATATCATATTGTGAACCTAAAAATGATTTAAAAAAAACAGGAGCATCGAATCATGTATTTGTAGTTCATATCTGACCCACTTTCTACCAATTCGGCAGGAATTTATCTTTTTCAACAGGGGTGGACGGAAAGGTTTCGGATCCCCTATTGGGACATTGTTCATCTAAGGTGGTATAGTATTGTTGTAAAATGTGGTGGTAGCATTTTGAATTAGCCATTTGGTGGTTGCTTCACAAAACCGTTCATTTTTTGTGCTCGGAAAATGAAAAATGGCTTTTTGGTGTGTCGAAAAGGAAAACTTTCTCCTGCAACATTGTTCGCTATCCCATCATTCACATGTATGCAGAATATGGGGACATTATCACAAACTGTGCCTCAATTCTAGCCATAACATTGTCATCTGACTCGAACTCCAAGAAACCTCGAATGAGATAGGTCGCTTTGTGAAGGTTTTTTCAGACATAATAATATATCAAGTTTGTTATTTTTCCTTATAATTATGTCACATAATATGACACCATGTGAAGGTTTCGCATTGTTTCGATTGTTTTTTTAATTTTTTATGCCTGTTTTAAACTATTGTCAAACTTTGTCGAACCGCGGTCATGAAGATTCTTAGCTCGGGGACGAGCGTCGCTAAACTTGCATTAGATCTCTAATAAAATAGCATATTGTGAACCTAAAAATGATTTTTGTAAAAAAACATGAGCATCAGATCATGTACATGTAGTTCATATCTAACCCACTTCCTACCGATTCGGCAGGAATTTATCTTTTTCACCAGGAATGGACAGAAAGGTTTTTGATCCCCTGTTGGGACATTGAACATATAAGGTGGTCTAGTATTTTTTGTAAAATATGGTGGTAGCATTTTGAATTAGCCATTTGGTGGTTGCTTCAAAAAACGTCTATTTTTTGTGCTCAGAAAATGAAAAATGGCTTTTTGGTGCGACGAAAAGGAAAACTTCCTCCTGCAATATTGTTCGCCATCCCATGATGCACATGTATGCAAAATATGAGGATATTATCACAAACTATGCCTCAATCTAGCCATAACACTGGTCATTTGACCCGAAAGCCAAGAAACCTCGAATGAGATTGGTCATTTTGCGAAGGTTTTTTCAGACATAATCAATATACTATTTTGATATTTTTCTTTGTAACTATGTCACATAATACAACACCACGCGAAGATTTTGCATTGTTTCGATCGTTTTTGAATTTTTTATCCCCGTTTTAAACTATCGTCAAACTTTGTCAAACCGCGGGCATGAAGATTCTTAGCTCGAGGTCGAGCCTCGCTAAACTTGCATTGGATATTTGATAAAATATCATATTGTGAACCTAAAAATGATTTTTTTTAAAAATCATGAGCATTGGATCATCTACCTATAGTTCATATCTGACCCACTTCCTACCGATTCAACATGAATTTATCTTATTCACCAGGGGTGGACGGAGTGGTTTCGGATCCCCCTGTTGGGACATTATCAATATAAGGTGGTATAGTATTTGTTTTAAAATATGGTGGTAGCATTTTGAATTAGCCATTTGGTGGTTGCTTCACAAAACGTTTGTTTTTTGTGCTCGAAAAATGAAAAATGGCTTTTTGGTGTAACAAAAAGGAAAACTTCCCGCTGCAACATTGTTCGCCATCCCATGATGCACATGTATGCACAATATGGGGACATTATCACAAACTATGCCTTGATTCTAGCCATAACATTGTTCATTTGACCTGAAGCCATGAAACCTCGAATGAGATAGGTCATTTTGTGAAGGTTTTTTTCAAACATAATAAATTTAACAGGTTTGATATTTTTCCTTATAGCTATGTCACATAATATGACACAACGCGAAGGTTTCACATTGTTTCGATCGTTTTTAAAAACATTATGTCCGTTTTAAACTATTGTCAAACTTTGTCGAACCGCGGGCATGAAGATTCTTAGCTCGGGGCCTAGCCTCGCTAAAGTTGCATTGGATCTTTGTTAAAATAGCATATTATGAACCTCAAAATGATTTTTGTAAAGAAACTTGAGCAACGGATCATGTGCCTGTAGTTCATATCTGACCCACTTCGTATCGATTCGGCAGGAATTTATCTTTTTCACCAGGGATGGACGAAAAGGTTTCGGATCCCCCTGTTGGGACATTGTTCATATAAGGTGGTCTAGTATTTTTGTAAAATGTGGTGGTAGCATTTTGAATTAGCCATTTGGTGGTTGCTTCACAAAACCGTCTGTCTTTGTGCTCGGAAAATAAAAAATTGCTTTTTGGTGCGATGAAAAGGAAAACTTCCTCCTTGATGCACATGTATAGACAATATAGGGACATTATCACAAACTATGCCTTGATTCTAGCCATAATATTGGTCATTTCACCCGAAAGCCAAGAAACCTCGAATGAGTTAGGTCATTTTTGTGAAGGTTTTTTCAAACATAATCAATATACCAGGTTTGATATTTTTCCTTGTAACTATGTCACATAATATAACACCACGCGAAGGTTTCTCATTGTTTCGATCGTTTTTGAATTTTTATGCCCGTTTTAAACTATCGTCTAACTTTGTCGAACCGCGGGCATGAAGATTCTTAGCTCAAGGTCGAGCCTCGCTAAACTTGCATTGGATCTTTGATAAAATAGCATATTGTGAACCTAAAAATGATTTTTTAAAAAAAACATGAGCATCGGATCATGTATTTGTAGTTCATATCTGACCCACTTCCTACCGACTCGGCAGGAATTTATCTTTTTCACCAGGGGTGGACGAAAAGGTTTCGGATCCCCCTGTTGGGATATTGTTCATCTAAGGTGGTATAGTATTTTTATAAAATGTGGTGTTAGCATTTTGAATTAGCCATTTGGTGGTTGCTTCACAAAACCGTTCATTTTTTTGCTCGGAAAATAAAAAATGGCTTTTTGGTGTGTCGAAATGGAAAACTTCCTCCAACAACATTGTTCGCTATCCCATCATTCACATGTATGCACAATATGGGGACATTATCACAAACTATGCCTCGATTCTAGCCATGACATTGGTCATTTGACCCGAAAGCCAAGAAACCTCGAATGAGATAGGTTGCTTTGTAAACGTTTTTTCAGACATAATAATATATCAAATTTGCTATTTTTCCTTATAATTTTGTCACATAATATGACACCACGTGAAGGTTTCGCTTTGTATCAATTGTTTTTTAATTTTTTTATACCCGTTTTAAACTATCGTCAAACTTTGCCGAACCGCGGGAATGAAGATTCTTAGCTCGAGGCCGAGCCTCTCTAAACTTGCATTGGATCTTTGATAAAATAGCATATTGTGAACCTAAAAATGATTTAAAAAAAAACATGAGCATCGGATCATGTAGATGTAGTTCATATCTAACCCACTTCTTACCGATTCGGCAGAAATTTATCTTTTTCACCAGCGATAGACGGAAAGGTTTTTGATCCCCTGTTGGGACATTGCCCATATAAGGTGGTCTAGTATTTTTGTAAAATATGGTGGTAGCGTTTTGAATTAGCCATTTGGTGGTTGCTTTGAAAAAACCGTCTATTTTTTGTGCTTAGAAAATGAAAAATGGCTTTTTGGTGCGAAGAAAAGGAAAACTTCCTCCTGCAACATTGTTCGCCATCCCATGATGCACATGTATGCAAAAAATATGGGCATATTATCACAAACTATGCTTCAATTCTAGCCATAACATTGGTCATTTGACCCGAAATCCAAGAAACCTTGAATGAGATAGGTCATTTTGTGAAGGTTATTTTCAGACATAATCAATATACCAGTTTGGTATTTTTCCTTGTAACTATGTCACATAATATGACACCACGCGAAGGTTTTGCATTGTTTCGAATGTTTTTGAATTTTTATCCCCGTTTTAAACTATCGTCAAACTTTGTCGAACCACGGGCATGAAGATTCTTAGCTCGGGGTCGAGCCTAGCTAAACTTGCATTGGATCTTTGATAAAATAGCATATTGTAAACCTAAAAATGATTTTTGTAAAAAATCATGAGCATCGGATCGTGTACCTATAGTTCATATCTGACCCACTTCCTACGGATTCGACATGAATTTATCTTTTTCACCAGGGGTGGATGGAAAGGTTTCGGATCCCCCTATTGGGACATTATCCATATAAGGTGATATAGTATTTGTTTTAAAATATGGTGGTAGCATTTTGAATTAGCCATTTGGTGGTTGCTTCTCAAAACGTCTGTTTTTTGTGCTCGGAAAATGAAAAATGGCTTTTTGGTGTGACAAAAAGGAAAACTTCCCGCTGCAACATTGTTCGCCATCATATGATGCACATGTATGCACAATATGGGGACATTATCACAAACTATGCCTCGATTCTAGCCATAACATTGGTCATTTGACCCGAAAGCCATGAAACCTCGAATGAGATAGGTCATTTTATGAAGGTTTATTTCAAACATAATAATTTTAACAGGTTTTATATTTTTCCTTATAGCTATGTCACATAATATGACACCATGCGAAGGTTTCACATTGTTTCGATCGTTTTAAAAAAAATTATGCCCATTTTAAACTATTGTCAAACTTTGTCGAACCGCGGGCATGAAGATTCTTAGCTCGGGGCCGAGCCTCGCTAAAATTGCATTGGATCTTTGTTAAAATAGCATATTATGAACCTAAAAATGATTTTTGTAAAGAAACATGAGCATCGGATCATGTGCCTGTAGTTCATATCTGACCCACTTCCTATCGATTCGGCAGGAATTTATCTTTTTCACCAGGGATGGACGGAAAGGTTTCGGATCCCCCTGTTGGGATATTGTCCATATAAGGTGGTCTATTGTTTTTGTAAAATGTGGTGGTAGCATTTTGAATTAGCCATTTGGTGGTTTCTTCACAAAACCGTCCGTTTTTGTGCTCGGAAAATAAAAAATTGCTTTTTGGTGCGACGAAAAGGAAAAATTCCTCCTTGATGCAAATGTATACACAATATAGGGACATTATCACAAACTATGCCTTGATTCTAGGCATAACATTGGTCATTTAACCCGAAAGCCAACAAACCTCGAATGAGATAGGACATTTTTTTGAAGGTTTTGTCAAACATAATCAATATACCAGGTTTGATATTTTTCCTTGTAACTATTTCACATAATATGACACCACGTGAAGGTTTCTCATTGTTTCGATCGTTTTTGAATTTTTATGCCCATTTTAAACTATTGTCAAACTTTGTCGAACCGCAAGCATGAAGATTCTTAGCTCGAGGTCGAGCCTCACTAAACTTGCATTGGATCTTTGATAAAATAGCATATTGTGAACCTAAAAATTATTTTTTTAAAAAATCATAAGCATCGTATCATGTACCTGTAGTTCATATCTGACCCACTTCCTACTGATTCGACGGGAATTTATCTTTTTCACCAAGGGTGGACGGAAAGGTTTCAGATCCCCCTGTTGGGACATTGTCCATATAAGGTGGTATAGTATTTTTGTAAAATATGGTGATAGCATTTTGAATTATCCATTTGGTGGTTGCTTCAAAAAAATGTCCGTTTTTGGTACTTGCTCGTCATCCCATGATGCACATGTATACACAATATGGAGCCATTATGACAAACTATGCCTCGATTCTAGCCATAACATTGGTCATTTGACCTGAAAGCCATGAAACCTTGAATGAGATAGGTCATTTTGTGAAGGTTTTTTTCAAACATAATCAATTTACCAGGTTTGATATTTTCCTTATAACTATGTCACATAATATGACACTAAGCGAAGGTTTCGCATTGTTTCGGTCGTTTTTAAAAATTTTATGCCCGTTTTAAACTATCGTCAAACTTTCTCAAACCGCGGGCATGAAGATTCTTAGCTCGGGGCCGAGCCTCGCTAAACTTGCATTGGATCTTTGATAAAATAACATATTATGAACCTAAAAAAGATTTTTGTAAAAAAACATGAGCATCGGATCATGTACCTGTAGTTCATATCTGACCCACTTCCTAAAGATTCGGCAGGAATTTATCTTTTTCACCCGGGGTGGACGGAAAGGTTTCCGATCCCCCTGTTGGGATATTGTCAATATAAGGTGGTCTAGTATTTTTTTAAATGTGGCGGTAGAATTTTGAATTAGCCATTTGGTGGTTGCTTCACAAAACCATCCGTTTTTGTGCTCGGAGATTGAAAAATGCCTTCTTGGTGCGATGAAAAGGAAAAATTCCTCCTGCAACATTGTTCGCCATCCCATGATGCACATGTGTGCACAATATGGGGACATTATCACAAACTATGCCTTGATTCTAGCCATAACATTGGTCATTTGACCCGAAAGCCAAGAAACCTCGAATGAGATAGGTCATTTTGTGAAGGTTTTTTCAAACATAATGAATATACCAGGTTTGATATTTTTATTTGTAACTATGTCACATAATATGACACCACACGAAGGTTTCGCGTTGTTTCGATCTTTTTTGAATTTTTATGCCCGTTTTAAACTATCGTAAAACTTTGTCGAACCGCGGGCATGAATATTCTTAGCTCTCGGTCGAGCCTCGCTAAACTTGCATTGGATCTTTGATAAAATAGCATATCGTGAACATAAAATGATTTTTGTAAAAAATCATGAGAATCGGATCATGTACCTGTAGTTCATATCTGACCCACTTCCTACCTATTCGACAGGAATTTATCTTTTTCACCAAGGGTGGACAGAAAGGTTTCAGATCCCCCTATTGGGACATTGTTCATCTAAGGTGGTATAGTATTTTTGTAAAATATGGTGGTAGCATTTTGAATTAGCCATTTGGTGGTTGCTTCACAAAACATCCTTTTTTGTGCTCGGAAAATGAAAAATGGATTTTTGGTGCGACGGAAAGGAAAACTTCCTCCTGCAATATTGTTCGCCATCCCATGATGCACATGTATGCACAATATGGGGACATTATCACAAACTATGCCTCGATTCTAGCCATAACATTGGTCATTTGACCCGAAAGCTAAGAAACCTCGAATGAGATAGGTCATTTTGTGAAGGTTTTTTCAAACATAATCAATATACCAGGTTTGATATTTTTCCTTATAACTATGTCACATAATATAACATCACGTGAAGGTTTCGCATTGTTTCGATCGTTTTCAAAAATTTTATGCCCGTTTTAAACTATCGTTAAACTTTATCGAACAGCGGGCATGAAGATTCTTAGCTCGGGGTTGAGCCCCGCTAAAATTGCATTGGATCTTTGATAAAATATCATATTATGAACGTAAAAATGATTTTTGTTAAAAACATGAGCATCGGATCCTGTACCTGTAGTTCATATCGGACTCACTTCCTACCGATTGAGCAGGAATTTATCTTTTTCACCCGGGGTGGACGGAAAGGTTTCGGATCCCCTTGTTGGGACATTGTCAATATAAGGTGGTCTAGTATTTTTTTAAAATGTGGTGGTAGAATTGTGAATTAGCCATTTGGTGGTTGCTTCACAAAGCCGTCTGTTTTTGTGCTCGGAAAATGAAAATGGCTTTTTGGTGCGACGAAAAGGAAAACTTCCTCCTCCAACATTGTTCGCCATCCCATGATGCACATGTATGCACAATATGGGGACATTATCACAAACTATGCCTTGATTCTAGCCATAACATTGGTCATTTGACTCGAAAGCCAAGAAACCTCGAATGAGATAGGTCATTTTGTGAAGGTTTTTTTCAAACATAACCAATATACCAGGTTTGATATTTTTCTTTGTAACTATGTCATATAATATGACGCCACGCGAAGGTTTCGCATTGTTTAGATCGTTTTTGAATTTTTATGCTCGTTTTAAACTATGGTAAAACTTTGTCGAACTATGGGCATGAAGATTCTTAGCTCGGGGTCAAGCCTCGCTAAACTTGCATTGGATCTTTGATAAAATATCATATTGTGAACCTAAAAATGATTTTTGTAAAAAATCATGAGCATCGGATCATGTACCTGTAGTTCATATCTGACCCACTTCATACAGATTCGACAGGAATTTATCTTTTTCACCAAGGGTGGATGGAAAGGTTTCGGATCCCCCTATTGGGACATTGTCCATCTAAGGTGGTCTAGTATTTTTGTAAAATATGTTGGTAGCATTTTGAATTAGCCATTTGGTGGTTGCTTCACAAAACATCCGTTTTTTATGATCGGAAAATGAAAAATGGCTTTTTGGTGCGACGGAAAGGAAAACTTCCTGCTGCAACATTGTTCGCCATCCCATGCTGCACATATATGCGCAATATAGGGACATTATCACAAACTATGCCTCGATTCTAGCCATAACATTGGTCATTTGACCCGAAAGCCAAGAAACCTCGAATGTGATAGGTCATTTTGTGAAGGTTTTTTCAAACATAATCAATATACCAGGTTTGATATTTTCCTTATAACTATGTCACATAATATGACATCACACGAAGGTTTCGCATTGTTTCGATCATTTTTAAAAAATTTATGCCCGTTTTAAACTATCATCAAACTTTGTCGAACCGCGGGCATGAAGATTCTTAGCTCGGGGTCGAGCCCCGCTAAACTTGCATTGGATCTTTGATAAAATAGCATATTATGAACCTAAAAATGAATTTTGTAAAAAAACATGAGCATCAGATCATGTACCTGTAGTTCATATCTGACCCACTTCCTACCGATTCGTCAGGAACTTATCTTTTTCACCAGGGGTGGACGAAAAGGTTTCGGATCCCCCTATTGGGACATTTTCCATATAAGTTGGTCTAGTATTTTTGTAAAATGTAGTGGTAGCATTTTGAATTAGCCATTTGGTGGTTGCTTCACAAAACCGTCCGTTTTTTGTGCTCGAAAAATGAAAAATGGCTTTTTGGTGCGACGAAAACGAAAACTTCCTCCTGCAACATTGTTCGCCACCCCATGATGCACATGTATGCACAATATGGGGACATTAGCGCAAGTATAGGGGATCGCAACAGTTTTTGAGGGTAGTATTACCCAATTTATTGATTCGACACAAGGGGAGCCAAAGAATACGTGCAAGCCTTAACAACTGAGGTATCAATTCAGCTGCACCTGGAAATAGTTCTTGCTCACATAAGTATATCAGTAGCAACAATTTGGTAGTTGCAACAGCGGCAGCAAAATAAAATCAATAGTAACAGTAGTAGCAAATAGTAGGATATGAGCGCGGTAGGCATAGGGATGGATGGACAGGCGTTGCATGGACGAGTCTAAACATATAACTTCAAGATCTAGGGCAATTACAGATAAATAAGAATAAGCATCCAAGTACTAAACAATCATAGGCATGTGCTCCATATATAGTCATTCCTGCTCGCAATAAGCACTTGCACAACATCTTTTGTCCCGCCAGCCCGTTGCAGCGGGGCCTCAAGGGAACTACTGGCAATTAAGGTGCTCCTTTTAATAGAGCACCGGAGCAAAGCATTAACACTCCGTGAACACATGTGATCCTCACATCACAGACATCCCCTTAGGTTGTCCCAATTTCTGTTACTTTGGGGCCTTTGGATCCGAACAATGATATGTGTACACAACTTGCAGATAAGATCACAAACAATACTATCATAATGATTCAATAATAAGTTCAGATCTGAGATCATGGCACTCGGGCCCTAGTGATAAGCATTAAGCACAACAAGTTGCAACAAAGTCAAATAGCACTAATAGAGATACTAGGCACCATGCCCTAACAATCTCATTCGATTACATGATAGAACTCATCCAATCCCTACCATCCGCATAACCTACAACAGGGGATTACTCACTCATGGATGGGGGAAACATGGACGGTTGATGGAGAGGCGTCGGTGATGATGGTGGCGATGATCCTCTCCAAATTCCCCGTCCCGGCAGGGTGCCAGAATGGAGTTTCTCGTTTCGAATCGCGGTTTCTAGTGGTGGCAGCGCAACGGAACTCTTTCTAGAAAAACATCGACCCCCCCTCGGTTTTTAGGTCAAGAGGCATCTTATAGGCAAAGAAGGATCCCAAGGGGGTGCCTTGGGTAGCCACACCCCCCTCTAGGCGCGGGCTGGGCCACCTGCATGGCAGGGGGTGTGGGCCCCCAGGGCTCCACTCCGTCTCGTATTCTGGCTTTGTGGATCTTCTGGTGAAATAGGATTTTTGGCATATTTTTCGGGATTTTTCCTGATAGTTTATTTTCTGCACAAAAACTAGACACCAAGGTAATTCTGCTGAAAACAGCGTCAGTCCGTGTTAGTTGTATCAAAATCACACAAGTTTAGAGGAGAAACAATAGCAAAAGTCTTCGGGAAAGTAGATACGTTTTGGACGTATCAACTCCCCCAAGCTTAGCTTATTGCTTGTCCTCAAGCAATTCAGTTGAAAACTGAGTGCGATAAAAGAACTTTCACGAACACATTTGCTTCATATGATGTGTTGATGACTCCTTGGTGGCGCCAGAGAACTTGGTGTTTGATGTGGAGTCTTGTTGGGAACCCCAAGAGCAAGGTGTGAAGCAGCACAGCGGCAAGTTTTCCCTCAGTAGAGACCGAAGTTATCGAACCAGTAGGAGGAAGGAAACGTCACACAGGTGTTGCAAGCAACGCGAAGACCTGCACAACACAAACTCAAGACTTTGCCCCAACAAACAGTGAGGTTGTCAAGCTCACCAGTTTGCTGTAACAAAGGATTAAACATATGGTGTGAAAGGTAATGGTTTGCAGCAAGTAAACAAGTAACAGTGGAAGATGTATCAATGGTAAAGATTGGACCGCGGTCCATAGTTTACTAGAGGTGCTCTCCTTAGATAAACAACATGGCATGAAGGGTAAAAAAATTACAGCAGGGCAATTGACAGGAACTGAGCAAGGCATAACAATGCAATTACTAGTCAGAAAGATCCTATGAGATTCGATTGGGCAATACAACAATATACATAGACCGCCATCCAACTGCATCTATGACTAGAAGTCCACCTTTAGGTTATCATCTGAACCCCCTCCAGTATTAAGTTGCAAGCAATAGACAACTGCTTTAAGCAAAGTGTGTAAGGTAAACAGTCCACATGTTCCATGAACAAGAGACCGTTGTTTTCTCCCTAGTAGCAACAACACATCTACAACCGAAGAGATTTCTGCCACTTCCCTTGGAAACTAGAGGCATGAACCCACTATCGAACATAAATACTCCCTCTTGGAGTCACTAGCAACTAATTGGCCAAGATAGTTACTAACAACGGAGAGCATGCAAGATCACAAAGAACATAGACATGATAGACTCATAAAGACAAAACTATTAATCAAACCAACATAATAATCTCAATATCCATCGGATCCCCGTAAACACAACATGCATGATTACAAATAGATGGGATCTTGATCATGAACGGAGCTCACAAGATCTATACATGAAAGCACAAAGGAGGAGATACAACCATCTAGCTACTACATGGACCCATAGTCCAAGGTGGAACTACTCACGCATCATACCGGAGAGAAGGCCTCTGGGATGATCTCCCCTCTAGTAGAGTGTCGGGAAGAACTCCAGATCCCCTTGATCTAGGGACGACGGTGGCGGCGGCTACAGAAGGTTTCGTGGAGATTTTATTTGGTGCTTAGTGTTTCTGCAGCAGGGGCTTCTTATAGGCGAAGGGGGAGGCCGAGGAGGCGGCTAGAGGGGCCACACCCTCCCAGGCGCGGGCCCACCCCTGGCCGCGCCTAGGGGGTCTTGCTGCCCTAGCCCGCTTCTCTGTCTCCCCTCTGGACTTCTTGTTTCCCATGGAAAGTAATTGACTTTGACGTTTGTCCCATCCAATTCCGAGAATATTTCTTTACTAACTTTTCTGGAACCAAAAATAGCAGAAAACAGGCAACTGGCACTGTGGCAACTTGTTAATAGGTTAGTACCAGAAAACATGTAAAAAGCACCTCAAAGTGTAGACAAAGCAAAGCAAAGTAGATACTAAAAAAGCATGGAGCATAAAAAATTATAGATACCTTTCCGACGTATCAAGCATCCCCAAGATTAACTCCTGCTCGTCCTCGAGTAGGTAAGTGATAAAAGAATAATTTTTGAGGTGACATGCACCCTCACAATAAAGATCTAACCATTTGCAAGAATTGAAATCTAGGATCAAAGAACTCTAAACATGTGCATGAAAGATGGAGTTTTGACAATAGGACATAGTAACTATGCATGCAATATGAAAGGCTACAAACAAACATCATGAATAACATGCATTGAAAAACGTTTGTTTGTTTCACATACAGAAAACATAGCATAGTGGCATTCAGCTTGTCCCTCATAGAGTAGCAAATAGATGCATATGACACCTTCAAAGTTCACAAGGGTGACTAAAACAAATATCACAAGAACAAGTAATATCACAATATGCATCAATCAATAAGCTTTGGAACAGTGCACACAGAATGACAACTATGCTCTCTTAATGGTTCCTAAAGGTAGAAGGTGGAGACTCAAATAATGGTGGGAGAAAGGCCTTTTTGTAAAGGAAGAAGGGATTTCAAGTTTCAAAAAGAGCTTCCAAATATCATGGTACTTGTTAGATTTCATCCCTCATTGCCCCTATCATAAGCATCTTGATGTGGTTAAGGTTAAAGTGAACAAAGATGGAGTATATGCTTGATGAAGTATATGTTGGCAATCTCAAGTCCCTTGAATACAAGGGACACACCTCATGCTACTCAACTTTAGTCACCTGTAAGTTCTTATCATTGTAAGTATTTGCATATCATTTTGAACCGCCAACAGGGTACCCCTTGCACATGGTACAAGAGCTATCCCATAACCAAAATGACAAGGCAAGCAAACAATGAGCATCTCAGCAATCTTCTTATTAACCATGGGAATATGGTGATTTTTATCTCTGTCCTCTTTTCTTAATGTGTCTCTCTCTTTTTATAAGAAGAATGCTTCATAGATGTCAATATGGTGATGCTGTAGGTTTCCACCATGATTAGGCATGGCTTAGGCTAGCGGCCCAGGCGTTTCTCTAACACAGGATACAAAATCCATGGACTTACAAGTTCCCTCTTTATTTCACACCGGTTACATCCATAGACAAAAGAGCATGATATCAACTGAGTACAAAGTACAAGTGCAATGTTGAAAACGTTCCCCGTGATAGCATGGTTCTGCTAATTACAACGTATAAGTGCAAGCATATACAACATAGATGACACAATGGTTCAAGTTTATTAGGGGCAAAGAATATAAAGTGTGCCATCAAGTTTGTGAGGGCTTTAATCACTAAGTTTTCACATAACAAAATAGTTTTTAATTGGAAGATAGCTGAAAACAAGAATATACTTGGAATGGTGTAACACACCATGCATAGGAGTTTATAGTGGACACTTTGGAATAACTTGGTTTCTTGGGAGTTGGAAGCATGAGTAGAGCTTACTCATACAAGTGGAGGCTAGCAAAAGACTGGGAGTAACCAAATAAGAGAGCATAATGGCCATAATCATGCAGAGCAACAAAGCATACTAATCAAAGCATAGAGTGGTACTACAATTCAAGGACTAAATGATCATAGAGGCTAATGATGACTTGTGAAAGTCATAACATGGTGTGATCATGTGCCAAGTCAACCCAAACAAAGCATCAAAGGAGAATACCACAATACTATGCTTTTGCATGCTAAAACAACGCATAATTTCTTCAAGGCACACTAAGCAATACCAATTGTTTGGAACAAGACATGCTACAACAATAATAACTAAGCATAAGGTCAAAACAACACCTAGCATGTCATGCTAAAGTCTAAGTCACAGTCAATGCAAGCTCCTCTTGCACTTTCAAGCAAGAACTTACTTCTCCTTTCTAACACCAAGCAAATTATTTGCAAACCAACATAGCGAGAACGGGGGTCCAAACTACAAAAGCAAACTAAACAAGCTAATCAAAGCAAACGAAAACTAAGACACTCCAAGAACAACACAACTGTGCATGAAACAATAAAAATGAAGTGTCTAGACATACCTGAGCTTTTTATTGATGAAGAAGGGGATGCCTTGGGCATCCCCAAGCTTTGACGCTTGTACCTCTTGGATATTTCTTGGGTGACACCATGGTGGCATCCCCAAGCTTGAGCTTTTCTCCATTCTTCATCTCATTGCATCATTATCTCTCTACACCTAAATTTTTTTCTTCATACAAAACTTCACATAATCTTCATTAGCTACATTAGTGTATTCAAAAGATATTAGAACTCTGGCAAAGCTTTGAAACAGCAAGGATTTTCACTAAAAACACAATCTACTGTAGCAACTCTTTCAAAAAGCTCAATTCCCCAAAAGAGAACTCAAAAAGGAATCAATAAGAAGCAAATGCAAATAATGGCAGAAATCTGTCAAAACAGACCAGCAGGTATAAACAGATTTTTTCGAACATCTTTTGTTGCTCAAATAAAAAAGTGTTGAACTAACGAAAGTTAGCTAACATACTGGGGGATTTATTATTAAATTTTGAGCTCAATCCGAGTTACATAGACTCCTCACAAATTTTTTGGTGGAGGACAGAAATCTGTTTCGGGACAACAACTCCCCAAATCTTACTTCCCTCTCATTAGAGGTTATTCTTGGCACAAAAAGCAAACAAAAAAGGATAAGGAGAGGTCATTACTGAAGTAGTAACTTCCAAGACTCAAGAAAACTCTTGGGTTATCTTCCAACAAGTACTTTTCTTTAACGCCTTTAAGTTAGACACAAGAAGCAAGAAGAATCAAGTATTTTCAAATGAAGAAGCATTAACATCAAACCTTACTTTAAAAGGAGGATCAAAAAGCAACTTCTCTCTCCTCATAGGGAAGTGTTCAATACCTTTCTTGAATGGAAAATGATATTTAATTGTTCCTTCTTTCATATCAATGATGGCACCAACTGTTCTAAGAAAAGGTCTTCCCAAAGTAATAGGACAAGAAGCATGATATTCAATATCCAAAACATAGAAATCAACAGGGACATAAGCATTGTTAACCATAATGAGAACATCATTAATACTCCCCATGAGTTTCTTCTTAGCATTATCATTGAGTGGGACATCCAAATAACAATCTTCCAAAGGTGGCAAATCTAGCATTTCATAAATCTTCCTAGCCATAATAAAGACAATAGAACCAAGATCACATGAAGCTTTGAGATCAAAGTCATTCACTTGCATATTAATAATGGGTTCCCAACTATCTTCTACTTTCCTAGGAATAGAAGCTTTGTGTTTTAGCTTCTCTTCCTTAATCTTAACAAGAGCATCTATAATGTGTTTCGTGAAAGCAACATGCATATCACTTGCATCAGGACTTCTAGCAAGCTTTTTAAGGAACATAATAACTTCAGAAATATTGCAACCATCGATATCAAGTCAAACTTAGCATCACTAGTAGTAGGCTCAATAGGCTTAGGTGTAGTAGGAGGAATAGGGACTACTTGTGGTTTAGTGGTGATGGTGCACACACTATTGTTTCTATCAATTTCAGCTTCCCTTTCCCACTTAGCATGGAGTTGAGCTAACAGCCTAACATTTTCATCAATAGTAACTTGTTTGGCATGAGCAGTAGCAAAGGCATTTTCCATAGTTTCAGGTTTAGCAGCCATTTTATTAACCAAGGAATTTTGAGCTTCGGACGAAGAGGATATATTTTTCTCAATAGTTAAAACCTTTTCCTCTATAGTCTTATTGAAAGTGGTTTGTTTACTAATAAAGTCCTTAAGCATGACTTCAAGTTCAGAGGGGGGACTTCTAGCATTATTGTAAGATCTTCCATAGGAATTGCCATTATTAGGAGGATAAGGCCTATAATTGTTGTTGCTAGCAAAATTATTCCTATAGGCATTGTTGTTGAAATTGTTGTTTCTAATGAAGTTCACATCAACTTGCTCTTCTTGAGCAACCAAAGAGGCTAAAGGAACACTATTAGGATCTAAAGGAGCTTTCCCATTAACAAGCATAGCCATAATAACATCGATCTTTTCACTTAGAGAGGAAGCTTCCTCAACAGAATTTACCTTCTTACCATGTGGAGCTCTCTCAACATGCCATTCAAAGTAGTTAACCATCATATTATCAAGGAGTCTTGTTGCAGCACCCAAAGTGAGGCCCATGAAGGTACCTCCCGCAGCTGAATCCAACAGATTTCTTGAGGAGAAGTTCAAACCTGCATAAAAAGTTTGGATAATCATCCAAGCAGTGAGTCCATGAGTGTGGCAATTCTTTACCAAAGACTTCATTCTTTACCAAGATGGGGCAACATGTTCACTATCAAGTTGTTTAAATTTCATAATGTCACTTCTCATAGATATAATTTAGCAGGAGGATAGTACTTTCAAATAAAAGCATCTTTGCACTTAGTCCAAGAATCAATACTATTTTTAGGCAAGGAAAGCAACCATTCTTTAGCTTTCATCTCAAGGAGAAAGGAAAAAGTTTGAGATTAATAATATCTCCATCTACATCCTTATATTTTTGCATCTCACAAAGTTCAACAAAGCTATTGAGATGGGCAGTAGGATCATCAGAACCAGCACCAGAAAATTGCTCTCTCATCACAAGATTCAACAAAGAAGGATTAATTTCATAAAAGGTAGCATCAGGAGCAGGTGGAGCAATGGGTGTTCTAAGGAAATCAATGTTGTTGGTGCTAGTGAAGTCACACAACTTGGTGTTCTCAGCAGAGTTCATTTTGGCAAAGGTGGGCAAGCCAAAAACAGCAGCAACAGCTAGAGCAGGAACTAATTTTTTGTGTTTTTTGAATAAAGCAAGCAAACCAAACTAGACTAATTTTTTTGGTTTTTTTTTTGAAAATAGGCAAACAAAACCAAGCAAAAGAAACAAAGCAAACTAAAAACAAAGTAAAGAGAAAGGAAGTGGAGGACTCCCCTAGGGAAGATGTCCTTTGCCTCCCCGGCAACAGCGCCAGAAAACTTGTTGATGACTCCTTGGTGGCGCCAGAGAAATTGGTGCTTGATGTCGATTCTTGTTGGGAACCCCAAGAGCAAGGTGTGAAGCAGCACAACAACAAGTTTTCCCTCAGTAGAGACCGAGGTTATCGAACTAGTAGGAGGAAGGAAATGTCACACAGGTGTTGCAAGCAACGTGGAGACCTGCACAACACAAACTCAAGACTTTGCCCCAACGAACAGTGATGTTGTCAAGCTCACCGGTTTGCTGTAACAAAGGATTAAATGTATGATGTGAAAGGTAATGGTTTGCATCAAGTAAACAAGTAACAGTGGAAGATGTATCGATGGTAAAGATTGGACCGGGGTCCATAGTTCAGTAGAGGTGCTCTCCTTAGATAAACAGCATGGCATGAAGGGTAAACTAATTACAGCAGGGCAATTGATAGGAACTGAGCAAGGCATAACAATACAATACCAGACAAAAAGATCCTATGAGATTCGATTGGGCAATGCAACAATATACATAGACCGCCATCCAACTGCATCTATGACTAGAAGTCCATCTTGAGGTTATCATCCGAACCCCCTCCAGTATTAAGTTGCAAGCAACAGAAAACTTCTTTAAGAAAAGTGTGTAAGGTAATCAATCCACTTGTTCTATGAACAAGAGACCGTTGTTTTCTCCCTAGTAGCAACAGCACATCTACAACCGAAGAGATTTCTGTCACTTCCCTTGGAAACTAGAGGCATGAACCCACTATCGAGCATAAATACTCCCTCTTGGAGTGACTAGCAACTACTTGGCCAAGATAGCTACTAACAATGGAGAGAATGCAAGATCACAAACAACACAGACATGATAGAATCACAAAGATAAAACAATTAATCAAAGCAACATAATAATCTCAATATCGATCGGATCCCAGCAAACACAACATACATGATTACAAATAGATTAGATCTTGATCATGAACGGAGCTCACAAGATCTCTACATGAAAGCACAAAGGAGGAGATACAAGCATCTAGATACTACATGGAACCATAGTCCAAGGTGGAACTACTCACGCATCATACCGGAGAGAAGGCCTCCGGGATGATCTCCCCTCCGGCAGGGTGCCGGGAAGAACTTTAGATCCCCCCGATCTAGGGACGATGGTGGCGGCAGCTACAGAAGGTTTCGTGGAGATTTGATCGGTTGCATAGGGTTTCTGCATCGGGGGCTTCTTATAGGCGAAGGGGGAGGCCGAGGAGGCGTCCAGAGGGGCCACACCCCTCCTAGGTGCGGGCCCACCCCTGGCCACGCCTAGGGGGGTCTGGCTGCCCTAGCCAGCTTCTCCATCTCCCCTCTGGACTTCTTGTTCCCCACAGAAAGTAATTGACTTTGACGTTTGTCCCGTCCAATTCCGAGAATATTTCTTCACTAACTTTTCTGGAACCAAAAACAGCAGAAAACAAGCAACTGTCACTGTGGCAACTTGTTAATAGGTTAGTACCAGAAAACATGTAAAAAACACCTCAAAGTGTAGACAAAGAAAAGCAAAGTAGGTACTAAACAAGCATGGAGCATCAAAAATTATAGATACGTTTCCGACGTATCATGTATATATTCTCAGCACAGGAGTAGATACTTAGGCAATTCATAATAAAAAGTATGCAACTAAGTCTACTCAATAGTCATTGCAAGCTATGAAGAGATTCCAACTCAATAATAATAAGTAGCACGAAACATAAACATAAGCAACATTGCAATGCTCATAATAAGGTATGATAGAGTGGTATCTCGCTTGCTTGTTTGTAGAGCACAAAATAAATGCAAGCCACCTCTGAAGTTCACATGAATACTAGAAGTAAAGATATCAGAGATACAATGTAACACCCTCAGAATCAGCTCTATGCAAGTCTCAGCGATTCCCGCCAAACCCGCATAGAAACGATTCAAAGGTGCCCACCAGGCACTTTCGTGCGGGTGGAAAACGAAGTAATATCATTACACAATAGTCCTCGATGGAACCCACAAAACAGATATATACAATAACGACTTAAAGAGTCAAGAATACAGATATACAATACAAAGATCCAAAACACCTTTAAAACGATATAGCGTCCAAGTACGGGCAAGATGCAAATTGAGCTAAGAGCCCTGAAGAATCACCAATGGCATCCATAACCCTGCCCAGGCCAAGCCGGAAGGGTAACCCTGCTAACGACGTCGATCTCAAAACCTGCTTAAACAAAAGGGGTGATGACAAAGGTCAAAGGAAAAAGAGAGCGGTCAGTACTGAGGCCAGTACACGGCGAGACTAGAATTCAGCGGTCCTCGCCTACATAGGTATGATGGACTGAAGTGGCAGCGCAACAGGTACTAAACAACCTATAGAGACTCAATACAGCTGGCGGCTATCAGATAGGGATAAGAAAGACCTATTCGAATCCAACCTGAAACTATCACCAAGCATACCCATCCTGGTGTTTCCCCCTCGAGACCAAATGAGGAAGTCAACCGAGGAACTCACACAGTTGGCAGTTTTATTTATTCCGTTATAGTTGCGGCAATTACTAGTCAAATATAAATAGCATGAGTCATCCTGATATAATAAGTAGTGGGCAGTTCTAGTTAACCATTCCGTTATAGTTGTACTTGTAGTACTTACTAGTCAGATACATATAGCATGAGGCATCCCAAAACCCAACAGTTGTTGGTACTTTTATTTAGCCATTCCGTTGTAGTTGCAATACTTACTAGTCAGATACAATGGTAACAGGTGACATCCCAAAACCAGCAGTTGTTGGCACTTTTATTTAGCCATTCCATTATAGTGAAGCTGATTACTAGTCATTATAAAGTCAAATTTATAGCACTACTTTAGTTATAGTTGTCTATGTCGAGATACCGTGCTCCAAGTCGTCCATAACCGCGGACACGGCTTTCAGAAAGTTTTACCCTGCAGGGGGGCACAAATAGCAACACACGCACGATCAACCTCGAGAAAAACCAAATAAAACCCAATGAGACATTACGACAGAGCAATTGCAAGATTCATATAAATTTCAGGGGGCCACCCCACCAAGCTACCCTCTACGAAGTTGGCCGGCTCCGAGACGGACCCAGAGGTTTGCGAGAACGGCTGTAAATGACTGGGAACCCAAAAGTGTGACTAGGCTTGTCGATACCGCGTAATTGTGCTGCGATCCAAAACAGTACATGCGCTCCACGTGCAATCGTAAATAAAGCAGTAAAGCATGGCATAAGTACAAGATAGTAATAAAGCCCCAAACTAGTTTGTGGCTCAGAGAAATAATATATGACTCAAGCTCTGGCTAGGGGGATTCATGGTCCCACATGCAGATAGTGCGAATATTCAAAGAACAGGTATCAAGTACTCGGGGTCCTACGGGACACAAGTAGACGATTAAAAACCAAATAACATCTATTGCCCACCTGTGCCTCTGCATTATTTACCTACTTCAATTTTAGTTATTAAACGGTAATTAAAGCCATGATCATCTCCAACATTAAGCATGAGGCATTACTACAATAACTGTGGAACATCGACGACGGCCATGATCATCTCCAACATTAAGCATGAGGCATTACTCCAACAACTGTGGAACATCGACGGCGCGACGCATCACCGGCGCAAGCAACTACGACTCGCAAGGCCGACTAACTATCAAACAATAGGTAATAGGATATGTCCATGGCAATATAATGGCTGCAAGGAATATCACTGGTACGAAAACTAGAGCATCGCAACACAGGTAGCAATAGATCAATAGGAAGAAATAAAGACTATAAAAGTAAGATAGGTAGAAAGAGGGAGAATGCTCTCCTGGAAAACATTGCCGAAGTTTCATAATCGAAGAACTTGTCGAAACTCACAACGTCTCATCGTCCTATCCGGGAAGAAGCAAAACACTAAAAGGAACAAGCGATGCAACAATTACAACTAATGCGGAAGAATCGGCATGATTATGATATGATGCATGACATGGCAAGTTAATGATGCAAACTATGTCGGAAAGGTATTAGGAGCATCGCTCATTGATGATATCGCATTTGTGAGTCCTTATTAATAAGAATCAATTAGTTTCCAATTTTATTTAGCATGTTTTTCTTGTATAAACAGTACTGATTATAAAACTTCTCTTAGTGCATGATGCAAATGATAACATGGATATCATGGTTGGAGAGGTCTCATCGCGCCGATCGATTTAGACATATCATTTGTCGAATTCGGAGTTACGGATTTAAAGTTATGCAATAATTAAGGAAAGACAATTATTAATATTTATTAATTTGAAAATTTTAAATTACTCGAATGATAATATAAATGGCATAAACAGATTCATCACATTTTTCTGATTCAAAACCATATATCATTTGTAACATTTCAATTTATAGATTAAATGTTATTAATAGACGTATCTTAATTGAAAAGGGCAAAATTGTCAGTAGTTAGAATAGTTAGGGGCAATTCTGGAATTTATTGAATGTGGATTTGAATTCACATATGAGAAAGATTCACTTTTGATTTTGAAAGTTTTTTCAAATTCGAATTATTACAAAAAATATGAATTTAATTAGATTTAAACATTTCTTGGTTTTTTTTATTGTTTTGAAAAAGGTTCTGGAACTTCCTGCACCGAAGTTGTTCTACTCACAGCTGATGACAAGTGGACCAGCAAGCTGGGAGGCCCACTGCACGCGTGAAATGGCCAGGCGGTGACACGTGGCCGGCTAGGGAGTGCTGGTTGGAAGGAACAAACCTCGGGGGCCTAGAGGCAAAAGGGCAAGATCAAGATCGGGACATGCGATTCACACTCTGAATTCTGAATCGGCAAAACAGCTAGCTCGTCTGATGTTTGGAGGAGGATGGCGACCAAACGGTTGGAAATTTTGCCACTCCGCAAAAACAGAATCTGCAGAGGAGAGCACAAGGTTCAACTTTGGTTCAGAAACCATCGCCGGAAAACAATTGTAGAGTCGGATAGAAGTCGACGAACAGGGACATATCCACTGGTTGCAGACTGACGGGAACCTTTGGTTAACAGCGAGATCGTGCAAACTTTCAGGGATGATTCCGAGAGGCTTGGCTGATGAAACTGGGCATGTAGGTACTAGTTTCAAAGAGGTAAGATAGGGCTTTATCTTAGTGCAAAAATATGGGCCGGAGACGGACCGAGGAAGCCAAAAATTGGACAGGAACAGAGGGGTAAGACACCTGCCAAATGTTGGAAGAAAACTGAAACAGCGACAGTTAAACTGCAAGCTCCTTCGATCTTTCACGGATGATGGCGAACAAACTAGGGAGAATCTAAGCAAACCACAAGAACCAAAAGTGAAGAGGGGTCTACAGGATACAAGTTTGGTTCAGACAGTATCGCCGGGCAAGAACTGTGTGTGCCGGAAATGGGTGAGGAACAGAGGTACCGCAGAGGTCATTGCGACGCTGAACTGAACAGAGAGGTCATTGCGACGCTGGACTGAAGAACACCGTCAGACTACATCGAGAGCGGGGGGAGGGGTGAGTTCGGGGAAGGAATTCCTCACCGTCGAGGGGAGAGGAGGCCGCTGGGAGGGCTCTGCCGAGTGGGGCGCCTGCGGTGAATAGATTCCGGGGCGCTGGACCAGGGGAATGTCAGGAGGTCACCGACGGGGAGGTACCTGCGGCGGTGGCGCTCAAGCGAGTGGCGCGCACGCGAAAAAGAGGAGCAGGTGAAACGTGGCAAAGCTCTGGGAAGATTGGACTCACCCGGAGGTTGAGGCGCTTCCGCCGGTGGCGTCGGTTCGAACGGGGACTGCTCAGAGTGGCGGGACCATGGAGGTTCAGCGGCGGCGGCGCGCAGGGAAAAATAGAGGAGGGACAGGGGGAGCTGCGGCGCGGGAGGGGAGGAAGAAGGCTAGGGTTTGCTGGGGACCGACCTGGGGTGGATAAGAAGGGGAAGGTGGTGACGCGGCTGACGGGAGGGCAACGGCCACCTGCTTCCTTCCGTTAGCAAAGCAGAGAGGAGAGGACTAGGGACAGACACGATGAATAGAGACGCCGTCTCTGTTCTATTGGCGAAGAGGTACGGCCCGAGCGGGGGGTGGGAAAGATGGGCTGGCCCAGAAGAGGAAGGGGAGGCGCTGGGGTGGTATGGGCTGCTGCGAGTGCAGGCTTCTCTCTCTTATATCTTCTTCTTTTTATTTTTATTTGTTTTGTTTGTTTCAAATCCAAACAAGTTACTTATTCAAAACCTTTTGGACTTTTTAGGAGCATTTGAATAGGGGATTGTGGTATGCAAATAGAAATAGAGAGGAAAAAGCACAAAGGGGAGGAGATGCCCACATACATGTTCCTTGGGCATTAAAGAATAAGGATTAGGGTTTTGATAAAAGAACAAAAACATTTATAAATATGGAACCTTAGCAATAGATCCCCATGTTGTCAAAAAAGAATAGAGGTCAAAGAGGGGTAGATTTGGTTGATAGCAACATCACAAGCAAGACAATCATATGTAATGTTTGGTAAAAAGCTCAAATGCAATGTGACATGATGATATGAGTATGATACCATGATGATGCACAAAACAAAAACACCAAGCGATTTTCTAGTTGTGGTTTTACCCGGGGTGCTACATACAAGCATCAAAGTCATGACATAATTAACCAAGTTTTGAGACAGGCACATTACACTAAGAATGGCAACTATGCTCTCAATAAGGTGCTCATAGAATAAGTGTGACTCAACAAGGGAGTGAAAAGGTTTTGAAAAGTTTGAAAGGCTTCCAAATGCTGAAAGTAAGGTACTCATTAGCTTTGAGCTCTCATTTCCCCTATCATAAGCATCTTTAGATGATTATGGTGAAAGTGAGGTCCAATATGAGTTATATGCTTGACAGGCCATAAACTGGAAATCCCATGTCCCTTGAGTACGAGGGCCTCTCCTCATGCTACTCAACTTTAGTTACCTGTAAGTTCTTGTCATCGTAAATACATGCATATCATATAGAACCGCCAATGGGGTACCCCTTGCACATGCCCATAATCAAAATGACAAGACAACCAGACAATGAGCATCTCAGCGATCTTTTTATTTGCTATTTGCATAGGTTTTTATTGAGGATGCTTCACAGATGGCTCATTATGGTTATGCTGCAAGTTTCCACCATGATTAGGCATGGCTTAGGCTAGCGGCCCAGGCGTTTCTCTAACACATATATATATAACTCCATGAACTCACAAGCTTCCCTTTTATTTCACACCGACGACATCTGCAAACAAAAGAGCATGATATCAACTGGATATGTATCCATAAGTGTTGAAATTCTTCCCCGTGATAGCACGGTTCTCCTAACTCCCAGCCTACAATTTGCAAGAATATAACTTTCATGGACAGTCACAATGTTTCAGGTTTATTTAGTGCAAGGAATAAAGTGTGCCATCAAGTTCGTGAGAGCTTTACTAACTAACTTTCTCAAAACAGGCAAACATTTTATTTGGAAGAAAACGAGGCATAATGAATATGCACTGAATAGCAAATGATGCTAGTAGGTAGGTTTGGTGGACACTATTAGCAATATTGGTTTTGGGGAGTTGGATGCATAAGTAGAGCTCATACTCAGCACAAGTGAAGGCTAGCAATAGAGAGGGAGCGACAAACAAGAGAGAAATAACTGTCATAATCATGCTGGCAACAAAACATGACTAATTATGGCAAGAAAGTGATACAAGAACTCTCAAGAAAAATAAATCATCGAGGTTTACTGACTATTGTTTAGTCATATACATGCGTGAGAATGTGCCAAGTAGATTCACATGAAACATTCAGAGGAGGATACCACAATATCATACCAAGTTATGAATAAAACAATGCAAGCAAATGTTCATATGACATGCTACAAACTAGTAGCAAGCTGGATCTAATCACAAGAAAGCAAGAACTATTAAGCATCCATAAATAACATACACCTTACATGAATAGGCTAAGCATGCTCACCATGATGAGTATATGTACAAAAATGAAAACAAAATAGAGTTCGTTACCAGCCTCTTACCACACCTCAAGCTGTCTTAATCTTTATTATTGCCCTTCACTTGTGTGGTTTGAATAATAACATGAAACCAAACTCCACTGAGGACGGCTGAACCCTGCAAAGAACTCACAAAACCAAAGAAGAACAACAAATATTTTTGGTGTTTTTAATTTTTTTAAAGCAAGCAAACAAAGAAAAAAACAAAGCAAAATATTTTTGGATTTTTTAAAGGAAAACCAAAACTAAAAAGCAAAGAAACAAAACAAGAGAAACAACAAAAATATTTTTGGTATTTTTGTGTTTTTTAGAAAGTAGAAACAAAAACCAAAAAGAAAGCGAAACAATGGATATACAAAGAACCGACAAAACATGATATATAGATGAGTGTGATGTCGGTATACCTCCCCCCAAGCTTAGGATTTTGGCCTAAGTGGGGATCGACAGCGCGGGTAGTAACCCCAAGCTGGTGGGTCATCATAGGAATGATCATAGTCAGGCGCTTGCGATGAAGAAGAAGACGCGCCCCGATCATAGGAGGGCTGCTGTTATGAATACTCTGCCATGTTGGAGGGTTGAACTGAATCATCTTCGGCATCCTCTCCAACATTCTCCTCTTGCTGGGAGAGCTCCGCCATGTAAGTGTGAAACTCCTCCTTCGTGAGCGACCATCCTTGCCTGTTATCAAAATTAAACAAAGCATGTGCAGGCAAATAAACTACTTTGTCAGTCCTACCCCATCTCCAACCGCGCTTGACAAAAGATAATTCATACGGTAAACTTCTCACAGTAGTCCGTGAAGAAACAAAATTATGCTGAACCATGGAATCAAGATCAAACCTCTCTATGGGGAACCGAGAATCTGAATGGTGAGGGTCTAGACCATGGAAAGCTAGCAACCTAGAGGCAATGAGACCTCCACAAATTCCACCCTTCTCGCGGTTAGTGGTAAGACGGTAAGCTATCAAAGCACCTAGGTTATAGGTTCTATCCCTATGCAAAGCCGCTGAGATAAAGGCTAGATCAAAAGAAGATAACTTTCTAGCAATTTTTCTAGCAAGAACACACTTGGTAATGAAATAGGCAAAATACCTAATGGATGGGAACTGAATGTTCCAAATTTTACCACTTTCCTTCGAGAAGTCGAAACCTTGGCAAATTTTAGCATATAAATCCATAAGTGACTTAGGCATCTCCTTGATCTTCTCACAAGATCCCCAATGCGACACTCTAATAGCTGCACAAAAATCGACAGCTATATTATAGATTTTATAATGGACCATGGGATTAGACGATGACCAAGTAAACCAGAAGTCCTGCACCACAACCATGGTTAGCTTGACATATTGAAATGGTTCCCCTTCAACAAAGTGTTCCAACCCTACATTGGTAATCATAGTTTGGAAATCCTCTAAGATTCCCGCGGCTCTCATAAATTCAGGGCATGGATATATGGAAGGGAAAACTCCTTCCTCACGATAGACTTTCATTGGCTTAGGTACCATCAAATCATATTGATTCAGCGGGTATGCACTCATCTTCCTTTCTAAAATTTTTAGACAAACATCAAACCAAGTTATTTCCAAGTTGATAAATGGTGAGAAACTACTACAGGAACTTGCTAGAGGGCTACACATGCATCAAAATGAAATCTCTATGCATAAAACAAGCATGCAAGCTCACACAACCTGACACCTATAGAAGAAAAATACTCAAGATATAATCTACCAACCACAAATCTAATTGGACAAGCGGGGGAGGTACATACCAAGGAGCAATCCCTCGAAAAATTAGCAGCAGAGATGGGCTGAGCACGGAGATCGAAGATCGGGAGCAAGAAAAGGAAGAACTCGAGCTTGAGAAAGTTTTCCGGTGTTTTTCAGGAGAGAGAGAAAGAAGGTGGCTGGGAGGAGACAACTTGGAGGGCCTCAGGTGGGTCCCACCCATGCCAGGCAGGCCCCTAGGGCTGGCCGCGCCACCAGGGGGTGTGATGGCCTGGGGGGCCCTGGGACACTCCAGGTGTCCCTCTGCCGCTTTTTTAGAGGAAAAATTTAATATGGATTTTCTGGGATTTTTCGGAAAACTTTACTTTTGGCCAACTTCCAGGGTATGAAAATTGATTTTCTCGCAGAAACAGATTTTTTAGAAGAAGCAAAAGCAAACAAAAACCAAAACTACAGAAGTTCTAAGACACTCTAACAAGAAAACAACTAGCAAAACCAAAGCTAACAAGAAAAAAAAACAAAGTCTAGGAAGGAGAAAAATAAAAGTGAGCAAGAATAACCATAGTGAAAACATTGTTTTGTTCATTAAAATCCTTTTGTTAACAAGGTTGATTAGGTCTTGTTACCAAAACAATCTTATATGAAACAAAAATTTGCATTCTACAAAGTGATTATGTTACCTCAAACTTGATAGCAATGGTCACAATCATAATAGTTTCAAAACTTTATTGTGGAATGACAATATATTTCTCCAACTTTGATGCTCTCAATATTTTCAATGGAGTTTATACAATAGCTCTTAGCAACCTTCTTGGGGAAATAAACATCATGATCTTTGTCATTAATATTAATTGTTACTTTTCCTTGATTACAGTTGATGACAGCACCTGCAGTATTAAGAAAAGGTCTCCGAAGAATAATAGACATATTATCATCTTCGGGCATTTCAAGCACAACAAAATAAGTTAAAACCAAACAATTATGAGCCACCTAAACAGGAACATCCTCACATATACCAACATGAATAGTAGTTGACTTATCAGCCGTTTGCAAAGATATATCAGTTGGTATCAACTTTTCTAGCTGGAGTCTCTTGTAGAGGGAAAAAGTCATAACACTAACTCCATCTCCCAAGTCACATAAAGTAGTTCTAACATAATTGTTCTTAATAGAGCAAAGAATAGTTGGTATACCTAGATCACCAAGTTTCTTTGGAACCTTACCATTGAAGGAATAATTAGCAAGCAAAGTAGAAATTTCCTCATTAGGAATCTTCCTTTTATTAGAGACAATATCCTTCATATACTTTGAATAAGGAGGCAACTTAATAGCATTAGTCAAAGGAATTTGCAAAAATAAAGGTTTCATCCACTCACAAAACTTGTTGTAGTGTTCTTCCTCCTTTGACTTGTATTTCTTATTTGGAGAAGGCATAGGTTTCTCCACCCAAGGTTCTCTCTCACTACCATGTTTTTTAGCAATAAAATCTTCCTTAGTGTACCTAGTGTTCTTAGTGTGCTTCTCAGGTTTTTCCTCAACTTCCTCCTTATCATGAGCATCATTTTTAGGTAATGGACATCCAGGATGTGCATGAATCAAGGCACAAAACCTTGTCCATGACTCAGGCAATTTCTCTTCTTCTCCCTGTTTAAAATAAAAAAGTCTCTACAAAGCAGCATGTCTAGCACTAGGAGGAAAATATTTCTGGAAGAAAGAAGCAATAAAACAATCAGGACTATCAATGGATCTAGGAGGTAATCTATTAAACCAAGCCTTAGCTTCTCCTTTAAGTGAAAAAGGGAAGATCTTAGTAACAAAGTACTTGCGCATCTTAAAATCGTCAGAGAATAAATCACTTGTAAGACCCCACCTTTTAAAGGTAAAGTCCCCTGTGATTTCAATGCTAGTCCCTGGATCAAATGCTAGCATCCACAGTTTAAGATGAAGTACACAGATACAAAGGTCATTATTACATCGTCATTCCAGAGATAACATAGTCTTTACAACTCAATAGCCCAAGGCTATAACATAGAGTTCACAACATAATGGAAATAACTATAAGTCTTCGTCTTCATGTGCCACACGCAAACATGTTGAGTGTAGACTCACAACCCTAGTCTCCATCAGAGTAACCTGCAACATCATAAGTTACAGCCATAGTGGGTCAATACATTTGGAATTGTATTGTCAAGTGATACCATAGTAGAATAGTAGTATCTAACATCTATATGAATTTGGCTAAGTGTAGCTTAGGCTGACATTACTAAAAATAAGGTTTTGACTTATTAGTTGAAAACACTAAGTTTTTGTTTGTCAAAACAACCAAGGATGTTGGGGATATGCTATATGGGTATCCCTATAGCATGTCTCTTATCCGGCTAACCCGGGTGGCCCACAGTTGGTAGCATGGCCTATGGCCTGCTGGGCGGCCCAGTTAGATGGATCCAGAAGGGAGGCTCATGCAGGATAAAGGAAGGCTACGGTTGGAGTCACCGACGTACCTGGAGCCTTGGAGTGCAAGATACACAAGACTAGTAATAGACAGTGTAGGACTCTGTAACCTGTCCGGCTAGGACTTTTCCCTGTAACCCTGGGACCTGGCGACTATATAAGTCGGGACTATGGGGGCCTTTAGGGCATAATCTCAGACGATCATAGACAACTTCACACAACCTCGCACAGCGAACCAATCCCTATAACTCGGCGTATTGCCCTTATAGTGATTTATAGCAGGAGTAGGATTCCGCCACCGTCGTGGGATCTGAAATTGGGTAAGATGTGTTACCTCGTACCCGTCAACCGTCCGCCTTCCCCCACGTCTCTAAACACGCACTGTGAGGACCCCTCCATGGCGTACTCGTCGGCAATACCACGATAGTTGGCGCCCACCATGGGGCAAGAGGCGCTTCAGGCTCTTCAGCGGGCGAGGACCAAGATCTTTGCGGGAATCGGCAAAACCGTAGCCATCGGTCGTGTTCTCTTCTTCGGCAATGTTCCGATCGTTCCTCCCGACGAGTTCTGGATCCCGACGAAGACGAACCCTACGCGGTGTTCGATCGTTCCTATCGGAGACATCCACCTCTTCATCAGAGAAACCGACTCGGGCACTAGTTCCCTGGGAGTCGGAGGAGCATCAAGACCCGCACGAACCGCCTACGAGCAGGATACGTTCGCGAAAGGATCAATGTCGGATCTCTCTTCAGAGTTTGTCGGCAAAGATCGGAAAAATTCAAGGCCCACCCAAACCGCCCCTGTGCAGGATATAAAGGTGGAAAATCACTGCAAATCCGCCGACTTCTCCCGTGCGTCTGGAAAGCAGAGATCCAAGTTCGTCTGCGTGGTCACCATCTTCGATCTGGCATGCTGTGTTCAGAGAGAAGGCGAAAACCCCTGCGATTACTTGGCTAGGTGGCTCCGTATACGAGCCGATCTGGCCCACTACCCCGATGATAACGCTCTGTATCACATCGTGGAAGGACTGGACCGTGGCACGCTTCTCCGACACACTTTAAGGCGGCAGCAGGCAACATGAAGCCTCACCCTCGAACAGATGGTGAGCATCGTCAACAACTACGCAGAGGCTGACGCGGAAGCCCAGAAAGCACTCGCACTCATCGATGGAGAACCTCCGATTCAGCCACCACCGCCTTCGGCCGCCATCTCCACAGCGGCACCACCACCTCCAGTCATCATCGCGGACGTTGCACCTCCACCGCATGTCATCGAGGAAGTCCTGGCACCCTCCGAATCTATCATTGACGCGCTTTATGCTGACTTCAGTGCAGATTCTGAGGAGATAGACTTTAGTCCAGAAGAGCTAGACTCCGCTATGCAGGAGATGGAGGAAGAGTACTCGCGCGACGAGCAAGCTAACAACACCATCGCATCTCGAGGGGTGTTCGTCACCATTGGGATGGCGATGGAAGAAGATCAACCCGGACGAGCTCCGCCTACATCGCTGGACAAGGGAAAGGGGCCACTTATTGCTGCTGACGATGATCGCGCAAAGGTCATGCCTCCTTCGCCTAACCCAGTGCAGCAGCTGCAGAAACTCGGCACCGGCCCGAGCAACAACAACACCGCAAACGTGCCGCCTCCAGCATCCACGTCTGCAGCAGACCAAGTTACTCCAGCTGATAGAGTGATGTATGGCAATCTCCTCGTTGAGACACTGACCGTTGCTCATATTCGAAACGTGACCTAGCTTGACGAGAAGCATCAGCAGCTGCTGGAGGAAGCACAGGCCATCGTGGAGCAAGGCGCCAAGCTAGATCGAGATCTGGTCAACGCACAGAATCTATAGAGAAAGCTAGAGCAATGGAGGACGAGTACAAGACTTTGCTCCAGTAGTAGAAGGCTAAGAAATCTCCGGCTCGCGTCATCAATAATCCTGGTGTACGGCGCAACCTAGGATGGGCCCCCTCGAAGCCGGCACAAGCCAGGCTATACAATGAAAGTGAAGGCAAGCAGGTGATGCCCACCCCACTCCTTAACCTCGCCGTCACCAAGACCCTTCTGGAGCAGGATAGATCGCCCGAGGCAGTCGAACAGGTTTACGACCTAGTGGCCAAGGCGGTGAAGCAGCATGAAAAGGCCACCTCTCAGAGGCTCGAGTCCGATCCAGCGCTTTGCCGGTCTTGTCAGTACAAACCGCCAAGGGACATATCTCCTCTTGATGTCGGGTCCCAGACGGGTTCATCAGAACAAAGACGAAGGGACGCGCGCAACAGGAAGGATGCCATCCCCATATCCTCCGACCACGGAGAAAAGGCCCGACCTCGTCGCCCGTCGCCACCGCCCCGATCTCCCTGACATCGCGATGATTACAAAGCTCACCATCGTACGAATATGCCCCCACCAAAGCAGTGCGGCATCATCATCCGCGACAACACGGAGCAGACCCGTCATGACGGAGAGCGCAACCAAGGGCACAAGAGCAGGTCGCACCATGACCCTCCGTGTCCGACAAGCAACCGTGACAGGCGTGAGAAGTCGCAGGAGGGTAACAGCAAGAAGGCTAACCCACCGCCACCTCCGCCTCCGTCACCACCAAGAAGTCACCATGGCGGAAGAGGCTCGCGTCGTTCACGTAGCCCATCCCCTGTCAACAAGAAAAACAAGAGCCCAGAGCCATACGATGCATGTTCAAGGATCGATAAGATCCACGAGGCCCGGGAAGGACCATACCTAGGACCAAGTTGCTTTAGACCTACAATACGATCCGCAACTTACCCCAAAGGTTTCCGGATTGACAAGACCATCAAGCCCTATGACGGCACTACCAAGCTAGCCACATAGTTGCAAGACTACGACAACGCGGTGGAGATTGCTGGTGGCAACCCCAACATCGCCATCAAGTACCTCCCGTTAATGTTGGCGGGCACAGCCCGTCAATGGATCGACGACTTACCGGAGAAATCTATCTACAACTGGTTGGACATGCAAGCAGCGTTCACCAAGAACTTTGAGGGTACATACAAGCGTCCCTGTACTGTGGGCGATCTACAGTGGTGCGTGCCAGATAAGGACGAGACATCTCGCGCCTACCTCTCTCGCTGGCTGGACATGAAGAATTCCTGCGCAGGAGTGCACGCTCAGACCGCCATGGCCGCCTTCATCGACGGATTGGAAAGAGGCACGTTGCTCCGGCATAAGCTGAAGCGCTTGCAGGACAATCACCATCTTGACTTGAACCAGATGATTCAGTTGGCTAGTGAGTTTGCAGCTACTGACGATGATGCTCGCGGCTCCTTGCCAGCAACAGCCGTTCCAACTCAAGCTCGGAGGAACAGTAGTACAAAGCGGAAAACCGCCCCAGAAGAAAAGCAATCTACCGACATGGTCGCTATGACTTTTGCAGGACGAGGCGAAGGCGGACAACGTGGCCGAGGAAGAGGAGCTGGTCATGGGAAACCACCTCGGCGCCACTCCGTGTTGCCCAAACCTACGAGGAGTACCGCGATATGCCGTGCCTCGTACACCTCGATGCCAACGGCAAAGCCACCCATACCAATCGACACTGCAAGTTCGTCAACGACCTTAAGGAAGACCCGGAGTCCGGCTACAAGCAAAGTCGGAAGAACAGACCGCGAGGCAAGGGCAAGGGGAAGAAGAAGGAGGAGTAGTCCAAGGATTCAACTGACATGGATGAAGACGTTGACCCTAAGCACGCCGCCAAGAGCGACAACAAGGGCAATAACCCCTTTGCGGAAAAGGCTCCAGTCTACCACACTTTCCTTGGCACCCCCACCGTGCGACAACAGAAGACCTCTCTGAGGATCCTGATGGCCACTCTCCCCCTAGTTCCTCAGTACATGCGCTGGTCGGAGGTTCCAATAACTTGGGACAGGACGGACTACCCAGACCTTATACCTACGGAGAACCAATACACCATGATCATCAACCCTTTAATTGACGGCGTGGAGTTCACTAAGTGTATGGTGGATAGTGGAAGCAGCATCAACATCATGTACCTGGATACACTGCAGAAGTTGACCTTGACGGAGGCAAACCTAAGGCGGACCAACACCATCTTCCACGGCGTAGTCCCTGGTCGGGAGGCTCGATCCCTTGGGTGCATTACAGTTTAGGTTGCCTTTGGCGATGTTAACAATTACCGCCAAGAGCGCATGACCTTCGAGGTGGTCCCCTTCAAGAGCGTGTACCACGTCATATTTGGCCGCGACATATTCCACACGTTCATGGCCAAGCCATGCTTCGTCTACAACAAACTCAAGATACCCGGACCAAATGGTGTCATCACCGTATCCGGAAGCTTTACCAAGGCAAGGGACCGCGAGATTAATGAAGCAGTCATGCAGAAGCTGTCCTCTACAGTGAAGAATTCAAGGAGATCCAGAGCAAGGTCGATGACTCAGAGATGCCCGCCTTGAAGAAGCAGATCTCCGACTCCACTCCTGCGTTCAAGGCCGCCATCGAGACCAAGCCGGTGGAACTTGTGGTAGGCGATGCCTCCAAGACCATCGCCATTGGGACAAACCTGGATCCCAAATAGGAAAGCGCGCTCGTCGAGTTCCTCTGTGAGAATAGGGACATCTTTGCCTGGCAACCTGCCGACATGAAAGGTGTACCTAGGGAACTTACCGAGCACATCTTAAACATCGATCTAAAATGCAAGCCAGTGAAACAACCTCTATGACGCTTCAGAGATAAGAAGAGACGCGCCATTGGCAAAGAGATAGCTAGGTTACTTAAAGCTGGGTTTATCCGAGAAGTCCTTCACACCCGATGGGTGGCAAATCCTGTACTTGTCCCCAAAAAGGGAACCAATGAATTAAGAATGTGCGTTGATTACACCGGCTTGAACAAAGCATGTCCCCAAGATCCGTTTCCTTTGCCTCACATTGACCAAGTCATTGACTCGACGGCTGGCTCGGAGCTTTTGAGTTTTCTCGATGCATACTCAGGATACCACCAGATCAAGATGAGGAAGTCGGACCAATTGGCCACTTCGTTCACTACACCATACGGCACGTTTTGCTATGTTACAATGCCCTTTGGGCTGAAAAACGCAGGTGCTACGTACCAGTGGACAATGCAATAATGCCTCCACGACTAAATTGGTCGGAATGTTCAGGCCTATGTGGATGATATCACGGTGATGTCAAAAAAATCAAACGACTTAATCTCTGACTTAAAAGAAACCTTTGATAATCTCCGGAAATACAACATGATGCTTAACCCTAAGAAGTGCGTCTTCGGGGTTCCAGCCAGAAAATTGTTGGGTTTCATCGTTTCCCAACGCGGAATCGAGGTCAACCCGGAGAAAATCAAGGCCATCTTAAACATAAACCGTCTGACATGCCTAAAGGACATTCAACGACTAACAGGTTGCGTTGCAGCAGTTAGTCGGTTCGTCAGCCGACTTGGAGAGAAGGCTCTGCCGCTGTACAAGTTGCTGAAGAAGGCGGACAAATTCACATGGACAGACGAAGCAGATGCAACATTGAAGCAGCTCAAGGAGATTCTTTCCTCAGCGCCCATACTTGCAGCACCTGAGCCTGGAGAGCCCCTGCTAATCTACATGGCAGCATCCAACCGGGTAATCAGCATCATCATCGCGGTAGAGCGGAAAGAACCAGGCTATGAGCACGGAGTTCAACGACCAGTTTACTATGTAAGCGAGGTCTTGACGGAGTCCAAGCAGCGTTACCCGCACTACCAGAAGATAGCTTATGGAGTATTCCTTGATTCACGGAAGCTGAGGCATTACTTTCAGGAGCACCCAATCACAGTGGTGAGCAAGACTCCACTGTCCGACATTATCAACAACAGCGACACTACACGAATGGTCGCGAAGTGGGGCATTGAACTTGCCACCTTCGAGATCACCTACAAAAGGCGCGATGCTATCAAATCATAGGCCTTTGCGGATTTTGTTGCAGATTGGACAGAGATGCCAGATGCTACTCCGTTGCCGGAACTAGAATACTGGGTGATGCACTTTGACGGATCAAAGCTGCTCAGCAGCTCGGGGGCTGGTGTATTGCTACAGTCACCAACAGGAGACAAGCTACACTACGTTCTGCAGATCCACTCCGAGGCTACAAACAACATGGAGGAGTATGAAGCACTCATTCACAAACTACGTGTAGCCAAGGATATTGGCTTCAAGCGCATAGTTTGCTGTGGAGATTCCGACTTGGTTGCCCAGCAGGTGGCTGGCACCTGGAATGCGCGGAACCCTATGATGGTGGCATATCGAGACGAAGTGGACGAGATAGCCAAGAGCTTCTTGGGCTACAAAGTCAAGTATGTACCTAGGGAGCAAAACGAGGTGGCTGATCTGCTATCTAAGCTTGGATCAGGGCACAAGCAAATTCCGCCAAGAGTTTTCCTAGAGCATCTGCGCACACCATCTGTGAAGGGGGCCGACATCGACAACCCAGATAGATCTGACTCTTTCGTCAACATGGTGACTAAGGTCCCTCCGGCTTGGACAAAACCGTTCATGGAATATCTCGAACATGGAACATTGCCCGACGACAAAGTCGAAAGACGACAAATAGTACGACGAGCAAAGGGTTATACCATAATCAATGGGAAACTCTACAAAAGGAGCACTACTGGTGTATACCTAAAGTGTGTTTCCCAGCTAGAATGTATGGAAATCCTACGCTAAATCCACCTCGGAGATTGCGGGCATCACGCCGCTCCTCGATCGTTGGTCGCGAAAGCCTTCCGGCAAGGATTCTACTGGCTAACCGCGAAGGCAGACGCCGACAAGCTGGTTGAGACATGCATGGGATGCCAGTATTACGCCCGACAACCACATGTTCCTGCTGAAGAACTGCGAACAATACCAATAACTTGGCCGTTTGCAGTCTGGGGGCTAGACATGGTGGGACCGTTATAGACGGCACCTTGTGGGTTTACACATTTGCTTGTAGCAGTTGATAAATTCACTAAATGGATAGAAGCTAAACCCATTAGAAACCTTGACGGGGCAACTGCCCTCAGGTTTGTCCGGGATCAAGTGGTGAGATTTGGTCTCCCACACAGCATTATCACCGACAATGGCAGCAATTTATCACTCGGAGAAGTGGAGGCTTATTGTTGGGAGAAAGACATCCGACTTGATCTTGCATCTGTGGCACACGCACAATCCAATGGTCAGGTTGAGGGAGCCAATGGATTAGTTCTACAGGGAATCAAGCCACGTCTTGAGGCACCGCTACATAGAGCAGCTGGAGCCTGGGCGGAAGAATTGCCATCTGTGCTATGGAGTTTACGAACTACACCCAACAGATCCACCGGCTACACCCCTTACTTCATGGTATATGGAGCAGAAGTCATCCTGCCTTCCGACATACTTCACGATGCGCCAAGAGTTGCTGCCTACGACGAAGATGATGTTGATGTATCCAGACACCTAGATGTGGACCTTCTCGAGGAGGAGCACGTTTTGGCATGCCAAGGATCCGCCATCTACCAACAGAAGCTACGCAGCTACCATAGTCGCTGCGTCCGGCATCGCTCGTTTAAAGAGGGGGATTTGGTGCTCCGACTTAAGCAGAAGAAGTCACACAAGTTATCCCCGCCATGGGAAGGACCGTTCATCATAATAAAGGAGCTACTCAATGGGTCTTACTACCTCGTTGACAATCATGAACTGAATAATAGACCCAACGAGGATCATAAGCGTAAGCGACATGACCCGGATGATGACTACCCGGAGCTTGATCAGCCATGGAACATAGCACATCTACGTCCTTTTTACACTTAGTATTTTTTATCTAATTGTATACCTCTTATATGATCAATGAAATAAAGCTCTCTGGTTCACTCATATTTCTGAGTCTTTTACCTCCTTTAGTGTTCATTTTTGGATCATGTAAAACCTTTATGCACAAGCTTTGCGATTGCACTTGTGAAAATTCCGCCCAAGGGCGTTAGCTTAAAGGTTTTTGGTCTACACGTTCTTTGTTGTTTTTATGTGGATTCTGGAGTAGTGACTTTTGGCACTCATTGTCGGTGATTTTGTGCTTAGGTTATTGACGATGCCATTGGGCATCATCACCTGGGCGCATGGTTCCGACAACAAGTCTTCCGACTCACGAAAGGTCAAGCATAAGAACCAAAGTAATGGATAAGCCAGCACTTGCTTAAAAAATATATATACATGCTGGAAACCGATTCTTAAGTAGCAGGACATGCAATATTGTTTTCCGCCTTAAGTTACATCAATAAGTTTTTTCCGCATACGCACCAAAGGTGAAACAAATATTACAAAGTTGTCTTTCATTCCTCTGGCGCAGGCGACTTGGAAGCAGCGTCATCACCAGCAGGAGAACCACCCTCGAAGTCGGTAGTATGAACAGACTCGGAGGAGCTTTGGTTGCCGCCATCAATGGTGTTCATCGTCACGAAGACGTCGACGTCCACCAACTCGGCAACTCTGGTGTCATAACCCGCGAGCGATGACAAGATGTCTTCATGATTAATCTCTTTTCCATCATCGTCTGCGTCGGGAATGCCAGAGGTCACCGTGTTGATGTCGGCATCTTCATAGTGTGCCTTCACCATCGACAGCGCCATCCTTGCGCCAGCCCGTGCACAAGAAGCTTTCCATCTCGTGATACGCTCGGGGGCTCGACGCAGTATCTCCGAGTACTTCACCATAGAGTCTGATGCCTTGATGTTTATCTAGAGGGGCTTGGCGGTCTCCTTGGCTTGCGTGATGGCGGTGTTGATAAAGTTGTCAACAAGAACCATGCATTCCTTGGCCGAAGGAGGTGAACGGGTAAAACCCAGAGGAGCTGAAAATTCCGACAAGGAGTGCATGAGTTCAACAATTCAAAGTATCCGGACTATAGAAATCAAAGACGGAGAAAACTTACTGAAGATGCTGGCTTCATCTTACCAGAGGATGTCCGCCAAGGATTCTTTATCTTGTTGGAGGAGCTTATACGCCTCGCTGTGGCGTTGATTTTGCTCATCGTCAGCTTGCTTCTGATCTTTTAAGATCACAAGATCCTCCTTCAAGCGATTGATTTCCGCGGTGGCGGAGTCCTGCAAGGCCTTCATTGAATCCTCATGCATTTTCAGCATGTCTTTCCTCTCCTCCTTAAGGATCTTGTTCTCGCTGTCCAGCTGCTGGATATGCTTGGACTGCTCGATAATATCCTTGGCCTTGGCAACATGTTCTACAAAGTCGGAGAAAACAAAGTACACAGTGAGTACTCAGAAAATGTAGGAACATAAACAAGACGGAATGCGCAAAAAGAAAACAGACTCTTGTTTTTGATGATGTGTTCCTTCAAGAAGGCAGTTTTACCCTTTTCGGCTTCAAGATCTGCACGCATCTTCTGGTACTTATCATTGTCCATGCCCCTCCAAGCATTCTCGTTCTGTGGGAAAAAGGACAAAGTTAAAACATTGCTTAGTCTGTTTGGAGCATCTAGCCGGAAATCCTCCACCTAGACGCTCGAAGGTTACAGCGAGAGTTTTTAACATAGCAACATGCTTAGCTTTCCTTTGAGCATCTAGTCGGAACTAATTCAGTTTTCGATTAGAGGCTTGGGGGCTACAGTATAAAGTTTTTAACTCAGCTATATGTTTAGCTTTCTTTAAGCATCTAGTCGGAACTAACTCAGTTACAACTAGAAGCTTGGGGGCTACAGTGCTGAAATTTATACCTTAAAGCATCTAGTCGAAACATTTCATTCTATCTAAATGCTTGGGGGATACAGTGAGAAGTTTTCTACATTAGTCACTCTTAGAATATCTATATGCAAAAGCTTATGGTTTTCCGTCTACATCCTCGGGGGCTACAGTGGGATACTCATATGAAATGCAAAAAGGCAAATAAAACTTACCAGTGCAATCATATTGAGATTGGTAGCACTCTCGGCTAGCAGCTTGCCAAAGGAGATACTGTTTCCTTGCAAGATGTCTGCTTGTCGGAGGAGCTCCTCAAGATCGCACGTCAGAGATGTCGGCGCTGCTCCAGGAACCACAGATGTTGCTACTCGGCGTAAGCACTGGGTAGACTATCTTTGGGAACTCAAAGGGTTTCTAGGGAGCAAGGGCGCCGCCTTCGGCAGAAGTGCCAGCTTCCACCACCGCCTTACCGCCACCGATGGCATCCGTAGCTAGAGCTTCAGCCATTTGATGGGCGGTACTCTCCTGCGTTGCCTGCTTGCCGAAAACAGCAAGCTCACTAGAGGCGCCAGAGTCCACTTACATGGCGGAAGGGCCTGATGCCTCCTTAGCCCGAGAGCTTGTCGGGGCAGACGAGGGCTTGATGGCAGGAGTGGCAGGGGCAATGGCGGGAGAGGCGTCGCGATGCAGCATGTCCTTGATATTCCGAGAAGCCCCCGATGTTTTGGAGATATTCTTGAGGCTGGTCGTGGCTTTCTTCCTGAAACGTGCAAAATGCATAAGTACAGGATCAAGACGGATAAATAGACAATGTCGGAAGAAAAGAAGCTTACACGAGTGGGGGTGCTTTAGCAAAAGGGATCCCGATGGCTTTTCTTTTCTCCGCCTCCAGGGCGGCGGTAGTCTTTTTGGAGGCTCCACCCTCCGTCTTCTTCTTCTTGCCTCCATCGGCAGCGTCAGAGGTGGAGCTCTTCCGCTTTAGCGCCGCCGGAGCTTCGTCGTCAGACACGACCGTGACTTACTTCATCTTTGGATCATAGATTTGTGTAGCCAGGTTGCCCTCCTCTAGATTGCTAAGTTGTTAAGTGAGAAATCACCGTGTTAGATAAAATGACATTTGCAAGACGGAATAACTGGAGTATCTATCATACACGGAAAATAAATACCTACCTTTGGGAACTTGCCGTCTACGTACATGTCGTATGTGATGGTGAAGCCACGCTTCTTATCCTTCACCTTGACGATGTCCTTAAGGCGGAGCTTGACGAAGTCGCTCGAGAAGTTGTCCATGGAGATGCGGAGAATATCCCTTCTGTCGCTGGCATACTCGTGCATGAACTTCGCGCGGTGCTGCAGAGGTTGGATTCGCCTGATGAACCAGCACATGGCTAGGTCCAAGCCGGTCAAACCCGTCTCTACAAACCATTTGATCCGCCTTATAGCATGAGAAGCGTCGAGGTCGGAGGGAAGGGAGGCTTGGGATCTCCATGTGGAAACTTCAGAGGCGGCTCCGTCCACGAAGTCCGGGTACGTTACTTCTCGGCCAACCAGAGGAATGTCTGGGCCATAAAAGTACGTCCGCTGCCAATTTTTGCAGGACTCATGGCCGACGATGTCGGGGAACCGTCGGCCAGGTCGACTCTTGAAGCTTATGGTGCCGCAGTTCCTAAGCTCTTCCTTGCTATGTCTGGCTTCACGTTTGATGGTGAAGAAGTGCACAAAGAGGTCTAACCTAGGCCTTATCCCTAAGTATCCCTCGCAGAGCGCCGCGTAGTTGCTAAGCACTAAGATACTGTTGGGGGAAAGGTTCTGGGGCTGGACCCTATAGTGATTCGAGACGGAGAGGAAGAAGTTAGAGATAGGTAGAGAGACGCCGCGTACCGGCTGAGCTTTGAGGTACACCTTTTCTCCGGCTTTGGGAGAAGGTGTCACCTCGTCGGCCGGCGCCGCCCGCCAGACGAGCCCCTCCGTCGCAGGAAGTTAGCCTTCGGTGATCATCTCTTGGATATCACGATCAGTAATATCCGAGCCACGCCAGTCGCCCTTGTGCGAGTCTGGTTCCTTCTCCAGCGGCTCCAGCGCCGCCAGATTAAGGTCGCCGCCGGTGGACTCGATAACCGCCGATGCGGGAATGACTAGGCCCTCTGGAGGCACGGCGATGGAACTCGCCGGCTTCGCCGTGGCTTCACTCGACGCCTCCATGGAAGGAGAAGCGCTGCTGCTGGCCATGGAGTGACGCTGGGCGCAACTGGTGCAGATTGGAAGCTAGGGTTTTTTCGCGAGTCAGGCGTGGAGAGCTCGAAGGGGCGTGCGCTGGAGGAAGAAGATGACGCGAGGGGAATGAGGTAAAAAGTGAAAAATTCCACCGTGGTTACTATTTATCATCTCCAGCGTCAAGATTCGTGCAGCTTAATCGGACGGTTGCCGCGTAGACGGCGTGTTCGCGAACGTGCGCGGAAATTTCGCCATGTCTCCAACCGTCGCCGCCAACAGTTCGTATTGCTCGCGCGGGAAAATCGGACATGATTGCGTTCTCTGCATGTGTGAGTTACGAGGAGTCGCTGACCTAAGCCTACGTCGTCCTAGCTGACATAGGCAGATGAGCCGTCACATCGAAGATTCCGACATGGTCGGACCCGATCTGACTACGGAAGAGTATGATGGAAGATTCAATATTTCTCCGGCTTACAAGTTGAAGATGGAGAAAGCTTTGCAGGGTTCTTTGGGAGGACTACAAGATATTGCTTGACGATTTGCCGACATTCATCTATACAGAGCATTCCACGTGAGAAGGCAAGACAACGCAAGATCTCGGAGTTCTCCGGGGGCTACTGTTGGGGATATGCTATATGGGTATCCCTATAGCATGTCTCTTATCCGGCTAACCCGGGTGGCCCACAGTTGGTAGCAGGGCCTATGGCCTGCTGGGCGGCCCAGTTAGATGGATCCAGAAGGGAGGCCCATGCCGGATAAAGGAAGGCTACGGTTGGAGTCACCGACGTACCCGGATCCTTGGAGTGCAAGATACACAAGACTAGTAATAGACAGTGTAGGACTCTATAACCTGTCCGGCTAGGACTTTTCCCTGTAACCCTGGGACCTGGCGACTATATAAGTCGGGCCTATGGGAGCCTTTAGGTCATAAACTCAGACGATCATAGACAACTTAACACAACCTCGCACAGCGAACCAATCCCTGTAACTTGGCGTATTGCCCTTATAGTGATTTATAGCAGGAGTAGGATTCCGCCACCGTCGTGGGATCTGAACCTGGGTAAGTTGTGTTACCTCGTACCCGTAAACCGTCCGCCTTCCCCCACGTCTCTAAACACGCACTGTGAGGACCCCTCCATGGCGTACTCGTCGGCAATACCACGACAAAGAAACCACCAATAGACATTGGTGAACCTTTATCCTTTTTCAACCACAAGCTTTTAACTTAGAGAAATTGAGATGAGGAGATCTTTGATTGCTTCAATATCTTTGATGCTCAAATTATTCGTTGTCAGGGACACAGCTAAGTACTTAGGTTTTACCCTCTCAAGAGGTGGTGCACTTTCCCCACAAGAATCGACATGCATTGGAACGAGACTTTTCAGAAGCATTCCCTTAGACCACCATGGACGCATTCCTTCCTATTAAGCCACCACCAACTCTCCATATGGCTAAGTTCTTGCAACCTATTTGGTCAAGGTAGAGCCCATATTTCATGTGGTTGCACTAGAAGCTTCTAAACACTGAACATCTCAAATCCCTTTGTTCCTAGGTGGCAATCCACAAGTGTGATACACAAGGTAAACCAAAGACACGGGCCTTGTATAACCACTCAACATAAACCAACCATACCATTACACACAGGTGATGCATTCACATAGTTGTTTTATTAATCAAAAACACAAGTCATAGACTTAGCAATATTTCATTGCATGAATAATCCACCCTTGTATTCTACTAGCTAGTCTAAGCATACTTGTAGCAAGAATCTTAACTTAGGGAAAAATTCTACTAAGACAACATCTACTAGGATTTCCCAAGGCATATCATAGAATATATACTTAGAAAAACTCCATGCAAGTCCTACACAAAATATCACTAGTGCATAGTCAAAATAATGGGACAAAAAGTATGAAGCATCACTTGCCTTGGTAGCTAGGAGAGTAGCAACAGTTCTCACAATCACCACTATCACCAAAATCTACACATAAAATCATAACACCAAATTCACATTCAAATATTCAAACAAAAATATATATGAATGCATGAAAATGCAATGGAATGATTTTCCATACTAAACAAGTCAAACCAAACAGTACTGAAAACAAAGTAAACTATCTAAAGTCTAAACAAACTCAAATTTGCTTTAAAAAAATTTCGAAACATTTTATAGAGTTAAAATAAGCCTATAATAGGTTATGCAAATAATCCTATTTTTCCAAAAGCAAAAGACAAATTCAAGGCCATAGATGTGTAGGGCTTAAATTTCTGCATCCATTGATATATTATTTGCAATTTTTGGACAAACAGATCAAAAGATATGAATTTTACAAGTTTGAAAAGCTAATAGATCTAAAAACAAATTTTAATTCAAAAACACAAACACGTGGCCGTGTCTGATTGGCCCATAACGCTTCGCGCGGATCACGCGCGTGGGCCGCTAGATCTAAGTTAGATCCTGTGGTCCAGATCTGATGATACCGTTTTGTTTAAGTGATCTATCTACAGCGTTGGATCTAAATCCTATGGCTCTGGATCAAGCGACCAAAAGTGAGCGACGCTGATGGCTACTACGACAGCGGCGCTACTGATGACAAGGAGAAGGGACTAGACGTAGTCATGCAGGAGCTACTTGGATGCCTCTACGGACGTCACTCCACCGAGCTCAGGGGCCTCTACTTTCACCCGTTTGGGAGACATGACGAGCAGGGAGAGGCTGTAGTGTATGATAACGCTACTAGAGAGACTATCGAGCCAATGCGTTTATATCTCCAGGATTTAGAGAGCCTCGTTAGACACCTCGACACAGATAGGACCAACTTCATGCTTAGCAATGATGAGCTTCAGGTTCAGTTGAGGGAGAAGGACAAGGCCTTCGCGGAGCAGGACGAGATCATCAAGGAGATGGAGGCTAGATTCTAGAGCCAAGACAAGAAGTTCAAGAATCAAGAGAAGAGAGTGCAAGATAGGAACAAGAAGATCAAGGACATGAGGGCCGAGATAGAGCTCAAGGACCTTGAGCTAGAGACTCGGCAGGGAGTGATAGAGAGGCTACGCTCGCAGAAGAGAGCCCTTTGTGCAAAGATCGATGCCTTGACCACCAATGTGGAGGAGTACAAGATAGCCATGGAGACAGCTGGACTTACACTAGTGGACGAGGAGGTCGACATGGATGAGTAGTGTTGATTACTCGGCTATCTATTTATCTCTCATCCTTTTATTTATCGAGTCGCAATGATCATCCAACATGTGGATGGCTTTGCTAGTGTGTTTATCTTTCCAAAACTTGTTGTTTACGTTGTTCAAACACTAAGTTTATCTTGTGCTTGAATTATTTGTGATTGTTGCTATGTGATGTATTATGCATTCTAGCATCTATGGGTTATACCTCATTACTTATCCTTATTGAAACCACATATGCCTCCCCATCGTGCCAATCCCAACCAAAACAACAATACCAACAATGGCAATGAGATGCAGCAGCTGATGACAGCTCAAACTCAGTTGATGCAGATGATGAACCAGTTCATGGCGAATCAGAATTAAAACAACAACAACAATAACAACAATCAATACAACCCACCAGCCTTTGATATGCTTACAAGGTTTTTGAGGTTGAGGACTGCCAAGTTCTCGGGAACCACTGATCCTATGGTAGCCAATGACTGGTTACGTTATGTGAACAAGGACTTGGTCATCGTGGGCTGCACTAATAAAGAAAAGGTCAGGTTTGCAGCACATCTGCTTGAAGGACCAGCAGCCACGTGGTGGGATAATTTCCAAATCACCACTCCTATTGAGGATGTGACTTGGGCAATATTTGAAGATGGTTTCTGCACTGCCCATATCTCATCAGGAGTGATGAGTTTGAAGAAGAAAGAGTTCCACAATCTTAAGCAGTGTCACTGCAGTGTGGCAGAATATATTGAGGAGTTCAATAATCTGGCACGCTATGCACTGGATGATGTTGATACTGATGCTAAGACGAATGAAAAATTTCTCGAAGGATTGAATGATGAGATGTGCATGCAACTATTTGTTGCATATGTCCCAACTTATCAATCACTATGTGACAAAGCCACTATCTTGGAGAGCAAGATGAAACAGGTGGAGAATAGGAAGAGGAAGCATCACTTTGACAATCACAGCTCGGGATCGTCTCACAAGCGTTCCCATGGTGATAATAGTGGAGGTTCTGGATCCCACAAGCATGGGAAGTATACTACTTCAGAAAGGGTTATAGCCTCCAGGTGGTCAGTGACAGGCAAAATTATGTCTCTCACTAGTGAGCATTTCTAGTGACAGGCAAGGATAAGCCTGTCACTGGTACGAGCTACTAGTGATAGGCATACAAATATGACTGTCACTGATACTTTCTATTGAGATCGTTCGGACGGAAAAATTAATTAGTGATGGGCGAATATAGATGCCTGTTGACAGGCTAAAGTTAAGCTTGTCACTAGTTTTTCCCATGTAGGACACCGATGAGAGACATTGTAAACAATTGTTTCCCACCCGGCCAGATCGTTGATGATGATAAAACCAAAACCTAATTTATTTTGATGAGCTATCCTATATTTTTGTGAACTTTGTGTTTTTCTAAATTTTATAAATATTATACTTCCTCCGACCCATATTAATTGACTCAAATTTGTCTAAATTTGAATGAATCTAGACACTATTTAGTATATAGGTTTATCCAAATTTTGACAAATCCAAGTCAACTATATGAGTCGAAAGGAGTATGAAATTTGCATCATTTTTGGTGACTTTTTTCCTGTAATTTTTGGTGATGTTTTCCTATGATTTTTTTATGTGAAACTAAAACACACTCGTGTCAAGCAAACCAATGTGGAGGAAATCTATGAGGAATCTGATGTTGTGGCTAGTAAGTTCAAGCTTAATTCTTTTCCAGCACTTGTTCTTTTTTATACCGATGCATCACATTCATTCATATCAAGAGCATTTGTTGATAAAAATGTACTTCCAACTGAAACTATTGGGTGTCCTATTAAATTAAGCTCTCCAGGAGGATAGATGATAGTAAATTTTGGATGTTATGATCTAGTGATAGAATTTGGGAAGTATAAGTTTCTAGTTAGACTGATAATCCTGGATTCCCAAGGATTGGATTGAATTTTGGGCATGGATTGGATGACTAGGTATGAAGGAGTAATAGATTGTGCCAATCGTACTGTTACACTCACAACCCCGGATAAGAAACAAATTAGGTTCAAGTCTAACTTTGAATCTAAAGGAAGTAAGCTAAATTCTCTTAAGGGGGTTAGCATAGACAGTGTACCAGTGGTGAAGGAGTATCTGGATGTGTTCCCGGAAGAATTGTCAGGAATGCCACCAGATAGAGATGTGGAGTTTCTGATTGACTTGCTGCCAGGATCTGGACCAATAGCAAACAGACCCTACAAGATGTCGGTTGATGAGTTGAAAGAACTCAAGAAACATGGAGAACAACTGTAGAAAGGATTTATCCAACCAAGTTCTTCGTCTTGGGGTGCGCCAGTTCTGTTTCTTGAGAAGAAGGATAGAAGTCAAAGGTCAAGCATGCTGGGCCTAGAGCAATTCTAGGATGGGTAACCAACCGGGAAGTGGGTACCGGGTGCACACGAGTGAGGACAAAGTGCGCAGAAAAGACTAGTGTTAGTCTGTGGGGTTAGTCTAGAGATCCTATTGAGCTGCCAGAAGTGACAGCCTCTCGTCCGGAGATGCCGGGGTGTTACAACACTCATAGTGGAAAGCTCATTCATATGAGCTACAGTACTCTCATTTTCAGTCCCACAAAAATTTTCTTTCTCAACAATGTCTAAATAAAATAAATCAAGAGAGAAATCATAATCTTTATCTTTAATATCTATGGGAGAGGTGGCAAACTTAGGATTAGAAGACAGTTTAGGAATAATGGTACGTCTCTCAAGGAGACTCTTTATAGCACCAGCATCATGTGTGTTTCGGCACTCCTTAATAAATTCATCGGTAAACTCAATGTAACCATCATTAATATCATATCTCTCTCTAGAATCAGGTGAGCTAATAGGTGTAATAGTGTCTTCACTAGGAGTTTCAGTATTTCCTAGACTAGCCATAGTAGCATCTAGGAAAGGGCCTAATGAACCACTCGCATCAAGCACAGTAGAAGTAACATCATGAGTATCAGAAGCAGTTTCAGATTCAGCAGTAGTAGCAGTGTGTGTAGCATGTGTATGTGGTAGTGGTGTAACAAGCTTACTTATAACAGATGGTGAATCAAGAGCAGCAGAGGTGTTTAGGACCGTACCTATTCTTGTATTGGATGGTAAAATAGGAAACTTTCCATCACGAGACTTCCCCATGATGAAAGGAATAGCAGCGAACAATAGTAGATCCAAGTGAACTTACAAATAAAGCTATGCTCCCCGGCAACGGCGCCAGAAAATAGTCTTGATGACCCACAAGTATAGGGGATCGCAACAGTCTTCGAGGGCGGTATTACACAATTTATTGATTCGACACAAGGGTAGCCAAAGAATACATGCAAGCCTTAACAACTGAGTTGTCAATTCAGATGCACCTGGAAATAGTTCTTGCTCACGGAAGTTTATCAGTAGCAACAGTTTGGTAGTAGCAACAGCGATAGCAAAACAAGAGCAATAGTAATAGTAGTAGCAAACAGTTGGATATGAGCGCTGTAGGCATGGGGATGGATGGACGGGCGTTGCATGGACGAGTCTAAACATGTAACTTCAAGATCTAGGGTAATTGCAGATAAATAAGAATAAGCATCCAAGTACCAAACAATCATAGGCATGTGCTCCATATATAGTCATGTGTGCTCGCAATGAGAACTTGCACAACATATTTTGTCCTGCCAGCCCGTTGCAGCGGAGCCTCAAAGGAACTATTAGAAATTAAGGTGCTCATTTTAATAGAGCACCGGAGCAAAGCATTAACACTTAGTGAACACATGTGATCCTCACATCACAGCCATCCCCTCAGGTTGTCCCAATTTCTGTCAGTTCGGGGCCTTTGGATCCGGACAATGATATGTGTACACAACTTGCATATAAGATCACAAACAATACTATCATAATGATTTAATAATAAGTTCAGATATGAGATCATGGCACTCGGGCCCTAGTGACAAGCATTAAGAACAACAAGTTGCAACAAAGTCAAATAGCACTAATAGAGATACTAGGCACCATTCCCTAACAATCTTATTCGATTACATGATAGAACTCATCCAATCCCTACCATCCCCATAGCCTATAGCAGGGGATTACTCACTCATGGACGGGGGAAACATGGACGGTTGATGGAGAGGCGTCTGTGATGATGGTGGCGATGATCCACTCCAAATTCTCCGTCCTGGCAAGGTTCCAGAACAGAGTTTCTGGTTCCAAAACGCGGTTTCTGGTGGTGGCGGCACAACGGAACTCTTTATGGAAAAGCGTCGAACCCCTCTCGGTTTTTAGGTCAAGAGGCATATTATAGGCGAAGAGGGAGCCCGAGGGGGTGCCTGGGGCATCCACACTGCCTCCAGGCACGGGCTAGGCCCACCCGCGCGGCAGGGGGGTGTAGGCCCCCTAGGGCTCCACTCCGTCTCGTATTTTGGCTCCGTGGATCTTCTGGTGAAATAGGATTTTTGGCATATTTTCCGGGATTTTTCCTAATAGTTGACTTTTCTGCACAAAAACTAGACACCAAGGTAATTCTGCTAAAAAACGTTAGTCCGTGTTAGTTATATCCAAATCACACAAGTTTAGAGGAGAAACAATAACAAAAGTGTTCGGAAAAGTACATACGTTTTGGACGTATCACGCACGATCAACGTCCCTGCTTCCCACCGACGGCTCCAATCGACGAGGGTTGATTTCGTCAATGCCCATTGTTATGGACTTGGGTTTTGGAGAAGCTGGGATGCTGGAAGTTGCGGAACGGTTAACCGACAAGCAACGCGGGACACAGGATTTACCTAGGTTCAGGCCCCCGGAGGAAAAACCCTACCCCTGCTTGTCTGCTCTTGATTACGGCGAAACCGGAAGTTATAGGGGTGTGCAGATGCAATCTGGCGTGGAGGTGTGTATGCGATGGTGGAAGAGATCCTTCTCGCCGTACCCTCCTGGCCTTTATTTAGATAGGCGGGTCTCGGGCTTAGGTCGAGTCGGTTACAGATTAGGGTTGGTACCCTTTGAAACTCTATCTAATCTAGACTTGTCCTCCAAAGAGTCGAAAACGTCATGGGCTTGGGCCACCCAAAGTCTTCATGGGTCGTGTGTCTTGACGTGGGCCTTCCTTGGTCTGGACCGAGTATCCTAATGTTGTGCACCCGTAGGGTATATCCATGTCACACATGATGGTTAAGAGTAAGATCAAAAGTTTCACTAAAAGCATAAAACACAAGCGTCAGACCAACTTTGTTTCCCCCACTCACATAATCACGTTGCCATGGTTATCTTGTTGATGAGGCTGACTTTGGGGAAAAGTAGATATTAGCTAAACAAGTGTGCATGCTTCCACGCAATTGAAATAGAAACTTGTCTAGTTTTCTCTTTTTCACCAATTTGGTGAGACCTCCAAAATGACAGAAACAAAAGATATTTTGGCATTTGGCACCAATATTTGAGAAAATTCTATGGCTACTCTTATGAGAAGTGATACATATGTGCACCACGAAACCACATATACTGCAAACATGAGAGTTAAGAGTAAGATCAAAAGAAAGTCTAAAACACATGTACCAGATCCAGCTTTGTTTTGCCCACTCACATGATCATGTTTCCAAGATCATCTTCTTGACAAGGCCGACATTAGGGAAAGAAGAGATTAGCTAAACCAGTGTGCTTGCTTCCACGCAATTAAAAGGGAAACTTCTCTAGCAAGATCTCCAAAATGGTAGAAAAGGATGGCAAAAGATATTTTGGCATTTGGCACCGTTATTTGGCAAAACCCTATGACTGCTCTTATGAGAAGATATACATATGTGCACAACAAAACCTATAGACCGCAAACATGCGTCATAGTTAAGTGTAAGATCATCTTTTGCTAAAAGCCTGCGCTAGATCCAACTTTCTTTTCCCCACTCACATAATCATGTCACCGTGGTTATCTTGTTAGCAAGGATGGCGTTGGGGCAAAGATGAGGTTAGCTAAACCAGCGTGCTTGCTTCCACGCAATTAAAGGGAAAATTATCAGATTTTCTCCCTTTCACAAATTTGGCAAGATCTCCAAAATTGAAAAAAGGATGGCAAAAGATATTTTGGCGTTTGGCACTAGTATTTGGCAAAATGCTTTGGCTGCTCTTACAGGAAGAGATAGATATGTGCGCCATAAAACCCGCAGAATGGAAACACACTTGACGGTTAAGAGTAAGATCAAAAGTTTTGCTAAAATCCTAAAACACATGCGCCGGGTCCGGATTCTTTTCCTCACCTCATGCTGCGATGGAATTCTAGTGGCGAGATCGGCTCTAAGGGAAAGAAGATGAGCTAAACAGGCGCTTGCTTGCACGCAATTAAAAGGCAAACCTCCAGGAGAGCATTGCTATTAATACTCGTAGTAGTAATGTGCATCACATCTACCTCTCCATCGTATTCTATAAGGGCATAGTTTCTTTTCCTTCAATTCTCCCATCCTCCTTCACTGGCAGTCGATAGCAAAGGAGTCTAGGTGATAGGTGTGGGAGATATGGATGGTGGAAACAGTGGAGCGGCCCAACTGGCGAGGCAGCTGGCGGACTGTAGGCTATCAGACGAGCTAGGCCAAGGGGAGACGGAGTACATGCGGAGGTTTCACCGCCGCGAGCCAGCTGACAACCAATGCACCTCCGTCGTCATCAAGCACATCAAGGCCCCCGTCCAAACAGTAAGAGAACATGCTCGACTGCCTTTTTTTGTATATATCGTTCGTGCATGCATATGCAATCTTGAACCACATTTGATAGTATAAATAGTTACCTTTTATGTAGGAGTATGTGAGTTGCGGTTGGAACACAAGTTTGAGAAATCCATTTAGTATGTACGAGATGCCACTTTAGTCTTGTTGGGCGACCCATATTGCGAGACTAAGAGTAGGGGTGTGCATTCATGTCATGTTTTCTATGTTTTAGTATTACGATTTGTACAAATTTTAGTTTTCCAAAAACTCATCCAAATTAAAATAGAAGTTTATTAGAATTGACAACGTAGCACCAAGGAAAGTGACTGGGACGATGTTTGATAAAATAAAAAACAAAGATGAGAATGAGGCTCTCCAGTAATAAAAAGGCATGATGGTGCACCATGAGATGGGAAGGGAGGGCCACCATGATTCATGGAAAAGAAGTGGCATGGCAGGGGAGGGGAGCTTATGTAGTCTAAGTGGCCGCAACTCAATGAGGATGAGGAGGAGGCCGGTTAATTTTTGGGATATTTGAGCATGAACATCTCCATGACCTTCATTAGTGACAATAAGCAAAATCATGGGGATAAGGTGGGATTGGATGCAAGTAGAGGAGCACAAGTGACAACACCATGACAATTATAATTGGGAAAGGCTGGGCACTTGTACGCGATGTGCTATCAAGGCAGTTACATTTTTTGTCTAATCTCTAGGAAAGGGCACAAGGAAGTGGCAGGCACACTCATTTTACTCAGTCCATTTGGTTAACCTGAAACAAGGAACAGAATGCCCAGATTTACTACAATTTTACAACTTTTCACTTGATTTAGGCACCAAAGAATGTATAAGCGCCATATTTTGTTTTCTACACCAACCGGGTGAGAGGGCCGAGACCTAGTGGAGCCATTAACTAGCAAGAACACATGGAACAAATATAGTGGTGTGGAAAGCACTATAGAATTATAAAACACTCTCTAGCCACCATGATAATGATGTAATAAAAAGGCAACCTTGTGACAAGCTAGCGATGGCATGGCAACTAGCATACAATACAAAAAAGATCTAGCCACACATGAACTAAGGAAGCACTCTAGACTTTACATAATAAATTATGTCTAGAAGGTGTAACAAACTAACAAGTGCATGTCACAAGATACAAAATAAGAATGCACACTAGCAAAGAGACAATAGATAACAATGTCATCACACACGTCATGAAACAGGAAAACTCTACATGCCTACATATATAGGAAACACTCAAACCACCAAGACTAGTTGTTGTACATAAAACATTATTACTAGGATAGTTTTGACAAATTGATAACGTGTGTCACACATGACAATATAAGGATCACCCACGCACCCAATAAGGATGCAAGCTTGCGTCCCTCAAGGCCCACAATATTTGAGTATTACAAATATTACTAGAATCACCAAACTCCCTTTCAGGGTAAATATGCGCTAGAAAGTATGGAACGGGCTCTAGTGGGCTAACACTTGCATCTCTATGCATTAAACAAACACTCTTACTACTAAAATAATAGGCATACATAAATAATAATAGTGTTGTAACAAACTGATGGCAACATGTCACACACACCAGAGTATAAGAAAACAATTAATTAGAATTCTCTTAACACTCATGGAGTAAGGAAATAGTCTACTACCAAGGCAATAACCCAACAAAAATGTAAATATTGACAAGTGGCATGAGACACACACCAAAATAAGGAAATGTTGTAGATACTAAAATAAGAGTTATAGACATGTAATTGTGTATAGCTAATCTACTCATATTAGATAGTTCTATCATATTGTAGCGCATTATTTTTATAGTCTAGAAAAAGAGAACATAAAGATAAACGAGTCTATGTTTTTCTTAACATTGATGGCCTTGCCTAGGCCTTGCCCAAGGTAGACGAAGACTCACCCACGCACGACACAGATAAGCAGAACACACAAAGTCTGATGCACACACACTTGTGTTTATCTCTTATTCAATCTTAGAGAAATACAACCTGGTTATAAAGCCTTTTAAAGGGAAATATGCAACGCACGTATGCACGGCCAAGCACACTGGTCTAATCTGTTTTATGCTCGACTAGCTACACGCGCGGTTCAACTTAAGTTACAACCAAGTCTGCAGATCCTTTGAATTCTCATGTTCAGGGACAAGTCACAAATGATTGCTCCTGTTTGTTCCTCCACACTGATCCGCTACAAGACTTGGAACCTCCAACTCCAACAGCTAGCTAACACATGTTCATGTAGGTTGAATCCTGCAGCGGCACACACATTTGCCACTACAACACAAGCATGTACCATGCATCTTTCTAATCAACTACCCAACTACTAGACTGCATATACATACATGATCTCATCCATACGCATATACAATGCCGCAACCTAGTGGTTGGACACAACTACATGCATGAATCGAAATTTAAACATGATTAAAACAACTAACCAACAAGGTTAACTCCAACAAACATATTAGCATCACTCAACTTTCAATTATAATATATTAGTTTCCTATTTTTTACAATCTAAATTGTCCCCACACCCCAACAAAAAAATTGCGTGAAAAGTGTTTGAAAATACACCTTTAGCTTGAGCGGAAGGGGAGATACCAGCTATTCATACTGGTGGGTGGGTGGATACCCTAGTGCTTATTGCTTTGTCGGAGCAGGGGCATAGAGGGTTCATTAGTTTGACAACACAAGGGTGTCATGTGGAGAAAGAGAATTGAACTATTCTTTGGGTACCTGTATCGCTACACACATGTACTAGCATTTAACTTAATGCGATAACTTGTACTGACACATCATGCAAAATCCATACATACTTTGGAACATAGTAATATTAATATTTATTTAATGTCCCTCTTTTGTCTTCACCACATTTAGGTTTGGTCACTGGTGAGGAGGTTTGATCAGCCGCAAATTTTCAAGAGATATATTGTAAAGTGTGTCATGCATGGGAACATTGAGGTTGGAAGTATTAGAGAGGTAAGTCTGCAAACTGGGTTTCCTGCTACAAGGAGCACCGAGAGGTTAGAGATGCTCGATGACAATGAGCATATCCTAAGTGTCAAGTTTGTTGGTGGTGATCATGTACTAAAGGTACATTATTAAATTTTGAGACTGCAACATATGTTTAAATTTCATTTATAGTATCCGTACATAGAAGTACATACATTTAAATGATCCACAATAGGTTACACCTTGGTTATGAAACATATATATATATATATATATATATATATATATATATATAAGATAATTAGCCGCAATACTTCATGCTAAAAAATAGGAGGATTTGGAATATGAAATTGTCAATCTAGTTCTAAACTCCTATGTTAATAGTAGGAGTAGAACCAATGATATTTCAAGCTAACAACTGTACTTGTTTTTAAAACCTGTCTTTGGCATAATTAATTTTGACACAAAGAAATCCCCTCACAAGAATGAATGAGAAAGAACCGGCACCCAATTTTAAATAAAACAAGCCCTTGACTGATCTCAGCTCACGCATGGACATAATTGTTAGGATATTATTATACTCGAACATACCATCCTTAAATAAATATTCCTAATAAAATCGTGCAAACAAACACATAAAAGGTAACCACACTATTCACTTCATATTTACCATCCGGAATTGTTTTCAACAAAAAAATGATATTTATCATTGAAAGTCAACAACATGTAAATTTAATTTGACTATTGTATTTTACTAGCATATGTTTACAAAAAAGTTGTAAATGATTTTTATTGAAAGTATTTGTACAAATTTTGGGATAAGCAAGGTCGAAAATTTATGTGAATGATGTACAATATCCAAAATGATGGTTAGAAACTAAACATAGCATTAGGATTACTCTAGTTTATATAATACTTTCAGACCCCGAAGACACAAAAACATATAGATTTATTGATATTATTTCTAAATTTTTTTCTAGTGATACTAAAATCCCATCTTGTTTTTAATTGTCTAGAACTATTCGTCTATTTTGACGGTCCACCCTGAGATAATTGATGGCCATCCTGGGACGCTGGTGATCGAGTCATTCGTGGTCGATGTCCCAAAGGAGAATACCAAAGATGAGATCTGCTACTTTGTCAAGACCTTGCTGAATTGGAATCTTACGTCTCTTGCTGAGGTGTCAGAGTAGCGGGTCAATCACCGCATAATAAACTAATTTTCTCGTAATAGTTGGTCAATACCGATGAATTAGGTTGATCAACCCATGAAACTTCTCTATCCAATTGACAGAGTGCCCAAATTTCATATTTGGAGGTTCTTAATAAATTAATCCCTCCAATGTAATTGGAGCATTATCTAGTTTGGTGCTTGCATGCACAAGTCTTCCGGGTTTTATCAAACAAGAATGTAAGTCTTGTCAAAGACTAGACTATCAATTCAACAATTCCTCAAGAATAAGGTTAATCCGAGAGAATCTCTCACTTATGGTCGTCTTGCTTATTGAACATTAAGTCCGTCCATTTATTGTGTGTACACACAAATGTTATGGCTAATGGTATGGTACAAACATTTTTCTCTTTATTACTTGATGTTTGTATGAATTAATATGAAATTTATGTAAGTAAAAATCTTAATTACTCTACATTTTAATGTAAGTAAAAATCTTAATTACTCTATATTTTAATGTAAGTATTCATCTAAATTAATGTAATTTAATGGTCTACAACACTTATGGTGCACTCGATTAGTTGGTGTTATTTTTGTTATTAATCTATATAAATATAACAAGCATGGCTTGTTTTAGATGGTTTTGATCAAAATCAAAAAAATCCCAACCAAGTCGAGATTCCGACAATCTTATGTTTGAACATTTCAATATCAAACAATAGAGAGCATAACAAATCTAGAATAGTTTAATTCCCTTAACGGTATCCTAGTAGAGAAGTAAGGAGGATGCATTAAAAATCCATTACTCGAAGCCAATGCATTGCGATTACGACTAAGGTTATAGACAAACGCGCTCTAACTCCGTATCTTTTTTCATGGGCACACACACACGCACGCACACGCACACACACGCGCACGCACGCACACGCACACGCACACGCGCACGCGCGCGCACACACACATATATATAGGTGTATTTCATTCAAATTCTTGCCTGTATTTTATTCAAATTCTTAAGCGTACGTCCACAAATTTTACATACCTAGAATTTACATACCTAAGTTATATGTATCATAGTTACATATACCTAAGGTATCACATACCTAAAGCGTACGTAATCACGTTACATATATATTCACGTATGCAGGGTACGTATACCTAGGTATATGTAATTTAGGTATGTGATATCTAGGTATGTATAATTTAGATACATATACTTTTAAGTATGTCTAGTTTAATAAAAATTTATGCGTATCATGCTTGGTGCATGGGAACCAAGGTGCACCAGTTATTTTACCTATATATATATAAAGAAAGTAAAGCATTCCTGTATAACTAAATAGGGAACAAAGTGAATTTTGTCATAATGAACTTTTTTCAACGTGAGTGAACTTTCTTTTTCTCAGAAACCATCATGTTCGAAGTGAACTTTTTCAAAAAATTAAACATGTTCAAAGTGAACTTTAAAATTATAAAGCAAACTATTTTAGACATTACAGTGAACTATTTTATTAATGTTTCTAAACTTTCTTTTTATCAAACATCCTTTTATGGAATTTCTTAGCCTCGTCAAACGTGAACTACCAAATATAACGAAAATCTCCGTGGTGCTGAAAGTGAACTATATTTTTCCGTAGAGTGAACTTACTTTTTAATGCATGTGAACTTTTTTCCACGAACACCCTTCTAGAAATTTTTAGACTCGTCTAACATCTAACGTGAACTACTAAATATAACGGAACCCCCAGGGTGTTCAAAGTAAACTTTGTTTTCTAGCAGAGTGAACTTTCTTTCTAATGCATGTGAACTTTCTTTTTATCGAAACACCCTTATGGTACCTTTTTAGTCCCTCCTAAAGTGACCCGTCGCGTTCAAAGTGAACTTTGTTTTTGTCGTACAGTGAACTTTTTTTAACGTTTGTGAACTTTTTTTTCGAATATCAATTATCTTCGAAGTGAACTTTTTAATTTTTTTTATCATGTTTGAATTGAACTTCCAATATAATATGAACTTTTTTAGACAGCAAAGTGAACTTTCTTACACTTGTGAACTTTGTTTTTTCATGGACAGTTTTTTAGTGTGATGTTTGAACTTTTTATTCAAGCACAATAAACTTTATTTTTTTTTATCAAGGAGACCTTTTATAGCACTTGTGAACTTTTGTTTTAGTGAAAATCTATGTTTTCACAGACGGATTTTGTTACAACGATGTTCAAACTTTTTATCTCCCATAGAGTGAACTTTTTTTCTGACAAAGTGAACTTTTTTCAGATAACTTAGTGAACTATATTTTTTAACGCTTGTGAATTTTTCTTTTTATCGAGCAGTGTGTATTTTTTCCTTAACCCTTAACCCAGTAGATGAATAACTTTCTTGTTTTTTGCGAATCGAATGAACAAACTTTCAAACACACCTACACACACCACATGTAGCTAACCACACTACACAACGCAATGCACCAACGCATGTCACCCGACCACGCACCGGTCCACACCACCAACCCGGTCAACATGACCCACACGACACAGTCGTCTCCTACCTCCACCAACTCTGATCCCATCGAGCCCCCCTGCGCTGCATCCTCTCTGCCTTGCTCGATCCCGCCGCCTCTCCTTTGACAAAACACCGCTGAGCCGCCCCAGGCACCGCCCTCGACCTCCTCTATCATCGTCAGACGCGTGCTTCTGTCGCCTTCTGCCTCCCCATGCAGCCGCCCGAGCTAATCTCGACCTCCTCCGATGTCTCCCTTCTGTCGCCATGAAGCTTCCCTGCCTCCTACTCCAGGCCTAGGGTCATACGTCCTCGCCCCGAGCGCCCCATCAAGCATCCTCAGCAAAGTCCGCGCCTTCTTCCATGCCAAGCCACGCTGCGACCGGTCCCTCCTCGCTTGAGTTCCATGCGCCCTCAACCACATTCTACTATGGTCGCCCGCCTCCATCCCTACAGCGGCGCACCGCGCTACAGACTTCCCCGACCTTGCCTCCGAGCCCATGTAGCTTCCTATGAGCATCGATGTAACATCCCAATATAAAAAAATTGGTTTTGAATGTTATTCACTAGCATTGCATTGCATTCATATAAAAATTTGAATAAAAAACCCTAGCTTCAACTCCATTGAATATTACTAATGTTCCTAATAGAGGAGTATTAAGATAATTGAATATACGATATGTTAAACTAAAATAAAAGTTTACAACAATGTTCCTATGTTGAACCGCGGATTTTTACAAAAATTTGGAAACCAAAATCATGTGCATTGGTTTTACTATGAAAAAGTTATGAATAAATAAAGAAATGGAGAAATAATAATAATAATAATAACAAAAAAACTAACTACCCTACCTAACGGGCCAGCCTGAGCCAGCCCGATACTACCTACCGCCTGCCCCTGCCGGGCGCAACACGCAACCAGCCCGCAGAAGCCCGCTGCTGGCCCAGCAACAACCGGCCTCGTATCTCCTTCTCCCCTTCTCTCTGTCACATGCAGCGGCAGCAGCAGCCCAGTAGAAGCCCACCCGAACAGATCCCTCCTTCCCCCTATTTTTTTATCTTTCTTCTCTCACCGCCAGGCGGACCCCACCTGTCATCCCTGACCTCCAGCCGGAGTCCATCACGAAGACGTGTTCGATGTCTGTTTCAAATCCGGGGAAATCTACGTCGATCTCGGTTTGAGTCCGTGACCCTCACGACACGAAAAACACCCCATTTATACCCCCGCATCTCCCCATCGCCGTTTCGTTTTTTCTGAAACCCTAGCCGTAGTTTGCTCGATTTAGATCTTGCCGGAGTTGTGACGCCGCCAAGCTTCGGCAGGCAAAGTTCCCATCGATTACAAGCCCCTTCCTCTATTTCTTTTATCTGCCGTAAACCCCGAGGACCACTGTTTCACCCTGTCCCTTTTCCCCCTTGTTCAGAGAACCGAACCGCCCGCAATTCGTCGCCGGAGTACCGCCTAGGACAGAGGTAATCAGCGGAGCTCTACCACCGGGAGAGGAAAAGAAGGTAGACGGAGTGAGTACGAGCGAGGTCGCGAGGAGAAGGGGAACACCGTCGTCAAGTTCACTGACGCCGAAGACCATCGGAACCTCGCCCGCATCCACCATCTGAGCTCACCGCCGCCGTTTGACCAAGGTAAGGATGCCCAAACTCTTGGCGCCGTCCGATCGAATTTGTATGGTGTAGATTAGATCTATTATGCGAAGAGGTACCGTCCAATCGTGTTGAGCCACATGGCATGCACAGCCAGCACGCTCGCGTCAGTGCCACGTCATGCCTAGTCACGTGCCGCGTCAGCACCGACGCTGAGTCAGTGCACCAGTATTAATAAAATCAATTGGAAATTGCAGAAAATAGATAGATCTTAGAAAATTCATAAAAAAATATCTACTTGGTCAAATATTGCGAATAATATACCTATGAATTCATAAAATTCTGTAGAACACTATTATGGAGTTAGATCTAAGCTTTACTGTATATATTTACAGTAATAATTTAAATAGTTTTAATGTCCTTTTATATTATTAAATCCATAGTAAAATATTTATAGGTCAGAAAAATATGAATAATATGTTCCTGGATTCACAATCTCGTGTAGATTAAAGATATGATTTTAGATCTAATTTTGGACAATGAAAATTATTTAAGTGTTTTAAACTCTATTAAATACTAAATAAATCATAAGAAAAGATGTGCAACTCCATTTAGGGTGAATCCAATTTCTACTGGTTCGTATTAATGACCTATATTTATTTCACTTTAGATCCAAATTTAATTCGACAACAAGAACATGAATTATAATAGGTCTTCTAAAACCCTATTAATGGCCATCAATTAATAAAACAAATACTCTATTGCATTAAAACACTTCTGCATGCATTTGTTCATTTGTTTATGATTGTGTGATTGCTTATGTTGTATGCAATTGTTTGATCGATAGATTGTGATGAGTGCACCGTGTGTGATTGCAACGAGTGTTTGAACAACTTCAACAACTATTAAGGCAAGTTACACCTTTGTTCATATCTTTGTCCTAGTTTTTCTACAATGCATGTTTTCATCTTCAAAATAGTAGTATGCATGTGTAGGATGTTTTTAGTAGAAAGGAAATATTTTTAAGTGCTATGATGTTTTGTAGTATGCCATGAGTAGCTTTATACTTAGGAATATTTCCACTCCTAATAGGTTTCCCTGAATTTTTCTAAGTAGTATGCTTGTGCTATACTATATATATGCAAATACAGATGGGATTCGAAGGACAGAAACTTTTCTAAGTATAAGAGCTCTGTGTATGAGCGCAAGTTTTTCTCCTCAAATCTACTTCAAAATAAAACTTTGTTTTTCTCTAGGCAAAGTGGTATGTCTGGATCGAATAGTAGGAGAAGTAACCTGGATTGGCTCTGCTTGTGCCCTCCACCGCCCAAGATCAAAGAAGTCTTCCATGATTCAGAATTCAGAAGCTTCCAGTGCAACCATAATACATATGGGCTCTGTCTTGGCCTAATACTTAGTGGGAAACCTCACCTGAGTACCACAGTTTGGCTCCCGTGGAACTGGGTAGAGGGGCTACTAAGGGAAAGCTTCGCCATGGTCTTGTTTGTAAAAGGACTTGATCGTGGATTGTGGGTAAAGTGTACAAACTCTCGAGAGTATCAACCTGATCGATCAGCCGTGTTCACGGAAAAGAACAACTTTGAGCGTCTGAAGGATGGACCCTCTGAAGGATCTTCCACTCTCTTTTCTAAACAAAGTTTTGAAACCCCATGGCATGAGTAATATCGCCAAAGGGTGGGATTTTGGGACTTGGTGAGTAATATCCAAGTGTTTGGTTATTTGGACACTTGGTGAGTAATATCCTCGTGTGCCATTCGACCCTATCTTACTTAAGAAAATGTTTACAAAGTAGGGTAAAACTCTCTCTCTCTTTTCTCCATACTTAGAGAAAATTAGCTTTATGCAAAAGAACTCCAAAGCCTAATATAGATTTGCATGTAGAGTTAGTCTTTTTATTTCTTGGTGTAATTTGCCAATACATTCAAAGTATTGACCAACTTGTTGGCTGCACATTTTATGTGCAGAATTTGGAGATCATTGAAAGGTACGCTAGGATCACGGGTCTTCACTCAACCTGCCTATGGCATTGATGGGACTCCAAGTTGTGTTATTTTGCTTTCCGTTGTAATAATGTAAACTCTAGATTATTTGATTTATGTAATAAATACTTGTGTTTTACATGATATTTCATCGAATATGAGTGCTAGCTATTGATCCAGGGACTAGCATGTTAATCATAGGGACTTAGGATCTTTACCGATCTAGGGTCACTACAGTCGACCGCCTCCCCCACTCCAGCGCTCCGCCTCCCCAAGAGCCTCTTCTCATACTAGCGTTGGTCTCCCGCTTCGGCCAAACGATGATGTCATCGAGGCAAAGAAGTTGGTTAGGTGGGGCACCACTGATGGGGTGGGGAGGAGCGGGGGAGGGAGGGGAAATGCGCGGGTAGAGGAAGAAGGAGAGCGTGGCAGGGGTCGATTCAGGACGACAAAGAAGCTGGTCAGGTGGGGTTCCTATATAGTTATACATGAACTCTTAAGTGGGTTCCTCTTTACCTCTTCTCTCTCTCCACTCTCCCTCTATAGCTCTTCTCTCTCTATATATATACACGCTTTTCATAGTTTTACAATCGTTAATCAAAAAATGATACAAATGATATACCATTGGAAAGCTATGCAAATTTCGCATCTTTAATATAGACCATCTTTTGAAAATTTTAAGCACTTAAGATCATATTTAAATATAAAAAAAACTCTATTTTTAAAGTTTCTCGCTATTTTCACACGGTTTTTTCAAAGTTAACTTCAAGGTTATATGTAGTGAACTACTAATGTTTCACTAATTGAACATTTTTTACTCCTTTTTATACTAAGTAGACTACAAGGTTATATATATTGAACATATGATGATCTTTTTTACGTGTATGAATTTTGAACTTAGTATACTGTCCGTTCGCGAGCCGTGAACTGCTTACCGCTAGTTGTGAACTACCTAATATCGATAGTGAATTTTTTTTCACGCTCAAAGTGAACTTCAACAAAAAATATTAGAGTGGACTTCAAATTTTTATATTGTGAACTTAGATTTTTTTAATAAATAGACTTTTGTTTTGTGTGCTTCCATAAATCATTAAATTGATAATACTAGTTAATATAAGGTGAACTCTGATGACCCACAAGTATAGGGGGTGTATCGTAGTACTTTTGATATATAGGAGTGTCGATCCCAACGTGGAGCAGAAAGTGTTGACTAGTGGTATGGAGCAGAAAATCTTTGTAAATACTTAGCAAACAGATTTTTAGTGGTTTTCTGATAAAGCAACAAAACAAAGTGCAAGTAATAAAGACAACAAACAACTGCATCAAGTGGCCCAATCCTTTCTTAGCAAAGGACAAGCCGGTGGAAATACTTATAAGGACCAAACGTTCTTGAGGACACATGGGAATTCTGTCAAGTGCTTGCGCTTCATATAGCTAAGTACTCTTGTTTGGTGTTGTAAGTGTTGTGTGGGTGAACCTGTGGTAATGTACCGACCATACTTGGACTAATACATACTTGTGATTAAACCCCCTGCAAGCATCCACAACTACAGGAATGCAATTAAGATATAAACCTAACCACAGCCTTAAACTCTGAGATTCTACACTCCCTTGTGCAAAGGTGTCCTAACGGGGGTTCAGGTTTCTATCACTCCGGAACCCCACAATTAGTAGCCAAATACACAATGCATTCCCCTAGGCCCATAAATGGTGAAGTATCATGTAGTCGACGTTCACATTGAAGGGGTTCGTAGCATGGAAAACAAAAAATTTCTACCGCATGCACACAAACAAGCCAAGATCTATCTACTAGATTGGAGCAACGAGTCGATTAGAGTACTCACCCTCGAAGATTCCAAAGCGGTTAACGAGAGCAAATTCTCATGGTTGATGTAGTCGTACACTTGCCGATCTCAAGATCGCGTAGAAGATCCTTCTGGCGCTGCGTTCTGGCAGCGCTTCTGCAGTCGGTCACACGTTCGGTACTCGATGAAGACCTTTATCTCCCTTGTTCCAGCAGGCAGTGGAGGTTGTAGTTCTCCCCTTGCGATTCCGGAAGCACGATGGCGTGGTGTCGGAACTAGAGGGAAGATCCTGCAGGGCTTCGCCTAAGCCAGAGCAGGTTATGGTGGAGAAATAGGGTTTAGAGGCCGGAGAGGAGGAGGTGGAGTCAGCGACGGCGCTGGGCGGGGACGCTGGGGCGACGGCGGTGACGCGGCTAGGTGGGGAGGGGCTGGTTGTGTGTCTCTTGGGGAACCCCCTCCCCTCTATTTATGAGAGGGGGGCAGCTTGGGAGAGGGGAGTTTGAATCCTTCCCCAACTCCCTCTCTTTGTTGGCTTGTGGTGGAGGGAAAGAAGGATTCTTTCCTTCCTCCACCATGATACATTGTCCCAGTTTGACTTTTCAAACTTGCCTTTTGACTTTCAATTTGGAGCTTAATTTCTTTCTTGTAAATGCCCAACCAAGTGATCTAGTACATGATTCAATCATTCCACTTATCGATGACACATTCATTTAACCTTCCCATTCCGGTCTAGTGAATCTTCTAGACCCTTCTAGAACCTCTCCGATGAAATCATCGGAATCATTCCCGAACTCCGGAATTGGACTTTCCTTATATGAATCTTATTCTCCGGACGATTCTAGATCTCCTCGTGATATCCCGGATCCCATCCGAGACTCCGAACAACATCCGGTCTCCCTACTTACATTCCATATCTACTAAACAACATCGAATCCTTAAGTGTGTCTCCCTACGGTTCGTGAATTATGCAGACATGACCGAGACTCTTCTCCGATCAATAACCAATAGAGGAATCTGGAAATTCATATGGCTCCCACATATTTCTACTATCACATCCCAAAATTTTCCAAATTTTGAAATGTGAAAAAATAAATAAAAAAAATAAGTAATTGTTGAAATTTAGGGTGAAAAGAAACTTTTGATTCTAAATGGAAACTTAAAAAACCATCTTGAAAAAACTTTGAATAAAATTTGAATCCAACTGAATTCAAGATCAAGTAAAATGCATTCTTCCTAAATGCATCTTGAAATTTAAACACTTGGAAAATAAACCAAAACTCAAAAAAAAACCCTAATAGGAGAAAATCATTTCCAAGATCACTCTAAGACTATGGATGTGATCCACATAAAAATTGGTCAACAAACATTTTAAAATGATCAAAGTGATAAATAAATTATTATAAAATCATAGAAATTGATTTCCTTCAATTTGGAACCATGGATAAAAACTTATGAATTTAATAAGATGAAGGGAAATAATTTCCAAAGATAATAAAGCTCCTATCTGAAATCCATATGAAATGGTGAGCAAATAACCCTAAAGAGATTTAAAAGGATAAACAAATATTAAACAAAATTATACAAATAAGAATCACCAAGATTGGATCTATAAATAAAACGATATGAATTATATAAGACAAAGGAAGTAATAAATAAATAAGGAGCATTTAAGAGCCGAATTAAATCTTGGCCAAATCCATAAGCAAATGAAATTAATATAATCAAAATCCAAATGAAATAAATGGACAAAGAAAATTCAAATAAATAAACTGGCCTTAACCAAATTCTATTCCAATTGATTAAAGACAAATCCCTAATAAGAATGATTAATTAAATCATGGGAAAATAATAATTGAAATTGCCAAGTGAAACAAATTTTATTTAATTAACTTAAATGAAATAAAAGAATCATTTGAAGTTATATGGAATTAAAACCATATTTGATTTTATTGGAATAAAGACAATTGCCCAAATTAAATGATTAAGAATCATATTAAAATACTTTAAATAATTCAAAGTGAATTATTTAACACCCTATTAAATAAATAAACCTACTGAAAAGGTTTTGATAAAAATTTGAATTTAAATAAGAATGGAAATTATATTTAAAATCTTATTTGAATTAGGGCAAGAGCCTATTTTAAATAAAATATAAACCATAAAAGAATAAAGGAATTATTCTAAAGTAGACTTAAAATAACTATTTAAGACAGTATAGAAATATTCTGAACATTTGAAAAGGTTTGAATTCAAACAAGGTTTGAAATCATTTGGACAAAATCAAAACAGAATAAAATAAACAGAAAAATAAAAATGAATCTGATCAAAAAAAAGGAACCAGCCCAGCAAACCAGGCCTAGTCCGGCCCAGCAACCAGCCCACTCCCTCTTTCCCCGAGCGAAACGTTTTGCACTCAACAGCAAACCCACAAACACACTGACGGTTGGACCCCACTCTTTCTCTCTCGCTAACGCTGACAAAACGGCCCCACTTATCAATCGTCTCTTCAACCCACCCCGACTGATTCTTCCTCCTCTCTCCCGTTTCTGGCTTGACTTCCGCGGAGTAAATTCACCTTAACGCCATGTCTATTACTCACCGTGATCACGCCCTCTTAATCGCATATGCCTCCCCTCTCTTTTCCCTCGCTCGCCCCTCCCTCTCTGCCTCCAGGCCGTTCTAATTCGAGCTGAGACCACCTCTGCCCCGACGACCTTCTAGCGACGATTTCGACGAAGCCAGCCAGCCCCACTGCTCCTCAACCACACGTGCGTGTTCCCCATGGACCTCTGCACCTGCCAGCAACCTTAGCTCACTCGCGCGCGCCCCATATGCTCAGCAACGACCACTTTTGAGCATCGCTGCTGTCTGTCTCCGCTCCGTCGACCTCCCCCCGGTAATCCTGACCGCCCCTCTCCCCTCGTGATCACTCTCATGCCCGCCTCGCTATTGTGAATCTAATGATCCTTCTGTTTGTCTTAGCGCATCCTCCATCCCTGCCTCCGACGACAAACAGACGAACCCGACGGTTTAACGAACTCCGGTGAGCGATTCGAGCCAGCACCGTGCGCCCCTCCATCTACAATAACCACCTTGAGCATCAGCACTTCGTGGCGACCTCGGGGAGCTACATCTCTCCCTCTTTTGCTTCTTGAATCGCCGGCTAGTGCACCGTCTAACCGCACCGCCGCCAACGCCGCTCATTCATGGTCAAGCTCACAACAGCCGTTGGATCTGGATCACGTGGATAGGATAGAACCACTTAACGAAGGGGGTACGAGTGATCCTGTGCCGCTCGATCTATTTTAATCCAACGCACCACACAACACGATCCAACCGAACCGTTTTCGACCAATAAGAATTAGACGTGTGGCCAGATCTTCGATTTAAAACCCAAGATTTTATTCTATTGAATGTTTAAACTTGTAAATTGCATAACTTTTGATCCACATGTCCAAATTTTGCAAATTTTATATCAATGGAATAAGCAAAACAAACTCTATTCAACCATGCGCTTTGTTTAATGAAATGCTTCTGTAAATTTGGTTGTTTATGCAGAAACATGTTTAGGATTATTTTGAGTATAAAATTTATTCTAAAAATATTTTTAGGGTAAAATCATTTGTAAAAAGATTGTTTTGAACCTACTGACCATAGAAACCAACTTTTGGTTTTAAAAATATATATTGAGATGCTAAGGAATAAATCTTTGAACAAAAGCATTTCTAGCCAAATAAAAATATTGATTATGGTTTAAAAATGATTTTGAGAAAAACCTTTGGAAAATGATTTGATTTAAACTCTCTGACCATGAACACCAAGTTTTGAGATTTAAAAATATATTTTATGAACCCTATAAAATTATTACTTTGCTAAAAGGCATTTTCAACAACATAAAATATTACTTTGGTATAAAAATGGTTTATAGGTAAAACCTTTTGCAAATGGTTTCAATATTAAACACTTGACCTTAAAACACTAACATTTGTGTTTTAAAATGTATTTTACAAACACTAGCAATTATCACTTTGATTTAAATCAATTCAAGCAAAACAAAAATGATTTAAATGGCCTTTTTCACTAACTTGTTATCAAATGGTTTTACCACTTTTATAAATGACCAATGGGTGTTTTCAAATGTTTATAACCTAATAGAAACCACTTTCCAAAGAAAACAATATTTGGCATGCTTGCATGCATAGCTTTGTTTTCATTATTCTATGTGTTGATTGCTTGAATGGTAGATTGAATTTTTGCCTTGCTTGATTGAATTGTAGTGACATTTGAAGAGTGTGACTATTGCAAGATCAAGGAGTGAACTTATATTCTCTACCAAAAAGGCAAGTGGTGCTACATACTTTTTGTCCCATTATTTTCACTATGCATTAGTGATATTTCTAAGTAGGACTTGCATGGAATTTTTGCTAAGTATAAACTATGCCATGGGAAACCCTAGTAGATGAAACCTTAGTAGAACTTTCCTAAGTTAAGAGTCCTACTACTATCATGTTTATCTTAGCTAGTAGAAAACAAGGGTGGATTATATTCATGCTATGGAATATTTCTAAGTCAAGGACTTGTGTTTTGTTTAATAAAACAACTAAGTGAATGAATCACCTGGGTGGAATGGTATTGCTTGGAAGGATTTTTGTTGAGTGGTTACACGGGGCCCATTTCTATGGTTTACCTTGTGTATCTCACTTGTGGAATGCCACCCAGGAACAAAGAGATTTGAGATGTCAAATGTTGAGAAGCTTCAAGTGCAGCCACTTGGCATTATGGGCTCTGCCTGGATCATATAGGTTGCAATAACTTAGCCAAATGGACAGTTGGTGGTAGGGGTTTGATAGGTTTGGAGAGCGTCCATTTTGGTCTAAGGGAAGGCTTCTGAAAGATCTTGTCTTGGTGAAAATCAAGTCTTGTGGGGAAAGTGCACCACCTCTGCAGAGTGTAAAATCTAAGTACTTAGCCATGTCCCTGGCAATGGACAATTTGAGCATCAAGACATGGAAGCTATCAAGAATCTCCTCATCCCAATGTCTAAGTTAAAAACTTGTGGTTGAACAAGGGTTGAAGGATCACCAATTTCTATTGGGAGATGCCTTGGGTGATTTTGTCAAACAAAAACTTAGTGTTTTCAAATGATAAGGAAAATCTATTTTGAGCAAAGCAAGCCTAAGCTCCACCTAGCCAAATGCATATAGATGATAGACTCCACTATACTACCATAGTATCACTTGCCAATACAATTCAAATGTATTGAACCTTGTGGCTGTAACTTATTATGTTGCAGGTTTGTTTGATGTTAGTGAAGTGTGTTGATTAGGATTACAAGTCTACAACTAAAATGATTGCCTGTGGCACTTTGAAGATGAAGTACTCCATGTTATAGTTTTTCCTGCTGCATTGTAATGAGATAGTCAAATGAGCTATGTAAGATGTAATGAATTATTTTATTCCAGGTTATAAAGTTGTATTATGACCTTTGTTTCTTGATATTACATCTTAACTGTGGATGCTAGCTATTGATCCAGGGACTAGCATTGTAAACACAGGGATATCTACCTTGTTAAAGGTTAGGACCTCTATAGATGGTATCAGAGTACTGTGTTGCCTGTAGGATTGTAACCCTAGGATTGGACAAAACCCCTTAGAAAAAAAATATAGGAGTTGTATTTGTTCCAAAACGTATTTACAAACAATCTTGTAAACTCTTTCCTCAACCATTTTGGTTTTAATTCTACATATCTTCTATTTCAATTTGATAGACAAAGCCTCAACAAGAACAAAGACTTCAATATGAGCAAAGGACTTCACCAACTCAAAGGACTTGAACTTCATCGACTCAAATGACTTCAACTTCATCAACTCAAATGACTTCAACTTCAACATCATCAAAGACTTCAACTTTATTTTTCCCAAGGACTTCAACTTGGATATCACTAAGGACTACAAGTGAGACAAGAAGTGTTACTCAAGACTTGAAGACTAAGGAAACACAACTAGAAGGAACCATCATCACTTTTGAAGTTTTGTGACCAAGATAGAAGAATTTCTCCAAGGATACAATGATCTTGTTCATGAAGAACCAACTAAGAAGGATGGAATGATCTCAAGTGAACCATATAGTTGGACCACCATATTTAGTTTAGATCAAACACACCAAACTTATGTGGTGTAACAAAAATATTTTGTTTCCTAAAAATGTGCTTGAACTTTGTTGTTTGATTGGAATGTTTGTTTGTGATTGCTTGAACATTGATTGTGTAAATTGTTGTGTGTGATTAGACTTGTTCCTTAGAGATCTTTTGTCTATTCTAATCCCAATCCAACCCAAACAGATGACTTCCCCAAGAAACTCCAACATCAAGAATGGTGACAACAACAACCAAGAGATGCACATGAGAGACCTCTTGGTAACCCAAACCCAGTTGACACTACTAGGAAAAAGGTTGTTCGTGGCGCACCTAAAAAGCCCATCCGTGGCACACTAGTGGTGCGCCACTAGGCGTACGCTACGGCTAAAAAGTGCCTGTAGCGCACTACCAGGTGCGCCACAGTTATATGAGGATAGGCGTAGCACACTACCAGGTGCGCCACGGGTAGGGGTACAGGTGCGCCACAGATGTGTTTTTGAAAAAAACAAAAAAATGCAAACAACACCCTCGTTTTGAATTGTAAAAGCAATCGGGTCCAGAAATCGCCGTCGTCGCATCGCCTGGCCGGAGCAGTGGCCGTGGCCACGACCTACCACCGCAGGGATGTGCGGGAGGACGTGGCCGTGCTAGTCCTCATCGGCGTCGAGGCAGGAGGAGGAGGTGTGTCGGGAGATGCAGTCGGAGGTGGACGGAGGTATGGTCGGAGGAGGTGGTGGCGGCAGCGACGGCTAGAGGACGTGTGGTCGGCGGAGGCGACGACGACGGCTAAAGGAGCTGGTTCCCGTGGTCGTCCTTGGTCGGAGGAGGCCAAAGTGAGGAGAAGGAGAAGAGGGAGGAAGAGAAGAAGAGAGGGAGTAAGGAAGAGAAGAGAAGACAAAGAGAATAGGAAGAGAAGAAGAGAAGAAGGAAGAGAAGAGGAAGATAAGAAGAGATGAAGCAAGAGAGGAGGAAAAGAAGAACAGAGGGAGGAAGGAAGAGAGGGAGAGAAGGAGGTAGGTGGGCGGGGTGGTGATTCGAATTTTGAATCCCGCCCAACTTACTCGTGGCGCACTAGGTGGTGGTGCGCTACGGGTAAGTTGCCTCGATTTTTTTTTCTGCAGCCAAAAATCTTCTTTTTGCCATAACTTTTTACTCTTTTCGAATTTTGAGATTCTAAAAAATTGCTAAACAACCTAACGGTGTTGCAAGCGAATCTGGAATCTCGTTCTGGTCATTTTGGTATATTATACGTTTTTTTCAACATCGTATGCAAAAGTTACGGCCGTTTTACCGTGGCATGACTTTTTTTTGCAGAAAAAGTCAAAATTCATGTTTGTTAACTTTCCTAGAAACTAGAACACATTATCTAACTAAATATGAAAGGATTTTATTTTTTTGAAGTGTTTTTCATTTTATTTTATTTTTTGCATAGCTAAAAAGGCGATCAACGGGAGGGGGGGTGGAGTTGGTGTAGGCCACTTAGCCGTAGGGCACTAGGGCAGAGTGCCCTATGGCTAAGTTGACCCAACTGCTGCAGCACACATACCCGTAGCGCACTAGGGCAGAGTGCCCTACGGCTAAGTTTCACATCTGTAGCGCACCTTTACATAGTGCGCTACGGGTATGTGTGTTGCGGCCACATGTGCCCTGGCCCACACATAGTCGTGGCGGACCTCCCCCATGTGCGCCACGCTTATAGAAGTTAGCCGTAGGGCACCTATGGGCAGTGCGCCACGCCTATTTTACCCGTGGGGCACCACTAGCACGTGCGCCACGGATGTGTGGATTACCTATAGCCGTTTTCCTAGTAGTGTGAACCAAGTGACAACTCAGTTTTTAGCCAACAGCAATGAGTTAGACCCAACCATGCAAAGGTTTTTGGAAACCCAAACCCAATTGATGCAAAGAGTGACAAATCAAATGATCAACATGGGAGATAATCTTTACCAAGGAGTTTGTGATAACAATGATGTCAAGGATGATATTTTAGAAGGAACTCAAGCTTGCAATATTTGTGGAGAGATGGATCACACTTCCAAAGAGCATGAAGATCAATGCCCTAATTGTGAAGAGAAACATCCAACTAATCAATGCCCCACATCCCAAGCTACTTGTTTCATATGTGAAGGAAATAATCATGTCCCTATCCAATGCCCCATCTATTCCATAGTTCAACAAAGGAAACAAGGTGGAGTGCATCAAGAGTTTGTAAACCCCCATGAGGAAACAACTTCTACCCAGAAGGATGAAGACAAAGGAAAATCTCAACTTGCACCTCCATGTACTATGACTCACATTGATGGACAAAAGAGGAAACATATGTATTATCCAAGGAAAAGATTAAGGAAACCAGGAGACTTTCCCACCTTTGAGGTGAGATATGAAGAGCATGAACTAGAAGAACTCCTAGCTTTGGAGAAACCCAAGAAGAAGAAGGAAAAAAGCCAAGTGCAATGTTGCAATTGCAAAGAGATGGGACACTATGCCAATGAATGTCCAGAGAAGAAGAAGAAGTATAAGGAAATTAGCCAAGTGTGGTGCAACAACTGCAAAGAGCTAGGACATTATGTATCAACCTGTCCACAGAAGATGCGTGAAGAACTCAACCTTGTCACATGTTACAATTGTGGTGACCAAGGACATTATGCAAGCAATTGTCCAGAAAAGATGAAGTACAAGACAAGGAAGCCTATGAGGGATCTCAGCCTTGTCACATGTTTCAAGTGTGGAAACAAAGGACACTATGCAGATGTCTGCCCAGAGAAGTTTCTTCAAGATCCCAAGCAAACCAAGATGTAATCTAGTTGGAAATTTTAAGGGTGGTACTACCCTAGTTGCTTTGAGCCAACTTGTCACTCTAGCCTCCCCAAATCTCGGGACAAGATTTCTTTCAAGGGTGGTAGCCTGTCACATCCCAAAATTTTCCAAATTTTGAAATGTGAAAACATAAATAAACAAAATAATTAATTGTTGAAATTTAGGGTGAAAAGAAACTTTTGTCTAAACGGAAACTTAAAAACCCATCTTGAACAAACTTTGAATCCAACTGAAGGAATTTCCCCGACAGAAATCAGTCTGCCGGAGAGCTCTTTCTCTCTCGGTGTTTTCTGCCCCGCAGAGGCGGCGGAAATATTTCTGTGGTCTCCTCCCTGGTATTAGGCTTCCGTGAGGAAGATATAGGCGAGAGGGCGGAGTCGGGAGCCGGCCAGGTGGGCCACACCTGCCCTAGGCGCGGGGCAAGGTGGGCCCGCACCTAGGGGGTGTGGGCCCCCTATGGACCAGCTACACCTCCCCTTCTGGCTTCCTTCGTCTTCTGGGAAAATATAATTTTCCAATATTTTTCTGGTATTTTTCTGATCTTCGTGAAATTGCATCAAAACACCTCTTTTTCCATCAGAAACCTAACTCCGGCAGTCCATCCTTCAAGAATCATCCAACATGTAAAAACAGAGGAAAAGACATAAGTAACACCTCATAATAAGACATATATCAATGAATAGAGGCAAATTATGATATAGAATGGTGATGCAAATTGGACGTATCAAACTCCCTAGTCATGAGTTGTGAACTTTACAGCCAAAAATATTGAACTACCTAGCATCGAAATTGATTTTTTGTCAACGCTTAAAGTGAACTTTCATAAAATTGAAATTTTAGAGTGAACTTCAAAATTTCATAGAGTGAAGTTTGAAATTTTTAATAGTAAACTCCTGTTTTTTGTTTTTCTATGGTCAACTTTTTTTGTGTGAACTATCATAGTTTGCAAACTAGACTTCTTAACATAATTGAGTGACCTACAATTTTTATTTTTAGTAATTCATGATATAGTCAGAGAATGATATTCGAATTTGTGAACCCATGTTGTCGTAGCAGTGGACCCTTTCTCGTGGTGGAAGAGAAGAGAAAACGGACTGATCAGAGCAAGTCAAGCGAAAGAGAAAATGGACTATAGCATAAGTGTCAACACCCGGATTTTTAATCCCAGATGCCTGTTATGCCATACATTGCAATCCCAGGATTACCATTTTTGCGAGACATAACAGATTGGATATCATAGTACATAATCCATTAAAAACCGTACATAAGATCTTACAACAAATAAAGGATAACATGATCCAGTCTTAATACAATCATAGCAGCGGAATAACGTAATAGTAACGGTAGCGTGGGCGAGACTCCATCTTCAGGGTCACAGGCAATGCTGATGATGGGAGATGATCCTAGTTGTCATAACCTTCCTGTGGTCCATCCTCCTCATAGTCCTCTTCATAGTCTGGCCACGGGAATAGCCAGGGACAAAGCCATGAGTACTCTTTAAGAACTCGCAAACTAAGACTAACAAGTGAAGTGGTTTGAGTAGGAATGCTAAGCTCTAGGTTGTTTTGCAAAAAGCCAGATTTACGTTAACTGAGTTCAGAAGCAAAGAACTCTAGTTGAAAGTTTTATAAAACCTAAGTGTGAACTTGAGTTTTCATATCACATCCCTGTTGTGGTAAAGTCAAAGTCATGATTCATTTCACAAGTCATTTTGAAAACATCTGATGACGGAACAGTATGGCCACTCCAACTGTCCATAACCGCGGACGCGGCTATTCGAATAGTTTGACACTCTGTAGAGGTGGTACACTTTCACCACAATATTCGATACATCCATCAGGAACAATCCTGAATTCACCATACTCAGTATACAGATAATCAATCATAACCTTTCAATTACACGCTCTAGTATATGCACCTCTCCTATGAGTTTGGCCTCCCAACCATGACCATCTGTCATCTTGGGAACCACATAGGTGGACAATCTTCACAAGGTAGCCTCAGCTCAAACCTTGGCTACAAGGGAACCCATACTAAGGTATATAAACTTCCAGTCAAGCCCTACCCAATTTTTGGGTATTGTGGTTGTACGGTAAAATTGGAATGGTATCGCATCCAGACAACCATCAGTTTTATAAAGGGATAAAGCTCATGCCTCAACATTTTCATCATCAAAATCATTTGGTGTTCAAGAACACATGTCAAAACATTTCATTAGAATGACTCATCATTCTAAGGTTTTCATAATCATTTTCACCAAGTATTCCCATCTAAAGTGATCAAGTTTTATGCTTAGCACTAGCATCTACAAGTGGGGGTAAAACTAATGAGAGGTGATAATCAAGTGTGACTTGTCTAAGTTCAATCTCATGACTCGGGATGACATCAAGATTTATCTAACTTAGGACAAGTTTTATGCTCTTTATGCTACCTTGAAATATCTTCTAACATCTACAATTCACTAAGTAAAACACAAAAGGAAAGCCTTGATAAAGAAATAAAATAATTAATCTTTCAAGTAAAACTAGGATTGGGTATCATCAAGTGGTATAATCAAATCATGCCTAATGCGTTGCATAGATTATAAAGTTTTCATAGTTGCAAGTGTTAGCTTGCATAGGTAACATGCAAGTAGCAGCTTGCCTTGTGCAGAGAAGTGGTTGAAGTTCTCCTCGGCTTCTTCCTCATAGTATCCTCCTTCCTCCGCGTATCCTTGGTCGGTACTAGCGTCTATAAATAAATACGAGGTACACAATCAACAAACAATTCTTAAATACTCTACTTAGCACACAAAGGTGCACTTAGATGATTTGGCATCATCACTATTATCACAAAGGTTAAGGAAAAGGTTCTATTTATTTTATTTTAGAAAAGTAATTTCTACTCATTGAAAAACTACTCAAGATTTAATATTCTCCAACTAAAACATGGGATCATGTTGACACATGTCATCACCACATATTTTAGTACATGGGAATGTGATTTAAAGTGGTGTCACAATTTAATAGGGTTTAACCTTTTTATTTTAATTAAATAAAGTGACTAGAAATGCCTATGGGGCATTCTTTTATTACTTGTCCAATATTTCTCCTAGTAAACCTAGATATTTTTATATATTCATAAAGGGCTTGTCAAATGTGATTTTTGAGAGTTGGAATCAACTCAAAAGCTTTTGTGGTTGAATTTTGAAAAATGTTTGAATGCAGAGAAGCCTATGCCTTGTTATTTTTACTAAAGGTGAGCTACAAATCTAAATGATTTGAATCCAACGGGCTTGGATTAAGAATTCCAGTACCTTTCTAGCAAAATTAGTTTCATGCAATTTGGTTTAGTGAATCTCCCTGGATTGATTTTTGAATCTAGGGACACAACTGAGTTTGAAACTAAATGGAAAAAAACTAAATTCAAACTACTAGGTCACGCGGGAAGTTAACTGGGCTAGCCCACTGTGCACAGCGGATGCGCGGGTGGGTTTAAGTGGTTGTCCCCATAAGTCAGCGAGACAGGGGGTGCAAAGGGGTATGGGGAAATCTGGACCATGCGATTAACATCTAATCTAACGGTTGGGGCTTGTCATCTCCGTCGGGAAGCGCCAGCGGGACTGAACCCTAACGCGACCAGTGGGGGTCTGTGGGGGCTTACCGGGGCTCCGGAGATGGGGGCGAACGACGAAGTCAACGGCGGCGATCCTCCTGGTACCGGTGGCTCCTCCTGGGGCGGCTCCAATCGACGACTCCTCTTCTCCTCCTCCGTGGCAGACTCCGGCGAAATTCCGGCCACCTGGTGCTCGCCTTGCTGCGAGGATGAGTGGGGGTGATCAGTGAGAGGTGGGGAGTGAGATGGTGTGCTAAAATCGAATGGGGAAGGCCTCTATTTATAGTGCGAAGAGGGGACCGAAGGATGCGGGTGGAGCTCGTCGTGGCCGTCTGCACAGCGAGCTAACGACATGGCTAGGGGTAGGGGATGGTGTGCTGCCTCCTGGCGAAGCTCAACGGCTTGATGGCAAGGCGTGGGGCGGTGTGAATTGGTCGAAATGCTGTAACGCTCTGGGCGGGTCCGACAGGAATTTTAATGGCGCACAGGCTCTCCTGGTCACGCAGCGATGAACGAGCATGTCCGCGCGGTTCCTGGGGCGGTGGTGATCACGCACGCAAGCGGCAAGGGCGAGGCGCGGTCTGTGCTCGCGTGTCGAGCACGGTGCTCTGGCGCGTTCTCGGCATGCTCGCAGAGAAGCTGGGCGTGCTCGTTCTGAGTGGTCTAGGGGCTGGGAAGGCTTGGGCACTGGACAGGGGGTGGCGATGGATGGTGGCTTGTGTCCCAGACAAGGTTGGCGAGGCTAGATCTGCTCCTAGCTTGTTGTCAACAATGGGGTGGCCATTTGGGCTCGGGCATGGTCACCATTGATGACAATGCCAAGTTTACAGTGAGCTAGGGGTTGTTAAATTAACTATATGATCTATTGAGAGTGTGCTGTGAGCTAGAGGGGAGACAAGTTAGGCACAACACTGCTCACTATAGTGTTTGATGTTTTGTTTGATCTGTGTTTACAAGGTGTTTGATGAAATGGCCGAAAGAGATTTGAATTTGAATTTTTGAGTGAAACTTGGTGGGTGTACTAGTCACATACTATGTAGTCTCTGGTTTCTTGGATTTGTCAAGGTGCACTGGTTTGGTTGGGTTTTGAGAAATGGTGATCTTCACAAATGATAAAGATTCAATTTTGAATTGTCATTTTAATCAAGTTGCCAAATGTTTCTATGAGTTTGCAAGGTGGGATTGGGTTCACTTTTACTTGGTCTAGCAAGGGGTGAAAAGAAATGGAATTGTTTCTGTTTGAAATCTTGGACTAGAAACACTCAAAGTGGCCTAATGAGCAAGATTGGCAAAAATGACCATTAGCTCCTTTTGTTTGTTTTTGAATTTCTCTTGATTTGTTTCTGCTTGGAGATGTTTTAGATGATGTTGTTTTCATCTTTAAACCATTCCTTTCTATTCACAACAATCACACAAGTCCGTTCATGCATTCATACAATCATCACATACACACATGCATTCATATTGATTTTAATTAACAAAAGTTTTTGTTAACCCTAATTTTGGTGATTGGAATTTCATAATCCTTGATCAATATTTTGGGGATGTTACAAACTTTCCCCCCTTAAACAAAATCTCGTCCCGAGATTGGAGAAAGAAGAAAAAGAAAACTTGGATTTAAAGAGATCTGGAAACTCTGTCTTGATGTAATCTTCTCGCTCCTAGGTAGCTTCCTTATAATAATAATTTTGTTCTTCCGTGAACCCACCTTGCCAATAAGAACTAGTTTCAAAGAAATCATCCATTGATAGAAACCATGACCAAGCAAGGCAATAACAGACCAGCAACTAGAGCAGGAACTAATTTTTGTGTGTTTTTGAATAAAGAAAGCAAACCAAACTAGACTAATTTTTTTTTGAGTTTTTGAAAAGAGGCAAACAAAACCAAGCAAAAGAAACTAATAAAACTAAAAACAAAGTAAAGAGAAAGGAAGTGGAGGACTCCCCTTGTGAAGACGTCCTTAGCCTCCCTAGCAACGACGCTAGAAAGCTTGATGGCTGACGTGGAGCCTGTTGGGAGCCCCAAGAGCAGGGTGTGAAGAGCACAGCAGAAAGTTTTACCCCAGTAAGAAACCAAGGTTATCGAACCAGCAGGAGGAAGGAAACGTCACACAGGTGTTGCAAGCAACACGGAAACCTACACAACACAGACTCAAGACTTTGCCCCCAATGAATCAGTGAGGTTGTCAAGCTCACCGGTTTGCTGTAACAAAGGATTAAATGTATGGTGTGGAAGGTAATGGTTTGCAGCAAGTAAAAAAGTAACAGTGGAAGATGTATCAATGGTAAAGATTGGACCGGGGTCCATAGTTCACTAGAGGTGCTCTCCTTAGATAAACAACATGGCATGAAGGGTAAACTAATTACAGCAGGGCAATTGATAGGAACTGAGCAAGGCATAACAATACAATACTAGACAAAAAGATCCTATGAGATTCGATTGGTCAATGCAACAATATACATAGACCGCCATCCAACTGCATCTATGACTAGAAGTCCATCTTGAGGTTATCATCCGAACCCCCTCCAGTATTAAGTTGCAAGCAACAGAAAACTTCTTTAAGAAAAGTGTGTAAGGTAATCAATCCACTTGTTCTATGAACAAGAGACCGTTGTTTTCTCCCTAGTGGCAACAACACATCTACAACCGAAGAGATTTCTGTCACTTCCCTTGGAAACTAGAGGCATGAACCCACTATCGAGCATAAATACCCCCTCTTGGAGTCACTAGCAACTACTTGGCCAAGATAGCTACTAACAATGGAGAGCATGCAAGATCACAAACAACACATACATGATAGTATCAAATAGACAAAACCATTAATCAATCTGACATAGTAATCTCAATATCCATCGGATCCCCACAAACACAACATGCATGATTACAAATAGATTAGATCTTGATCATGAACGGAGCTCACAAGATCTATACATGAAAGCACAAGGAGGAGATACAACCATCTCGCTACTACATAGACGCATAGTCCAAGGTGGAACTACTGACGCTTCATACCGGAGAGAAGGCCTCTGAGATGATTTCCCCTCCGGCAGGGTGCCGGGAAGAACTTCAGACCCCCCTGATATAGGGACGACGATGGCGGCGTCTATAGAAGGTTTCTTGGAGTTTTGATCGGTGCCTAGGGTTTCTGCATCGAGGGCTTCTTATAGGCAAAGAGGCGAGGCTGGGAGGAGGCCAGGGGCCCCACACCCTACCTAGGCGCAGGGTGGGCCCACCCGTGCCTAGGGGGGTCTGGCCGCCCTGGTTCTCTTCTCCGTCTCGTCTTCTGTCTTCGTGTCCCCCACGGTAAAATATTGACTTCGGCTTTTGTCCCATCCAATTTCAAGAATATTGATTTTCTGCCTTTCTGGAACCAAAAACAGAAGAAAACAGACAACTAGCACTGTGGCAATTTGTTAATAGGTTAGTTGCAGAAAAGATATAAAAACACCTTAAAGTGTAGGCAAAGCAAAGTAGATACTAAACAAGCATGGAGCATCAAAAATTATAGATAGGTTTCTGACATATCAAGCATCCCCAAGCTTAACTCCTGCTCGTCCTCGAGTAGGTAAGTGACAAAAGAATAATTTTTGAGGTGACGTGCACCATCAAAACCAAGATCAAACCATTTGCAAGCATTAAGCTGGGATCAAAGATCTCTAAACATGTGCAAGAAAGATGGAGTTCTAACAATAGGACAAAGTAACTATGCATGCAACATGAAAGGCTACAAACAAAGATCATGAATAACATGCATTGGTAAATGTTTGTTTGTTTCACATACAGAAAACATGGCATAGTGGCATTCATCTTGTCCTCATAGATTAGCAAATAGATGCATAGGACACCTTCAAAGTTCATAAGAGTGACTAGATACAAATATCACAAGAACAAGTAATATGAAAATATGCATCAATCAATAAGTTTTGGGACACTGCACACAGAATGACAACTATGTTCTCTTAAATGTGCCTAAAAGTACATGGTGGAGACTCAAATAATGGTGGAAGAAAAGCCTTTAATAAAGGAAGCATGGATTTCAAGTTTCAAAAAGAGCTTCCAAAAATTATGGTACTTGTTAGCTTTCATCCCTCATTGCCCCTATCATAATCATCTTGAAATGGTTAAGGTTAAAGTGAACAAAGATGGAGTATATGCTTCACAAAGTATAAGTTGGCAATCTCAAGTCCCTTGAATACGAGCCTCATGCTACTCAACTTTGGTCACCTACAAGTTCTTGTCATTGTAAGTACATCCGTATCATAGAGAACCGCCAACAGGGTACCCCTTGCACATGGTACATGAGCTATCCCATAACCAAAATGACAAGGCAAGCAGACAATGAGCATCTCAACGATCTTTTTATTTACTATATGCATAGCTTTTTATTGAGGATGCTTCATAGATATCTCACTATGGTGATGCTGCAAGTTTCCACCATGATTAGGCATGGCTTAGGCTAGCGGCCCAGGCGTTTCTCTAACACAAAATACATACTCCATGGACTTACAAGTTCCCTATTTATTTCACACCGGTGACATCCATAGATTAAAGAGCATGATATCAACTGAGTACAAAGTACAAGTGCAATGTTGAAAACGTTCCCGGTGACAGCACGGTTCTGCTAATTCCAACGTATAAGTGCAAGCATATAGAACATAGATGACACAATGGTTCAAGTTTATTACGGGCAAAGAATATAAAGTGTGCCATCAAGTTTGTGAGGGCTTTAATCACTAAGTTTTCACATAACAAAATAGTTTTTAATTGGAAGATAGCTGAAAACAAGAATATACTTGGAATGGTGTAACACACCATGCATAGGAATTTATAGTGGACACTTTGGAATAACTTGGTTGTTGGGTTCGCAGCATAGAAAACAAAAATTTTCCTACGATGTGAACTATATACCAAGATCTATCTACTAGATACAAACAACGGGCGGATGTATATCCGTAGAGAACATACCCTTGAAGACCGACAAAGCTTAACGAGTTCAACTCGTGGATGATGTAGACGATCTCTTGCCGATCTCAAGATCGAGAGGAAGTCCTAGCGCCGCAAATCAGCAGCGCATCCGTGCTCGCACACACGTTCGAGGCACCGAGCAACCTCCGCCTCCTCGCTCCAGCGATGCAGCGGAAGCACAACTCTTTCTTGCCGAATAGCCACCGGGAACATGTATCTCGCTAGTCCGAGACCATGGGGGATAAATTCTAGAGGGGGAGAGAGATCCTTCACGAGGAGGTGTGTGAGACAAGTGAGGAGGGGGGCTCCTTTTATAGGAGGAGGGGGGAACCCCAAGGGGGTGGCCGGCGCATGGGGGCTGCCCCCTTGCCCTCCCCTCTTCATGTGGGTGGACACTCCACTCACAAATCTCCTTTAAATTCCCTCCACTCAAAAGTCCAATCAAATTCCCATTAAAATTCCACCAAATTTAATGCAAACTCTCATTAAATAAAACTCTTTTATTTTATTCAGAATTTTGTCAATTACTTTAATGACAAACATTCACAAATAACCCCTTGCTAGAATTATATTTCACATGCATAACCACTTTATGCAATTTCACCCGAAAACCTGTTTCGGTATCTAGTGAAATAAATTCCTGCGCTTGTTCATTCTTTCGGCATGAAACATTTGCTCCAATTGGATGTCGGTGTCTCTTAAGTGTGTCACCCTACGGTTCGTGAATAATGCGGACATGATCGAGACCCCTCTCGGATCAATAATCAAAAGCGGGATCTGGAGACCCATACTGACTCCCACACATTCAACGATGACTTTCTTGTGATCGTCGGAACCTTTTACGCTAGTATCTTAATCCCTTTGTTTCACGATATATTACATGTCCGAGATTCGATCATCGGTATCTCCATACCTAGTTTGATCTCGTTACCGACATGCACTCTTTTCTCGTTCCTGTGATATAACATTCTAGTGATCAAATCACTTGCTTGCAAGCTAATCAATGTGATATCACCGAGAGGGCCCAGAGTATATCTATCTGTCATCGGGATGAACAAATTCCACTCTCGATCCATGAGCCTCAACATAACACTTTATTAGTTCTGAATCCATCTTTATAATCACCCTGTTACGGTGTGACGTTTGATGTTATCAAGAAACTCTTCCGGTGTTAGTGATTGACATGATCTCATGGTCTAAGGATTAGAATCACTTCGTAAGTTGTTATAGCAATATAAACTCAATGACTTTGATCGTAATGCTATACTTCGGATGAATGTTCATCACACCATTACACTAATGTTGTGATCCCGTTATTAACAACATCCAATGTCCATGATCAGGAAACCTTGATCATCTTGTTAATCAACGAGCTAGTTTATGAGAGAGGCATAACTAGGAACTTTCTGTTTGTTTATTAAACACACATGTATTAACGTTTCCGTATTAATACAATTATAGCATGCAAAATAAACATCTATCATATACTTGGAATACACATAATAAACACTTTATTATTGCCTCTCAGGGCATATTCCCTTCAGTCTCCCACTTGCACTAGAGACAATAATCTAGTTACATAGTGATAAATCTAACACACATTGAGTTCTGGTGTTGATCATGTTTTGCTCTAGGGAGAGTTTTAGTCAACGGATCTGCTACATTGAGATCCGTATGTACTTTACAAATCTTTATATCTCCATCCTTGACATGCTCGCGGATGGAGTGAAACCGGCGCTTAATATGCTTGGAATGCTTGTGAGACCTTGGCTCTTTGGCATTGGCAATGGCACCATTGTTGTCATAATAGATCACCATTGGGTCCAACGCGTTTGCCACCACTCCTAGTTCGGATATGAACTCCTTCATCCAAACTGCTTCCTGAGCCACTTCTGAAGCAGCAACATATTCGGCCTCCGTTGTTGATCCCGCTACCACAGGTTGTTTGGAGCTCCTCCAACTAACCGCTCCGCCATTCATGAGAAATACGTATCCGGATTGAGACTTAGAGTCATCCGGATCGGTGTCAAAGCTAGCGTCGACATAACACTTAGCGACGAGCTCTTCTTCACCTCCGTATACAAGAAACATATCCTTAGTTCTTCGTAAGTACTTAAGGATATTCTTGACCGCTATCCAGTGTTCCGAACCTGGATCCGATTGGTACCTACTAGTCAAACTAATAGCATGTGCCACATCCGGTCTTGTACATAGCATGGCGTACATTATAGAGCCTATGGCTGAAGCATAGGGGACTTTGTCCATTATCTCTCTTTCTTCCGCCGAAGCCGGACTTTGAGTCTTACTCAATGTCTTGCCTTGCAACATAGGTAAGAACCCCTTCTTACTTCCGTCCATTTTAAACTTCTTTAAAATCTTATCAAGGTATGTACTTTGCGATAGCCCTATTAGGCGCCTAGATCTATCTCTATAGATCTTTATGCCTAATATGTATGACGCTTCACCTAGGTCCTTCATTGAAAATTTGCTGTTTAGATAACTTTTAACACTGTTTAAAAGATCTATATCATTTCCGATCAATAATATGTCATCCACATATAATATCAGAAATGCCACATTGCTCCCACTCACTTTCTTGTAAATACAAGCTTCTCCATAAGTTTGGACAAATCCAAACTCTTTGATCACCTCATCAAAGCGGAGATTCCAACTTCGTGATGCTTGCTTCAATCCATAGATGGATCGCTGAAGCTTGGACACCTTGTTAGCATCCTTAGGATCGACAAAACCCTTTGGTTGTATCATATACAACTCTTCTTCAATATTACCATTGAGAAACGCGGTTTTGACATCCATCTTCCATATCTCATAATCGAAATATGCAGCAATTGCTAACATAATCCTAACCGACTTTAGCATCGCTACGGGAGAGAAAGTCTCATCGTAGTCAACTCCTTGAATTTGTCGAAACCCCTTTGTGACAAGTCGAGCTTTATAGACGGTCACATTACCATCAGCATCAGTTTTCCTTTTGAAAATCCATTTGTTCTCCACGGCCTTTCGGTCGTGAGGTAATTCCACCAAGTTCCAAAATTGATTTTCATACATGGATTCCATCTCGGATTTCATGGATTCTAACCATTTTTTGGAATCCGGGCTCATCATCGCTTCTTCATACGTCGCACGGTCATCATTTTCATCAACCATGAAATTCATGACAGGATTTCCGTACAGCTCGGGAGCTGCACGCGTCCTGTTTGACCTGCGAGGTTCGGTAGTGCTCTCTTTCGGAGTTTCATGATCATTATCATTAGTTCCCTCTTCAACAGGTGGAGCCAACTCCGGAACAACTTCCGGCGCTGCGCTACTCGCCATACTTTGAAGAGAAGGTTCCACAACCTCTTCGAGTTCTACCTTCCGACTACTCACACCTTTCGCGAGAAACTCTTTCTCTAGAAAGGATCCATTCTTGGCAACAAAAACCTTGCCCTCGGATCTGTGATAGAAGGAATACCCAATAGTTTCTTTAGGGTATCCTATGGAGACGCATTTTTCCGCTTTGGGTTCGAGTTTATCCGGTTGAAGTTTCTTCACATAAACATCGCATCCCCAAACTTTAAGAAATGACAACTTAGGTTTGTTTCCAAACCACAATTCATACGGTGTCTTTTCAACGGATTTAGATGGTGCCCGATTTAAAGTGAATGTAGCAGTTTCTAGTGCATAACCCCAAATGACAACGGCAAGTCCGTCAGAGACATCATAGATCGAACCATATCTAATAAAGTACGATTACGACGTTCCGACACACCATTTCGCTGTGGTGTTCCGGCAGGTGTGAGTTGTGAAACAATTCCACACTCTTTCATGTGAGTGCTAAACTCGTAACTTAGATACTCACCTCCACGGTCGGACCGTAGAAATTTGATCTTTCTATTAGGATGATTTTCCACTTCATTCTGAAATTCCTTGAACTTTTCAAAGGTTTCAGACTTGTGTTTCATCAAGTAGATATAACCGTATCTACTCAAATCATCCGTGAAAGTAACAAAATAACGATATCCACCTCGCGCCGACACACTCATCGGACCACATACATCAGAATGTATGATTTCCAATAAATCTGTCGCCCGTTCCATTGAACCGGAAAACGGCGTTCTAGTCATCTTGCCCATAAGGCATGGCTCACATGTATCAAATGATTCATAATCAAGTGATTCCAAAAGTCCATCCGAATGGAGCTTCTTCATGCGTTTAACGCCAATATGACCTAGACGGCAGTGCCACATATATGCGGATATATCATCATTAAGTTTAATCCTTTTAGCATCAATATTATGAATATGTGTAACATTATCATCGAGATCTAATAGAAATAAACCATTCATCATCGGTGCATGACCATAAAAGATTTCATTCATATAAATGGAACAACCATTGTTCTCGGATTTAAATGAATAACCACTTCGCATCAAACACGATCCAGATACAATGTTCATGCTCAGTGCAGGCACCAGATAACATTTATTCAAGTTTATAACTAATCCCGACGGTAAGTGGAGAGGCAGCGTTCCGACGGCAATCACATCAACGCTTGATCCATTGCCGACACGCATCTTGACCTCACCCCTTGCTAGCGGTCGCTTGTTCCGCAGCCCCTGATTCGAGTTACAAATATTAGCAACTGAACCGGTATCAAATACCCAGGTGCTACTGCGAGCACTAGTTAAGTACACATCAATAACATGTATATCATATATACCTTTGTTTGCCTTGCCGGCCTTTTTGTCTGCCAGATACTTGGGGCAGTTGCACTTCCAGTGGCCAGTCCCCTTACAATAGTAGCACTCGGAATCAGACTTAGGTCCAACTCGGGGTTTCTTTTCAGGCGCGGCAACAGGCTTGCCGCCCTTACTTCCCTTCCGTTTTCCCTTCTTGTCTTTCTTGAAACCAGTGTTCCTATTGATCATCAACACTTGATGTTCCTTTTTGATCTCCACTTCTGCAGTTTTAAGCATTGACAGAAGCTCGGGGAGAGACTTCTTCATGCCTTGCATATTATAGTTCATCACGAAGCTCTTATAGCTAGGTGGCAGAGACTGCAGAACACGATGGATTCCTAAGTCAATGGGAATCGATATTCCCAAGGACACAAGCTTATTGGCGTAACCCGACATCTTGAGTACATGCTCACTAACGGAGCTGTGCTCTTCCATCATGCAGCTAAAGAACTTTTCTGAAGTGTTGTAGCTCTCTACAGCAGCATGTGTGTCGAAAATCATTTTCAACTCACCCATTGTATCAAATGCATTGCCGTTTTCGAAACGCTTTTGAAGTTCTGGCTCTAGCCCATACAATATGCCGCAATGAACTAAGTTGTGGTCCTCCTGACGAGTCTGATAGACATTCTTCTCCTCGTCAGGGGCATCATCAAAAGGTGGGGGGCCTAACGGCGCTTCTAGCACATATTGCTTTTGTGCACCAGAGAGGAGAATCCTCAAATTCATGGCCCATTCGGTAAAGTTGCTACCGTTCGTTGCTAGTTTCTCTTTCTCCATGAACACATTGAAATTAAAAGCAGGTGGTGCCATCTACAACAGAATTTGTAAAGTTTAGACTAAGTGTATGATAGATTGAGTTCAACTAATCTATATTACGAATGAACTCCCACTCAAAAACGACATCCCTCGTGCCTTTTTGGTGATTACATGAACCAAATCCACTACACCAAGTCCGATCATCATGTGAGTCGGTATAGCTTCAAAGGCGAGCATAAAATGGGCATCATATCAACTATATGACTCATGCTTAACCTTTCGGTCCATGTTCCGAGGCCATGTCTATACATGCTAGGCTCGCCAAGTTAGAACCTTAGTATTTGCGTGTGTAACTGTTTTACACCCGAAATATGGTCGTGGATCCAAGAACACCCGATCATCACGTGATGTCTTGGAGCGACGAAAACATAATCGGTGCATACTAAAGGAAGAACACATTCTTATCTTGATATTTAAATGAGGGATCATCTTATTATGCTAATAAAGCGCTAAACAAGCAATATAAGATGCAATCAAACATCATATGTTTATTAGTGAAATTATATGGTTCCCGCAGATGATCTCTATCATGTGCATCGTGGTATGATCACTATCATACCTAAATGTGTAAATCCAAGGTCTATGGATTTTACACGCTATGTGTGTTGTAAGAGTATCATCTCATACTTCTACTTACAACACTACCATATCATAACACTAGCCGAGCAACAATCTAAACTAGATGCCTCTAATTTATCCATTGCAAGTTTTACGTGGCTTAGGGCTTTCGAGATAGAACCGTTCTTACCTACGAACATGAACCACAACGAGGATAATCAAATTGTTGACAACTCGCTTGCAAAATAGATATTGACTATAGTAGGAGAGACAGACACCCGCTAGCCACTTATGCAAACTAGTTGCATGTCAAGCGTGGAACAGGTCTCATGTGCGAGGACATGTAAAGTTTGTCCGGGCCGCTTCATCCCACTATGCCACCAATATCCAAAATTACAACAAAGGAGCAACAACATGATCATCATCGCCCACATACTCATATGTGTACTACCCGTGTAAAGTATCTACGCATAGATCCGGCTCTGATACCACTGTTGGGTTCGCAGCATAGAAAACAAAAAATTTTCCTACGATGTGAACTATATACCAAGATCTATCTACTAGATACAAACAACGGGCGGATGTATATCCGTAGAGAACATACCCTTGAATACCAACAAAGCTTAATGAGTTCAACTCGTGGTTGATGTAGTCGATCTCTTGCCGATCTCAAGATCGAGAGGAAGTCCTAGCGCCGCAAATCAGCAGCGCATCCGTGCTTGCACACACGTTCGAGGCACCGAGCAACCTCCGCCTCCTCGCTCCAGCGATGCAGCAGAAGCACAACTCTTTCTTGCCGAATAGCCACCGGGAACATGTATCTTGCTAGTCCGAGACCATGGGGGATAAATTCTAGAGGGGGAGAGAGATCCTTCACGAGGAGGTGTGTGAGACAAGTGAGGAGGGGGTCTCCTTTTATAGGAGGAGGGGGGGAACCCCAAGGGGGTGGCCGGCGCATGGGGGCTGCCCCCTTGCCCTCCCCTCTTCATGTGGGTGGACACTCCACTCACAAATCTCCTTTAAATTCCCTCCACTCAAAAGTCCACTCAAATTCCCATTAAATTTCCACCAAATTTAATGCAAACTCTCATTAAATAAAACTCTTTTATTTTATTCAGAATTTTGTCAATTACTTTAATGGCAAACATTCACAAATAACCCCTTGCTAGAATTCTATTTCACATGCATAACCACTTTATGCAATTTCACCCGAAAACCTGTTTCGGTATCTAGTGAAATAAATTCCTGCGCTTGTTCATTCTTTCGGCATGAAACATTTGCTCCAATTGGATGTTGGTGTCTCTTAAGTGTGTCACCCTACGGTTCGTGAATAATGCGGACATGATCGAGACCCCTCTCGGATCAATAATCAGAAGCGGGATTTGGAGACCCATACTGACTCCCACACATTCAATGATGACTTTCTTGTGATCGTCGGAACCTTTTACGCTAGTATCTTAATCCCTTTGTTTCACGATATATTACATGTCCGAGATTCGATCATCGGTATCTCTATACCTAGTTTGATCTCATTACTGACATGCACTCTTTTATCGTTCCTGTGATATAACATTCTAGTGATCAAATCACTTGCTTGCAAGCTAATCAATGTGATATCACCGAGAGGGCCCAGAGTATATCTATCCGTCATCGGGATGAACAAATTCCACTCTCGATCCATGAGCCTCAACATAACACTTTATTAGTTCTGAATCCATCTTTATAATCACCCTGTTACGGTGTGACGTTTGATGTTATCAAGAAACTCTTCCGGTGTTAGTGATTGACATGATCTCATGGTCTAAGGATTAGGATCACTTCGTAAGTTGTTATAGCAATATAAACTCAATGACTTTGATCGTAATGCTATACTTCGGATGAATGTTCATCACACCATTACACTAATGTTGTGATCCCGTTATTAACAACATCCAATGTCCATGATCAGGAAACCTTGATCATCTTGTTAATCAACGAGCTAGTTTATGAGAGAGGCATAACTAGGAACTTTCTGTTTGTTTATTAAACACACATGTATTAACTTTTCCATATTAATACAATTATAGCATGCAAAATAAACATCTATCATATACTTGGAATACACATAATAAACACTTTATTATTGCCTCTCAGGGCATATTCCCTTCATTGGTTTCTTGGGAGTTGGAAGCATGAGTAGAGTTACTCATACAAGTGGAGGCTAGCATAAGACTGGGAGCAACCAACTAAGAGAGCAATAATGGCCAATCATGCAGAGCAACAAAGCATTACTAATCAAAGCATAGAGTGGTACTACAAGTCAAGGACTAAATGATCATAGAGGCTATGGTGACTTGTTCATAGTCATAACATGGTGTGAGCATGTGTCAAGTCAACCCAAACAAAGCATCAAAGGAGAATACCATAATACTATGCTTTTGCATGCTAAAACAATGCATATTTCTTCAAGGCACACTAAGCAATCCCAATTTTGTGGAACAAGACATGCTACAAAATAATCACTAAGCATAAGGTCAAAACAACACCTAGCATGTCATGCTAAAGTCTAAGTCACAAACAATGCAAGCTCCTCTTGCACTTATCAAGCAAGAACTTTATACTCCTTCCCAACACCAAGCAACTTATTTGAAACAACACAACAAGAACGGGGGTCCAAACTAATTTATTCAAGCAAACTAAACAAACAAAGCAAACCAAACAAAAACTAAGACGCTCCAAGAACAACACAACAATGCATGAAACAATAAAAACGAAGTGTCTAGAAAGACCTGAGCTTTTTATTGATGAAGAAGGGGATGCCTTGGGCATCCCCAAGCTTTGATGCTTGTACCTCTTGGATATTTCTTGGGGTGAAACCGGGGTGGCATCCCCAAGCTTGAGCTTTTGTCCATTCTTCATCTCATTACATCATTCTTTCTCTACACCTGAAAATTTTCCTTCATACAAAACTTCACATAATCTTCATTAGCAACATTAGTGTATTCAAAAGATAATAGACCTTTAGGCAAAGCTTTGGATAAGAAAGACTTTTAACTAAAAACACAAGCTACTGTAGTAACTTCTTCAAAAATCTCAATTCCCCAAAAGAGAACTCAAAAAGGAATCGATAAGAAGCAAATGCAAATAATGGCATAAATCTGTCAAAACAGACCAGCAGGTAGAAACCATTTTTTCGAACATCTTCTATTGCTCAAATAAAAAAGTGTTGAACTAATGAAAGTTAGCTAACATATATGGGGATTTATTCGAAAATTTTCAGCTCAATCTGAGTTACAGAGACTCCTCACAAATATTTTTGGTGGAGGACAGAAATCTGTTTCGGGACATCAACTCCCCAAATCTTACTTCCCTCTCAATAGAGGTCATTCTTGGCACAAAAAACAAACAAAAGGATAAGGAGAGGTCATTACTGAAGTAATAACTTCCAAGACTCAAGGAAACTCTTGGGTTATCTCCCAACAAGTACTTTTCTTTAACGCCTTTAAGTTAGGAACAATAAAGTTTGAGAAGATGATCACATAAGAAATATGAATTGAAGTAAAAGAGAGCATCAAGAAGCAAATTAAAAACATTTAAGTCTAACCCTCTTCCTATGCATAGGAATCTTGTATGCAAATAAATTCACAAATAATAAAGTGACAGGCATAGGAAGATGAAACAAGAGAACTTCAAAACTTTCAGCACATAGAGAGGTGTTTCAGTACCATGAAAACTTCTACAACCATACTTTTGTAACATCCCAGTATTTAGGAACTAACGAAGGGTATATTTAGGAATTTGAAATGTTGCATGCATTCATCTGTGAAAATGTGGGTAAATTTTTCTCCAAATAAAAAACCTAAAGTGATCAAAGTTTCTTTCATACTTTGAGATTAGGTATAGTCTTGAAGGATGATTGTTATAGACTCTGATATGATCTTTGTGGACTTATGTGTTTTGGGAAGTGAAATTTGAATTTTAAAAAAAATTGAGTGTTTGAATTTTAATTCAAAAAGTATTTTTAATAATGTTTGAATCTTTGATTTAATTAAGAGTTAACCAATAATAACTCAAACTTCATATTAAGAGAACAATTAAGAATATGAATATCCATTTCATAATAAATAAGTTACAAAAATGTAACTTATGAGAATCATCCACAATCTTTACAATAGTAAATAAATAAAGAATAATATTTCTTTATTGATAATAGTACAATCTTTATTACAAAAGAATAAAAAAATAAAGAGTACAAAAGAATAAATTAAAGATTACAATTTAACATGATAGTCTTTACAAGTGACTAATCTATAAAGAAAAATAAAAAAAACTAAACTAAATTCTTGATCTTCAAATCTGGTTCCTGCAAAATAAAAATAAACTTAAAAGAAAAAGAAGGTTAGGATTAGAATTATTTTTACTCTCAGAAGTTGACAGTGAAGTGCACTGTTCACTTTTTCATCATTGAGTATATAAGGGGCAAGTTTCACCAAAATGAAAGAATGTATCTTTCATAATTTTAAGCCATAAGTCAAATAACAGCAAGGAGGGGCAAGTTTCACCATCCAGGTAGAAGTAACCAGATGAAAGTAACTTTCAAAATTCAGAACATATCCACATTTGTGTAGCAGGCACACAAGCAGCACACACACCAAACTGCATGGTGTGTGCTGTCAACACCTCAGCAGCAGCACAACCAAACAAAACTGTCAACACAACCGTGGTAAAACCAATCCCCACACCATTCCATTGCTTTTACACACCAAGCACAGCAGCCAGCAGCTAAACCAAGCCAAAGCCAAGCTAGACCAAACCAACCAAATCCCAGGATCACATCACCAAGATGGTGACATAAGGAGGGGGTAGATCAGGTGGATAGCAAGAACAAGGTCAAGACACCAGGATCAGGAGATGATGGGCTAGATCAAGGACAAGCCAGGAACTGGAAATACCAGGGGAGCACCAGATCAAGCTACCACAAGATCAACCACTAGCAACCATAACATCAAGTGACAGTGGTGAGTAAATAGACCATCACATGATCTATCTGTCTAAGATTAGACAAGCATACATGATCTGACTCTTATTCAAACTCTCATAAAACACCCAAGTGGGGTGAATCCATCACTGAGGTTTTAAACTCTAAAAGCAACCAGAAAAGTATAAGGATCCAACTAGATCTCAGAATAACATCATTGATCTAGCTATCAAGCTATATTTTAATTCAAGAATGAACATAGCTAAGATTTAAAATTCTAGGCACATCTCTAAGACAAGAGTAACACCTTAGAATTTAATCTTATGGATCTATATAAGTTATCAAGATTACAAGCATTTTCCCCTACTTTGATTCAAGCAATAGTAGCTGGTACCACTACTAGAACCATCCATATGAATCAGCTAGATAAAATCTTAATCCCTAAATCTTAGACCAACATCATTGGTCTTAGGGATTTAAGAAAGGAAAATTTCTACTTATCTTTAATGTCAAACTCATCTTAAGCTTGAACCAACCCAAACAATGAATTAGAATCTAATCTTGTGTGACATACAAAGATGGTGTCACAAGAACAGTTTGTAACACCCTCAGAATCGGCCCTATGCAAGTTTTAGCGAAACCCGCCAAACCCACAAAGAAACGATTCGAAGGTGCCCACCAGGCACTTTCGTGCGGGTGGAAAACGAAGTAATAACATTACACAACAGTCCTCGATGGGACCCACAGAACGGATATATATACAGCAGCGACTCAAAGAGTCAAGAATACAGATATACAGTACAAAGATCCAAATCACCTGTAAAACGATAAAGCGTCCGACTACGGACAAGATGCAAATGGGGCTAAGAGCCCTGAAGAATAACCAATGGCGTCCATAACCCTGCCCAGGCCAAGCCGGAAGGGTAACCCTGCTAACGGCGTCGATCTCAAAACCTGCTTAAACAAAAGGGGTGCCGACAAAGGGCAAAGGAAAAAGAGGAGCGTCAGTACTGAGACCAGTACACGGCGAGACTAGAATTCGGCGGTCCTCGCCTACATAGGTATGGTGGACTGAAGCGGCAGCGGCAACATGCACTAAACAACCTATAGAGACTCGATACAACTGGCGGCTAACAGAGAGGGATAAGAAAGACCTATTCGGAACCAACCTGATTCTACCATCAAACAAACCCATCCTGGTGTTTCCCCCTCGAGACCAAACGAGGAAGTCAATCGAGGAATTCACACAGTTGGCAGTTTTATTTATTCGGTTATCGTTGCAGCAATTACTAGTCAAGTATAGATAATCATCCTGATAAAATAAGCAGTGGGCACTTTTAGTCAACCATTCCGTTATAGTTGCAACAATTACTAATCAGATACAGATAGCGTGAGATAAACCCAAAACCCAGCAGTTGTTGGTACTTTTATTCAGCCATTCCGTTGTAGTTGCAATACTTACTAGTCAGGTACAACGGTCGCAAGCGACACCCAAAGCAAGCAGTTGTGGGCAATATTAGTTAGCCATTCCATTATAGTGAAGCTGATTACTAGTCATTATAAGTCAAATTTATAGCAATAAACTTTAGTTATGCTTGTCTATGGTCGAGATACTGTGCTCCAAGTCGTCCATAACCGCGGACACGTCTTTCAGAAAGTTTTACCCGGCCGGGGTGCACAAATAGCAACACACACTCGATCAACCTCGGAAAAACCAAATCAAAACCCAACGAGGCTTTCACGACAAAGCAATCATAGGATTCAGAAATATTTCAGGGGGCCACCCCATTGAGTAGACCCGCAACGAAGTAAGCTAGCTCCGAGACGGACTCAAGGTTTGCGTCAATGGCTGTAAACGACTGGGAACCCCAAACGAGGCTTGTCGATACCGCGAAAACACTCTGCTTACCTAAACAGTACAGTGTGCTATCCATCGCACAATCGTAAATAAAGCAGTAGCATGGCATAATTACAGGATAGTAAATAAACCTCAAACTAGTTTGTGGCCCCAAGAAATAAGACTGAATCAAGCTCTGGCTAAGGGGGGTCCCATATACCTCCCGGATGTGGATAGCGCGATAAATCAAGGAACAGGTATCAAGTACTCGGGGTCCTACGGGACACAAGTGGGCGTTCGGAAACCAAATATTTTCTATCACCCACCGATGCCTCTGCTTACTTCAATTTTAGTTGTTGAACAGGAATTAAAGTGAACGATAAGTAAAACCATGATCATATCCAACATCAACATGCGGCAACATCAACAACTGTGGCACTGGACGACACGCAACAGCACTTGAGCAAGCGACTACGACGCGCAAGTCCAACTATCTACCAAACAACCGGTAATAGGAGGTGTCCAAGGCAATATAAGGCTGCAAGGGATATCACGGGTACGAAAAACTAGAGCATCGCAACACAGATAGCAATAGATCAACAGGAGGGAATAAATACTATAAAAGTAAGATAGGTAGAAAGGGGGAGATGCTCGCCTGAAAACATTGTCGAAGGTTCATCTGAAGATCGGGTCGACACTCGCATCAACTCAACGGCCTTATCCGCGAAGAAGCAAAACACTAGAAGAAACACCGGATGCAATATTTAATACTACGGCAAAAGATCGGCATGATGCATGTATGATGCATGACATGGCAAAAGTGCAATGCAATTAGGTCATATTAAGCGGAACCGGGGTCCTGACAATTACTTAAATGGTTCAAGTTGTTTAAAACCCCCGCAAATTAAATGTTGTTTTAGCATGGCAAAAGATAGCACCGGTTCGCTACACAAATTTAAATGAGGCCAATATGAGACTAGATTTGCCCGCATATGGGCCCCATATTTAATTATTAGGTGAATCGGCATAAGGCCCCCAAACCAAAGATATGCATGCGAGATGACAATTAAATATGCAACAGGTTTTATGTTTAGCATTTATAAAAATAGGGATTCGGATAAGGGTCACACATTAGAGGGTCTCGACGATCTTGGGGTTCCGGGGTTCGGGGTTGGTCTCAGGGTCTAGGGTTCGACGGAAACGTTCTCGGATAGCGGAGCAGCTCTTGTCGCCTCCGCGGTGGTCAGGCCATGTTGTCGGTCTTGTCGTCTCACGCGGAGATCGAGGCGTTCCGGGAGGAAGTACTTGGCCTGGCGTCGGGACATCGGTCTCGCCCTGGTTGCTGTCGTACTTGTCGTCGTGTAGGTCTTGTCGGTTCCACGGTTTCGGTCTTCGGGATCCAGGAAGGAGGCCTTCGGATCCTCGGGTCCGTGTCGGAGTACTTGGCGTCCGTGCAGAATTCCTTCGGTCATCGAAAACCGTGTAGGCGCACCCCGGTCTCGACGTCTAGGTTCCGAGAAGATCTTGGCTAATCCGGCCATCGGTCCTGCTTGTGCTTCCCGTTGTCGATCTTGTCGCATGGCCCCTGTACATCTCCGAAGCATGCACTCCTCGGCAGAGGGCCAAACCACGCATCCTTGTCTTTGGGAGGTCTTGTCGAGCCTTGTCGCATGCGAGCACACAGGTACTAAGCAGATCAGCTAGCAGGGGCACCGCAGCATCAACCAAACGCCAGGGGCCTGGGCGAGCTTGGCGGAGGTCGACGCGGAGGCCGCTGGTGGCGCCGGAGGGAGGATACGGGGGGGGGCGGCGCACGCGGAGGTGGAGCTCGGCGGCCAGATGAGGACGGCGCCGGGGAGGAGGACGGGCGACGGCCGGAGCGCGGGCCGGCGGCGGCGCAGACGCGGGGCCGGGGTCGCTGGCGGGGACCGACGAGGCGGTGGCGGCTCGGGGAGGGAGGCGCCCTGGCGGCTGAGGTGGGGTCACGCGGCGAGCCTGGCGGGGCGACGGCCGCGGGAGGAGCGGGTCCGGCGGCGGCCGGCGGGCGCGGCAGAGGGCGGAGGGGAGGGGTTCCTGCGGCGGCGGCGGTTGCCAGGGAGGAGGCAGGACGCGGGAGCGGCGCAAGGGGGAGGTGGGAGGCGCGCGGCAGGCGCGACGGCGGCGCGGAGGCTGGCGCTCGAGGGGGGACGCGGGAACAGCGAGGAGGGCGAGCGGGGTGGGGCGCGGTGAGCGGAGCGGGAGGGGGCCGCGGCGAGCGGAGCGGAAGGAGACGGAGCCCGGCGGTGAGGGGCTCCACGGCGAGCTCGCGCAGAGAGAGAGGGAGATAAGGGCGGTGCGCGGCCGACGGAGTGGGGAAGAAGGCCTGCGGGGGGAAGAGAGGAGAGGGTGGGGGGCACGCGGGACCAGGGGTGGGGCCTGGCTCGGTGGGACCTGGGGCGGTGAGTGGGAGTGGTGGTCTGGGTGGGTCGGGGCAGGCGTGCGTGGTGTGTGTGGTGGTGTGAGTGTGGGGTGTGCTGGCAGGGTGGGGGTGGGTTTAGGAGAGAGAGGCTGCTGAGGTGGCAGTTTCTGGTTGGTGGGGGGAGAGGAGAGGGTGAGGTGGCAGCGGTCTATTGGGTGGGGTGAGGTGGAGGGGGTGTGTGGGTAGATAGGTTGGTAGCTGTAGGATTAATGGGGTGGGCCGTTTGTATTTTTCTGGGGTGGTCGTTCGGGTCATTCGGCCCGTTCGACTGCCCCGCTAAAAATAATGTAAAATTTTATTTATTTAAACGGACCGTTTGCAAAACATATTTAGTCAAAACAAAATATTCCGGCGACCCGGGTTTGCGTGTTTGAATGAAGATGGGGCGTGTTAGAAAACAATTTGGGTTTTCCGAAAATTAGTTTGACGCAAGCAAATGCAAGACGATGACGATGCTCAAATGCAATGTGGCATGATGACATGAGCATGCGGTCATGATGGTGCAATGCACAAAAACAACGCGATTTTCTAGTAGTGGTTTTGTGGGATGCCACAATTCGACACCACTAACAATGGATCTCGCCCTCGAGATCCGCCTCATGGTACCGGAAAGAAGGTCGGTGATCTGCGTCTTCTCGCTTCGTGTAGATCCTCGCGACACCACTAACAAGAGGTCGTTGTCCGTGATCGTTGCGGAAACACTCCGGGAACAAAAGGTCGAAGGTAGAGGTATCAACAAATAAAGCCACCTCTAGCTTCGATGAAAGAGGGAACCGATGCATTCTCATCCACTTCAATGTACACAAGCGAATAGAGTGAGTAGTCGGTATGGGGGCCAATCCATCACGCACCCAAACTATTACTCTGCACAATCATCAGAAAAGAGTGCAACCATTCTCGGAATCAGACTGAAGATCTCGACAAGCGAGGTTCGGAAACAAAGGAGTGATGCAGACTCTGCATCAGATCTGGCGTAGATGATGTCGTCGCGTCGGAAAACACCGGAAGGCACAAGAAGGAACAGAGAGAAGTCCACCAGACGAAGGGTTCCTCGGATAGCATGAAGACCAGCTGTAGCAACACCGTTACCAAAGGAGGAAGCGAAACCCTGAAGGTACGACGGAACCCAACCACGAGAAATCCTGGACTCGAAGAGAGAGAAGAGAGCGGATTCAAAACACGCAGAGGTAAGAGGAGAGCAGCAGAGGGGTAAGGAGTAAAATCAGACCTAATCAGAACTATCCAACCGATTTTGCAAAAATAGTTTTGACACTCTACTTGGGCCGTTAGCTAGGTTATCCTACAGGCTGGACTTGTGGGGTATCGCAACTGCTGAGCTCTGATACCACTCTGTAACACCCTCAGAATCGGCCCTATGCAAGTTTTAGCGAAACCCGCCAAACCCACATAGAAACGATTCGAAGGTGCCCACCAGGCACTTTCGTGCGGGTGGAAAACGAAGTAATAACATTACACAACAGTCCTCGATGGGACCCACAGAACGGATATATATACAGCAGCGACTCAAAGAGTCAAGAATACAGATATACAGTACAAAGATCCAAATCACCTGTAAAACAATACAGCGTCCGACTACGGACAAGATGCAAATGGGGCTAAGAGCCCTGAAGAATAACCAATGGCGTCCATAACCCTGCCCAGGCCAAGCCGGAAGGGTAAACCTGCTAACGGCGTCGATCTCAAAACCTGCTTAAACAAAAGGGGTGCCGACAAAGGGCAAAGGAAAAAGAGGAGCGTCAGTACTGAGGCCAGTACACGGCGAGACTAGAATTCGGCGGTCCTCGCCTACATAGGTATGGTGGACTGAAGCGGCAGCGGCAGCATGCACTAAACAACCTATAGAGACTCGATACAACTGGAGGCTAACAGAGAGGGATAAGAAAGACCTATTCGGAACCAACCTGATTCTACCATCAAACAAACCCATCCTGGTGTTTCCCCCTCGAGACCAAACGAGGAAGTCAACCGAGGAACTCACACAGTTGGCAGTTTTATTTATTCGGTTATCGTTGCAGCAATTACTAGTCAAGTATAGATAATCATCCTGATAAAATAAGGAGTGGGCACTTTTAGTCAACCATTCCGTTATAGTTGCAACAATTACTAAGCAGATACAGATAGCGTGAGATAAACCCAAAACCCAGCAGTTGTTGGTACTTTTATTCAGCCATTCCGTTGTAGTTGCAATACTTACTAGTCAGGTACAACGGTCGCAAGCGACACCCAAAGCAAGCAGTTGTGGGCAATATTAGTTAGCCATTCCATTATAGTGAAGCTGATTACTAGTCATTATAAGTCAAATTTATAGCAATAAACTTTAGTTATGCTTGTCTATTGTCGAGATACTGTGCTCCAAGTCGTCCATAACCGCGGACACGGCTTTCAGAAAGTTTTACCCGGCCGGGGTGCACAAATAGCAACACACACTCGATCAACCTCGGAAAAACCAAATCAAAACCCAACGAGGCTTTCACGACAAAGCAATCACAGGATTCAGAAATATTTCAGGGGGCCACCCCATTGAGTAGACCCGCAACGAAGTAAGCTAGCTCCGAGACGGACTCAAGGTTTGCGTCAATGGCTGTAAACGACTGGGAACCCCAAACGAGGCTTGTCGATACCGCGAAAACACTCCGCTTACCTAAACAGTACAGTGTGCTATCCATCACACAATCGTAAATAAAGCAGTAGCATGGCATAAGTACAGGATAGTAAATAAACCTCAAACTAGTTTGTGGCCCCAAGAAATAAGACTGAATCAAGCTCTGGCTAAGGGGGGTCCCATATACCTCCCGGATGTGGATAGCGCGATAAATCAAGGAACAGGTATCAAGTACTCGGGGTCCTACGGGACACAAGTGGGCGTTCGGAAACCAAATATTTTCTATCACCCACCGATGCCTCTGCTTACTTCAATTTTAGTTGTTAAACAGGAATTAAAGTGAATGATAAGTAAAACCATGATCATATCCAACATCAACATGCGGCAACATCAACAACTGTGGCACTGGACGACACGCAACAGCACTTGAGCAAGCGACTACGACGCGCAAGTCCAACTATCTACCAAACAACCGGTAATAGGAGGTGTCCAAGGCAATATAAGGCTGCAAGGGATATCACGGGTACAAAAAACTAGAGCATCGCAACACAGATAGCAATAGATCAACAGGAGGGAATAAATACTATAAAAGTAAGATAGGTAGAAAGGGGGAGATGCTCGCCTGAAAACATTGTCGAAGGTTCATCCGAAGATCGGGTCGACACTCGCATCAACTCAACGGCCTTATCCGCGAAGAAGCAAAACACTAGAAGAAACACCGGATGCAATATTTAATACTACGGCAAAAGATCGGCATGATGCATGTATGATGCATGACATGGCAAAAGTGCAGTGCAATTAGGTCATATTAAGCGGAACCGGGGTCCCGACAATTACTTAAATGGTTCAAGTTGTTTAAAACCCCCGCAAATTAAATGTTGTTTTAGCATGGCAAAAGATATCACCGGTTCGCTAAACAAATTTAAATGAGGCCAATATGAGACTAGATTTGCCCGCATATGGGCCCCATATTTAATTATTAGGTGAATCGGCATAAGGCCCCCAAACCAAAGATATGCATGCGAGATGACAATTAAATATGCAACAGGTTTTATGTTTAGCATTTATAAAAATAGGGAATCGGATAAGGGTCACACATTAGAGGGTCTCGACGATCTTGGGGTTCCGGGGTTCGGGGTTGGTCTCAGGGTCCAGGGTTCGACGGAAACGTTCTCGGATAGCGGAGCAGCTCTTGTCGCCTCCGCGGTGGTCAGGCCATGTTGTCGGTCTTGTCGTCTCACGCGGAGATCGAGGCGTTCCGGGAGGAAGTACTTGGCCTGGCGTCGGGACATCGGTCTCTCCCTGGTTGCTGTCGTACTTGTCGTCGTGTAGGTCTTGTCGGTTCCACGGTTTCGGTCTTCGGGATCCAGGAAGGAGGCCTTCGGATCCTCGGGTCCGTGTCGGAGTACTTGGCGTCCGTGCAGAATTCCTTCGGTCATCGAAAACCGTGTAGGCGCACCCCGGTCTCGACGTCTAGGTTCCGAGAAGATCTTGGCTAATCCGGCCATCGGTCCTGCTTGTGCTTCCCGTTGTCGATCTTGTCGCATGGCCCCTGTACATCTCCGAAGCATGCACTCCTCGGCAGAGGGCCAAACCACGCATCCTTGTCTTTGGGAGGTCTTGTCGAGCCTTGTCGCATGCGAGCACACAGGTACTAAGCAGATCAGCTAGCAGGGGCACCGCAGCATCAACCAAACGCCAGGGGCCTGGCAAGCTTGGCGGAGGTCGACGCGGAGGCCGCTGGTGGCGCCGGAGGGAGGATACGGGAGGGGGGGGGGCGGCGCACGCGGAGGTGGAGCTCGGCGGCCGGATGAGGACGGCGCCGGGGAGGAGGACGGGCGACGGCCGGAGCGCGGGCCGGCGGCGGCGCAGACGCGGGGCCGGGGTCACTGGCGGGGACCGACGAGGCGGCGGCGGCTCGGGGAGGGAGGCGCCCTGGCGGCTGAGGTGGGGTCGCGCGGCGAGCCTGGCGGGGCGACGACCGCGGGAGGAGCGGGTCCGGCGGCGGCCGGCGGGCGCGGCAGAGGGCGGAGGGGAGGGGTTCCTGCGGCGGCGGCGGTTGCCAGGGAGGAGGCAGGACGCGGGAGCGGCGCAAGGGGGAGGTGGGAGGCGCGCGGCAGGCGCGACGGCGGCGCGGAGGCTGGCGCTCGAGGGGGGACGCGGGAGCAGGGAGGAGGGCGATCGGGGTGGGGCGCGGCGAGCGGAGCGGGAGGGGGCCGCGGCGAGCGGAGCGGAAGGAGACGGAGCCCGGCGGCGAGGGGCTCCACGGCGAGCTCGCGCAGAGAGAGAGGGAGATGAGGGCGGTGCGCGGCCGACGGAGTGGGGAAGAAGGCCTGCGGGAGGGAAGAGAGGAGAGGGTGGGGGGCACGCGGGACCAGGGGTGGGGCCTGGCTCGGTGGGACCCGGGGCGGTGAGTGGGAGTGGTGGTCTGGGTGGGTCGGGGCAGGCGTGCGTGGTGTGTGTGGTGGTGTGAGTGTGGGGTGTGCTGGCAGGGTGGGGGTGGGTTTAGGAGAGAGAGGCTGCTGAGGTGGCAGTTTCTGGTTGGTGGGGGGAGAGGAGAGGGTGAGGTGGCAGCGGTCTATTGGGTGGGGTGAGGTGGAGGGGGTGTGTGGGTAGATAGGTTGGTAGCTGTAGGATTAATGGGGTGGGCCGTTTGTATTTTTCTGGGGTGGTCGTTCGGGTCATTCGGCCCGTTCGACTGCCCCGCTAAAAATAATGTAAAATTTTATTTATTTAAACGGACCGTTTGCAAAACATATTTAGTCAAAACAAAATATTCCGGCGACCCGGGTTTGCGTGTTTGAATGAAGATGGGGCGTGTTAGAAAACAATTTGGGTTTTCCGAAAATTAGTTTGACACAAGCAAATGCAAGACGATGACGATGCTCAAATGCAATGTGGCATGATGACATGAGCATGCGGTCATGATGGTGCAATGCACAAAAACAACGCGATTTTCTAGTAGTGGTTTTGCGGGATGCCACACAGTTCTACATTAATCAGGTTAAGCATTCAATCTTCATAGATTCAACCAATCAACTGTAAATAACTTTCCTGTCATCACAGGAATCATAATTAAGGGAATCCCTATGTATATCTTCACTGTTTGAAACCATTTGATCTCAAACTACATCTGAATTCTTAAGCCAACAAGTGTTAATACATTGATTTCATCACACAACACTCACTGTCATTAACCAAGTAATGACAGTGGTGAAACAGTAAACCACAAGATTCCAAAGTATTGCTTCTATAGCAACTTTATCATTTGACCACATCAAAATTAATCCATAGAATCATCTGATAAGCCACTAGCACCACCATAGTTCATCTTAAGCAGCAAGCCACAACTAACAATCATTTAGAGTGCTTAGGGACCATCAACACATGATCGAATTCATCAGTATCTAATACACAGCAGGGTATGAACCCTAAGAAGAACCAAGAACCCTAATCAGGACAGGACAGTAACCAGGAAGGTCACCACCAACATCTAGCATAGGATGGCCTAGTACAGAGAGCACGAGGGGAGAGGAATGACTTACCAAAGGTTCTCGCTGTAAATTAGAAGAGGAAGCAGAGGTGCGACCCATAAAGCGCCACAGCGGCGACCATAGCCACGTCTAGGGGCAAGGAGCATCACCACGGCGCACGACAGCAGCGGCGGAGCCAGGATCCACGCCAACCCCAAACCCTAGGGTTCGGGACGACATCGATCTGGTGGCAGGAGGGCTCCTTGTCCAAATCCAGTTGGACATGAGGGAAGAGCGGGGTCGACAACCTCTTCCTACACTACGACGGCGGCCAGGGAGGTCCACGACGGTGGGAATCGCCGGTGGCGACACCACTAACCACGGGGTCAGGGAAGAAAAAGGAGAGGGGTGAGCTCGAGTGAGAGACAGGAAATGTTGGGCTGGGTGGGCCAAAAACCCTTCAAGGTATTGTTTTGACCATGCCCTACTAGGCCACAAGGGCCCAATAAACCCAAAAGGCCAGCCCAAACCATTTAAAGCCTGTTTTTAATAAATAGGAAAAGACCAAAATGCCCCTGAACTTAAATGAACTTTAGAAAATAAAATAAAAGTCCAAAAATTATAATTTTTTTTTTGGATTCACAATAATCCAAACTATCCAAATAAATTAAGAGATAAAATTTTAGACATATAATTTTTTTGTAATTTATATATTCTTTATGGAATTTTACAAAATTATTGAAAGATGAAAAAAAATCACTTTCATTATATATTAATATTGTAGTATTTTAGAAAAATACTAAACAAATATTTAATAAATTTTTTTTATATTTAAGTGATGATTCTTAAAGGAATTATTAAATCAATAAAGTTCAAATCAAAGGGAAATAAAATAAAAGAATATAATATTCTATTATAAATATTAAAAATTAATATTTATAAATCCTTTATTATTAAAAAGAAATTTTATAATCATGGGGAGAATGCATATCAAGTTAAATGATGCATTACATTACTTTGCATAATCATTTTGCTTCTTTAAATATTGTCCTTACCGGGCAATAATTATGTTTTTGTAGACATAGAAGCTCAAGGTCCAGTGCAAGCATCAGACTTCACTACCTTGCCATCACAAGGCAAGTTCATCACTTGCTCATGTCCTTTGAAGAGTCTTTATCAAAGTATTTGGGAATTGTGTGTTATCATCTACACTATAGAAAAAAAAGAAAACAATATTTTCTCAAGATACTAAATCTTATATATCATCCTAAGTGATGATATGATGGAGAAATGGAACTTAGGGTTCTACTTGCACTAATGATGAACAACTAGGAATTAATAACCCATGACATCAGTGAATCTAGCACCGTATATTACGCGTTAACCATGAGATTTGGAATGGGACGGAGAAGTCAGTTGTATCCTTTTCCTCTTGTATGGAGGCAAGACGACCTTAACGTGACGTTGTGATTCCTTGTGTGGATCCAACATATGGGTGGGAACCCTTAGGACCCACACTTTTGGTGTCTAGATTATCTATGAATGGTGTTTAGGGAGATAGTCCATGTAAATGGTACTAATCCGGGCATCACTAGCACTACTAGGAAAATGCCTGTTTGTGGCGCACATGGAATGGCCATCCGTGGAGCACTAGCAGTGCGCCACTAGCTGAAGGGAATATGCCCGAGAGGCAATAATAAAGTGGTTATTATCGTATTCCTTGTTTATGATAAATGTTTATTTTGCATGCTATAATTGTATTAATACGGAAACGTTAATACATGTGTGTTTGATAAACAAACAGAAAGTTCCTAGTTATGCCTCTCTCATAAACTAGCTCGTTGATTAACAAGATGATCAAGGTTTCCTGATCATGGACATTGGATGTTATTAATAACGGGATCACAACATCTATTATATACTAAAAATACATTACGGGCTAACCAGAAATTAGAGAAATAGGCTAGAAAATTCCACAATAAACAGAAACATATGACCGTCTATTTTCTACATTATTAAACCACAACCATTTGATCTTTCTAATTAAGTTAACGACATTGAACTATCAATAAATTACTCACCTCTGCCATTATGTGAAAATACCTTTTCGTTTGGTCTTCCCGTGAAAATAAAAAAAATATGTTATTGGTTCCTCCTCGCACATACACGGTATAAACTAGACCTAGCAGATACCAGGGCGCCGCCGATCTCAAAGTCCAGCGCGTCAGGCCGTCAGCAGCCTTAGTGCATGCCCCGTGTGTGGACGTCAACCCAGCTTGCAGGTCCATACGGCCGGATCTTCTTCCCTCAAATTATTCCGGCGGTGGCTACGACTGACCCCTACAAGGTACACCCACTAGTGGAAACGAGGCTTTTCGTTGATCTTGGAAAAGGGCTTTAACACCGGTTCTTCTACGAACCGGTGTTAAAGGGGGGGCCGTACCAGCGTGTCCCGTGCGGCAAAAAAGGAGCCCCCCTTTAACACCGGTTCGTGCCACGAACCGGTGTTAAAGGACCCTGCAACAGTGGCCCGCGCAGCCCCCCCTTTAACACCGGTTCGTGGCATGAACCGGTGTTAAAGGGGTGGGGGGCTATATAAGACACTGCATCCCACACACCCCACTCTTCCATTTTTTCACTATCTCATTTTGGAGCCTAGCAAGAGGGTGTGAAGAGTGCTAGTTTGTGTTTTTTTCATATGCACAAGAGGTGTTCGGTGAAATGCCTGAGAGCTAAAACTAAGTTTTCTCGTTGCTCTTTCCTTCTCGGTCGAGGTCGGCAACTATCCTTTCATGTGTCATTGATGTACTATATATATATAAATCGTCATCTCCCTATTAATTTTTGATATATACTACATATTAATGCAGATGAACCGGCAATGGATGTACGGTGACCGCCGCACTTCCGAGTACATTACGGGCCTCCAAAATTTCATCGTTGCGGCTAATGCAAACCGTGGTCACAATGGTTTTATGTGTTGTCCGTGTGTTCACTGTCAGAACAAGAAAGACTACTCAAATACCAGAACCATTCACGCCCATCTGCTTCGATCCGGTTTCATGCCCAGCTATAATTGTTGGACCAAGCACGGATAAAAAGGGGTTGTGATGGAAGACAACGAAGAAGAAGAGGATGATGACAACTATCATAATATGTATCCTGAATATGATGATACTGCAACGGGGGTAGATAATGAAGATCAAGAGGGAGCAGATGGGCCCACTGATGACGATCTTGGTCGGGCCATTACTGATGCAATGGAAGAATGTGAAACTGAAAAGGAGAAGGAGAAGCTGGAGCAGATGTTAAAGGATCACAAAACATTGTTGTATCCAACTTGCGAAGATGGCCACAAAAAGCTAGGTACCACACTGGATTTGCTGCAATGGAAGGCAGAGAACGGTGTGACTGACAGGGCATTTTCAAAGTTGTTGGTAAAAATGAAGAATCTTCTTCCAAGAAATAATGAGTTGCCCGACAGTACATACCAAGCAAAGAAGGTTGTCTGCCCTCTAGGATTAGACGTGCAGAAGATACATGCCTGCATTAATGATTGCATCCTCTACCGCGGTGAGAAGTACGAGAATTTGGATGCATGCCCGGTATGCACTGCACTGCGGTATAAGATCAGACGAGACGATCCTGGCGATGTTGAGGGCGAGACCCCTAGGAAGAAGGTTCCCGCCAAGGTTATGTGGTATGCTTCTATAATACCACGGTTAAAACGTCTCTTCATAAATAAAGAGCATGCCAAGTTGTTGCGATGGCACATGGAAGACCGTAAGAAAGACGCGATGTTGAGACACCCCGCTGATGGGTCACAGTGGAGAAAAGTGGAGCGAGAGTACCCGGACTTCGCATGTGACGCAAGGAACTTAAGGTTTGGTCTAAGTACAGACGGCATGAATCCTTTTGGTGAGCAGAGCTGCAGTCACAGCACCTGGCATGTGACTCTATGTATCTATAACCTTCCTCCTTGGTTGTGTATGAAGAGGAAGTTCATTATGATGCTAGTGCTCATCCAAGGACCGAGGCAACCCGGCAACGACATTGATGTGTACCTAAGGCCATTAGTTGAAGAACTTTTACAGCTGTGGGCCAAACCAGGTGTACGTATGTGGGATGAGCACAAAGGGGAGCCATTTGACCTACGAGCATTGCTTTTCGTAACCATCAATCATTGGCCTGCTCTTAGTAACATTTCAGGGTAGACAAACAAGGGATACAATGCATGCACACACTGTTTAGATGACACTGAAAGTGTATATTTGGATAAATGTAAGAAGGTTGTGTACCTAGGGTATCGCCGATTTCTTCCGAACCTGCATCCAGTAAGAAAGAAAGGCAAGCATTTCAAACGTCTGGCAGAACCCCGGAGGAAGCCTGTCCTCCGTACCGGTGAGGACGTATTTGGTATGGTCAAGGACCTAGAAGTAATCTTTGGAAAAGGTCCTGGCAGTCTATCTGTTCCGAATGACGATGCTGGACACACGCCCATGTGGAAGAAGCAATCTATATTTTGGGACCTACCCTATTGGAAAGTCTTAGAGGTCCGCTCTTCAATCGACGTGATGCACGTGACGAAGAATGTTTGCGTGAACCTGCTAGGCTTTCTAGGAGTGTATGGGAAGACAAAAGATACACCGGAAGCACGGCAGGACCAGCAACGTCTGAAAGCCCCTGAAGAGCCTATGCATCCTGAGAACGAGAAGGGTAAACGATGCCACTTAACTCCTGCCAGCTACGCTCTTACCAAAGCAGAGAAGGAAATCTTTTTTGAATGTATGAGCAGTATCAAGGTCCCGTCTGGCTTCTCGTCGAATATAAAGGGAATAATAAATATGGCAGAGAAAAAATTCCAAAACCTGAAGTCTCATGACTGCCACGTGATTATGACACAATTGCTTCCGATTGCATTGAGGGGGCTTCTACCTGAAAATGTTCGAGTACCCATTGTGAAGCTATGTGCATTCCTCAATGCAATATCTCAGAAGGTAATCGATCCAGAAAGCCTACCAGGGTTACAAACAGATGTGGCCCAATGTCTTGTCAGCTTTGAGTTGGTGTTCCCACCATCCTTCTTCAATATTATGACGCATCTCCTGGTTCACCTAGTAGAAGAGATTGCCATTCTCGGTCCTGTATTTCTACACAATATGTTCCCCTCTGAGAGGTACATGGGAGTCTTAAAGAAATATGTTCATAATCGTGCTAGGACAGAAGGAAGCATCTCCAAGGGCTATGTAACAGAGGAGGTCATTGAGTTCTGTGTTGATGTTATTCCTGACCTTAAGGCGATTGGTGTTCCAGAATCACGACATGAGGGGAGACTGCGTGGAAAAGGCACCCTAGGATGTAAAGCAATGATATGTAGGGAGGGCATTCTCTCAATCAAGCACACTACACGGTTTTACAAAGATCTATCTTGGTTGCCCCGTATATCAATGAACACAAGAATTTAATACGCCTCAAACACCCGGGGCAGTCTGATGAATGGATTATAAGTGAACACATGGCGAGTTTTGGCGGCTGGCTGCAAAGACTTCTCACGAATAACACCACTATTGGGGATCAGCTGTACTTGTTGGCCAGGACACCATCTTCGACTGTATGTACTTTCCAAGGGTACGAGATAAATGGGAATACATTTTACACGATAGGCCAAGATAAAAAGAGCACCAACCAAAATAGTGGTGTCCGCTTCGATGCAGCAGAAGACAATGGGCAGAAGACCACGTATTATGGGTTCATAGAGGAGATATGGGAACTTGACTATGGACCTAATTTTAAGGTCCCCTTGTTTCGATGCAAATGGGTCAAGCTAACAGGAGGAGGGGTTGAGGTAGACAAGAAGTACGGAATGACAACGGTGGATCTCAACAATCTTATGAAGGTAGACAAGAACTTAGACGAACCATTCGTCCTAGCCAATGATGTGGCTCAGGTTTTCTATGTGAAGGACATCTCCTCCAGACCAAAAAAAAGAAAAAATATGCAAACGAATACATCATATGATGAGCCAAAGCGTCACATAGTTCTTTCAGGGAAAAGAAATATCGTGGGAATCGAGGACAAGACAGACATGTCAGAAGATTATAATAAGTTTGATGAAATTCCGCCCTTCACAGTGAAAACTGACCCAAGCATTCCGTTAAGTAAAGAAGATGCTCCATGGTTACGTCTAAAGCGATCATAAGGAAGGACATATGCCAAGAAGTTCATGCTCATATTATGTAACTCTAGTTCATGTTTTTAATATTAATAAATGTCTTGAGTGTTAGTCTTGTTTTGTGGATGGACCGGGACTATGAGAAGAAGTTGTCCCGATTCGTACTAACCATTAAGATCTGATCTCCAAACGCGCGCGGTCACATATTAGGGAGTGCCTCTATGACCAGTTTCTTGGAGATGCCGGAGGACTGGGCTCCGTCGGCATCTCCCTGAAACTGGCCGTAGTGGTGTCCCTGCTCTCGAAAACCATCTTGCAGCTTGTAACTTCTCTAACTAGATCAATACACGTGGGAGCTAACTAATTTCACATATTAGGGAGTGCCTCTATGACCAGTTTCTCGGAGATGCCGGAGGACTGGGCTCCGTCGGCATCTCCCTGAAACTGGACGTAGTGGTGTCCCATCTCTCGAAAACCATCTTGGAGATGCCTCAAACTGGCTGGAGGACTGGACTCACAAGGATGCCTATTTATAGTACAAGCAGCTCGACATAGTGTCGACACTTACGAAATAATGTCGACACTCACCACTATTATTAGTGCTGACTCGTGTTTTGTCCCGGTTGGTGTCTCCAACCGGGACTAAAGGTTCATCTTTAGTCCCGGTTGGTGACACCATCCGGGACAAGGTACACGCCGCACGACATAATGTCGACACTCACCCCTATCATTAGTGTTGCCTGGCCCAGCCTGAAATCCCTCCAACCGTCCCATTTTTAGAACAATGTCATATTTATTCTGTTAACAGTATATGTATTAAATGAGCCATTTTTCTTCCTTCTATTTCTTCCCTCCATATTTTTTCCCGCCATTTTTTCCTGCCATTTTTCTTCCCGCCATTTTTCTTCCCGCCATTTTTTCCCGCCAGTTCTTCCCGCCAGTTCACTATATAAATATGTAGGGTTGGCCTCCATTGTCATTGCACATCTCTAGACTCATATCTGCAGCCTCATCACTCTTTCCCATGGCTTCCACCATAGCACTAACCCCCAGGGAGGCGGAGGCGCTTTGCGCCTCGAACTACCCCTGCCCGCCGGGCTACTGTGTCCCCGTTGGCTGGATGCTGAGCACCGGAGGCATGCCGGTTCATCCTGTCCCTCTAGGTGTGGCGCGCCGGATGGCCATCACGAACCACTACTACTTCGAGCTCACGCCGGAGCAGCGGAGGAATCCCAGATGGCATCCCGACTATTTCCCTACTTGGGAAGCCTTCTTCGTGGATCGGCGTGAGAGGGTGCTCGCTAGGCATGAGGAGGACGGCCCACCTCCTCCTAACTTCAACGAGGCCGGCCGTCGGCTATGGTGGTGCGGTCGGACTCTCCAGAGCGTCATGGCCTATGACACTGCCGCCGACTCTAACCCCCGTCTGCGCTACCCTCAAGTCCAGCCCACGCGTACTCAGCCTTCAAGGTTCATTTACAGCGACCCCGACGACGACAACGATGACAGCGGTGGCGAGTACGACGACTACAGTGGCGAGTATTACAGGTGTAGGCAGGAGCATGACTGAATCACTGCAACATTCCGAAACAAGTTCGGCCGATTGTTACTTAATCTGGCCATGTATCTTAATTTTCAGTTCTTTTATGTATCTTAATTTTCAGTCGTGCTTTATGTAACTTACTATTAGTTGCATTCTGTATTTTAATTCCAGTTCTATCTCCTTCACAAAATGACCTATCTCATTCGAGGTTTCTTGGCTTTCGGGTCAAATGACCAATGTTATGGCTAGAATCAAGGCATAGTTTGTGATAATATGGCCATATTGTGCATACATGTGCATCATGGCATGGCAAACAATGTTGCAAGAGGAAGTTTTCCTTTTTATCGCACCAAAAAGGCATTTTCCATTTTCCGAGCATAAAAAACGGACGGTTTTGTGAAGCAACCACCAAATGGCTAATTTAAAAAACCACCAACACATTTTACAAAAATACTAGACCACCTTATATGGACAATGTACCAACAGGGGGATCTGAAACCTTTCCGTCCACCTCTGGTGAAAAAGACAAATTCCTGCCGAATCGGTTGGAAGTGGGTCAGATATGAACTACAGGTACATGATACGATGCTCATGATTTTGTAAAAAAATCATTTTTTGGTTCAAAATATGCTATTTTATCAAAAAACCAATGCAAGTTGAGCGAGGCTTGGCCCCGAGCTAAGAATCTTCATGCCCGTTGTTCGACAAAGTTTGACGATAGTTTAAAACGGGGATAAAAAAATAAAAAAAGATCGAAACAGTGCGAAACCTTCGCGTGGTGTTATATATGTGACATAGTTAGAAGGAAAAGTCTCAAACTTGGTATATTGATTATGTCTCAAAAAAACCTTCACAAAATGACCTATCTCATTCGAGGTTTCTTGGCTTTCGGGTCAAATGACCAATGTTATGGCTAGAATCAAGGAATAGTTTGTGATAATATGGCCATATTGTGCATACATGTGCATCATGGCATGGCAAACAATGTTGCAAGAGGAAGTTTTCCTTTTTATCGCACCAAAAAGGCATTTTCCATTTTCCGAGCATAAAAAACGGACGGTTTTGTGAAGCAACCACCAAATGGCTAATTCAAAAAACCACCAACACATTTTACAAAATTACTAGACCACCTTATATGGACAATATACCAACAAAGGGATCTGAAACCTTTCCGTCCACCTCTGGTGAAAAAGACAAATTCCTGCCGAATCGGCAGGAAGTCGGTCAGATATGAACTACAGGTACATGATACGATGCTCATGATTTTTTACAAAAATCATTTTTAGGTTCACAATATTCTATTTTATCAAAAAACCAATGCAAGTTGAGCGAGGCTTGGCCCCGATCTAAGAATCTTCATGCCCGTTGTTCGACAAAGTTTGACGATAGTTTAAAACGGGGATAAAAAAATAAAAAAAGATCGAAACAGTGCGAAACCTTCGCGTGGTGTTATATTATGTGACATAGTTAGAAGGAAAAATCTCAAACTTGGTATATTGATTATGTCTCAAAAAAACCTTCACAAAATGACCTATCTCATTCGAGGTTTCTTGGCTTTCGGGTCAAATGACCAATGTTATGGCTAGAATCAAGGTATAGTTTGTGATAATATGGCCATATTGTGCATACATGTGCATCATGGCATGGCAAACAATGTTGCAAGAGGAAGTTTTCCTTTTTATCGCACCAAAAAGGCATTTTCCATTTTCCGAGCATAAAAAACGGACGGTTTTGTGAAGCAACCACCAAATGGCTAATTCAAAAAACCACCAACACATTTTACAAAAATACTAGAACACCTTATATGGACAATGTACCAACAGGGGGATCTGAAACCTTTCCGTCCACCTGTGGTGAAAAAGACAAATTCCTGCCGAAACGGTAGGAAGTGGGTCAGATATGAACTACAGGTACATGATACGATGCTCATGATTTTTTACAAAAATCATTTTTAGGTTCAGAATATGCTATTTTATCAAAAAACCAATGCAAGTTGAGCGAGGCTTGGTCAGATTCAAGTGTATACAAAAGATGCGGCATTTAAATATCCAATCAATTCAAAAATGTTAATACAAAAGATGCGGCATTAAAATATGATTTGCTCTAATAAAATTGGGTTAGATTCCTTTTTAGATGCTTAATATTTCTTATGTTCAAAGTTTTAGGATTTGACAATTTATTTTTGTTTGAATTGAATAATCAAAATATATATGTAAGTGTTTTAATCATTTTGAAAAATTTCATCTAAAGTAAATATAAAATGTTTTTACATGAATGGATAGATATTATTTTTCTGAAAATTATGATATATTATTCATATTTTTCTGAGTTGAAATGAAAAAGATATGAATTTTCTAAATTCATATCCTATTTTTTAAATTAAAAATGCCCCTTTAATGCATGAAATAAATGCCCCCCCTTTAACACCGGTTCGAGACACGAACCGGTGTTAAAGGGGGGGGCGCATTTATTTCGTTTCGCAGGTGCACCCCCCCTTTAACACCGGTTCATGGCTAGAACCGGTGTTAAAGGGGGGGGGGGGGGTATTAAATGCGCGCGCGAAACAAATTCCCCCCTTTAACACCAGTTCCAGCCCCGAACCAGTGTCAAAGGGGGGTATTAAATGCGCCTCCCCCTTACTTTCTTCCCCCCAGAGCCAGATCGATCGAATCCCTCGCCGTCGCCACCGCGCGCCCTCGCCACCGAAGCCCTCCAGCCCTCGCCGTCGCTGCCCTCGCCACCGCGCGCGCGCCACCGCTACCGCGCGGGCGCCACCGAAGCCGACGACCGCCACCGCGCGTGCGCCACCGAAGCCGACGACCGCCACCGCCACCGCCACCGCGCGCCACCGGAGCCGACGACAACGTTGGCGCCTACAAGAACCCCAACGCCGTGGTGAGCTAGCGGACCGCGCCTGGTCGTCCCCTCTGTTTCCTCCCTTCTCTGTTTCCTCCCGGCGGCGGTGTGGAGCTCGCGCGGTGGCGCCGCCGGCCGGCAGAGTGGAGCTCGCACGATGGTGCCACTCCGTCCACGCCTCTGCGTCGTTCGAGGAAGACATCTTTGACAGGGGAAGACCCAAACCTAATTTCGAGCTCGCATTGTCGGTGGTAGCTCGCGTCATCGGGTGTGGCGGGCAGGAGCGGCTACGCGAGCGCGTCCACGGATTGGGGCCAACGACAGGGATGTGGAGGGGATGGGTCAGGGAGGCGGATTCGTCGGGGAGGCCTAGGGCCCAGGCGCGGTACGGGGACGGCCTCCCCTCTCGGTTGCGGGGGCGGCCTAGGTGGGGTGCGAGCTCCGGTGGTGGCCATGAGGTGCGAGCTCGCGATGCGGCCAAGGTGGGGTGCGAGCTCCGGTGCGGCCTAGGTGGGGTGCGTCATGCCAGCGATGTCGCGGTGTATGCATGGTCCTTCTGGGTTGCAGTGTGTCCGCTGGTAACGACGGCACGACGTCCCTCTCTTCAGCGATGCGATGTGTCGTTGGTCGTCGGAGTGGTGGCTAGAGTTCGCGGATGTCGGTGGCGGCCTTAGAAGGTGGACTGCGCGGGCAGCTCTTTGGCGAGCATCGTGGCTTCTCCCCTCGGTCTGGGGCCTATCTTGGGGACATCCCCTCCACATTGTATCTATTCTGCCAAGTTGTTTGCCGTCGCTATAATGTTTGCCTCGGCCTCCTCTTTCGAACAACGCCCGTTTTAGGTAGGCCGCATCACGCTACCTCGCGCGCCCTAGGTCGCTCTCCAACGCCGCCAACCTCCGGTCAGCCACTATAGCTAGCCCCTCTCATATGCATCCGGGATTTCTCAGAATTAGGGTTTCGACCCCTCGGAACTCGTTTAAAATGATCAAGCATCCTTAGGGTTTTAATTTCATTTGTGTATTTATTTGTGTATTTTTGTATGAATAATATGTATATTTGTGTATGAATCCAAGTCCACTTGAATGTTTACTCTCTTACTCTAGATAATATTATTGTTTTAGAAACTATGGATCCACTTAGTAGAAACCTTGAAGAAGAAGAAATAATGGAGAACATTATTGATGAGGACACCTCACAATATCTGAACTTGGAGGGACATGATGACAGCTCAAGTAGTCATGGAGAAGATGAAGACTCCGGTGAACGCAATTTAGTGATTACAAAGTCCGGCGAGGTATATGCATTGATTAATCCTCTGCTGACTTCCACCAACAATCTTCTTCTACATGTATTAATTAACGCTTCTTTCTTCTTTTAGCCCTCTGGATTGACCAGCCAGCAACCATCTTCTTCTACGAAAAAGAGCAAGCGAGGCGCGAGCCATCGGTTGAAAGATCGTGCAAAGTTCACGATCGAAGCAGTCCGTGTTGATGGCAGGCCGATGGAGCCCAAGAAGGCCGCAACAAATTTGTACGTCAGGCTGGAGTTCTTGTTAGGGAGCAAATCCCAATCATAATTGAAAATTGGAATAAGCCAAAGAAGGGCGACGGTACCTTTGTCGATGAAAGATCCAAAGAAACGCTTTGGAATTCGTTGTTGGTAAATTTCACCCTTCCGCCAGAGGAGGATGAAAACAACCCGATTATAAAGGAAAAGGTCAAAGAGTGGACTCTACAGAAGATGGCTGACGCTTTCCGCAACTGGAAGACAAAATTGAACAAATTTGTCAAAGCTGGCGAGACTCCAAATTTCGAAGACGCATATTTTGCGAAGATAAGACCTCACTGGCCCGAATTTGTGACATATAAAAAAGGTGCTATAGCTAAAAAGAGGTCAGAAAGCAATACGCTTAATGCCCAGAAGAAGGAATATCACCAGAGGACGGGGTCAGGTGGCTACATATCTTAGAGGCCTAAGTGGGAGGAAGTTGAGAAGGCCTTGCGCGCTAGTGGGATCACACCCCAGACAGATGGGTGGGACCTACGTGCAAAGACTTGGTTCTACGGAATCGAGGCAAGGTTGGACCCAGAAACAGGATTGTGTATCTTCCAAACCCTCCTTGCCAAACCTGTCACTGAACTCATCACGGCATACGAGGAAACATCCGCCAGGACCTTCCATCCCGACAGAGAGAATGACCAGCTCACACGCGCCATCGGTAAAAAAGAACACCCTGGACATGCACGAGGCACAGGGGGTATGACGTGGAAGGATGGGTTTGCCGAGTGGAGCGACTCTTACAGATGGCGCAGCAGAAAAGAAAAAGAGCGTACAAAGCGGATGACACAGATAGAACATGCACTTGTGGCGCTGGAAGCGCAAGTGAATGCACAACAGAGCCATCAAGCTACCGGCCCATCTCAGCGGCACGAAGAGCCTGCATTGGAAGCTCCCGGCAGCCCAGACTCTGCGCGGAAAAGCAGCGTGGCTTCCACGGAGAACATGCAGCCCACGCTTGAAATGGCGGGTCCTCGATACCCCGTGGATGAGATCACGGAGAGCGAACACGCTGAGCTGCATGTGAGATTAATGGGCTTATCCATTAAGGTGGCTCTCGGCTATGCCTTACCTCCTGTAGCTGGTGGAACTTACCACTGCCGACCGATTCCAGATGGCTATGCTATTGTCGAGGTGGATGAGGTTGTGAAGGAATATGAGGAAGCACAGCTTGACCATGCTACAGGTGAAGGGGAAACTCAACTCAAATTTGCAGCGAAAACAACCATTCTTTGGAAGAAGGAACACATCATGCTTCCAAATTGGAGGCCACTGGCACCCCCGCCGTCTCCGCAGCGTCAGCAGTCTGAGCCGCTTCAGCTATCTCTTGCGCGGCAGCCATCTCCGGCGCTTCAGCCATCTCCTGCGCAGCAGCCATCTCCGGCGCGCCAGCCATCTCCTGCCCGTCAGCCATCTCCGGTGCTTCAACCATCTCCTCAGCGTAAGCGCAAGAGCACTGCCACGAAGAGCATCAGTAGCACTGCCACAAAGAAATCCGCAGGAAACCATACGCCAAAGAGTTCAAAAAACTACGTCCCGCAGCCTTCTGCCAAGCCATTGCCGGTTTTACCGTGGAATCGCAGCGACGAGGAGACCAATAGGATCTCGGAAGAAGAGGTCAAGAAATTCTTTGCACCTAGACGGGCCGAGCCAAAGGAGAAAATAGATCCGGCGGTGGTGGAGAAGTTTTACAATAATCTTTTGAAACCTGAAACCCCACTTGTGCCGGACTACGAGCGCCAGATTTTGAAGGGGGGTGCAAGGCGCCGTAGGGAGACTGAAAGTAGCAGTCGTGCGGCACCCCAGAAAACAGTTCCCATGCTCGAAGAGCAGGAAAACCAATCATGCGCCCCGCTCCAAGTGTTCGACACACGGGACGCTCCTCCCGTAAATGATTACGAGGCAGAGCTACAAAGAAAGGCCAATGATATAGGGATGACTTACATTGCATACCTGAACATCATGGGAGACAACTTGCCCAAATGCGATGCCAACCCCATACAGCCATGGAAGTATGGGAAGAATCTCATCAAGAAAGAGGAGCTCAAGAATCTACCAACAAAGATGCGAAGATTGCACAAGTGGTACCTTGATTTCTGCAAGACGAGAAAGGAAGAATGGATCACGGCGCATATAAGAGATCAGATTTTCTTGTGCGGAGACGACGCGATCGACTTAAACATTCAAGACTTGCATTTTCTATTCAATTAGAAGGAACTCGACAAAGCTGCCATGAGCCTTTATTGTGTGTAAGTACTATTTCTGTAATTTATATCTCATCTCATTCACTTCATTAATTGCATGTATATATATATGCTCACCATATATGTATATACTATTATGCAAGAAAAAGGTTATGGAATGCATGAAAGGAGGCCCTTTTGACATTGGGTTCGTTGACCCAAATAGAGTTCATGAAGAAGTGGTAAGAACCAAAACCGGGCAAACAGAAGATTACTTGCTAAGGTCTTTACTAAGACAACAAACCAAAAGGGAAATACTATTGCCTTACAACTTCTCGTGAGTACTGTTACCCTCTCTCTTGTACACATTCTGTTTCGGCTTACTCGATGTTAAGTGTAACTGATGATGAGTTATGCATGCGTAGGTTCCACTTTATTCTGCTAGTCATTCAACCCGACTCAGGAAAAGTCCTTGGCATGGACTCGTTACGAAAAGAAAAAGAGCCATGGGCAGACTTTAGAGAGATGCTCCAGAGGTAATTTCAATCATATTATCGCACTAGATCGGCAACTTTCGTGACAACAAGTAATTAATTACTCCTTTATCCATTTTCTTTGTCGGACAGGGTTTGGAAAAGGTTCACGGGCAGGGCCGTGGGTGAATGGTCAGAAGAACTAAAATTTGTAGACCAAAATGTAAATAATACTAGCTAGCTAGGTCTGCGTATCTCTTTGATTCTGCTTCCAATTCCATTATATCATGCTTTATTGATTATTATTTTGATTGAACTCTCTATTCTCGTAAAGTGCGCGCATCAGGGACCCGACAATAACTTATGTGAATACTATGTTTGCGAGTTCATTCGCAACACGATATGTGCGATGGGCCAAGCCGCACTAGAACAACTTAGAGTAAGTAAACAAAGTCCACAACATTATTTTATTACCATCAATTGTGTTGAGTTTTATTCTTATATATATATTGACCCCATTCTTCATATATATTCAGATCGAACGGATGCGGGACCAACTCCTACCATTTGACCGCATACGAGTCATTCAAGAGGAATTAGCGGGGTTCATACTTGATGAGGTCGTCACGCCTGGCGGAGAACTCTTTAGATATCCACCAAAATGAACGATGACGATGTATGTGCCGATGACGATGTTTGTGTATAATAATAGTTGCTTAATTATTCATGTACTCGTATGTACCGATAACGATGTATGTGTATACCGCTCCCGATCGATTCCCCCTCCCCCCTCCCGCATAAATACGCCCAGAACGGGGCAGAGGCAGAACTCTGCCGCGGCAGAGATTTAGGCCGTTTTCCTGCCGCAGCAGAGATTCAGGCCGTTTTCCTGCCGCGGCAGAGAACCTTTAACACCGGTTCGTGTTACGAACCGGTGTTAAAGGGGGGGCCTGAGCCCTGCGGCAGCCCCACGTGCGCCACCCTTTAGCACCGGTTCTTATACGAACCCTCAACAGCGGTTGTAGAACCGCTGTTAGAGGGCCCTCCCAATCGGTGTTAGAGGGGGGGGTCTCCACTAGTGACCCGCGTGTAAAACTAGATCGATTTTATCAAATCATCTGTCTCCTCTCATGCATGCTCGATCGCTCCTACTTCAATCCAGTCTCAGTGATAATGGGAATCTCCTGCAGCTAACTAGGCGTACACAGATTTGTACCAAGTTATTATACATACATCTATCAAATCAGCTGGAGTAATCTCGAACCATGTATGTTTTTTATTACCTATATTTATCTACCTAATTATTTTCTAACAAGTTCACATATTTTGTGTTGGGACTTCTGCAGCTAAAAGGCAAGGTACGTGCATGAGCAAGTTCACATATTCTTTAATTAATTTCAACTAGCTATGTACCAAGTTTTTAACTATTATACCACTGGTGGAAAAAGGGGCTCTAGTCCCGGGCCGCAACAGGCTCCAGTCCCGGTTTTGGGCCCGGGACTGCGAAAACGGGACTAGAGGCCCCCCCTCTAGTCCCGGCTCGCAAAGGCCCGCGACTGATAACAGCCACGTGGCTGTTTCAGCGCCGCGGGGGCGGAACCCTCTAGTCCCGGGCTGTAACACCACCCGGGACTAAAAGGTTTCCTGCCGCGGCAGAGAAACACCACATTTCTCTGCCGCGGCAGAGATTGTGTATTTCCTTTTTTTGCCATGTTGTTCCTTTTTCGTTTTGTGTTTCACTATAACAAACATATATTTCAGTAGACATATTATACGCTACTACATACACACTACACGTCGATGCATTTATATAAGATCGATCCCTTGCAAGCATACATATAATCAATCATATCAAAAGGAAGAAATGTTTTGAAAATTACATGGTCATTGATGAATATATATATATCATATGAGCTACATGGAGATGACTAAGGCAAATCGAGTTCCACGTCATCCGCATAATGCTCTCCATGTACATCAAGGACTTCCTTCATCATAAATCCCGCCAGCTCCTCTTGAATTGCTCTTATGCGCTGGTCTGGCTCTAGTGTCTCCCGCAAATCATAAATATCATGTGAGTCAACTTTCTGCTCACTGGTCAACTCGCAGATGTACTCCCAAACGTAGTATCTATATAAATGAGTTCCCGGTGGCTGCTGTAAACTCTTCGCCATTTTATAAGTTAGCTCCTCCTTGAATGGACCTGGTATTTTCTGTCTGAACCGTGTCCAACACCTGCTCGGCAAAGAAAATGAACAAAGTAGTTATTAGTTACTTGATATCAGGAAATGAATGAAAGAGGACGATATAATGCGATAATGATTGAAATTACTTATGGAGCATTGCTTTCATGTCGCTCCACTTCTCTTGGTCCCAACTTAATGAGTCATGGACTTCGACTAGGGACTTGTCAACTTGAATGTTTAGCAAGATCCAGTGGAATCTGCGGACATTTACATAAGCATACATGCATAGCTCATCCAGTAAGCAAAAATAAAATGTGTACAAGATATAAACACTCACTTGAAGTTGTAAGGAAATAGTATTTCCTTAACAAAATTATGCTCGGTTAAGAACCTGGACAGGTCTTCCTCCACGTCTTTGGGGTGATTCTTTAACGTATATTCATTAATGATATATGGGTCAATGAACCCAATGTCGTATCTTCTAGCTCTTTTGCATTCAAGCATCTTCATTCTGCGGAATATAATATCATCATACAAAAGGATATATAGTTAGGATAATATATTAAATGCAATGAACGAGCTAAAGCTACAAACTTAATTATAGAAATAAATAACTTACAGACAGTAGCAACCAATGATAGATTTGTCGAGGGCGCGCTGGTTGTATAAATGAAACAGTTTGGTCATTTGAACCTGTATCGAGTATGGTTTGAAGTGATGCTCCTTTCTAACGTCCACCGAAAACCAATCTTTATGATGCTTTTTTTCTTCTTGCGACATGTACCATTCATGCAGATTTCGCATATGTGTGGATAGACACGCGAGCTCCTCATTACTGACTAGAGGCTTCCCTTGGACATACTGCCGTACTATCTGACCCACTAGCGTATCTTCATAGCCTAAATATTGACCAATAGACATATTTGCTTCGCTAGCAAGTGCTTTGGCCTCCGATACAGTGATTCCCATAAGTGCAGCATTATTACGGGCTCTAGGGTCCATTATTTGCATGTCCATATCCATTTCAGCTCTGAAGGCCTTGTCGAGGTCTGAAATGACTTTGAGCGGGGCGACCGATTGATTCTTCTGTGCTCCGAGCTGGGCAACTTTCTTCCCGCTTTTTGCACTTGTGATTTTTTTCTTCTGTGCTTGCTTAATAATCTCCCGGTCATAGTCTGATTCCAGATTCATCGATATCTGGGATGGTTGATCAAGAAAGGACTTAGCCCACTTTTTTGATTTTTCGTTATATACCGGCTTTGGCTCAGGATTTTTGGGTGCAAAATGCGCCTTAACTTGGGCAGCCACATCCACGTTAGTTTCCTCGTCGGTCTTATCATAAGGTCTCTTTGGAAGAACCGGCAGGATATCGACTATCTTCGGCGTTTGACCTTTCTTCGATGTGGGGCGCGGGGGACCGTCGAACTTCCGTTTCTTCGACGAGGTAGTAGTATTGCACGGAGGCGGAGGCGGAGATCAAGTTGATGTACTCCTACTGCGGCGATCGTCAGCGGGGCGGGGTGGACTTGGAGGTTGGTGATAATCGGGTTGGGGTGGACTTGGAGGTTGGCGATAATCGGGTTGGGGTGGACTTGGAGGTTGACGATATTCGATGCGGGGTGGATTTGGATTCCTTGGAGTCGGTGGCCTTGGCGTCGAGCCTGGAAACTTGATGTACTTCTTATTCCATAGAATGATGTTGCGCTTGACATCTCGTAGTTTCGTAAGGCCTTCAGGCGTAGCGATTTCAATCTCTAGGTCCGCAAAATCCTCCACTATGTCATCCACCGTGACACGAGCATAGCCTGGTGGAATCGGAAGTGAATGATGGAGTGATCCAGGTAGACAAGGTAAAGCAGTGCCGATCGCCACCTTGAAGGACAGGTTGTTTATTGGCTGATGTAGCTCACATTGTGCCATCTCTCTGACATCATCCACGGGGTAGTGAGGAGCCGGTGCATCATCCAGCAGTGCTTGATCATCAGCACGGACCTCCGTGGAAGCCATGCTGCTTCTCCGTTGGCTAAGATCCAATGCAGGATCATCAGACCGCGGGTGAGTTGACGACGGCGGCCTTTGGATAATTTCATGCATGAGGTTCTTCAGATCAGCTAGGTCCTGCTCTACCCTGGAGATCCGGTCTGCCTCCCGGTCCTTCTTTCTCTGACGGCTTCTGTAACTGGCATCGTACAGAGGAAACCCTTTCTTCCACGAGACACCGGTGCCTTTGCCTCGTGTTCGTCCTCACTTTTCAGGATTCCCTAGGGCGCGTGTCAGCTCGTCGTTCTCTCTCTCGGGACGAAACAATCCCAATTGAGCATCGTTCATTGCTTGAATAAGGTCTCGGGAGGGTTTTAGAATTTTATCATGAAATAATGTCTTCCCTGTTTCTGGGTCCAAGGATCCCCCGTGCCTGTACCACGAGTGCTTTGACCTCTCGGGCCATCCATCTGTACCAGGAGTGATGCCTCTAGCCCTCATATCCTTCTCCATAGTTTCCCACTTAGGGATGGCACTGTTGTAGCCACCTGTCCCCATTTTATGATGGTATTTCTTGTTGGCAGCATTTAACGCGTTCTTTGCAGACTTTGCCTTTGCTTTATCAGATTGCTTGTACTGTACAAAATCGGGCCACTGTTCTCTCAACTTCTCGTCTACTCCTGTGAAGTCTGGAGTTTTCTTTTTCATGACATATTTCGCGTATAAATTTTTCTTGTGGTTCCGGTACAGTTTAGCCATCTTGCTTAGTGCCCACTCCTTGACTTTCGCTCTATTTTCAAGCCCAACCGGCCTTGGGGTAATACCATCTACCTCAAATTCCTCATACTCTGGAGGTAGTATGAAATGCTCTATGAGCTTCTGCCAAAGGTCATCTTTGGCATCATCGGTGACATAGCTGTTGGATTCTTCATCGGGTTTCTTTGACTTATTCCATTCTTGGATGGTGATCTGCAGATTGTCCCTAACCAGCACCCCGCATTGATTTATAAACATCCTCCGGTGCTTCCCTGGAGCAATCGGTTCACCATCATCAGCTATTTCTTCGATGGTGAACCTCAGATTACCATCCTAATAACTAAAACAATATAATCCTAATTATAATAACTTAAACAAAAAAATAACCCTAATCCTAAAGGGCTTCGATCTCGATCTCGATCTTGATATCGTATTCTACCGAGAAGTACCAAACACCAGAAAAAAATAAAGGGGAAACAATCAACACATGGCATCGATGCAATGCTCAAGCAAGTATGATGATATGACAAGTTGTATTGCATTGAATTGAAACCCTAAAACATGCTCAGCAAATTAATCGGGGTTCCGAGGGGTGAAAACCCTAACTCGAGAAAACTCCGGAACATATGAGAGGGGTGAATTTGTTCTTCTAATTATACTTGTCATTTAAGTTGTTGAACAATTCATGATTATAGGTTAAATAGATAGGTTTCAATTTTTTGAACATTTTGATATATTATTTGTATTTTTCTGACTTATAAATTAAAAGTTATTGAATTTACAATATTTAATCAAATTCTGGAATTACTAAAAAGGGTTATTTCATCATTATGACATCAGCAGAGGGGGTTAAACTTTTTGTACCGCTACTAAGCCTAGTCACTATGACTGACCAGTGGGGCCGGGGTACTGGCTACCTCAGCATGCCACGCAAGGAAGAGGGACCATGGGGGGTTGATTATTTTCACGAGCCAGTGACGGCGGCGCGCGCGGGACGGCGATTGACGGCGGCGCGGGACGGCGAACTGGCCTGGGAAGAGGAAGGAAGCAGGAGGGTGCCTGAGGTCATCGAGGCCGAGGGAGGTCGAGGGAGGTCGAGGGAGGTCGAGGGTGCAGTGGCCGGAATCGGCGAAGGACGCGGCGGCCGGAGACGGGGAAGGAGCGGACGGGGAGCTCGACTGGGGGCACGGGGCTTCGATTCCTTCGGTGAGGCTCTGCGGTACGGTACGTGGCGGCACGACGGGGTGGTGGCCGGAGACGAGGGCGGCGGCGCGGTGGAATCCGGCAGCACCTCCCCTGCGTCGAGCTCTCGCCGTCGTCTGCACGCGTCTCCTCATCGATTTCGCCAAGTGCTGGGTGGGGGAGGCCAGGGGTGGGCGCAAGTTACTTATACCCCGACCCCTTTAGTCCCGGGCTAAGCCACCGCCCGCGACTAAAGGGTCTTTAGTCGCGGGCCGTGGCTTAACCCGCGACTAAAGACCCCCCCTTTAGTCGCGGGCTAAGCCACGGCCCGGGACTAAAGGTCTTTTTCGGCCGTTTCGTTTTTGCGCGCGCACAGACCCTTTAGTCCCGGGTCCATCCACGACCCGCGACTGTTTGTTTTTTTGTAAATTTTATTTTTTAATTCAAAACTAATATAAAAACTTTGAAAAATCATATCTTTTATTGTAATAATCCAAATAAAACAAATAATATGTCTATTATTATCAAAAAAATATAAAGAATTTTAATATAAAATCCATTTATCTGTTTGCATCATTTATAAATTATTTCATTTGTAAATTTTCTTTTTTAATTCAAAACTAATATAAAAACTTCGAAAAATCATATCTTTTATTGTAATAATCCAAATAAAACAAATAATATGTCTATTATTATCAGAAAAATATAAAGAATTTTAATATAATATCCATTTATCTGTTTGCATCATTTATAAATTATTTCATTTGTAAATTTTCTTTTTTAATTCAAAACTAATATAAAAACTTTGAAAAATCATATCTTTTATTGTAATAATCCAAATAAAACAAATAATATGTCTATTATTATCAGAAAAATATAAATAATTTTAATATAATATCCATTTATCTGTTTGCATCATTTATAAATTATTTCATTTGTAAATTTTCTTTTTTAATTCAAAACTAATATAAAAACTTTTAAAATCATATCTTTTATTGTAATAATCCAAATAAAACAAAAAATATGTCTATTATTATCAGAAAAATATAAAGAATTTTAATATAATATCCATTTATCTGTTTGCATCATTTATAAATTATTTCATTTGTAAATTTTCTTTTTTAATTCAAAACTAATATAAAAACTTTGGAAAATCATATATTTTATTGTAATAATCCAAATAAAACAAATAATATGTCTATTATTATCAGAAAAATATAATGAATCTTGTCTACCTCAACCCCTCCTCCCGTCAGCTTGACCCATTTGCACCGAAACAAGGGGACCTTAAAAGTAGGTCCATAGTCAAGTTCCCATATCTCCTCTATGTAACCATAATATGTGGTCTTTGACCCATTGTTGTCTATTGCATCAAAGTGGACACCACTGTTTTGGTTGGTGCTCTTTTTATCTTGGGCTATCGTGTAAAATGTATACCCATTTATCTCGTACCCTTGGAAAGTCGATATAGTCGAAGATGGTGACCTAGACAACAAGTATAGCTGATCTCCAAGAGTGTTGTTTTTTATGAGATGTTGCAACCAACCGCCGAAACTCTTCATGTGTTCATCTCTAATCCAAGAGTCATGGTTTCTAGGGTTGTTGGAGCGTAAGGTTTTCTTATGTTCCTCGATATATGGGGCTGCCAAGATAGAATTCTGTAGAACGGTGTAATGTGCTTCGGTGTAAGAATGTCCGTCTCTACATATTATTGATTTCCTTCCTAGAGTACCCTTTCCACTCAGTCTCCCCTCATACCACGATTGAGGAAGACTAATCGGCTTAAGGTCAGGAACGAAGTCAACACAAAATTCAATGACCTCCTCTGTTCCATAGCCCTTGGAGATGCTTCCTTCTGGCCTAGCACGGTTACGAACATATTTCTTTAAGATTCACATGAAACTCTCAAAGGGAAACATATTGTGTAGAAATACAGGACCGAGAATGGAAATCTCTTCGACTAGGTGAACCAGCTGGTGCGTCATAATATTGAAGAAGGATGGTGGGAACACCAACTCAAAACTGACAAGACATTGGACCACATCATTCTGTAACCGTGGTAGATCTTCAGGATTGATTATCTTCTGAGAGATTGCATTGAGAAATGCACATAGCTTCACAATGGGTACTCGAACATTATCTGGTAGAAGCCCCCTCAATGCAACCGGAAGCATTTGCGTCATAATCACGTGGCAGTGTCATGAGACTTTAGGTTTTGGAACTTTTTTTCTGCCATATTTATTATCCCCTTTATATTCGACGAGAAGCCAGACGGGACCTTAATACTGCTTAGGCATTCAAAAAATATTTCCTTCTCTTGTTTGGTAAGAGCGTAGCTGGCATAACCTTGAAACCATTCTGGATGCAGGCCATCTGGGTCTTCCATACGTTGATGGTCCTTTCGTGCTTCCGGTGTATCTTTTGTCTGCCCATACACGCCCAAGAATCCTAGCACGTTCACGGAAAGATTCTTCGTCACATGCATCACATCGATTGCAGAGCGGACCTCTAAGAATTTCCAATATGGTAGCTCCCAAAATATAGATTTCTTCTTCCACATGGGTGCGTGTCCTTCAGCGTCTTTCGGAACAGATTTTCCTCCAGGACCCTTTCCAAAGGTTACCAGTTCATCCAAATCTTTTACCATATCAAATATATCAGCACTAGTACGCTTCTTAGGCTTCGTCTGGTGACATGCCAGACCGTTGAAATGCTTGCCTTTCTTTCTTAAGGGATGCTTGGCCAAAATAAATCGACGATGCCCATTGTATACATTCTTCTTACAATGTTCCAAATATATACTTGCAGTCTCATCTAAACAGTGTGTGCATGCATTGTATCCCTTGTTTGACTGTCCTGAAAGGTTACTAAGAGCAGGCCAATCATTGATTGTTACGAAAAGCAATGCTCGGAGGTTAAATTCTTCCTGCTTGTGCTCATCCCACACGCGTATCCCGGGTTCGTGCCACAACTGTAAAAGTTCTTCCACTAATGGCCTTAGGTACACATCAATGTCGTTGCCGGGTTGCTTCGGACCTTGGATCAACACTGGCATCATAATGAACTTCCGCTTCATGCATAACCAAGGAGGAAGGTTATAGATGCATAGAGTCACGGGCCAGGTGCTGTGAATGGAGCTCTACTCCCCAAAGGGATTCATGCCATCTTTACTTAGACCAAACCTTAAACTCCTCGCGTCATCTGCAAAGTCCGGGTACTTTCTATCGATTTTTCGCCATTGCGACCCATCAGCGGGGTGTCTCAACATCCCGTCTGACTTACGTTCCTCTTTATGCCATCGCAACAACTTGGCGTGCTCTTTGTTTCTGAATAAGCGTTTCAACCGTGGTATTATAGGAGCATACCACATCACCTTCGCAGGAACCCTCTTCCGGGGGGGCTCACCCTCAACGTCACCAGGGTCATCTCGTCTAATCTTATACCGAAGTGAAGTGCATACCGGGCATGCATCTAAATTCTCATACTCCTCACCGCGGTAGAGGATGCAGTCATTAGGGCATGCATGTATCTTCTGAACCTCTAAACCTAGAGGGCAGACAACCTTTTTTGCTTCGTATGTATTGGCGGGCAATACATTATCTTTTGGAAGCATATTCTTCATCATTTTCAGCAACTTTTCAAATGAGGAGTCAGGTATAGCACACTCAGCCTTCCATCGCAGCAATTCCAGTGTGCTGCCCAGCTTTTTCAGACCATTTTCGCAATTTGGGTACAACAACTTTTTGTGATCCTCTAGCATGTGATTGAACTTCTCCCTATCCTTTTTAGTTTCACAATCTCTTCGTGCATCGGCAATGGCCCGACCAAGATCATCAGCGGGTTCATCATGTGTCTCTTCTTCATCCTCCCCTTCAGCATCCCCCATGGAAGTATCTCCGTACTCAGGGAAACCATGATAGTTGTTATCCTCCTCCTCTTCTTCATTGTCTTCCATTATAACCCCTATCTCTCCGTGCTTGGTCCAACAATTATAACTGGGCATGAAGCCGGACTTCAACATGTGGCTGTGAAGGGTTTTTGAGTCAGAATAATCCTTCTGATTCCTACATCCATTACATGGACAGAATACAAAACCATTGTGCTTGTTTGCATCAGCAACACAGATGAATTCATGCACGCCATTAATGAACTCGCCAGAGCGTCGGTCAGTACTGTACATCCATTCCCGGACCATCTGCATTATAGTAAAAGTATATCAAAAACCATTACATAACATGATAAAATTATTACAAGTTATATTGAGAGCTTCTAGAGCATTAATTTTGAAAAAATTACATGCACCAATTTGTGAATTGGAGAAAACAATCAACATGATAAATGTGGAGTTTTTTTTATTATTGTTCCATCAGTGAAAACCTCATTCCATTCTAAGCTCTGAAACTCTAAAATTACACATTTCAATTTTCAGTAACTATGTGCCTAATCAAAATTTGTTACACATATATATCAAAATCCTTCTAGCTACTTCTAGAGCATGCATGCATTTGATCCATATCTCTATACTTCTAGAGCATTATATAGAGCTAAAGTAGCAATAAGAGATGAAAGAATGAAGTTCTAACCTTTTAAAGCTTTGGATTTAAGTGTTGCAAACTAAATCTTGACAAATCTTGAGAAAAAAATGGCATGAACTCTCTTGCTTTCTTTGAGAAAAATAGCCACCATATGCTTTAGGGCAGCTGGCCAGGGAGCTGTATATATAGTGATGGACAATTAGTCCCAGGGCCGTGATACGACCCGGGATTAATAGTCCCCGAAAAGAGCTGTTGCCCCGCTCCAGCTTATTAGTCCCGGGCCGTATTACGGACCAGGACTAATGCTCTGGTCCGGCCCGGGACTAATGCTTAAGGCTATTTCTAGCCGTTGGAGGCCTCACGGACCGGGACTAGTGCTAGCACTAGTCGCGGTTCGTGATGGGCCGGGACTGCTGGGCTTCTAGTGATCGGACCGAAGATGGTTTTTCCAGTAGTGTACATACATCTGTCAAATCAGTTACCAGAGTAATTTTTGAACCATGTATGTTTTTATTACCTACTTGATCTAATCATTTTCTAACAAGTTCACATATTTTATGTTGGTCCTTTGGATATAGATGACGGAGGTTCTAGAGAAACAAGATGATGATATCCCTATTCTCAGCAGCCACGCTTCTAATGCTGAGTTAAGGATTTGTCTTTTGTTCACTCGCAAAAAAAGGATTTGTCCTTTGTTGTTAACCAATTTGCATAATTTTAGGGAATTTTTTCTTTTAGTATACATTATATTTTCTATTAGTTATAACTAGAGTACAAGATAACCTGTAATTTTTTTGTTCACCATACGATAGATGCTTTTGACTTAGTCATATATTATACCTCACTTTTCACTTCTGGTCAAGTTATATTAGATAAATTATATGGTGTCATGTACAATTATGAAGATGCCAAAATTGTTATATTTTTGGGGTTGCGAAATTATAAAAACACCAATAACCATGACCAGCGTCAGTCCGTTGTGTGTGATGCTATATGAGTATTGAAACTAATCCAATTCATTACATTTTGAAGTATGGATATCTATTGATGGGACTGATCATGTCTATATGACATTATATCACTATAAGGAACTATAGCTCTATTCCAAATTAAATATATCGTGGCGACCTGTCAAATTAATTAGCAAATTAGTCGTATTGTGCAAATATCAACATACTATTACATATAGTCAATAGATATGGTTAATATTCTATATAATGTATTAGGTTCATACGCAGAACTGAAAGTAAGTTGACCGAGCCAACCAGTGATTTGTACATGTGATAATCATTTATTCATGCAATAATTTTTCTAGAATTAAAGCTTCTGAGCTGATCAATTGGTCCTTTGTACAAAGTCATTGGATTGTTACTATTACATCATATTGGTCATAGAACAAACTACCTGACATAATTGTTTGATATATCAACTAAAATAAAAATAATGTATATGTGTGTTACACAGTATGCAAAAGAAAATACATCAAGAGTCCGTCGACCATATGAGCTAAGATGGTAGATTGTGTATGTGAAGCCAAATTTTGTGGAAGCGCGGAATCTTTAATTTGTGCTATGAACAATATGATTGTGGTTTGTTTATGGGGAGTGTATTTATATCCCTATATCATATATTAATTTTTCATTCTTCTGTTTTAGCACATACTATAATTTACCAAGACCAAAAATTATACGTGCCACTCATGTTATAATAAGTTCACATACAAGTAATGAAAGAGATTTATCAATTTATTAAACTAAATAAATGATCGGTTTTGTGGGTTCATTTATTAACATCCATGAATACTTTACCGCTAGATATGCTTAACTGGTAGTCTTCATTCAGTTTTGTTATTTTGCTTCATGAATTCATAGGTTGTAGGATAAGATCGATGTTCAAAATAGTGATCATAAAATAGAGTGCTATAGATCATATTTCTAAGGAACCTTCAAGACAAATCCAACACCAAATTTCATGTTACTCAATATGAATATTGTTAAAAAAATGGTTTGAAACACAAGCAATTTTTTGCAGAAAACATCGACCTCATGTATACAAAAAGGAAAACAAACTCAAGAAATCTCGAGGATTAGAAAAAACCAAAAATTTCATTCTCAAGGGATCAACTTCCACGATCGCTACTTCGTATATAATGATTGAAAATGACGAATCCAGTGGTATAATTTGTGTGGCCTATAATTCATATTATGTTGGCTAAATATATGGTCAAACATTTTTATTAAACTACATGTCGACCTAATAAATCGGTACAGAGGGACTAGCATAGGTGGACTTCCGTGGCGGTGACCCGAGGACAGACCTACCTATAAAATTAGTTTATGGCATAGGTAGGTTATTCTTTTCAGGTTTTTTACTAATTAGTTACATATGAGATCTAGGAACTAAAGTTACCCGAGCCAACCATTCATTTGTAGTGAGTAATAATTATTCATTTACGGTCCTTTGTACTATGCCATTGATGTTACTCATGTTGGCCGTAGAAAAAACTACCTGGCATATCAATATTGTATATGTGTGACACAATGTGCAAAAGAGAAGGAAAAAAGAGTGAGTTAGCAATTTGCACTATATATGATGATAATTTACACAAATATGAAGAAAATAGAATTGAGCTATAAACAACACTATTGTAGTAGATGTTGGTTTGTTTAAAGGGAGTATATCATATCCAGCTATGTCCAATTTTTAGTTTACATTCTTATGTTGTCGTACATAATATAAGTTTCAAAGACCAAAAATAAACTTTTCACTCGTGTTATAGTAAGCTCACATACAAGTATGGAAAAATAAATAGATAAGAAAAAGACCCGATGATTCTGAGTTATTGCACAAATAAGAGCATGTGGTGACTACAAGACATATAGATGCTCGACAATTAGCTTACAAGCTAAATATCTACCGATGTCTTTGGTAATGTGTCTAAGCTATCATTAAGGAGCTTGCTAAACTAAAATGTGAATGAAAGTGTATTTTCAATGCAATACAATACTCCCTCCGATCCATATTAATTGACTCAAATTTGTCAAGATTTGGATGAATCTAGACACTATTTAGTATATAGGTTCATTTAAATTTTGACAAATCCAAATCAATTAATATGGGTTGGAGGGAGTATTCAAATTAGTTCGTGAGCCACTAAATTGAATATGATGGTAGGATGGTTTACATCAAAACCTAACTCGAACATTTTACCCTGGCATATATAATAATACATGTCAACACGGGATTACAAATTACTTTGATATCATAGGAAGAGTTTTACTTTCAATATATATAGAAAAATAATATATTTATTAAATAAATACTTTCAAATTATTTGCACCATATAATAAATACTATTTTCTAGAAGTATATACTTTCATATATATATAAACATAATATATTTAATAAACATGTTCAATGCATTTTAGATGTTGCCCTCGCATTTGCGAGGGCCACCTGGCTAGTTAGTGTAATGGTGTGATGAACATTCATCCGAAGTATAGCATTACGATCAAAGTCATTGAGTTTATATTTCTATAACAACTTACAAAGTGATCCTAATCCTTAGACCATGAGATCATGTCAATCACTAGCACCGAAAGAGTTTCTTGATAATATCAAACGTCACACCGTAACAGGGTGATTATAAAGATGGATTCAGAACTAATAAAGTGTTATGTTGAGGCTCATGGATCGAGAGTGGAATTTGTTCATCCCGATGACAGATAGATATACTCTAGGCCCTCTCGGTGCTATCACATTGATTAGCTTGCAAGCAAGTGATTTGATCACTAGAATGTTATATCACGGGAACGAGAAAAGAGTGCATGTCAGTAACGAGATCAAACTAGGTATGGAGATACCGATGATCGAATCTCGGACATGTAATATATCGTGAAACAAAGGGATTAAGATACTAGCGTAAAAGGTTCCGACGATCACAAGAAAGTCATCGTTGAATGTGTGGGAGTCAGTATGGGTCTCTAGATCCCGCTTCTGATTATTGATCTGAGAGGGGTCTCGATCATGTCCGCATTATTCACGAACCGTAGGGTGACACACTTAAGAGACACCGACATCCAATTGGAGAAAAAGTTTCATGCCGAAAGAATGAACAAGCGCGGGAATTTATTTCACTAGATACCGAAACAGGTTTTCGGGTGAAATTGCATACAGTGGTTATGCATGTGAAATAGAATTCTAGCAAGGGGTTATTTCTGAATGGTTGTCATTAAAGTAATTGAAAAATTCTGAATAAAATAAAAGAGTTTTATTTAATGAGAGTTTGCATTCAATTTGGTGGAAATGTAATGGGAATTTGAGTGGGTTTTTGAGTGAAGAAAATTGAAGGGCCATTTTGTGAGTGGAGTGTCCACCCACATGAATGAGGGAGAGGTGGGGGCACCCTCCATGGCCGGCGTCCATGCTACCTTGGGCTGACCCCTCCCCTATATAAGGAGCCCCTCCTCTCACTTCTCACTTAAACCTCCTCGTGAAGGATCTCTCTCACCCTCTAGAATTTATTCCCCATGGTCTCGGACTAGCGAGATACATGTTCCCGGTGGCTATTCGGCAAGAAAGAGTTGTGCTTCCGCTGCATTGCTGTAGCGAGGAGGCGGAGGTTGCTCGGTGCCTCGAACGTGTGTGCGAGCACGAATGCGCTACTGTTTTGCGGCGCTAGGACTTCCTCTCGATCTTGAGATTGGCAAGAGATCGTCTACATCAACCACGAGTTTGTACTTGTTAAGCTTTGTCGGTCTTCAAGGGTATGTTCTCTACGGATATACATCCGCCCATTGTTTGTATCTAGTAGATAGATCTTGGTACATAGTTGTTCCCATCGTAGGAAATTTTTTGTTTTCTATGCTGCGAACCCTACACTAACCTCGCGCTGCGGCTATCTCCTAGCCGTGGTGCACTGCCTGGTGCGCCACGGTTGTGTCGAGATAGGCGTAGCGCACCTGCTAGTGCGATAGGGCTATGTGGGCAGGTGTGCTATGCGTTGGATCTTCTGTGGCGCACGTTGCAGTGCTCCACTAAGCTGCGCAGGTGCGCTTTAGATGTAGTGCGCCACAAAAGCTAAGTCATGTGCGCCACGGGTGTTTTTTTTGTTTTTTTAATTTCAGAGTTAGATGATATACAATACAGATTATATACAATATTACAGGAAGATATACACACACAGATACAAGATATACAATTATATATATAAATACACAATTTGCAAAACAAGATTGAAACAAATACATATAGATAAGTCTCATACATGAATACATAGTATAAGTTACATTGTTTCGATCAAGTTACAAAGTAGTTGGTGACATGCGAATACATGTGTCTCGAACAAGTTAGTGCTCAGAAGCTCGCCTAGACATCTAAACTAGCTAGACACAAACGCGGGATAAACAACCAGAGACGAGAAGCATGATCACCGCGACGAAGGTGTAGGTCTTCATCTGGTTCCTCGTCCTAACTCCCGCTAGATAGCGCGTGTATCTAGCTTCCGCCTCCGCCATAGTGTTGTACCCTTTGTAGCTATTGCCGCTGAAACGGTGCACCTGTCTCTCTGGAAGTCTTCCCAATCATCGTAGACTCCGGGAACCCATCCCTTGTACACGACGTACCACGTCATCTACAAGTTGACAATAATAATTAACCGGTGATTGAAAAAAACATGTATAATTAAATTCGCATATGAAGATACACTTATAGAAAGTACTCCTAAATTAAAAAGACCAAACTCAAAAAGCATGCCTCATATATAACTAGGTTGTTCGACACAGGAATATGCTATGATGGAACCGTCCGCCAAGTAGGATGCACAACACCTGGACCTGTGCATAGCACAAGGCGGACAATCCCATCGTAGCACATTCACATATATAGTATGCCACGACATTTCAATCATCGGCATTATTCTCGAAAAAGACCAAAGTAACTCGAAAAGAATGCCTCATATATAACTAGCTAGGTCGTTGGACACAGGAATATGCTACGATGGAACTGTCCGCCAAGTAGGATGCACAACACCTGGACCTGTGCATAGCACAAGGCGAACAATCCCATCGTAGCACATTCACATATATAGTGTGCCACGACATTTCAATCATCGGCATTATTCTCGAAAAAGACAAAAGTAAATCAAAAATAATGCCTCATATATAACTAGCTAGGTCGTTGGACACAGGAATATGCTATGATGGAACCGTAAGCCAAGTAGGATGCACAACATCTGGACTTATGCATAACACAAGGCTTACAATCCCATCACAGCACATTCACATATATAGTGTGCCACGACATTTCAATCATCGGCATTATTCTCGAAAAATACCAAAGTAAATCAAAAAGAATGTCTCATACATATATACATAGGTCGTTGGACATAGGAATATGCTACGACGGAACAGTGAGCCAAGTAAGATGCACAACACCTGGACTTGTGCATATCACAAGGCTCACAATCCCGTCGTAGCACATTCACATATATAGTGTGCCACGACATTTCAATCATTGGCATTATTCTCTAAAAAGACTAATAAAGTAAGGAAAAAATAAGGACCAAAATGAGCAAAGGACCAAAGAGTAAGCAAAAAAACCAAGCATTGATTGATATATAATAATAATAAGCAAAAGAAGTAAGCGATGATTCATAAACCTAATAAGATAAGTATAGTATCATGTACACTTGTCCACATACACACAAAGGTCATCTATAGTTTGTAACTACAACTAGGCCAACATCAAGCCTTCTGGTTCGGCTTAGAGAACGGGAGGACGCCTTGTCTCGTCATGAACTTCCTATAGTCACCCTGCATCTCTAGGCGATCTTCTATGTCACGGTTATTCGGGATATTTCCTCCGTATAAGATCCCCCCCGAAGTCATGACATCACGAAAGATGATTTCCCCAAACTGCTTCTGGATGCGATACATCTCTTGTCTAATATCTGAATCAGTGATCTTGGCCTTTGCTTCGGCCCACTGTTTGAGATGATCTGGCAGCGTAGAATTCTGTTGGTCAAGTAGGAACGCCCTCATGTGATGGAGTGCGTAGTAGGCTTCCTTCTTACTATTATCCGGCTGCTTCACATAGGGGAACTCCGTTACATGGTTGAAGACGTGCCTGCCGAACTTGACCTTCATACGCACGAAGGTGGTGCCTTCCGTCGAGGCATAGCCAGTGAGACCGTCTACATCAACCACGAGTTGAACTCGTTAAGCTTTTTCGGTCTTCAAGGGTATGTTCTCTACGGATATACATCCGCCCGTTGTTTGTATCTAGTAGATAGATCTTGGTATATAGTTCACATCGTAGGAAAATTTTTGTTTTCTATGCTGCGAACCCTACAGTGGTATCAGAGCCGGATCGATGCGTAGATACTTTACACGGGTAGTACACATATGAGTGTGTGGGCGATGATGATCATGTTGTTGCTCCTTTGTTGTAATTTTGGATATTGGTGGCATAGTGGGATGAAGCAGCCCGGACAAACTTTACATGTCCTCGCACATGAGACCTGTTCCACGCTTGACATGCAACTAGTTTGCATAAGTGGCTAGCGGGTGTTTGTCTCTCCTACTATAGTCAATATCTATTTTGCAAGCGAGTTGTCAACAATTTGATTATCCTCGTTGTGGTTCATGTTCGTAGGTAAGAACGGTTCTATCTCGAAAGCCCTAAGCCACGTAAAACTTGCAATGGATAAATTAGAGGCGTCTAGTTTAGATTGTTGCTGGGCTAGTGTTATGATATGGTAGTGTTGTAAGTAGAAGTTTGAGATGATACTCTTACAACACACATAGCGTGTAAAATCCATAGACCTTGGATTTACACATATAGGTATGATAGTGATCATACCACGATGCACATGATAGAGATCATCTGCGGGAACCATATCATTTCACTAATAAACATATGATGTTTGATAGCATCTTATATTGCTTGTTTAGCGCTTTGTTAGCATAATAAGATGATCCCTCATTTAAATATCAAGATAAGAATGTGTTCTTCCTTTAGTATGCACCGATTATGTTTTCGTCGCTCCAAGACATCACGTGATGATCGGGTGTTCTTGGATCCACGACCATATTTCGGGTGTAAAACAGTTACACACGCGAATACTAAGGTTCTAACTTGGCGAGCCTAGCATGTACAGACATGGCCTCGGAACATGGACCAAAAGGTTAAGCATGAGTCATATAGTTGATATGATGCCCATTTGATGCTCGCCTTTGAAGCTATACCGACTCACGTGATGATCGGACTTGGTGTAGTGGATTTGGTTCATGTAATCACCAAAAAGGCACGAGGGATGTCGTTTTTGAGTGGGAGTTCATTCGTAATATAGATTAGTTGAACTCAATCTATCATACACTTAGTCTAAACTTTACAAATTCTGTTGTAGATGGCACCACCTGCTTTTAATTTCAATGTGTTCATGGAGAAAGAGAAACTAGCAACGAACGGTAGCAACTTTACCGAATGGGCCATGAATTTGAGGATTCTCCTCTCTGCTGCACAAAAGCAATATGTGCTAGAAGCGCCGTTAGGCCCCCCACCTTTTGATGATGCCCCTGACGAGGAGAAGAATGTCTATCAGACTCGTTAGGAGGACCACAACTTAGTTCATTGCGGCATATTGTATGGGCTAGAGCCGGAAATTCGAAAGCGTTTCGAAAACGGCAATGCATTTGATACAATGGGTGAGTTGAAAATGATTTTCGACACACATGCTGCTGTAGAGAGCTACAATGCTTCAGAAAAGTTCTTTAGCTGCATGATGGAAGAGCACAGCTCCGTTAGTGAGCATGTACTCAAGATGTCGGGTTACGCCGATAAGCTTGTGTCCTTGGGAATATCGATTCCCATTGACTTAGGCATCCATCGTGTTCTGCAGTATCTGCCACCTAGCTATAAGAGCTTCGTGATGAACTATAATATGCAAGTCATGAAGAAGTCTCTCCCCGAGCTTCTGTCAATGCTTAAAACTGCAGAAGTAGAGATCAAAAAGGAACATCAAGTGTTGATGATCAATAGGAACACTGGTTTCAAGAAATACAAGAAGGGAAAACGGAAGGGAAGTAAGGGCGGCAAGCCTGTTGCCGCGCCTGAAAAGAAACCCTGAGTTGGACCTAAGTCTGATTCCGAGTGCTACTATTGTAAGGGGACTGGCCACTGGAAGCGCAACTGCCCCAAGTATCTGGCAGACAAGAAGGCCGGCAAGGCAAACAAAGGTATATATGATATACATGTTATTGATGTGTACTTGACTAGTGCTCGCAGTAGCACCTGGGTATTTGATACCGGTTCAGTTGCTAATATTTGTAACTCGAATCAGGGGCTGCGGAACAAGCGACCGCTAGCAAGGGGTGAGGTCAAGATGCGTGTCGGCAATGGATCAAGCGTTGATGTGATCGCCGTCGGAACGCTGCCTCTCCACTTGCCATCGGGATTAGTTATAAACTTGAATAAATGTTATCTGGTGCCTGCACTGAGCATGAACATTGTATCTGGATCGTGTTTGATGCGAAGTGGTTATTCATTTAAATCCGAGAACAATGGTTGTTCCATTTATATGAATGAAATCTTTTATGGTCATGCACCGATGATGAATGGTTTATTTCTATTAGATCTCGATGATAATGTTACACATATTCATAATGTTGATGCTAAAAGGATTAAACTTAATGATGATATATCCGCATATATGTGGCACTGCCATCTAGGTCATATTGGCGTTAAACGCATGAAGAAGCACCATTCAGATGGACTTTTGGAATCACTTGATTATGAATCATTTGATACATGTGAGCCATGCCTTATGGGCAAGATGACTAGAACGCCGTTTTCCGGTTTAATGGAACGGGCGACAGATTTATTGGAAATCATACATTCTGATGTATGTGGTCCAATGAGTGTGTCGGCGCGAGGTGGATATCGTTATTTTGTTACTTTCACGGATGATTTGAGTAGATACGGTTATATCTACTTGATGAAACACAAGTCCGAAACCTTTGAAAAGTTCAAGGAATTTCAGAATGAAGTGGAAAATCATCGTAATAGAAAGATCAAATTTCTACGGTCCGACCGTGGAGGTGAGTATCTAAGTTACGAGTTTAGCACTCACATGAAAGAGTGTGGAATTGTTTCACAACTCACACCTGCCGGAACACCACAGCGAAATGGTGTGTCGGAACGTCGTAATCGTACTTTATTAGATATGGTTCGATCTATGATGTCTCTGACGGACTTGCCGTTGTCATTTTGGGGTTATGCACTAGAAACTGCTGCATTCACTTTAAATCGAGCACCATCTAAATCTGTTGAAAAGACACCGTATGAATTGTGGTTTGGAAATAAACCTAAGCTGTCATTTCTTAAAGTTTGGGGATGCGATGTTTATGTGAAGAAACTTCAAACGGATAAACTCGAACCCAAAGCGGAAAAATGCGTCTTCATAGGATACCCTAAAGAAACTATTGGGTATTCCTTCTATCACAGATCCGAGGGCAAGGTTTTTGTTGCCAAGAATGGATCCTTTCTAGAGAAAGAGTTTCTCGCGAAAGGTGTGAGTAGTCGGAAGATAGAACTCGAAGAGGTTGTGGAACCTTCTCTAAGTATGGCGAGTAGCGCAGCGTCGGAAGTTGTTCCGGAGTTGGCTCCACCTGTTGAAGAGGGAACTAATGATAATGATCATGAAACTCCGAAAGAGAGTACTACCGAACCTCGCAGGTCAAACAGGACGTGTGCAGCTCCCGAGCTGTACGGAAATCCTGTCATGAATTTCATGGTTGATGAAAATGATGACCCTGCGACGTATGAAGAAGCGATGATGAGCCCAGATTCCAACAAATGGTTAGAAGCCATGAAATCCGAGATGGAATCCATGTATGAAAATCAAGTTTGGAACTTGGTGGAATTACCTCATGACCGAAAGGCCGTGGAGAACAAATGGATTTTCAAAAGGAAAAGTGATGCTGATGGTAATGTGACCGTCTATAAAGCTCGACTTGTCGCAAAGGGGTTTCGACAAATTCAAGGAGTTGACTACGATGAGACTTTCTCTCCCGTAGCGATGCTAAAGTCAGTTAGGATTATGTTAGCAATTGCTGCATATTTCGATTATGAGATATGGCAGATGGATGTCAAAACCGCGTTTCTCAATGGTAATATTGAAGAAGAGTTGTATATGATACAACCAAAGGGTTTTGTCGATCCTAAGGATGCTAACAAGGTGTGCAAGCTTCAGCGATCCATCTATGGATTGAAGAAAGCATCACGAATTTGGAATCTCCGCTTTGATGAGGTGATCAAAGAGTTTGGATTTGTCCAAACTTATGGAGAAGCTTGTATTTACAAGAAAGTGAGTGGGAGCAATGTGGCATTTCTGATATTATATGTGGATGACATATTATTGATCGGAAATGATATAGATCTTTTAAACAGTGTTAAAAGTTATCTAAACAGCAAATTTTCAATGAAGGACCTAGGTGAAGCGTCATACATATTAGGCATAAAGATCTATAGAGATAGATCTATGCGCCTAATAGGGCTATCGCAAAGTACATACCTTGATAAGATTTTAAAGAAGTTTAAAATGGACGGAAGTAAGAAGGGGTTCTTACCTATGTTGCAAGGCAAGACATTGAGTAAGACTCAAAGTCCGGCTTCGGCGGAAGAAAGAGAGATAATGGACAAAGTCCCCTATGCTTCAGCCATAGGCTCTATAATGTACGCCATGCTATGTACAAGACCGGATGTGGCACATGCTATTAGTTTGACTAGTAGGTACCAATCGGATCCAGGTTCGGAACACTGGATAGCGGTCAAGAATATCCTTAAGTACTTACGAAGAACTAAGGATATGTTTCTTGTATACGGAGGTGAAGAAGAGCTCGTCGCTAAGTGTTATGTCGACGCTAGCTTTGACACCGATCCGGATGACTCTAAGTCTCAATCCGGATACGTATTTCTCATGAATGGCGGAGCGGTTAGTTAGAGGAGCTCCAAACAACCTGTGGTAGCGGGATCAACAACGGAGGCCGAATATGTTGCTGCTTCAGAAGCGGCTCAGGAAGCAGTTTGGATGAAGGAGTTCATATCCGAACTAGGAGTGGTGGCAAACGCGTTGGACCCAATGGTGATCTATTGTGACAACAATGGTGCCATTGCCAATGCCAAAGAGCCAAGGTCTCACAAGCATTCCAAGCATATTAAGCGCCGGTTTCACTCCATCCGCGAGCATGTCAAGGATGGAGATATAAAGATTTGTAAAGTACATACGGATCTCAATGTAGCAGATCCGTTGACTAAAACTCTCCCTAGAGCAAAACATGATCAACACCAGAACTCAATGGGTGTTAGATTTATCACTATGTAACTAGATTATTGTCTCTAGTGCAAGTGGGAGACTGAAGGGAATATGCCCTGAGAGGCAATAATAAAGTGTTTATTATGTGTATTCCAAGTATATGATAGATGTTTATTTTGCATGCTATAATTGTATTAATACGGAAACGTTAATACATGTGTGTTTAATAAACAAACAGAAAGTTCCTAGTTATGCCTCTCTCATAAACTAGCTCGTTGATTAACAAGATGATCAAGGTTTCCTGATCATGGACATTGGATGTTGTTAATAACGGGATCACAACATTAGTGTAATGGTGTGATGAACATTCATCCGAAGTATAGCATTACAATCAAAGTCATTGAGTTTATATTGCTATAACAACTTACGAAGTGATCCTAATCCTTAGACCATGAGATCATGTCAATCACTAACACCGGAAGAGTTTCTTGATAACATCAAACGTCACACCGTAACAGGGTGATTATAAAGATGGATTCAGAACTAATAAAGTGTTATGTTGAGGCTCATGGATCGAGAGTGGAATTTGTTCATCCCGATGACGGATAGATATACTCTGGGCCCTCTTGGTGATATCACATTGATTAGCTTGCAAGCAAGTGATTTGATCACTAGAATGTTATATCACAGGAACGAGAAAAGAGTGCATGTCGGTAACGAGATCAAACTAGGTATGGAGATACCGATGATCGAATCTCGGACATGTAATATATCGTGAAACAAAGGGATTAAGATACTAGCGTAAAAGGTTCCGACGATCACAAGAAAGTCATCGTTGAATGTGTGGGAGTCAGTATGGGTCTCTAGATCCCGCTTCTGATTATTGATCCGAGAGGGGTCTCGATCATGTCCGCATTATTCACGAACCGTAGGGTGACACACTTAAGAGACACCGACATCCAATTGGAGCAAATGTTTCATGCCGAAAGAATGAACAAGCGCAGGAATTTATTTCACTAGATACCGAAACAGGTTTTCAGGTGAAATTGCATAAAGTGGTTATGCATGTGAAATAGAATTCTAGCAAGGGGTTATTTGTAAATGTTTTTCATTAAAGTAATTGACAAAATTCTGAATAAAATAGAAGAGTTTTATTTAATGAGAGTTTGCATTAAATTTGGTGGAAATTTAATGGGAATTTGAGTGGACTTTTGAGTGGAGGGATTTTAAAGGGCATTTTGTGAGTGGAGTGTCCACCCACATGAATGAAGGAGGGGAGGGGGCAGCCCCCATGGCGGCCCCCCCTCCTCCTATAAAAGGAGCCCCCCTCCTCACTTGTCTCACACACCTCCTCGTGAAGGATCTCTCTCCCCCTCTAGAATTTATCCCCCATGGTATCGGACTAGCGAGATACATGTTCCCGGTGGCTATTCGGCAAGAAAGAGTTGTGCTTCCGCTGCATCGCTGGAGCGAGGAGGCGGAGGTTGCTCGGTGCCTCGAACGTGTGTGCGAGCACGGATGCGCTGCTGATTTGCGGCGCTAGGACTTCCTCTCGATCTTGAGATCGGCAAGAGGTCGTCTACATCAACCACGAGTTGAACTCGTTAAGCTTTGTCGGTCTTCAAGGGTATGTTTTCTACGGATATACATTCGCCCGTTGTTTGTATCTAGTAGATAGATCTTGGTATATAGTTCACATCGTAGGAAATTTTTTGTTTTCTATGCTGCGAACCCTACACATCCGCCACATGAATCCTCCACATAATACCCTCGGGTCTTGGTGGCCCGTCCCGAACCTGATCGGATTCGCAGTTGACGCCACCGGCTGGCTCGAGCTGCTAGATTTTATTTTCCTGCCCTTTTTTCCTTTTGGAGAGCGGGCATGCACCGCAATCTGAGCACCGGCCGCCCTATGTAGTGTGTCAGGGCTTAGAATAAAGGGCCGGTTGTTTGTATCAGCTGGCTCTGTAAAGGCGCAAGCTGGAGGCGTCTCCTGAGAACCAAACAAACGCTTGGTGATAGTGGCTTTCTCTGTGGGGCCACCAGCTAGGTCTTCGTTGCTAAACTGAGTGTTGAAGAAGTGATCATTCCAGTCTTCGCCGTCCTCGGCCGGATCCTTTTACCAATAATATATGTCATAAAAGTGGTGATATATGCCATACAAGTTTTGTTTTATTTTTAAAAATACTTTTAAATATTCCAAAAATGCCCAAAAGTGATAATATATGTCATAAAAGTGGTACAAATATGATTCAAAGTATAACTAAATTTCATAATAATTTGTCCATGAATATTACAATCTTTTTCGACCACGCGTTTTACAATATTTTTTGAGCTAGAGTTTTACAATCTTTTTTCCCTTCTTTGTCGCGGTTGAATAATTTAGCCCCGGCACTTTAATGTTTATTCTTTCGAACGGGCTACCTTTTTTGGGTAGGGTTGTCCTTTTTCTTCTTGTGATGTATGTTGCTACATCGTAGTCGTCGTCATCTTCAATCTTTGGATCGCCATACTGGTCGAAGTCTTGCTCGTTGGCGACTCCATCCATTCCGATGATGTTTCTTTTTCCTCTCCTCACGACAACACGGCTAGGCTATGTCGGGTCGGTAATGAAAAAACATTGGTCCACTTTGGTAGCTAGTACCCACGGTTAATTTTTCGTGGCCACGTTCGCACCGACGGCCTTGGATTTGGCTGCTTTGGGTATAACCATGGTTGTGAAATACCGGTCTTCTCTTTCGATGCTCTTTGCCCATCTGACACGGAACATCGGCACCTTTTCTCCACAGTAGTCGAGCTCCCAGATCTCCTCGATTCTTCCATAGAATCTTTCCTTCATGTTGTCATCGGTGTAGAATTCCGGCGTTACGCCTGAGTTCTGATAATCACACTTGTTGTCCTTTTCCTCCGTGTAGAGTGTGTAGCCGTTGATATCATACGCCTGATAGCTCACCAGGTTTTGCATCGGTCCCTGCGACAAGGTGAATATGATCTTTTCCGTGTCAGAAGGATGCGATCGCGGGGGATTATCAAGGAGTGTCTGCCTAAACCAACTCGTGAAATCTGAGTTGTGCTCTTTGATTATTTCTCCCTGCGTCCTCTGTATGCCCCGGTCACTGTACTTCTTCTCGATTAACATTTTGTGCTTATGTACCCAAGGATCGACCAGTTCTAAATGCTGTAGCGCGACGAGGTTTGCTCGATCAAAGTCTGCGCGTCGAAAATCGAAGTCTGCATGCAGTATGCGACGACCCTCTTGGTGACTAGATCTGTCAAGCTTGCCAAGGTGCCTGCTGACGGGAAGACCGACAGGGTTCTCGATGTCTCGATAATTCGTGCAGAAAGAGATGCACTCTTCGGCTAGAAAGCCCTTGTCTATGCTTCCATCTGGACGGGACCTGTTGCGAACGTATCATTTGATGTGTTCGTTCATCCTTTCGAACGCCATCATGCTGCGGAGGAACATCGGCCCGAGCTGGACGATGTCCTCCACGACATGGACCAGCAGATGCACCATAATGTTGAAGAATGCGGGTGGGAAGTAGACCTCAAGCTCGCATAGTATCACCACGATCTCATCCTGTAGCCTCCCGAGCTGATTCACGCCAATCGACTTCCTAGAGATGACGTCGAAAAACTTGCAGAGGCCAAATAACGTTTCACAGACGTGCTCGTCCATTATCCCTCTTAGTGCAACCTGAAGTACCTGCATCATTAGCACGGCACAGTCGTGAGACTTTATGCCACTGAATCTCTGCTTTGCCTCGTCTAGGTATCTGCTTATCTTGCCCGCGTAGCCGTAAGGAAATTTGACTCCTAGAAGGCACTTGAAAAACTGTTTGATCTCATCCTGACTTAGAGTGAAGCAAGAATGAGGGCAGTAATATTCGTTCTTCTTGAACGTTTTACCCTTCCGACGACCTTGTGTCGTCTCCGACTCATGATCATCGTCATATTCCTGATCATCAGGAGTAGTGCGTCCTCCGTGAAGCTCCTTCCAGATACCCGTGAATATCAGGTCATGCCTTGCTTTCAGACCATCTTTCGTCCTATCTGGCATGTTGATTATGGTGGCGACTAGACTCTCGCACACGGTTTTCGTGATATGCATGATGTCGAGGGTATGAGGCGTGCGGAGAAACTTCCAGTATGGCAACTCCCAGAAAACAGACCTTGTTTTCCATACCTTCATCAGCGGCTTGTCTTGCTGCCTCTTTCGCTTCTTTCCAGGCTTAGGACAATCTTTCTAGTTTTTTAGCAACTCTTCCACTTCTTCGCTGCTCCTACGCTCTGGGATTCCTCGAGTCTCGGATTTGCCATCGAACAGGTCTCCACGTTTTATCCATGGATCATTCTTGCCGAGCCACCTCCGGTGCACCATGAACACGGTTTTCGAAGACCCTGGATCTTTCTCTAGTTGGAGATAGCTCGTGTTATCCATGAACCTAACGCATGCGCAAAATCCTTGGATAACCTGCCCCGAGATATACCCGCAACCTGGATAGTCTTGTACCATAGTGACCAATGCGGCTCTCATAGTGAAATAATCTTGTGCGACAGCGTCGTAAGTATTGGCTCCAGATTCCCATAACGTGGCTAGCTCCTCTTTCAGCAGCCCGAGATATAGATTGATGTTGGTACCAGGTTGTTTCGGCCCTTGAATTAGCATACTCATTTGTATGTACTTCTTCTTCATGCACAACCATGGAGGGAGGTTGTACATCCATACAAACATGGGCCAAGTGCTGTGCGTGCTTCTTTGGCTACCGAACGGATTGAGTCCATCGATGCTCGCACCAAGCATGATGTTCCTCGAATCTCCACCGAATTCTGGGAATTCGAGGTCCAATGCTTTCCACTGGCTAGCATATGAAGGGTGCGTCAGCAGCTCATCCTTTTCGGGGTCATCATCGTCATCTCCTGGCTTCTTCCTTTCCGCATGCCATCGCATGAGCTTCGCTTCCTTAGGGTCCGTGAAATAGCGCTGCAAACGAGGAGTGATAGGAAAGTACCATACCACTTTTCCAGGTGCTTTCTTCCCTTTCTTGTATCGACTCACGCCGCACACCGGACATGTGGTTTTCTCCGTGTCCTCGCCCCGATAAATTATGCAATCGTTGATGCATACGTGATATCTAACGTGCGGTAGATCGAGAGGACAGACGATTTTCTTGGCGTCCTCGATACTAGTTGGACATGTGTTCCCCTCCGGAAGATGATCGTGCTAGATTGCCATCATATCGTGGAAGCTTGCGTCACTCAATTTGTGTTTTGCCTTCATCTCCATAGCCTTGAGCGTTACATTCAACCGGGTATCATCGGGCCTGCATGCTTCATACAATGGAGTAATCGCGTCTTTCTCAAGTTGCACAAGCTTGGCTTTCTCTCTAGCGGCAGCCCTGGCGTTACTCGTCTGCTTGAGAAGCAGCTCTTGCACATAAGGGTCCCGCACCCAGCCTGACGTTGTTCCATCGTCGTCTTCTCCTCCGACATCTAGATCATCATCATCCCGGTCTTCTTCCGCACCTTCACCATCTCTAGGAGACTCTTCATCATCTCGCCCGTTCTCGCCGTGATGATCATCGTCATGTTGCCCACCTTCAACGTCTCCATCGTCTTCGTCATCGCTTATCCAACGAGTGTATCCATCCATGAAAGCATGGTGAAGCAGGTGCGCCTGCAGATCCCCGGAATCTGGGTCGATCACCCAGTTGAGTTTGCATCTTCTGCACGGACATCTTATCTCCGTTTTGTTATTTCGTATCATGTCGGCCGTCGCACACTAGCCACAATGTCTTCGCTCATTATGAGCACCATTTTTGCCTGCACTTTGTACATGGTACAATTAGAAGTCTATTAGAACCACATAATCAATGCATGCATGCAATGGTCGATAGAAAATTTCGGCATGACCTATCCTAAAATTAGGACCTTTGCGAAATGCTAAAGTCTTGCCAAAATGGAAATGAATCAACATTTTGGCAAAACAAATGGCAACTTGTTGACATACAAACACAAGAGAGAGACACTCCATACACACATGAACATATCATTATCCTCTCCATACACACATGCATGAGCATCATCGATACTCTCCATATACACACACATGACCATTGATCCTCTCCATACACACATCATGAGCATCGATCATCTACATACATATGAGCATATCATCCATATACACATGAACACATCCTTACATGGACAACTTACCGAGATGAGAGACCGATCGCGAGAATATGGAAAGGAGAGGTGCGCGCGCGAGAACGGAGAAGGAGATGAGAGACCGGAGAGATTCCTCTATTACGTATGTAACATCCAAGGCAAGTTCTACATGCTAAAAATGGTGAATGAGTGGAGAAATTGAGGTAGGAAGGAGAAGGATCCTGACTAGATCTAAGGAGGAAGAAGAAGGGGAAAGTGAAGTGTGGGGTGGTGGATGATCACGCATGTGCACAAAGTGGAGCAGCCAAAAAAAGGGTCGCCACATCCGTGGCGCACGTGGCCCCAGTGCGCCACAGGGAATAATAACATCCATGGTGCACATGCTATAGTGCGCCACGGATGTGTCTGCCCGTTTTAAAGAGCAGAGGGGCATACTCTTAGGCGTAGCACACCCACCCCACGTGCGCCACGGTTAACACTAATAAGCGTAGTGCACCTACCCTATGTGCGCTACGGGTATCTGGCGTGCCGCTAGCAGGGCCCTGGCCCACACATATCTGTGGTGCACTATGACCATGTGGGCCACGGTTGTTCTAGTTACTAGTAGGGCACTTCCCATAAGTGAGCCACGCCTGTTTTAGCCGTGGGGCACTTCAACCATGTGAGCCATAGATGTGTTGATTACCTATATCCATTTTCCTAGTAGTGTAGGTCATAGAGTGTTCAGGAACTCATCAGGGTTTTAGCCTGCCCAAAAGGGGGCTTAACGAAGGTGAGCTAGCCCGAAGGATCGTGCAGACATATGAGGTCGCGGAGAGGGCAGTGATTGGCTTGGACCAACTACTGGGCCCCACATCATGGAATTGTGGACAGGAAAGTACGCCCGGTTGTGCAACAAGGAGTTGATCTCTCATGGGAAAAGTAACACACCTCTGCAGAGTGTAAGAATTGTAACTTGTTACTCCCTGCTCCGGGAAGGAGCTACGAACGCGGCAGGAAAGGAACTCCGTGAAAGTTCTGGTCAACCTGTGAAGGCTGATGGTCATATATTTTCATAATAAAATCAACCTTTGAAGAAAGATTTACGAAAAGTGCATAGTGCCAACGACTAATAGTCCGAGGTGGTAGATAGAGCATCAAACTTCCTACCTTGCATATAATGAATTTTCTAAGTAACACTGTTACTCATCCTTTCCTTTGAATCCTTGCTTAGACTCTGAGAATCCTGAAGATACTCCAATGTATGCATCTGAGAGTCAAGAGGAGGTCTTCTATGAAGATCCCAACTTGTATGGAGCCGTAGAAGGGGAGGACTACGACACCGTCTACGGAGGAGAGTTCCAGGAGTCTGAATAATTACTATAGTTCTAGTAACCACTTGAGCCGAGCATCATGAACAATATATAGCAATAAGTTGCTGAGCTCAATTTGGAGTTTAAGTTTTAAATTTGAAACTTCCGCTGAAACACTTATATTTTGGTTTGTAAGTTGAATATTTTGGAAGTCTTGAACTTCTGGTATTGTAATAATAATAACGTGTGTATGTTTGTAATATGGACCCGCAATGTTTCTGTTGTACCACTCTGAGGGATGTGATATTTACGGAATGGTGTTCTATGGATGTCATGTCAACGACTATAGTGGTATGCTGGATCACCGCAGTTGGTATCAGAGCAAATTTCTTTGACCTTAGGTTGGAAACCTAGTAAAGGGTATTACCTGTAGGAGTGTAGCAACGATACAGAATTCTCTAAAAGTAATATAATGGGTATTCAAATGATAATATTCCGTTATATGTTTTAGTGCGATAATTCTTTATTATGATGCAATATATTATTGGTTACTAATCAAAACTATTCTTCTGATATACAGAGCTATGGTACCAAAGTTTCCAAAACAGACTTTGGTAAGGAAAGAGGAGACTCTTGATGATTATCAAGGATCATTTCACAGACCAACTTCGACAACTTCTAAAGATTTTTAGTTGTCCAACTAGAATTCTAGTAAATACTATCACTTACCTTGATGGTTGGATGTTATCCAAGTATCATGTGAGTATCCAACTTCCAGAGGAGCTTGGATTATATCATGACCTACCTATAGATGAAGGTAGGAGTCACTTAGCAGCATATCATGTTGCTGTTGTGGACGCGATAGCTAATATCCGGGAGCATAAAGCCAAGGAGTTAGAAGGTAGCACATTCTCTATGATACCCCATGATTCTATAGACTTGGAGCCTATACCGGATCATCTTACTTTGGTTAAGAAGCATCCTAAGTTAGTGTCACATCCCAAGATTTTCCAAATCTTGTAATGTGAAAAATAAAATAAACAAAATAAATTATTGTTGAATTTTAGGGTGAAAAGAAACTTTTGTTTCTAAAAGGAAACTTAAAATCCCATCTTGAACAAACTTTAATTAAAGTTTGAATTCAACAAAACTCAAATCAAGAGGAATGCATTCCTCAATGAATGTATCTGGAAATTTAAACACTTGGAAAATAAATCCAAACCCTAAACCCTAATGGAATAAAAATCATTTCCAAGTTATCTCCAAGCCTATGGATTTGATCCATATAAAAATTTGTCAACAAACATTTACAAAAGATCAAGAAAGACAAATAGAAATATTATAAATCCATAGAAATTGGATTCACTTAATTTGGAGCCATAGATAAAACCTTATGAATATAATAAGATAAGGAAATTAAATTTCCAAAGCTAATAAAGAACCTATCTATAAATCCATACCAAATGGTGAGCAAATAATCTTAAAGGGGATTAAAAGGATAAAAAAATATTAAACAAGATTTTACAAATTTGAATCACCAAGTTTGGATCTCTAAATAAAAAGATATGGATTTTATAAGATGAAGAAAGAAATATTAAATAACGAATATTTAAAAACCAAATCAAAACTTGGCCAAATCCATAAGAAAATGGAATGAATATAATCCAAATCCAAATAAAATGAAAGGATAAAGAATTTCCAAAATAAAATAAAATGGCATTAACCATTCTATCCCTATTTTAATAAAGACAAATCTCTAATAAGATTGATCATTTAAATCATGAGAAAATGATATTTGGAATTTACCCAAGTGGATTAAAAGTTGTTTAATTAACTTAAATAAAATAAATCTTCCAAATAAAATTTAGGGAATTAAAACTATATTTAATTCCATTGGAATTAAAACAAATACCCTATTTAAATGATTTATGAATCATATTAAATACTTTCCAAATAATTCAAGATGAATATTTTCACACCCTAATAATTAAATAAAAACCTACTGAAAAGATTTGGAAAGTTTAAGGAATTTAAATGGTGTTTGAATTATTATTAAATCCTACTTGAATTAAAAACAAGGGCCTAATTAAATAATTAAAAGACCCAAAAAAGAATAAATTTTTATTCCAAAATTTTACTTCAGATTATATTACAAATCAATGTTTAAACCTACACAAATTTTGGTTGAGGTTTGAATTCAAATGAGTGTTTGAATTGTTTGTTCAAAATCAAAACAGAAAAATCAAATGAGAAAAATAAAAACAAGCAGAACAAAAAAAATGTGTAAAGGACTCAGCCCAGCCGGCCAGCCCAACAAGGCCCAATAGCCCACCTCTCCCCCTCACCCGGATGAACCGTTTTTCACCAGAGAAAGAACCCGCTCTGCGACAGACGCATGGACCCCCACCTCCCCTATCTCTCTTCGCTGACGAAACGGCCCCACCGCCAGCTCCTTCTTCCTCACCCGCCGCTGACCGCGCCCCCTCTCCTCTGGCCATTACTACCGATGAATTGCCGGCGTGAATACACGTTAACCGCGCCATGTAACGGCCCCGTGACCACGCTATATTAATCTCCAGCATCTCCTCTTCCTTTCCCCACTGTCGCCTCACCCTAGCGCGCCCCCAGGCTACCCAATTCCTCTCTAGACCCCGCTCTGCCCCGACGAGCTCGCAAGCCAATTCCGGCCATACCTCGCCGTCCCTCACCCCCTTGACCACTCAGGCATGTTCCCCAGGCCCCTGCGCGTCTCCCAGTAGCCTTGTCTTGCCAGCGCTTGCACCCAGAGTCGGCTACGATCACGTCTGAGCAGCGCCACCGTCGGCCTCGACTCCGGCAAGCTTCCCTGGTGAGCACAGACTTCCCCTTGCCCTCTTTTTGATGCTCACTTGTTTGCCGCTCGCGTACGAAACTAACGGTGCCCTCCATCTACTTTCCCGAGCCCTGTAGCCTCGCCTCCAACGTCGACTGAGCGCACCCGACGCCGCAACGGACTCCGACGAGCAATTACTCAGGAACCCGAGCGCCCCTCGACGAACAGAGACCACGTCGAGCTTCTACGCACCCCTGCGAACCCTGTAAGCATTCTCACCCTCTCCCGCGTGATTTAGTTCGTCAGCAACCTCACCCTCTGAGCGCTCCGCCGCTCGCCACCGCGCCAGCGCCGCCCATCTGTGGCCGAGTGTTGTGCACCGTAGGATCCAGATCCGAGCGCTACGATAGAACACTAACTGAAGGGGTAAGTAGTGCTTAGTGCCGCACGATCCACTTTAGATCCTACGGCCTGCATCGCTTGATCCATGCGAAACGTTTTCGACCAATAAGAATAAGACGCGTGGCTTAGTTCGTTTGAATTAGAACAGATTTGATCTATAGATGCTAGATTTTGTAAAATCCATAACTTTCAAACCACACGTCCAAATTTTGCAAACTTTATATCAATGGATTCAGAAAAACAAGCCCTAGCCAACCATGCACTTTGTTTAGTAAAAAGCTTCTGTTAAATTGATTGTTTTTGCAGAAACTTGTGTATGCATGTTTAGGTTATAAAATTTATTTCAAAATGATTTTGAGGATAATTTTTTTGGAAAATGGTTTATTTTGAACCTACTGACCCTAGGAATCAATTGGTGGTTTCAAAAATATATTTGGTGAAACAAAAGAATGAATCTTGGATTTAAACCAATTCTAGTCAAATAAAAGTATGGTTTATTTGTTAAAAATGGTTTTGGAAGAAAACCTTTGAGAAATGTTTTGGAAATAAACTCTCTGACCCTAAACACAAGGTTTTATGGTTTGAAAACATATTTTGTGATGCCTATATAATGTTGCCTTATTAAAAGCATTTCTTCACCACATAAAATAATGACTTAGTCTAAAAATGGTTTATGAAGTGAAATCTTTTGCAAATGATTTTGCCACTTTATAAAATGATCATTAGGTGTTTTCAAATGTTTATAACCCATTATAAACCACTTCTCCAAATAAAACAATCTTTAGCATGCTTGCATGCATTGTTTTGTTATTATTATTTTATGTGATGAATTGCTTGAATGGTAGATTGAAATGTTGTTTGCTTGATTGAATTGTAGTGACTTGAAGTGTGTGAAAATTGCAAAGATCAAGGAGTGAACTTATACCCTCTACAAAAAAGACAAGTGATGCTTCATACTTTGTCCCATTATTTTCACTATGCATTAGTGATATTTCTAAGTAGGACTTGCATGGAATTTTTGCTAAGTATATACCATTCTATGGGAAATCCTAGTAGATGAAACCTTAGTAGAAATTTCCTAAGTTAAGATTCCTATTACTATCATGCTTAGCTTAGCTAATAGAAAACAAGGGTGGAATATATATTCATGCTATGAAAAATTTCTAAGTCTGAGGACTTGTGTTTTGTTTAATAAAACAACTAAGTGAATGAATCACCTGGGTGGAATGGAAGGAATGGTTTATGTTGAGTGGTTACACAAGGCCAGGGGACTGGTGAACCTTGTGTATCTCACTTGTGGAATGCCACCCAGGAACAAAGAGATTTGAGATGTCAAATGTTGAGAAGCTTCAAGTGCAGCCACTTAGCATTATGGGCTCTGCCTGGATCATATAGGTTGCAATAACTTAGCCAAATGGACAGTTGGTGGTAGGGGAATGATAGGTTGGAACGCGTCCATTTTGGTCTAAGGGAAGGCTTCTGAACGATCTTGTCTTGGTGAAACCAAGTCTTGTGGGGAAAGTGCACCACCTCTGCAGTGTGTAAAATCTAAGTACTTAGCCATGTCCCTGGCAAAGGACAATTTGATCATCAAGACATGGAAGCTATCAGGAATCTCATCATCCAAATTTCTAAGTTAAAATCTTGTGGTTGAACAAGGGTTTAAGGTTCACCAATTTCTATTGGTGGTTCCTTGGGTGATTTTTGTTAAGAAAAAACTTAGTGTTTTCAAATGATAAGGAAAATCTATTTTGAGCAAAGCAAGCCTAAGCTCCACTTAGCCAAATGCATATAGATGATAGACTCCACTATACTACCATAGTATCACTTGCCAATACAATTCAAATGTATTGACCCTTGTGGCTGTAACTTGTTATGTTGCATGTTTGTTTGATATTAGTGAAGTTTAATGATTAGGATTACAAGTCTACAACCAACATGCCTGCCTGTGGCACTTTGAAGATGAAGGACCCCATGCTTATAGATATTCTGATGCAATGTAATGTAATAACCAAATGAGCTATGTAAGATGTAATAAATTATGTTATTCCTGGTTATAAAGTTGTATTATGACCTTTGTTTCTTGATATTACATCTTAACTGTGGATGCTAGCTATTGATCCAGTGACTAGCATTGTAAACACAGGTATCTCTACCTTATTAAAGGTTGGGAACCTTACAGATGGTATCAGAGCATTGTGTTGCCTGTAGGATTTGTAACCCTAGGAAATGGACAAAACCCCTTAGAGAAAAGTAGGAGCTGTATTTGTTCCAAAACTTATTTACAAACAAACTTGTAAACTCTTTCTTCAACCATTCTGGTTTTGATTCTACATCTCTTCTATTTCAAAATTGATGGACAAATCCTACCCCATGGCCAAAGACTTCACCATGTGCAAAGGACTTCATCAACTCTAATGACTTCAACATCTTCAACTCTAATGACTTCAACATCTTCATCATTTTCACCAAGGACTTCAATCTTGGATATCACTAAAGACTACAAGTGAAACAAGAGATACTACCCAAGACTTGAAGACTAAGGACGCACAACTTAGAAGGAACCATCATCGCTTTGAAGTTTTGAGACCAAGATGCAAGAAATTCTCTAAGGATATAAAGATCTTGTTCATGAAGAATCAACCAAGAAGGAAGGAAAGGTTTCAAGTGAACCATATAGATGGACCACCATATTTTGTTTAAGTCAAACCCACCAACTTATGTGGTGTAACAAAAATATTTTTGGTTGCCTAAAAATATGCTTGAAACTTGTTGTTTGAGTGGAATGTTTGTTTGTGATTGCTTGCACATTGCTTGTGTGAATTGTGATGTGTGTGATCAGAATTATTCCCTTAGAAATACTTTGCCTATTCTAATCCCAATCCAACCCAAACAGATGACTTCTCCAAGAAACTCCAACATCAAGGATGGTGACAACAATAACAACCAAGAGGTCAACATGAGAGACCAACTGCTTGCAAGACAAACCCAGTTGAACCAAGTGACAACTTAGTTTTTAGCCAACAACAATGAGTTAGACCCATCCATGCAAGAAGTTTTGAAAACTCAATCCCAATTGTTGCAAGGGATGGCTACTCAAATGATCAACATGGGAGACAACTCTTCCCAAGGAGCTTATGACAACAAGGATGACAAATATGTTATTCTAGAAGGAACCCAAGCTTGCAATATTTGTGGAGACAAGGATCACACTTCCAAGGAGCATGAAGATAAATGCCCCAATTGTGAAGAGAAACACCCAATTGACCAATGTCCCACATCCCAAGCTACTTGTTACCTATGTGAAGGAAACAATCATGTCCCTATCCAATGCCCCATCTATTCCATAGTTGAACAAAGGAAACAAGGTGGAGTGCAACAACTGATTGCAGATTACCATGAGAGAGCCAAGTCTACCAAGAAGGATGAAGACAAAGGAAAATCTCAGCTTGTACCTCCCAGCAACATGACTCAATTTAAAGGACCAAAAAGGAGACATATGTATTATCCAAGGAGTAATAGAAGGTCAAGGAGACCAGTAGACATTCCTACCTTTGAGATAACATATGAAGAACATGAATTAGAAGCACTCCAAGCTTTGGAGAGACCTAAACAGAAGAAGAAGAAGGACATAAGCCAGTTGCAATGTTACAATTGCAAAGAAATGAGACACTATGCCAGTGGTTGCCCAGAAAAGAAGAAGAAACAAGGAAATAAACAAGAGGAATTGATACCCAAGAAGAAGAAAGATAATAGCCAAGTGATGTGTTTCAAATGCAAAGAGCTAGGCCATTATGCAGACAAGTGTCCAGAGAAGTTTCAACAAGAACCCAAGAAAGCCAAGATGTAATCTAGTTGGAAAATTTTTTAAGGGTGGTAGTACCCTAGTTGCTTTGAGCCAACTTGTAACCCCTAGCCTCCTCAAATCTTGGGACGAGATTTATTTTAAGGGTGGTAGACTGTCACATCCCAAGATTTTCCAAATCTTGTAATGTGAAAAATAAAATAAACAAAATAAATTATTGTTGGATTTTAGGGTGAAAAGAAACTTTTGTTTCTAAAAGGAAACTTAAAATCCCATATTGAACAAACTTTAATTAAAGTTTGAATTCAACAAAATTCAAATCTAGAGGAATGAATTCCTCAATGAATGTATCTGGAAATTTAAACACTTGGAAAATAAATCCAAACCCTAAACCCTAATGGAATAAAAATCATTTCCAAGTTATCTCCAAGCCTATGGATTTGATCCATATAAAAATTTGTCAACAAACATTTACAAAAGATCAAGAAAGACAAATAGAAATATTATAAAGCCATAGAAATTGGATTCACTTAATTTGGAGCCATAGATAAAACCTTATGAATATAATAAGATAAGGAAATTAAATTTCCAAAGATAATAAAGAACATATCTATAAATCCATACCAAATGGTGAGCAAATAATCTTAAAGGGGATTAAAAGGATAAACAAATATTAAACAAGATTTTACAAATTGGAATCACCAAGTTTGGATCTCTAAATAAAAAGATATGGATTTTATAAGATGAAGAAAGAAATATTAAATAAAGAATATTTAAAAACCAAATCAAAACTTGGCCAAATCCATAAGAAAATGGAATGAATATAATCCAAATCCAAATAAAAAGAAAGGATAAAGAATTTCCAAAATAAAATAAAATGGAATTAACCATTCTATCCCTATTTTAATAAAGACAAATCTCTAATAAGATTGAACATTTAAATCATGAGAAAATGATATTTGGAATTTACCCAAGTGGATTAAAAGTTGTTTAATTAACTTAAATAAAATAAATCTTCCAAATAAAATTTAGGGAATTAAAACTATATTTAATTCCATTGGAATTAAAATAAATATCCTATTCAAATGATTTATGAATCATATTAAATACTTTCCAAATAATTCAAGATGAATATTTTGACACCCTAATAATTAAATAAAAACCTACTAAAAATATTTGGAAAGTTTAAGGAATTTAAATGGTGTTTGAATTATTATTAAATCCTACTTGAATTAAAAACAAGGGCCTAATTAAATAATTAAAAGACCCAAAAAGGAATAAATTTTTATTCCAAAATTTTACTTCAGATTATATTACAAATCAATGTTTAAACCTACACAAATTTTGGTTGAGGTTTGAATTCAAATGAGTGTTTGAATTGTTTGTTCAAAATCAAATGAGAAAAATAAAAACAAGCAGAACAAAAAAAATGTGTAAAGGACTCAGCCCAGCCGGCCAGCCCAACAAGGCCCAACAGCCCACCTCTCCCCCTCACCCGGACGAACCGTTTTTCACCAGAGAAAGAACCCGCTCAGCGACAGACGCATGGACCCCCACCTCCCCTATCTCTCTTCGCTGACGAAACGGGCCCACCGCCAGCTCCTTCTTCCTCACCGGCCGCTGACCGCGCCCCCTCTCCTCTGGCCATTACTATCGATGAATTGCTGGCGTGAATACGCGTTAACCGCGCCATGTAACGGCCCCGTGACCACGCTATATTAATCGCCAGCATCTCCTCTTCCTTTCCCCTCTGTCGCCTCACCCTAGCGCGCCCCCAGGCTACCCAATTCCTCTCTAGACCCCGCTCTGCCCCGACGAGCTCGCAAGCCAATTCCGGCCATACCTCGCCATCCCTCGCCCCCTTGACCACTCAGGCATGTTCCCCAGGCCCCTGCGCGTCTCCCAGTAGCCTTGTCTTGCCAGCGCTTGCACCCAGCGTTGGCTACGATCACGTCTGAGCAGCGCCACCGTCGGCCTCGACTTCGGCAAGCTTCCCTGGTGAGCACAGACTTCCCCTCGCCCTCTTTTTGATGCTCAATTGTTTGCCGCTCGCGTACGAAACTAACGGTGCCCTCCATCTACTTTCCCGAGCCCTGTAGCCTCGCCTCCAACATCGACTGAGCACACCCGACGCCGCAACGGACTCCGACGAGCAATTACTCAGGAACCTGAGCGCCCCTCGACGAACAGAGACCACGTCGAGCTTCTACGCACCCCTGCGAACCCTGTAAGCATTCTCACCCTCTCCCGCGTGATTTAGTTCGTCAGCAACCTCACCCTCTGAGCGCTCCGCCGCTCGCCACCGCGCCAGCGCCGCCCATCTCTGGCCGAGTGTTGTGCATCGTAGGATCCAGATCCGAGCGCTGCGATAGAACACTAACCGAAGGGGTAAGTAGTGCTCAGTGCCGCACGATCCACTTTAGATCCTATGGCCTGCATCGCTTGATCCACGCGAAACGTTTTCGACCAATAAGAACAAGACGCGTGGCTTAGTTCGTTTGAATTAGAACAGATTTGATCTATAGATGCTAGATTTTATAAAATCCATAACTTTCAAACCACAAGTCCAAATTTTGCAAACTTTATATCAATGGATTCAGAAAAACAAGACCTTGCCAACCATGCACTTTGTTTAGTAAAAAGCTTCTGTTAAATTGATTGTTTTTGCAGAAACTTGTGTATGCATGTTTAGGTTATAAAATTTATTTCAAAATTATTTTGAGGATAAATTTTTTGGCAAATGGTTTATTTTGAACCTACTGACCCTAGGAATCAATTGGTGGTTTCAAAAATGTATTTGGTGAAACAAAAGAATGAATCTTGGATTTAAACCAATTCTAGTCAAATAAAAATATGGTTTATTTATTAAAAATGGTTTTGGAAGAAAACCTTTGAGAAATGTTTTGGAAATAAACTCTCTGACCCTAAACACAAGGTTTTATGGTTTGAAAACATATTTTGTGAAACCTATAGAATGTTGCCTTATTAAAAGCATTTCTTCACCACATAAAATAATGACTTAGTCTAAAAATGGTTTATGAAGTGAAATCTTTTGCAAATGATTTTGCCACTTTATAAAATGATCATTAGGTGTTTTCAAATGTTTATAACCCATTAGAAACCACTTATCCAAATAAAACAATCTTTAGCATGCTTGCATGCATTGTTTTGTTATTATTATTTTATGTGATGAATTGCTTGAATGGTAGATTGAAATGTTGTTTGCTTGATTGAATTGTAGTGACTTTAAGTGTGTGAAAATTGCAAAGATCAAGGAGTGAACTTATACCCTCTACAAAAAAGGCAAGTGATGCTTCATACTTTGTCCCATTATTTTCACTATGCATTAGTGATATTTCTAAGTAGGACTTGCATGGAATTTTTGCTAAGTATATACCATTCTATGGGAAATCCTAGTAGATGAAACCTTAGTAGAAATTTCCTAAGTTAAGATTCCTATTACTATCATGCTTAGATTAGCTAATAGAAAACAAGGGTGGAATATATATTCATGCTATGAAAAATTTCTAAGTCTGAGGACTTGTGTTTTGTTTAATAAAACAACTAAGTGAATGAATCACCTGGGTGGAATGGAAGGAATGGTTTATGTTGAGTGGTTACACAAGGCCAGGGGACTGGTGAACCTTGTGTATCTCACTTGTGGAATGCCACCCAGGAACAAAGAGATTTGAGATGTCAAATGTTGAGAAGCTTCAAGTGCAGCCACTTGGCATTATGGGCTCTGCCTGGATCATATAGGTTGCAATAACTTAGCCAAATGGACAGTTGGTGGTAGGGGAATGATAGGTTGGAACGCGTCCATTTTGGTCTAAGGGAAGGCTTCTGAAAGATCTTGTCTTGGTGAAACCAAGTCTTGTGGGGAAAGTGCACCACCTCTGTAGTGTGTAAAATCTAAGTACTTAGCCATGTCCCTGGCAAAGGACAATTTGAGCATCAAGACATGGAAGCTATCAAGAATCTCATCATCCAAATTTCTAAGTTAAAATCTTGTGGTTGAACAAGGGTTTAAGGTTCACTAATTTCTATTGGTGGTTCCTTGGGTGATTTTTGTCAAGCAAAAACTTCGTGTTTTCAAATGATAAGGAAAATCTATTTTGAGCAAAGCAAGCCTAAGCTCCACTTAACCAAATGCATATAGATGATAGACTCCACTATACTACCATAGTATCACTTGCCAATACAATTCAAATGTATTGACCCTTGTGGATGTAACTTGTTATGTTGCAGGTTTGTTTGATATTAGTGAAGTTTAATGATTAGGATTACAAGTCTACAACCAACATGCCTGCCTGTGGCACTTTGAAGATGAAGGACCCCATGCTTATAGATATTCTGCTGCAATGTAATGTAATAGCCAAATGAGCTATGTAAGATGTAATAAATTATGTTATTCGTGGTTATAAAGTTGTATTATGACCTTTGTTTCTTGATATTACATCTTAACTATGGATGCTAGCTATTGATCCAGGGACTAGCATTGTAAACACAGGGATCTCTACCTTATTAAAGGTTGGGAACCTTACAGTTAGCTTCCAAGTTTATGGATAGATACCGAACAGTCGTTGCGTCTTTTTATAAGACACATCAAGTGATTGTAGAAGATAAAAATGACATGTTAGAGGATCTAACTGATCCGGAAAGGAGGAATCAGTTAGCATTCCAGTTGGAGAAGGAAGCAAGTAGTAGTGCAAAACCTATCTTTAAGGATATACTTATAGATCCTGAATCTTTTATACCATATCCTTATTCACCAAATTCTGAACCTATGCATGATCCTACTATAGATATGAGGTATGCAGTACCACAGGCTTCAGAGGATGGATCTGATTCAAAACTTCCTATTGAGAATTCTGATGGTTGGAGAAGGGGATCATATGAAGGATCTCATGAATACCAGATGTCCACAGATGGTTCTGACAGAAATGTTGGACAATCTAGCTTGATGGTTGCAAGAATTAACCCTAGTAACAGTAGTAGAAATGCCATGTCGATAGATAATCAGGATGAAGAAGAAGATCCTGAGGAGAGAGTGTTTGAATCATCAACATATTCTCAAAACCCAGGGAATATACATTATCCAGTGTTTAACTATCTTTCCCAAAGGAGCACCTAGGAAGCAGCAGGATCTGCGCATCCTGTTGACAACTCAAGGAATGAAGCTCAGGAGATGCAAGCGGGAGATAATGTTGAATATGTTTCTGAAGACTTTTCAGCTGAGCTGGAGGGAGTCAATGCACTCAGGTTGAGTAATGACTCAAGTCCTGACACTTCAGATACTGAGTATGTTCCTTCTGGAAGGCCATTTGTTTCACAAACTGTGCAACGAACAACACGTTATCACGGTTGGACATCAGGAATGTATGATGAGCGTAGTTACTACTAGAAGTAGGCAACTAGTTAGCGACATCAAGTACCGTGTATTGTACTCCAAGGAAATAAGATAATTAGATAAATAAGGTAGTGTCGTGATTATACCTATATGGTATATGTTGTAATGACTTTGTATTATTATGATATTATGTATAATATATTAAATGCATATTTGGATTTTCTTTGGATCTTCATTGTGTGACTAGTTCTGTGCATAAAGTCGAGCTCAGAACACATGTGCATGATGTAATTATGAGTATTCGCTTTATGTTGCAGGACTAGAGGGTCATGGATACAGGTGTAGAGATCAAAACTGAGTAGCAGAGGATGGAATGAGAGGACAAGGAGAAGGCAGATGCATATGCTGCAAATCAGGGAGCATTACCACCACCCATGAGTCCATTAATGGAGCAGAATTTTATGCAGTGTATGCAAATGATGCAAGAGACCCAGAACAAGTTCATGGAGAAGTTGCTGGGACGAGAAAATCAGAGGGCACCTGAAGGTGGAGGAGTGAGTCTATCTGATTTCCAGAATGCAAGGCCGTTACCTTTTGCATCAGATATTGAACCAATGGATGCAGAATATTGGCTAGAAGATATAGAAAGAAAGATGAAGACTATAGGTTGTAATGATGAGGAGAAATTGAGGTATGCAACTCATCTTCTGATAGGACCTGCAGCATCTTGGTGGGAAAATCAGTTGGCCATGCAACAACCAGGAAGGGAGTACACTTGGGAAGAGTTTAAACAGAGATTCCGTGAATATCATGTTCCGGAGAGTGTTATGGAGTTGAAGCGGAGAGAATTTGAGGAGCTGCAGCAGGGATATACTAGTGTTATGAAGTATATCCGGGAGTTTAGTCAACTATCTCGTTATGCTGAGGAAGAAGTTAACACGGAGGAAAAGAGGAAGAAGCGTTTCCTGCATGGATTAAATCCATTCGTGAGGATGCAGTTGAGTTTGGCTAATAAGCAAACATATCAGCAGTTGCTAGATGCAACTATTACTTTCGAAGATGACTACAAGAATGTCTAAGAGGATAGAAGGAAGAGAGCTAAGAAGGAAACCAAGAGGATACAAGCAAGAAAGCCCAAGCCCAATCTGGAATTCAAACCAAGGAATAAGCCCTATAACAACAACAATTCCAATCAGAGTGCAAATGCAAAGAATATTATATGCCACAATTGCAAACTTCCAGGGCATATGAGCAGGGATTGCCCGAAACCAGTAATTGTATGTCAAGCTTGTGGTCAGAGAGGTCACATCAAGCCCAATTGTCCAAGCAAACCGCAAGGTGGTTGGCTGGGTTGAGATGGAAGGCAAGCCAGTGGAGGAAATGGACAGCCCAATAAATGAGGAAATAATGGCAAGAACAACAATGGCAAAAGGAACAGACCTACCGGAAAATTGAACTGTGCAACCCTCGAGGAGGTGGATAATTCGGAGTGCAGTGATAGGTACGCTCAATACCCTTACCAATCCCGGCAAAGTTCTACTTGATACTGGTGCAACTACTTCATTCATTTCTGAAGAATTATGTGATAAGTTCGGGATTAGAAGGGCAACGTTAGAAAACCCTATGACTGTATTTATGGCAGGGGGAAATGTGATTGTACGCCACATAAAACAAGATCAGGTTATCTCGATCTGTGGTTGTACATACTTCGCAGACCTTTATGTGATTACTTTGAAGGGAATTGCAGTAGTGATGGGGATGGACTGGATGATGGAGCACGGAGCTTAGATAAATTGTGAGGAGAAAACTGTCTCAATCAAAACTCCAAGTGGAGAAAGGATAGTTTACCAAGCAGATAAGCACGGTCATATTATGGTGGATTTGCAGTTGAACTCGATGAAATAGGTAAAATTGGAAGATATTCCTATAGTAAATGAGTTTTAGGATGTTTTTCCAGCAGAGCTACCAGGAATGCCACCAGACCGGGAGATAGAGTTCACTATTGACCTAATTCCTAGTACAACACCAATAGCTCAAGCACCATATAAGATGGGACCCAAAGATTTAAAAGAACTCAAAGAGCAAATTGATGAGTTATCTAGAAAAGGATTTATTCAGGAAAGTGTATCTCCATGGGGAACACCAGTAATCTTTGTGGATAAGAGAGATGGTGGAAGAAGGATGTGTGGAGATTATAGAAATCTGAACAATGTCACTATTAAGAATAAGTATCCTTTACCAAGGATCCAAGATTTGTTTGATCAAGTGAAAGGAGCGGGAGTATTTTCAAAGATCGACCTAAGATCTGGATACCATCAAATAAAAATCAAACCGGAAGATGTTCCAAAGACAACATTTGTCTCAAGATATGGACACCATGAGTATCTGGTAGTACCATTTGGTTTGACCAATGCACCTGCAATATTCATGAATTTAATGAACACAATCTTCATTCCATATTTGGATAAGTTCTTCATAGTCTTTATTGATGATATTCTGATATATTCCAAGGATAAGGAAGAGCATGCTGAACATTTGAGAATAGCATTGCAGACACTAAGGGAACATAAACTTTATGCTAAGTTCAGTAAGTGTGAATTTTGGCTAGATGAGGTAGAATTCCTCGGTCATGTGATCAGTATTGCTGTAAATCCATCTAAGGTTCAGTCAGTATTAGAGTGGACTGCACCAACCAATGTGAAGCAAATTCGAGGTTTTTTAGGAATGGCTGGTTATTATCGAAGATTCATTGAAGGTTTATCCAAAATAGCTGGACCAATGACCAAATTGTTAAGAAAGAATACACCATTCAATTGGGATGATAAGTGTGAAGCAAGTTTTCAGAAGTTAAAATCCAGGTTAACCACAGCTCCAATCTTAGTAGTTCCTGAAACAGGAAAGGACTTCACAGTATACTGTGATGCATCTAAAGAAGGTCTGGGTTGCGTATTAATGCAAGATCGGAAAGTGATTGCTTATGGTTCAAGACAATTGAAACCACATGAAGTCAAATATCCAACTCATGATTTAGAGTTAGCATTAGTGGTTTTTGCGCTAAAAGGATGGAGGCATTTTCTTTATGGAGCCAGATGTGAGTTATACACTGACCATAAAAGTCTCAAATATTTCTTCACTCAAAAGGAATTGAATATGAGACAGAAGCGTTGGTTGGAACAAATCAAAGGTTATGATTTAACAATCAACTATACTCCAGGAAAGGCAAATGTGGTAGCTGATGCTTTAAGCAGAAAGAGTGCAGATATTTAGCCTAGCAATCGGGAGCTACCAAAAGAGTTACAAATGGACTTGGAAAGATTAGAGCTTCAATTCATTAGAACAATGGTTCTTGGAGGATTAGCTACTATGCAGGTGTAGGGTTCGCATCATAGAAAACAAAATATTTCCTACGATGGGAACATCTATGTACCAAGATCTATCTACTAGATACAAGCAACGGGTGGATATACATCCATAGAATACATACCCTCGAAGACCGAATAGCGTTAACGAGGTTGTACTCGTGGATGATGTAGACGAACGCTTGCCGATCTCAAGATCGTGATGAAGTCCATCTGGTCCAGCCGGTCCAGCACGATCAAGTCCAGCACCTCAAAGTAGTGGTGCATCCGTGATCGCACACACGTACGGGTACCCCGACAACCTCCGCGCCCTCGCTCCAGCAAAGCAGCGGAAGCAACAAATCCTTCCAGAAAAAGCCACCGGGAACATGTATCTCGCTGATCCGAGACCATGGGGAAATTCTAAAGGGGGGAGAGAGATCCTTCGCGAGGAGGTGTGCTTTGAGAGGAGGAGAGGGGGACCTTTTATAGGGGAGAGGGGGGCACCCAAGGGGCATGGCGCCCAGCCATGGGGCTGCCCCCACCTCTTCCACAATCATGTGGGTGGAGCTCCCACTCAAAATGAAAAGCCTCCACTCAAAAATCCACTCACATGCATTAAATTTCCACCAAATTTAATGCAAGCTCTCATTTAAATAAAACTCTTTTATTTATTTATTCAGAATTTTGCTAATTACTTTAATTAACAAACATTCACATAAAACCCCTTACAGCATTTCAATTTCACATGCAGAACCAGTTTCAGCAATTTCAACCGAAACAGTTTCGGTGTCTAGTGAAATAAATTCCTGCGCTTTCCTTTTCTTTTTCTGGCATATCATTTGCTCCGAATGGTGTCGGTATCCCTTATGTGTGTCACCCTACGGGTCACGAATAATGCGGACATGATCGAGACCCTTCTCCGATCAATAATCAGTAGCGGGACCTGGAGATCCATACTGACTCCCACACATTCAACGATGACTTCTGTGATCGTGTGAACCTTTTACGTTAGTATCTTAATCCCTTTGTTTCACGATATATTACATGTCCGATATTCGATCATCGGTATCTCCATACCTAGTTTGATCTCGTTACCGACATGCACTCTTTTCTCGTTCCCGTGATATAACATTCTAGTGATCAAATCACTTGCTTGCAAGCTAATCAATGTGATATCACCGAGAGGGCCCAGAGCATATCTATCCGTCATCGGGATGAACAAATTCCACTCTCGATCCATGGGTCTCAACATAACACTTTAGTAGTTCTGAAGTCATCTTTATAATCACCCAGTTACGGTGTGACGTTTGATGTCGTCGAGAAACTCTTCCGGTGTTAGTGATTGACATGATCTCATGGTCTAAGGATTAGGATCACTAGCAATATAAACTCAATGACTTTGATCGTAATGCTATACTTCGGATGAATGTTCATCACATCATTACACTAATGTTGTGACCTCGTTATTAACAACATCCAATGTTCATGATCAGGAAACTTTGATCATCATGTTAATCAACGAGCTAGTTTATAAGAGAGGCATAACTAGGAACTTCCTTTTTGTTTATTAAACACACATGCATTAACGTTTCCGTATTAATACAGTTATAGCATGTAAAATAAACATTTATCATAAATAAGGAATACGATAATAACCACTTTATTATTGCCTCTCGGGCATATTTCCTTCAGCAGGTAGTTGCAGAGTAGGACAGTGATCTTAAGCACGAAATTTTTAGGCATCAAGTAGAAGATCCTTTTATTGATGAGGAAATTCGGAGGATATCTCAAGGGGAAAAATCAGTTTTTCGCCTTGGAGATTATGAGTCTTTATGGTTTCAAGACCGTCTATGTGTTCTAGATGTGACTGAGATTCGTGATGTCATACTCAGAGAAGCACATGAAACACTGTACTCTATACATCCAGGAAGTACTAAGATGTATATGGATTTGAAAGAACTATTCTGGTGGAATAACATGAAAAGGGACATTGCTAAATATGTATCAGAATGCCATACTTGCCAAAGGATGAAGGCTGAACATCAAAGTCCAGCAGGACCATTACAACCTTTGGAAATTCCCGAATGGAAGTGGGAAGAAATAGGTATGGACTTCATCACAGGATTGCCCATGACACCTAAACGGAAGGATATGATATGGGTAATTGTGGATAGACTCACTAAAAGTGAGCATTTTATTCTGGTAAATCAGAAATATAATGCCGAGAAGTTAGTAGAAGTTAATGTCAAAGAGATAGTAAGTAAGCATGGAGTGCCCAAAAAGATCGTAACTAATAGGGGATCAGTGTTTACTTCAGCATTTTGGAAGCAATTGCATGAAGCACTTGGTTCAAAGTTAGATTTCAGCACAACCTATCATCCTGAGACAGGAGGTCAAACAAAAAGAACAAATCAAATACTAGAAGACATGTTAAGAGATTGTGCATTAGATTTTGGAGGTACATGGGAAGATCATCTACCATTTGCAGAATTTTCATACAATAATAGCTATCAGAGTAGTCTAAAGGCAGCTCCATATCAGGTTCTGTATGGAAGGAAGTGTAGATCACCAATATGTTGGTATGAGCCTGGAAGCAGCAAAGAATTTGCACCAGACTATATCAAGGAAAGACAAGATATCATTGATAAGATCAGTGATAGACTGAAAATAGCCCAGAGTAGGCAGAAAAGTTATGCTGATCAAAGTCGAAGATCATGGCATCTAGAAGTGGGAGACATGGTATACTTGAAAGTAAGTCCAATGAAAGGAGTGAAAAGGTTCGGAGTTAAAGGAAAATTGAGTCCAAGATACATCGGACCATTCAAGATATTGAGTCAGAACAGAACTATAGCTTATGCTCTAGAGTTACTGTCCAGATTAGCTCAAGTGCATAATGTTTTCCATGTGTCACAACTTCGCAAATGTTTTAAAGTTCCAGATGATGCAATCACACATCAGGGATAGAACTACAAGCAGACTTGACCTATGTTGAAAAGCCCTGTAAAATTTTGGAAGAAAGCTAGAAAAGATTGAGGAATATAGCAATCAAATATTGCAAAGTACAGTGGGAACATCACCCCGAAAGGGAAGCCACGTGGGAGAAAGAAGAGGATTTAAGAAAAGCCCATCCAGAATTATTCAGGTATATCTCAACAAACTTCGGGATGAAGTTTAATGTAAGGGGAAAGTCTATAACATCCCAGCATTTAGGAACTAACGAAGGGTAGATTTAGGAATTTGAAATTTTGCATGCATTCATCTGTGAAAATGTGGGTAAATGTTTTGGCAAATAAAAAAACCTAAAGTGATCAAAGTTTCTTTCATACTTTGAGATTAGTTATAGTCTTGAAGGATGATTGTTATAGACTATGATATGATCTTTGTGGACTTATGTGTTTTGGGAAATGAAATTTTAATTTTAAAAAAACTTGAGTGTTTGAATTTTAATTCAAAAAGAATTTTGAATAATGTTTGAATCTTTTATTTAATTAAGAGTTAACCAATAATAACTCAAACTTCATATTAAGAGAACAATTAAGAATATGAATATACATTTCATAATAAATAAGTTACAAAAATGTAACTTATGAGAATCATCAATCTTTACAATAGCAAATAAATAAATAATAATATTTCTTTATTGATAATAGCACAATCTTTATTACAAAACAATAAAAAAAGAGTACAAAAGAATAAATTAAAGATTACAATTTAACATGATAGTCTTTACAAGTGACTAATCTATAAAGAAAAATAAAATAACCTGAACTAAATTCTTGATCTTCAAATCTGGTTCCTGCAAAATAAAAATAAACTTAAAAGAAAAATGAGGTTAGGATTAGAATTATTTTTACTCTCAGAAGTTGACAGTGAAGTGCATTGTTCACTTTTTCATCATTGAGTATATAAGGGGCAAGTTTCACCAAAATGAAAGAATGTATCTTTCATAATTTTAAGCCATAAGTCAAATAACAGCAAGGAGGGGCAAGTTTCACCATCCAAGTAGAATTAACCAGATGAAAGTAACTTTCAAAATTCAGAACATATCCACATCTGTGTAGTAGGCACACAAGCAACACACACACACCAAACTGCATGGTGTGTGCTGTCAACACCATAACAGCAGCACAACCAAACAAAACTGTCAACACAGCCGTGGGAAAACCAATCCCCACAGCATTCCATTGCTTTTACACACCAAGCACAGCAGCCAGCAGCTAAACCAAGCCAAAGCCAAGCTAGATCAAACCAACCAAATCCCAAGATCACATCACCAAGATGGTGACATAAGGAGGGGATAGATCAGGTGGATAGCAAGACCAAGGTCAAGCCATCAGGATCAGGAGATTATGGGCTAGATCAAGGACAAGCCAGGAACTGGAAATACCAGGGGAGCACCAGATCAAGCTACCACAAGATCAACCACTAGCAACCACAACATCAAGTGACCGTGGTGAGTAAATAGACCATCACATGATCTATCTGTCTAATATTAGACAAGCATACATGATCTGACTCTTATTCAAACTCTCAGAAAACACCCAAGTGGGGTGAATCCATCACTGAGGTTTTAAACACTAAAAGCAACCAGAAAAGTATAAGGATCCAACTAGATCTCAGAACAACATCATTGATCTAGCTATCAAGCTATATTTCAATTCAAGAATGAACATAGCTAAGATTTAAACTTCTAGGCACATCTCTAAGACAAGAGTAGCACCTTAGAATTTAATCTTATGGATCTATATAAGTTATCAAGCTTACCAGCATTTTCCCCAACTTTGATTCAAGCAATATTAGAGAGTACCAGTACCAGAACCATCCATATGAATCAACTAGATAAAATCTTAATCCCTAAACCTCAGACCAACATCATTGGTCTTAGGGATTTAAGAGAGGAAAATATCTACTTATCTTTAATGTCAAACTTATATTAAGCTTGAACCAACCCAAACAATGAATTAGAATATAATCTTGTGTGCCATACAAAGATGGTGTCACAAGAACAGTTCTACATTAATCAGGTTAAGCATTCAATCTTCATAGATTCAACCAATCAACTGTAAATAATTTTCCTGTCATCACAGGAATCATAACTATGGAAATCCCTATGTATATCTTCACTGTTTGAAACCCTTTGATCTCAAACTACATCTGAATTCTTAAGCCAGCAAGTGTTAATACAGTGATTTCATCACACAACACTCACTGGCATTAACCAAGTAATGACAGTGGTGAAACAGTAAACCATAAGATTCCAAAGTATTGCTTCTATAGCAACTTTATCATCTGACCACATCGAAATTAATCCATAGAATCTTCTGATAAGCCACTAGCACCACCATAGTTCATCTTAAGCAACAAGCCACAACTAACAATCATTTAGCATGCTTAGGGAGCATCAACACATGATCCAATTCATCAGTATCTAATCCACAGGAGGGTATGAACCCTAAGGAGAACCAAGAAACCTAATCAGGACATGATAGTAACCAGGAAGGTCACCACCAACATCTAGCATAGGATGGCCTAGTACAGAGAGCACGAGGGGAGAGGAATGACTTACCAAAGGTCCTCGCTGTAAATTAGAAGAGGAAGCAGAGGTGGCCGACAACCATGGCGGCACGGGGAGCACCCTAGGGGGCGCTGCGACCCATACAGCGCCACGGCGGCGACCATAGCCACGCCTAGGGGCGAGGAGCATCACCACGGCGCACGACAGCAGCGGCGGCGCCAGGATCCATGCCGACCCCAAACCCTAGGGTTCGGGACGACATCGATCTGGTCGCAGGAGGGCTCCTTGTCCAAATCCAGTTGGACAGGAGGGAAGAGCGGGATCGACAACCTCTTCCTGCACCATGGCGGCGTCCAGGGCGGTCCATGACGGCGGGAATCGCCGGCGGTGACACCACTGACCACGGGGTCGGGGAAGAACAAGGAGAGAGGTGATCTCGAGTGAGAGACAGGGAATGTTGGGCTGGGTGGGCCGAAAACCCTTTGCGGTATTGTTTTGACCATGCCCTACTGGGCCACAAGGGCCCAATAAACCCAAAAGGCCAACCCAAACCATTTAAAGCCTGTTTTTAATAAATAGGAAAAGACCAAAATGCCCCTGAACTTAATTGAACTTTAGAAAATAAAATAAAAGTCCAAAAATTATAAATAAAATATTTTTGGATTCACAATAATCCAAACTATCCAAATAAATTAAGAGATAAAATTTTAGACATATAAATTTTATTAAAAAATTTGTAATTTATATATTCTTTATGGAATTTTACAAAATTATTGAAAGATGAAAAAAATCACTTTCATTATATATTAATATTGTAGTATTTTAGAAAAAAATACTAAACAAATATTTAATAACAATTTTGATATTTAAGTGATAATTCTTAAAGGAATTATTAAATCAATAAAATTCAAATAAAAGGGAAATAAAATGAAAGAATACAATATTCTATTATAAATATTAAAAATTAATATTTATAAATCCTTTATTATTAAAAAGAATTTTTATAATCATGGGGAGAATGCATATCAAGTTAAATGATGCATTACATTACTTTGCATAATCATTTTTCTTCTTTAAATATTGTCCTTACCAGGCAATAATGATGTTTTTGTAGACATAGAAGCTCAAGGTCCAGTGCAAGCATCAGACTTCACTACCTGGCCATCACAAGGCAAGTTCATCACTTGCTCATGTCCTTTGAAGAGTCTTTATCAAATTATTTGCAAATTGTGTGTTATCATCTACACTATAGAAAAAAACAATATTTTCTCAAGATACTAAATCTTAGATATCATCCTAAGTGATGATATGATGGAGAAATGGAACTTAGGGTTCTAGTTGCACTAATGATGAACAACTAGGAATTAATAACCCATGACATCAGTGATTCTAGCACCGTATATTACGCGTTAACCATGAGATTTGGAATGGGACGGAGAAGTCAGATGTATCCTTTTCCTCTTGTATGGAGGCAAGACGATCTTAACGTGACATTGTGATTCCTTGTGTGGATCCAACATATGGGTGGGCACCCTTACGCCCCACACTTTTGGTGTCTAGATTAGCTATGAATGGTGTTTAGGGAGATAGTCCATGTAAATGGTACTAATCCGGGCATCACTAGGTCATAGAGTCTTCAGGAACTCATCAGGTTTTTAGCCTGTCCGAAAGGGGGCTTAACGAAGGTGAGCTTGCCCGAAGGATCATGCAGACATATGAGGTCGCGGAGAGGGAAGTGATTGGCTTGGGCCAACTACTGGGCCCCACATCATGGAATTGTGGACGGGAAAGTACGCCCGGTTGTGCAACAAGGAGTTGATCTCTCATGGGAAAAGTAACACACCTCTGCAGAGTGTAAGAATTGTAACTTGTTACTCCCTGTTCCGGGAAGGAGCTACGAACGCGGCAGGAAAGGAACTCCATGAAAGTTCTGGTCAACGTGTGAAGGCTGATGGTCATAGATTTTCATAATAAAATCAACCTTTGAAGAAAGATTTACGAAAAGTGCATAGTGCCAACGACTAATAGTCCGAGGTGGTAGATAGAGCATCAAACTTCCTACCTTGCATATAATGAATTTGCTGAGTAACGCTGTTACACATCCTTTCCTTTGAATCCTTGCTTATACTCTGAGAATCCTGAAGATACTCCAATGTATGCATCTGAGAGTCAAGAGTAGGTCTTCTATGAAGAGCCCAACTTGTATGGAGCCGTAGAAGGGGAGGACTACGACATCGTCTACGGAGGAGAGTTCCAGGAGTCCGAATAATTACTATAGTTCTAGTAACCACTTGATCCGAGCATCATGAACAATATATAGCAATAAGTTGCTGAGCTCAATTTGGAGTTTAAGTTTTAAATTTGAAACTTCCGCTGAAACACTTATATTTTGGTTTGTAAGTTGAATCTTTTGGAAGTCTTGAACTTCCGGTATTGTAATAATAATAACATGTGTATGTTTATAATATGGACCCGCAATGTTTCTGTTGTACCACTCTAAGGGATGCAATATTTACGGAACGGTGTTCTGTGGATGTCATGTCAACGACTATAGTGTACTACACATGCAGTGGTATGCTTGGTCACCGCAACTTTCCTCTCTCATAATAATTTTTAGTAGCATCATGAATAAACTCAACAATATAGCTATCACATAAAGAATGCTTTTCATGATCTATAAACACATAATTTCTATCAAGCTCAAAAACAGTGGGATTAAAACCTCCACGGGTTTTATCCAAAGTACATATTTCAAAAGGATCCAGAGGAACATAACATTCATCCTCCTTTGGTAAGCATGTGGGACAATCAAATTCTTCCTCCTTTTGTTCATTAGAAGGTAGGCATGGGTAGATCCATTCTTCCTCCTTTTGTTCATTACTCTCCCCCTCTTTTTCATCTAATGAGCTTCCAGTTTCAACAATTTCTTCTTGCATAGGCTCCTGCAAAGCATTAGTCTCTTCCGTGTGTGGAAAGCATCTATTAAAATATTCAAGAATATAGCTATTTGCTTCCTTGTAATTATCAAAGAAAAATTTAAGTATCTCATAAACTTCATATTCATAAGGTGCATCATCAGTATTTTCAAGCAAACTAGCAAGTTCAAATGCACCCTTGAAAGCAATAAATTATTCAATTTGTTCCACATCATAAAAGTCATAATTTCCCTTAACATAAGAAGATATGGTAATATTATCATTATAATCACATTGAAAAGGAAGGTGTTTATACCTCCTACAGCAACAAGATTTATCAAAGAAATAAGTAACATTATATGTAGAGCACACGTCTCTAGCAATAGTATTCAACTTATCAATTTGTTCCCATAAGTGTTTCCCTTTTTGTGAAAAACGGTGTTCCTTATAATAATACTTTTGTTCTTCCGTGAACCCACCTTGCCAATAAGAAATAGTTTCAAAGAAACCATCCATTGATAGAAAGCATGACCAAGCAAGGCAATAACATACCAGCAACTAGAGCAGGAACTATTTTTTGTGTTTTCGAATAAAGAAAACAAACCAAACTAGACTAATTTTTTTTGAGTTTTTGAAAAGAGGTAAACAAAACCAAGCAAAAGAAACTAATCAAACTAAAAACAAAGTAAAGAGAAAGGAAGTGGAGGACTCCCCTTGTGAAGACGTCCTTAGCCTCCTCGGCAACGACGCCAGAAAGCTTGATGGCTGATGTGGAGCCTGTTTGGAACCCCAAGAGCAGGGTGTGAAGCAGCACAGTAGCAAGTTTTCCCTCTGTAAGAAACCGAGGTTATCGAACCAGCATGAGGAAGGAAACGTGCGGTGACCCAGCATACCACTGCATGATGTAGTACACTATAGTCGTTGACATAACACCAATGAAACACCATTCACTAGTTTTACATCCCTCGGAGTGGTACAACAGAAACACAGCAGGTCCAAGACATGACTATAGATTACATATGGCACATTACAAAAGATCCAGAGAGCTTCCTCGAGACAGTGAGGAAGATATCATATAGAAGACAACCAAAGATAACAACTTAACGACTATGCGTGAACACTGCTACTATTTATCTATGGCTTGGTGTTGCTACTAAAGTAATGCCCTCCAGAAGTAGGTTATACTATTTAGGGATTTATTTATATATAATGGTCCATCTTGACTTCAGAAACTTCTGATGTAGTCGTTGACTCCTGTTGATCTCTACTAGATATCTTTAATTCTTCAGAAGAGCTTCTCTTCTAGGTTCATTATTGGTTGCTCCAAAATCTAGCAAGGGTTAACAAGATACGTTGAGTACGAGTGTACTCAGCAAGTTCACTAAAAAGGAGTATTTGATGCACTATCTACAGGCACAAACCAAAGGCCGTAGGCCATGCAGGTTTTTGTAAACATTTCTTCAAAGGTTTCTTTTATTATGAAAATCTATGTCCATCAGCCTTCACAGGTTTACCAGAACTTTTGTGGAGTTCCTTTCCTGCAGCGTTCGCAGCTCTTTCCCGGAACAAGGAGTAACAAGTTATAGTTCTTACACTCTGCAGAGTTGCGTTACTTTACCCATGAGAGACCTTAGCCTTGTTGCACAACCAAGTCATAACCTTGTCCATACTTCCTTGGTATGGGGCCCAGTCTAAGATCCAAGCCAATCACTACCCTTCTCCGCGACCCCGCATACAGCGCAATTGTTGTATGTCCACACTCAAGGTAGATTTTTCCCCGTATAAAACGGCTATACCTTAGTTGGATTCCCAGAACACTATTGTAAGCCCAGATCCATGGTAGACTTTTCCGTGTATAAAACGGTTATACCCACGATCTGCAACTTACAAATTCCTAGAACAGTGTCCGATGCATGCGAGAGGGAGTCGATCCAGCTAACTTCCCCAGAGCCATATAGATCTCATGGTTCGGCGCAAGAATCACTGGCGACATTGGTTGTTAAGTCCTAGATAATATGTTCCTTTACCACCGAAACTTTCATAGTAGGTTATTACCTCAGGGTAACTAATCCCATAATCATATTATTATGAAAATAGTGTTTTCTGACCTTTTTGAAATGCAGGTGATGACAACACTAGATTTGCAAAATACTTTATAGAAAATAATCAAAGGACATGAGAAAGTGTGAACTTGCCTTTGTGATCACAAGATTATGTAATCACGGTCTTCGAGACGATATAAGATCCAATATCTGAAAATAGCATCATTGGTCCGGTAAGGACTAATGTTTAAAGAATCAATATGTAGTTATGTAGAATTAATGCTATGCATTTTGTAAAACTCCCAGAGTAAGTACCCAATACTTTGAGTGATTTGAATTTAGGTGATTTTTTAAGAGTTGATTTATCTTCAAATTTTACTTTATAAGTAATGACCTTTATAAGTAACTTAAGTGTTAACAACCCAAAATATACAAGTAAAGTATAAAATAATGTGATTATAGTTAATTGTTATTTGGTGACTATGATAAAAGTATTTGGGTTGAGTTGTTAAGAGTTGGAAAACTTATTATGAGATTGTTGTTTGAAGTGGCAAAAAGAATAACATTTGAAAAAAAAATATTTCCTTTCTAAGGTTTAAACAATCTTTATTGTTAATAGGATGTTTTTAATGTCTTTTGTGTGTGATTTATTAGTTTGGACTTGAGATGCTTTATGTCTTAATCTAACTAGATCAAAGTTAACTATAAAAACATATGTAGTTTATTAGACATGGTGATTATAAATTTTGAGACTAAAGTTAACTTTAAAAAGGTCAAGAAACTTAAGGTGTAATTTGTTTTAATTATTCCCAAACTTTAGATTTATGATAAGTGTGATTAGGGTATGAGATAATTTATTTGGTATTTAAGTGAATGATTGGTTTAAATTTGATTAAAGGTTTCAAAAGGGTATTATAGAGTTAATAGTTTACATTTAAGTTTTATTATGAATCATAATTATGGGTTTGTACTTAGTAATTAATCTTAAAGAATTTAGTGTCTTATAAGGAAATGTGGTTATTTCTTACTTAGGAAATAATTTTTTAATGAATTAACAAAACAGTTGTCTCATTATGATAATAGGTAATAAATAAGGTTTTATTATTTTTTATAATCTTTAAAACTTTTCTAATGGTATATTTAATATTTTTCTAGTTTAGTATATTTATTTAAGATCTTAAAAGTGATTTTTATTTTTTTTAAATATTGGTCTAATGCTTATTAAAATTATTTAAGGATTTAAATGTCTTTGAATACTTACTTCAAATTTTATTTATAAAAGAATTAAGTTAGTATTTTTATAAAATAGTAAATTTATATTTATACACAAATATGATTTTTATTCATTTTTAGGATTTTACCTTATTTTATGAAATTTCACTTAGGATTTAATGGTGTTAATATTTATTTGCTCTATATAAATATTAAACAAATAAAGTTATATTTTTATTAGGTAGATCTTATGCTTGTGATGTTTTAAAATACATATACATTTTTCTTTAAGATTTTCTATATTTTAGTAGAGATAAAATAAGCTTAGGGTATTTTGGTAAATATATATTTTTTTTTCTTGACTTATTATTTTTATTCCCTTATTGGGCCTGACCCACGAGTCACTCTGGCCCATAGGCCGATTTGGTCCAATTCGCCCCAGTAGATCCTTATCTTCTCCCTCGTTCTCACATCGCACCCACGCGTTCCCCTCCTGTATGCTGGCGACGCCGCGTCGTCGCCTGCCCAATCCCGGCAGTGACTCCATTGCCGTGGCCATGCTGCGGTGCAAGACTGTTGAGTCGACGCCGCCGCACGATCCTGTCCAAGCCGATTCCCCTCTGGGGTCTTCTCCCGGCCGCGCTGAACCTCGCCCGAGGCTAGGGTTAGGGTTCGGCCGCCTTGGTTCTTCATCGACGCCATGCTGGGTTCCTCACGATCCTCACCCCTTTTCCATAGGCTGCTCCTGATGAGCTACAGGTGCGGTTTGCAGCTCCCCTACGGGGGTGCTCCCAGTGCTGCCGCCTCTTCATCGTCGTCGGCCACTCCTCTGCTTCCTCTTCTAACTTCTTGCGAGGACCTCGAGTAAGTGTGCTTCCCCTACTATGTTTCTCTCTATGCTCTATCTACCTTGCCATGTCAAGCATGCTTGCTGTGATTACCCCCTGTCATGGTTACATCTCTGTAACTAGGGTTCATACCCTCTGTAGTGATGTTTGGTTACTATGAGATTGCTGGTAGATGTTCTCCTAAACTTGTACTTTTGATGCCGTCTATGCTTGGTTAAATAACAGGATCTGCCATTTGATTCTATATACTACAAGTAATGTGGATACAAATTTAGTTCTCTGAATTTTGGATAATGGCCTCCTGTGGTCTCTCCATGTATTAGCAATTTGAGATTGCTAGATGGTTCTTTATACTAAAGCCGTTTGCTAAAGTAATTAGGTTATCTAAATGTGATGTTGTCACTAAATGGTACTGTCTATTTGACAGATCATTAATCTTACTTGATGATTCCTAGATTGGTGGCTAGGCTTTAATCTTATAAGAGATATATTTGATGCCATGAATCTGATTCATTGATGATCTTGATCCTCTCTTCAATATAGTTGCAACATTTTTAAATGATTCCTAGCAAAATATAGCTAGGGAAATGATTTATATTCTTGTTTGGTTACTTGTAGATGGTTTTGAATGAGTTGATGTGGATCAGATCATGCACATGCATGATCTTGGGTCGGACAAGAATTGGAATATGCAAAGTAGATCCTCTTTGGCTACTTAATGGCTTGATATCTAGACAATTTATTCCTAGAAAGGATAATTTTGGGAAAATGATTTGAAATAATACCCCATGGATGTAACTCATTCTTTTAACATGGGTATTTGATGTTAATCTTAGCTAGTGATTTCAGTGGCTTCTAATATTGGAATCTTCCTACTGTGGTGCCTCCATATGGAGTGTGCACAGTGGTGTTTCTAGTATTATGATCTGTTGTTGAATTAGTTAGATATTGATTGCTTGGCTAATAGAGCACCTTGTGACTTCTATAATATGGTCAAGTTATTGTGATGCCTCCCTGGAGGTACACAGCCATATGATCATTTTTTCTAAAGACACCTGCTATCATTGGAAACGACTGGTGGATGAAATATCATGTTGGAATAACTTTGTTGTGGATTGAGATGCAGCCTATGATGCAAAGGCTGAGGCCCCAATATAAGATGAGAATAGATACTACTGTTGCCTATTAGCTCTATGATGCGACTAGAATATCATCTATGCTAATCTGAGAGCACTCTTACTTCTACTCCTTTTGGAATTTGGTGCAACTATTGCTTGAATTGAAACTGATGAGAGGCATTGCTATGATCTTAGTATATAAACCTGTTGCTTGTAGAGTTGTGGTTGCTGTTGGGCTAGTGCTGATCTTGATCACCTTGCTTGTGCTCCTTGTTGAACTTCTAGCCAGTTCCTCCTGAGCTACTGCCTTCCCTATGGAACTCCTCCCCTCCTAGCTCTTGGATGGCTTTCCTAGCAATCAGATGCTGGTGATGTGGTGGTGTGGTTTTCTTGGCTATGGAGTGAAATGGATATCTCTGGTGCTAGTGTTGTATTGTGGCTGGTGCTCTATCTCTTGTGTTCTTTGATGGATTAGGTGCAGTTCTTGAGTCCTTGCTTGGGTGGACAAGCAAATAGTACACTAGCAGTTGTGCTACGGCTGCTCCCTCCCTTATCTACTTCCCAGACTCTCCTTGCTGTGTTAACACCACATCTGCTGCATGCAGTGACTGTGCTGTGTGCCTGATTGTGTCATATGTGGATCAGATCAAGTGGAAACTTGATATTTGCTGTTGATTTACCTTTTTACCATTTTATCTGGATTTGGTGAAACTTGCCCCTTACTAGCCAATGATGCATCAGTCTGAGGCAAAATCTACTGATAAGAACAGATCTTATATTTTTGGCCCTATTCAAATTACTTAGTGATGATCTAGCAGTGCACTTCACTTCAATTCTGAGAGTAAAACACTAACACACTAACCCCTATTTTAATTTTGATTTGTTCTTTTTTGTGTTGTGTTGCAGGTACAAACCTACTGATGGAAGATCAATGAAGACTAGATTAGGAAATAGTTAGATGGTAGTTCAGGATTTAATCTTCAATGTAATCTTTTATTTATTCTCTTGTAAAGACTCCTTGTAAGAACCTTCTTTTATTTAATAAAGTTTATTTTTCTTTTGAGATTATTCTTGTGAGGTAATATGTTACTAATTCTATTCTAGTTGATTTGTTGTTACTGAATAAGGAACAAAATAAGAAATATTCTTTTGTGTATTATATAAAGGACAATAAATATTCATATTTATTTTAAATATAAGAATTCTTTTGTATTATATTTTTGTAATACCTTTATTATAAAGAATGTTGTAACATGTACTTATTATTATAAGAAATACTTTTACTACCTGTTTGCAATTTCTTATTCCACTTAATTATAAATGTTTATCTATTATATGATTGAATATATTTTCACTTTATTGTTTATATACTATTTACTTATCCTAGAAATATTCCCAAGTATTCAAATTTGAATTTCAATTATCAATTCAAAACATGAATTGAATTGTTTTCCCAAGACACAAGAATATAGTAGAGGTCATGTTGAAATCCATACACTTGAGCTGACGTTTTCATCAGAACAAGAGATATCCCGATCCCTCTACAACTCATTGTGTTTTGCGCAAAAATTCCCCGAATTTTCTTATGCATGAATGCAATCCACACACACATGTGGACTCACTATTTCTAGGTGCTAATCCTGGGATGTTACAAAACGTCACACATGTGTTGCAAGAAACACGGAAACCTGCACAACACAGACTCAAGACTTTGCCCCAACGAATCAGTGAGGTTGTGAAGCTCACCGGTTTGCTATAACAAAGGATTAAACGTATGGTGTGGAAGGTAATGTTTTGCATCAAGTAAACAAGTAATAGTGGAAGATGTATCAATGGTAAAGATTGGACCGGGGTCCATAGTTGACTAGAGGTGCTCTCCTCGGATAAACAACATGGCATGAAGGGTAAACAAATTATAGCAGGGAAATTGATAGGAACTGAGCAAGGCATAACAATGCAATACCAGAAAAAAAGATCCTATGAGATTCGATTGGGCAATACAACAATATACATAGACCGCCATCCAACTGCATCTATGACTAGAAGTCCACATTCAGGTTATCATCCGAACCCCCTCCAGTATTAAGTTGCAAGCAATAGACAGCTGCTTTAAGCAAAGTGCGTAAGGTAAACAATCCACTTGTTCTATGAACAAGAGACCGTTGTTTTCTCCCTAGTGCCAACAACACATCTACAACCCAAGAGATTTATGTCACTTCCCTTGGATACTAGAGGCATGAACCCACTATCGAGCATAAATACCCCCTCTTGGAGTCACTAGAAACTACTTGGCCAAGATAGCTACTAACAATGTAGAGCATCCAATATCACAAACAACAAAGACATGATAGTATCAAATAGATAAAACCATTAATAAAACTAACATAGTAATCTCAATATCCATCGGATCCCCGCAAACACAACATGCATGATTACAAATAGATTAGATCTTGATCATGAACGGAGCTCACAAGATCTATATATGAAAGCACAGGGAGGAGATACAACCATCTAGCTACTACATGGACCCATAGTCCAAGGTGGAACTACTCACGCTTCATACCGGAGAGAAGGCCTCTGGGATGATTTCCCCTCCGGCAGGGTGCCGGGAAGAACTTCATATCCCCTCAATCTAGGGACAACGGTGGCGGCGGCTACAGAAGGTTTCGTGGAGTTTTGATCAGGTGCCTAGGGTTTCTGCATTGGGGTCTTCTTATAGGAGAAGATGCAAGGCTGGGAGGCGGCCTAGGGCCCCACAACCTACCCAGGCGCGGGGTAGGCCCACCCACGCCTAGGGGGTCTGGCCGCCCTGGTTCGCTTCTCTGTCTCGTCTTCTCGCTTCGTGTCCCCCATGGTAAAATATTGACTTTGGCTTTTGTCCCGTCCAATTCCGAGAATATTGATTTTCTGCCTTTCTGGAACCAAAAACAGAAGAAAACAGGCAACTAGCACTGTGGCAACTTGCTAATAGGTTAGTTCCAGAAATTATATAAAACACCTCAAAGTGTAGACAAAGAAAAGCAAAGTAGATACTAAAAAAGCATGCGACATCAAAAATTATAGATATGTTTCCGACATATCATACTTCTCCTTGATCAATGTGTATAATACCTGTATAATACGTGTATAATACCTGTACAACACCTAATTATGGACCAGTACTTTTTTTTAATACATGATATACACACCAGTGGCGCATCCGTTTTGACCTTCTGTGGCGCATACCACTTCAGTGGCTCATTTGCCACAATGCGCCACTGAATACAGTCCTGTGGCGTATCTGGCCGAATGCGCCACAGAAGTATAATGACTTCTATGGAGCATTTAGAAATGCGCCATAGAAGTTCTCATCGGTGGAGAGGTAATAGTGGCGCATCTGATATGCGCCATAGAAGGCCAAAAAGGATGCGCCACTGATTAAGGTTTTCCTAGTAGTGCGTAGGCGATTGACATTCATCTCCTTGGCGGCTCGCATGCCGTGAAGGAGGGCCTCGTACTCGGCCATGTTGTTGGTGCAGGGGGTGAAGTTGAGGTACAACACGTAGCGAGATTGTCGCCCTTGGGAGAGGTGAGTATGATTCCTGCCTCTGCGTCGTCCGCGTTCTTGGATCCGTTGAAGTGGAGCGACCAGTAGTGGCGGTATGGCAGCTTCTCTGGCTGCTGCGCCTCTTCCCTTGCATGGCTCGTACCTGATGTTGTGGACGCCGATTTTGACGGCCACTTAGCGACCCGCCCAGTCACCTCGCGGTTGCGGATGATGTACTGTAGCGGCACGGAGGAGATGACCATGATTGGGTGATCCTGGAAGTAGTGCGGTAGCCATCACTAGCCTCGGAAGACCGCGTACACTAGTTTCTGGTATTGCGGGTAGCGTTGTCGTGAGCCCGTGAGGACTTCGCTGATGTAGTAGACCGAGCGCTGTACGGGGCGCTCCTTGACCTCCTCTAGTCGCTCGACGACCATGACAACGCCGACGACTCGCTCGGACGCCGCGAAGTAGACGAGCATCGGCTCCTTGTCGACGGGGCGGCGAGTAGCGGTGCAACTAGTAGCACTTCTTAGAGCGCGTTGAGCGTGTCGTCTGCCTCATTGTCCCATTGGAACGTGGGGTTCTTTCGCATCAGGCAGTAGAGAGGCATTGCCTTCTCGCCTAGCAGGGGGATGAAGCGACTGAGAGCCGCGACTCGCCCGGCCAGCTTCTGTACGTCGCAGAGGCACTCGGGTTTGCCGAGCCATGCGATCGTGTCGATCTTATTGGGGTTCGCCTCGATGCCTCGCTTGGAGACTACGTACCCCAGTAGTTGTCCAATGGGTACACTGAAGGTGCACTTCCCTGGGTTGAGCTTGATCTTGTACCTCCGCGGGTTTGTGAAGGTTTCGGCCAGGTCGGCGAGTAGGTCGCTCTGGCGATTGGACTTGACCACCACGTCTTCGTTGTAGACGTGGATGTTGTTGCCAATTTGGCTCATGAGGAACTCCTGCATGCACCGCTGGTAGGTCGCGCCGACGTTCTTGAGGCCGAACGTCATGGAGGTGTAGTAGTCGGCGCCGAATGGCATGATGAACACCGTCTTCTCCTTGTCCTCGACTGCCATCTTGATCTGGTTATACCTAGAGTACACGTCAAGGAAACATAGCGACTCCGAGCCCACAGTCGAATCAATGATCTGGTCGATGTGCGGGAGGATGAACTGCTCTTTTGGCCAGGCGCTGTTAAGGTTGGTGTAGTCGATACACATCCTCCAGGTCTTGTTCTTCTTCATGACGACTAGGACTAGGTTTGCCAGCCACTTGGAGTACTTTATTGGCCGGATGAAGCCTGCAGCGAGTATACGCTGCACTTCTTCGGTGATTGCTCGGTGACACTCTTCATTGAAGGACTGCAACGTCTGCTTGACAGGTCGCGCGTTGGGGTCAACGTTGAGTTTGTGCTCGGCAAGTTTCCTCGGGACAAGCATGCCAGACGGCTTCCATGCGAAGATGTCGTGATTCACATGGAGGAGTCGATGAGCATGCTTTCCTATGCGGGGCTCGTGCCCGCCCTGATGGTGACCGTCTGGCTGGAGTCGCCTGGGATCAGCTCGACGGTGCAGGTGAGCATGGTGGGCTCGAAGGCTGTAGACCCGGTGTTCTCTGCGTTGGGCTTCTTCAGGATTGTGGGGTCGTCCTTGTCGACCCCGATCGCGTATCTGGCGAGATATTCTATGTGGTTTGTTTCCGCAGTGATGACGGCGTCCACGAGCTGTGCGCCCTTTTCCTCGCACTCGATGGCCATGTCAGGGTCTCCATGGACGGTGATGATGCCGCATGGCCCTGGGAGCTTCATCATGTTGTACGCGTAATGCGGTTCCGCCATGAACTTGTAAAATGCTTGTCGCCCCAAGACGCAGCGGTAGTGGCTATTGAAGTTCACCAGCTCGAAGACGATCTGCTCGGTGTGGAAGTTGGCTGGTGTGCCAAAGGTGACTGGCAGCGTCACCTTGCCGATCGGGTATGCCTTCTGACCGGGGACGATGCAGTGGAAGGTGGTGAGGGTCGACTCGATCATCGACTGCAACAGCCTCAGTCGCCTAAAAGTGTCCAGGTAGAGGATATTGATGGAGATCCCGCCGTCCGTCAATGTCTTGGGGAGCCAGTAGTCGCCCACCTTGGGCTTGACTACCAGGGTGACTCTCCCGGGGTATTCGATCGGTGGCGAGTGGTCTTCGCGGCTCCATGTGATGTGTTGTTTGGACCAGTTGAGGAAGCGGGGAACGTCGACCTGGGACACCGTGTTGACGGCGACGGCACGGGCGAGGACCTTCTTCTCGCGCTTGGCGCCGAGCCCGGTAAAGGGGTGCAGCGATCCAACGTCATTGCCGAAGGCCCCGCCATTTGGCGGGTTATTGTTGGGGTCCTCCCTTGCGTGTCGTGCCTTCTTGATCTCCTTCATGGAGTGTCAATCGGCGGTTGTGTGCGTGGCGGGTTTTCCTTCCCTGTTGTGGAACACGCAGGGTTGGTTGAGGAGGGCGGCGGGGTTGAATTTTGGCCTCGCTTTGTAGTTTCCTCCATCGCGGTGCTGGCCTCCGTCGCGGCGGAAGCTCTTAGGGTCATGTGGCGCGTAGCCGGCATTGGCGACAAAGTAGACTCGCGCGTCACCACGGCGTTTGCTGGTGAGTTGAGTGTTGATGTAGCGCAGCTCACGTAGCCTACCTTTGTCGTGGCCTCTTAGGCGGCGATGCCCACCCAACTCATCGTTGTTTCTTGGTTCGGACCTTCCTCCACGTATCGTTTGGCGATATCGAGCCTTTAAGGTAAAGGCCCCTGTTATTGCAATGCTAGTCCCTAGATCGAAATGCTAGCATCCATGAAGTACACAGATACAAAGGTCACTATTACATCGTAATATCCGGAGATACAAAATTCTTACAACTCATTAGCCCAAGGCTAATACATAGAGTTCACAATACTTAACAAAATAAATTAAGTCTCCATCTTCATGTGCCACATGAAAACATGTTGAGTGTAGACTCATAACCCTAGTCACCATCAGAGTAACCTGCAACATAATAAGTTACAGCCACAGAGGGTCAATACATTTGGAATTGCATTGGCAATTGATACCATAGTAGTATAGTAAGATCTAATAACTATATGAATTTGGATAAGTGTAGTACATGCTCCCTTTGCTCAAAAACAAGATTTGTCTTATTAGTTTGAAAACACTAAGTTTTGTTTGACAAAAACACCCAAGGAACCACCAATAGACATTTATGAACCTCTACCCTTGTATAACCACAAGTTTTAACTTAGAAAAATTGGGATAAGGAGATCCTTGATCATTTCAATGTCTTCGATGCTCAAATTGACCGATACAGGGCACACGGCTAAGTACTTAGGTTTTACCCTCTCGAGAGGTGGTGCACTTCCCCACAAGACTCGACATGCATCGAGATGAGACTTTTCAGAAGCATTCCTTTAGACCACCATGGACGCGTTCCATCCTATCAACCCTACCACCAACTATCCATCTGGCTGAATTCTTGCAACCTAGTTGGTCAAGGCAGAGGCCATATTCCATGTGGTTGCACTAGAAGCTTCTCAACACTAAACATCTCAAATCTCTTTGTTCCTGGGTGGCCATCCACAAGTGTGATACACAAGGTAGACCATAGACATGGGCCTTGTGTAACCACTCAAGACAAACCAATCTTCCCATTCCACCCAGGTGATTCATTAACATGTTGTTTTATTAATCAAAAACATAGGCATAAACTTTGCATAGTATCATAACATGAATATTACACCCTTTCATTCTATTATCTAGGCTAAGCATACTAGCATAACATGTCTCTTAACTTAGGGAAAAACTACTAAGACAATATCTATAGTATTTACCATAGCATAGCATATACTTAGAAAATCATCATGCGAAACCTACTCATAATATCACTAGTGCATAGATAAAATAGTAGGAAAAAAGATTAAGTATCACTTGCCTTGGTAGTTATGGGAATAGACACAATCCTCACAATCACACTCTCCAAATTCCACAAAATCTACACAACAATTTATACAACAAAATAATCACAAATCAATATACACACAAAAATAAGATGAATGAACACAAAATGCAATATGATGATTTTCCACACTTTTAAAAACAATCTCTACAGTACTGAAGATAAATCATATAATCTAAGGTCTAAATAAAACAAAAACCACCTAACAACAATATTCTATATAATTTTTATAGTCAAAATAGGCCTACAAATGCTGCTGCATAAAATCCTAATTCTTCAGAAGAAAATGGCCAAATCAAGGGAATAGATACAAAGAGCTCATTTTTTGAATCCATTGATATAAAATTTGTATTTTTTGGATAAACAGAAGAAAAGTTATTGAATTTACAAGTTTGAATAAATAATAGATGAAAATCCAGCTTTTAAATCTAAAACCTAGCAACGCAGCGTGTTCTGATTGGCTCGTACCGGTTCGCGCTGGATCACGCTTCCACACCATTAGATCTAAAGGAAATCCAGTGGCTCAGATCTACTCATACCCCTTCGTTTCTATTTGTAATCCCGACCACTAGATCCACATCCAATGGATCACATCTGCTCGACCAAAATTTAGCGGCGCGAATGGCTCTGGCGGTGGCGATGCCACTGGCGGTAACACGCCAGCGAGGCCAGAGGGGTAGGGAGGGTGTGTTGGTGCTTAACGATCTCGTGGGGACGTGGTGAAGCTCAATGTGGATGCGGCTGGGGAGGGGGTGCACGGACACGGGCTCAGACGCTCATCGGAGTTCGGTCACGCTTCGGTTGCTCGTAGACGACGATGGGGGCGACGACCTGGGGCACAATTGGACAGGCTTCAGGCATTAGAGGGTGGACAAGAAGCAGGCGAACATGCTTGTTTTAATTATAGGTAGAGGCGAACACGGTGCTCACCGGAATGGCTCGCCGAAGTTCGGCTGTGCGACAGATGCTCACGATCAGAGACGAAGACGACACTCTGGTGCAAGAGGAGACAAATAGTGAGTGTCAGGGGATGCGCAGGAATGAAACGAACTCACTCGCGTGAACCAGAGGCAGCGGGGCGCACAAGGCTTATCGCGATAGCTCGCCGGAGCTGCTCGGTGCTATGGCAGTGTTAGGGGAAATTAGGGGAGCCTGGCGGCGCTCTGTGCTGGCTGTGTCAGGGGAAATGGTCAAGAGGAGGTGGGGATTAAGTAGCCGGAGCGGGGGAGGGATTTACTCGGCGAATCAATGGGAATTAGCGCGCGACATCAACGACAGTGATGGGGAGGAAACGGCCAGCAGTGCGGTCGTCTCGTGGGGTTTGGGGAAGAAGGGGTTGACGTGGCGACGGGGTCCGCTTGTTAGTGGGTGGGTGCGCGCGCGAGGTGCAAAACAAAGAGTGGAGAGGGTTTCCCGGGTGGGCTTAGTGGGCTTCCAGGGGGAGTTGAGATGAATGTGCTGCCTGCTCTTTTTTTCTCCTTTTGTCTTTTTCCTTCTCTGTTTTGATTTTCTAAATAGGATTTGGATGGCCATTTCAATCCAAATCAAATTAAATCTTCACCAAACTTTTGTGCTGTGATCATAGTGTCCAAAAGTGTCTCAAACACATCTAATCACTCAAAAACATTTTTGGGTCATAAAATAAAATAAAACCATGCCCCATATATATAATATAACAAGGGGCTTAAATATGGTTCTATTAGGGTTTTTGCTTTGAAATTTTTTGTGCATGATAAATATGCCATGATGATATGAATGCAACAACATTTTTTTGAGTTTGATGAATTTAGGGATGTTACAGTGCGTGGAGGGTTTTCTTTCCCTGTTGTGGAACATGCAGGGTTGGTTGAGGAGGGCGGCGGGGTCAAATTTCGGCCTCGCTTTGTAGTTTCCGCCGTTGCGGTGCTAGCCTCCATTGCGGCGGAAGCTCTTGGGGTCGTGTGGCGCATAGCTGGCATTGGCGAAGAATTCGACTCGCCTGTCATCATGGTGTTTGCCGGTGAGTAGAGTGTTGCTGTAGCGCAGCTCGCGCAGACTGTTGTCATGGCCCCTTGGGCGGCGATGCCCACCCGACTCATCATCTTTTCTTGGTTTGGACCTTCCTCCGTGTATCATTTGGCGATATCGAGGAGTTTGGGGATGTTGTCGAGTGTCTTGTACACCCGCTTGATCTTGGCGACCAGTGGCTCGTACCATCATGAGTTCTTGAAGCAGTGGATCGCCGTGTCTGGGTGGATGCCGGCGGCGTTGATCCACAAGTCCTACCACCATTGGACCCAATTGCGGGTCGACTCGTGTGGTCCCTGGACGCTTCGCTCTAGGTCCTCAATGATGGTGGTGCGGGTGTAGGAACCCTCGAAGTGCCTAACGAAGGCCTCGTGGATGTCCTCCTAGGATTCGATGTTGTATGATGGGAGGGTGTTGATCCACTGCCGAGTCGCTCCCTCCATCATCAGGGTGAGGTAGCCAGCGGCGAGAAGGTCGGTGTGGCCAGTGATTCCCATCGCCATGAGGTATGTGTCTAGCCACATGGCTGGATCATACGTGGGATCATACTTTTCGATATCCTTCAGCGCTTTGAAGTACGTCGGGTATTTATCGCCTCGGATCATTGGTCCAAAGCACTGGGGGCCGACTCGACTGAGCGAGCCCCTTGGCTCGCCATCGTTGCGGTTGGTGAAGGTGTGCATCAGGTCGTTGGGCTGGTGTGCGCGCCAGCTCTAGTTGTTGATGATGTGGGTTTGCGCGTCGACCGGCTGCCCATTGGCGGCGACCATGTTGTTTAGCGGTCGTGGGTCGTTGGTGGAGAGCGCTGGCTGTGCGACCTATGGTTGGTGCAGGGAGCTCGGGTGGTGGGCAGTTGAGGGTGTTTGCCATCGATAGGCGGCCGCTCGAGGCCACCCTGCTTCCGAAGTAGCGGGAGTACATTCGCCCCCATGAGTTGGCTCCTACGACGTGCTTCTTGACAGCCTTGGTGAGTAGGGCCTTGGCATACTCGATTTGCAGCGCGCCCTCCCCTATTACATTGAGGTTGGCGACCGCTGCCTGCCCTGCGATGATGTTGTCCATTAGGGTGGAGTATAGTGCGAGGTCGTTCGCGTCCTGCTCTTGCTGAGAGATGATGACTCTCGGCTGGTTGGGAGGGGACGTGTGGCCGGGTGGTGGTGGTGGAGCTCCGCTTGCTGGCACTCCTGGTTAGGGGTGGGCATTTGGTTTTTTCAGTTAATTCGGTTCGGTTTTTCGGGTTTTTTTATAATTCGGTTTCTACAAAATAGGCACCAAAATTATTTCTGTTTTTTAATTAATCGATAGTTCGATTAGTGGACAATTCGGTTCGGTGTTCGGTTTTTAACCAAACTTCTGGAAATAATAACACTGGCCATAATTTATGTCAGATCCATACGAGCTAATCCACTTATCGGCACACCGGAAGCAACCTCCAGGCCGGCGAGTACCTGAAGCAATACATGGCTAGCTGATGTCTTGAACGCATATGTACAAAAAGAACATAATAAGCATGATGTCTATCTTGCTCGTTCAAAAAAATGATGTCTATCTTCCAAGCCGTATACATTCAACAAATTGTATGTGTTGAGAGTTCAGCTAAAATATATGATTATATCTGAAACAAAAAAAACAATTGAAAGGCTTCCAACAAAATTCATAGACACAATTGACAGTTAAACCACGAACACGTACGTGCATGTGGCTGGATACATACATACATGCTTGGGCTGCCTAGCAGCTTTTGCATGCATGTATTTTTGTCGCATGAGCTAGTATCTATATACAGTAATGGATGCCTGGGACAGAATCACAAATATATTTAGCTTTGTCACGTATATTTTTTAGTTTGTACGGTTGTTTCGGTTAATAGAGAGTCAAAACCGAATTAATATTTATTAATTCGGTTAATCATATTTACTAACCGAAATTAGTTTTGGCTAATTTGGGTTCGGTGTATTCGGTTTTGGTTCCGGTTAATTCGGTTTCGGTTTTTATGCCCACCCCTACTCCTGGTGGCGGGCGTGCGCTGAAGCCTGGTGGCGCGTTCTAGCAGATCACGCGCTCCGCCACGCGAGCGGGATCGTTGTCTTCATTGAAGTTCAGGGCGCGGACATGAACGGTGGGGTTCAGGCCCGTCCTGCTGCGGCGTTGATGGTAGAGTGATAGGTCCTGCGCTGTTGCCTGCTCGAGGCGAATTTTTTGCGCTTAGCTTGTTCCTTGTGCACCGCCTCCTCCAGGCGCAGGCGGGATTCTTCAACCTCCCCTGACATTTTGGTCGGTGGGATTGGCGTGGAGAATGGTTTTGGCGGGGCGCTCATGCCGCTTGCCATGTAGGTCGCGACGAAGCGACCGGATCCGGCATGGAGGTCGCCGGAGTTTTCCAACCCGGAGTCGGAGTTGAAGATCCCGACGATGGAGGGGTCCTCGAAATCTCCACCGTTGGAGACTCTCGTGATGGAGCCTTCTAGTGACGTGGCGACGACGGATCCGGCGACCGAGGCCGGGGTCGTCGAGTTAGTGTCATCATGGAGGGCCGTGTCGTCCGCGGCCGTGTGAGTCTCAGCCACACCGCTGTTGGTGCGGACCTGGCTCTCAAAGATTCGATCACGCAGCAGCGACTCACCGATGAGCGTCGAGTCCTCCGAGACAATGACATCCGTGAAGATGATGAAGAGGTTGATGGTGTCGACCGGCATGATGACGCTGTGCGTGACCGGGCGCGACGCTGGGACGTAGCTACTAGGCAAGATCTAGAGGATCTCGCCGCACACGATCATGCGGCCGGTGGTGATCGATCGGTTGATCGGAAAGTAGGATCTCGCCGCAGAACTCAGGCCTGACCGGCCAGGCCCCACAATGGGTGCCATTGTCTTGGGAATGGCCATGGCATATGATGCAATTGGCAGCAAGTAGTAGAATGAGGGGCAAGGGCGGACAGCCATCTGCGGTGCGAGATGAGGGCGGAGACACAAGGGTTTACCCAGGTTCGGCCCCCCGGAAGGTAAATACCTACTCCTGCTAGATTGTATTATTGATAGATTACAGTGGTGGCGAGCGCGGCGACTAGGCGGCAAGTCGATGGGGTATCTGATGGAACGTAAGTGTTATGCGTACCCTAGGGAGGTTTATATAGGGGTACCTCGCTAGGGTTTACAGATCTACAACCTAGATGGATAAGGACTCGGAGGGTTTTGACCTAATCCAATTGGGCCTAGCTACGCTTCTGGGCCTTCAGCTTCCAGTCGCCTGGCTCCTCCTTGGGTCGCGATCCAGTCGTCCTCCTGCAGGCCCATTCGCTGGGAGTATGATCCTGTAGGGAACTTCCTGCTAGGTATACCCCACTCGGCATATCCCCATCAGAGCATAACATGAGTCAATACAAGCAATGGTCAAGAATAATTCGGCCACTGGACACAAGATAAAAAGAGAACTTCTGGTGGATATATCGTAACATTTTTTGAAGATCGTCGGACCAGCCAACTCTTTTCTTCTCAAACCGAGTAATCTCATTCGTCATTAACTTATTCTTTGACTCGGTCGCGTCGAGGAGCTCCTTGTTCTTATGGAGCTAGAGAGTTAGCCGATTCTTCTTTTCGGAGAATTCTTGGTCAATCTTCTCCAACTCGGTTTTCTGGGCCAACTTCAAGGAGTTAACCTCGGCACGAAGCTGAGCTATCTCATCGTCTTTATCCTTCAGCTGCACCGAATGAGCTCCTGCTTGTTCCAAAAAATGCAGCATCAGATCAGGCATAGGAATGCACTCTTGATGTGATGTTGCAAGGCTTTGTAATTCGTCTAAGCCGAGTGAAAAATGCTATAATATATTCTGCAAAAGTTCAGGAGAGGAGGAAAATGAGTATAAAGAACGTTGTCGACTCACCTTGCAGATCGGAAACCTTCTTCTTAAGTGTAGTATTTTGGGTCTCGGTATTGCCTGTACAAAGACGAATCATAAGTCGACTTGAACACAAAAACCCGGAAAAAATTTCAAAGTGAACAACAACTAACTCACCTGTTTTCTTCAGAATAGGCACCAATTGATCATACTTAACCTGTAGCTTCCTATGAGCAAAGATCAGTTTTTAGAACTCGGTGGTGCGTTGATTATGAGCAACCTGGAATCACAGAGCATTATATAGGAGAAAGATATTTGAGATAGCAAGATCCAGGCCAAGTGAAACTTGACTCGGATCTAGGTGGCTAGATATTTGAAGTTAAACCTACAATATCCAAGCCTAGTAGAACTTGACTCAGACCTAGGTGGATGGATATTCAAAGTTAAACCTATAAGATCCAAGCCAAGTAAAACTTGACTCGAATCTAGGTGGCTGGATATTTGAAGCTAAACCTACAAGATCCAAGCCAAGTAGAACTTGACTCGGACCTAGGTGGCTGGATATTTGAAGCTAAACCTACAAGATCCAAGCCAAGTAAAACTTGACTCGGATCTAGGTGGCTGGATATTTGAAGCTAAACCTACAAGATCCAGGACAAGTAGAACTTGACTCAGACCTAGGTGGCTGGATATTCAAAGATAAACCTACAAGATCCAAGCCAAGTGAAACTTGACTCGGATCTAGGTGGCTGGATATTTGAAGTTAAACCTACAAGATCCAAGCCAAGTAAAACTTGACTCAGATCTAGGTGGCTGGATATTTGAAGTTAAACCTACAAGATCCGAATCAAGTAAAAATTGACTTTGATCTAGGTGGCTAGAGATTCGAAGCTAAAACTAAAAACCCGAATCAACTAAAGTTGTCTAAAGTTACATATCATTTGCTATGCGCACAACTAAAATTTACTAGCAGAAGCTTCCGGCTGAATGACAAGTCATTCGGTCGAAATCTCGCGGACTAGTGGGTATGCGATACATTTTTTGAAAAGAATAAAGTGTAGACGAAATTACTTACCTTGTTCATGCTATCACTCTCAAGAATAACCTTGGTGGACAAATGTAAGAGATCGCTGACGTCGGACATATGGAAAGGCTTATTACTCGGGTTGCCCTCGACCAGGTCAGCAGAATTCCAGTTATTGGAATATTCTACCAAAGACCCAAGACTTCCGCCGCTCTTTATACGAATCAACACCTTGCCTCTGGCCTTTCGCACTTGATTGGCAGCTACCTCGGCCATGGGCTCTTATGAAGCACAATTTGTGTGCCGGCAGCAGAGGAAGAACCGGCTTTAGAAACGGTGGCACCTTTGTGTAGCTATCAGCCACACTAGGCTGAGAGGAACTTGCCTTGACTTTCTGGGCTGGCTTAGCCTTGGCGGTTCCATCCTTCTTGGTCTTGGCTGCAACCTCAATGACAGATTGTGACTTGGCGGGCTGAGCCGGGCTCGGGGTAGCAGTTTCCGGAACGGGAACGGCAACACCTTTAGTAGGAGCCGAAGTAGCAGGAGCCTCGGCGGGAATTGGCTCGGCAAGAGTAGCCTTGGGAGCATCGGTGGAAATAACCGGATCAGTCGGATGATCCGGCATAGCAACATGAGCATCACCACCAGATGCAACCTTGACCTCCTCCGGCCGAGGTGGACTATAGGTCGACATGGGAGGAAGATCATCGTGAACAGGGCTGGAAACTGGAACATCATCTCGGGGTGGTGGCGAGGCTTGCAGAGTAGCCTGAGAGGTCATACTCAGCCCACTTGGGTTAGTAGAGAGAGGGGCACTGCCAAGGTAAAAATATAACAAAATCAGAAATAGAAAGAGAGAAACAAGAAATATAAATTTAGTTCGAGTAAGCTGACTTACGCGGAAACCCCGGGCATGAATTTCCGCTTCAGATGCTTTTGGGCATATCTCTTGATTCGTTTCTTGGGAGCAGCATCAGAGATATATTTCGAAGAAGCACGTTTCTTCGATGCAGGAGGAGCTTCGGTGGCAAGGGGATCCACCTTGTGCACATGACCGGTCGAGTTGCTGAGGAAATATGAGCTGCATATGCGTAAGAAAGAGGCACCGCCTCGACTACCTCAAGAACTTGGACGTCATCCAAGTCATCATCCTCGGTCGTTTTGGGAGCCTTACCCCAAGTTCGGAATAAACTATTTCGAATCAGGCTCGCCCACGTCCGGTTCATTGCGATCCTTGCTCCAAGGAAGAGCGAGGATATCATCATCCTCCACGGCCTGCTCATCATTTCTGAAGAAGAAATTCGCAAAACGAAGCAGTTAGGTTACGAACAGAACAAAACATGACTGATATAAAATAAGATAAGATTCGAAACCGAATCACCTTGGGAGGGGGCTATCATGAGAATAGGGCTTCATACCCCATGTCTGACCCTCGGCCATGTTCAATATTTGCCCATCATCAAGTTCAATGGTGGAAACCCTATTCGGATCAAGGGGACCTCTCATATAGCACAATTTGTGAGAACGCCCTTGGAAAGGACTAATCTGGGAGCTGATGAAGGCTGCCATGAGGTCATCGCTGCATAATCCAGTCCGGGTCAGCTCCTTGAGCCAGAACTTGAATGCCTCGGCAAGGGCGTTCATCTTCTTTGGGTCGAAGTCCCAGTTCTTCTTGGTGCGCATGCCGACTGAGAAAGTCCGCAACCGAATCCTGTCAACCTTATCGCTATTCTTCACGTAGAAGAAGGACCGGTGCCATTTTTTACATGACTCGAGACCCTTGACCCGGGGAAAAATAGATTTCATTCTAGGAGTGATGGAGGCGACGCCGCACTGAGTTAAGGATTTCTTAGAAGGGCGCAGGCTTTTGTCCGTCACTACATTAGCTCGGATCTGAAAGAACTTAGACCAGGCGGCTATGGAGGGCCAATGGCTGAAATAACCATTGAAAGACGAGATAAAAGAAGAAAGGGACGCAACGGCATTAGCCGGGAGATGATGCGGCTGAAGGCCGAAGAATTCAAAGAACTCCTTGGAAAAATCGCTAAGGGGAAGGCCGAACCCTCTAGAGAAATGAGACATAAAAACTACATATTCGCCGGTTTCTATAATAGGAGCGACCTCTAGGATGGGTAAACGACAATTTACCTCGACTGGAATGCGGCGTGTCTTGCGAAGCCACTCAATCTCCTGTCGAGTGACGGTGGACCCTTGCCAGGAGCCACACTCCGGAGAAGAGACCGCGTCTTCTTCCTCGACGGCGGCAATGTTGTGCGAGCTTGACATGGGCTCGCCAGGGGAGTCGACGGAGGAATAAATGCTGACGGTGGAGAAAGGACTAGATGTCCACGGCCCCATCGCCGCGAAGAAAAGTGCCGCAACAGCAGAGAGAAGAGACTGGAGCTAATGCTCAGGGCGAGTATGCGGCACGTCGGCGTAGAACAAACAAACAGCTGCGTCGTCGCAGAGAGCGAGGCTCGGCGGTGGCGCAAGGAGGAGAACGAAGGTGAGGTGAACGCGGAAAGTGAATAAGGGTTTCCCCACTCCCCCCATTTATAGGCACGAAACGCTAACGGGTAGTGGGATCGTGGATACACAGTGGTTGATGCGTACACGTGTATATGATGCGCTCGCAGCCGTGGAGTGGGGCAACACGGCGGATCACACGGCACAGGAGGTGATCCGACCGTCATTACCATTGCGGCTATCGAAGAGACACTACGCTGATATGACCACCTACAGTATCACTGTACCAATGTCAGTGAACACTATAGCGGTACAAAAAATGAGGCAAAAGTGCAATGATTGAGACACGTAGGATGAAACTTACAAGAGAAGCTAAAGAGATGGCTCGGATGAGGATAAATGACTAGCATAAATGGGTCATACCTCGGAATGAAAAAAAGGTCCAGAAAGATAACAAGATATAAACGGAGGAATACTATAGATGAAGGGCCGACTAAAGTGTGAGTCGGCAACATAAGTTTGATAGCTGAATATCTTGAACCTGATGTGGCCTTGCCATCTGATATCGCTAAGACCGCACCAACTTCGAGGACTAATGTCGGGGGGATGACCCCGGGTATGGTCAAGCTAAGGTAAACGGGGAAAACCCTCAAGGATCTGGACCGGGTTAAAGAATTACCCAGCAGAGTTATAAGGAGTTTGGCCGAATAAGCCCCGGCTTCACCCGAGTCAGGTGACTAAAACCTGACTCGGCCGACATATGGGTTATGTCGGCATACAAGCACCATTCTTTGTATTTGAAGGTTATGGCTTGGCTGAGTCATGCAACGCAAGGCCGAGTCATGGGAAAGCTTGCTCAAGAAGGAGAAGGCCAGGCCCAAATTCAACACTACATGTTGTCTCTCCTCAGGAATCTGTGTAGTGACAAGCATTACAGACAAGAGCCAGAGGAGCAGAAGAAGGTCACGGAGGTGAAAGTCCCCGAGCCCGAGGATCACATGCATGGGCTCTGGGTCATTGCCACGGATAGAAGGGGGACACAAAAAGGAGCTCGCCGAGTTACTATTTTGGGACAAGCATATTTCACGAATATGCTTGTCCACGTCAGCCCTAGATGGAACCAGGCCACTCCTTTATAAGGAGGGGCAGGGCCTCGTGAGAGAGGGGTCAATTCACTTCTTACTTAGCACTAGCAGTAGCTCTTTCTTCTTCCTCTCTCTCAAACAGCTCGAGGAGCAAGTGTAGCTTCACTGGTGTTGAATAAAGATCGTGTTCTTGAGTTCTGTGTGTAGAAATCCCTACATCTTCCCTCCCTGGATCCCACTAGCACACATTGGCCCCCAACTTAAACCTACCCATGGCATCTTCCGTGCCACCACCACGACAAGTGTTCAGACATCGCTCCCGTAGTCGGTCACACATTCGGTACTCGATGAAAACCTTCCTCTCCGTTGTGGGGAGGTGGCAAGGGGAGGGGAATCGTCCCCCAAGTCCACCCTGTGGCCGGCGGCAAGGAGGAGGGAGGATTCCTTCCCTCCCTCCACTAGGCAACCATGTTGGAATTTGACTTTTCAAAGTGGCGTTTTACTTTCAAACTAGATTTTGTTTTATCTCTTCCCATTGCCCAGCCAAGTGACCTAGTACATGATGCAACCATTCCACTTTGTCATGGCACATCCATGTAACCTTCCCACTCTGGATCGGTGGACCTTATAGACCCTTCTAGAACATTCTGGTGAAAACACCGAAACCATTCCCGAACTCCAGAATTGGACTTCCCTTATACGAATCTTATTCTCCGGACCATTCCGGATCTCCTCATGATATCCCAGATCCAATACAAGACTTAGAACAACATTCGTTCTCTTCACTCACATTCCATATCTACTAAACAATATTGAATCCTTAAGTGTGTCTCCCTGTGGTTCGTGAATTATGCAGACATGATTGAGACTCTTCTCCAATTAATAACCAATAGAGGAATCTGTAAAATCATATGGCTCCCATATATTTCTACAATTACTTCATGATCGAATGAACCATTTACATATGATACCAATTTCTCTTTGTCTCATGATAATTTACTTATCCGAGGTTTGATCGTCGGTATCTCTATATACCTAGTTCAACATCGTTACAGATAAGTGTTCTTTACTCGTTCCTATGATATGTGATCCCTTGTGAACCAGTCACATTCTTGCAAGCTAATTGGATGACATTCCACCTAGAGGTCCCAGAGTATATCTATCCATCATATGGATGGAAAAATCCCACTCTTGATCCATGTGCCTCAACACATACTTTCTAAACACTCAGTGCCACCTTTATAACCACCCAGTTAAGAAGTGGTGTTTGATGTAATCAAAGAATCCATCTGGTGATGGTGATTAACATGATCTCATGGTCGAAGGAATTAGGTTACTATGTATTAGAAATCTTATAGCAAACAAACTATTGAAATGACTTGATCTTATGCTACGCTTAACTATAGGAGTATGTCCATAACATCATTCTCCTAATGATATGATCTTGTTGTTAATAACATCTCAATGTTCATGATTAGGAAACCATGATCATCTATTAACCAACAAGCTAGTATTAAAAAGGGGCTTTACTAGGGACTCTTACATGTTTACAAATCACATAAGTATTAAGGTTTCCAGTTAAAACAATTATAGCATGAATGTAAACATTTATCATAAACACAAAGATATAATAATAACTACTTTTATTATTGCCTCTTGGGCATATCTCCAAAAGTCTCCCACTTGCACTAGAGTCACTAATCTAGATTACATGGTAATATACCTAACACCCATAGCGGTTTGGTGCTGGTCATGTTTTGCCCTAGGGAAAGGTTTAGTCAACGGATCCACCACATTCAGATATGTGTGTACTTTGCAAATCTGTATGTCACCATCTTGGACATGCTATCGAATAGCGTGAAAGTGTAGCTTGATATGATTCAGCTTCTTGTGTGACCTTGGCTCCTGCGCATTGGCTATGGCACCCATGATATCACAGTAGATAGCCATTGGTTCCAGCGCACTGCGAACCACACCAAGCTCCATAATGAACTCCTTCATCCATATCGCTTCTTGTGAAGCCTCCGAAGCAGCCATTCTATTCTGATTCAGTTGAAGATCTCGCCACAACGCTTTGCTTTGCACTCCTCCAGCTCATTGTTGCACCATTCAAAGTAAATACGTATCCAGATTGTGATTTACAATCATTCGGATCGGTGTTCCAACTAGCATTGATGTAACCATTAACAATGAGCTGTTCATCACCTCCATAAGAAAGAACCATATCCTTAGTTCTTCTCAAGTACTTAAGGATGTTTTTGACCGCTATCCAGTGATCTACTCCTGGATCACTTTGATATCTGCTAGTCAAACTAATAGCATATGCAATATCTGGTCTAGTACATAGCATGGCATACATGATAGATCCTATGGCTGAGGCATAGGAGTCTTACTCATCCTTTCTCTATCTTCTGTCGTAGCAGGACATTGAGTTTTACTCAAGGTTATATTGGGAAACATGGGCAAGAACCCTTTCTTGCTATCTTCCATTCCAAACCTCTTTAGAACTTTGTCCAAATATGTACTTTGTGAAAGTGCTATTAGGCGTCTCGATCTATCTCTATAAATATGTATGCCTAATATGTAAGCAGCTTCACCAAGATCCTTCATTGAAAAACTGTTATTCAAATAATCTTTGACACTTTTAAGAAGGTCTATATCATTCCCAATCAACAATATGTCATCCACATATAGTACTAGGAATGCTACAGAGCTCCCACTCACTTTCTTGTAAATACAAGCTTCTCCATAAGTTTGTATAAAACCAAAACTTTTGATCACCTTATCAAAACGTTGATTCCAACTTCAGGATGCTTGCTTCAATCAATAAATGGATCGTTGAAGTTTGCATACCTTGTTAGCATATTTAGGATCGAAAAAACCTTTCGGTTTTACAATATACAACTCTTCAATAATGTCTCCATTGAGGAACACCATTTTGACATCCATCTGCCATATCCATAATCGTAATATGCAGCGATTGCTAACAAAATCCTCACGGACTTTAGCTTTGCTACCAGTGAGAAATTATCATCATATTGAACTATTTGAATTTTTCAGAACCCTTTCGTGACAAGTAGAGCTTTACATTACCATCAGCATCTGTTTTCTTCTTGAAAATTCATTTGTTCTCGACAGCCTTCCAGCCATTCGGTAAGTCCACCAAAGTCCACACTTGTTTTTTGTACATGGATCCAATCTCGGATTTCATGGCTTCTTGCCATTTATTGGAATCTGGTCTCATCATCGCTTCCTCATATGTTGCAGGGTCATCGGTGTCGTCTACCAACATGACACTCATAATGGGATCATACCAATCGAGAGTGGTATGAGTCCTCGCTGAGCTGCGAGGTTTTGTAGTAACTTCGTTCAAAGTTTCATGATCTTTATCATTAGCTTCCTCTCCAATTGATGTAGGTGCCACATGAACTTCTTCCGATGCTGCGCTACTCTCAAATTCGAGAGAAGGTTCGACAACCTTGTTGAGTTCTACTTTCCTTCCAGTCACTTATTTCGAGATAATCTCCTTCTCTAGAAAGAATCCATTCTTGGCAATGAAGATTTTTCCTTCGGATCTATGATAGAAGGTATACCCAATAGTTTCCTTCGGTTATCTTATGAAGAGGCATTTTCCGCTTTGGGTTCAAGCTTGTCGACCTGTAAATTCTTTACATAAGCTTCACAACCCCAAACTTTAAGGAACGACAATTTAGGTTTCTTCTCAAACCATAATTCATACGGGGTTGTTTCAACGGATTTAGATGGTGCTCTATTTAAAGTGAATGCGTTTGTCTCTAATGCATAACCCCAAAACGATAACGATAAATCTGTAAGTGACATCATAGAACGAACCATATCTAAGAGAGTTCGATTACGATGTTCGGACACACCATTACGTTGTGGGGTTCCCGATGGTGTCAATTGTGAAAGTATTCCACGTTTCTTCAAATGCTTGCCAAACTCATAACTTAGATATTCACCTCCACGATCAGATCGTAGAAATTTAATCTTTTTGTTACATTGATTATCAACTTCACTTTGAAATTCCTTAAACTTCTCGAAAGTTTCGAACTTATTTTTCATGAAATAGATATACCCATATCTACTCAAGTCATCCGTGAAAGTAAGAACAAAACGATAACCACCGTGTGATGCCACACTCATCGGACCACACATATCAGTATGTATGATTTCCAATAAGTCCGTAGCTTGCTCCATCATACTAGAGTATTAGTCATTTTACCCATCAGACATGCTTCTCATCTTTCAAGTGATTCGAAATCAAGTGATTCAAAAAGTCCACCGAAATGGAGTTTCTTCATACGCTTCACTCCAATGTGACCAAGACGATAGTGCCACATACATGTAGAATTATCATTCAATTTCAAACGTTTAGCATCTATATTATGAACATGTGTATCACTACTATCAACATTCAACAAGAATATACCATCTATCAATGGTGCATGGCCATAAAAGATATTACTCATGTAAATCGAACAACCATTATTCTCAGACTTAAACAAGGAACCGTCTCGCAGTAAACAAGATCCTCATATTATGTTCATGATCAACGCAGGCACCAAATAACAATTATTTAAGTATAAATATAATCCCGATGGTAGTTGAAGAGGGAGTGTGCCGACCGCGACCACATCAACCTTTGATCCGTTTCAAAGGCGCATCGTAACCTCGTATTTTGCTAGTCTTCATTTATTCCACAGCACCTATTTCGAGTTACAAATATGAGCAACCGAACCAGTATAAAATACCCATGCACTACTACGATTACTAGTAAGATACACATAAATAACATGTATACCGGATATACCTTTCTTCTTGATGTTGTCGTTCTTCAGATCTGCCAAGTGTTTGGGGCAATTCGCTTCCAGTGACCTTCTCCCTTGCAGTAAAAGGACTCAGTACCAGGCTTAGGCCCAGCCTTGGTCTTCTTTGTAGGAGCGGTAGATTTCTTACCGCCCTTCTTGAAGTTACCCTTTTTCTTAGGCTTGCCTTGCTTCTTGAAATTGGTGGTCTTATTGACCATCAACACTTGGTGCTCTTTCTTGATCTCCACTTCTACATACTTCAACATAGAGAAGAGTTCTGGTAACGACTTATCCAGGCGCTGTATGTTGTAGGTCATCACAAAGTTCTTGTAACTAGGTGGTAGTGATTGGAGGACACGATGAATCCCCAAATCATTAGGAATCACTATACCCAAGATTTGGAACTTATTGGCGTGGCCAAACATCTTAAGCACATGCTAACTGATGGAGCTTCCCTCTTCTATCTTGCAGTTAAAGAAATTTTTAGAAGCTTCATAACTCTCAACTTCCACGTGAGCCTCAAATATTATTTTGAGTTCACGGATAATATCATGTGGGTGAAAGTTCTCAAACCTCTTTTGAAGCTCTGATTCCAAACAATAGAAGATAGCACACTTAGCTGTGGAGTACTGATTCTTCCGAGCGAGGAAAACATTCTTCACCTCATCGGTAGCATCATCTACAGGTGGGTCACCCATCGGTGCATCCAGCACATAGGTCAACTGACCAGCATTAATGTAGAGGCCTAAACCCAATAAGGAACAAGTCCCTATGTTTACAGTGCTAGTTCCTGGATCGAATAGCTAGAACCCACAGTTTAAGATGTAATATCCAGAAACAAAGGTCATATTACAACTCATAACCAGGAATAAAATAGTTCACTACAACCTACATAGCTCATATGGCTATCATATTACAAAGCAGCAGATAAAACTATAAAGCATGGAGTCCTTCATCTTCATATGCCACAGGCAAACATGTTGGTTGTAGACTTGTAATCCCTACTCAACAAACTTCACTAACATCAAACAAACATGCAACATAATAAGTTACAGCCACAAGGGTCAATATATTTGAATTGTATTGGCAAGTGATATCATATTGATATGGAGAATCTAACATCTACATGAGTATATGGCTAAGTGGAGTTTTTGCTGGCCTTTGCATAAAATAAGTTTTCCCTATCCTTTGTACAATAGTTTTCTCTTTTTCAAATCACTTCATAAAACAATAGCGCACTGGATACACACCAGGTGCTACCCTTGTTCATCCAACAAGTTTTAACTTAGAGAAAATCGGGATGAGGAGATTCTTGATCATTTCAATGTCTTTGATGCTCAAAATGTCCGTTTCAGGGGACACGGCTAAGTACTTAGGTTTTACCCTCTCGAGAGGTGGTGCAATTTCCCCACAAGACTCGACATGCATTGAGACGAGACTTTTCAGAAGCAATCCCTTAGACCACCATTGACGCATTCCATCCTATCATCACTACCACCAACTGTCCATCTAGCTAAGTTCTTGCAACTTAGTTGGTCAAGGCAGAGCCCATATGCCATGTGGTTGCACTGAAAGCTTCTCAACACTAAACATCTCAAATATCATTGTTCCTGGGTGGCCATACATACGTGAGATACACCAGGGTAAACCATAGAAATGGGCCCTGGGTAACAACTCAACAGAAAAGGTTCTTCCCATTCCACCTAGGTGTTTCATTAACAAGTTGTTTTCTTAGTCAAAAACACATAGGCAAAACTTTTCCATAATATCATAACATGAATTCCCATACTTGAATTCTAATAGCTAGTCTAAGCATACTAGCATAACATGTCTCTTAACTTAGGAAGATTCCTACCAAGATATATTCTATAGGATCTACCATAGCATAGCAATATACAAAATAGTCCTATCATGCATACTACAAAAATATCACTAATGCAATATTGAAAACATATGACTTTTTATGACCAAAGTATCACTTGCCTTTTTAGTAGATAATATAGGTACTCTCCTTCATCTTGCAAATGTCACACTCCTCAAGGTTCACTACAATACAATCAAGCAAAAGCACACACTCAAAACTACAACACAAAATTTAACAAAACAAAAACAACAAAACAAGGAAATGCAAGCAAGCATGCAAAAGGTTGTTTTATTGAAAAGTTATTTCTAACAAGGTTCTAAACATTTCAAAACACCTACTAGTCTTTTATAAAAGTGGAATTTCATTTGAAACCAAGTTAGTGAAAATAAGTCATTTAAATCATTTTTTCTTTGGTTAGAAAAGCTTTTATTCAAAGGAATAATTCTAGTGTCAACAAAATATATTTTTAATTTCAAGTGTTAGTGTTTATGGTCAGAGGGTTAAAAAAACCATTTGAAAAAGGTTTCTGTAAGACCCCACCAATAAAGGTAAAGGCCCATGTAATTGTAATGCTAGTCCCTGGATCAAATGCTAGCATCCATAGTTTAAGATGAAGTACACAGATACAAAGGTCGTTATTACATCGTCATTCCAGAGATAACATAGTCTTTACAACTCAATAGCCCAAGACTATTACATGGAGTTCATAACATAAAGGAAATAACTATAAGTCTTCATCTTCATGTGTCACAGGCAAACATTTTGAGTGTAGACTCACAACCCTAATCTCCATCAGAGTAACCTGCAAAATCATAAGTTACAACCACAGTGGGTCAATACATTGAATTGTATTTGCAAGTGATACCATAGAAGAACAGTAGTATGTAACATATATATGAATTTGGCTAAGTGTAGCTTAGGCTTGCTTTGCTCAAAATAAGGTTTTGACTTATTAGTTGAAAACACTAAGTTTTTGTTTGTGAAAGCACCCAAGGAACCACCAATATACATTGGTGAACCTTTACCCTTGTTCAACCACAAGTTTTTAACTTAGAAATTGGGATGACGAGATCCTTGATTGCTTCAATGTTTCTGATGCTCAAATTGTCCGTTGCCAGGGACACGGCTAAGTACTTAGGTTTTACCCTCTCGAGAGGTGGTGAACTTTCCCCACAAGACTCGACATGCATCAAGACGAGACTTTTCAGAAGCATTCCCTTAGACCAGCATGGACGCGTTCCATCCTACCACCCTACCACCAACTATCCATCTGGCTAAGTTCTTGCAACCTAGTTGCTCAAGGTAGAGCCCATATGCCATGTGGTTACACTAGAAGCTTCTCAACACTAAACATCTCAAATCCCTTTGTTCCTGGGTGGCAATCCACAAGTGTGATACACAAGGTAAACCATAGACATGGGCCTTGTGTAACCACTCAACATAAACCAACCATACCATTCCACCCAGGTGATTCATTCACATAGTTATCTTATTAATCAAAAACACAAGTCATAGACTAATACACCCTTGAATTCTACTAGCGAGGCTAGGCATACTAGTTTCAAGAATCTTAACTTAGGGAAAAATTCTACTAAGACAACAACTACTAGGATTTCCCAAGGCATAGCATAGCATAGATACTTACAAAAATTCCATGCAAGTCCTACTCAAAATATCACTAATGCATAGTCAAAATAATAGGACAAAATATATGAAGCACCGCTTGCCTTGATAGTTGGGAGAGTAGCAATAGTCCTCACAATCACAATCACCACAATCACCAAAATCTACACATAAAATCATAACACCAAATTCACATTTCAATATTCAAACAAAAATACATATGAATGCATGCAAATGCAATGGAATGATTTTCTACACTAAAAAAGTCAAATCAAACAGTACTGAACACAAAGCACACTTTCTATAGTCTGAATAAACTCAAATTTACTTTAAAAACATTTTCTAAATAATTTTTTTACGCAAAATAGGCCTACAAATGGCTCTGCAAATAATCCTATTTTTCAGAAGAAAAATACTAATTCAAGGCCATAGATGTGTAGGGTTTCATTTTCTAAATCCAATGATATAATATTTGCAAAATTTGGACAAACAGAACTAAAGTTATGAATTTTACAAGTTAAATCAACTAATAGATTCAAAAACAAATTTTAAATCAAAACTACAGACGCGTGGCAGCGCCTGATTGGTTGATACCGCTTTGCGCGGATCAAGCTTCAGGTCCATTGGATCAAGTCAGATCCAACACGCCAGATCTAAACAAAATGGTTCACTAAAAGATCTAATCTACAACGCATGATTTAGATCTAACGTCCCTGGACCAAGCAACCATACGCGAGCGGTGTTGATGGCGCTGGCGGCAGCGGCGCTACTGCCGGTGATGTTCCAGCGAATCCAGAGGGGGCTAGGGGTGGTGGCGAGGCCTACCAGGTTCACACAGATGCGAGGAAGCTCAAGGCGCAGTTGGCTTAGACAGGGGCGTGCTGTTGCGGCCGTGGAAGCTCGTCGGAGACCTCACTAGCGTAGGGCACGGGTTGGCGGAGACGACGGCGATGACCTAATTCATCATCAGGAGTTGCACACGGTCACGATGCACATGTTAGTTTGAAACAGAGGTCAAGGGGCGTGCAGACCTAAACGAAATTATTTGCCAGAGTCGTGGACGGCGTCGGGTGCTTGCAGGGGTTGACGGGCCGACGACCTGGTGCAGTATAAGGCGAACCAAGGACACAGTTAGACACGCAAGAAGGTGGCGAATATGACAGAGTGAACCACAGGGCACGGGGTGGACGGATCTCACCTGAATCACTTGCCGGAGGTGCTCGGGTCCGCGGCGGTGCAAGCTCGATTGTGGGCAGCCTGGTGGCGCTAAGTGGGGGCTAGGTGAGGGGAAATGACCGCGGCGAGGTGGTGCTTAAGTAGCCAGGAATAGGGAGGCAGTCACGCGAGCAATCAACGCGAATTGAATCGAATTCATCGCGGCAGTGATGGGGAGGAAACGGGCGGCGACGGCGTCGTCTGCGCACGCGGGGTTTGGGGGCAAAGAGGTGAGCTTGTGTTGGGCCCAGTGGCAACGAGTGCAGGGTAAGGTTCGCGTGGGTGAGAGAGGGGGCAGAGGGAAATAACCCGGGTGGGCTTATTGGGCCAGAAGAGCTACTGGGCTGAAAGGGTAGTGCAGGTTTTATTTTTTCTTTTATCCTTTTTTCAATTCTGTTTTGATTTTCAGGAATGAATTTGAAACCCTAATTCAAACTTGTTTGAATTCAAATATTTTCTAGGTTTTTGTACTATGAACCTTCCATTCAAAAGTGTGACAAACACATCTATTCACTCTAAAACACCTTGGTCTTTTGAAAATAAAATAAAACCATGCCCCATATATGATATATAAAATGGGGTTTAAATATGGTTTCAAATAGGGTTTGGTTTGAAATTTTTGGTGCAAGACAAACATGCTATGATGATATGAATGTAATGATATGATTTTTCATTTGATGAATTTTGGGATGTTACAAATCTAACCCCCTTAAGATGAATCTAGCCCTCGAGATTTGGATTGGCTAGAAAATAGGTGTGGGTGGTCTTTTCGAAGATCATATTATCTTTCCCAAGTTGCTTCTTCTTGAGTATGATGATTCCATTGTACTTTGCAGAATTTGATGGTCTTAGTACAAGTAACCCTTTCTGTTGTCTCAAGAATCTTGATAGGTTTCTCTTCATAGTTGAGATCACTCTCTAATAACTAAACCTCTTCCAAAGGTATAGTGTCCTTCAATGATGTTTCTTCCATCTCCAGATGACACTTCATCAACTGACTCACATGAAACACATTGTGAACTGCTGACAGTGATTCAGGCAATTCAATCTCATAAGCCACTTCTCCTTTGTGGCTCAAAATCTTGAATGGTCCAACATATCTAGGTGCCAATTTTCCTTTAACTCCAAATCTCTTCACACCACGAAGTGGTGAGACTCTAAGATAAGCTCTATCACCTACCTCATAGGTTACTTCTCTATGCTTTGGATCTGCGTAGCTCTTTTGTCGGGACTGGGCTATCTTTAGTCTATCCTTTACCATTCAGACTTTCTCTTTGGTTTCCTTGATTAGTTATGGTCCGAATAAATTCCTTTCACCTAATCCACTCCATAGTAATGGCGTAGTGCATTTCCTTCCGTAAAGGAATTCAAACGGAGACATCTCTGTGTTTGATTGATAGCTGTTATTGTAAGAGAATTCTGCGTAAGGAAGACTTTCATCCCAACTAGCACCATAGTCTAGGGCACATGCCCTCAACATATCCTCCAAAATCTGATTGGTCTTTTCTGTCTGTCCATCAGTCTAGGGGTGAAAAGTTGTGCTGAACTCTAACCTTGTTCCCAATGATTCATGCAGTTGTCGCCAAAAATGCAAAGTGAACTGAGTTCCTCTATAAGACACAATACTCTTAGGTACTCCATGCAGACATACAATCATGTTCATATAGATCTTAGCTAATTTAGCACTTGTATAGGTAGTCTTCACGGGTATGAAATGAGCCACTTTAGTTAGGCGATCCACAACAACCCAAGTAGAATCATATCCCGACCTGGTGCTTGGCAGCCCGATGATAAAATCCATACCAATCTTATCCCACTTCCAATCAGGAATAGGTAGTGGTTGTAATAACCCTGCCGGTTTCTGATGTTCCGCCTTCACTCGACTACACACATCACACAAGGCAATATGTTCCGCAATATCCTTCTTGAGATTGTTCCTGAATGAATTGAATATGGTGAATTGTGTGCTTCTTGCAGAATCAATTTCCGAAGCTCCGGATCTTGCGGAATGCAGATACGTTTTCCATACCATAAAGTACCTTGTTCATCTTCATGGAATCCTTTAACCTTCCCTGTACTAATTTTTCCTTTAATCTCTTCAATTTCCTTGTCCAACTTTTGGGCTTCTTTTATCTTGTCCAACAATGTGGGTTGAACATCCAATGACATGAGATATCCTTCAGGCACTATCTCCAATCATAGATCTTTGAACTGGGCACACAAATCATCTGGCAATTCTCCTTTAGTAAGGCCATTCACATAAACCTTACGGCTTAAAGCATCCGCTACAACATTTGCTCTACAGGGATGGTATTTCAAACTCAATTCATAGTCCTTGATGAGCTCTAGACACCTTCTTTGTCTCATATTGAGTTCTTTCTGAGTGAAAATATATTTCAAACTCTTGTGATCCATGAACACTTCACAACGCTTTCCCAAAAGATAGTGTCTCCATGTTTTGAGTGCATGGACAACAGAGGCTACCTCTAAGTCATGATTAGGATAATTCACTGCATGAGTTTTGAGTTTTCTCGAGGCATAAGCCACAACTTTCCCTTCTTGCATCAAAACTCCACGCAATCCTTGGTGAGATGCATCACAATAGACTTGGAAGTCTTTCTCCAAATCTGGCAGACATAAGAGTGGTGCTGACACTAGTCTTGTCACATCCCAAAAATTTCCAAATTTTGTAATGTGAAAAATAAATAAACAAAATAAATGATTGTTGAAATTTAGGGTGAAAAGAAACTTTTTGTTTTAAAATGGAAACATCACAACCCATCTTGAACAAACTTTGAATAAAATTTGAATCCAACTAAATTCAAATCAAGTGAAATGCATCTTGAAATTCAAACTTAGAAAAGTTAAACCAAAACCCCAAAACCTTAATGGAAGAAATCATTTCCAAGATCTCTCTAAGACTATGGATTTGTTCCATATAAAAATTTATCAACAAGCATTTATAAATGATCAAGAATGACAAATAGAAATATTATAAAACCATAGAAATTGTTTTTATTCAATTTGGAACCATGGATAAAAACTTATGAGTTTAATATGGTAAAAGGAAATAACTTCCAAAGCTAATCAAGCTCCTATCTAAAATCCATACCAAATTGAGAGCAAAATAATCCTAAAGAGATTTAAAGGGATAAACAAATATTAAATAAAATTATACCAATTGGATTCACCAATTTTGGATCTATAAATAAAAAGATGTGGATTTTGTAAGACAAAGAAAGAAAGAAATAAATAAATAAGGAATATTTAAAGTCAAATTAAAACTTGGCCTAATCCATAAACAAATGGAATAAAGATAATCCAAATTCAAATAAAATAAAGGGATAAAGAATATTCAAAATAAAATAATATGACATTAACCAAATTCTATTCTATTTGAATAAAGACAAAAACCCTAATAGAAATGATTAATTAAATCATGGGAAAATAATAAATGGAATTTGCCCAAGTGGAATAAAAGTTATTTAATTAACTTAAATGAAATAAAAGAATCATTTAAGTAAAGTTATATGCAATTAAAAACCATATTTGATTTTATTTGAATAAAGACAAATGCCCAATTCAAATGATTAATAAATCATATTAAAAATATTTCAAATAATTCAAAGTGAATTATTTGACACCCTAATAAATAAATAAAACCTACTGAAAAGGATTTGGTAAAATTTGGAGATTAAATAGAAGTTGGAAAACATATTTAAAATCCTATTTAAATAAAGACAAGGGTCCATTTTAAATAAATATTTAAACCATGTGAGAATAAAAGAATTATTCCTAAAATGGTATTTAAAATACATATTTAAACAACATTAAAACTTACTAAAAGTTTGGTAAAGATACGTATTCAAATGGTTGTTTGAAATGTTTAAACAAATTCAAAACATAAAATGAAAATGGAAAAAGAAAAAGGTTTCAGAATAAAAAAAGGGAAACAACCCAACCCAACAAAACCCAGCCCAGCTAAGCCCAACAGCCCACCCGGCACTCCCCCTCCCCAGATCCTTTTTCACTCACGAACAAACCCGCACCACCGCTGACAGAACGACCCCACCTTCTCCCTCTCTCTCCCACTGACGATGTTACCCCACAGCCACGTCATGGTCTCCTTCACCCCCGTAGACCAGTTCTGCCTGAAATTTCGCCGAGTAAATTCGTCTTAACGTTGCAGCAATTACACTCCGCGATTAATCTCGTTAACTCGCCTCGCCCTCCTCCTTCTTTCCCTCAGACCTCACTCAACCGGAGCCACTAGACTTCCCAAATTTCGACCTCAACTCCCTCTGACCCCGACGAGCTTCCCGGCGAATTCTGGCGAGCCTAGCTACTCATATACCCCCTCGACCCCATTAGCCTACTCCCCAGCCTCTGGCGCATCTCCCAGTGTCGCTCGTTCAGCCGCGCGAGCACCGTAACCTCGGCAACCTCTTCACCAGAACAGCGCCACCGTCTGCCATTTCTCCGGCCAAGTCCCTAGGTAAATTTCGACCGCGCCTCCCCCTCTCCTGGATGCACCTGTACTCGCCGCTTCTGTGTGCAGCTAACGCACCCTTTTTCGTGCCTTAGCGTGACCCGTACACTTGGCTCCGACGACGAGCAGACAAGCCTGACGCAGACGTGAACTCAGGCGAGCAATACCCGTCGTTACCGTGCGCCCCTCCATCAACAACGACCACCTCGAGCATCCCCACGCCACGACGAACTCAGTGAGTTTATCCCCTCGCTCTCTCGCTTCCTGTATCGTCGGCACTGTCATCGTCTGAGCGTGCCGCTGCCGTTCACCACCGCCAGCGCCGCCAGTATATGGCCAGTGGTTGTGAGCCGTAGGATCTTGATTTAATGGTTGCGATAGAAACTTAACTGAAGGGTTATCCTTTGATCTGTGCCATGCGTAGTCACTTAGATCTGACGGCCCAGAAAGGTCGATCCAACCGAAGCGGTACCACCCAATAAGAAACAGACGCGTGTCTAGTGTTTAGTTTTAAAAACAGATTTGATCTATTAGATGCTAGATTTTGTAAAATTCATAACTTTTGATCTACACGACAAAATTTTGCAAATTTTATATCAATGGAACCAGGAAAACAAATACTTTCCAATCATGTAATTTTTTTAGTAATTTTCTTCTGTAAACTTAGTTGTTTTTGCAGAAACTTGTGTAGGCATAATTTGAACATAAAAATTATTCTAGAAATATTTTTAAAGTAAAATCTTTGGTAAATGGTTTGATTTGAACCTACTGACCATAGAAACCAACTTATGGATTTAAAAGTGTATTTTGTGAAGATAAAGAATAAATCTTTGAATAAAAGCATTTCTAATTAAATAAAAATATTGTTTATGTTTTAAAAATGCTTTTTGGGTAAAACCTTTGGAAAATTATTTGATTTAAACCCTCTGACCCTAAACACCAAGTTCTATGATTTAAAAATATATTTTGTGAACCCTAGAAAAATTATTACTTTGTTTAAAGGCATTTTCCAACAAATAAAAATATTGCTTTGGTGTAAAAATGGTTTATAAGTAAAACCTTTTGCAAATGGTTTTAATAATAAACACTTGACCATAAAACACTAACACTTGTGTTTGAAAATATATTTGTCAAACACTAGAAAATATTACTTTGATTTGATCCATTTCTAGCAAAACAAAAATGATTTAAATGGCCATTTTCACTAACTTAACTTAAAATGGTTTTGCCACTTTTAAAAAAAATGACCAATAGGTGTTTTAAAATGTTTATAACCTATTGGAAACCACTTTTTCAAATAAAACAATATTTGGCATGCTTGCATGCATTGCTTTGTTTTTATTATTCTGTGTGATGAATTGCTTGAATGGTAGATTGAATTTTGTGCCTTGATTGAATTGTAGTGAAATTTGAAGAGTGTGACTATTGTAAGATCAAGGAGTGAACTTATATTCTCTACCAAAAAGGCAAGTGGTGCTTCATACTTTTGTCCTATTATTTTCACTATGCATTAGTGATATTTCTAAGTAGGACTTGCATGAAATTTTCTAAGTGTTAACTATGCCATGGGAAATCCTAGTATAAGAAACCTTAGTAGATTTTTTCCTAAGTTAAGATTCCTACTACTATCATGCTTAGCCTAGCTAGTAGAAAACAAGGGTGGATTATATTCATGCTATGGAATATTTCTAAGTCAAGGACTTGTGTTTTGTTTAATAAAACAACTATGCGAATGAATCACCTGGGTGGAATGGTATTGCTTGGATGGATTTTTGTTGAGTGGTTACACAAGGACAGGGGACTGGTGAACCTTGTGTATCTTACTTGTGGAATTCCACCTAGGAACAAAGAGATTTGAGATGTCAAATGTTGAGAAGCTTCAAGTGCAGCCACTTGGCATTATGGGCTCTGCCTGGATCATATAGGTTGCAATAACTTAGCCAAATGGACAGTTGTTGGTAGGGGATGATAGGTTGGAACGCGTCCATTCTGGTCTAAGGGAAGGCTTCTGAAAGATCTTGTCTCGATGCATGTCGAGTCTTGTGGGGTAAGTGCACCACCTCTGGAGAGTGTAAAATCTAAGTACTTAGCCGTGTCCCCGGCAATGGACAATTTGAGCATCAAGACATGGAAGCTATCAAGAATCTCCTCATCGCAATTTCTAAGTTAAAACTTGTGGTTGAACAAGGGTTAAAGGATCTTCAATCTTTGATTGGTGGATGCCTTGGGAGTTTTTGCCAAACAAAAACTTAGTGTTTTCAAATGATAAGGAAAATCTATTTTGAGCAAAGCAAGCCTAAGCTCCACTTAGCCAAATGCATATAGATGATAGATACCACTATTCTACCATAATATCACTTGCCAATACAATTCAAATGTATGGACCCTTGTGTCTGTAACTTATTATGTTGCAGGTTTGTTTGATGTTAGTGAAGTGTGTTGATTAGGATTACAAGTCTACAACCAACATGATTTCCTGTGGAACTTTGAAGATGAAGGACTCCATGCTATATAGTTATTTCTTCTGCATTGTAATGAGATAGCCAAATGAGCTATGTAAGATGTAATGAATTATTTTATTCCTGGTTATAAAGTTGTATTATGACCTTTGTTTCTTGATATTACATCTTAACTGTGGATGATAGCTATTGATCCAGGGACTAGTATTGTAAACACAGGGATCTCTACCTTATTAAAGGTTGGGACCTCTACAGATGGTATCAGAGCACTGTGTTTCCTGTAGGATTGTAACCCTAGGATTGGACAAAACCCCTTAGAAAAATAGGAGTTGTATTTGTTCCAAAACTTATTTACAAACAATCTTGTAAACTCTTTCCTCAACCTTTTTGTTTTGATTCTACATCTCTCCCTTCTCAAACTTGATGGACAAAGATATCAACTAGAGAAAAAGACTTCACCAAAATCAAATGACTTCAACTTCAACATCATCGAAGACTTCAACTTTAGTTTCATCAAGGATTTCAAATTGGACATCACTAAGGACTAAAAGTGAGACAAGAAATGTTGCTTAAGACTTGAAGACTAAGGAAACACAACTTAGAAGAAATCATCATCACCTTTGAAGTTTGTGACCAAGATGCAAGAATTTTTCCAAGCAAACCATGATCTTGTTCAAGAAGAAACAACAAAGAAGAATGGAATGATCTCAAGTGAACCATATAGTTGGACCACCATACTAATGATTAGTTTAAACCCACCAACTTATGTGGTGTAGCAAAAGTATTTTGTTGCCTAAAAATGTGCTTGAAACTTGTTGTTTGAGTGGAATGTTTGTTTGTGATTGCTTGCACATTACTTGTGTGATTTGTGATGTGTATGATTAGAATTCTCTCCTTAGAAATATTTTGCCTATTCTAATCCCAATCCAACCCAAACAGATGCCTTCCCCAAGAGACTCCAACATCAAGAATGGTGACAACAACAACCAAGAGATGCACATAAGAGAACTACTAGCAAACCAAACCCAGTTGAATCAGATGACAACTTAGTTCCTAGCCAACAACAATGAGTTAGACCAAACCTTGCAAAAGTTTTTGGAAATCCAATGCCAATTGTTGCAAGGGATGACCACTCAAATGATCAACATGAAAGACAACCTTTCCCAAGGAGTTTGTGACACCAATGATGTCAAGGATGATATTATAGAAGGAACTCAAGATTGCAATATTTGTGGAGACATGGATCACACTTCCAAAGAGCATGAAGATTAATGCCCTAATTGTGAAGAGAAACATCCAACTAAACAATGCCCCACATCTCAAGTGACTTGTTTCCTATGTGAAGGAAATAATCATGTGCCTATCCAATGCCCCATCTATTCTATAGTTCAACAAGGAAACAAGGTGGAGTGCATCAAGAGTATGGAAAACCCCATGAGGAAACAACTGCTATGAAGAAGGATGAAAGCAAAGGAAAATCTCAGCTTGCACCTCCATATATGAGGAATCACCTTGATGGACAAAAGAGGAAACGTATGTATTATCCAAAGAATCGATTAAGGAACCGAGGAGACTTTCCCACCTTTGAGGTGAGATATGAAGATCATGAACTAGAAGAACTCCTAGCTTTAGAGAAACCCAAGAAGAATAAGAATAAGGAAATTAGCCAATTGTGGTGCAACAACTCCAAAGAGCTAGGCCATTATATATCAACTTGTCCACAGAAGATACGTGAAGAACTCAACCTTGTCACATGTTACAATTGTGGTGACCAAGGACATTATAAAAGCAATTGTCCAGAAAAGATGAGGTACAAGACAAGCAAGCCTATGAGAGATCTCAGCCTTGTCACATGTTTCAAGTGTGGAAACAAAGGACACTATGCAGATGTCTGTCCAGAGAAGTTTCATCAAGATCCCAAGCAAGCCAAGATGTAATCTAGTTGAAAACTTTTAAGGGTGGTAGTACCCTATTTGTTTTGAAGCCAACTTGTAACCTCTACCTTTCCCAAATCTCGGGACGAGATTTCTTTTAAGGGTTGTAGCCTGTCACATCCCAAAATTTTCCAAATTTTGTAATGTGAAAAATAAATAAACAAAATAAATGATTGTTGAAATTTAGGGTGAAAAGAAACTTTTTGTTTTAAAATGGAAACATCACAACCCATCTTGAACAAACTTTGAATACAATTTGAATCCAAATAAATTCAAATCAAGTGAAATGCATTCTTCATAAATGCATCTTGAAATTCAAACTTAGAAAAGTTAAACCAAAACCCCAAAACATTAATGGAAGAAATCATTTCCAAGATCTCTCTAAGACTATGGATTTGTTCCATATAAAAATTTGTCAACAAGCATTTATAAATGATCAAGAATGACAAATAGAAATATTATAAAACCATAGAAATTGTTTTTATTCAATTTGGAACCACAGATAAAAACTTGTGAGTTTAATATGGTAAAAGGAAATAACTTCCAAAGCTAATAAAGCTCCTATATAAAATCCATACAAAATTGAGAGCAAAATAATTCTAAAGAGATTTAAAGGGATAAAAAAATATTAAATAAAATTATACAAATTGGATTTACCAATTTTGGATCTATAAATAAATAGAAGTGGATTTTGTAAGACAAAGAAAGAAATAAATAAATAAGGAATATTTAAAGTCAAATTAAAACTTGTCCTAATCCATAAAAAAATGGAATAAAGATAAACCAAATTCAAATAAAATAAATGGATAAAGAATATTCAAAATAAAATAATATGACATTAACCAAATTCTATTCTATTTGAATAAAGACAAAAACCCTAATAGAAATGATTAATTAAATCATGGGAAAATAATAAATGGAATTTTCCCAAGTGGAATAAAAGTTATTTAATTAACTTAAATGAAATAAAAGAATCATTTAAATAAAGTTATATGGAATTAAAAACCATATTTTATTTTATTTGAATAAAGACAAATGCCCAATTCAAATGATTAATAAATCATATTAAAAATATTTCAAATAAGTCAAAGTGAATTATTTGACACCCTAATAAATAAGTAAAACCTACTGAAAAGGATTTGGTAAAATTTGGAGATTAAATAGAAGTTGGAAAACATATTTAAAATCCTATTTAAATCAAGACAAGGGTCCATTTTAAATAAATATTTAAACCATGTGAGAATAAAATAATTATTCCTAAAATGGTATTTAAAATACATATTTAAACAGCATTAAAACTTATTGAAAGTTTGGTAAAAATATGAATTCAAATGGTTGTTTGAAATGTTTAAACAAATTCAAAACAGAAAATGAAAATGGAAAAAGAAAAAGGTTTTAGAATAAAAAAAGGGAAACAATCCAACCCAACAGAACCCAGCCCAGCTTAGCCCAAAAGCCCACCCGACACTCCCCCTCACCAGATCCTTTTTCACTCGCGAACAAACCCGCACCACCGCTAAGAGAACGACCCCACCTTCTCCCTCTCTCTCCCACTGACGATGTTACCCCACAGCCATGTCATCGTCTCCTTCAGCCCCACAGACCAGTTCCTCCCCTCCTCGTCATTTCTGCCCGAAATTTTGCCGAGTAAATTCGTCTTAATGTTGCAGCAATTAGACCCTGCGATTACTCTCGTTAACTCGCCTCGCCCTCCTCCTTCTTTCCCCTCAGACCTCACTCGACCGGAGCCACTAGACTGCCCAAATTTCGACCTCAACTCCCTCTAACCCCGACGAGCTTCCCGGCGAATTCCGGCGAGCCCATCTACTCCTCTACCCCCTCGACCCCACGAGCCTACTCCCCAGCCTCTGGCGCATCTCCCAGTGCCGCCCGTTCAGCCACGCGAGCATCGTAACCTCGGCAACCTCTTCACCAGATTAGCGCCACCGTCTACCATTTCTCCAGCGACGTCCCCAGGTAAATTTTGACCGCGCCTCCCCCTCTCCTGGATGCACCCTTACTCGCCGCTTCTGTGCGCAGCTAACACACCCTTTTTCGTACCTTCACGTGACCCGTACAATCGGCTCCGACGACGAACAGACAAGCCCGACGCAGACATGAACTCCGGCGAGCAATACCCGCCGTTACCGTGCGCCCCTCCGTCGACAACGACCACCTCGAGCATCCCCACGCCACGGCGAACTCGGTGAGCTTCTCCCCTCGCTCTCTCGCTTCCTGTATCGCCGACACCATCATCGTCTGAGCGTTCCGCCGCCGTTCACCACTGCCAGCGCCGCCAGTATATGGCCAGTGGTTGTGAGCCGTAGGATCTTGATATAATGGTTGCGATATAAACTTAATCGAAGGGGTATCCTTTTATTTGTGCCATGCATAGTCATTTAGATCTGACGGCCCAGAAAGGTCGATCCAACCGAAGTGGTACCGCCCAATAAGAAATAGACGCGTGTCCACTGTTTAGTTTTAGAAACAGATTTGATCTATTAGATGCTAGATTTTGTAAAATTCATAATTTTTCATCTACACGTCCAAATTTTGCAAATTTTATATCAATGGAATCAGAAAAACAAATAGTTTCCAACCATGTACTTTGTTTAGTAATTTGATTCTGTAAACTTAGTTGTTTTTGCAGAAACTTGTGTAGGCATAATTTGAACATAAAAATTATTATAGAAAGATTTTTAAGGTAAAATCTTTGGTAAATGGTTTGATTTGTACCTACTGACCATAGAAACCAACTTATGGATTTAAAAGTGTATTTTGTGAAGCTAAAGAATAAATCTTTGAATAAAAGCATTTCTAGTTAAATAAAAATATTGTTTATGTTTTAAATATGCTTTTTGAGTAAAACCTTTGGAAAATGATTTGATTTAAACCCTCTGACCCTAAACACCAAGTTCTATGATTTAAAAATATATTTGGTGAACCCTAGAAAAATTATTACTTTGTTTAAAGGCATTTTCCAACAAATAAAAATATTGCTTTGGTGTAAAAATGGTTTATAAGTAAAACCTTTTGCAAATGGTTTTAATAATAAACACTTGACCATAAAACACTAACAATTGTGTTTGAAAATATATTGTCAAACACTAGAAAATATTACTTTGATTTGAACCATTTCTAGCAAAACAAAAATGATTTAAATGGCCATTTTCACTAACTTGACTTTAAAAAAAATGACCAATAGGTGTTTTAAAATGTTTTTCCACTTTTGGAAAAATGACCAATAGGTGTTTTAAAATGTTTATAACCTATTGGAAACCAATTTTTTCAAATAAAACAATCTTTGGCATGCTTGCATGCATTCCTTTGTTTTTATTATTCTGTGTGATGAATTGCTTGAATGGTAGATTGAATTTTGTGCCTTGATTGAATTGTAGTGAAATTTGAAGAGTGTGACTATTGCAAGATCAAGGAGTGAACTTATATTCTCTACCAAAAAGGCAAGTGGTGCTTCATACTTTTGTCCTATTATTTTCACTATGCATTAGTGATATTTCTAAGTAGGACTTGCATGAAATTTTCTAAGTGTTAACTGTGCTAGGAAATCCTAGTAGAAGAAACCTTAGTAGATTTTTTCCTAAGTTAAGATTCCTACTACTATCATGCTTAGCCTAGCTAGTAGAAAACAAGGGTGGATTATATTCATGCTATGGAATATTTCTAAGTCAAGGACTTGTGTTTTGTTTAATAAAACAACTATGCGAATGAATCACCTGGGTGGAATGGTATTGCTTGGATGGATTTTTGTTGAGTGGTTACACAAGGACAGGGGACTGGTGAACCTTGTGTATCTTACTTGTGGAATTCCACCTAGGAACAAAGAGATTTGAGATGTCAAATGTTGAGAAGCTTCAAGTGCAGCCACTTGGCATTATGGGCTCTGCCTGGATCATATAAGTTGCAATAACTTAGCCAAATGGACAGTTGGTGGTAGGGGATGATAGGTTGGAACGCGTCCATTCTGGTCTAAGGGAAGGCTTCTGAAAGATCTTGTCTCGATGCATGTCGAGTCTTGTGGGGTAAGTGCACCACCTCTGGAGAGTGTAAAATCTAAGTACTTAGCCGTGTCCCCGGCAATGGACAATTTGAGCATCAAGACATGGAAGCTATCAAGAATCTCCTCATCGCAATTTCTAAGTTAAAACTTGTGGTTGAACAAGGGTTAAAGGATCTTCAATCTTTGATTGGTGGATGCCTTGGGAGTTTTTGCCAAACAAAAACTTAGTGTTTTCAAATGATAAGGAAAATCTATTTTGAGCAAAGCAAGCCTAAGCTCCACTTAGCCAAATGCATATAGATGATAGATACCACTATTCTACCATAGTATCACTTGCCAATACAATTCAAATGTATTGACCCTTGTGGCTGTAACTTATTATGTTGCAGGTTTGTTTGATGTTAGTGAAGTGTGTTGATTAGGATTACAAGGCTACAACCAACATGATTGCCTGTGGCACTTTGAAGATGAAGGACTCCATGCTATATAGTTATTTCTGGTGCATTGTAATGAGATAGCCAAATGAGCTATGTAAGATGTAATGAATTATTTTATTCTTGGTTATAAAGTTGTGTTATGACCTTTGTTTCTTGGTATTGCATCTTAACTGTGGATGCTAGCTATTGATCCAGGGACTAGCATTGTAAACACAGGGATCTCTACCTTATTCAAGGTTGGGACCTCCACAAGTCTCTTATTCAATTCTTGAAAACTGATTTCACATCCTTCGGTCCAATCAAACTTCTTTTCTTTATTAGGTAACTCCATCATTGGCTTAGCTACTTTTGACAAATTCACAGTGAACCTTCTATAGTATCCTGCCAAGCCTAGGAAACTGCAAACTTATTTAACTGACTTTGGAGATTCCCACTCTGTTACAGCTAACACCTTTGCGGGGTCGACAACTATACCATCTCTCGACACAATATGCCCGAGAAATCCAACTTCATTCAACCAGAATTCACACTTGCTAAACTTGGCATACAGCTTGTGCTCTCTGAGTTTATCAAATATCAAACGCAAATGTTCTTCATGCTCTTCTTTGCTCTTGGAATAGATCAAAATGTCATCGATGAATACGACAAACAAACTTGTCAAGAAACTCCATGAACACTTTGTTCATCATGTTCATGAAATAAGTTGGTGCATTTGTCAATCCAAATGGCATCAGGGTATATTCATATAAACCATACCTAGTGGTAAAAGCAATCTTAGGTTTGTCTTTCTCTCTAATCTTTAGCTGAAAGTAGCCTGACCGGAGATCAATCTTTGAGAACACACGGGCTCCTTCTAGCTGATCAAATAGATCATTGATTCTAGGCAAAGGGTACTTGTTCTTTATAGTTACCTCATTGAGTGAACGGTAATCTATGCATAACCTTTGACTTCTATCCTTCTTCTCAACAAACAGAACTGGAGCACCCCAAGATGAAGAACTTGGTTGGATAAATCCTGTCTGCAACTGTTCTCCAAGTTGTTTCTTGAGTTCTTTCAACTCATCAACTGACATCTTGTAGGGTCTCTTTGCTATTGGTCCAGATCCTGGCAGTAAGTCAATCAGAAACTCCACATCTCTATCTGGTGGCATTCCTGGCAGTTCCTCCAGAGACACATCCGGATATTCCTTCACAACTGGTACACCGTCTATGCTAACCCCCTTAAGAGAATTTGGCTTACTCCCTTTGGATTCAAAGTTAGACTTAAACCTAATCCTTTTCTTATCCGGGGTTGTGAGTGTAACAGTACGATTGGCACAATCTATTACTCCTTCATACTTAGTCATCCAATTCATGCCCAAAGTTACATCCAATCCCTGGGAATCTAGGAATATCAGACTAACTGGAAACTTATACTTTCCAAATTCTATCACTAGATCATGACATACAAAATTCACTATCATCTCTCCATCGTGAGAGCTTACTTTAATAGGACATCCAATAGTTTCAGTTGGAAGTCCATTTTTATCAACAAATGCTCTTGATATGAATGAATGCGATGCGCCGGTATAAAAAAGAACAAGTGCTGGAAAAGAATTAAGCTTGAACTTACCAGCCACAGCATCAGATTCCTCATAGATTTCCTCTACATTGATGTGGTTCACTTGACCCTTCTGAAATGGGTTTTGCATGTTGGCTCCATCAGACTTCTTTTCTGGGCATTCATTTGCATAGTGCCTAGTTTTCTTGCACTTGAAGCACTCAACCTGACTGATGTCCGTTTTTGCAGGCTGACTTCCATTTCCATTCCCATTGTGATGGCTCTTGTGTCCACTCTCGTGGTTCTTATATCTATCATTGTCATGATTGTGGTGGTTCTTGTTGTCATGGTGACGGTTACTATTGTGGTGGATGTTATACTTCCCATGCTTGTGGGATCCAAAACCTCCACTATCATCACCATGAGAACGTTTGTGTAACGATCCAGAACTATGCTTATCAAAGTGATGCTTCCTCTTCATGTTCTCAACCTGCTTCATCTTGCTTTCCAAGATGGTGGCTTTGTCACACAGTGATTGATAAGTTGGGACATATGCAACAGATAGCTGCATGTTCATCTCATCATTCAGCCCTTCAAGGAATTGTTCCTTCCTCTTAGCATCAGTGTCAACCTCATCCGGTGCATAGCGTGCCAGATTGTTGAACTCCTCAATATACTCTGCTACACTGCGGTGGCGTTGCTTAAGATTGTGGAACTCTTTCTTCTTCAAACTCATCACTCCTGAAGAGATATGAGTTGTGCGGAATCCATCCTCAAAAATAGCCCAAGTCACATCCTCAATAGGAGTGGTGATCTGGAAGTTAACCCACCATGTGGTTGATGGTCCTTCAAGTAGATGTGCCGCAAATCTGACCTTTTCTTCATCAGTGCAGCCCACGGTGACCAAGTCCTTGTTCACATAACGCAACCAGTCATTGGCTACCATAGGATCTGTAGTTCCCGAGAACTTGGCAGGCCTCAACCTCAAAAACCTTGTAAGCATATCAAAGGCCGGTGGCTTGTTTTTGTTTTTGTTGTAGTTGTTATTGTTGTTTCTGTTGTTTTGATTCTGATTTGCCATGAACTGGGTCATCATCTGCATCAACTGAGTTTGAGCTATCATCAGCTGCTGCATCTCATTTCCATTGTTGTTATTGTTTTTTTGGTTGGGATTGGCACGACGGGGAGGCATCTATGGTTTCAATAAGGATAAGTAATTAGATGTAACACATAGATGCTAACATGCACAATACATCACATAGCAACAATCAAAATAATTCAAGCACAAGATAAACATAGAGTTCAAACAACATAAACAACAAGTTTTGGAAAAGTAACACACTAGCAAAGCCATCCACATGTTGGCTGATCATTGCGACTCGATATATGAAAGGATGATAGATAAATATATAGTCGAGTAGTCAACACTACTCCTCCATGTCGACCTCCTCGTCCACTAGAGTAAGTCCAGTTGTCTCCATGGTTGTCTTGTACTCCTCCACATTGGTGGTCAAGGCCTCAATCTTCGCACGAAGGGCTCTCTTCTGTGAGCAGAGCCTCTCTATCACTCACTGTTGGGTCTCTATCTCAAGGTCCTTGAGCTCTATCTCGACCCTCATGTCCTTAATATTCTTGTTTCTATCATGCACTCTCTTCTCTTGATTCTTGAACCTGTTGTCTTGGCTCTCAAATCTAGCATCCATCTCCTTGATGATCTCGTCCTGCTCCGTGAAGAGTTTGTCCTTCTCCCTCAACTGAACCTGAAGCTCGTCATTTCTAAGAATGATGTTGGTCCTATCTTTGTCGAGGTTTCTAACGAGGCTCTCTATGTCCTAATGATATAGATGCACCGGCTCGATAGTCTCTCTAGTGGCGTCATCATATGCTACAGCCTCACCCTGCTCGTCATGTCTCCCTTATGGGTGGAAGTAGAGGCCCCTGAGCTCGGTGGAGTGACGTCCGTAGAGACGTCCAAGTAGCTCCTACATGACTATGTCTAGTCCCTTCTCCTTGTCATCATGCATCAACTTGAATGTAATCTCCTCGGTGAGTGGCTCCATCTAGCGTCCTGGCTGCGAGACTCTAAAGCCCCAAATATCCTTCCTCTCGAACTTTGTAAGTTGAGTCCCTTAATACTAGGAAGTGGGAGGTTGAGCACACTAGTGAGCTCCACAAGACGAGAACCAAAATGAGTTCCCTTGAACTCCTCGGCAGTGCTGACAACAAAGCTAGGCATCTATTGCATAGGATAGAGAAAATTAGAAATAAAACAAGTAAGGAGAAAACATAAGATAGTGAAACAAAAGCCAAAGCATACATTCAACAATAAAACATACAAGTCATGGCATACAAAAATTCTACCACAAGCACCAAGGTTCAAACATAACTTAGACAAAAACTTGCCATACCACATAGGTTGGTATGATCAAATTACTAACATGATAAAACGACAAGTGTGGTGGTCCAACTATTGGAGTACGTCGTAATTCTCACTCATATGATAAGTCTATGATATCTTCCCTTAGACGTTTTATGGCGGTCTCTAAGTCTTGGGTATATTTCTTCTCTTCTCTAAGGTCATTTTGAGTGTTGAGCATTCTACACTTGAGTCTTTCACCAAGCTCATTGATAGCATTCCAAGCTGCATTTCTTGCAGAGTCAAAGAATGTCGTATACATTTCTGAGTTGGTGACCATGCAGAATCCTGACTCTTTGTGGTTGTCTCCCTTGTTTTTGTACAAGTGGAGTTGCACCCACCAATATTCTTCTCCTTCATCCATCACTGGAAATCCCTTATACATGGCCTCACCATGTATTCCCAAGCTAACCATGAGGTTTTTGAGTGCCTTGGGAAACTCCGTCTCACATTCTAAAGTCATGGCCATGTGTGGTCCCGTCTTGACGGCTTTGTTGATGGCGGAAATCTACAAATAGAGATGATAAACAAGATTAGGAGAGGTTTACGAGAAGTAAAAGACAAGTGTGGAATTTTTGCAAAGAGTTGCATTTTTTTCCTAGTGGTTTCCTTACTCTAATCCATCTTAGGGTCATAAACCTACAGGCAACACAGTGCTCTGATACCATCTGTAAGACCCCACCAAGAAAGGTAAAGGCCCTTGTATTTCAATGCTAGTCCCTGGATCAAATGCTAGCATCCACAGTTTAAGATGAAGTACACAGATACAAAGGTCGTTATTACATCGTCATTCCAGAGATGACATAGTCTTTACAACTCAATAGCCCAAGGCTAGTACATAGAGTTCATAACATAAAGGAAATAACTATAAGTCTTCATCTTCATGTGCCATAGGAAAACATGTTGAGTGTAGACTCACAACCCTAATCTCCATTAGAGTAACCTACCACATCATAAGTTATAGCCACAATGGGTCAATAAATTTGGAATTGCATTGGCAAGTGATACCATAGAAGAATAGTAGTATCTAACATCTATATGAATTTGGCTAAGTGTAGCTTAGGCCGGCTTGCTTTGCTCAAAATAAGGTTTTGACTTATTAGTTGAAAACACTAAGTTTTTGTTTGTGAAAAACACCCAAGGAACCACCAATAGACATTGGTGAACCTTTACCCTTGTTAAACCACAAGTTTTTAACTTAGAAATTGGGATGAGGAGATCCTTGATTGCTTCAATGTCTTTGATGCTCAAATTGTCCGTTGCCGGGGACACGGCTAAGTACTTAGGTTTTACCCTCTCGAGAGGTGGTGCACTTTCCCCATAAGACTCGACATGCATCGAGAAGAGACTTTTCAGAAGCATTCCCTTAGACCACCATGGACGTGTTCCATCCTATCACCCTACCACCAACTGTCCATCTGGCTAAGTTCTTGCAACCTAGTTGGTCAAGGCAGAGCCCATATGTCATGTGGTTGCACTAGAAGCTTCTCAACACTAAACATCTCAAATCCCTTTGTTCCTGCGTGGCAATCCACAAGTGTGATACACAAGGTAAACCATAGATATGGGCCTTATATAACCACTCAACATAAACCAACCATACCATTCCACCCAGGTGATTCATTCACATAGTTGTTTTATGTAACACCCTCAGATCGGCCCTATGCAAGTTTCAGCGATTCCCGCCAAACCCGCATAGAAATGATTCAAAGGTTCCCACCAGGCACTTGCGTGTGGGTGAAAAAAGAAGTAATATCATTACACAATAGTCCACGATGGAACCCACATAACAGATATATACAACAACGACTCCATGAGTCAAGAATACAAATATACAGTACAATTATCCAAATCACCTTGAAATGATACAGCGTCTGAGTACGGACAAGATGCAAATTGAGCTAAGATCCCTGAAGAATAACCAATGGCGTCCATAACCCTGCCCAGGCCAAGTCGGAAGGGTAACCCTGCTAACGACGTCGATCTCAAAACCTGCTAAAACAAAAGGGGTGCCGGCAAAGGGCAAAGGAAAAAGAGAGCGGTCAGTACTGAGACCAGTACACGGTGAGACTTAGAATTCAGCGGTCCTCGCCTACATAGGTATGGTGGACTGAAGCGGCAGTGCAGCATGCACTAATCAACCTATAGAGAGTCGATACAACTGTCGGCTATCAGAGAGGGATAGGAAAGACCTATTCGGAACCAACCTGATACTACCACCAAACATACCCATCCTGGTATTTCCCCCTCGAGACCAAACGAGGAAGTCAATCCGAGGAAACTCACACAGTTGGTAGTTTTATTCATTCATTCCATGGTGGTTGTCCAACTTACTAGTCATATCAGTTGCAAGTCATGTTATAACAATAAACTTAGTTATAGTTGTCTATGATCGAGAACTGTGCTCCAAGTCGTCCATAACCGCAGACAAAGCTTCTTGAAAAGATTTAACCCTACAGGGGTGCACCAAAGTTTCCACACACACCTACACCCTTGTTGTCAGATCAGGTAGGTACAAGATCACAAAACATACACCCAACGGTATGTCGACGGGGTTTCGGACATGACGTTTCCCAGATCCAAAGCAAGCATATGGGGGCCACCCCACTAAGCTACCCGCAACGAATTCGGACGGTCTCCGAGACGAACCCAGAGGTTTGTGACAATGGTTGTAAACGACTGGGAACCCGAAAGTGTGACTGGGCTTGTCGATACCGTGAAAACATTCCACATTGGTTCCAAAACAGTACAGGCGCTCCACGCGCAATCGTAAATAAAGCAGTAAAGCATGGCATAAGCACAGGATAGTAATAAATCCGCAAACTACTTTGTGGCCCCCGTTATAGTACTTGAAATCAGGTACTAATCAATGGGGGTGCCCACACACCCCACATTTGGTTAGCACGCTCGATCTCGGAATAGGTGTCAAGAACTCGGGGTCCTACGGGACACCAGTGAGTTGTTAAAAACCAAATATTGTCTATTACCCACCGTGTGCCTCTGCATTATTTACCTACTTTCAATTTTAGTGGTTAACAATAATTAAATTCTTGATCCTCTCCACCATTAAGCATGTGTCAACCACCCAACAACGATGGAACATCGACGACGTGAAGCAACACCTGAGCAAGAAACTACGACTCGCAAGGCCGACTGTCTATCAATCAACAGGCAATAGTATGTGTCCATGGCAATATAGACGCTGCAAGGGATATCATGGGTACGAAAACTAGAGCATCGCAACAGAGATAGCAATAGATAAATAGGAGGAAATAAAGACTAGAAATGTAAAATAGGTAGAAAGGGGGAGAATGCTCGCCTGAAAAACATTGCCGAAGGTTCATCCGAAGATTGGGTCGACACTCGCATCAACTCATCGGCCTAATCCGTGAACAAGCAAAGCACTAGAAGAAACAACGGATGCACTATTTAATACTACGACAGAAGATCGGGCATGATGCATGTATGATGTATGACATGGCAAAGATGCGATGCAATAAGGAAACATTAAGCGAAACCGGGGTCCCGCCATTTAATTAGATGGTTCATGTTGTTTTGATACCCCGCCATTTAATGTTGTATTAGCAAGACAAAATTATATCATCGATTCTCTACACAATTTAAATGGGGCCAATATTAGACAAGATTCGCCCGCATATGGTATCCATATTTAATTATGAGGTGAAACGGCATAATGCCCCCAAACCACATGAATATATATATGCAAACATGAAAATTTATATGCAACAAGATGTATCATTTATAAAATAGGGCTCGGTAGATATCACACATGGGTTCGACGATCTTTGTTCCGAGGGTTCGTTGCGGCTTCGGATCGGGCTTCAGGGGTTCGACGGGGTTCAGTCTCGGCGGCATCGGTCTTAGGGGTTTGATCTTCGCGGTCCGTGAAGGGGAATTGATGGCTCCGGGTTGGCGATCATGGCGATGTGATGTACACCAGGACCTTAGAACTAGGCAGACAAGGTTACTGGAACAGGACATCTATACTTCCAGTATATCAAAGCCACATACACGCTGGGCAAACATCCAGAGCATGGAACAGGGTCCTCGAGCCAGACTAGCAGGATAGATGGGGCGAGGCGGTACTCTGCGCGCAAAGCGAGGTGTCTGGCGATAGAAGCCCAGATACGGTGATGCGGCAGACAAACTTGAGCCGAACGAAGAACTCAACCGGCGGACGCAGGGAGGGGGCAGAGACGACCACGGCGAGGAGCTTGGGGAGGCGGGGTGGCTCTTGATAGCGGGGAGGAGGAGACCGGGTGAAGTGGCCCGGTACAGCTTCAAGGAGGCAGAGCCTCGGCCGGCGAGGCCCTAGAGGTGCAGACACGCTCGGGGCGGAACCGCGGGGTGACGGGGTGCTTGAAGGGGATGCACGACAAGGAGAGGACCCAGGCAGCACGGACGCGGGCCAGCAACCCCGCAAGCGACGACGGAGGTGAAGGGCCACGACGGAGACGACCGGTGCTTGAGTGCAGGGACCCGCGAGGTGGCGGAGGTCCTAGGCGGAGGCAGGGGTTCAGGTGAGGCGCGGCGAGGAGGAAGGATCAGGGAGAGGAGAGGGCCACCAACGAGCGAGCGGGGAGGGCTACCTTAGGCGGAGGAGGAGCGGAAGTAGGGAGGAGAGGGCGCGGCGGCGGCGCCCTCCTGTGAGGGAGGAGGAGGACGCGAGGGGAAAGGGGTCGCGGGGAAGAGGTGGCCGCGAGCGAGGTGGGGGTGGGTCCGCTAGGTGGGGCCGGGAGATGGCCCAGGTGCGGCGTTGTGTGGTGTGCGTGTTGTGTGTGTTGCGTGTGTGGGGCTGCTGGGTCGTGTCGGGTTGTGAGGAGAGTAGGGTGGCGGCGGGATGGCGGCTGACTGGTGGACTGGGATAGCTAGGTTAGGGTTTGGGGTGGTCTAGGGTTTAGGGTTCGACCGACTGGGCCTTTTGGGCCTGGCCAGTTAGGACTAGGTTTTATTTTTATTTATATTTAAAATATTTTATGTTTCTTTTCTTTTGTACATTAAACATTTTGTAAATAACTTCACACGTTTTAAAATAGCAAAAAAATATGGTTTGAATAAAGAACGAGATGTAACGAAGAAAACAATATAGGGTGCTATCGAAAATAGTTTTGAGGCAAAGTATGCAACAATGATGTCATGATGATGCGCAAATTAGAAACAACATGCAATTTCTAGTAGTGGTTTTACCCGGGGTGCTACATTTTATTAATCAAAAACACAAGTCATAGACTTAGAAATAATTCATAGCATGAATAATCCAACCTTGTATTCTACTAGCTATGCTAAGCATACTAGTTGCAAGAATCTTAACTTAGGGAAAAATTCTACTAAGACAACAACTACTAGGATTTCCCAAGGCATAGCATAACATTGATACTTACAAAAATTCCATGCAAGTCCTACTCAAAATATCACTAATGCATAGTCAAAATAATAGGACAAAATATATGAAGCACCACTTGCCTTGATAGTTGGGAGAGTAGCAATAGTCCTAACAATCACAATCACCAAAATCTACACATAAAATCATAACACCAAATTCACATTTCAATATTCAAACAAAAATACATATGAATGCATGCAAATGCAATGGAATGATTTTCTACACTAAACAAGTCAAATCAAACAGTACTGAACACAAAGCACACTTTCTATAGTCTGAATAAACTCAAATTTACTTTAAAAACATTTACCAAATAATTTTTAGATGCAAAATAGGCCTACAAATGGTTCTGCAAATAATGCTATTTTTTCAGAACAAAAATACTAATTCAAGGCCATAGATGTGTAGGGTTTAATTTTCTGAATCCAATGGTATATTATTTGCAAAATTTGGACAAACAGAACTAAAGTTATGAATTTTACAAGTTAAATCAACTAATAGATTCAAAAACAGATTTTAAATCAAAACTACAGACGCGTGGCAGCGCCTGATTGGATGATACCGCTTTTCACTGATCACGCTTCCACGCCGTTGGATCAAGTCAGATCCAACGTGCCATATCTAAACAAAATGGTTCACTAAAAGATCTAATCTACTGCGCATGATTTAGATCTAACGGCCCTGGACCAAGCGACCATACGTGAGCGGCGCTGATGGCGGTGGCGGTGGCGGCGCTACTGTCGACGATGTTCCGGCGAATCCATAGGGGGCTAGGGGTGGTGGAGAGGCTTACCAGGTTCGCACAGACACGAGGAAGCTCAAGGCGCAGTTGGCTTGGACAGGGGCGTGCTGTTGCGGCCGTGGAAGCTCGTCGGAGACCTCACTGGCGTCGAGCACGGCTTGGCGGAGACGACGGCGACGACCTAGGTCATCATAGGGCAAACGAACGGCATCAGGAGTTGCACACGGTCATGGCGCACATGTTAGTTTGAAACATAGGGCAAGGGGCATGTAGACCTGAACGGAATTACTCGTCGGAGTCGTGGACGGTGTCGGGTGCTTGCAGGGGTTAACGGGGCCGAGGACCTAGGGCAGTATAGGGAGAACCAAGGACACGGCTAGATGCGCAAGAGGGTGGCGAGTATCACAGGGTGAACCAGAGGGCACGGGGTGGACGGAGCTCACCTGAATCACTGGCCGGAGGTGCTCGGGTCCGCGGCGGTGCAAGCTTGATTATGGGCAGCCTGGTGTCGCTAAGTGGGGGATAAGTGAGGAGAAATGACCGCGGCAAGGTGGTGCTTAAGTAGCCGGGACTAGGGCGGCAGTCACGCGAGCAATCAACGCGAATTGAATTGAATTCATCACGGCAGTGATGGGGAGGAAACGGGCTGCGACGGCGTCGTCTGCGCGCGGGGTTTGGGGACGAAGGGGTGAGCTAGAGTTGGGCCTAGTGGCAGCGAGTGCGGCGTAAGGTTCGTGCGGGTGAGAGAGGGGGTGGAGGGAAAGAACCCCGGGTGGGCTTATTGGGCCAGAAGAGCTGCTGGGCTGAAAAAGGTAGCGCAGGTTTTATTTTTTTCTTTTATCCTTTTTTCAATTCTATTTTGATTTTCGGGAATGAATTTGAAATCCTAATTCAAACTTGTTTGAATTCAAACCTTTTCTACTGTGAAGCTTGCATTCAAAAGTGTGACAAACACATCTGTTCACTCAAAAACACCTTGGTATTTTGAAAATAAAATAAAACCATGCCCCATATATGATATATAAAATGGGGTTTAAATATGGTTTCAAATAGGGTTTTGGTTTGAAATTTTTGGTGCAAGACAAACATGCTATGATGATATGAATGTAATGATATGATTTTTCATTTGATGAATTTTGGGATGTGACAGCTTCACTCAAAAATAAATTTTAGAACAATTTTTATACTCAAAATAGCCCTAAATTAGTTTCTGCACAAAACTCTAATTTTTCAGAAGCAAATGACCAAAGTAAGGCCATAGTGCAAAGGTCTCATTTTTGTGAATCCATAGACACCTAGTTTGTAATTTTTGGAAATACAGATCAAAAGTTATTGATTTTACAAGTTTAAACACCAAAATAGAACAAATCTAGGTTTTAAACTAAAAACCTAGACACGTGTCTTAACCCTATTCGATGATACCGGTTCGAACGGATCACGCGCGCACACCGTTAGATTTAACTCAAATCGTGCGGCTCAGATCGAGGAACACCTCTTTGCGTTTAAATCTTATCTCAACCGCTGGATTTAGATCCAGCGGATCCTACTGCATAGACCATATGCGGGCGGCGCAAATGGCCACCGCGGCGGTGCCGCATCAGACGGTGATGGTCCGGCGAGGATAGAGGGCAAGGGAGGGGGCATAGAGGTCATATCAAATCGCCGTGACGTCGTGGAGGCAGTGGTGGTCGCGGACCAAGGAGGGGCGCAGTGGTACGGCCGGAATCGCTCGACAGAGTTGAGCTCATCGTCGGGTGCTTGCAGAGGTTGACGGGGGTGAAGACCTGGGGCGTGAGGGGACAAACGGCAGGCATTAGGAGAGGCGCAAGGAACAGGCGAGTATCGTCATTTGAACCAGAGGCAGAGAGGCGCACAGGGTTTACCGCGATGGCTCGTCGGAGATGTGGCCACCGTCGGGGGCTTGCAGATGTTGATGAAGGTGAACCTACAGGCCACGAGCAAGTGAATGGCGAGTACCAGAAGTAGCATAATACAAATGCGAGCATGGCCGCATGAGCTAGGGTGTACGGGGCTCACCGGAATTGCTGCCGAAGTCCATCAGTGACCGCGGCGGTGCGAGCAAGAATGCGGGCAGCCTAGAGGCTCTCTAGGTGCAGGACTTAAGGGGAATAGAGAGGAGGGAGAGGGGAATAAGTAGCAGGGGTCGGGGGAGGGAATTACTGGCGCAGTTAAGCGTATTTATGCTTTCAATTCGACCAAAAATGGCGAGGAGAAAGGGGGTGAGTTCAGGGCACGGCTGAAGACGATGGTGACATGGAGGTGGGATCGGCTCGTTAGGGAGGGTGCGGGTGGACGTGCGGGTGAGAAAAGAAGCAGAAGGAGAGAGAGGTCGCCCGGGTAGGCTGATGTTGGCCTGTGTTCGGCCAGGGGTTTGGGAAGGACTGGGTTTCCCTTTTTTTTCCTTCAAAACCTTTTTCCTTTTCTTTTTCTGTTTTATGTTTTTATTTAATTTAATTGATTAAATCCTCAATTTGAATTCAAATAATCTCCAAATATTTTTAGTAGGTTTATACCATTTATTAGTGTGTTATTTAGTCCAACTCAAAATATTTTTACCATTTAGTATTCATTTAAAATTAAGTGAGGCATAAGGTATTTATTTAAATAAAATTTGAATATGGTTCATAAAGCCATATAATTTTATTTAAACAATCCTCTATCCTTTTATATTATTTAAATAATTTTTATTCCTTTTATTTATCGATTTAGGCCATGGTTTAAAATGTCTTTGCAACAATTCTTATTTATTTAATTCTTTCTTTGTCTTGTAAAATTCATATCTTTTTATTTATAGTTCCAAAAATTAGTGATTCCAATTTGTATAATTCTATTTAATAATTATTTATATTTTAAATCCTTTTAGGATTACTTTGTCCACAACTTGGTATGGATTTTAGCTATGAGCTTTATTAACCTTGGAAATACTTTCTTTTATCTTATTAAAATCATAAGTTTTTATCGATGGCTCCAAATGGAGTGAAATCAATTCTCATGGTTTTAAAATATTTTTGTTTACCATTCTTGGTCATTTAGAAATGTTGTTGCTAAATTTTTATATGGAACAAAGCCATAGTCTTGGAGTGATCCTGAAGATGATTTCTTTCATTAGTGTTTAGGTTTTTGGTTTAACTTTTCCAAGTGCTTGAATTCAAGATACATTCCATGCATGAATGCATTTGATTCGTTTGAAAATTTGTTTGTTGCTTTTCATTCAAATTTTGTTCAAGTAGGTTTTGATGTTTCCAATTAGAGGCAAAAGTTTCTTTTCCCCCTAAATTTCAACATTTGTTTCTTTTATTTGTTTATTTTTCACATTTCAAAATTTGGAAAATTTTGGGATGTGATAGACTACCACCCTTAAAAGGAATCTCGTCCCGAGATTTCGGAAGGCTAGAGACAACAAGTTGGCTTCAAGACAACTAGGGTACTACCACCCTTAAAAGGATTTTAACTAGGTTGCATCTTGGCTTACTTGGTGTCTTGATGTAACTTCTCTGGACAGTTGCTTGCATAGTGTCCCTTATTACCACATTTGAAACATGTGACAAGGTTGAGATCCTTCAGAGGCTTGCTTGTCTTGTTCTTCAACTTTTCTAGACAATTTGATGCATAATGGCCTAGCTCTTTGCATTTGTGGCACATCAACTGGCTAATATCCCTCTTTATCTTTGGTATCACTATCTCTTGTTTGTTTCCTTGGCCCTTCCTGTTTTTGGGTCTCTCCAAAGCTAGGAGGTATCTTAATTCATGTTCTTCATATTTCACCACAAATGTAAGAAAACTTCCTCGGATCATAGAACGGTTCCTAGGATAACGTCCATGTTTCCTCTTTTGCTCACCAAAGTTGGTTATAATGTATCGGGGTCATACTGAGGTTTGACTTTGTCTTCATCATTCTTGGTGGAAGTTGTACCTTCATGGCTGTTTCCAAACACTTGATGTATACCATCCCTAGCTTGATGTTTCATCTGTTGAACTATAGGATAGATGTGGCATTGGACAGGGACATGATCATTTCCTTCACATAGGAAACAAGTAACTTGAGATGTGGGGCATTGTCTAGCTGGATGGTTTTCTTCACAGTTAGGGCATTGGTCAATATTCTCTTTATAAATGTGTCCTATGTCTCCATAGATTTTGCAAGCTTGTGCTCCTTCCATGATATCATCCTTGAAATCATTGTTGTCACAATCTCTTTGGAAAGGGTTGCTTCTCATGTTGATCATCTGATTGGTCATCCTTTGCAACAATTGGGATTGGGATCCCAAGAATTTTAGCATGGTTAGGTCTAACTCATTGTTGTTGTGGTTGTTGGCTAAAAACTGAGTTGTCACTTGATTCAACTTAGCTTGGGTTGCTAGCAGTTGTTCTGTCATGTTTATCTCTAGGTTGTTGTTGTCACCATCCTTGATGTTGGAGTTGTGATCTCTTGGAGAAGTCATCTGTTTGGGTTGGGTTGGGATTAGAGTAGGCAAAATATTTCTAGCGAAGGAATTCTACTCACACAAAAAATCACACAAAGCAATGTACAAGCAATCACAATCATGCATTCCACTCAAACAACAAGGTTCAAGCATATTCTAGGCAAATAAAATATTTTGTTATACCACATAGGTTGGTATGATCAATAAATCGATTTAAACTAAACACTAGTATGGTGGTCCAACTATAGGTTATCACTTGAGATCATTCCATCCCTCTTAGTTGTTACATCAGGAACAAGATCATGGTATCCTTGGAATAAAATATTGCATCTTGATCACAAGGTTCAAAGGTGATAATGGTTCCTCCTAAGTTGTGTTTCCTTAGTCTTCAAGTCTTGAATATTATTCTTATATCACTTGAAGTCTTTAGTGATGTCCAAGTTGAAGTCCTTAGTGAAACTGAAGCTAGAGTACTTTGTGATGTTTAAGTTGAAGGCCTTGATGATGTTGAAGTTGAAGTCCTTAGCCATCAAGTCAAGTTTAAAAGGGAGAGATGTAGAATCAAAACAAAATGCTGAGGAAAGAGTTTACCAGATTGTTTGTAAATAAGTTAGAACAAATACAACTCCTATTTTTCTAAGGGATTTTGTCCAATCCTAGGGTTACAATCCTACAGGCAACACAGTGCTCTGATACCATCTGTAGAGTCCTGAACCCAATAAGGTACAAGTCCCTGTGTTTACAGTGCTAGTCCATGGATCGATAAGCTAGCACCCATAGTTTAAGATGTAATATCTAGAAACAAAGGTCATATTACAACTCATAACCAGGAATAAAATAGTTCACTACAACCTACATAGCTCATATGGCTATCTTATTACAAAGCAACAGATATAACTATAAATCATGGAGTCCTTCATCTTCATATTCCACAACCAAACATGTTGGTTGTAGACTTGTAATCCCTACGCAACAAACTTCACTAACATCAAAAAAACCTGCAACATAATAAGTTACAGCCACAAGGGTCAATACATTTGAATTGTATTGGCAAGTGATATCATATTGATATGGAGAATCTAACATCTACATGAGTATATGGCTAAGTGGAGTTTTGGCTGGCCTTTGCATTAAATAAGTTTTCCCTATCCTTTGTAAAATAGTTTTCTCTTTGTCAAATCACTTCACCAAACAATGGAACACTGGATACACACCAGGCGCTACCCTTGTTCATCCAACAAGTTTTAACTTAGAGAAATTGGGATGAGGAGATTCTTGATCATTTCAATGTCTTTGATGCTCAAAATGTCCATTACCGGGGACACGGCTAAGTACTTAGGTTTTACCCTCTCGAGAGGTGGTGCACTTTCCCCACAAAACTCGACATGCATCGAGATGAGACTTTTTAGAAGAAATCCCTCAGACCACCATGGACGCGTTCCATCCTATCATCACTACCACCAACTGTCCATCTGGCTGAGTTCTTGAAACCTAGTTGGTCAAGGCAGAGCCCATATGCCATGTGGTTGCAATGGAAGCTTCTCAACACTAAACATCTCAAATCTCTTTGTTCCTGGGTGGCCATCCACAAGTGATATACACCAGGGTAAACCATAGAAATGGACCCTAGCTAACCACTCAACACAAACCATACTTCCCATTCCACCCAGGTGTTTCATTAACAAGTTGTTTTCTTAGTCAAAAACACATAGGCATAACTTTTCCATAATGTCATAACATGAATTCCCACCCTTGAATTCTAATATCTAGGCTAAGCATACTAGCATAACATGTATCTTAACTTAGGAAGATTCCTACCAAGATATATTCTATAGGATATACCATAGCATAGCAATATACAAAATAGTCCTATCATGCATACTACAAAAATATCACTAATGCGATATTGAAAAGATAGGACTTTTGATGACCAAAGTATCACTTGCCTTTTTAGTAGATAATCTAGGTACTCTCCTTGATCTTGCAAATGTCACACTCCTCAAGGTTCACTACAATACAATCAAGCAAAATCACACACTCAAAACTACAACACAAAATTTAACAAAACAAAAACAAGAAAACAAGGAAATGCATGCAAGCATGAAAAAGGTTATTTTATTGAAAAAGTTATTTCTAACAAGGTTCTAAACATTTCAAAACACCTACTGGTCTTTCATAAAAGTGGAATTTCATTTGAAACCAAGTTAGTGAAAATAAGTCATTTAAATCATTTTTCTTTGGTTAGAAGAGTTTTTATTCAAAGGAATAATTCTAGTCTCAATAATATGTATTTTTAATTTCAAGTGTTAGTGTTTATGGTCAGAGGGTTCAAAACAAAACCATTTGCAAAAAGGTTTCACTCGGAAAAAAAATTAGAACTATTTTTATACTCAAAATAGCCCTAAACAAGTTTCTGCACAAAACTCTAATTTTTCAGAAGCAAGTGACCAAAGTAAGGCCATAGGTGCAAAGCTCTCATTTTTCTGAATCCATAGACACCTAGTTTGTAATTTTTGTAAATACATATCAAAAGTTATTTATTTTACAAGTTTAAACACCAAAATAGAACAAATTTGGGTTTTAAACTGAAAACCTAGCGACGTGTCTTAACCCTATTGGACGATACCGGTTCGGACGGATCACGCGCGTGCATGATTATATTTAACTCAAATTGTGCGGCTTAGGTCGAGGAATACCTCTTCGCATTTAAATCTAATCTCAACCGCTAGATCTAGATCCATCGGATCCTACTGCACAGACCATATGCGGGCGGCGCAAATGGCCACCACGGCGGCGGCACGTCAGACGATGATGGTCCGGCGAGGCTAGAGGGCAAGGGAGGGGGCACAGAGGTCATACTGAATCGCCGTGATGTCTTGGAGGCAGTGGTGGTCGTGGACGAAGGAGGGTCACACTGGTACGGCCGGAATCGCTCGGCGGAGTTGAGCTCACCGTCGGGTTCTTGCAAAGGTTGACGGGGGTGAAAACCTGGGGCGTGAGGGGACAAACGGCAGGCATCAGGAGAGGCGCAAGGAACATGCGAGTATCGTCATTTGAACCAGAGGTAGAGAGGCGCACAGGGTTTACCACGATGGCTCGTCGGAGATGTGGCCACCATCGGGGGCTTGCAGATGTTGATGAAGGTGAACCTACAGGCCACTAGCAAGTGAATGGCGAGTACCAGAAGAAGCGTAAGACAAAGGAGAGCATGACCACATGAACTAGAGGGCAAGGGGTGTACAGGGCTCAACGGAATTGCTTTCGGCGGTGTGAGCAAGAATGCGGGCAGCCTGGAGGCTCTCTGGGTGCGGGGCTTGAGGGGAAACAGAGAGGAGGGAGAGCGGAATAAGTAGAGGGGGTCGGGGAGGGAATTACTGGCGCAGTTAAGCGTATTTACGCATTTCAATTCGACCAGAAACGGCGAGGAGAAAGGGGGCGAGTTTAGCGTGCGGTTGAAGACGATGGTGACGTGGAGGTGGGGTCGGCTGGTCAGGGAGGGTGCGGGTGGACGCGCGGGTGAGAAAAGAAGCAGAAGGAGAGACAGGTGGCCCGGGTGGGCTGCTGTTGGGCTGTGTTGGGCCAGGGGTTTGGGCAAGACTGGGTTTCCCTTTTTTTTTCCTTCAAAACCTTTTTCCTTTTCTTTTTCTGTTTTCTGTTTTTACTTAATTTAATTGATTCAATCGTCAATTTGAATTCAAATAATCTCCAAATATTTTTAGTAGGTTTATACCATTTATTAGTGTGTTATTTAGTCCAACTCAAAATATTTTTACCATTTAGAATTCATTTAAAATTAAGTGATGCATAAGGTATTTATTTAAATAAAATTTGAATATGGTTCATAAACCCATATAATTTTATTGAAACAATCCTCTATCCTTTTATATTATTTAACTAACTTTTATTCCTTTTATTTATGGATTTAAGCCATGATTTCAAATGTCTTTGCAACAATTCTTATTTATATAATTCTTTTTTTGTCGTGTAAAATTCATATCTTTTTATTTATAGTTCCAAAAATTAGTGATTCCAATTTGTATAATTCTATTTAATATTTTTTTATCTTTTTAAATCCTTTTAGGATTACTTTGTCCACAACTTGGTATGGATTTTAGCTATGAGCTTTATTAACCTTGGAAATACTTTATTTTATCTTATTAAAATCATAAGTTTTTATCCATAGCTCCAAATGGAGTGAAATCAATTCTCATGGTTTTAAAATATTTTTGTTTACCATTTTTGGTCATTTAGAAATGTTTTTTTCTAAATTTTTATATGGAACAAAGCCATAGTCTTGGAGTGATCCTGAAGATGATTTCTTTCATTAGGGTTTACCTTTTTGGTTTAACTTTTCCAAGTGCTTAAATTCAAGATACATATCATGCATGAATGCATTTGATTTGTTTGAAAATTTGTTTTTTGCTTTTCATTCAAATTTTGTTCAAGTAGGGTTTTGATGTTTCCAATTAGAGGCAAAAGTTTCTTTTCAACCTAAATTTCAACATTTGTTTCTTTTGTTTGTTTATTTTTCACATTTCAAAATTTGGAAAATTTTGAGATGTGATAATTAAGGACAATCCTCAAATTGTTTGTTTATTTTTCAACTTTTTTCTCTAGGAACGCTTTAAAATTGATGGAAGGGGCCGCCATGATCTACAACATATTTGCAATAGTTTAGACTAAGTTTATGACAAATTTGAGTTCAATTAATACTTAAATTAATCTAGGTGAACTCCCACTCAAAACAATATCCCTCACATTGGTTTAGTGATCACACGAACCAAATCCACTACATCAAGTCCGATCATCACGAGAGATGATGTAGTTTCAAAGGCGAACAATCAACATGTTCATCATATCTACCATATGACTCATGCTTTAACTTTCGGTATTCCATGTTCCGATACCATGTTTGTACATGATAGGCTCGTCAAGATTAACCTTAGTTTTCACATGAGCAAATCTAGCTTGCTTCCATAGTATGCACACGTAGAATCTATCACACCCGATCATCACGTGATGCTTCGAAATGACGAGTCTTAGCAACATCACTAACTAAGGATGAACACTTTATTACTTGATATTTTGAGAGAAGGATCATCTTATAATTCTACCGTCGCGATCTAAGCAATACAAGATGCATAAAAGGATTAACATCACATGCAATTCATAATATGTGATATGATATGGCCTTTCTTCTTGAGCTTCTGATCTCCATCTTCAAGAACGAACATGATCTCCATCATCACCGGCGTAGCGTCAAGGTCAATGGCGTTGCTCCATGGTTGTCGTCCACCAACATAAACTATTACAACTACTTTGTATAATAGACACGCAGGTCTTAACGAAATTAAAAGACAACCATAAGGCTCCTGCCGGTTGCCAACTTACAATAAGGATCATTGCATACATCATATATAATCACAATCATGGCCATATCACATCACAACACACGCTTGCAAAAAAATTTATACGCCTCTAATTTTCTTTGCATGTTTTACGTGGTTTGGGGCTTTTGAATAAGAACCGTTATAACTTACGAACAAGAACCACAATGTTGATACAAGTATTTTCAAGTGCCCATTGTAAATTGAATCTTCACTATGGTGGGAGAGACAGACACCCGCAAAGCCACTTATGCAATACAAGTTGCATGTTGAGCATGGAGCAAGTCTCATGAACGATGTCACGTAAGGTTAGCCAGGACGCTTCATCCCACCATCCCGCAAGATGCAAAGTACAGAAAAAGCAATCGACAACAAAAGCATCAACGCCCACGATAAACATTGTGTTCTACTCGTGCAATAGATCTACTTATAGACATGGCTCTGATACCACTATAGGTGTTCGTAGCATGGAAAACAAAAAAAATCTACCGCATGAATACACACAATCCAAGATCTATCTACTAGATTGTAGCAACGAGTCGATAGAGTACTGACCCTCGAAGATTCCAAAGCGGTTAACGAGATCGGATTCTTGTGGGTGACGTACTTGTTCACTTGCCGATCTCAAGATTGCGTAGACGATCCTTTCGGCGCCGCGTTCCGGCAGCGCTCCCATAGTCGGTCACACGTTCGGTACTCGATGAAGACCTTCATCTCCCTTGTTCTAGCAGGCAGCGGAGGTTGTAGATCTCTCCTCGCGATTCCGGCAACACGACGACGTGGTACCAGAAGTAGAGGGGAAATGACGCAGGGCTTCGCCTAAGCCGCAGCGGGTATGATGGAGTAAAAGAGGGCCTCAGAGATCTAGGGTTTAGAGGGCCGAGATTTAGAGGTGGCCGGCATCTAGTAGAGGTGCTAGTCTGTGACTACTTTTAGAGGGCTCTAAACCAATTGCAACTTTAGAGGCTTCAACTAATATAGGGTTTGAGGTGATGGGTAGGGGGTGCCCTACCCCTCCTTATATAGGTGGGGAGGTAGAAAGGGGAGGGGAATCCTCCCCCAAGTCCACCTTGTGGCTAGCGGCAAGGAGGAGGGAGGAATCCTCCCTTAGGTAGGATTTCTTCCCTCCCTCCACTAGGCAACCATGTTGGTGTTTGACTTTTCAAACCGGCGTTTGACTTTCAAACTAGAGTTTGATTTCTCTCTTCCCATTGCCCAGCCAAGTGACCTAGTACATGATGCAACCATTCCACTTTGTCATGACACATCCATGCACCCTTCCCACTCCGGATCGGTGGACCTTCTAGACCCTTCTAGAACATTCCGGTGAAAATACCGAAACCATTCCCGAACTCCAGAATTGGACTTTCCTTATATGAATCTTATTCTCTGGACCATTCCGGATCTCCTTGTGATATCTCGGGTCCAATCCTAGACTCTGCACAACATTCGGTCTCTTCACTCACATTCCATATCTACTAAACAACATCGAATCCTTAAGTGTGTCTCCCCATGGTTCTTGAATTATGCAGACATGATCGAGACTCTTCTCCGATCAATAACCAATAGAGGAATCTGGAAATTCATATGGCTCCCACATATTTCTATGATTACTTTGTGATCGAATGAACCATTTACATACGATACCAATTTCCCTTTGTCTCACGATACTTTACTTATCTGAGGTTTGATCGTCGATATCTCTGCATACCTAGTTCAACATCGTTACCGATAAGTACTCTTTACTCGTTCATGTGATATGTGATCCCTTGTGAACCAGTCACATGCTTGCAAGCTAATTGGATGGAATTCCATCGAGAGGGCCCAAAGTATATCTATCCGTCATATGGATGGACAAATCCCACTCTTGATCCATGTTCCTAACACATACTTTATGAACACTCAATGCCCCCTTTATAACCACCTAGTTACGAAGTGGTGTTTGATGTCATCAAAGCATCCATCCGGTGATGGTGATTAACATGATCTCATGGTCGAAGGAATTAGGTTACTATGTATCAGAAAACTATAGCAAACAAACTATTGAAATGACTTGATCTTATGATACACTTAACTATAGGAGTATGTCCATCACATCATTCTCCTAATCATATGATCTTGTTATTAATAACATCTTGTCAACACCCGGATTTTTAATCCCAGATGCCTGTTATGCCATGCATCACAATCCCAGGATTACCATTTTTGCGAGACATAACAGAATTGGATACCATAGTACATCATCCATTACAAACCATACATAAGGTCTTACACAAATAAGGATCTCATGATCCAGTTCTTAATACAACTCAAGCAGCGGAAATACGTAATAATAAAGGTAGTGTAGGCGAAGCTCCATCTTTGGGATCACAGGCAATGCTGACGATGGGAGATGATCCTAGTTGTCGTAACCTTCCTGGGGTCCTTCATCCTGGTACTCCTCTTCATAGTCTAGCCACAGGAATAGCCAGGGACAAAGCCATGAGTACTCTTTAAGTACTTGCAAACTAATACTAACAAGTTAAAGGGGATTTTGTAGTAGGACACTAAGCTCTAGGGTTGTTTTGCAAAAGGCCAGATTTACCTCTACTAAGTTCAGAAGCAAGAAAAGCTAGTTGACGTTTTATAACACCTAAGAGGGAACTTGTATTTCATATCACAACTCTGTTGTGGTCAAATCAAAATCTAAATCCATTTCACAAGTCCTTTTGAAAAAATCTGACGGGGGAACAATATGGCCCCTCCAACTGTCCATACCCGCGGACGCGGCTATTCGAATAGTTTGACACTCTGCAGAGATTGTACACTTTCACCACAACATTCGATACATCCGTCAGGAACAAATCCTGAATTCACCATACTCAGTATGCGGATAATCAATCCTAACCTTTCAATTACACGCCCTAGTATAGGCACCTCTCCTGTGAGTTTGGCCTCCCAACCATGACCAACTGTCATCTTGGGTACTGCATAGGTGGACAATCTTCACAAGGTAGCCTCAGCTCAGACCTTGGCCGTGAGGGAACCCATACTAAAGTATATAAGTTTCCAGTCAAGCCCTACCCAAATTTCGGGTATTGTGGTTGTACGGTAAAATTGGAATGGTATCGCATCTAGACAACCATCAGTTTTATAAAGGGCTAAGGCTCATGCCTCAACATTTTCATCACCAAAATCATCTGGTGTTTGGAAACACATGTCAAAACATCTCAGTAGAATGACTCATCATTCTAAGGTTTTCATAACCATTTTCCACCAAGTATTCCCATCTAAAGTTGATCAAGTTTTATGCTTAGCACTAGCATCTACAAATGGGGTGAGTACTAATGAGGGGTGGTAAACCAGTGGAGTTTTAACTAAGTTCAATCTCATGCCTTGGGATGACATCAAGATTATCTAGCTTAGGACAAATTTAATGCTCTTTATGCAACCTTCAATTATCTTCCTAGAATCTACAAGTCACTTGAATAAACTATAAGAAATAGCTTTGATAAAGAAATAAAGTAGGAAGCTTGCAAGTAAAACTAGGATTGGGTTATCAAGTGGGGGTGATCACATATGCTTAAGGCATATAGTCGGCATGGTAACAAGCAGGTATTTGCTTGCATAGGTCAACTTGATTAGTAAGGCTTGCCTTGTGCAGAGCAGTGGTTGAAGTTCTCCTCGGCTTCTTCTTCGTAGTATCCTCCTTCCTCCTCGTATCCTTGGTCGGTACTAGCATCTATGAATAAATACGAGGTACACAATCACCAAACAATACTTAACTACTTTCAATCATCACACAAAACGGTTCTATAGATGATCTAGCATCATCACTAACATTACAAGATTAAAGCATTTGTCTTATTTATTTTATTTTTAGAAAAGTAATTTCTACTCATTGAAAAACTACTTAAGATTTAATAATCTCCAACTCAAACATGGGATCATGTTGACACATGTCATCACCATATATTTCAGTACATGAGAATGTGATTTAAAGTGGTGTCACAATTTAATAAGGTTTAACATTTTATTTTAATTAAATAAAGTTACTAGAAATGCCTATGTGGCATTATTTTATTACTTGAACATTATTTCTGTAAGTAAACCCATATATTTTTATATATTCTGAAAGGTATGGTCAAATGTGATTTTTGAGAGTTGGAATCAACTCAAAAGCTAATATGGTTTAAATTTGAAAAATGTTTGAATGCAGAAAAGCTTCTGCCTTGTTATTTTTACCAAGGTTGATCTATAGATCCAAATGATTTGAATCCAACGTGCTTGGATTAAGGATTTCAATATCTTTCTAATAAAATTGGTTTCATGCAATTTGGTATACTGAATAGAGCTGTGTTGATTTTTGAAACTAGGTATAGAACTGAATTTGAATATAAATAGAAAAAGCTAAATTCAAACGAGTGGGCTGCGCGGGAAGGGTTATTGGGCCGGCCCAGTGTCACTCCGCAGCGCGGAGCACAACTGACAGGGGGGTCTACTGTTGGAGATATGCCCAAGAGGCAATAATAAAGTGGTTATTATCATATCTTCACACTTATGATAAATGTTTACATACCATGCTATAATTGTATTAACCGGAAACATTAATACTTGTGTGATTTGTAAACTAAAATAAGAGTCCCTAGTAAAGCCTCTTGTTAAACTAGCTTGTTGGTTAATATATGATCATGGTTTCCTGATCATGAACATAGAGATGTTATTAACAACAGGATCATATCATTAGGAGAATGATGTGATGGACATACTCCTATAGATAAGCGTAGCATAAAGATCAAGTCATTTCAATAGTTCAATTGCTAAATGCTTTCTGATACATAGTAACCTAATTCCTTCGACCATGAGATCATGCATATCACCTTTACCGGATGGATGCTTTGATGACATCAAACACCACACCGTAACTAGGTGGCTATAAAGGTGGCATTGAGTGTTCGAAAAGTATTGGTTGAAACACATGGATCAAGAGTGGGATTTGTCCATCCATATGACGGATAGATATACTCTGGGCCCTCTCGGTGGAATGTCATCCAATTAGCTTGCAAGCATGTGACTGGGTCACAAGGGATCACATATCACGGAAACGAGAAAAGAGTACTTATCGGTAACGAGGTTGAACTAGGTATGCAGAGATACCGACGAGCATAACCTAGGATAAGTAAACTATCGTGAGACAAAGGGAAATTGGTATCGTATGTAAGTGGTTCATTCGATCGCAAAGTAATCGTAGAAATATGTGGGAGCCATATGAATTTCCAGATTCCTCTATTGGTTATTGTTCGGAGAAGTGTCTTGATCATGTCCGCATAATTCACGAACCGTAGGGAGACACACTTAAGGATTCGACGTTGTTTTGAGTAGTTATGGTATTATGAGAAAGAGACCGAATGTTGTTCGGAGTCTCGGATGGGATCCGGGATATCACGAGGTGATCCGGAATGGTCCGGAGAATAAGATTCATATAAGGAAAGTCCCGTTTCGGAGTTCGGGAATGATTCCGGTGTTTTCATCGGGAATGTTCTAGAAGGTTCCGGATTGTCCGGCACTCCGGGGGGGGGGGGAAGGTACATGAATGTGTCATTGAATGATTGCATCATGTACTAAGTGTTCTTGCTGTTCCAAAACTTGAAAGTCAAACTGCCAGTTTGAAAGTCAAACGGCTAAAACAGGAAACTGTGGAAAACAGGAAACTGTGGGAAACAGGAAACTGTGGGAAACAAGCAAGAGGAGGTTGAAACCAACTTGGAGGAGGAGTTCCTCTCCTCCAAGCCGGCGGCCAGCCCTAGGCCGAGTTGGGGAGGGACTCCCCTCCCTCCCTGGCGCGCCTAGCCCCTCCACCTATAAAAGGAGGGGCAGGGCCTCCTCCTTGAGACACACAAGTTTCTACCTCTAATCTCCGGTTTAGAGCCGTTTTGGTTTAGAGCTTCTAATTGCTTTAGCCTGCGGTTTAGAGCCTTCTAATTGGTGTGTCTAATCTCTAGACCACTAATAGCCCTCTCTCATAATCCACCATACTCGCTCCGGCTTAAGGCGAAGCCCTGCGAGATCTCCCCTCTACTTCCGGTACCACGCCGTTGTGCTGCCGGAATCACGAGGAGAGTGCTACAACCTCCGCTGCCTGCTGGAACAAGGGAGAGGAAGGTCTTCGTCGAGTACCGAACGTGTGACCGACTGCGGAAGCGCTGCCGGAAGGATCGTCTACGCGATCTTGAGATCGGAAAGAGTACGACTACATCACCCACGAGAATCTGCTCTCGTTAACCGCTTTGGAATCTTCGAGGGTAAGTTCCCCTATCAACTCGTTGCTACAATCTAGTAGATAGATCTTAGCTTGTTTGTTTGTATGCGATAGAAAATTTTTGTTTTCCATGCTACGAACCCTTACAGTGGTATCAGAGCCGTGTCTATATGTAGATCTGTTGCACGAGTAGAACACAATGGTCATTGTGGGCGTTGATGCTTTTATTGTCGATTGCTTCTTGTGTACTTTGTATCTTGCGGTATGTTGGGATGAAGCGGCCCGGGCTAACCTTACATGACATCGTTCATGAGACTTGCTCCACGCTTGACATGCAACTTGTATTGCATAAGTGGCTTTGCGGGTGCCTGTTTCTCCTAGCATAGTTAAGATCCAATTTACAACGGGTGATTAACAATACTAGTATCAATGTTGTGGTTCATGTTCGTAAGTTAGAACGACACTTATTAACAGCCCCAAACCACGTAAAACATGCAAAGAAAGTAGAGGCGTCTAACTTTGTTTTGCAGGGGTGTGCAGTGATGTGATATGGCCATGATTGTGATTATATATGATGTATGCAATGTTCCTTATTGTAAGTCGGCAACCGGCAGGAGCCATATGGTTGTCTTTAAATTTTGTTAAGACCCGCGTGTCTATTCAAAGTAGTTGTAATAGTTGAAGCCGGTGGATGACAACCATGGAGCAGCGTCATTGACCTTGATGCAATGCCGGTGATGATGGAGATCATGTTCGTGCTTGAAGATGGAGATCGGAAGCACAAAGAAGAAAGGCCATATCATATCACAAATTATGAATTGCATGTGATGTTAATCCTTTATGCATCTTGTATTGCTTAGTAGACGACGGTAGCATTATAAGATGATCCCTCATGCACATGAATTTCAAGTCATAAAGTGTTCACCCTTAGTTAGCACCGTTGCTAAAGCTTGTTGTTTCGAAGCACCACGTGATGATCGGGTGTGTTAGATTCTACAAGTGTATACAACGTGAGCAAGCCAGATTTGCTCATGTGGAAACTAAGGTTTGATCTTGACGAGCCTAGCATGTACAGACATGGCCTCAGGAACACGGATTACCGAAAGGTAGAGCATGAGTCATATAGTAGATATGATGAACATGTTGATTGTTCGCCATTGAAGCTACATCAACTCTCGTGATGATCGGTTTTGATGTGGTGGATTTGGTTCGTGTGATCACTAAAACAATGTGAGGGATATTGTTTTGAGTGGGAGTTCACCTAGATTAATTTAATTATTAATTAGAACTCAATTTATCATAAACTAAATCAAAGTGAATTTGCATAGTTGTTGTAGTCATTGGCATCCGTTTACCACCTTGCGCTTAGTTATAATTGAGATGATAGAACTATAGAATTCTGGTTAATTACTTTACGAATTGGTATCGTATTGTTTTTAAGTGTTAATCTAAAGTTTAAAAGTCCTATTGCAAACTTTCAGTAAGTTCCGGTTACTCCATGAAGTTTAATAATTAGTATTAAATCAAGAGTAACAATTCCAAGTGTTAGTATATAAGTATCATGTTTGTCTCCATGATTCTTGATATTCAAAGGATTCTCTTAATATCAAGGTTATCTAGGATCTGAAAGAGTTGTTTCAGAAACCATGATGTGTGGAAGATATTGTGATATCTGAAACGAAGTTTTGGTTGCAACATGATAGAGTATAATATGGCAAAGTTCATGTTCTCATATTATTGATGAGAACTTGCAAAGGGTTGTAGACACTTGTTGTCTTAATCCTCCAAAAGGTTTTGGATAGCAACATTATACTTGTAATTCATCGTTATAAGCTAAAGGTAGTTTGATCATGGACGATTCCATGATAAGGATGAATATTTGATGTAGGTAAAATGTTTACTACACCAAGAGATTACTAAAGAAAGGAATTTGGAAGAACACCAAACATTTGATGATGGTGATCTACTTCAAAGTGCAAGTCCAAAGACATTGGTATTTAATTATACACACTTTGGATTATGTGTCATATGTATGACTCCACTATTGATGTTGATAGATTCTTTCAAACAGAAAAGGAAATACTGAAAGAGAATCTCATAAATATATGGCAGAAAAGAAAAGACTAGAATTGTTCAGTTTAAGTATATAGATGTTATACATGTTATGGCTATATTCTTTGCTTATTAAACAATGTGGTTCTTAAGTATTTGATACTGAATTTGTTTGTTTGAATCGTCATACGAAACAACACAATTCATGAACTACAATGGCCTAAGTAACTAGCAAAAGAATATGTGATGATGTTCATCGAGAACAAATAAAGGGTTATTGTGTTGCTCGTTAAACATCAAAGCTTGCCTTCAAGATTTGTTTTTATCAGGTATTATGAGAACAAAAGGGTTGTTCAAATAATTGCCGTAATCCATAAAAGATGGATGATTCACAAATCTCGTTGGAGAAATCACATCCATAAAACTAGTGCTAAAAATGTCGAAAGACAAATTGATTGAAAGATCACTTAGGAAGTGACATCGCAGTTTAAATTATATTGGAAAGAAAACATGAAGAAACTCCATATGGATGAAATTTTGGAGTCTATTTGATTTTGATCAAATGACGCTTGTGAAACTTTCCTAGAGATAATTAAAATTTCGTTTATAGGCCAAAAGGGAACGAATGACTAGATTATTGGAACTTGTACATATTGTTGTACGAAATCCATTATGTGTAGTCAAGAGCGATGGATTTCAACTTCATATGCTTTCTCCAAAAATTTGAGTGAATATGTGAATATTTACTTAATAAGGATGAAGTGTGAAATATTTGAAAAGTTCAAAGATTTTCAAGATGAAGTGCAAAATCATTGTAACAAGAATATAGATAGTTTATGATAAGATCATAAAGGAAGATATTTGAGTTACAAGTTTAGCATAATACCTAAGATTTAAGGAATCGTTCCGTGGATTTACATTTTCCCGAAACACCATAAGAGTATGGAGTGTTCGAGATATGTAATTAAACCTTGTTTGACATGGTAAGATCGAAGGTATAATTCATAAAACTGCCATTGTATTTTAAAGATTAAAAGCTTTAGAGATTACCGTTTTTCCACTGAAAAGAGCTTCATCATAATCCATTGAAATGACACCATATAAAGTTATGGTTTGGGATAAAACCCAAGTAGTCCTTTCTTAAAACATTGGTATGCTATGCATAAGAAAGATGTGTGCAACCAAAGTCGGATGAACCTGTCTTTGTATAAACTGTTAAGTATTCCTCCATAAACACCAGAGACAAAAGTGTTTGTTGCTTAGAACGTCAAGTTTCTTTGAGAAGGAATTTTTCGTGAAAAGTTAAGTGGGAGGACAATAGAACTTTGATAAGGTTAAAAGAACCTTAGCTATATGTGCAGAGTTGCGCAGCACCGAAAAGTGTTCCGGAGTTAGCAAACAATGCTCATGGCTCGCGTACTTCAAAGGTTGTGGTCACGGAGATCTAAGTTCCTATTGAAACAAGTAGGTCGGATGAACAATCAAATACCAAGATTTGAGAGTTAAATCATTATTTAATAATAATGATCCGACTACATGCAAAGAAGCAATGATGAGCCCTGACTCCGTCAAATGGCTTGAAGCCATAAAATCCGTGATAGTTCCATACACGAGAAATCAAGTTTTGAACTTGAAGGACCCTCGAGAAAGGTGTAAAACCTTACAGTTGTGTCTGGATCTATAAAGAAATAGACATGGATGTTTCACATCTATAATCGACATATTGGGAAAGAGTTCACAACAATGTTCAAAGGTTGACTATGACAAGATTTGATCTTTCATAGTGATATTTAGTCTAGACGGATTAATGTAGCAACCACTACATATAATTTTGTTATATGGTAGTTGAATAAACAAAACAAGTTCTTCTAATAGAATCGTTACCTAGGACATGTGCATAACACGGTCCATAGGGTTTTGTTAATTCAAAGGATGCTAAAAGCATATGCAAACTTCAAATGGTTAAAGTGAGCATCGCGGAGTTGGAATCTTCACTGTGATGAAACTGTTAAAGGAGTTTAAAAGTTCATTAGAGACGATGAAGATGCTTGCATTTGCAAGAAATTAAGTGGGAGCGCTAAGACATGTTTCTAATACATTATGTGGAAGACATATTGTTGATTGGAAATAATGTATCTTTTATTAACACATATTAAGAATTTCATCCCGATGAAAGACTTAGGCAAAACCCAAATATTTGGCATCAATAGACGCTAATATGGTTGTGCCAGAAGTACATAGACAAGATATTGAATGAGTTCAATATAGAAACTACAAGAGAGGTTCTTGTCACACAGAAAGGATTGAATAAGTTCAATGTTGATGATATATTCAAGTGTATTGACATTTGGAAAAGTGAAACAAATAATCAAGTATAGATTGATACTTGATGTATGAAATCACAAAGAGTATTTATATCAATCATACTGTGATATGTACAAATCCAGATATGTCCTATGCTCTAAATGTTGTGAGCATATACCAGAATGATTCGTAAGATGATCATTGGACAATAGTAAGGATATTCTTATGATCTTTTGGAAGAACTAAGAGTATAATATTTGTAGAAGTGACAAATAGATGGTTAGTTCATTGTAAAAGTACTACATTGATACTAGTTTTGTCACAAAGTACAAATTAAGTTTATCTCAATCTAAACTAAGGGTGGCACAATATAATGGAAAGTGAGTTCCATAATGGATTTGGATGAGTTCCAAAGTTAAATACATTGTGACAGATACTACAACAAAAGGCTAAGTATATGACTGCTATTATAGCAGCTAAAGAGGGCGTTTATGTCAAGTAGTTTGTTATCAAACTAGGTGTAGTTCACAGCGGGATAATACTATGAAGATATATTGTACGACAATATTATCAACATGTTTTAAACCCCAAAGAACTAAAGGTCTCACCAAAGGACCAAAATTATACAAAGCCATCTCATTAGAGAATGAGTGATGCGTAGAGACGCAAAGACATGCAATTACACACGGACCTGGAAGTGTCAGATCCGGAAATCAGTTGACCACTAGCAATCGTGTACATACAACACCGTAAAGCCATAGGTGTTGAATACACAAAGGTTTGAAACTAGATTATTGACTCTAGTGCAAGTGGGAGACTGTTGGAGATATGCCCAAGAGGCAATAATAAAGTGGTTATTATCATATCTTCACACTTATGATAAATGTTTACATACCATGCTATAATTGTATTAACCGGAAACATTAATACTTGTGTGATTTGTAAACTAAAATAAGAGTCCCTAGTAAAGCCTCTTGTTAAACTAGCTTGTTGGTTAATATATGATCATGGTTTCCTGATCATGAACATAGAGATGTTATTAACAACAGGATCATATCATTAGGAGAATGATGTGATGGACATACTCCTATAGATAAGCGTAGCATAAAGATCAAGTCATTTCAATAGTTCAATTGCTAAATGCTTTCTGATACATAGTAACCTAATTCCTTCGACCATGAGATCATGCATATCACCTTTACCGGATGGATGCTTTGATGACATCAAACACCACACCGTAACTAGGTGGCTATAAAGGTGGCATTGAGTGTTCGAAAAGTATTGGTTGAAACACATGGATCAAGAGTGGGATTTGTCCATCCATATGACGGATAGATATACTCTGGGCCCTCTCGGTGGAATGTCATCCAATTAGCTTGCAAGCATGTGACTGGGTCACAAGGGATCACATATCACGGAAACGAGAAAAGAGTACTTATCGGTAACGAGGTTGAACTAGGTATGCAGAGATACCGACGAGCATAACCTAGGATAAGTAAACTATCGTGAGACAAAGGGAAATTGGTATCGTATGTAAGTGGTTCATTCGATCGCAAAGTAATCGTAGAAATATGTGGGAGCCATATGAATTTCCAGATTCCTCTATTGGTTATTGTTCGGAGAAGTGTCTCGATCATGTCCGCATAATTCACGAACCGTAGGGAGACACACTTAAGGATTCGACGTTGTTTTGAGTAGTTATGGTATTATTGGAAAGAGACCGAATGTTGTTCGGAGTCTCGGATGGGATCCGGGATATCACGAGGTGATCCGGAATGGTCCGGAGAATAAGATTCATATAAGGAAAGTCCCGTTTCGGAGTTCGGGAATGATTCCGGTGTTTTCATCGGGAATGTTCTAGAAGGTTCCGGATTGTCCGGCACTCCGGGGGGGGGGGGGAAGGTACATGAATGTGTCATTGAATGATTGCATCATGTACTAAGTGTTCTTGCTGTTCCAAAACTTGAAAGTCAAACTGCCAGTTTGAAAGTCAAACGGCTAAAACAGGAAACTGTGGAAAACAGGAAACTGTGGGAAACAGGAAACTGTGGGAAACAAGCAAGAGGAGGTTGAAACCAACTTGGAGGAGGAGTTCCTCTCCTCCAAGCCGGCGGCCAGCCCTAGGCCGAGTTGGGGAGGGACTCCCCTCCCTCCCTGGCGCGCCTAGCCCCTCCACCTATAAAAGGAGGGGCAGGGCCTCCTCCTTGAGACACACAAGTTTCTACCTCTAATCTCCGGTTTAGAGCCGTTTTGGTTTAGAGCTTCTAATTGCTTTAGCCTGCGGTTTAGAGCCTTCTAATTGGTGTGTCTAATCTCTAGACCACTAATAGCCCTCTCTCATAATCCACCATACTCGCTCCGGCTTAAGGCGAAGCCCTGCGAGATCTCCCCTCTACTTCCGGTACCACGCCGTTGTGCTGCCGGAATCACGAGGAGAGTGCTACAACCTCCGCTGCCTGCTGGAACAAGGGAGAGGAAGGTCTTCGTCGAGTACCGAACGTGTGACCGACTGCGGAAGCGCTGCCGGAAGGATCGTCTACGCGATCTTGAGATCGGAAAGAGTACGACTACATCACCCACGAGAATCTGCTCTCGTTAACCGCTTTGGAATCTTCGAGGGTAAGTTCCCCTATCAACTCGTTGCTACAATCTAGTAGATAGATCTTGGCTTGTTTGTTTGTATGCGATAGAAAATTTTTGTTTTCCATGCTACGAACCCTTACATCTACTGGTCAGTGGCTCTTTAAACGCGAAGCGGTATGGGGCGATGTGGTGCGTTGGACTAGAATGAAGATCGACGGCTGAGGGTCGTCGTCGACGATGAACAGGTCACCGGCGAGCTCGAACCCTAGCGGCTCAGTGGGGGTCCATAGGGGGCGTACCGGGACTCCAGTGACGACGGCGAGGCGGGCAAACGACGAAGTCGACGACGGCGAACTCAGGGGTGGTTGCGGCAGCTCCGGGGGTGGACGAAATCAACGGCACCTCTTCTCCTCTGCAGCGGCGAGCTCCGGCCAAATTCCGGCGATGCGCTGCTCGCCTTGCTCCGGCTAAGGGGTGGAATGATCAGTGAGGTGAGGGGAGTGAGATGGTGTGAAGAAATCGAGCGGGGGTCATCTCCTTTTATAGGCTCGATGGCGAGACCGAGAGGGATGGGCAGGCGACGGTGGCGACACAACTAAGGGCGGCTAGAGACATGGCCAAGGTTGGCGATCGACGGGCGGTCTCATGTCGATGCTCTAACGTTTAAATGCGTGTGTAGGGGAGGTGGCAAATGGTCGGGAACGTGCGGTGCTCTGCGAGGCAGAGGCGGCGAACTCCGCGGCGAGCGGTGGCTACGGGGTACGGGCGGTGAAATGAACATGTCTGGTGGTCTCCTGGGACGGTGGGGTGCATGCTGGCGGGCGGCGAGGGCTCGAGGTGGTCGGGTTGCGTGGGAACGGCGCATGCTATGCGGTGCGTGTCGGCATGGTCGACGGCGGCACGGGCGCGGCATTCCTGGCAGTTCTGGTCGTTGTCTTCGAGCTAGGGCTGGTCGAGAGGGGGGCGGTGAGGCATAGGCTACCTCCCAGACAAGGTTGGCACGGCTAGTTCTTCTCCTAGCTTGTTGTCCACACTGGGATGACATGGGTGCTCTCGGCCTGTTCACCATTGATGACATTGGCAAGCTTACATTGGTGCTAGAGCTTAGTTAAGGTTGCTAGATGATCTACTAAGGCTAGTGTAACTAGAGAGGGAACAAGGTTGGCTCAAAACACTGCTCAAAATAGTGTTTGTGATTTTGTTGATTTGAATCTGCAACCTGTTTGATGAAATGGCCGCATGAACTTTAGTTTTGAATTTTGAAAATATTTTTGGTGGGTGTGCTAGGCATGTGTTGAGGATTCTGTGGATTCTTGGGTTTTGAAAATTGAGCTTGTTTGAGTGGTTTTTGAAATAGTGGGATCTTCCCATATGAAATAGATTCAATTTTAAACTGTCATTTAAACTAAGCTTTTAAATATTTTTGCATGATCACAAAGTGGGCATTGGTACCTTATTATGAGTACTATCAAGGGGTGCAAATATCCATACATGTTTCTGTTAAGTTCTAAAAGTTAGAGATAGCCAAAGTAGGCATGGGAGTTAATTTGGCCAAAGTGACCATTCACTTAATTTGTTTGTTTTGATTTTTTTGTCTTTGGGAAAAGTGTGGGGATTGTTTAGATGATGTTTATTTCACCTAAGAATCATTTTACAAGCAAAGAAACACAGAACCAAGGCAATTCAAAAGAATCCAAATTTTAATACACACACATATGCATGCTTTCATATTTTTAATTGGAAAAGTTTGTGTTAACCCTAATTTTGATGATTAGAGTTTTGATGATTCAAGTTTAATATTTTTGGGATGTTACACATCTCAATGTTCATGATCAGGAAACCATGATCATCTATTAACCAACAATCTAGTATTAAAAATAGGCTTTACTAGAGACTCTTACATGTTTACAAATCACACAAGTATTAATGGTTCCAGTTAATACAATTATAGCATGAATGTAAACATTTATCATAAACACAAAGATATAATAATAACTACTTTTATTATTGCCTCTTGGGCATATCTCTAACAATAATAAAAGTAGTTATTATTATATCTTTGTGTTTATGATGAATGTTTACATTCATGTTATAATTGTATTAACCAGAAACATTAATAGTTGTGTGATTTGTAAGCTCGTAAGAGTCCCTAGTAAAGCCTCTTTGTAATACTAGCTTGTTGGTTAACAGATAATCATGATCATGAACATTAAAATGTTATTAACAACAAGATCATATCATTAGGAGAATGATGTAATGGACATACTCCTATAGTTAAGCGTAGCATGAGATCAAAGTCATTTCAATAGTTCGTTTGCTATAAGATTTCAGATACATAGTAACCTAAATCCTTCGACCATGATATCATGTTAATCACCATCACCTGATGGATACTTTGATGACATCAAACACCACTTCATAATTGGGTAATTATAAAGGTGGCATTAAGTGTTCGTAAAGTATGTGTTGAGGCACATGGATCAAGAGTGGGATTTGTCCATCCATATGACAGATAGATATACTCTGGGCCCTCTCGGTGGAATGTCATCCAATTAGCTTGCAAGCATGTGACTGGCTCACAAGGGATCACATATCACAGGAACGAGAAAAGAGTACTTATCAGTAACGAGGTTGAACTAGGTATGCAGAGATACCGATGATCAAAACCTCGGATACGTAAACTATCGTGAGACAAAGGGAAATTGGTATCGTATGTAAGTGGTTCATTCAATTGCAAAGTAATCGTAGAAATATGTGGGAGCCATATGAATTTCTAGATTCCTCTATTGGTTATTGATCGGAGAAGTGTCTCGGTCATGTCCGCGTAATTCACGAACCGTAGGGAGACACACTTAAGTATTCGATGTTGTTTAGTAGATATGGAATGTTAGTAGGAATACCGAATGTTGTTCGGAGTCTCGGATGGATCCGGGATATCACGAGGAGATCCGGAATGTTCCGAAGAATAAGATTCATATAAGGAAAGTCCTATTTCGGAGTTCGGGAATGGTTTTGGTGTTTTCACCAGAATGTTCTAGAAGGGTCTAGAAGGTTCACTGATCAGGAGTGGGAAGGGTACATGGATGTGTCATGATAAATTGGAATGGTTGCATCATGTCCTAGGTCACTTGGCTGGGCAATGGGAAGAGAGAAATCAAAATCTAGTTTAAAAAGTCAAACGCCAATTTAAAAAGTCAAATCTCAACATGGTTGCCTAGTGGAGGGAGGGAAGGAATCCTCTCCATCCTACCAAGGGGAGGATTCCTCCCTCCTCCGTGCCACCGGCCAAGCAAGGGGAGTTGGGGGAGGACTCCTCTCCCCTTGCTGCCTCCCCCTCTCATAAATAGAGGGGAGGGGCACCCCCTTGCCCTCCCACTAGAAACCCTAGATTGGTTGTAGCCTCTAAAAAGGTGCAGCTGATTTAGAGCCCTCTAAAAGTAGCCACGCCTATCCCCTCTACTAGCTGCCATCCACCACCCTCCCTTGGACTAAAGCATCGTAACACAGCTAGCAATAGATCAACAGGAGGAAGTAAAAGATTAAAAATATAAAATAGGTAGAAAGGGGAAGAATGCTCGTCTGATAAACATTGCCGAATATACAAACGAACAACTTTTCGAACCTCACTACATCTCATCGTCCTATCCGGAAAGAAGCAAATCACTAAAAGGAACAAGTGATGCAACAATTACAACTAATGTGAAAGAACTGGCATGATCTCGATATGATGCATGACATGGCATATTAATGATGAAAACCATGTTTAAAAGGTATCATGAGCAAAGCACATTGATGGTACAACATTAGTGAGACATTACCAACAAGAAATAATCATTTCTTAATTTTATTCATCATGTTTTCCTTGCATAAACAGTTCTGATTTTACAATTTCTCCATGTGATGTGATGCAATTTCAAGTATGAATTGCATAGTTGGAAAGGTCTCGTCATGTTGATCGATTTAGACATATTATTTGTTAAATTCCAGTTTACGGATTAGACGATATTAATTGTTTTTTTAAATAGAGTAAGAAAAATGTTTAATGGTTTAACTATTTAGGACAACCCAAATTGAAACAAGTTTTATATTTGAATTCTTAAAACCAATTCAAACAGTTTTGGTTTTGAAAGTTTTTCAATTTCAATTATAATTGGAGTTATATACCTATTTGAATCCAGAAGAGGGTTTTAGCAAAAAAGATTCAGAGTCCAAGGGCATGTTTTTGGTTTAAGCTTATAAGTATTGGGTCCTGCTTGCAAATGTGTTATCTGAACTGAAAACACTAAATATGATTGTTAGTTTCAGAGAACAAGTCAGATATCAAAACGGATAGCAAAATTTGGGGAATTTAGTTCTGCCTTCGGTGGGATTTGATCCCTAGTATTCCAATTGAAATCACAAGAGACTAACCAACGGCTATGCATGGATTGTTGTACAATATCTAGCACGGCTCCTTCTAAGTAGATCAAAGTCGGAATTTAGAGCCGACAAAACTGAATATAGAGGACGAACTCTGAACTGAAGAATTCCCTGCAGTGCAATTCAGGTTGAGTCACTGAATTCGAACAGGCAAAACAGAGAAAAAAAGGTATAATTTCTAGTAGAACTGGGACTTGTACTAGGGTCTTCTAGTCCACGGATAGAGCTGGCAACCATCCGGCTATGATGCGTTCCACGTATACGTTCAGATCGACATGATTTTGAGATAGATCAGGGCGCTGTAGTCAGATTGGAACGCTGAAAGAAACTGAAGAAGTACAGAGGATACTGCTGCCGTTTCTTCAGGTTGACGCTGGCGCGCGGTGAGTGGCTCGTGAAGAAGCAGCGCGACGACGGTAGAGACTAAGGAAGATGGAGGAGATGTGGAACGGGATCGTGAGCTCACCGGGCATCCTTGGAGAGGTTGGAGTCCACTGGTAGAAGGTGCAACGACGGCCTAGCTCCTGGACGGCGGACATAGACGGCGATAGGGACGTTGAGCTGGGCGACGCGGATCAGCTGCTTCGGCTCCGTTTCCTACAGAAACGACGATGGAAAACGATATTAATCACCCGGGAATCGAACGAAACGATCGTTGTCGCTCCGGAGGCTCGCCACGTACGCGTCTGTCTAATGTCTCTTTCCTCGTCCCTATGACCTGCATCTCGTTTAACCGCGCGCCGCCGCAATCTGCATCTCGCCTCTAGCCGCTCGCCTCCTGCATCTCGCGCCGCCGCGGCCTGCATCTCGCCTCCAGCCGCGCGCCCCCTGCATCTCGCGTCCTACAGCGCGCTGCCGGAGCCTGCGTCTCGCGCCGTCGTGGCCTGCATCTCGCCCCCAACCGAGCGCCGCCTGCACCTCGCGTCCAGCCACGCGCCGCCGGAGCCTGCATCTCGCGCCGCCGCAGCCTCGCCGCGCCTCCGTGGCCTCGTCTTGCCTCTTCCCTGCTTGAGAGCCGCTATATGTTCGACGAGTCAGAGGCGCTACAATAGCGGCGACACTCTGCTACAGGGCCAGCCCTGCTCTGCTACAAGGGCGACGACGCTCATCTACTAGGTGCGGCGGCATCTGCTACAAGGGCGGCGACACTCTGCTACGAGCGGCCATGGCGTCTGCTACAACGACGGCGACACTCTACTACAAGGGAGACGATGCTCCGCTACTAGTGGCGGAGGCATCTGCTACAAGGGCGGCGACGTCCTGCTACAACAGCGGCGACGCTCTGCTACAAGGGAGACGACAAGGGAGACGGTTGCTCTGCCGATGCTACACGCGAGGCTCACCGTTGCTACAATATGAAAAAAAATTTGCTACATACATTTTGTACTCTTGCTACAATAGCATAAAATTTTTGCTATACGGTCTCCGGTGAGGTCTCCGGCGAAAGTCTTCGGTGAGATATCCGGCGATGTCGGGTTTGCTACATTAGCACAACTTTTTTGCTACACGGTCGCCGGCGATGTCTCCGGCGAACTCTTCGGCGAGGTCCAGTCTATTTTTTTTTCTAGGTCAAACCGTGTTTTGCTACATTGTAGCAAAGCGGGACAATTTGTAGCAAAAACGAGTATGTCTGTAACAAAAGCGGGATTTTGACCTCAAAAAAATGACACGTGGTTTGCTGAGGACCCGGCGGATAAAAAACACGAATCCCCGGGAGACGCGTAGTACCGCCCAACGACGATGTGCTCGACGCGGTGGTCTCGTTCCTGCTGCCTTCTCAGTGAATCAGTGATCAAGAGCTTGTTGTGGCGGCGGTAGGAAGTAGCTGGGGACGGACTCATGACCTCCTCTCTCGGGAACTCTCGGATGGATCGATTCCTAAACAGAAGGGTGGGGGAACTGGAGATGGAGTAGGGATAGCTAGGATTTCTTGGATTTCGATCATGTAGAAGGAGGGGGATATGTGGAGGAGGAAGAGTTCGTACAGGAACAGGAGCATGCTTGGCTTCCTCTCTGCTCCAGAACGAAGATAAACAGAGAGATGGTGTTGGGCCAAGTAGACTACTGGGCTGTGGTTCACTCGATAAACCTTTCTCATTTTCTTTAGCTTTTTGTTTTAAAATTATTTTCAAAGATTTTGAATTCTTTTGAATCTTTTTTATGGAATTTAAAAAAGGATTTTTAGTACTTCAATGAAGACATGAAGGAGTAGAAGAATAGAAAGGATATGCCCATGAACCAATTTAGACATGTACACGAATAAATAAAGATTGGCAAACAAAATAGAGATGGGATTAATCCAACACATTTGTATTCGAAAATATTAGCACCTCCCATTAAACAAGAAGGGGCCCCTTTGTAGAAACCAAAATAGAGGGATGGATATAGGAGGAAACAAAACACATATCGGATATGACAATGAACAATATAAGATAGAAATGAACAAGATGCAAATGCAATGCAATTCAAACGACAATGCAACTAATATCTCAATCATGCAAGGTGGCATGATGTTCATGATGATGCACATGATGATGCATAAAATAAAAAACAACAAGCGATTTTCTAGTATTGGTTTTATCGGGGTGCTACAACGGAATACCGAAAGGTAAAGCATGAGCCATATAATAGATATGATGAACAAGTTGATTGTTCGCCTTTGAAACTACATCATCTCCCTTAAGGGATACGGGTAGGCTACACTAGCGCAAATCAAAATTTTCTACCACGTAAACCAGGATTATTGTTGTCATAGATCACGGGATTACCACTAGACGCGCAGTTGCGGAACTTGATGAAGCGCGTCGAGACAGTGCAGACGATCTACGTCTCCTCCTCTTTCTCGTCCCACGAGCATCTCCCCTTGCGTGGCTCGTCCAAGCGCTACAGATGCAGCGCCTTCGAGGTATCTACACGTACAGGGTGGAAGCGTCAGACGCTGGACTGCTAGGTCCACGCGTGCAACACATGTGTGAGGAGTGGCGGCTGGGTGGAATGGTCTAACCCTGGTCAGCACGCCCCACCCTCTCATATATAGGCGTCCCTAGTGGGCTTCTACATTAGCAGCCCATTAGTATCCTAAGCCTGGTCTAATTCGGATCCAATCCTCATTAGGCTTCCAGCCCCTTAAGTGTGTGACCCTATAGGTTCATATACGTATATACATGACACGAATACACTTATTCTGTCAATAGTTGGTAGCGGCCTCTAGCAAGACGTGCCAACTCCTAAACGCATACAAAGATCATATCGGACGAATCATCACAAGGTTTAGTACATGTCTTTCCCTTTGCCTCACGATATTTGGTCTAGCTCCAAGCTGACCTCCCTTTCCCGATACTGTGATTCGGAATCCCTTTACTAGGTTAACTCTTAACCATATGTAGCACGGACATGCATTTCTAGATCCGATCACTCGAGGGGCCCAGAGATATCTCTATCAAGTAGAGAGGGGCAAATCCCATATTGATTGACCATGCCTTGCAGCATGCTTCAGGACAAACCCGAAAGCTAGCTTTATAACTATCCAGTTACGGTGCAACGTTTGATAGCCCCAAAGTAGGTCAATCCACATCTCAAGTACATGCGACAATCTCAGGTCTAAGGACAAAACATACACGATGTGTAGAGAGAGAGAGCTGCAAATAATTGCTAGTCTCAAGTTGGGTCAGTCCAACCCCATGTTCATAACATGTGTCCACATCATTGGTTTGACATCTCCATGTCTATGACTTGTGAAACATAGTTATCAACCAATCGATGTGCTAGTCTAATATTCACATGTGTCCTCACATGAACTTCGATTAGGGACAACTATTAAATAACCATACAAGTAAAGAGTTTCACAAACAATTCACATAATTGTCAATCAATACAAGTTGCCTGATATGGATATTCAAGGAACAATACAATAATTCATGGATACATAAGAAATATAATCATCTCTATGATTGCCTCTAGGGCATATTTCCTTCACTCTCGTGATGATCGGACTTGATGTAATGGATTTGGTTCGTGTGATCACTAAAAAAATGTGAGGGATATTGTTTTGAGTGGGAGTACACCTAGATTAATTTAAGTATTAATTGAACTCAAATTTGTCATAAACTTAGTCTAAACTATTATAAATATGTTGTAGATCATGGCGGCCCCTACCATAATTTTAATGCGTTCCTAGAGAAAGAAAAGTTGAAAACAATGGAAGCAACTTCGCGGGCTGGTTCCGCAATTTGAGGATTGTCCTTAATGCTGGTCAGTTGACCTATGTGCTTGATGCACCGCTGGGTGACCCACCTGCAGATGACGCTACCGATGATGTGAAAAATGTTTTCCTCACTTGGAAGAGTCAGTACTCCATAGTTGAGTGTGCTATCTTGTATGGTTTGGAATCGGAGCTTCAAAGGAGGTTTGAGAACTTTGAGCCACATGATATTGTCTGTGAACTCAAAATGATATTTGAGGCTCACGCGGCAGTTGAGAGTTATGAAGCTTCTGAAAAGTTCTTTAACTGCAAGATGGAAGAGGGCAGCTTCGTCAGTGCGCTTGTGCTTAAGATGTATGGGCACACCAATAAGCTCCAAAGCTTGGGTATAGTGATTCCTAATGCTTTGGGGATTCACCATGTCCTCCAATCACTACCACCTAGTTACAAGAACTTGGTGATGAACTACAACATGTAGCACCTGGATAAGTCATTACCAGAACTCTTCTCTATGTTGAAGTCTGCAGAAGTGGATATCAAGAAAGAGCACCAAGTGTTGATGATCAATAAGACCACCAATTTCAAGAAGCAAGCCAAGCCTAAGAAAAAGGGTAACTTCAAGAAGGGCGGTAAGAAAGCTATCGCTCCTGCAAAGAAGACCAAGGCTGGGCCTAAACCTGATACTGAGTGCTTTTACTGCAAGGGAGAAGGTCACTGGAAGCGGAATTGCCCCAAGTACTTGGCAGATCTGAAGAACGACAACAACAAGAAGAAAGGTATATCCGATATACATGTTATTAATGTGTATCTTACTAGTAATCGTAGTAGTACCTAGGTATTTGATACTAGTTCGGTTGCTCATATTTATAACTCGAAACAAGTGCTGCAGAATAAACGGAGACTAGCGAAAGACAAGGTGAGGATGCACGTTGGAAACGGATCAAAGGTTGATGTGGTCGCGGTCGGCACGCTCCCTCTTCATCTACCATCGAGATTAGTTTTATACTTAAATAATTGTTATTTGGTGCCTGCGTTGAGCATGAACATTATACCAGGATCTTGTTTATTGCGAGACAAATACTTATTTAAGTCCGAGAATAATGGTTGTTCCATTTATATGAGTAATATCTTTTATGGTCATGCACCTTTGATATATGGTATATTCTAGTTGAATCTCAATAGTAGTGATACACATGTTCATAATATAGATGTTAAACGTTTGAAATTGAATGATAATTCTACATATATGTGGCACTGTCTTCTTGGTCACATTGGAGTGAAGCGTATGAAGAAACTCTATTCCGATGAACTTCCTAAATCACTTGAAAGATGCGAAGCATGTCTGATGGGAAACATGACTAAGACTCCATTTTCTGGTATGATGGAGCGAGCTATGGACTTATTTGAAATCATACATACCGACATGTGTGGCCCAATGAGTGTGGCATCGCGCGGTGGTTATTGGTATGTTCTTACTTTCACGGATGACTTGAGTAGATATGGGTATATCTATTTCATGAAACATAAGTCCGAAAATTTCGAGAAGTTGAAGGAATTTCAAAGTGAAATAGAGAATCAACGTAACAAGAAGATTAAATTTCTACGATCCAATCTTGGAGGTGAATATCTAAGTTATGAGTTTGGCGAGCATTTTAAGAAATGCGGAATACTTTCACAATTGACACCACCGGGAACACCACAACGTAATGGTGTGTCCAAACTTCGTAATCGAACTCTCTTAGATATGGTTCGTTCTATGATGTCACTTACAAATTAATCTTTGTCGTTTTGGGTTATGCATTAGAAACAGCCGCATTCACTTTAAATAGGGCACCATCTAAATCCGTTGAAACGACACCGTATGAATTCTAGTTTGGGAATAAACCTAAATTGTTGTTCCTTAAAGTTTGGGGTTGCGAAGCTTATGTAAAGAAGTTACAGCCCGACAAGCTCGAACCCAAAGCGAAAAAATGCATCTTCATAGGATACCCAAAAGAAACTATTGGGGATACCTTCTATCATAGATCCGAAGGCAAAATCTCTGTTTCTAGAGAAGGAGTTTCTCTCGAAAGAAGTGACTAGAAGGAAAGTAGAACTCGACGAGGTTGTCGAACCTTCTCTCGGATTTGAGAGTAGAGCAACACCGGAAGAAGTTCTTGTGGCACCTACACCAATAGGAGAGGAATATAATGATAAAGATCATGAAACTTCAAACGAAGTTACTACGAAACATCGCAGGTCGATGAGGACTCGTACCACTCCCGATTGGTATGATCCCGTTATGAGTGTCATGTTGGTGGACGACACCAACGACCCTGCGACATATGAGGAAGCGATGATGAGCCCAGATTCCAATAAATGGAAAGAAGCCATGAAATCTGAGATTGGATCCATGTACGAAAACCAAGTGTGGACTTTGGTGGACTTACCGGATAGCCGGAAGGCTATCGAGAACAAATAGATTTTCAAGAAGATGGTAATGTAACCGTCTATAAAGCTCGACTTGTCGCAAAAGGGTTTCGACAAATTCAAGGAGTTGAATACGATGAGACTTTCTCACCGGTAGCAAAGTTAAAGTCTGCGAGGATTTTGCTAACAATCGCTGCATATTATGATTATGAGATATGGCAGATGTATGTCAAAACGGCATTCCTCGATGGATACATTGATGAAGAGTTGTATATGGTACAAACCAAAGGTTTTGTCGATCGTAAAATGCTAACAAGGTATGAAAACTTCAACGGTCCATTTATGGATTGAAGCATGCATCCCGAAGTTGGAACCAACGTTTTGATAAGGTGATCAAAAGTTTTGGTTTTATACAAACTTATGGAGAAGCTTGTATTTACAAGAAAGTGAGTGGGAGCTCTGTAGTATTCCTAGTACTATATGTGGATGACATATTGTTGATGGGGAATGATGTAGACCTTCTTAAAAGTGTCAAAGATTATTTGAATAATAGTTTTACAATGAAGGATCTTGGCGAAGCTGCATATATATTAGGCATAAAGATTTATAGAGATAGATCGAGACACCTCTTTCACAAAGTACATATTTGGACAAGGTTCTAAAGAGGTTTGGAATGGAAGATAGAAAGAAAGGGTTCTTTCCCATGTTGCTCAACACGACCTTGAGTAAAACTCAAAGTCCCGCTATGGCAGAAGATAGAGAGAGGATGAGTAAGACTCCCTTTGCCTTAGCCATAGGATCTATCATGTATGCATGCTATGTACTAGACCCGATATTGCATATGTTGTTAGTTTGACTAGCGGATATCAAAGTGATCCAGGAGTAGATCACTCGATAGCGGTCAAAAACATCCTTAAGTACATGAGAAGAACTAAGGATATGGTTCTTTCTTATGGAGGTGATGAACAACTCGTTGTTAATGGTTACATCGATGCTAGTTAGAACACCAATCCGGATGATTCTAAATCACAATCTGGATATGTATTTACTTTGAATGATGCATCAGTAAGCTGGAGGAGTGAAAAGCAAAGCGTTCTGGCGAGATCTTGAACTGAATCGGAATACATGGCTGCTTTATAGGCTTCACAAGAATCTATGTGTATGAGGGAGTTCATTACGAAGCTTGGTGTGGTTCCCAATGCGCTGGACCCAATGGCTATCTATTGTGATAACATGGGTGCCATAGCCAATGCGCAGGAGCCAAGGTCACACAAGAAGCTGAAGCATATCAAGCTACATTTTCACGCTATTTGAGAGCATGTCAAAGATGGTGACATAAAGATTTGCAAAGTACACACATATCTGAATGTGGTGGATCCATTGACCAAACCTCTCCCTAGGGAAAAACATGACCAGCACCAAACCGCCATGGGTGTTAGGTATATTACCATGTAATCTAGATTATTGACTCTACTGCAAGTGGGAGACTGTTGGAGATATGCCCAAGAGGCAATAATAAAAGTAGTTATTATTATATCTTTGTGTTTATGATAAATGTTTATATTCATGCTATAATTGTATTAACCGGAAACATTAATACTTGTGTGATTTGTAAACTTGTAAGAGTCCCTAGTGAAGCCTCTTTGTAATACTAGCTTGTTGGTTAATAGATGATCATGGTTTTCTAATCATGAACATTGAGATGGTATTAACAACAAGATCATATCATTAGGAGAATTATGTGATGGACATACTCCTATAGTTAAGCGTAGCATGAGATCAAAGTCATTTCAATAGTTCATTTGCTATAAGCTTTCAGATACATAGTAACCTAAATCCTTTGACCATGAGATCATGTTAATCACCATCTCCGGATGGATACTTTGATGACATCAGACACCACTTCGTAAATGGGTGGTTATAAAGGTGGCATTGAGTGTTTGGAAAGTATGTGTTGAGGCACATGGATCAAGAGTGGGATTTGTCCATCCATATGACAGATAGATATACTATGGGCCCTCTCGGTACAATGTCATCCAATTGTCTTGCAAGCATGTGACTGGCTCACAAGGGATCACATATCACAGGAACGAGTAAAGAGTACTTATCGGTAACAAGGTTGAACTAGGTATACAGAGATAACGACGATCAAAACTTGGATAAGTAAAGTATTGCGAGACAAAGGAAAATTGGTATCATATGTAAATGGTTCATTCAATCATGAAGTAATCATAGAAATATGTGGGAGCCATATGAATTTCCAGATTCCTCTATTGGTTATTGATCGGAGAAGAGTCTCGATCATGTCTGCATAATTCACGAACCAAAGGGAGACACACTTAAGGATTCAATGTTTTTTAGTAGTATGGAATGTGAGTAAGAAGACCGAATGTTGTTAGGAGTCTCGGATTGGATCCAGGACATCACGAGGAGATCTGGAATGGTTTGGAGAATAAGATTCATATAAGAAAAGTCCAATTCCGGAGTTCGGGAACGATTTCGGTGTTTTCACAGGAATGTTTTAGAAGGGTCTAGAAGGTTCACCGATCTGGAGTTGGAAGGGTACATGGATGTGTCATGATCAAGTGGAATGGTTGCATCATGTCCTAGGTCACTTGGCTAGGCAATGGAAAGAGAGAAATCAAACTCTAGTTTGAAAAGTCAAATGCCAATTTGAAAAGTCAAATCCCAACATGGTTGCCTAGTGGAGGGAAGGAAGGAATCCTACCTAGGGGAGGATTCCTTCCTCCTTGCCGCCAGACAAGCAAGGGGAGTTGGGGGAGGACTCCCCTCCCCTTTCCGCCTCTCCCTCTCATAAATATAGGGGAGGGGCGCCCCTTGCCCTCCCACTAGAAACCCTAGATTGGTTGTTGCCTCTAAAAAGTTGCAGCCAATTTAGAGCTCTCTAAAAGTAGCTGCGCATAGCCCCTCTACTAGCCGCCGGCCACCACCCCCCTCGGCCCTCTAAACCCTAGATCGCTGAGGCCCTCTTCTACTCCACCATACCCACTCCGGATTAGGTGAAGCCCTGCGGGATTTCCCCTGTACTTACGACACCACGCGGTCATGCTGCCGGAATCGTGAGGAGAGATCTACAACCTCCGCTACCTGATGGAACAAGGGAGAGGAAGGTCTTCATCGAGTACCGAGCTTGTGAACGACTATGGAAGCGCTACCGGAACGCTGCGCCAGAAGGATCGTCTTCGCGATCTTGAGATCGGCAAGTGAACGACTACATCACCCACGAGAATACGATCTCATTAACCGCTTTGGAATCTTTGAGGGTTAGTACTCTATCGACTCGTTGCTACAATCTAGTAGATAGATCTTGGCTTCTCTGTGTTCATGCGGTAGAAATTTTTTGTTTTCCATGCTACGAACCCATACAAAAAGGAACATTGTGAATTTGTGGTGAGATAGGGTGACATGGATATGCCCTGTGGGTACCTGACATTGGCCTACCTGGTCCTGCCCAGCGGAGGACCACAAACAGGACCTGTTGTAATAGTAAATCCCAAGGAGACTTCGGATGGCCCAAGCCTAGAGAGAACTCGACTTCTTGGAAGAAACGGCTAAGTGCAGATAGAATTTCAAAAGGGTTAACCCCAATTTGTAACCGACTGTACCTACCCCGAGACCTGGCCTCCCCATATAAAGTCCAGGAGGGCACAACGAGGAGGATCTCTCAACTCTCATAACCTACACACACCTCACGCCAGATTGAATCTGCGCACCCTTGTAATCATCGGCATCGCCATCAATCAAGATCAGACAAGAAGGAGTAGGGTTTTCCCTACAGGGGCCTGAACCTGGGTAAACTTCGTGTCCCCTTGTTGTGAGTCTGTTAACTGTCCCACGATCTCCAGCCTCCCCATCTTCTCTAAACCCAAGTCCATAACAATGGACATTGACGAGTCGAACCCTCGTCAATTTGCACCATCTATGAGAACTAGGGGCGATGATCATGCTATCGTGACGGTCCCATCCGCCATTGTCTTCGACTCATCCGTGATGGAGAACCACCTCTTATTCAGCGCCATCGACTTCACCGTCCACTCACCAAAACTTCGACTTCGTAGGAGACAGATTCGAACTGATGTTCAGGAGCATCTGCTTCTAGGTGGGACAAATCGACACCCTTCGCCTCCTTGAGCGAATACTGCCTCCGACAGTCATACCCGCCCCTGGCTGTGACCGATCGGTGTCCTGAGCGCAACTGTCGCTAACAAGCGATTCGGATGATAGCAACAGCTGTAACTCCAATCTCTGCGACCCTCCTATGGAGGAAGGAACCTACGGTTCTAAATCGGAGAGCTGTGGGAGCAACGATCTTCCCTATCGCTACATGTGCGCAGCCATCCATGATGGTCACATCGATAATGGAGCCGATCCAACAGATCCCCCTCCCAACCCGCAGCTCCTAATGCCGTGAACAAAGGAAACGGCCCACCCCCGGCCAATCCAACCACGAACGAGACACATGAAACTTTCAACGGTGGAAATGGCAAACGACAACAGATCCGTCTTAATGACGCTCAGTGGGAGAGGGTCCGCGAAGCTACGAGGTACCGATCCTCTGCCACTCGATGCTTCTCGCGACATGCTGATGGGATATGACTGGCTCCTCATCAAGGAGCACAATCGCCAAGTCAAGCAGTAGAAGGAGCTCGAGCAACGCAAGAGAGCAACTGGCGATTCAAGCACGCGGTGAGCTACGCTCTCTTTCGCCGGTGGATCCTCCTCGAAAGGCTACGACGACCACAAGCACCGCTCCCGCATGGAGCGCATGGATCCCACTGCGCGGCGTGAGGCCACCAAGGAACTCGACATGTCCTTCATGTCGATGGAATCACAGGGCAACATCATGCCCAAGACGTCGTAGACCGTGGTCATGGAGGCCACCACCTACCTGGCAGCAAACAAGCCACCGGCGGGGGATCCCTGGTATGCAATCCATAAATCTGCGATTGCAGGCCTCGGGCTTGTCGAAGCCGCGTTGCATGGCGAGGCGACCCCGAAGCCAAAAGAAAAAGGTTGTGGTAAAATTCAACAGAAGACGCACACCCTCATCCGATGAGGAGGATCATGACCTGACGCGGCATCACCACAGCCCACGGCGCAGGAGCCTCAACTATGAAGCCCGTGACGACCTCACACAGCGTAAGATCGACAAATCACGCACGAAGCATGTGTGCTCCACGGAGTCCGAAGAGGAAGACATTGAGCTATGCGGCGCTAGATCCTTTATTGGCGTGTTATTGACGCCTCGTTGGGAGACCCCAAGATCAAGGTGTGATGAGCACAACAACAAGTTTTCCCTCAATAAGAAACCAAGGTTATCGAACCAGTAGGAGGAAGGAAACGACTCAAAGGTGTTGCTAGCAACTTGGAGACCTGCACAACACAAACTCAAGACTTTGCCCCAACGAATAGTGAGGTTGTCAATCTCACCGGTTGCTATAACAAAGGATTAACTATATGGTGTGGAAGGTAATAGTGGTTTGCAACAGGTAAACAGTAATAGTGGAAGATGTATCAATGATAAAGATTGTACCGGGGTCCATAGTTCACTAGAGGTGTTCTCCTTAAGATAAACAATCTCATGGCATGCTGGGTAAACAAACTAGAGATGTATCAATAGGACCGAGCAAGGCCTAACAATGCAATACTAGACATTCATGATCCTATGAGATTCGATTGGGCAATACAACAAGATACATAGACCGCCATCCAACTGCATCTATGCCTAGAAATCCACCTTCAGGTTATCATCCGAACCCCCTCCAGTATTAAGTTGCAAGAAACAGATAAATGCTTTAAGCAAAGTGTGTAAGGTAAATAATCCACTTGTTCCATGAACAAGATACCATTGTTTTCTCCCTAGTGGCAATAGCACATCTACAACCTTAGAGATTTCTGTCACTTCCCTTAGATTAAATAGAGGCATGAACCCACTATCTAGCATAAATACCCCCTCTTGGAGTCACTAGCATGTACTTGGCCAAGATAGCTACTAGAAACAGAGAGCATGCAAGATCACAAACAACACAGACATGATAGAATCAATAAGACCAAACCATTAATCAATCTGACATAGTAATCTCAATATCCATCGGATCCCCGCAAACACAACATGCATGATTTCAAATAGATGATCTTGATCATGAACGGAGCTCACAAGATCTAAACATGGTAGCACAAAGGAGGAGATACAATCATCTAGCTAATACATGGACCCGTAGTCCAAGGTGGAACTACTCACGCTTCATACCGGAGGTTGGCATGATGAAGAAGAAGGCCTCCGGGATGATCTCCCCTCCGGCAGGGTGCCAGGAAGAGCTTCAGATCCCCCAATCTAGGGACGGTAGTGGCGGCGGCTATAGACGGTTTCGTGGAATATTGATCGAGTGCTTAGTGTTTTGGCATCGGGGGGTCTTTATAGGAGAAGAGGCGAGGGAGGGGGCGGCCAGGGTGGTCACACCCCCTAGGCACAGCTATTCCCTAGGCTGCGCCGCCAGGGGGTGTGGCCCCTGGTGCCTCCCCTCCGTCTCTTATTCTGGCTCCGTGTTACCCATGGTAAAATATTGACTTTGGCTTTTGTCCCGTCCAATTCTGAGAATATTGATTTTCTTCCTTTCTGGAACCAAAAAACAGAAGAAAATATGCAACCGGCACTATGGCATCTTGTTAATAGGTTAGTACCAGAAAACATATAAAAACACCTCAAAGTGTAGACAAAGCAAAGCAAAGTAGATACTAAACAAGCATGGAACATCAAAAATTATAGATACGTTTCCGACGTATCAAGCATCCCCAAGCTTAACTCCTGCTCGTCCTCGAGTACGTAAGTGATAAAAATAATAATTTTTGAGGTGACATGCACCATCAAAATCAAGATCAAACCATTTGCAAGCATTGCAAGCTGGGATCAAAGAATTCTAAACATGAGCATGAAAGATGGAGTTCTAACAGTAAGACACAGTAACTATGCATGCAACATGAAAGGCAACAAACAAATATCATGAAGAACATGCATTGAAAAACATTTGTTTGCTTCACATACAGAAAACATGGCATAGTGGCATTTATCTTGTCCCTCATGGAGTAGAAAATAGATGCATAGGACACCTTCAAAGTTCATAAGAGTGACTAGATACAAATAGCACAAGAACAAGTAATAGCAACAATATGCATCAATCAATAAGTTTTGGGACAATGCACATAGAACTAAGAATGGCAACTATGCTCCCTTAACTGGTGCCTAAAGGTAGAAGGTGAGGACTCAATATAATGGTGGAAGAAAGGCCCTTCATAAAGGGAAGCAGGGATTTCAAGTTTCATAAAGAGATTCCAAAAATTATGGTACTTGTTAGCTTTCAGCTCTCATTGCCCCTATCATAAGCATCTTGAAGTGATTAAGGTTAAAGTGAACAAACTTCGGAGTATATGCTTGACAAAGTATAAGTTGTCAATCTCATGTCCCTTGAATACGAGGGACGCACCTCATGCTACTCAACTTTAGTCACCTGTAAGTTCTTGTCATAGTAAGTACATGTGTATCATAGAGAACCGCCAACGGGTTACCCCTTGCACATGATACAGGAGCTATCCCATAATAAAAATGACAAGGCAAGCAGACAATGAGCATCTCAGCAATCTTCTTATTTACCATGGGAATATGGTACTTTTTTCTCTCTCTTTCCTCTTTTCAGTATGTCTCTGTTTTTTTATAAGAAGAAAGCTTCATAGATGTCATTATGGTGACGCTGCAAGTTTCCACCATGATTAGGCATGGCTTAGGCTAGCGGCCTAGGAGTTTCTCTAAAACACATACATAACTCCATGGACTTGCAAGCTCCCTCTTTATTTCACACCGGTGACATCCATAGACAAAAGAGCATGATATCAACTGTGTACAAAGTACAAGTGCAATGTTGAAAGCGTTCCCCGTGACAGCACGTTCTGCTAATTCCAACGTATAAGTGCAAGCATATACAACATAGATGACACAATGGTTCAAGTTTATTAGGGGCAATAAAAATAAGGTGTGCCATCAAGTTTGTGAGAGCTTTAATCACTAAGTTTTCACATAACAAAATACTTTTTAATTGGAAGATAGATGAAAACAAGAATATACTTGGAATGGTGTAACACACCATGCATAGGAATTTATAGTGGACACTTTGGAATAACTTGGTTTATTGGGAGTTGGATGCATGAGTAGAGCTTAATCATACAAGTGGAGGCTAGCAAAAGACTAGGAGCAACCAACTAAGAGAGCAATAATGGCCATAATCATGCAGAGCGACAAAAAATTACTAATCAAAGCATAAAGTGGAACTACAAGTCAATGACTAAATGATCATAGAGGCTATGATGACTGATCATAGTCATAACATGATGTGATTATGTGCCAAGTCAACCCAAACAAAGCATCAAAGAAGAATACCATAATACTATGCTTTTGTATGCTAAAACAATGCATGATTCCTTCAAGGAACACTAAGAAATCCCAATTGTTTTGGAACTTATCATGCTACAGCAATAATCACTAAGCATAAAATCAAAAAAACACCTAGCATGCCATGATAAAGTCTAAGTCACAGTCAATGCAAGATCCTTCTTGTACTACCGAGCAAGAATTTACTACTCCTCTCCAACACCAATCAACTTATTTGCAACAACACATCGAGAACGGGGGTCCAAAATACTTTATTCAAGCAAACTAAGCAAACCAAACAAAAACTAAGATGCTCCAAGAACAACACAATTGTGCATGAAATAATAAAAACAAAGTGTCTAGAAAGACCTCAGCTTTTTATTGATAAAGAAGGGGATGCCTTGGGCATCCCCAAGCTTTGACGCTTGTACCTCTTGAATATTTATTGGGGTGACATGGGGTGGCATCCCCAAGCTTGAGCTTTTGTACATTCTTCATCTCATTACATCATTCTCTCTCTACACCTGAAATTTTTCCGTCATACAAAACTTCACATGATCTTCATTAGCAACATTAGTGTATTCAAAAGATAATAGACCTTTGGGTTTAACTTTAGAATAGCAAAACTTTCACTAAAAACACAAGATACTATAGCAGTTCCCTCAAAAATCTCAATTTCCCAAAAAGAACCCAAAAAGGAATCAATAAGAAGCAAATGCAAATAATGGCAGAAATCTATCAAAACAGACCAGCAGGTGGAAACCAATTTTTTGAAGACCTTCTATTGCTCAGATAAAAAACTGATGAACTACAGAAAGTTAGCTAACATACTGGGGGATTTATTCACAAAATATCAGCTCAATCCTACTAACAGATATTCCTCACGAATGTTTATGGTGGAGCACAAAAATCTATTTCGGGACAGCAACTCCCCAAATCTTACTTCCCTCTCATTAGAGGTCATTCTTGGCATAAAAAGCAAACAAAAAGGATAAGGAGAGGTCATTACTGAAGTAATAACTTCCAAGACTCAAGAAAACTTTTGAGTTATCTCCTAATAAGTACTTTTCTTTAACGCCTTTAAGTTAGGCATGAAAATTTGAGATGATGCTCACATAAGAAATATGAATTTAAGTAAAAGAGAGCATCAAGAAGCACATTCAAAACACATTTAAGTCTAACCCTCTTCCTATGCATAGGAATCTTGTATGCAAATAAATTCACAAAGAACAAAGTGACAAACATAGGAAGACAAAACAAGAGTAACTTCAAAACTTTCAGCACATAGAGAGGTGTTTTAGCACCATGAAAACTTCTACAACCATATTTTCCTCTCTCATAATAATTTTCAGTAGCCTCATGAATAAACTCAACAATATAACTATCACATAAAACATGCTTTTCATGATCTATATACACGTAATTTCTATCAAGCTCAAAAATAGTGGGATTAAAACCTTCAAACCCGCTTCTAACTATTTTATAACAAGGTGACAGATCATTCAATATAGGACCATCATGTAGAGCTTTATCATAAACATTTTCTAAGCAAAAATCTTTAGTACCATGCATTTCGAAGTCAGGCACAAATATAGGATCATCATAGATAACAGGAGCATAACTATTATCACAAGTTTTACCCATAGAAGGTATCTCAAAAGAATCCACAGGAACATAACATTCATCCTCCATTGGTAAGCATGGGAGACAATCAAATAATATAAGAGGTAAAGAGTTACTCTCACTACAAGGTAAGCATGGGTAGATCCATTCTTCCTCCTCTTGACCATCACTCTCATCCTCTTTTTCATCTAATGAGCTTTCAAGTTCGGAAATTTCGTCTTCCATAGGATCCTGCAAGGCATTAGTGTCTTCTATTTGTGAAAGCACCTATTAAAATATTCAAGAATATAGCCCTCCGGATCATGAGATACGTTTCCGACGTATCATGCTTCAGCAGGGCCATACGACAAAAACGGATTCCTAAAGGCATCAAGCTTCCTTCGGATAACCCGAAGTTCGACGACATACAAGATCCCAAGATCTGGCTCGACGATCATATCTCATCGGTCAAGCTCCATTGCGGGAGCAAAAACACAGCCATGCAATACCTTCAGCTGCAGCTGACGGGTGCGGCCAGAGCCTAGCTCAACAACCTTCCCTCCGGATCCATCTGCGGCTGGGAAGAGCTGGTGTACTGCTTCATCCGCAACTTCAAAGGCACCAACAAAAGGCTGGCATCAATCGAGGAGTTACACGCCTGTTGCCAATGCTCCAACGAGTCCATCCGCTCGTAGATACAACATTGGTCCATTATCAAGAACTCCAACAAAAACATCTCGGAGGAAAGGGCAATCGACGCCTTCAACAACAGCGTAAGGCGCCGCGAATTCAGAGAGGAGCTCGGGCGCGTCAAGCCTAAAACCATTGATCACCTGATGGACATCACCAATTGCTGGGCCGATGGCGAGGATCCCGTCAACCGAACATGTTTGGATGATGAAAACGACTTCGGCCGTAGACGCGATCGCCAAGGAAAAATAAGAGCATGCGTCTACGACGAGCGCGGAGAGGTCGATATGGTCGCCGCTGGCTACGCCGATCGCCACAAGGATGGACACCATAGCAGCGGGTATCTCAACGGCAACTATCGCGATGGCGAAAAGCCAACACAAAGATGGCAGCTCCTCAACCGCGATGACGAGCCATCCGCACTCGACAAATTGTTGAGTCCTTGCACCATCCACTTCTACATCGACAAGCATGATGGAAAAAAGAAGGCCAACCACATGCTCAAGAACTGCAAGAGGAGGATGACAAGGGGACATGAGATACTCTTGTTCTACTTAGTAATCAATGAGTAAACTAAATGGTTGCCATGGGTTTTTCAATACATATGCTCTATGGAAAAGTGTTTGAAAGGTATGGACTTGAGGATTCGGCTAGCCATGGAAAGTGAAAGACAAAGGTTGTTTAGAGCACATGACATGATTGAAAGACCCATGAAAAAGGTTTATACTGGTTACTTAGAGAGCAAGACCGTTAACTGATGCCATGCAAAAAGTGGTGAAAGTTCTTGACAAAAGTCAAAATAGTCATGTCTATCTGGTTGTTTCAACAATTCTCTTGTCCACTATTTTCTTTATGAGAAACTTATCTTTATTGCAAAGGCATATACAAAGGTTAAATTAAAACCTGGTAAAAATCCATGCAAAGCTATTGCAAAACGAAGGGGTAAATGATAATGTTTATCTATGTATCCATATTTGCATGGTAGTTAGTTCATATTTCTTTTGGAAAATTGAATATGCATAAGTTGATCATGTCCTTATCGTATTTTCTTGTCAACCAAGCTCATTGATGCATGATCATGATTTATTCGCTTATTTGCTCGAGGACAAGCAAATATTTAAGCTTGGGGGAGTTGATACTTGCATCTTGCATCATCATTTTTAGGACCTTTATGCACTATTTAGAATCATATTTACCTTGATCCATCACTATTTATGCATATTTAGATGATTTACGAGACTTTCCTACAAAGTTCCTTTCATTGGTATTTAATTTCTGGGAGGCAGAAAACCTTTCTTTTCATGTTTTTGCTATTTCAGGACCTTCTGGACGTCAATAAATCAAAGGAAAAATACCTGATGAGTTTTTCAGCTAGAGAAAGACTATGGGCCAAAGAATGAAGCAAGGGCAACCACGAGGCCCAAAATAGGCCAGGTGGCATGCCCACCCCCTACGCGCACCACCTATGCTCTTTCGGCCCTAGAGCGTCATCTCGGCTCCTCCTTTTTATAAACGCCTACGTATCGCCAGAAAACCTATGCCATATTTTTCCCACGATTTATAGAGGCGGCGGTGGAGGCGAAAGTCCTCTCCTACTCCGGGAGTTAGTAGATCCTGCTGCACCGGAGCCTCCGATGAGGGGGGAATCGATGCCATCGTCATCACCACTCCTCCTAGGAGTAGGGGAGACCTCTCCATCAACATCTCCACCAGCACCATCATCATCACCATCACCATATCCAAGATCCATCTCGTGCCCCTCATACTTTGTGATTGATTGAACCCCGGATATTGTTTTAAGGGCTATTTATATGTTTATGATTGACATCTTGTCTTTATTTGGTGGAGATATTATATTTTCAGATTGTGTTGTACCCTATATGCTACTGATCCATATCATGTTTGCCGCTTGTGAGTAGATCCCCTTGTTCCTGAGGGCATAGGATGGATTGTCTATGATTTCCATATAATATGCAATGAGTATGTGATCCAGTTTTTATATTTTATATTGTTCTATGATGGTTTTATGGGAACGTTGACTGCATATTACTTCACCTATATGGGATCATGGGAGAATACTTTGATTTAATGATATGGGTTGGAAGGGACGGAATTGATAGAAACCGTTTTCCAATACTTCGAGTTGCATTGAAGGGATTATATATCGGGGACCAATGAACCTATTGCTCTGATGGGACATTTATGTCTTTATGATTCCTAGATGTTCGTGTGAATGGATCTAGGACCCATCATAAATGGTGTATTTTGTTCATACTTATGGCTGCACCTAATTAGGCTCTGCCCTAAGGGAATGAAACTTGACACCGTATTCACTATATTGTGTAGAAATCTTTATGCTAAGTAAATCCATGTCGCCCTTGGGAACGCTTGTCACGTATAAGTTTACACACACACACTTGAGCTTGTCCTGTTGCTGCATAGAGGATTGGGCTTTCTCTCATTGAGAGCATTTACTTATTGCTATTTACTTTCAACATTTTATATTCTTGCAAACTACAAACCCAAAACACCAAATCTACTGCATTTACTATTATTTTCCTTGACAAATTTGCTAACCAATACCCTCAGCTCCTCGTGGGTTCGACAACCTTTCTTTATTGAAAAGTACTACAACTGATCTCCTGCACTTGGGATCCATCAATGATGCACTTTTTGTTTGCTAGAATCATGCATCGATTCAATTTATTGATGAATATTGGTTCACTATTGACCTTTACAGGGTGGTGTTTCTGTTTCTCAATCAGGACTCGAGAGTTCAACAATATAAATACTAATTATTGTTTTTAAATATTTGTAGATTCTTTCCATGATAGTAAAAGGGACCATGTGTTCAACTTACTTTAATTTAGTAGTTTGTTAGGTTGTCCTTTTGTTTGCGTGAATGTCGGTTTTTTGTGATGGAACTAGCTATTAGGTGTTCTTTTCCCGTTGTTTGTGATGTATCCTCTAAAGACCAATGTTTTTCCTTTTCATATGAATTAGATTCCAGTTGCAATAGTTCCATGTGCATTGTTTTTGTGCTTGCCTTTGGAACAACTAAGTGTTGTGTGTTCCACACTTACCTCTTAATCATAATTGATTTTGATGCATGGTTAATATAGTAGTTTTCAAATTGTTTACAAGTGCGAGAGTTAGGAGACTTGGAAATGTGTTAGCTAGTACAGAATAGAAACCTGGTGTGGGAGCCATGGGGTCGTGCGCCAAGGCGCACCCCTAAATCTAGTAAGTTTAAGGACGGCTTTAACATGTAATAAATGGGTAGCCTAGCTTATTCACTTGTGCCAAAATCTAATAATGATATAACTATCTAGTGAACTGAATACTTTTGTTTAGAAGCTAACGACTTTAGGGATTTTTTGTGTATAAAGACCTAATGAATGGTCACCCTAGATTTTCTAGAAGATACCAGTGGAAACTAAAGATCTCACCTAAATTTAACATATTTTTATGGTTCCTTAATAGGAAGGTGTTCTCACTAACGATAACCTCGTGAAAAGGAATGGAATGGGCATACTTTTTTTTTTGACTGAGAGGGGACCATGGAGCATTTATTCCTCTCATGTTCATTTTCTAAATCAGTTTGGCAAATTATTCATTTCACTTACATACCACATCCAATATCATAAATATGTTTAAGAATTGGTTTAGTGGGATTGATAATAAGACTAAAGCTAGCATACACATAGGAGTTTCTGCTTTTGTTGTTCTATATATGGAATGGAGGTGTAGGAATAGTATTATTCTTACAAGGATGGAGGTTCAAATTTTCTGCATGTTATTCATATCTTGCTATGGTCGTTCCTTCTACCGTCGGCTCAGCATTAGCTTATGGTCACTGGATGCAACCGGCTGAAGATGGTCACACATGATACCTACACACCCGGGCTGGTTGGCGGCTCACTAGCAAACTACATGATGCTTAGCTGCTTTTTGTTATATATTTTTCCATGGTTGATTTTTTATCGACCTTGAGTGTACCGTAAACTATACTTAGTATTGAAACTTTATAATAAAATGGTTGTGTGCGTCTATTGATGCAGGGCCCGGTATCTCTATCCCCCATTTCAAAAGAAAGCTAGTTAGCTAGCCAGTGTACCACACCTGTAGCATCATTCAAGTGCCCGGCGGCCCCTCGGCTAGTTTATAGTTCAGCCCGGGTCACAAGACAAGATCTTGCCAATGAAAAAGTTTATTTCTCGCCGAATTCGGCTTCCAAATCAAACGAGGCCTGGCTTAATCGGACCAGCACTGCTGCCCGTTTAGGAGAAGGTTTGCTGAATCTCTTGCACCAGCTCTTCCGCGCTGAGCGCACACTCGATTCCAATCTGTGGGAAGGCATACATGCATGTACATACAACGTTAGAAACGGTACGTAAGAAACTCACATATATTTGCTAAAAAGAAGGGTAATTCGTACGAGGAATATAATCCAGGTTTTAAAAACGTGGTACTACTATTTAGCTAGCAAATGTGTGTTCCACATACTAGTAACAAAATGTGCAAATATATGAACATTTGGCTTGAAATATGTTGCTCACATTTGAATGAACCGGTGAATAATTCACATGCCATTATCTAGGTCGTGAGCCCTACGTTAGTCCAACCTATATATTCACTGAACTGTACTCTAAATAGGCCATTATACTGGTACCATGTATACTATTCACCGGAACTATACATAGTAAGTCGTGAGCCCTATTTTGAAGATGTCCGGGCCCGGCCAAACCTAGTCGGCCATTTATGAGCAGCGCAGCTTCAGCGTGCATGATTGGCCAGTAGCCATACATGCGCTTTACACGGGAAACCTCACACACATGAAACAAATGCGATCCCTCCTCGACTTTACTATGTTTATGCAGTGTGTGTTTAATTGGTCCATGCCTTTCATGCTGGCGAGGGAGGGAGGGAGGAAAAAGGAGCAGCTAGCTTTGCATAGATATAGCTCGACAACGTAGACGTACCTTGACTGTGAACGCGTTGACGTCGGTGTCGTCGATGGTGCTGATCTTGGCGTGGAGGATCTCCAGCGCCGGCGCCCGTCCCTCCAGCGCGGCGATGATCTTCACCGCCTGCCCTGGCGCGCGGTGCGACACCGTCTTCAGCACCAGGTTCGCGCCGGCGAACTCCACCCTCACGTCCGGGAGGGGGTCGGTGGGGGGCAGCAGCAGCGTCTGCCTGTTGGCGTAGACCGACAGCTCGGCCGCGATGGCGTCGAGCGAGGGGAGATAGGAGGAGGAGGCCGGATCGTGGCCGGTCGGCGTCATCGCGGGCGACACATACGTGGTGGAGCTTGCCGAGAGTGGCGGCGGCAGGGGCCGGAGCTTGTAGGGGCTGCATGGGAGCTTGTAGGGACTGCCTGGCGTCGGCGGCGTCCTGGCCGGGCTGATCGGGACGGCGAGGCGCGGGCTGAGCGGCGGCGTGGGCTTGAGGAGCGGACTTAGCGGTGGCGTGGATCTGTGAAGCGGGCTGAGCGGGAGGCGTGGGCTGTAGGACGACGTCGGCGGAGGCCGCGGGCTGATGACGTGCTCGGTGTAGGCCTTGCGCTGCTTCTTGGCCTCCAGCGACTGCTTCACTTGCTGCAGCTCCTTGATGTAGTCCACCACCCCTCCTATGATGGATGCTTGGTCACCCTGATCCAAAAAGACATAGTACTATATCAAAATAATGTCAGCAACATGCACAGGTCTTACGACTTAATTTCATGAATGCCTGCAGCTGTGTAAGCTCTGCTCAGGGTTTCCAAGAAGAAAAAGCAAGTAGCTAGGCTTCACTTTGTTAGCTAGGACGGTCCATGGCCGTGGTACGTTACGTAGGACCAGCTGATCTCAATTTCCAACGAGGAAGATCCATGGAGAGATTCATGTCAATAACTGATGCCTACCGGCCGGAGTGCTTGTAGTACTACTCGACTACCGGTACAACATAAAGTAATAAATCATCGAACAGTTGGTTACCTAACACAAACGAATCAACATCTTACCAGTACAGATCGATTACGTACGTAGTCATCAAATAGGGATGAGCAGATAGACATAGGTAGATATGATGGAAAGCTATGCATGATGCATGAATTAACAGATAGACATGGGTAGATTGATCGATGGGGTAGACAGTGAGATGAGCTTACACGCTTGACATAGAAACATGGCATGAGCGACCGCAGCACGGTGAGGTGCTCGTTCATCTGCCTCCTCCGGTTGCGCTCCACCGTGATGTGCGGCGTCTTGGGCGCCCCGCTGCTTCCCTCCTCCGGCGAGCACCTCTGCCTCTTCTGCGTCTGCGCTGCGCCGTCGCACTCGTCCTGCCGCGTTCGCAGCTTGCTTCCTTTGTTCCCAGCCGGAGGACCTGCAGCCAGCAGCCCACGGCCACCACCTCTGCCGTGGCCACCGGCGGCGGGGCTTAACGCGGCGGCAGGGCCATTCACGCAGTCCTCCCACGTCTCGAGGATCCTGAATAGGTCCTCGGCGTCGGAGGGGAGCTGGAACTCGCCGTCGACGTCCACCAGGAGCTGGTCGCACAGCGCATCTCCCATGATATCAATGCTTTGCACGTACGAACTTTCAAATCGAGCTTGTGTTTGCTAACAGCTGAGTGGTGTAGGGAAGGATGCTGCGTGGAAGTGGAACCTTGGGTAGACAGCTTTGCTTCTTTTAAGCATGGAGCTAGAGTTCGGCCGTTTGCTTTTGGGATATGGTCATGAGAAGAGTCGAAATGACATAAATACCTGAAGGGATGTACGTACGCGGGCTGCAGCCTGAGGGAGTAATGATCGGTGAGAGGGTGTCACACTTGATGGCCCCACCAACAACACTTCGGCCATACTTGTTAGGGCAAACCGAGGCATACCGCTTGTCGGTCCATCTTAAAGGCCTAATCAGCTTTTGATGACGAGGAATGAGTGAACTCTTATGCACACATGAGTCTCTATAGATAGCTCAGATGAAAATTATAGTTATCAAATTGTCAGAAAAGTACTTCCATACTATTTGAGGGGAAATGCTTAAATATGTCCACATATGTAAAACATGTTTTTGTCTCACAAATATTATTACGTGAAGAAAATTTGAAAACAATGTTCTCCATCTTACATTTTCCATTAATGCACGTTTAAGCACAATAATGTTTTCTTTTTTTACACGATATTTTTCCATAGAAAACAGATAAAAATATGCTGCAGAATAAAAACATAGTACAATTCAACAACTAACAAAGGAGAAAGAGAAAAAAAAATCACAAGCTATATTTCACAATAAGAACATAGTACAGCTCAACAAATCCCACCATACAACTATTAAGATACAAAATTCTTAGAGAGAAAAGTTTATGATTGTAACTTGCAAAAAAAAGGGTACATTACTTGATTTTGTCAATGCCTTTGCAAAAATGGGCTGACGGAATAATGACAATGTCTTCCCCATGACCCTCTTTGCAGATTCCAACATGTCGGGGTCTTGGCAACTAGTGTGCCACGTCCCGACGGTCGACGGGTCCATCATCTGAGCAGAGGCGCCCTCTAGAGACTATGCAACGCCAGGGGATGATCCCTCGCGAAGCCCTGGCCTTGGCATGATGCGGCTTCAAGAGAGTATCCTGTGAAGAGGAGCCCCGGACTTTGGATACCTCGGAGCATACCTCAGGGGCACACTGGTAGTCTCACTGCAAAAGTAGCGGGAATAGCGCAACCCGACAAGGGGCACTTTGACTCTGAGGACCACCCAGTCCGCCTTGGTAAAGAGAAGTCGGTCTGGCCCCTTCGGTGCAAAAGCAGGATGGGCGGCCTCAGCACTGGCAGCTCCCCCCATTTTGGTGCAAGAGAGGGAGCTAGTGGCTCCAGACAGCGACAAACAATGCCGACGGAGTCAGCTTTACAAAAGGATGAAGAATCCCCTAGCGAGCAGGACCTAGTCCACCCAAAGTAGCCTTGTAGATCGGGACTTCGAGGAGCGGCAATGTGGTGAACCTTCATGCCCAAGAATTGGGGGAAGAGGCCCGGTGCCGCTATATAAGGAGGCCTTCTCCTACCTTAGAGGAGGTCGACCCTAGAGATCTCAAACCCTAGACATTGATCCACCATTGTATCCTCACGAAGCACACGAGCAATACAACAAAGCAGGACTAGGGGTTTGACCTTCTCACGAGCGTCCCAAACCTGGGTAAAAAAACCTCTCGTGTACACTCTCTTTCATGTCGCTACATCGTCGTCGTCGCCATTGTAGAGAAGCTTAGAACGCGTGTTCATCCCCCTCGCGAACTCAGGGCTCGTTGGATCCCTTGTTCCTTCATGGGACACATTCTCCGACATTTCACACACTAGGTAGGGGGCTGAGGCGCGCTTCCAAGACCTCCCCAACCTCGTCGGTATGTCGGCTGACAACAAGACTCGGGCCAAGCACGCTCTCTTCCGCGCTACGAGCAAGGCTTAGGCACAACCCGCGACCCGATGCACCACCACGGAGCAGACCCCTTGGACGGAGGACGAGGAGGGCTCCTCCTTCTGCCTGCCGTAGGAGCTCCAACTCTCCCTGCGCGCCAACACGTCGCTCTCCTGCATCGCGTCTCTCGCGGCCAGACCAACAGCCCCATGCTGGAGGCTACCAAGCGCATGGTCCTTGAGATGTTGAACCACCCGCCGTCCGAACTTGTCCACGATAAGTGGTGCGACCGCCTGGCTGAGCTCCTCGACATCGCCGCCCTCACCCTGACGGGATAGGAGGCTCAGGCGGAGGACAAGGCACAGGGGGCTGGGGCATCACACCCAGCCCAGCACCCTGATGGCGCCCCCAAGCCCGACGACATCGTTCCACCATAGGGCAATAGCTGCTAGATCATCTCACTGATACGTTGCAAACGTATCTATAATTTTTGATGATCCATGCTTCTTTTACACCAATTGCTTTATGTTTTTCTTGCACTTTGTGGCATATTTATGCATTTTCTAGAACTAACCTATTAACAAGATGCCACGGTGACAGTTCATGTTTTTTGCTGTTTTTCTATTGCAGGTTTTTACCAAAGAAAATATTCTCGGAATTGGACGAAACAAAAGCCAAACCTCCTATTTCCTGACACGAAGACGGAGTCCAAAGTAGAGACGGAGGAGGGCACCGAGGCGGCCACACCATAGGGTGGCACGGGTCCCCCTGGACGCGCCTGGCTATGGTGTGGGCCCCTAGAGCCTCCACCGTCCTTGCATCTCCGCCTATATAATCCCCCGAGACGAAAACCCTAAACACCAGATCAAAATTCCATGAAAAGTTTCGCAGCGCCACCGCCACCGAAGACGAGATTCGGGGGATAGAAGTCTCTGTTCCGACACCCTGCCGGGACAGGGAATTGCCCCTGGAGCCATGTCCATCGACTCCACCGCCATCTCCATCGCTGTTGTTGACTCCCATGATGAGGAGGGAGTAGTTCTCCCCAAGGCAAAGGGCTCTGCCGGTAGCTATGTGTTCATCTCTCTCTCCCATGGTGTGATTTTTATGTGATCATGAGCTTTGTAATATTGTTGAATAATTAGATGTTACTCTGCATCTATTATGCTACTCATGTGCTTTTATTAATGTGATATCCGGAGACACCTTGTCCCACGTGTGTGAAGGTGACAGTGTGTGCACCGCGTGTGCCTCTTAGGCTAAAGATTACAGAAATACTTATCATGAGTTATAATTTGAGTTGGATGTCTCTATGAAATTGTGGTGTTTATCTGGAACCATCTAGCGCTCAAGGTGACAGTGTGGGGTTACCTAGATGGGGAATGCGAACTTTAAGGTATGCTTTTATATCCCTACATGGTGAATTGGTGTTTGTTATCCAACCGGAGAGTAGTTCAGGGTAACATAGTGAAGAGAAGATATTTATGTGTTTAATTATGTTATCATTGTTGAGAGTGTCCACTAGTGAAAGTATGATCCCTAGGCCTTGTTTCTAAGCATTAAAACACCGTTTACAATCAGTCCTGCTACATGTTTGCTTGCTGCCATTTTTATTTCAGATTTCAATTACCACTTATAATTATCAATATTACTTGTATTTCACTATCTCTTCGCCGAACTAGTGCACCTATACACCTGACAAGTGTATTGGGTGTGTTGGGGATACAAGAGACTTCTTGTAACTTAATTGCAGAGTTGCTTGAGAGGGATATCTTTGACCTCTTCCTCCCTGAGTTCGATAAACCTTGGGTGATCCACTTAAGGGAAACTTGCTGCTGTTCTACAAAACTCTACACTTGGAGGCCCAACACTGTCTACAAGAATAGAAGCGTGCGTAGACATCAAGCTCTTTTCTGGCACAATCATCGGGGAGGTAAGGTAAAAGGTACTCACATCCTCTGTCTACTAAGCTATCTTCTAGTACTATTGCTGGTGTGTGAGTGCTCGAAGTTATTTCTTTTAGATTCTGCAATTATATCTTTTTGTTTCTTGTTTTTATTTTCACTAGTTAGGCTTAATGGAAAACAAAAACAAATTTAGAGAGCTTTATAGTATTTATCTTGAGTTAGGACATGAAGTGTTTGAAGAGAAAATTAAAAAACCTATGGAACTTTATTTGCATGCTAATAGCAATGTTATTAGTATGAATTCTTTGAACACCATTATTGCTAATTTTATTGAAACGTCTAAGCTTGGGGAGGCTAGTTTTTATGAAAATGATCTTTTTAGTTCCCCAGCTTTACAGGAGAAAATTTGCTATGATGATACTATACCTCCAATATATGATGATTACAATGATGGATATGGTATTTTCAGTCCACCTACTATTGAGGAGAAAATTAATTATGATTACAATATGCCTCCTATATTTGATGATTATAGTGATGAGAATAATAATGATAGCTATTTTGTTGAGTTTGCTCCCACTCCGATTAATAAGAATGACAATGCTTATATGGAGAGTAATAATTATTATATGCATGTGGCTCATGATAAGACTGTTTTATGTGATAGTTATATTGTTAATTTTATTCATGATGCTACTGAAAGTTATTAAGAGAGAGGGAAACATGGTTTTATGTATCTCAACAATATTAAGTTTCCCCTCTTTATGTTGAAAATTTTGATGTTGCACTTGCTTTGCTTTCCTATGATTGTTGCTTTGTGCCTTAATGACTTGTTTCTTTACAAGATTATTTTTCATAGGAAGTGGGTTAGACTTAAATTTGGTTTATATTTGCTTCTTGATGCTCTCTTTTACTTCGATTCATATTTCTTATGTGAGCATCATCGAAATTATCATGCCTATCTTAATGGCTATAAAGAAAGAGCTTTTGGGAGACAACCCATTATATTTTTTCTTTCAGTTTTATTTTGTTTATTTGAGTCTTCGAAGTTATTACCTCTTTAGAAACCTCTCCTTATCCTTTTTATTTCATTTTTGTGCCAAGAGTAGCCTCTTATAGGAGGAAGGTAAGATTTGGGGAAGTTGCCGTCCCGAAACAGATTTCTATGTTTCGCTATAAAAAATCGTGAAAAATCTCAGAACATCGTATTGATCTACAATCTTTTGTGTGCATGCCCCAAGTTATTATATAGCTTTTGTTAGTTTTGCACTTTTCGATTTGAGTAACAGAAGATTTTTGAAAAATCGGTCTTTACCTGCAGGTCTGTTTTGACAGATTTCTGCCATTATTTGCATTTGCCTCTTAAATCGATTTCTTTTGAATTCTTTTGATCACTTGAGCTTTTAAAAGGAGTTTCTACATTAGCTTATGTTTTAATGGATGATTTACTTGAGTTTAAACTGAACCCAAAGGTCTATTATCTTGCATACACTAATGTTGCTAATGAAGATTGTGTGAAGTTTTGTATGAAGGAAGTTTTCAAGTGTAGGGAGAGAATGACATGATGAGATGAAGTATGGAAAAATCTCAAGCTTGGGGATGCCACCTGTGTCACCCCAATAAATATTCAAGAGGTACAAGCGTCAAAACATAGGGATGCCGAAGGCATCCCCTTCTTCATCAACAAAAATCTCAGGTCTTCTTTCGAGATACTATATTTTTTGCTTCATGCACTATGTGTTGTTCTTGGAGCGTCTTTGTTTCTGTTTTTAGTTTTATTTTGCTTTGTTTGCTGCAATAAGTTGGTTGGATCATAGCACACGTCTTTTGGAGAAGTCACACCCCGTTCTTTATTGCCTAGAACACTCTAGTTATCACTCTTAATGTTTTGTGAGTGTTTTCCATTGCTAGCACTGCGTTTAGCTTTAGTTTTCTTCTTCTTTTTACTTATAACTTTTTAGTTCTTCTTTGTAGTTAGGTGAGACAATCTCTCTGGTCTTTATTGATTAATATCTTTGTGAGTTGTTTCAAATAATTTGATTGGTGTTGGAAAAGAGTAGAATGTTTCATGCTTATGGTGGTACAAAAGGAAGCTCATTTTGACTGTGACTTAGACTTTATCATGTCATGTTAGATGTTGATTTTACCATATTCGTAGTGATTATTGTTGTAGCATGACTTGTTTCAAACAATTGAGATTTCTTAATGTGCCATGAAAGAATCATGCGTTGTTTTAGCATAAAAAGCATAATATTGTGATATTCTCCTTTGATGCTTTATTCGGGTTGACTTGGCACATGCTTAAACCATGTTATGAGTATGAACCAATCACCTTAGCCTCTTTGATCATTTAGTTTTTGACTTGTGATATCACTTTATGCTTCAATTAATAATGTTTTGTCACGTTGCATGATTATGGCCATTATTGCTCTTTTAATTGGTCGTTCCTAGTCTTTTGCTAGCCTCCAGAAACCAAGTTATTCCAAAGAGTCCACTATAAATTCCTATGCATGGTGTGTTACACCATTACAAGTATATTCATGTTTTTATCTATCTTCCAAATTAATTTTTTGTCATGTGAAAATTAGTGATTAAAGCTCTCACGAACTTGAAGGCACATTTTATTTCTTGCACTTAATAAACCTGAACCATTGTGACTATCTTATGATGCTTATATGCTTGCAAATTGTAAGTTGGGAATTAGCAAAACCATGCTGTCATGGGGCATGCTTTCAACATTGCACTTATTCTATTTAGTTGATATCGTGTTCTTTTGTTTATGGATGCCGTCGGTGTGAAATAAGATGGGAGCTTGTAAGTCCATGGAGTATGTATATGTATTAGAGAAACGCCTGGGCGGCTAGCCTAAGCCAGCCTAATCATGGTGGAAACTTGCAGCAAAACCATAGTGTCATTCTATGAAGCATCCTCAATAAAAAAACTATGAAAATAGCAAATAAAAAGACCACTGAGATGCTCACTGTCTGTTGCTTTGTCATTTTGATATGGGATAGCTCCTGTGTCATGGGGCAAGGGGTACCCCGTTGGTGGTTCTCTATGATACACATATACTTACAATGACAAGAACTTGCATGTGGCCAAAAATTTGAGTAGCATGAGGTCTCGGTACTCGTACTCAAGGGGCATGCGATTTTCAATTTGTGATTTGTCAAGCATATAACTCATATTTGCCATCACTTTAACCTTAATCCCTTCAAGATGCTTATGATAGGGGCAATGAGAGCTCAAAGCTAATAAGTACCATAATTTTTGGATGCTTTATAAAACCATTTAATCCCTACTTCCTCTATGAAGGGCCTTTCTTTTTTACTTTTTATTGAGTCTCCATCTTCTATCTTTATGCACCAGCTAAGAGAGCATACTTGTCATTCTAAGTTCAATGTGCATTGTCCCAAAACTTGTTGATTGATTCATAATTATGATATTGCTTGTTCTTAAATTATTTGTATCTAGTCACCCTTATGAACTTTGAAGGTGTCTTATGCATTTATATTTTTCTATTCCATGAAGGACAAGATGAATATCACTCTTGCTATGTTTTCTATATGTGAAACAAACAAATGTCTTTCAAAGCATTATTCATGATCTTTTGTTTGTGTAGCCTTTCATGTTGCAACATAGTTGCTATGTCTTATTTTTAGAAATACATCTTTCATGCTCATGTTTAGAGTAATTTGATCCCAGCTATCAATGCTTTGAAATACCTTGATCAAGATTGTGATAGTGCACGTCACCTCAAAAATTATTCTTTTTATCACTTACCTACTCGAGGACAAGCAGGAGTTAAGCTTGGGGATGCTAATACATTGCAAACGTATCTATAATTTTTGATGCTCCATGCTTGTTTTACACCAATTGCTTTATGTTTTTCTTGCACTTTGTGGCATTTTTATGCATTTTCTGGAACTAACCTATTAACAAGATGCCACAGTAACAGTTCCTGTTTTCTACTATTTTTCTATTCTAGGTTTTTACCAACGGAAATATTCTCGGAATTGGACGAAACAAAAGCCAAACCTCCTATTTTTCCCGACACGAAGACGGAGTCCAAAGTAGAGACGGAGGAGGGCACCGAGGCGGCCACACCATAGGGTGGCATGGGTCCCCCTGGCCGCGCTTGGCTATGGTGTGGGCCCCTCGAGCCTCCACCGCCCTCTCCTCTCCACCTATATAATCCCCCTGAGACGAAAACCCTAAACACTATATCATAGTTCCATGAAAAGTTCCACAGCGCCGCCGCCACCAAAGACGAGATTCGGGGGACAGAAGTCTCTGTTCCAGCACCCTGCCGGGATGGGGAATTGACCTCGAAGCCATCTCCATCGACTCCACCGCCATCTCCATCGCCGTTGCTAACTCCCATGATGAGGAGGGAGTAGTTCACCCCCGAGGCTAAAGGCTCTACCGATAGCTATGTGTTCATCTCTCTCTCCCATGGTGTGATCTTTATGTGATCATGAGCTTTGTAATCTAGTTGAATAAGTAGATGTTAATCTTCATCTATTATGCTACTCAAGTGCTTTTATTAATGTGATCTCCGGAGACACCTTGTCCCACGTGTGTGAAGGTGACAGTGTGTGCACCGTGTGTGGCTTTTAGGCTAAAGATTATAGAAATACATATCATGAGTTATAATTTGAGTTGGATGTCTCTATGAAATTGTGGTGTTTATCTGGAACCATCTAGCGCTCAAGATGACAGTGTGGGGTTACCTAGATGGGGAATGCGAACTTTAAGGTGTGATTTTATAGCCCTACGCGGTGAATTGGTGTTCATTATCCAACCGGAGAGTAGTTCAGGATAGCATAGTGAAGAGAAGATATTTATGTGTTCAATTATGTTATCATTGTTGAGAGTGTCCACTAGTGAAAGTATGATATCTAGGCCTTGTTTCTAAGCATTAAAACACTGTTTGTAATCAGTCCTTCTACATGTTTGCTTGCTGCCATTTTTATTTCAGATTGCAATTACCACTTATATGTAGGGTTTCATAGCATGGAAAACAAAAAAATTCTACCGCATACAAACAAACAAGCCAAGATCTATCTACTAGATTGTAGCAACGAGTCGATGGAATAACTCACCCTCGAAGATTCCAAAGTGTTTAACGAGAGCGGATTCTCGTGGGTGATGTAGTCGTACTCTTCCCGATCTCAAGATCGCGTAGACGATCCTTCCGGCGCTGCGTTCCGGCAGCGCTCCCGCAGTCGGTCACACGTTCGGTACTCGACGAAGACCTTCCTCTCCCTTGTTCCAACAGGCAGCAGAGGTTGTAGCACTCTCCTCGTGATTCTGGCAGCACAACGGCGTGGTACCGGAAGTAGAGGGGAGATCTCGCAGGGCTTCGCCTTAAGCCGGAGCGAGTATGGTGGACTATGAGAGAGCCCTCGGCGATCTAGGGTTTAGAGACACCGAGGAGGAGGCAAGCCGGCGGCTAGGGTTAGCTAGGCGGCGGCGGCGGTTTGCCCTAGGGCGGTGGCGGCAGCAGGAGGTGGCGGCGCCGGCGGCTAGGGTTTGCGGGGTGTGAGAGGTGTGCTTGGAGGGGCAGCCCTGCCCCTCCTCTTATAGGTGGAGGGAGGCGCGCCATGGGAGGGGAGTCCCTCCCCAACTCGTCTTCCAAGGTGGGCCGGCGGTGGAGGGGAGGAACTCCTCCCCAACTCGGTTTCCACCTCCCTCTCCACTTCCCAAAATAGCCGTTTGACTTTCAAATTAGCGTTTGACTTTTTCAAACTAGGATTTGATTAAACCCTTTATTTTGTTCAGCGATGACACCTAGTACATGATGCAATCATACCAGCTTGATATAACACATTCATGTACCCTTCCCCTTCGGAGTACCGGACATTCCGGAACCTTCTAGAACATTCCCGATGAAAACACCGGAACCATTCCCCAACTCCGAAACAGGACTTTCCTTATATGAATCTTATTCTCCGGACCATTCCGGATCTCCTCGTGATATCCCGGATCCCATCCGAGACTCCAAACAACATTCGGTCTCTTTCTCATCATTCCATAACTACTCAAACAACGTCGAATCCTTAAGTGTGTCTCCCTACGGTTCGTGAATTATGCGGACATGATCGAGACACTTCTCCGAACAATAACCAATAGAGGAATCTGGAAATTCATATGGCTCCCACATATTTCTACGATTACTTTGCGATCGAATGAACCACTTACATACGGTACCAATTTCCCTTTGTCTCACGATAGTTTACTTATCCGAGGTTATGATCGTCGGTATCTCTGCATACCTAGTTCAACCTCGTTACTGATAAGTACTCTTTTCTCGTTCCCGTGATATGTGATCCCTTATGAGCCAGTCACATGCTTGCAAGCTAATTGGATGACATTTCACCGAGAGGGCCCAGAGTATATCTATCCGTCATATGGATGGACAAATCCCACTCTTGATCCATGTGTCTCAACCAATACTTTCCGAACACTCAATGCCACCTTTATAGCCACCCAGTTACGGTGTGGTGTTTGATGTCATCAAAGCATCCATCCGGTAAAGTTGATATGCATGATCTCATGGTCGAAGGAATTAGGTTACTATGTATCAGAAAGCATATAGCAATTGAACTATTAAAATGACTTGATCTTTATGCTACGCTTATCTATAGGAGTATGTCCACCATATCATTCTCCTAATGATATGATCTTGTTGTTAATAACATCTCAATGTTCATGATATGGAAACCATAATCATTTATTAACCAACAAGCTAGTATTATAAAGAGGCTTTACTAGGGACTCTATTTTAGTTTACAAATCACACAAGTATTAATGTTTCCTTGTTAATACTATTATAGCATGAACGTAAACATTTATCATAAACACAAAGATATAATAATAACTACATTTATTATTGCCTCTAGGGCATATCTCCAACAGTCTCCCACTTGCACTAGAGTCATCTAATCTAGATTACATGGTAATATACCGAACACCCATGGCAGTTTGGTGCTGGTCATGTTTTGCCCTCGGGAGAGGTTTAGTCAACGGATCTGCCACATTCAGATCTGTGTGTACTTTGCAAATCTTTATGTCCCCATCTTGGACATGTTCTCGAATAGCGTGAAAACGTAGCTTGATGTGCTTCAGCTTCTTGTGTGACCTTGGTTCTTGCGCATTGGCTATGGCACCCATGTTATCACAGTAAATAGACATTGGGTCCAGCGCACTAGGAACCACACCCAGCTCTGTAATGAACTCTTTCATCCATATCGCTTCTTGTGAAGCCTCCGAAGCAGCCATGTATTCCGATTCAGTTGAAGATCTCGCCACAACGCTTTGCTTTGCACTCCTCCAGCTAACTCCTGCACCATTCAAAATAAATACGTATCCAGATTGTGATTTAGAATCATCCGGATCGGTGTTCCAACTAGCATCGGTGTAACCATTAACAACGAGCTGTTCATCACCTCCATAAGAAAGAACCAAATCCTTAGTTCTTCTCAAGTACTTAAGGATGTTTTTGACCGCTGTCCAATGATCCACTCCTGGATCACTTTGATATCTGCTAGTTAAACTAACAGCATATGCAATGTCGGGTCTAGTACATAGCATGGCATACATTAAAGATCCTATGGCTGAGGCATAGGGAGTCTTACTCATCCTTTCTCTATCTTCCGCCGATGTCGGACTTTGAGTTTTACTCAAGGTCGTATTGGGCAACATGGGCAAGAACCCTTTCTTGCTATCTTCCATTCCAAACCTCTTTAGAACTTTGTCCAAATATGTACTTTGTGACAATGATATTAGGCGTCTCGATCTATCTCTATAAATCTTTATGCCTAATATGTAAGCTGCTTCGCCAAGATCCTTCATTGAAAAACTATTATTCAAATATTCCTTCACACTATTAAGAAGGTCTACATCATTCCCAATCAACAAGATGTCATCTACATATAGTATTAAGAATGCTACAGAGCTCCCACTCACTTTCTTGTAAATACAAGCTTCTCCATAAGTTTGTATAAAACCAAAACTTTTGATCACCTTATCAAAACATTGATTCCAACTTCGAGATGCTTGCTTCAATCCATAAATGGACCGTTGAAGTTTGCATACCTTGTTAGCATCTTTAGGATCGACAAAACCTTTGGGTTGCATCATATACAACTCTTCATCAATGTCTCCATTGAGGAATGCTGTTTTGACATCCATCTGCCATATCTCATAATCATAATATGCAGCGATTGTTAACATAATCCTCACAGACTTTAGCTTTGCTACTGGTGAGAAAGTCTCATCGTAATCAACTCCTTGAATTTGTCAAAACCCTTTTGCGACAAGTCGAGCTTTATAGACAGTAACATTACCATCAGCATCTGTTTTCTTCTTGAAAATCCATTTGTTCTCGACAGCCTTCCGGCCATCCGGTAAGTCCACCAAAGTCCATACTTGGTTTTCGTACATGGATCCAATCTCGGATTTCATGGCTTCTTGCCATTTGTTGGAATCTGGGCTCATCATCGCTTCCTCATATGTCGCAGGGTCATCGGTGTTGTCCACCAACATGACATTCATAACGGGATCATACCAATCAGGAGTGGTACGAGTTCTCGTTGACCCGCGAGGCTCTGTAGCAACTTCAACCGAAGTTTCATGATCATTATCATTAGCTTCCTCTCTTAATGGTGCAGGCACCACAGGAACTTCTTCCGGTGCTGCGCTACTCGCAATTTCGAGAGAAGGTTCGACAACCTCGTCGAGTTCTACTTTCCTTCTAGTCACTTCTTTTGAGAGAAATTCCTTCTCTAGAAAGGATCCATTCTTGGCAACGAAGACTTTGCCTTCGGATCTATGATAGAAGGTATACCCAATAGTTTCCTTCGGGTATCCTATGAAGACGCATTTTTCCGCTTTGGGTTCAAGCTTGTCCGGCTGTAACTTCTTTACATAGGCTTCGCATCCCCAAACTTTAAGGAACGACAATCTAGGTTTCTTCCCAAACCATAACTCATACGGTGTCGTTTAAACGGATTTAGATGGTGCCCTATTTAAAGTGAATGCGGCTGTTTCTAATGCATAACCCCAAAATGATAACGGTAAATCTGTAAGTGACATCATAGAACGAACCATATCTAAGAGAGTTCGATTACGACGTTCAGACACACCATTACGCTGTGGTGTTCCGGCGGTGTCAATTGTGAAAGTATTCCGCATTTCTTAAAATGCTCGCCAAACTCGTAACTTAGATATTCACCTCCACGATCAGAACGTAGAAATTTAATCTTCTTGTTACGTTGATTCTCCATCTCACTTTGAAATTCCTTAAACTTCTCGAAAGTTTCGGACTTATGTTTCATGAAATAGATATACCCATATCTACTCAAGTCATCCGTGAAGGTAAGAACATAACGATAACCACCGCGCGATGCTACACTCATTGGACCACACACATCGGTATGTATGATTTCCAATAAGTTCGTAGCTCGCTCCATCATACCAGAAAATGGAGTCTTAGTCATTTTACCCATCAGACATGCTTCGCATCTTTCAAGTGATTCGAAACCAAGTGATTCAAGAAGTCCATCGGTATGGAGTTTCTTCATACGCTTCACTCCAATGTGACCAAGACGACAGTGCCACATATAGGTCGAGTTATCGCTCGATTTCAAACGTTTAGCCTCAATGTTATTAATATGTGTATTTCCACTATCGAGATTCAACAAGAATAGACCATCTATCAAAGGTGCATGTGCATAAAACATATTACTCATATAAATCGAACAACCATTATTCTCGGACTTAAACAAGTAACCTTCTCACAATAAACAAGATCCCGATATAATGTTCATGCTTAACGCAGGCACCAAATAACAATTATTTAAGTATAAAACTAATCCCGATGGTAGATGAAGGGGTAGCGTGCCGACCACGATCACATTAACCTTTGATCCGTTTCCCACGCGCATCGTCACCTCGTTCTTCGCTAGCTTCCGTTTATTCTGCAGCACCAGTTTCGAGTTACAAATATGAGCAACCGAACCAGTATCAAATACCCAGGCACTACTACGAGTACTAGTGAGATACACATCAAAAACATGTATATCGGATATACCTTTCTTCTTGATGTTGTCGTTCTTCAAATCCGCCAAGTACTTTGGGCAATTCCGCTTCCAGTGACCTTCTCCCTTGCAGTAAAAGCACTCAGTATCAGGCTTAGGTCTAGCCTTGGTCTTCTTCGTCGGCACGGTAACTTTCTTACCACCCTTCTTGAAGTGTCCCTTTTGCTTAGACTTGCCTTTCTTGAATTTGGTGGTCTTATTGACCATCAACACTTGGTGCTCTTTCTTGATCTCCACTTCTACAGATTTCAACATAGCAAACAGTTCTGGCAACTGCTTGTTCATGTTTTGCATATTGTAGTTCATCACAAAGTTCTTGTAACTTGGTGGTAGTGATTGGAGGACACGGTAAATCCCCAAAGCATTAGGAATCACTATACCCAAGCTTTGAAGTTTGTTTGCGTGCCCAGACATCTTAAGCACATGCTCACTGACGGAGCTGCCCTCTTCCATCTTGCAGTTAAAGAACTTTTCAGAAGCCTCATAGCTCTCAATTGCCGCGTGGGTCTCAAAGATCAATTTGAGATCACGTACAATATCATGTGGGTCTGAATTCTCAAACCTTTTCTGAAGCTCCGATTCTAAACCATACAAGATAGCACACTGAACTATGGAGTACTGAGTCTTCCGAGCGAGGTAAACATTCTTTACTTCATCGGTAGAAGTAGCTGCAGGTGGGTCACCCAGCGGTGCATCCAGCACATAGGTAAAATTACCAGCTATGAGGACAATCCTCAAATTGCGGAACCAATCCGCGAAGTTGCTTCCATTGTTTTTCAACTTTTCTTTCTCTAGGAACGCATTAAAATTGATGGTAGGGGCTGCCATTGATCTACAACATATTTGCAATAGTTTAGACTAAGTTTATGATAAATTGAGTTCTAATTAATAGTTAAATTAATCTAGGTGAACTCCCACTCAAAACAATATCCCTCACATTGTTTTAGTGATCACACGAACCAAATCCACCACATCAACACCGATCATCACGAGAGTTGATATAGTTTCAATGGCGAACAATCAACATGTTCATCATATCTACTATATGATTCATGCTTTACCTTTCGGTGATCCGTGTTCCGAGACCATGTCTGTACATGCTAGGCTCGTCAAGATCAAACCTTAGCTTCCGCATGAGCAAATCTGGCTTTCTCACGTTGTATACACTTGCGGAATCTAACACACTCGTATCACGTGGTGCTTCGAAACAACAAGCTTTAGCAACGGTGCTAACTAAGGGTGAACACTTTATGACTTGAAATTCATGTGCATGAGGGATCATCTTATAATGCTACCGTCGTTTAACTAAGCAATACAAGATGCATAAAGGATTAACATCACATGCAATTCATAATATGTGATATGATATGGCCTTTCTTCTTTGTGCTTCCGATCTCCATCTTCAAGCACGAACATGATCTCCATCATCACCGGCATTTCATCAAGGTCAATGACGCTTCTCCATGGTTGTCGTCCACCGGCTTCAACTATTACAACTACTTTGAATAGACACGCGGGTCTTAACAAAATTAAAGACAACCATATGGCTCCTGCCGGTTGCCAACTTACAATAAGGAACATTGCATACATCAAATATAATCACAATCATGGCCATATCACATCACTGCACACCCCTGCAAAACAAAGTTAGACGCCTCTACTTTCTTTGCATGTTTTACGTGGTTTGGGGCTTTCAATAAGTGTCGTTCTAACTTACGAACATGAACCACAACATTGATACCAGTATTGACAATCACCCGTTGTAAATTGAATCTTAACTATGCTAGGAGAAACAGGCACCCGCAAAGCCACTTATGCAATACAAGTTGCATGTCAAGCGTGGAGCAAGTCTCATGAACGATGTCATGTAAGGTTAGCCCGGGCCGCTTCATCCCAACATCCCGCAAGATGCAAAGTACACAAGAAGCAATCGACAATAAAAGCATCAACGCCCACAATGACCATTGTGTTCTACTCGTGCAAAAGATCTACATATAGACACGGCTCCGATACCACTGTAGGGTTTCGTAGCATGGAAAACAAAAAATTTCTACCGCATACAACAAACAAGCCAAGATCTATCTACTAGATTGTAGCAACGAGTCGATGGAATAACTCACCCTCGAAGATTCCAAAGTGTTTAACGAGAGCGGATTCTCGTGGGTGATGTAGTCGTACTCTTCCCGGTCTCAAGATCGCGTAGACGATCCTTCCGGCGCTGCGTTCCGGCAGCGCTCCCGCAGTAGGTCACACGTTCGGTACTCGACGAAGACCTTCCTCTCCCTTGTTCCAGCAGGCAGCAGAGGTTGTAGCACTCTCCTCGTGATTCCGGCAGCACAACGGCGTGGTACCGGAAGTAGAGGGGAGATCTCGCAGGGCTTCGCCTTAAGCCGGAGCGAGTATGGTGGACTATGAGAGAGCCCTCGGCGATCTAGGGTTTAGACACACCGAGGAGGAGGCAAGCCGGCGGCTAGGGTTAGCTAGGCGGTGGCGGCGGTTTGCCCTAGGGCGGCGGCGGCGGCAGCAGGAGGTGGCGGCGCCGGCGGCTAGGGTTTGCGGGGTGTGAGAGGTGTGCTTGGAGGGGCAGCCATGCCCCTCCTCTTATAGGTGGAGGGAGGCGCGCCAGGGGAGGGGAGTCCCTCCCCAACTCAGCTTCCAAGGTGGGCCGGCGGTGGAGGGGAGGAACTCCTCCCTAACTCGGTTTCCACCTCCCTCTCCACTTCCCAAAATAGCCGTTTGACTTTCAAATTGGCGTTTGACTTTTTCAAACTAGGATTTGATTAAACCCTTTATTTTGTTCAGCGATGACACCTAGTACATGATGCAATCATACCAACTTGATATAACACATTCATGTACCCTTCCCCTTCGGAGTGCCGGACATTCCGGAACCTTCTAGAACATTCCCGATGAAAACACCGGAACCATTCCCCAACTCCGAAACAGGACTTTCCTTATATGAATCTTATTCTCCGGACCATTCCGGATCTCCTCGTGATATCCCGGATCCCATCCGAGACTCCGAACAACATTCGGTCTCTTTCTCATCATTCCATAACTACTCAAACAACGTCGAATCCTTAAGTGTGTCTCCCTACGGTTCGTGAATTATGCGGACATGATCGAGACACTTCTCCGAACAATAACCAATAGAGGAATCTGGAAATTCATATGGCTCCCACATATTTCTACAATTACTTTGTGATCGAATGAACCACTTACATACGGTACCAATTTCCCTTTGTCTCACGATAGTTTACTTATCCGAGGTTATGATCATCGGTATCTCTGCATACCTAGTTCAACCTCGTTACCGATAAGTACTCTTTTCTCGTTCCTGTGATATGTGATCCCTTGTGAGCCTGTCACATGCTTGCAAGCTAATTGGATGACATTTCACCGAGAGGGCCCAGAGTATATCTATCCTTCATATGGATGGACAAATCCCACTCTTGATCCATGTGTCTCAACCAATACTTTCCGAACACTCAATGCCACCTTTATAGCCACCCAGTTATGGTGTGGTGTTTGATGTCATCAAAGCATCCATCCGGTAAAGGTGATATGCATGATCTCATGGTCGAAGGAATTAGTTTACTATGTATCAGAAAGCATATAGCAATTGAACTATTAAAATGACTTGATCTTTATGCTACGCTTATCTATAGGAGTATGTCCACCATATCATTCTCCTAATGATATGATCTTGTTGTTAATAACATCTCAATGTTCATGATATGGAAACCACAATCATTTATTAACCAACAAGCTAGTATTATAAAGAGGCTTTACTAGGGACTCTATTTTAGTTTACAAATCACACAAGTATTAATGTTTCCTTGTTAATACTATTATAGCATGAACGTAAACATTTATCATAAACACAAAGATATAATAATAACTACATTTATTATTGCCTCTAGGGCATATCTCCAACATTATAATCATCCATATTACTTGTATTTCACTATCTCTTCACCAAACTAGTGCACCTATACACCTGACAAGTGTATTGGGTGTGTTGGGGACACAAGAGACTTCTTGTAACTTAATTGCAGGGTTGCTTGAGAGGGATATCTTTGACATCTTCCTCCCTGAGTTCGATAAACCTTGGGTGATCCACTTAAGGGAAACTTGCTGCTGTTCTACAAACCTCTGCACTTGGAGGCCCAACACTTTCTACAAGAATAGAAGCATGCATAGACATCACTCGCCCATGGAGTCGTCGCGCCCCCTCACGGGCAGGAAGACTGCATCGTCGAAAACATTGCCATGGCGGGTCAGTAGAACTGCGTGGCCCTCGCTAATGGCAAGGAGGTGCAGGGAAACGGCTGCCTCGCCTTCACCAGGGAGCTCCGCCGCGTGGTGTGGCGCACAAGTTTCACTTGAAGACACGTCGCACTATGAAAGAACCGCCTGTTGGGAATATGCCCTAGAGGAAATCATGTATGATGATATTTCCCATTGTATTCATAAAGATATTAAGTAGCCCTTGTATAAACATCTGATGTGTATCATTGAATATGTGATTCGGTTGTGGAACTATGCATTCATGTTGTTTGTACTAAATATATATCCTTGGTCATTGAGGTTGTGCTGGACACACAACTTAGACCAATGTGAAAGTTGGCTTGATGACTCGGCTCCACTTGTCATGGGCATGGAGATGCCATTCCGACTTACACAGATTCGGCTAAAGAGTTTAGCGAGTCGGATTGACCCATATTGAGGTACAACGAACCAGTTGTCATTTGTATATCTCAATCAATGTAATCCTTAGACCTGAGGTTATTGCATAGTTCGAGTTGAGGATCACAGACTTAGGTTCTGCCAAACGCTGTTCCGTAATTGGGCAGTTATAAAGGCAGAGTTCGGGTCGACTGAGAATCAAGCTGCGTGATGTGAATAACCAAGATGGGATTTTGCCCCTCCACTTGGAGAGATATTCTCTGGGCCCTCTCGGAAGATATGATTCAGAAAGCATGGCCATGCACGACTCGGTTAAGTGTTAACCGAGGCGATCGACTAAGAGTTAGTCGGATGAATCACTTATCTCGGATCGAGAAGAGAGTCGGACTATTTAAGGGATGACATATATTCGCCAATAGTCTGACAAGGTATATCGTGAGGCAAAAGGGACTCGGACGTAAGTCGCATTGGAAAAGCGAGTCGTCATGACTCTTTGGTACTTGGGAGTCGGCACGTTCTGCTAGGAGCCGCTACCGACTGATCGATTGAGAGTCGGACTCCAATCGTGTCCAAGTAGCCATGAGCCTGCGGGGTCACACACTTAAGAGCGGGAGCAAGTTCGGATTGGATCTGAACCTGCAATCTAGTTGGGTTGGACCTAAACCGTATTAGGACTAAGTTAGTGAGTTGGACTCACGGTGACTAGTGTTATATGGGCTTTAGTGAATGGGTCGCGCGCGCAGAGCCCACGTTCACTCCCTATATATAGTGGAGCACTTAATCGTTGTTCGGTTAGGTCATTCCATGTGTTGGAAACCCTAGCTCCACAGGAGTCCTGCCACTGTAACGAACCTAGCAGTTCGTCGCCGGTGCTCCTCCTTGTACGTGTGGATACCAGCAGAGGTGTTGTGCGATCAGCACCAGGACGATCGGATCGTGAGGACTGCACTGCATCAACTGACGCGCTTCATCAGTAATCCGCAACTGCGCGTCTAGTGGTAAACCTCGTGGCCTTCTACCTCGGCTAGATCTTGGGATCACCACGTTAGAGGAATTTTTTGTTTTATCTCTGCATGGCCCAATAGTGGTATCAGAGCGATAGCTTCTGGTTTTAGGCTCGAGATCTCGCATATGTGATATGCGGTTGGCTGTAGATGAGATCTATGTGCTGTTTGGTGGTCGATCTATGAGAAAGATCGGTTTTGTACGAAGTTGATTGGATCAACTGTACTCGGGGAATGGTAGATCTGATTTCCGTGATCATACAACTGAGGTCATGGAATGACATACCCCTACCGGTCGGCTTCCGCCATCGGGGTAGACTGTGACACGTAAATCCAGAGGCGGTGATCGAAGATCAAAAAGTTTGATCGAATCAGAACGATGGTCGGAATCCATGTTCGTATCGTAGATGAGATCTACCGCCGGCTTCGCCCTGTCGTAGCGCCTTAGATGTCGTTGCGAGTTTCACAATGCCGGTAGATATTGTATCTATGCATAACTTGTTTTTGCAGGAAGTTGTGAATGGTATGGTTCATGTGCATGTGATGTATGTGTGTAATCCATAAGTGATCTGCGAATCACGGTTTTTGTCAGCCGGCTGGAGCCTAGGTGCTGTCATTTTATTGTATAACGACCTGCGTGTCGGATTCTCTATTTAATTTACTTTACTAAGCTAGTGTAGCTGTTTGGAGAACCCGGAAGGCATGCAAGGCGTTGTACATGTCGGCGACATGGAGTAAGACGGCAAGTGACAAGAGTTGGCACGAGTCAGATTACAATCTTTGTGGAGATATCGACATGAAGAGAGCCATACCATTTCACATTATAATTGCTTTATTTTGTGTTATTGTTATGTCTCTGTTTTACCTCTGTTAGATAGTCGGTAAAATTTAATCCCTCAAAGAAGGTCTAGTCGGTTTTCCCGCCAGTGTTTGCACCATCACAAGTCAGACATTTTTGGTAGTGGGCTCATAAAATTGAGGTGCTGCCAATTCTTTCCGACTAGGTGGGTTCGAGTCGGACTCTTACTGCGGAAACACTCGGTAAGCTAGACGGGTCTATCACAACGGTTGTGGGGCTCGGGAAAGGTCGGATGGGAGCCGGGGCGCGTGATGCCACCCGTCCAATAGGAGTCGCATGAGATGCGATTGACAAGGAGTTGTCTACCTAGATCACTTGGAGGCTAGCGGTGATGCTAAAGCTCACTAGCCGACTTTCTTATTTAGGATCCTGAATCACTAAGTAACCATCGGAGGGGTGTTGGTTCTAGTGGGAGCATAAAATATTAAAATGTTTAATATGCTTGCTCTTTTATGAATACATGTCTTAAGTGTTTTGCATATTTTCTGTTGTAGATCATGGCACCAAGTAGCAGTCACTCTCAAATATCCGGTTTTGCGTTGAGAACCATTCTTGATAAAGATAAACTGAAGGACACTAATTTTACCAACTGGTATCGAAATCTGAGAATTGTTCTCAAACAAGAAAAGAAGGACCATGTCCTAGACAACCCACTTCCAGATGAGCCGAATGAGAATGCGACTGTCGCAGCCACCAATGCCTACCGTCGGGCTAAGGATGAGTCCACGGATATTAACTGTCTTATGCTTGCTCACATGGAATCGGACTTGCAAAAGCAGTTCGAGCATGTTGAGGCCTAAGATATGATCGAAAGCCTCAAAAGTATGTTCCAGGCTCAGGCGAAGACTGAGAGGTATCAAGTCTGTCAGGCTTTGCTGAGTTGCAAGCTTAAGGATGGTGATCCACTGAGTCCGCATGTGATCAAAATGGTTGGTTACGTGCAGTCTCTGGAGAGGCTTGGCTACCCCATTAGCGAAGAGTTCGCTACAGATATAATTCTGAACTCTCTTCCTAGTGCATATGGGCAGTTCATTTCGAACTACCACATGCATGGTATGGATAAGAAGCTCACTAAATTACATGGGATGCTCAAGCAGGCAGAGGCGGATCTCAAGAAGGGCGCCAGTCAAGTGTTGATGGTGCAGAATAAGGCTAAGTTCAAGAAGAGTTCTTGGACTAAGAAGAAGGCTAAGTTAGGAGGAAAGCAGGCTCCGGACCCGGTCCCAAGCACTTCCTCAGGGACTAAGCCATCTCCTTCAGCCGGATCCACTTGCTTCTACTGCAAGGCGGATGGCCACTGGAAGAGGAACTGCAGCAAGTACTTGGCCGACAGAGCCAAGAGTGGAGGTATGACTTCTGACTCAGGTACACTTGTTTGCAATGTTATAGACATATATCTTGCTGATGCACCTAATAGTTCTTGGGTATATGATACCGGATCAGTTATTCACATCTGCAACTCGTTGTAGGGACTGGTAAGAACTAGGAGCGTAGCAAGAGGCGAGGTTGATATTCGAGTCTGCAACAAATTAAGAGTTGCTGCGTTGGAAGTCGGCACGATGCAACTTCATTTACCTTCCGGATTCATTATGGAACTGAATAATTGTTATTATGTTCCAGTGCTCAGTCGAAACATTATTTCTGCTTCATGTTTGATGAGGCAAGGCTATGAGTCAAATATCAAGAATAATGGTTGTTCTTTGTATTTGAATGATATGTTTCACGGCTTTGCACCCTTTCAGGACGGGTTATTTATTTTGAATCTTGATGGTGAGTCGGTTTATAACATAAATTTTAAAAGGTTGAAACCAAATGATCTGAATATGACTTACTTTTGGCACTGTCGGCTTGGTCATATAAGTTGGAAACGCATGAAGAAGCTCCATGATGATGGACTCCTAACTTCATTCGACTTGGAGTCGTTCGAGACATGCGAATCTTGCCTACTCGGCAAAATGACCAAGACACCTTTTGCAAAGAGTTGCGAAAGGGCGTCCGACTTGTTGGGACTAGTACATAGTGATGTATGTGGACCAATGAGCACGACAGCCAGGGGTGGTTATGAGTACTTCATTACATTCACTGATGATTTGAGTAGGTATGGATATATCTACTTGATGAAACATAAGTCGGAAGCTTTTGAAAAGTTCAAAGAATTCCAGAATGAAGCACAGAATCAACTCGGCAAGAAAATAAAGTTTCTTCGGTCGGACCGAGGAGGCGAGTACATGAGCCATGAGTTTGTTGACCATCTGAAGAGTTGTGGAAATCCCCAACTTACTCTGCCAGGAACGCCACAAAGGAATGGTGTTTCGGAAAGGCGGTATCGGACCTTGTTGGACATGGTACGGTCAATGATGAGTCAGACAGATCTGCCTTTATCATTTTGGGGTTATTGTCTAGAAACAGCGGCGTTCACACTAAACAGAGTACCATCAAAATTGGTAGAGAAGACACCGCATGAGATGTGGACCAAGTTTGTCTTTTCTTAAGATTTGGGGTTGTGAAGCATTTGTCAAGCGACCTCAGTCGGACAAGCTTACAACCAAGTTGGATAAGTGTATTTTCGTGGGGTATCCGAGGGAAACCTTGGGTTACTACTTCTACAACCGAGAAGAGGGGAAAGTGTTTGTTGCTCGGAACGGTGTCTTCCTTGAGAAAGAGTTTCTCCGTCGGGGAGTAAGTGGGAGCACGGTGCAGCTCGAAGAAATTCGAGAGGAACCGGCTAGTAGCGAGTCAGCAAAAACCTTGGAGGTTGAGCCGGTCGTGGCAGCTGAGCCGGTAGCAGCACCTGTACTACGAAGATCGGCAAGATTACGAAGTGTTCGTAATGTGTTACTGTTAGACAGTGATGAGCCGGCAAATTATTCGGAAGCGATGGTGGGATCTGATTCCGAGTCATGGCTTGGAGCCATGAGATCCAAGTTAAAGTCCATGGATGAAAATCAAGTTTGGAACTTGGTTGATCTGCCAGACGGTGCAAGACCCGTCGAGTGCAAATGGGTCTTTAAGAAGAAAACTGATATGGATGGAAATGTTTCCGTCTATAAAGCACGCCTTATCGCGAAGGGGTTCCGACAAGTTCAAGGAGTTGATTACGACAAGACTTTCTCGCCCGTAGCGATGCTTAAATCAGTTCGGATCATGTTAGCTATAGCGGCCTATTTCGACTATGAGATATGGCAGATGGATGTCAAAACGGCTTTCCTTAACGGAAATTTAACCGAGGACGTGTATATGATACAGCCAGAGGGTTTTGTTGATCCGGATAATGCTGACAAGGTATGTGAACTTCATAAATCCATTTATGGGTTGAAGCAAGCATTAGTTGGAATATTCGCTTTGATGAGGTAGTTAAATCGTTTGGCTTCATCAAGAGTGATCATGATTCTTGTTTATACATGAAGTTTAGTGGGAGCAAAGTAAACTTTCTAATCTTATATGTGGATGACATATTACTGATTGGAAATGATGTCCAGATGTTGCAAGAAACCAAGGAATCATTGGAAAGGAGTTTCTCAATGAAAGACTTGGGTGAGGCAACATACATCCTCGGAATCCGGATCTATAGAGATAGATCAAGGAGGCTCATTGGATTGATTCAGAGTACTTATTTGGACAAAGTGTTGAAGAAGTTCAACATGGAACCGTCTAAGAAGGGGTTCTTACCGATGTCCCATGGTGTAAAACTTAGCAAGACTCAGTGTCCTTCGACAACTGATGAGCAAAGTCGGATGAGTGCGATTCCGTATGCTTCTGCAGTCGGATCCATCATGTATGCCATGATTTGTACTAGGCCGGATGTTTCCTATGCTCTAAGTGTTGTGAGCAGATACCAGGCTGATCCTGGAGAGATCCACTGTACAGCGGCTAAAAATATCCTAAAGTACTTGAGAAGGACTAAGGATATGTTCTTGGTTTATGGTGGTGAAGATGAACTCAGTGTAAAGGGTTACACGGATGCGAGTGATCTTACCGACTCTGATGATTCTTGTTTGCAATCCGGATATGTGTTTATTATAAACGGAGGTGCTGTGAGCTGGAAGAGTTCCAAGCAAGAGACTGTGTCTGCGTCTACAACAGAGGCTGAGTATATTGACGCCTCGGAGGCAGCAAAGGAAGCTGTTTGGATGAGGAATTTCCTCATGGATCTTGGTGTGGTTCAGGGCTCGTCCAATCCGTTGGACGTGTATTGTGACAACAATGGTGCTATTGCACAAGCCAGGGAACCTAGACAGCACCAGAAGAACAAGCACATACTCATGCGGTACCACCTAATTCGCCAGTTCGTGGATCAGGGTGATATCAAGTTATGCAAGGTACACACGGATGAAAATATTGCGGATCCGTTGACAAAGTCGTTACCACAGCCGAAGCATGAGGCGCACCTGAGAGCCATGGGCATTATATGCTTAGACATGTGATGTCAGAAGATTGACTCTAGTGCAAGTGGGAGACTGTTGGGAATATGCCCTAGAGGAAATCATGTATGATGATATTTCCCATTGTATTCATAAAGATATTAAGTAGTCCTTGTATAAACAGCTGATGTGTATCATTGAATATGTGATTCGGTTGTGGAACTATGCATTCATGTTGTTTGTACTACATATCCTTGGTCATTGAGGTTGTGCTGGACACACAACTTAGACCAATGTGAAAGTTGGCTTGATGACTCGGTTCCACTTGTCATGGGCATGGAGATGCCATTTCGACTTACACAGATTCGGCTAAAGAGTTTAGCGAGTCGGATTGACCCATATTGAGGTACAACGAACAAGTTGTCATTTGTATATCTCAATCAATGTAATCCTTAGACCTGAGGTTATTGCATAGTCTGAGTTGAGGATCACAGACTTAGGTTCTGTCAAACGTTGTTCCGTAACTGGGCAGTTATAAAGGCAGAGTTTGGGTCGACTGAGAATCAAGCTGCGTGATGTGAATAACCAAGATGGGATTTTTCCCCTCCACTTGGAGAGATATTCTCTGGGCCCTCTCGGAAGATATGATTCGGAAAGCATGGCCATGCACGAATCGGTTAAGTGTTAACCGAGGCGATCGACTAAGTGTTAGTCGGATGAATCACTTATCTCGGATCGAGGAGAGAGTCGAACTATTTAAGGGATGACATATATTCGCCTATAGTCTGACAAGGTATAGCGTGAGGCAAAAGGGTCTCGAACGTAAGTCGCATTGGAAAGGCAAGTCGTCATGACTCTTTGGTACTTGGGAGTCGGCACGTTCTGCTAGGATCCGCTACCGACTGATCGATTGAGAGTCGGACTCCAATCGTGTCCAAGTAGCCATGATCTTGTGGGGTCACACACTTAAGAGCGGGAGCAAGTTCGGATTGGATCTGAACCTGTAATCTGGTTGGGTTGGACCTAAACCGGATTAGGACTGAGTTAGTGAGTTGGACTCACGGTGACTAGTGTTATATGGGCTTTAGTGAATGGGTCGCGCGAGCAGAGCCCACGTTCACTCCCTATATATAGTGGAGCACCGTAACCTAGAAAGTTTAATCATTGTTCGGTTAGGTCATTCCATGTGTTGGAAACCCTAGCTCCACAGCAGTCCTGCCGCTGTAACGAACCTAGCAGTTCGCCGCCAGTGCTCCTCCTTGTACGTGTGGATACAAGCAGAGGTGATGTGCGATCAGAACCAGGACGATCAGATCGTGAGGACTGCACTGCATCAACTGACGCGCTTCATTAGTAATCCGCAACTGCGCGTCTAGTGGTAAACCTCGTGGCCTTCTACCTTGGCTAGATTTTGGGATCACCACGTTAGAGGAATTTTTTTGTTTTATCTCTGCGTGGCTCAACACCGCCAACATGTGCAAGTTCCTGCAGCTCTACACCACGGGCATGGAGGGGTGGCGACGGCCGTGTCATGGTGAACCGGTTCCCTCTAAGCCTTAAAGACACATCCCATACCTGGCTAATGAACCTTCATAAGGAATCCATCGGCTCGTGGTCGGCCCTCTGTTCCCTCTTCATCACAAACTTCAAGGGGACTTGCAAGACTACTTGACATGGTTATATCCCACGGGTACACAACATCAGCATACCTAGTCCAGCCTGAAGGAAGGCCCACTGCAAGATATGCAGCCTGCGGAGACTCCGGGTGGCCCAGGCCCATAACACCTTCGGATACTTGGAGAACAAGGCTAGTGTAGATAGAATTTCAAAGGGCAAACCCTAATCTGTAACTGACTCGACCTATGCCCGAGACCTTCCTATCTATATAAAGGCTAGGAGGGCACGACGAGGAAGGCACCTCTCACCGCATACACACCTTTACGCCAGATTGCATCTGCGCACCCCTGTAACTTTCGGTTCCGCCGTAATCAAGAGCAGACAAGCAGGAGTAGGGTTTTCCCTCCGGGGGCCTGAACCTGGGTAAACCTCGTGTCCCCGTGTTTCTTGTTTTCTAACCGTTCCGTGATCTCCAGCATCCCCACCTTATCCAAAACCCAAGATCATAACAATGGGCATTGACAATTTCGAACCTCGTCAATTGGCGTCGTCTATTCAAGAGCGTCCAGCCGGCGAAGGGCCACATTATTCTCATCTACAAAGCATCAAGGAGATATATGAGCAACACAAGCTACATACAGGAAGCAGGTGAAAACGATAAAATAACAATCAAGCCACGTACCTTGCAGCTGCTTCATGCTGGCCTCCAGCGCCAGATGCTGCTGGATTAGAAGATTCGCGCTATGCACAAAGGGATGCGAAAGGAAGCAGAAGAAAATAATGAAGAAAGCATCAGAAAAAGGGCTCGGGGGCTACGCCCAAAAAAGAGCAGAACATTCAATAGAACCACCCGAAAAGGGCTCGGGGCTCCCCCCAGGACAAAAAAAAAGAAAAAGCAACTTACGTGCTCAGATGGAAACTCCGAAGGTCCACCAGGGGTCTTCTGAGTAACGACCACCCGAGCCTCTGGTGGAGAGGGATTCGGGGCGTCATCCTCAGAGTCGGCCGCCATCTGAGAGTAAGGAGCCCTCAGCTTCAACTCCCCTACGGCCTCCTGAGCGCCCTCACTAAGAGAACCCTCCGAGGAGTAGCTGCAAGAAATAGTACTGACAAAGGCATCTGAAGGTACATACGAGTTGATGTCGCTCAAGTTGAAGACGGGCGGCGCCTTCTCCTTCTTCTTCTTCTTAGCCGGTGGCTGCGGAGCCACTGCCTGTAGAGGCACAACCGGGATTGGTGCGGAAGAAGCGCCGTCCTCCTCGCCATGGCGCACAAGGAAAGATGGGTCCCTAGGCGTTGGCGGAGTCGAGGCATCCGAAGATTCGCTCGGGCTCCATGCTCGCTTTTGGGTGTGCCCCTCGCTCACTCGGGGATTCTTGAGTGGGCGACTACGTCGGTGGAAGCTCAGACTCGGATTCTACCTCCTCATTGTCTGGCGCCTCCCTATATTTCGCAGGCAGAGGGGACATGGACCCCGTAACCTGGAGACACTGCAAGCAAATATAACAAAGGCATGAGAAACTACAACAAGCAAAAACACACAGCAAAGCGCAACGCGCAAGAACAACCTTCACCTTCGAGGCGCCTTTACTAGCGCTAAGAGGGGGGGTCAATGACTCCCCCGACGGGTCCTCACCAGCCTTGTACTTCAGCAGAGGACGGAGGGCCCTATCAAGATCACCCGAAGATAATTCTTCGGATGACACTCTGGTGGGATCACTAGGGCCGGCGTAGAGAAACATCGGGTGCGCTCTGGCTTGGAGCGGCTACACCCGACGCTTCAGGAAGGTGCGGATGATGTCGACTTTGTTGACCTCCTTGCCTGGCACCAGTTGGAGAGCCTCCACCCGCTGGTAGAGCATCTCCACCTCCACCACTTCGCCATCCAAGATGTGGTTCTTCCACGATCTCTTTCGAACGATTTTCTGCTCGGAGTCAAAGGGGGCAATACCAAATTGCTGACCGCCCAGGTTTTCATCGTAGATGTAAAACCACTTGCGACGCTAATACTAAACAGACTCGCAAATGGAGAGGGAGAAAAACTGGACAAAGGGACGAAGAGAAATGATGCAACCGCCGAGTGGATAGACTCCATCGGAGCCGTACTGCCTCTTCACGGAATAGAGTTTCCGGAAGAGACCAAAGTGTGGATCGATGACGAGCCAGCACTCGCAAAGCGTGATGAAACACGCAATGTTAAGAAGGGAATTGGGAAACAGATGATGAATTTGAATCCCATAGAGAAAAAGAAGCCCACGAAGAAACTCGTGGGCAGGAAGCGACAAACCACGGAGAATAAAGGCAACGAAGATCACCCGAAAACCCATGGGTGGGCGAGGGATTACCTCATCGCCAGGGATCTTGACGTCCTCCTTGTTTTGCGGGATTAACCCCGCATCGTGCAGCTTGCGCAAATCGGTGTCACGCACGTCGGAACGCCTCCACTTGCCATCACTATTGTGTGCAGGGGCGGCAGTTTTCTTGCCGCCGGCAGCAACGCTTAAACCCACTCCGGCGGAGGCCTTCTTCGACTTCACCATCGCGGCGCGTCGATGGCGCGGGTGCGCGCGCAAGAAAGAAGAAGGAAAAGATCGAAGAATGGCCAGTGCGCGCGAAGACGAGCTCGTAAAAATGGAGGCAGTGAAAGCAAATGGCAAAGGGTGAAAACAAACCATTGTTTTCCCCACAGTTATAAGGATGAAGACGACGAATGGGAACCATTCATCCAGAAGCCCTAACGCTAGGGTCAAATCCAACCATCCACGTGTCAACGCAGCAACGAACCGTCGCCTGCACGCCGTCCACTATGCACGAAAATCGAGGAGACGTCGTAATTCTCGCCACGACGCGCATGACTAGTCAACTTCAAGTCAGAAAGTGGGACCCACGATCGTCCTGTTACGTCACCTCTGGCGCCGCAGACGGTTGAGGTCACCGATCGTTAGCACTGACGTCATCAAAACAAAGCTAGCAACGGTTGGAAATCTTCGGCTGATAATTAAAAGTACTCACTCGAATCTACGATTCGAGCAACTACTCGGGGGGCTACTCCTATCAAGAGCGTTGGCCGCGCACCTGAGGCATGATTAAGGTACTACACCACTCGATATTTTTGAGCCCTACATCGAGTCTATCACTACTAGGAAAACTCCTGTTTGTGGCGCACCTGAAAAGGCCATCCGTGGCGCACTAGCAGTGCGCCACGGGCCTCACGCTACGGCTATCTCCTAGCCGTGGCGCACTACCTGGTGCGCCACGGTTGTGTCGAGATAGGCATGGCGCACATGCCAGTGCACCACGGAAAGTAGTCCAGGTGCGCCACGCGTATGAAACGATAACCGTGGCGCACTACATGCTGTGCGCCACGGATATAAATTTCAAAATTCAAAAAAAGCGGCAGATCTGGATCTCGTCGTCAGTGCCGTCGCGCGTCGGTGCAGGTCGCCGTCGTCGCCTCCTCGTCGTCACCTCGTCGTCGTCGTTGTAACTGCAAGGAGTAAGAGGAGGAGAAGAAGAGGGGGAGGAGAAGAAGAAGAGGAGGAAGAGGAGGAGAAGAAGAGGAGGAGGAGAAGAAGAAGAGGAGGCCTCGTCGTCGTCGGAACTACAAGGAGGAGGAGGAAGAGGAGGATAAGAAGGATCCCGCCGTCTCGTCGTCGGAACTACAAGGAGGAGTCCGCCGTCACCATCTGCAAGGAGGAGGAAGAGGAGGAGAAGGAGAAAGAGAAAGAGAAGGAGGAGCAGGAGGAAAATGAGAAAGAAAAGGAGGAGAAGGAAAATGAGAAGGAGAAGGAGGAGAAGAAGAAGGAAATGAGAAGGGAGGAAAAGGAAAAGGAGAGAAGGGGAGGGAAAAGAAAAGGGGTAGGTGGGCAGGGTGGGGATTCAAATTTTGAATCCCGCCCAACTTACTCGTAGCGCACTAGGTAGTGGTGCGCTACGGGTAAGTTGCCATCTTTTTTTTTCTGCAGGAAAAAACAGTCTTTTGACCGTAACTTTTTACTCTTTTCGAATTTTGAAAATCTAAATAATCGCTAAACGACCGGAGGTGGTTGCGAGCAGATGCGAAATCTCGTTCTCATCATTTTGGTATATTATACGATTTTTTTCGATATCGTATGCAAAAGTTACGGCCTTTTTACCGTGGCATGACTTTTTTTTTGCAAATAAAGTCGAAATTATTGTTTGTTAATTTTACTACAAGCTATACCACATTACCTACCTAAATATGAAATGATTTTATTTTTGGAAGTGTTTATCATTTTCTTTTATTTTTTGCAAAACCTAAAAAGGCGTTCCACGGGGGTGGGGGTGTGGAGTTGGTGCAGGCCACTTAGCCATAGGGCACTAGGGCAGAGTGCCCTACGACTTAGTTGACCCAGTTGGTGCAGGCCACTTAGCCGTAGGGCACTAGGGTAGAGTGCCCTACGGCAAAGTTGACCCAGCTGCTGCAGCACACATGCCCGTAGCGCACTAGGTCAAGGTGCGCTACGGCTAAGTGACACATCCGTAGCGCACCTTGAGCTAGTGCGCTACGGGTATGTGTGTTATGTCCACCTGTGTCCTGGCCCACACATAGCCGTGGCGCACCACCCCCATGTGCGCCACGCTTATGGCAGTTAGCCGTAGGGCACCTGTGGGTAGTGCGCCACGCCTATTTTATCCGTGGGGCACTACTAGCAAGTGCGCCACAGAAGTATGGATTACCTATAGCCGTTTTCCTAGTAGTGTATGTCTCCACTAAGGACTCGGGGGCTACTCCCATAGGGAGGATTGATCAAGCATCCAAAAAAAATGTTGTCCTACGGACCTGAAGCCAAAAACAACTGAACCAAAGTCTCTGCTCGAGTCTACGACTCGAACAGACACTCGGGGGCTACTCCCATAGGGAGCGCTGACCGTGCACCCTATAAATTTTTCGACTGCGATCCTTCGGATCAAACACGAATTTTTTTGGACTGGCAACTTTGCCGAAATCAACACTAAGTGAGAAGCATCTTCCTTGGCCACCCGAAACACCTCTGCGGTGATAAACTTTCAGATGCCATGTCTACGACGCAAAGATAAGATCTACAGATATCATCTGATGGCCTGGTAACGCACCTGACTGCGCTCTGCCAGTAAAAACCCGTGTCAACAGATGCGATCAAAATCCTGACGGACGCGTTAGGTACATCAATCGAAAACTACTGGGATTCGACTCCTGTATGACCTCAGCGGTCTGAGTCGAATTACGCTAACATCCATTCCAGGTTCGAGTGTAGGGACTCGAATCTGAAGAAAATCGTGTTGTTTTGTCCTATGACAGTTAACTGGCCCTGATCCATCAGGAGAGTCAGGCACACGCATCAGCAATCCTTACAAACTAAAAACCATTCCCTTATAAACATGCATAAAACTGCACCCAAAGGATTGAGGAGTCCCCAGACGAATCTGCGATTCAACTGAGCACTCGGGGGCTACTGACATGGTTATATCCCATGGGTACACAACATCAGCATACCTAGTCCAGCCTGAAGGAAGGCCCACTTCAAGATATGCGGCCTACGGAGACTCCGGGTGCCCTAGTGTAGGGTTCGCAGCATAGAAAACAAAAATTTTCCTACGATGTGAACTATATACCAAGATCTATCTACTAGATACAAACAACGGGCGGATGTATATCCGTAGAGAACATACCCTTGAAGACCGACAAAGCTTAACGAGTTCAACTCGTGGTTGATGTAGACAATCTCTTGCCGATCTCAAGATCGAGAGGAAGTCCTAGCGCCGCAAATCAGCAGCGCATCCGTGCTCAAACACACGTTCGAGGCACCGAGCAACCTCCGCCTCCTCGCTCCAGCGATGCAGCGGAAGCACAACTCTTTCTTGCCGAATAGCCACCGGGAACATGTATCTCGCTAGTCCGAGACCATGGGGGATAAATTCTAGAGGGGGAGAGAGATCCTTCACGAGGAGGTGTGAGAGACAAGTGAGGAGGGGGCTCCTTTTATAGGAGGAGGGGGGCACCCAAGGGGGTGGCCGCCGGCCATGGGGGCTGCTCCCTCCCCTCCTTCATTCATGTGGGTGGACACTCCACTCACAAAATGCCCTTTAAAATCCCTCCACTCAAAAGTCCACTCAAATTCCCATTAAATTTCCACCAAATTTAATGCAAACTCTCATTAAATAAAACTCTTTTATTTTATTCAGAATTTTGTCAATTACTTTAATGACAAACATTCACAAATAACCCCTTGCTAGAATTCTATTTCACATGCATAACCACTTTATGCAATTTCACCCGAAAACCTGTTTCGGTATCTAGTGAAATAAATTCCTGCGCTTGTTCATTCTTTCGGCATGAAACATTTGCTCCAATTGGATGTCGGTGTCTCTTAAGTGTGTCACCCTACGGTTCGTGAATAATGCGGACATGATCGACACCCCTCTCGGATCAATAATCAGAAGCGGGATCTGGAGACCCATACTGACTCCCACACATTCAACGATGACTTTCTTGTGATCGTCAGAACCTTTTACGCTAGTATCTTAATCCCTTTGTTTCACGATATATTACATGTCCGAGATTCGATCATCGGTATCTCCATACCTAGTTTGATCTCGTTACCGACATGCACTCTTTTCTCGTTCCTGTGATATAACATTCTAGTGATCAAATCAATTGCTTGCAAGCTAATTAATGTGATATCACCGAGAGGGCCCAGAGTATATCTATCCGTCATCGGGATGAACAAATTCCACTCTCGGTCCATGAGCCTCAACATAACACTTTATTAGTTCTGAATCCATCTTTATAATCACCCTGTTACGGTGTGACGTTTGATGTTATCAAGAAACTCTTCCGGTGTTAGTGATTGACATGATCTCATGGTCTAAGGATTAGGATCACTTCGTAAGTTGTTATAGCAATATAAACTCAATGACTTTGATCGTAATGCTATACTTCGGATGAATGTTCATCACACCATTACACTAATGTTGTGATCCCGTTATTAACAACATCCAATGTCCATGATCAGGAAACCTTGATCATCTTGTTAATCAACGAGCTAGTTTATGAGAGAGGCATAACTAGGAACTTTCTGTTTGTTTATTAAACACACATGTATTAACGTTTCCGTATTAATACAATTATAGCATGCAAAATAAACATCTATCATATACTTGGAATACACATAATAAACACTTTATTATTGCCTCTCAGGGCATATTCCCTTCAGTCTCCCACTTGCACTAGAGACAATAATCTAGTTACATAGTGATAATCTAACACCCATTGAGTTCTGGTGTTGATCATGTTTTTCTCTAGGGAGAGTTTTAGTCAACGGATCTGCTACATTGAGATCCGTATGTACTTTACAAATCTTTATATCTCCATCCTTGACATGCTCGCGGATGGAGTGAAACCGGCGCTTAATATGCTTGGAATGCTTGTGAGACCTTGGCTCTTTGGCATTGGCAATGGCACCATTGTTGTCACAATAGATCACCATTGGGTCCAATGCGTTTGCCACCACTCCTAGTTCGGATATGAACTCCTTCATCCAAACTGCTTCCTGAGCCGCTTCTGAAGCAGCAACATATTCGGCCTCCGTTGTTGATCCCGCTACCACAGGTTGTTTGGAGCTCCTCCAACTAACCGCTCCGCCATTCATGAGAAATACGTATCCGGATTGAGACTTAGAGTCATCCGGATCGGTGTCAAAGCTAGCGTCGACATAACACTTAGCGACGAGCTCTTCTTCACCTCCGTATACAAGAAACATATCCTTAGTTCTTCGTAAGTACATAAGGATATTCTTGACCGCTATCCAGTGTTCTGAACCTGGATCCGATTGGTACCTACTAGTCAAACTAATAGCATGTGCCACATCCGGTCTTGTACATAGCATGGCGTACATTATAGAGCCTATGGCTGAAGCATAGGGGACTTTGTCCATTATCTCTCTTTCTTCCGCCGAAGCCGGACTTTGAGTCTTACTCAATGTCTTGCCTTGCAACATAGGTAAGAACCCCTTCTTACTTCCGTCCATTTTAAACTTCTTTAAAATCTTATCAAGGTATGTACTTTGCGATAGCCCTATTAGGCGCCTAGATCTATATCTATAGATCTTTATGCCTAATATGTATGACGCTTCACCTAGGTCCTTCATTGAAAAATTTGCTGTTTAGATAACTTTTAACACTGTTTAAAAGATCTATATCATTTCCGATCAATAATATGTCATCCACATATAATATCAGAAATGCCACATTGCTCCCACTCACTTTCTTGTAAATACAAGCTTCTCCATAAGTTTGGACAAATCCAAACTCTTTGATCACCTCATCAAAGCGGAGATTCCAACTTCGTGATGCTTGCTTCAATCCATAGATGGATCGCTGAAGCTTGCACACCTTGTTAGCATCCTTAGGATCGACAAAACCCTTTGGTTGTATCATATACAACTCTTCTTCAATATTACCATTGAGAAACGCGGTTTTGACATCCATCTGCCATATCTCATAATCGAAATATGCAGCAATTGCTAACATAATCCTAACTGACTTTAGCATCGCTACGGGAGATAAAGTCTCATCGTAGTCAACTCCTTGAATTTGTCGAAACCCCTTTGCGACAAGTCGAGCTTTATAGACAGTCACATTACCATCAGCATCAGTTTTCCTTTTGAAAATCCATTTGTTCTCCACGGCCTTTCGGTCGTGAGGTAATTCCACCAAGTTCCAAACTTGATTTTCATGCATGGATTCCATCTCGGATTTCATGGCTTCTAACCATTTGTTGGAATCCGGGCTCATCATCGCTTCTTCATACGTCGCAGGGTCATCATTTTCATCAACCATGAAATTCATGACAGGATTTCCGTACAGCTCGGGAGCTGCACGCGTCCTGTTTGACCTGCGAGGTTCGGTAGTACTCTCTTTCGGAGTTTCATGATCATTATCATTAGTTCCCTCTTCAACAGGTGGAGCCAACTCCGGAACAACTTCCGGCGCTGCGCTACTCGCCATACTTTGAAGAGAAGGTTCCACAACCTCTTCGAGTTCTACCTTCCGACTACTCACACCTTTCGCGAGAAACTCTTTCTCTAGAAAGGATCCATTCTTGGCAACAAAAACCTTGCCCTCGGATCTGTGATAGAAGGAATACCCAATAGTTTCTTTAGGGTATCCTATGAAGACGCATTTTTCCGCTTTGGGTTCGAGTTTATCCGGTTGAAGTTTCTTCACATAAACATCGCATCCCCAAACTTTAAGAAATGACAGCTTAGGTTTGTTTCCAAACCACAATTCATACGGTGTCTTTTCAATGGATTTAGATGGTGCCCGATTTAAAGTGAATGCAGCAGTTTCTAGTGCATAACCCCAAAATGACAACGGCAAGTCCGTCAGAGACATCATAGATCGAACCATATCTAATAAAGTACGATTACGACGTTCCGACACACCATTTCGCTATGGTGTTCCGGCAGGTGTGAGTTGTGAAACAATTCCACACTCTTTCATGTGAGTGCTAAACTCGTAACTTAGATACTCACCTCCACGGTCGGACCGTAGAAATTTGATCTTTCTATTACGATGATTTTCCACATCATTCTGAAATTCCTTGAACTTTTCAAAGGTTTCAGACTTGTGTTTCATCAAGTAGATATAACCGTATCTACTCAAATCATCCGTGAAAGTAACAAAATAACGATATCCACCTCGCGCCGACACACTCATTTGACCACATACATCAGAATGTATGATTTCCAATAAATCTGTCGCCCGTTCCATTGAACCGGAAAACGGCGTTCTAGTCATCTTGCCCATAAGGCATGGCTCACATATATCAAATGATTCATAATCAAGTGATTCCAAAAGTCCATCCGAATGGAGCTTCTTCATGCGTTTAACGCCAATATGACCTAGACGGCAGTGCACATATATGCGGATATATCATCATTAAGTTTAATCCTTTTAGCATCAACATTATGAATATGTGTAACATTATCATCGAGATCTAATAGAAATAAACCATTCATCATCGGTGCATGACCATAAAAGATTTCATTCATATAAATGGAACAACCATTGTTCTCGGATTTAAATGAATAACCACTTCGCATCAAACATGATCCAGATACAATGTTCATGCTCAGTGCAGGCACCAGATAACATTTATTCAAGTTTATAACTAATCCCGACGGCAAGTGGAGAGGCAGCGTTCCGACGACGATCACATCAACGCTTGATCCATTGCCGACACGCATCTTGACCTCACCCCTTGCTAGCGGTCGCTTGTTCCGCAGCCCCTGATTCGAGTTACAAATATTAGCAACTGAACCGGTATCAAATACCCAGGTGCTACTGCGAGCACTAGTCAAGTACACATCAATAACATGTATATCATATATACCTTTGTTTGCCTTTCCGGCCTTCTTGTCTGCCAGATACTTGGGGCAGTTGCGCTTCCAGTGGCCAGTCCCCTTACAATAGTAGCACTCGGAATCAGACTTAGGTCCAACTCGGGGTTTCTTTTCAGGCGCGGCAACAGGCTTGCCGCCCTTACTTCCCTTCCGTTTTCCCTTCTTGTCTTTCTTGAAACCAGTGTTCCTATTGATCATCAACACTTGATGTTCCTTTTTGATCTCCACTTCTGCAATTTTAAGCATTGACAGAAGCTCGGGGAGAGACTTCTTCATGCCTTGCATATTATAGTTCATCACGAAGCTCTTATAGCTAGGTGGCAGAGACTGCAGAACACGATGGATGCCTAAGTCAATGGGAATCGATATTTCCAAGGACACAAGCTTATCGGCGTAACCCGACATCTTGAGTACATGCTCACTAACGGAGCTGTGCTCTTCCATCATGCAGCTAAAGAACTTTTCTGAAGCGTTGTAGCTCTCTACAACAGCATGTGTGTCGAAAATCATTTTCAACTCACCCATTGTATCAAATGCATTGCCGTTTTCGAAACGCTTTCGATGTTCCGGCTCTAGCCCATACAATATGCCGCAATGAACTAAGTTGTGGTCCTCCTGACAAGTCTGATAGACATTCTTCTCCTCATCAGGGGCATCATCAAAAGGTGGGGGCCTAATGGCGCTTCTAGCACATATTGCTTTTGTGCAGCAGAGAGGAGAATCCTCAAATTCATGGCCCATTCGGTAAAGTTGCTACCGTTCGTTGCTAGTTTCTCTTTCTCCATGAACACATTGAAATTAAAAGCAGGCGGTGCCATCTACAACAGAATTTGTAAAGTTTAGACTAAGTGTATGATAGATTGAGTTCAACTAATCTATATTACGAATGAACTCCCACTCAAAAACGACATCCCTCGTGCCTTTTTGGTGATTACATGAACCAAATCCACTACACCAAGTCCGATCATCACGTGAGTCGGTATAGCTTCAAAGGCGAGCATCAAATGGGCATCATATCAACTATATGACTCATGCTTAACCTTTCGGTCCGTGTTCCGAGGCCATGTCTGTACATGCTAGGCTCGCCAAGTTAGAACCTTAGTATTCGCGTGTGTAACTGTTTTACACCCGAAATATGGTTGTGGATCCAAGAACACCCGATCATCATGTGATGTCTTGGAGCGACGAAAACATAATCGGTGCATACTAAAGGAAGAACACATTCTTATCTTGATATTTAAATGAGGGATCATCTTATTATGCTAACAAAGCGCTAAACAAGCAATATAAGATGCTATCAAACATCATATGTTTATTAGTGAAATGATATGGTTCCCGCAGATGATCTCTATCATGTGCATCGTGGTATGATCACTATCATACCTATATGTGTAAATCCAAGGTCTATGGATTTTACACGCTATGTGTGTTGTAAGAGTATCATCTCATACTTCTACTTACAACACTACCATATCATAACACTAGCCCAGCAACAATCTAAACTAGACGCCTCTAATTTATCCATTGCAAGTTTTACGTGGCTTAGGGCTTTCGAGATAGAACCGTTCTTACCTACGAACATGAACCACAACGAGGATAATCAAATTGTTGACAACTCGCTTGCAAAATAGATATTGACTATAGTAGGAGAGACAGACACCCGCTAGCCACTTATGCAAACTAGTTGCATGTCAAGCGTGGAACAGGTCTCATGTGCAAGGACATGTAAAGTTTGTCCGGGCCGCTTCATCCCACTATGCCACCAATATCCAAAATTACAACAAAGGAGCAACAACATGATCATCATCGCCCACATACTCATATGTGTACTACACGTGTAAAGTATCTACGCATAGATCCGGCTCTGATACCACTGTAGGGTTCGCAGCATAGAAAACAAAAATTTTCCTACGATGTGAACTATATACCAAGATCTATCTACTAGATACAAACAACGGGCAGATGTATATCCGTAGAGAACATACCCTTGAAGACCGACAAAGCTTAACGAGTTCAACTCATGGTTGATGTAGACGATCTCTTGCCGATCTCAAGATCGAGAGGAAGTCCTAGCGCCGCAAATCAGCAGCGCATCCGTGCTCGCACACACGTTCGAGGCACCGAGCAACCTCCGCCTCCTCGCTCCAGCGATGCAGCGGAAGCACAACTCTTTCTTGCCGAATAGCCACCGGGAACATGTATCTCGCTAGTCCGAGACCATGGGGGATAAATTCTAGAGGGGGAGAGAGATCCTTCACGAGGAGGTGTGAGAGACAAGTGAGGAGGGGGCTCCTTTTATAGGAGGAGGGGGCACCCAAGGGGGTGGCCGCCGGCCATGGGGGCTGCCCCCTCCCCTGCTTCATTCATGTGGGTGGACACTCCACTCACAAAATGCCCTTTAAAATCCCTCCACTCAAAATTCCACTCAAATTCCCATTAAATTTCCACCAAATTTAATGCAAACTCTCATTAAATAAAACTCTTTTATTTTATTCAGAATTTTGTCAATTACTTTAATGACAAACATTCACAAATAACCCCTTGCTAGAATTCTATTTCACATGCATAACCACTTTATGCAATTTCACCCGAAAACCTGTTTCGGTATCTAGTGAAATAAATTCCTGCGCTTGTTCATTCTTTCGGCATGAAACATTTGCTCCAATTGGATGTCGGTGTCTCTTAAGTGTGTCACCCTACGGTTCGTGAATAATGCGGACATGATCGACACCCCTCTCGGATCAATAATCAGAAGCGGGATCTGGAGACCCATACTGACTCCCACACATTCAACGATGACTTTCTTGTGATCGTCAGAACCTTTTACGCTAGTATCTTAATCCCTTTGTTTCACGATATATTACATGTCCGAGATTCGATCATCGATATCTCCATACCTAGTTTGATCTCGTTACCGACATGCACTCTTTTCTCGTTCCTGTGATATAACATTCTAGTGATCAAATCACTTGCTTGCAAGCTAATTAATGTGATATCACCGAGAGGGCCCAGAGTATATCTATCCGTCATCGGGATGAACAAATTCCACTCTCGATCCATGAGCCTCAACATAACACTTTATTAGTTCTGAATCCATCTTTATAATCACCCTGTTACGGTGTGACGTTTGATGTTATCAAGAAACTCTTCCGGTGTTAGTGATTGACATGATCTCATGGTCTAAGGATTAGGATCACTTCGTAAGTTGTTATAGCAATATAAACTCAATGACTTTGATCGTAACGCTATACTTCGGATGAATGTTCATCACACCATTACACTAATGTTGTGATCCCGTTATTAACAACATCCAATGTCCATGATCAGGAAACCTTGATCATCTTATTAATCAACGAGCTAGTTTATGAGAGAGGCATAACTAGGAACTTTCTGTTTGTTTATTAAACACACATGTATTAACATTTCCGTATTAATACAATTATAGCATGCAAAATAAACATCTATCATATACTTGGAATACACATAATAAACACTTTATTATTGCCTCTCAGGGCATATTCCCTTCACCTAGGCCCATGACGCCTTCGGATACTTGGAGAACAAGGATAATGTAGATAGAATTTCAAAGGGAAAACCCTAATCTGTAACTGACTCGACCTACGCCCGAGACCTGCCTATCTATATAAAGGCTAGGAGGGCACGGCGAGGAGGGCACCTCTCACAGCATACACACCTTTACGCCAGATTGCATCTGCGCACCCCTGTAACTTTCGGTTCCTCCGTAATCAAGAGCAGACAAGTAGGAGTAGGGTTTTCCCTCTGGGGGCCTGAACCTGGGTAAACCTCGTGTCCCCATGTTGCTTGTTTGCTAACCGTTCTACGATCTCCAGCATCCCCACCTTCTCCAAAACCCAAGCTCATAACAATGGGCATTGACGATTTCGAACCTCGATACTACTACAACCTCCGCATGGTACGCTAGTAGTCTGGAGAGACCCTCTTCAAGTTCCTGTAGAGGTTCAGCCAAGTCCGCAACAAGATCCCCAAGATGTCGGACTCCAACATCATCACAGCCTTCTCTGAGGGAGACACGGATGTCCATATGAGGGAAAAGATAGGCATTCGGTGTGAGATCCTTACCATGGCCACCGAGATTTTCATCATGGTAGAGAAGTGTGCCAAGGCGGAAGCGGGTCACATGTTTGGCATCTCCGAGGAGGAGACCACTCCCAAGTCCTCCAGTTCCTCCAAGAGAAAGAGCAAGGATCCCAAGCCGAAAGCCCGCCGCAGAGCCCGAGCATAAGATCCCTCACGAGGGTGACGCGGAGGGGGAGCGCGAAGACCTCTTGTACTGTGTCTTCCACAAGAAGCATGGACATCCCACCGATGACTTCTACGAGCTTAAGAGGCTCCGTGACCAGCACAACAGCCAGAGGAAGGGGAGACATGGAGGCGAGCGGGGAAATGGACGGGGCAGCAATCAAGGGGGCGCTGAAAAAAACCACAGTGGCGAAGGGACCCACTAGATGGGTCACCAAGCCAACGCCGTGTAGAAGCATCACCACATCCTGGAGAAGGGCCAGGCTTCAACATTCAAGACTTGCATTTTCTATTCAATCAAGAAAGAGGAGCTCAAGAATCTACCAACAAAGATGCAAAGATTGCATAAGTGGTACCTTGATTTCTGCAAGACGAGAAAGGAAGAATGGATCACGGCGCATATAAGAGATCAGATTTTCTTGTGCGGAGACGACGAGATCAGCTTCAACATTCAAGACTTGCATTTTCTATTCAATCAGAAGGAACTCGACAAAGCTGCCATCATCCTTTATTGTGTGTAAGTACTATTTCTGTAATTTCTATCTCATCTAATTCAATTCATTAATTGCATGTATATATATATGCTCACCATATATGTATATATATACTATTATGCAGGAAAAAGGTTATGGAATGCATGAAAGGAGGCCCTTTTGACATTGGGTTCGTTGACCCAAATAGAGTTCATGAACAAGTGGTAAAACTCAAACCCGGGCAAACAGAAGATTTCTTGCTAATGTCTTTACTGAGACAACAAACCAAAAAGGAAATACTATTGCCTTACAACTTCTCGTGAGTGTTAACCTCTCTTGTACACATTTTGTTTCGGCTTACTCGATGTTAAGTGTAACTGATGATGAGTTATGCGTGTATAGGTTCCACTTTATTCTCCTAGTCATTCAACCTGACTCATGAAAAGTCCTTGTCATGGACTCGTTACGAAAAGACCAAGAGCTATGGGCAGACTTTAAAGAGATGCTCCAGAGGTAATTTCAATCATATTATCGCACTAGATCGGCAAATTTCATGACAACAAGTAATTAATTACTCCTTTATCCATTTTCTTTGCCGGTCAGGGTTTGGAAAAGGTTCACGGGCAGGGCCGTGGGTGAATGGTCAGAAGAACTAAAATTTGTAGACCAAAATGTAAGTAATACTAGCTAGCTAGATCTGTGTATCTCTTTGATTCTTCTTCCAATTCCATTATATCATGCTTTATTGATTATTATTTTGATTGAACTCTCTATTCTCGTAAAGTGCGCGTATCAGGGACCCATCAATAACTTATGTGGATACTATGTTTGCGAGTTCATTCGCAACACGATATGTGCGACGAGCCAAGCCGCACTAGAACAACTTAGAGTAAGTAAACAAAGTACACAATATTATTTTATTACCACCAATTGTGTTTAGTTTTATTCTTATATATATATTAAACCCATTCTTCATATATATTTAGATCGAACGGATGCGGGACCAACTCCTACCATTTGACCGCATACGAGCCATTCAAGAGGAATTGGCGGGGTTCATACTTGGTGAGGTCGTCACGCCTGGCGGAGAACTCTTTAGATATCCACCAAAATGAACGTTGTATATATGCTTGAACGTGTTTGTCTTGTACTTGATGCTTCAACGTTTATGGAGAATACCATACAATGACGATGTTTGTGTATAATAATATTTCTTAATTATTCATGTACTCGTATGTACCGACAACGATGTATGTGTATAGCGCTCCCGATCGATTCCCCCTCCCCCCGTCCCCGCCGCGCCCGCAGAAATACGCCCAAAACGGGGCGGCGGCAGAACTCTGGCCACGGCAGAGATTTAGGCCGTTTTCCTGGCGCGGCAGAACTCTGCCGCGGCAGAGATTTATCTCTTTTTCCTGCCGCGGCACAGAACCTTTAACACCGGTTCGTGTTACAAACCGGTGTTAAAGGGGGGCTAAGCGCTGCGGCAGCCTCACGTGCACCACCCTTTAACACCGGTTCGTATAAGAACCGCTGTTAAAGGGGGGACTCTAACACCGAACCGCCAACAGCAGTTCTACAACCGCTGTTAGAGGCTGGTCTGAACCGGTGTTAGAGGCCTGTGTGTGCACTAGTGAATATAAAGGAGGCTGATAGGGAGAATGATCTGGAATCCCATCTACATATAAAGGAATGGGTTTTGCTTTTGTACCGAAAAAATCTAGCGGGAACGGACGCGGGAAGCACTCCTGCGCTAAAACAAAAGCCACGCGTAGAAATATTGGCCGAAATTCGTGCAACCTATAACGCATGATAACTTGCTTGATATGTTGGTCTACTCCCACGGTTGGTTTTATTGCAGAAATTCTTGTATATGTTTTCATGCTAGGATTCATGCTAACATGCACACATCCCCATCAACTAGTACAGCTAGTCAGGTCTAGTGCATGCAAGTACAACTAGCAACCGCGTGTAGGTTGTAGAAATTTTTGCAACAATATATGATGGTTGGTATGCTACAATACAGTCTGGTCTTGCCATTCTACAAATAGCAAATAACACCGTTAACTGCATGCAAGATTTTGGCTCTCTCTCATCTTGGCAGCTAGTTCACATACTTCATGTATCCAACGTCAACGTTTGCGTGCATTGGTAGCATCCTAGATAGCAAATCCGCGTTGATATATATATATATATATATAGAAACCATATTCAGCACCCAGGGTGCAGAATTGCTATTCTGTATCCAACATATTTTTATGTTGTTATATTAAAAAATTATGTTTTGTATATGAATAATTATGTTCATATATTTACCATAACAAAAAAATTTAACACAAAAATAAATTTTATGAGTCATTATAGTGTAAAACCACCAAAAAATACGAATTTTACATCGTAATTTTATATGGCAAGAAAATAAAAAAATTATGTCATTTCTAAATTTTATTATGTTCTTCTTAACTTATAGAGTAAGAAAAATTTACGTGATGTAAAAATAATATACAGTTCTAAAGATAGAGGGAGGGTGTAGAATACTATTCTAGTATTCTACACCCTGGGTGTCAAATAGCGCGACCCAGGGTGAATAATATACATACATACATACCAATACACGCAAGCGTTGACGTTGGATATATATATATATATATACGTATGTATGTATATGCCAAAAGCACTGGACACCGCCTTTGTCGTGCACTCTGGAGCTAAGCACACAGCGAAGTTAAATTCACTGCACAGGGATACACAGCGGGAACGAAATATTACGCACGCACGAAGCTACTATCGATGTGGCTCTAAAAAATTTCCATGTATCCTGTAAACGCACACGACAAAGAATAACCGTTATAACAGTTCCGTGAAGTGAGAACGGGCCGGGGGTTTGCACTATCTTGCCATTTTTCCATGCAGGTACCTTTGTCGTGTGTTTTCTTTCAGTTATTTTGTGTTGCTGTGAGGTTTTGTTTGACATATGCCGTGTGTTTATCTTTTGGGTTATCATGTGATTTTGCTTTGCCGTGTTTTTTTTAGAATCCACAAGGCATTGTCGACCTTTGCCATGTGTCACGCAGAAGCACACCGTTGCACGGCAACGCCGCATTTCCGGTAGATTATGTTTTTTAAGTGAATTATGGTTGGTGCGAATTATCTTCCAGAAAATCTTGGTTGTTGGTAAGTCCTTTTCCGGATACTACTTTAAAAACTGATTAGGAAGACATGATCTGAGCGGGTAGTACGAGTAACTTAAATGACGGGCTGCTCCCTTACGTACGGATTTACGTGTGGGCACTCACTTCTCGCCATGGGTAACTTACGTTTCTTAATCGTTGTACAAGCATGAATTTGCCAGTGATGAAATGGGTGATTATTCAGAGGAAACGAAGTACATCATCAAAGCTTAAGAGAGTTGCCTACATGTTTTTAAGATCTAGTACAACAGATCAATCTCCTTTTAGCTACACCAACTCACATTTGTTGATCGAGCCAGAACACGGCTCCACTAGTAGAAAACAGGCTATCCGTTCGCGCCCCTAACAGCATTAGTCTCGGTTGCGCCACGAACCGAGACTAATGCTGGCACGCGTCCCGATTCGAGCGGGCACGGTGGCCGGAGGCATGCGTCCCGGTTCGTAAGGGGTCATGCGTCCTGGTTTATAACACAAACCGGGACTAAAGGTTGGGCGTCAGCCACGTAGCGTGGCACACACCTTTAGTTACAAACCGGAACGTATGATCCCGGCCTCTATAAATACGACGCTTCAGCCCTCTGCCTCCCCTCTGTTTTTTCTTGGTGAAACGTGTGAGAGGTGTGCTAGTTTTTTTTTTCTATGCATGCATTTAAGGTGTTTGATGAAATGTTTGAGTGAATGATTCCGTTCAATTTCTCACAGAACAAAAATATAGAAGGTGTCTGAGACGCACTTGAGCTTTCTCCTCTTTATTTCCCTCGATCGAGGTTAGCAATCTTATCTTTTCTCTGTCATTGATACAATGCATGTGTCGATGTGAATTGGTCATTTCACTATTTATGATGTCATGTTTTTGATAAACTTACTTATATGATGCAGATGAACGGTCGGGAATGGATGTACGGTGACCGGCGTGTACCCGGGTACATTAAAGGCGTGGATAAATTTATCGATGTGGCTACGGCAAACAAAGAGAATGGTTTTATACGTTGTCCATGTGTTCAATGTCGGAACAACAAGGAGTACTCTTCCTCGAAAATCATTCGCGGCCACCTGGTTATGAAAGGTTTCATGCCCAACTATAATTGCTGGACCAAGCACAGGAAAAGAGGGGTTATGATGGAAAACGGTGAAGAAGATGATGATAACAACTATCATCATATGTTTCCTGAATACAGTGATACTACAATGGAAGACAATGAAGAGGAAGGAGGTGAAGAACGGGCATCAGATGAGCCCGCTGATGAACTTGGTAGGGTCATTTCTGATGCAAAGCGAGATTGTGAAACAGAAAATGAGAAGTTGAAGTTAGAGGGCATGTTAGAAGATCACAAGAAATTGTTGTACCCAAATTATGAATATGGCAGCACAAAGCTCAATACCACACTGGAATTGCTGCGATGGAAGGCAGAGTGTGGTCTAACTGACTCCTCATTTGAAAAGATGCTGAAAATAATGAAGCCGAAGTTTCCAAAACATAACGAACTTCCCGAGAGTACCTACGAAGCAAAGAAGACTCTCTGTCCTCTAGTATTAGATGTGCAGAAGATACATGCATGCATTAATGACTGCATCCTCTACCGCGGTAAGGAGTATGAGAATTTAGATAAATGCCCGGTATGCAATGCATTGCGGTATAAGATCAGACGAGATGACCCTGGTGATGTTGAGGGAGAGCCTCTCCGGAAGAGGGTTCCTGCTAAGGTTATGTGGTATGCTCCTATAATACCAAGGTTGAAACGCATGTTCAGAAACAAAGAGCATGCCAGGTTGTTGCGATGGCACAAAGAAGACCGTAAGAAAGACGGGAAGTTGAGACACCCTGCTGATGGGTCACAGTGGAGAAAAATCGAGAGAGACTTCCCGGACTTTGCAGGTGACGCAAGGAACTTATGGTTTGGTCTAAGTATGGATGACATGAATCCTTTTGGGGAGCAGAGCTGCAGTCACAGCACCTGGACCGTGACTCTATGTATCTACAACCTTCCTTCTTGGTTGTGCATGAAGCGTAAGTTCATTATGATACCAGTGCTCATCCAAGGCCCGAAGCAACCGGACAACGACATTGATGTGTACCTTAGGCCATTAGTTGAAGAACTCTTACGGCTGTGGGGCAAACCAGGTGTACATGCGTGGGATGAGAACAAACAGGAGCCATTTGACCTACGAGGGTTGCTTTTCATAACCATCAATGATTGGCCTGCTCTTAGTAACATATTTGCATAAATGCAAGAAGGTTTTGTACCTGGCGAATCGACGATTTCTTCCGACCAATCATCCCATAAGAAAGAAAGGCAAGCATTTCAAAGGTGAGGCAGATCACCGGAAGAAGCCTAAACTCCATGTTGGTGATGATGTATTTGGTATGGTAAAGGACATAGAAGTAATCTTTGGAAAGGGTCCCGGTGGTCAATCAGTTCCGAACGACGTCGCTACAGGACACGCACCCATGTGGAAGAAGAAATCTATATTTTGGGAGCTTCCATATTGGAAAGTCCTACGTGTCCGCTCTTCAATCGACGTGATGCACGTGACAAAGAATCTTTGCGTGAACCTGCTAGGATTCCTAGGCGTGTATGGGAAGATAAAAGATACACCAAAAGCACGGGAGGACCAACAAATTATGAAAGAGCCAAAGAACATGCATACACAGAACAAGACGGATAAAGGGCGTCACTTAAGTCGTGCCAGCTATGCTCTTACCAAAGCAGAGAAGGAAATATTTTTTGAAGTCCTTTACAGTATCAAGGTGCCGTCTGGTTTCTCATCTAATATAAAGGGGATAATAAATATGACAGAGAAAAAGTTCCAAAACCTGAAGTCTCATGACTGTCGCGTGATTATGACGTAGTTGCTTCCGATTGCATTGAGGGGGCTTCTACCGGAAAATGTTCGAGTACCCATTGTGAAGATGTGTGCATTCCTCAATGCAATATCTCAGAAGGTAATCAATCCAGATATTCTGCCAAGGTTACAGAAGGATATGGTACAATGTCTTGTTAGTTTTGAGTTGGTGTTCCCACCATCCTTCTTCAATATTATGACGCATCTCCTGGTTCACCTAGTGGAAGAGATTGCCATTCTCAGTCCTGTATTTCTGCACAATATGTTCCCCTTTGAGTGGTTCATGGGAGTCTTAAAGAAATATGTTCATAACCGTGCTAGACCAGAAGGAAGCATCTCCAAGGGATATGGAACAGAGGAGGTCATTGAGTTTTGTGTTGACTTTATTCCTGACCTTAAGCCGATTGGTGTTTCTGACTCGCGGCATGAGGGAAGACTAAGTGGAAAAGGCACGCTAGGAAAGAAAGCAATGATATGTAGGGACGGGGATTCTTTCACTAAAGCACACTACACAGTTCTACATAATTCCACCTTGGCAGCTCCGTATATCGAGGAACACAAGAATATTATACGCTCCAAAAACCTGGGGAAGCCTGACTCATGGATTACAGATGAACACATGAAGTCTTTCGGTGGTTGGATGCGGACACATCTCTTGAATGACACCACTGTTGGAGATCAGCTATACTTGTTGGCCGCGTCACCATCTTCTACTATATTGAATTTCCAAGGGTACGAAATAAATGGGAATACATTCTACATGATCGTCCAAGATAAAAAGAGCACCAACCAAAACAGTGGTGTCCGCTTTGATGCAATGGACGAGAATAGAAAAAAGGACACATACTATGGTTACATAGAGGAGATATGGGAAGTAGACTATGGAGTCTCTTTTAAGGTCCCTTTGTTTCGCTGCAAATGGGTCAACCTGAATAGGGAAGGGGTAAAGATAGACCAGTTGTACGAAATGACAACAGTGGATCTCAACAATCTTGGTTATAGAGATGAACCATTCGTCCTAGCCAATGATGTGTCTCAGGTTTTCTATGTGAAGGACATGTCCTCCAGACCGAAAAAAGAAAAAATATGCAAACAAATACATCATATGATGAGCCAAAACATCACATAGTTCTTTCAGGGAAAAGAAACATCATGGGAATCAAGGACAAGACAGACATGTCAGAAGATTATAATAAGTTTAATAAAATTCCGCCCTTCACAGTGAAAACTGACCCAAGAATTCCGTTAAGTAAAGAAGATGCTCCATGGTTACGTCTAAAGCGATCATAAGGAAGGACATATGTCAAGAAGTTCATGCTCATATTGTGTACCTCTAGTTCATGTCTAGCCGGTCGGCTGCATATTGTGAACCTAAATGTCATGAGACATGATAGCTCATTTTGTGAAGGATATCTTATGATGTTTGCGATTTTCCAATTTTAATAAATGTATTGAGTGTTAGTCCCGGTTTGTGGCTTGACCGGGACTATATATAGGGGGGCCTTTAGTCCCGGTTTTGTAGTCTCGATTTTTAATATTAATAAATGTCTTGAGTGTTAGTCCCGTTTTGTGGCTGGACCGGGACTAAAGGGGGCCATTAGTCCCGATTCGTAGAACGACTTTCCTGAACTATGAAGAAGTTGTCCCGATTCGTACTTACCATTAAGATCTGATCTCCAAACGCACGTGGTCACATATTAGGGAGTGCCTCTATGACCAGTTTCTTGGAGATGTCCGGCGGCATCTCCCTGAAACTGGTCATAGTGGTGTCCCTGCAAGGTGTGATCCGCGGGGAAGAAAATATGGACCCACATGACAGAGACGAAGAAAAGGAAGAGTTGATCCAAGGTGTGATCCGCGGGGAAGAAAATTTAGATGTATCGACGTTTCTGAACAACTCCGGTGAGGGTGATCCTCTTTTTGCCGGAAGAGACGACTTGTTTGAGGTTGAAGGTGATGCCTTCCGCGAGGGAGAAGGCGATGCCTTGTGTGATCGAGAAGACGACCGCTCCGGTGAGGTGCATGTAATATAATTAATTCATTAATTAATCATCTGCTATCTATATAGAAATAGTAACGACGATCTTTATTCTTTTAGCCCTCCGGATCAAAGAAATCTACTGAAAAGAGCGGACGAGGCCCAACCAAAAATTTGGAAGACCATGAGAGGTTCAGAATCGAAGATATCGGTGAAGACGGCAAACCGATTGCTCCCGAAGTTGTCGCAAACAAATTTGTGGCACAATGCGGAGTAATCGTTAGGGACTTCATCCCGATCACCATTCGAAATTGGAATAGGCCTGCTGATGTGGAAGAAGAGGGAACGTCTTTATTTCTCCCTACCGTGGCCAAAGATTTACTATGGAAGAGGCTCATGGTTAATTTCAAACTACCGAAGATAGAGCTGGATCCAAATGCGGAGGATCCAGTTGAGGACGCCTTAGAACATGCGCGAGCCATGTAGATGAAGGTCAGGGAGTGTGATATGAAGAAGATGGCCCAGTGTTTCACCAACTGGTGGAAAATATTGCACCTTGACTATGTCGTGAAAGAGAAGACTCCGGATTTCAAGAAGATTCAGTTTGAGAAGATAAAACCATTCTGGGCTGAGTTTGTGAATTACAAGACATCAGAAAAAGCTAAGAAAATGTCTGCAACGAATAAGCTGAATGCTGCTAACAAGAAGTATCACCATACTATGGGGCAAGGTGGCTACAGGGCTGACATTTCTAAGTGGAAGAAACTTGAGGATGAACTGCGTGCTAAAAAGATCATCCCAGAGACAGACGATTGGATCGAACGTGCAAAGAATTGGTTTTACGGTCATGGGGGCACGTTGGACTCGGAAGGGAAGTGTATATATAACATACGACATAAAGAAGACCCCTTGCCAATCGAGAAGATGAGAAAAGCAGTAAAGGCTGTTAAAGATGGGGACTTCATTCCCGATAGAGAGAATGATGAGCTCACACTCGCCCTTGGAAATAAGGAACATGATGGACGAACACGAGGCAGAATAGGCTCCAAACCATGGAGCACTAGGTTTCCCAAAGAGAGTAAGAAATATCCTGATAGAAGCCGTAAGAGGAGAAAGGACAAGGCGGAAGTTGAAGAAGATATTCAGAAAGAGCGAATGTGTATAATTGAAGAACGAATAAAGCAACAACAAGATCAAATTAACGCACTTAGCCAGCAAGGTACTACTGGCCCATCTCAACAGCACATGGTGGTAGAACCTGCATTCGATGCTACCGGCCTATCGAATAATCGAAAAAGCAGTGTGTCTTCTACCGAGGTCCCGTGTGATGACAATGACGATGACGATGGTGCACCGACGATGGCTCCTGTTGGCTACCCAGTGGATGATATCACACAGATGACACACTGCGAGCTACATGTCAAAGTTGTGAACATATCAATGAAGGTGGCGATCGGCTATGCCTTACCAATTGGACCCACACCAACTTACCATTGTCGTCCGATTCCATAGGGCTACTCTGTTGTCGGGGTGGATGAAATCATGCCCACCTTTGAAGGTTTGAAGCTTGACTACCCTGCAGGTGAAGGGGATGTGACTGAACTGGGAGAAGCAACAAACATCACCATTCTATGGCCAAACGAATGTATCGTGCTTCCAAATCACACGCCAAGGCCATCTTCGCCGCCGCCTCACCCGTCTCCAGCGAGGTCGTCGCCGCCGCGACAGCCGTCTTCGTCGCCTCACCCGTCTCCGTCGCCTCACCAATCTCCGGCGCAGCCATCGCCGCGGCAGCCATCGCCGGCGCCTCAGGATAAAAAGCGTAAGCGTACCACCGCTACTCTGCGTAGTGGTAAGCGATCGCCGAAACGTAAACAAGAGCCTCTTCCAAAAGTACCAAAGGTTTCTCCCAAGAGAGCTTATGACTGTACTGAAGAGGAGACTACGGCTATCGTTGATGCGGAAACGACATCGTTTTTCGCTAAGCTGAGGCGACCGAAAGAGCCAGAGTTCCCCAGTACCAAAGAAGAAAAAGCCCGAGTGTTCAAAATGCTAAAGACTCTTCATCAACCCGAGCCAAAGTTGTCATCAGACTATGAGCGTTCTATTCTCAAGTTACATGCGGCACAACATGCCTTGAAGAGCAGTACTGATGCAAGCGGTAAATCTGTTGCCCAGCTCGGAGAACAAGCAAAACAATCTTGCGCCCCTCTCAAAGTGATTTCCCATACCAATGTGGGGTCGAGCAAATATGCGGCCTAAGAGCAGTATGATCCAGATGTAGTTGCACAATACGGAGAAGCTGCCGCTGCTCAAGGTATGAGTATTGCCCACTACTTATCCCAGTTACAGTACTTCCCCGCGGGTGAAGTAGCATACAAATACCAGTGCGGCAAACCTCTCGTCAAACCTGAGGAGGTAAATAATCTTCCAACAAAAATACGAAGATTGCATAACTGGTACATGCATGCCACAAAGACCGAGGCTAACTGGATAATGCTGAGGGTTACAAAAAAGCATTATGGGAAAGAAATAGATGACATGATATCCATTGAATTTGTTGAACTATTTCAATTATTCAATCAAGACGCCTTGGACAAATCGATCATCAGTGCCTATTGTCTATAAGTACTAATTCTATAATTAATTTAGTCTCTACCTATCTCACCTCGTTTATTGCATGTATATAATCATACTATTATATGCAGAATGAAGATTCTCGAATGCATCAGAGGATAAATCTATGACATTGGGTTCATTGACCCATATTGGGTTCATCAAGCTAATCTCAAAACAAACCCCAGGATACGGAGGATAATATCGTACACGCGTTAAGGTTTCAAGAAACCAAAAGGGAAATACTATTTCCTTACAACTTCGAGTGAGTGTTAGTCTTGTATACACTTTCTATTTCGCTTACTCGACGTTAAGTATATAATTGATTAGTTATGCATGCGCAGCTTCCACTATATTCTGTTAATCATTCAACCTGACAAAGGGTGTGTACTAGTCATGGACTCGAAACATAAACCCCTTGAGTCGTGGAAGGACATGCAGATGATTCTACAACGGTAATTCTAATCATTGCGACACTATATCGGCAACGTTCGTGAATTTTATGATATCAAGTAATTAATAACTTTTTTTATTCGTTTTCTTTTCCGGGCAGCGCTTGGAAACGGTTCACCAACAAGGCTAGGGGTGTTTGGAAAGAGGAGCTTACATTTCAACCACTAGATGTAAGCACCACTAGCTATATCCGTGCATCTCTTTGATTCTAGTTTTGATACCGTTATTATCATGCTTGATTATTTTTTTGATTAAACTCTGTTCTCGTAAAGTGCTTGACACAGGGACTAGGGAACAATTTATGTGGATACTATGTTTGCGAGTTCATCCGTCAGACGTGCTGTGAGAAGGACAGAAATTTAGAGCAACTCCACGTACGTAAACAATTTCTATAGTTTTTAATTACCATCAAATTGTGTTTAGTTTCATTCATATAGGTTGACTTCTTTTTTAAATCAGATCGAACGTCTACGGGACGGTCTTTTGCCAAAGGATCGCGTACGAGCAATTCAGGAGGAATTGGCGGGATTCTTGGATGCAGAAGTCCTAAACTCAAAAGGAGAATACTATTCGGGTGTGTATATACAATAGGGATTGTACAAAGAGCTTATTTTGTATATATGTAGTGCATGAACTCCGTGTATCGAATGTAATATGTTCGACACTTGTTTCTATATTGACATGATGATCTTGTGTAATATAATGGTTCCTTCATTGATGAGTGCAAAACACTAAGTAAAAAATAAAACAACATAAACGAATTCTCTGCCGCGGCATAAAAAGTGGCCAAAATGCTGTCGCGGCAAAAAAAGGTTGCCAAAATGAATTCTCTGCCGCGGCAGAGAAATATGCCAAATCTCTGCCGCGGCAGACAGGGACTTGCCAAAATGAATTCTCTGCCACGGCAGAGGGTTATTTCCCGGTTCGTGTTACGAACCGGGACGGTTGCTCCTCCCCCCTCGCACTCAGCAGCGGTCACGTGTACGCCCTTTTGTCCCGGTTGGTGGGGCAACCGGGATTAAAGGTTGGGGCTTTAGTCCCGATTGTCCCGTCCCGGTTGGATAACCTGGACTAAAGGTCCTTACCAACCGGGACACATGGGACGGTTTCTTAGTGCTCACAGACAAAAGGATACAAAAACCTCTACAATGCTGAAACCACCAAGAGGGGAACCTCCGATGCCTATCTTAACCTTCTCCAGCTCTGTCTCCTGCAGCTCCAACACTCAGTTCTTGTAGTTTACCGTTGATCTTGGAAAGGATTCTTCAGGAGCAACAAGTAGTTTAGACTGTAACAGAAAGGAAAATAATGCTCTATAAAGCAGGTTGACTGGATTAAACAATACTTTATGTTAAAACAATTCTCTCACCGGTGAGCCATATATAGGGACAAAGCAACAGCGGCAAACCAGAACCATATGTTAGTACCCATGTTGCACTTGGCCCCTGACTGAACCAAGAGCAAAACTCTTCTCTAGTTCTCGGTATAACAGGAACTTCAAAGCGATCCTAAATGACACACCAGATATATGTAGTAATGTAGCTATAGGGAAATTAAAAATAATATTATCGACATTTTCTGCTGCCACAACAAGGACAATCTTTTTATCCCGGCCAATTCCTTGCCACTAATTGAATGGCATACTAGATTTGAGCTCTAAAGCAAAGCCAAATAGTGTAGGTAATACTGTAGCCAAATAGTGTAGGTAGTATGAATTTGGCATTGTTATGAGATTAATTTCAGGTTTACAGCTTGGCTTGCTCTGAAATTAAATGTATTAACTCTCTTTTTCTTGCGTGCCTTGCGTTTCCATGACCCCTGCCGATCCATTTGCAGCCTGCCAGGCATGAATGCAGCAGCAAACTATAGTAATTAGATCCCATTTAAGGCAGACTGCGTATGGTCATTACTGATGTACACTTTTCACCGCAGTAATAATGTCATATTCCTTTTGCCCTGACAGTAACATGCGTCTTAACGTTAGATCGCATGCATCTCTAGGTCACATTCCCTGCGAGTGGCCAACGTTAATTAAGAAAGCCGCTTATAAACAATAAACTGCAAAGATCTAACGAGATAGAGCCAAGGCAAATTTAACAAGTTCCGTAGATGTACTATAAAGTAGCAGCACAGCCGCTTGTATATGTCTCTTTGTGTGTATGTCTTATTGCCTTCAACATAGTTATGTAATCTAATGATTAACTAGTTACTCGTGTGGAACACTGCGAAGAGCTACCTAAATGATGGCAGTTGCAAGGGCTACATTGTGTCAACTTGTCTGAATGTGGAAATGATTTCAGTTTATTTATCTTAACCGTACGTTAGTATCCACATCCAATGTACATATTATCTCTGAATCATCCTAAACTTGGTGTGTCCTAGACTTTTCGAACTGCCGCCACCTCTATTACCAAACTCTAGCTCACCCTCCCCGCCTCAATCTTTATCATTGGCGCCCACTGTCACCTAACCACTTGCCCCTTTGTCATGGGTCCACAATTGCCCAATATAGTTGTCTCTTCTCCAGCTCTAATCCTTCCTTATCTCTAAATATTATTAGTCATTCTATTACATACCCTTTGCCATTTACCCTGCTCTAAATAATTCTCGATTTGCTAGATTATTACTATTATGATAAACAAATGGTACTTACATAATATTTTGACCAAGCTTCTTATAAATAAAGATGTTTGGCTGAACAGTCTTTGATATATTTCATGCTTGTGATGATCATGTTGAATGCAAAAATAATCTAATTGGGTAATTCCTGACTCATACCAACTACTTCCTCCATTTCATAATATAATGTGTTTTATCTTTTGTGAAACGAATGCATCTAGACCCCTTTTACTGTATAAGTTCACTCCGAACCTGCACACTTAAAAATGTCTAGATACATTTGTTTCATAAAACCTAAAAAATCTTATATTTTGAAACAGAGGGAGTAGTTCACAACAAGATATGAAGCTTCAACTCGTTATGTATTGTAAAGACACTTAAGTGGGCATACGCTATGATGAAGTAGGCCAACTATGGGCACATACATGCATAAGTGTGACAAGAAGCTATTTCATTGGAATCATATGATTTAAACCATATAAAATATATAAGAGTAATCGAATCATACTACATCAAAGAGCCAAGGAAGTGTAGCATACAACAAACCAGGCAGATGTTGAAGTTTCATTAAGCATGGAGTTTTTCACTAAGGAATATAAGCTTTAGCCCTTGGTATGTTAGAAGAATCACTAAGTACAATACTTCCCTAGAATATTAAAAGCATGCACCTAATAAGAGAACCACCCATATTTGGATGGTTAGTAGGGTGGTTCTACCTCTAGCCAAGGATAAATTTCAGGTTTTAAGCCATGTGTATCTCATTAGATGGAATATTATTTTAGCGGAGGAGATGGTCCCATCATTAGAGAGATATCCATAGTGCATCCTCAATCTAAAACTATCTAACTCCGGTCTTGATTATCCGTAGGGTGAGCATGTGCATGTGGTGATGGAGAGCATGCATATATGCATGTCTTTGTTGTACTCGATGTTACTTAAAAAATCATGCACCTAATTAAGGTTCACTTTATGTCAAATTATGCCAAAGATTGGGTACCCGCACCATCAAGCACGACACATGTTTTTTCCATTCACCACAAGTTTAGAATTATAATTGAAGGAGACCATTTCTAAGTCAATGATCCATCGAGGTACTCCTAGGTGTGTAATATTATTTCTTCACCACAATGCAAGAGTTAGCCTTCCACCACAATCCCCAAGCTAGCCCTTCACCACAACAAAAGGCCGCTGGACATCAAAACATGTATCATGATGGGTTGAGGCATACATTTATAGTTCAAAGTCTTTCATGAGGCATTTAACCTAGCTAAGTTATACATTTGTGTATATAATGCAAATATTGTAGGTGTATCCCAATGGCCAGAATAGAACAAAATAGAAATGCATAAGTGAGTAACTCCCCTAGATAAAAGTGGTCACATGTACTTGTCTACTAGGTGCCCCCTCCCTGCGAATTAGAATGGAAGGAGTATCACATGGCCTTGGTTTTTGTTTACTTTTACAAGTCAGTATTCATATTGCTAGTCACACTAGATAAACTACCTTACTACGAAATTAGACAAACATTGGTCACTAATTTTTTGAGTAAATTCCAGTTTGTGCTTCCTATTTGTGTTTGTGATGTTGTTTACCCTATTTTATTGTTTTCCACCCAGTATTGTGACTATGTGTCACATTTTCCCCGTCTTGTCATTTGTCCCATTCTGATGGCATATGAATCCCTAGTCATTCTTTTGTGGATGGTGAGTTATCTGAGTGTACTGCAGTTCTACATTTTCTCTGCTCTCTACCTAACTGATATTGAGGTCTACTCACCCTAGATATAGTGCCTTACCGCAAAATAGAAAAATATTTGGTTATTATTTATTTAATATTGTTATTTCATTATTATTATTATATTTAAATTTGTTTGGGGTTAGTAGTAAAAATATTATCTCCCAACTATCACCTCATCACTAGCTACTGAGGGAGCAGGGGCTAGAGGGAGCTAAAATCTCCATTCTACCCTGATGCTATACTATACTCCCCTCTATCTTCATTTATGTGGCTCTAGACTTTTGAGATCTAAGTTTGATCATTTGAATAATGAAACATGAATTATATGTCACAAAAGTTATATACTTAAACTCGTATTCAAATAGAGTTTCTAAAGGTCTAATTTTATAACAAGCGACACATTGTTATAGATGAAATTAATGATTGAAGTTAAAAATATAAAACGAGGAAGGCACAGGCATTGGGACATAGGAAGTAATTCTAGACATGAGTCCACCCATAAAATTTACTACTTTGCAACCTATTTCTAGGTTATTTCGTAAATGAAATATGCATAATTTCCTCATAAAATGTATTACTTCGCAAGCTATGTCTACACTATATCATAAATGCACAACTCAGTTTCTATACTATTTCACTCCGTAAACTCGCAATGACCTATATGCATCCTTAATTTCAATTTTGCAAATGCTACTTGGTCTTTCTAATATTTGTTGTGCATCCTCGGTTCCTAGCTTTTCCGACAACTAGTTTGTTCCAACGAGCCACACCCTCCACACTCACATTCACCTAATGTTTCTTCTTGACGAAGATCTTCCCCGTTTCCCAGCACTTATCTCTATTGCAACACATACCCCCTCTGCTGCCACGAAACATGGTTATAGGATTTTGTGTTCCTCAAACCCTAAATCGTTTTTTTGTTGGGTTATTTTTCTTTTTCTGTTCACTTCCGTGGGGTTCTAAATTGAAACATGAACACAAACTAAATCGTACTGAAATGTAATAAAAAAGAAAGATGGCATTGATAGTGTCAACGAGGAAGGCATCCCAAAAAAAAACACGAACTGTGGGTGTCAAGGATTTAGAAGCGAGTTCCAAGTTAATTGATGCAGGACTATTTATGAGAAGATTATAATGTAAGAGACTAAAGTTTGGAACAGAGGGAGTTCTATAGATGATTTATCGAAGATATAACATGAGAGACCTTTAACAGACTGTTTCTCCTCGTGCCTTAGTGCTACTCCGTATATATAAATCATTCCCTTGAAAAAATATACTATACTACTCCGTACATTACCTATGGAAGTATGAAGCTTGAATGATGCAAGACACGGAGAAGTCATGGCACAGTTAAGTAAGACATGAATACGATCGAAGTAATGGCAACTGCAGCCCCTATTTAGTGATCATCAGCTAGCCATCGCATCCCTCCCTCTCGTCCCTGCCTCTCCTGCCTCAACATTTACTCTCACATTAACCCCATCAACAACCGAATGCATGCGAAAATTAAGTTATCAACATTTTCCCTCTCATGCACGAAGCGTATATGTGGTGCATATGCCTGAGGCGAGAGAGCGAGATAGAGAAAGGAACAGGGGCACGTACTTTTTTTTAACAAAATCTAGCCCTTTGGGCTTTGGCACCCAGCGAAACTATTTTGGGATCTGGTCCGTAGACTCAGCGCTAACGCAAGGTTGGCGCCAAAACCATTGGGGTCGAACCCATTGAGCCATTTTCTGCTGATAATCCTTACTTTTTAGGGTATCTCCATCAGGCTGACCCATCCAATCCGAGTCGTGTTCGAACTTAAACTTGTCCGCGCGTACATGCGGGGTGTGCGCGGCGCCCCGGTGGGCCGACCCATTCGGAGAAATGCGTCCGGCTCGATATATCTATTTATCTAATCTGGGGCTTGGTTGCGTCGACCCGGACGCGCGCGGATAGCGCGGGTATCCTGCCCGCGCGTGTCACTGGCCCACCCGTCATACCGACGGTATTGATTCAGCAGCACCGATTTCGACGCAACCGCGACAGTGATTTAGAGGGAAGGCTGACGGCGGCAGCCTGCACCACCAATGGCGACGAGACGACACGCTGACCCACTGGGCGGCGCCTGCATTCTCGCGCCGGCATTGATGGCAAAGGAGCGGAAAGCGCGGGCGAAGGTGCTATTTAACCATGCGTCCATCGGTGCCGCACTTCTCACCTCTCGCCATCGCAAACCCTAGCCGCCGCCACCACCACCGCCAACAATGAAGACGTCGTCGTGGCTGAAGAAGGGAAGGATCAAGAACGACCACGAGGCTTCTAGCTCTAGCAGCCAGCGCTCTCGTCTGTCGGCCTTCCTCCGCGGCACATCCTGCCGCCTCTGCCACGGCCGGAGGATTTCCGGGGCCGCCCCGTGGAGGTTCACCCGCTACCGCGGTATTGGGAGCGCCGCGAGCGGAAGTACTTCCGCATCGCGGAGTGCGAGCGCCGCTGGAGGAAGGATCGAGGCATCAGACACAACGGCGTGTCCCTCCCCACCGGGTGGCACCTCAACCGAGACCGTGTCCCGGTGCCGCCCGTGCCCAAGGCCGGCAAAGGGCTGGAAGAGGAGATCTGCAGCCGGATCAGGAGCCTCCCACCGGCCCAACGGTGGGATGTTGCCTTCCAATCCGAGGCGCACCACCAGCATGGTTGGGCGACGTGGCCTGGGCATGTGAATCCACCTGCGCCCGCTCCCGCTCCGTTCCTATCGCCGCCCAACCTCTGGACGCCGCCGGAGTACATTGACCTCGACCCGTAGGTGGACGAGGCGGCGCCGGCGCGGGAAGATCGGTAGCTAGGGTTAGGCTAGTTTAAATTCTTTTTATATTTTTTGAATGTAAATTAAGTATAAACTTTGTTAGTTTTAGCACAGACTGTTTGTGTTTGAATTTGCAAAAATAAAATCCACAGCCAGAACAGATAAATGGGTCGCGCCGCTGGGCACGACTGGCCGCACGGCCAGACCCCCTCTCAAATCGATCGGGGCCTAACCCAATGAACAGAAACGGCTCTTTTAGGTCGTGCGGATAGATTGACCCGGTAAAGATGCCCTTAGCTTTATAAGGCTATCGTCGGAGCCTCTGAGCGCACCACGTCTAACCTGGAGTGTTTGAAGGTACCAAAACTAGTTAGATCTTACTAACTTTTTGTAAAAAAAATCATTTCTAGCTAAATTTTCAAAAAAGTGAGATCTGTCGATGCCATCGAGAGTCCAGAAAATAGTTTCGCCCTGGCTACTGAGACATTTGTTTTGCCAAAAAAAATATGGAGAGGTACGTCGCAATTTGCACCGGTGGTGTCTGTCTGGTGCATTCACGTACGGAGTAGGAGCATGCAGAGCACAGTGCTGATTGCTCTGAACTTTGGTAGCATGTCAGGGGCAAGAAGAAAACAACAGCGAGACGACAAATGAAAGAAGGAAACAATAGCCAGACGACAAATGAGGTATGAAAACAATAGCGCGACGACAAAGGAGGATCCTGCGTTTGCGCCGGTGGCCACGGAACAGAACTGCATGGCAGCAGGCGGCCGGCAACAGTTATAGGGCGCCATGCATGCATGCAGGGACATTGCATATATGCACATGTCAGAGGAGCTTAAATTTCTCGTGTGCCATGCAGATGCAGAACCCCCTCATCATCGGTCCGTGCATGGCCACCTAGCTAGATGATAGCTATAGCTATAGCTTGAAGGTCACACGCCGTTTCTCTGCTCAGATCAGTTACTATATATCATTTCAAGTTTTCTTCCTAACACACTTCAAAACACGATCATATAGCATATTTTCCAGTTCATATACTATATATATGGCACCTGCTCTGATGATGGATGGATAGTGAAGTTTTTGCTGGATATATGCTCACAGAATTCGCAGTTTATCGAACACCCAGGCCGGGAGTTCCTAGCTATACTTCCTTTTAGTTATATTTTGCAAAAGAGAGAGAGTAAGTACATGTGTATTCATGATTCAAAATTCCAAAGCGATGGAGCCGTCTCTCCTCCGTCCTTTCAATTTCCATACTAGACGAAACCTCATCCTCATGCATTAAAGCCAAGCTCAGTGCGTTGAATGGCATCCACGGAAGAGGTATGACATGGAGATAGATCTCCTTAACTTATAGTAGTACTAGGGTTCAGGAGTTTGGGGTGGCTATACTATCGCAAGCAAATAATTAAAGGAAGAGAAAGAATATGTATCCATCGTGAGCATTTGAGGGGAGATCTGCAGGCCCACAATTGAAGGTGGCAAGCTCGAACAGTGAAGTATGGCATAAATGACAGGAAATATATCAAGGGCAGCTAGCTAGCTGTGCCTCTGCCGCTGCTGCTGCTGCATCATGCAGTGCGGCTGGCTAGCTACCTTGGTGGTGTGGTGTGCATATGCATGCATGGTTGTCCTGCCGGTGGTCTCACTCGCTCACGTACGTACAGTCCATTTATCAGCAGAGCCGCAGTCATGTTTCGCTGGGATATATGTCGGCCTTCCAGACCCACGGCCGGCGCGGCGATTCAATGCGAGGCCGCCCATAAAGAGGACTTCTGGAGTGTTGTGAATGGCGCATTCAGCCTTCTGCCATGCCTTGTCTCACGCTACATCCTTCCGCTGGGCGCGCTTGTGAATGGTTCATTCAGCCTTCTGCCATGCATGCCCTGTCTCACGCTACGTCCTTCTGGGTGCTGCCATGCATATGGCTCCATGCAAGTTATTACGGGTTAATTTAATTAGTACTCCAGTAGTATACTCCCCTGATCGGGGATAATAAGTGTCGTATATATCGTGGTTTTAGTTTAAATTTGAGTTAAATACACATGTAGTCCAGGTGCATTTTAGTCCCAATAATTGGGAAATGGGGTGGAGTAGTCTTAGTACTTGCTTTACAACATGCAAGACTAGTGCCAAACAACTCAGGAGCCCGACATATGGCGTGTTTGGTTTGCAAAAACACCCTTATACCTTTTAGCATAGCACATGTGACCACGATACTACACTTTCTTGGAGTAGTCCCACCTGTCGAAAGGTTGGAAAGAAAATCTAAAATTATAGGCAACACTCTGAGTTGTGGCTCGAACTCGCAAGCGCATCAAAAAACAAATGCGCCTCTACCGCTAGGATAAAAATACTTTGTTACAAACATGTAGAACTTCATGTTATTAAACATAGTTGTCGCGTCCAATTCCTGCACACGGACGAGACGAGAGTGTGCTTCGTATCCGTCATGGTCCATAAGGTCAATGGCAACACCACATACGAGCGCCACCTATGCCAGTTCTGGTCCACGGAGTACATACCTTGGTCATTAGTGGGACGGTGACGGCGTGCTTGATGTCCATCATGGTCTAGAAGAGATGCGCATTGCCGTCACGTTCATGCATCTAGTTCATCTCCATGACGGTGGGATGCCAAAACCGGTGTCGTCAAAAAGGCGTGCTTGTCTTCTACACTGGCAAGGCGCCGGCCCAAGGGTGACAAGACTAGCTGGGTCATAATCGAGTACAACCTGGCCGACGTCGCACGCTTGCCGACATGATCCATGGCACCTCTAGGGACATGGTTGTGCCGCCGCTAAACGTGAGCATCACCATCTTCAGTGTCACGACGACGTCGTAGCATGTGTCCAGAATCCTTGTAGACGGCACAGACGGGTACCCTTAGAGCGTCATGGCGTTGCGTAACGTTGACCACGACGTCGTGTCAACCGTGGGCTACATTCGTGTGATCATTGTGCTGGTTCCCACCACCGTACTGTATCTCCCACGAACACCATCGAGGGGATGCCGCCCACTTGCTGCCTGCCGAAGGTGATGCCCCTGAGCATCACCATGTAGAATATTTCACTTGCACCTAGGGTTGCACAAGCGAGATTCCGCATATCCCGCAAAACACATGGATTAGTACAAATTATACTAGAGGCCGTCATCCTTATATAACACTACATGCATCTAGATAAATTGTACTAGAGACTATTATCGCATCCCGCGCCGTTTGCAACCCTAGTTGCACCCCGTCACCACGTGCAGCAGTTCATCAAGCCGGGTCCAAGACGGAACAACACTGGTTGTGGGTGAGTTACTTATGTATAATTAACCAAAGGTTTACTCTTATGACGTGCACATGCGTGAGCTGCTGCGGTAAAGACACGGTTGTCCATAGATGCTGTGGTAAAGACATGGTTGTTCATAGCTCTTCTCGCGAGTTCGAATCCAAGTGCTTCCTTATTTTGAAATTTCTTTCCAACTCCTATGACAGGTGGGACCTACATCAACAAAAAGTAATGTAGTCAAATGTGTGATGATGCTCGACGTGGCACTTCATTGGTAACCCCAAGTGCAGGGTGTGTGAAGAGCAAGCAGCAAATTTTCCCTCAGTTGAGACCGAGGTTATCGAACCAGAAGGAGGAAGGAAACGTCACACAGGTGTTGCAAACAACGTGGAACCTGCACAACACAAACTCAAGACTTTGCCCTAACGAATCAGTGAGGTTGTCAAGCTTATCGGTTTGCTGTAACAAAGGATTAAACGTATGGTGTGGAAGGTAATGGTTTGCAGCAAGTAAACAAGTAACAGTGAAAGATGTATCAATGGTAAAGATTGGACCAGGGTCCATAGTTCACTAGAGGTGCTCTCCTTAGATAAACAACATGGCATGAAAGGTAAACAAATTACAGCGGGGCAATTGACAGGAACTGAGCAAGGCATAATAATGCAATTACTAGCCAGAAAGATCCTATGAGGTTGATTGGGCAATACAACAATATACATAGACCTTAATCCAACTACATCTATGACTAGAAGTCCACCTTCAGGTTATCATCCGAACCCCCTCCGGTATTAAGTTGCAAGCAACAAACAACTGCTTTAAGCAAAGTGTGTAAGGTAAATAGTCCACATGTTCCATGAACAAGAGACCGTTGTTTTATCCCTAGTAGCAACAACACATCTACAACCGAAGAGATTTCTGTCACTTCCCTTGGAAACTAGAGGCATGAACCCACTATCGAGCATAAATACTCCTTCTTGGAGTCACTAGCAACTACTTGGCCAAGATAACCACTAGCAACGGAGAGCATGCAAGATCACAAACAACACATACATGATAGAATCATAAAGACAAAATCATTAATCAAACCAACATAATAATCTCAATATCCATCGGATCCCCGCAAACACAACATACATGATTACAAATAGATTAGATCTTGATCATGAACGGAGCTCACAAGATATATACATGAAAGCACAAAGGAGGAGATACAACCATCTAGCTACTACATGGACCCATAGTCCAAGGTGGAACTACTCACGAATCATACCAGAGAGATGGCCTCCGGGATGATCTCCCCTCCGGCAGGGTGCCCGGAAGAACTTCAGATACCCCCCCCCGATCTAGGGACGATGGTGGCGGCGGCTACAGATGGTTTCATGGATTTCTGATCGGGTACCCAGGGTTTCTGTATCAAGGGCTTCTTATAGGCGAAGGGTGAGACCGGGAGGCGGCCAGGGCCACCAAACCCTAGCCATGCGTGGGCCCACCTATGGCCGCAACTGGGGGGGAGGGGTTTGGCCCCTCTGGCCAGCCCCTCCGGCTCTCCTCTGGACTTCTTGTTCCCCACGGAAAGTAATTGACTTTGTCCTTCGTCCCGTCCAATTCCAAGAATATTTCTTTACTAACTTTTCTGAAACCAAAAATATGAGAAAACATGCAACTGGCATTGTGGCAACTTGCTAATAGGTTAGTACCAGAAAACATGTAAAAAGCACCTCAAAGTGTGGACAAGTGAAGCAAAGTAGATACTAAACAAGCATGGAACATCAAAAATTATAGATACGTTTCCAACATATCAGCATCCCCAAGCTTAACTCATGCTTATCCTCGAGTAAGTAAGTGATAAACAGAATAATTTTTGAGGTGACATGCACCCTCACAATAAAGATTCAACCATTTGCAAGCATTGAAAGCTGGGATCAAAGAACTCTAAACATGTGCATGAAAGATGGAGTTCTAACAATAGGACATAGTAACTATGCATGTAACATGGCAAGCTACAAACAAATATCATGAATAATATGCATTGAAAAACGTTTGTTTGTTTCACATGCAGAAAACATAGCATAGTGGTAATCAGCTTGTCCCTCATAGAGTAGCAATATAATGCATAGGACACCTGCAAAGTTCACAAGGGTGACTAGAAACATATAGCACATGAACAAGTAATAACACAATATGCATCAATTAATAAGCTTTGGAACACTGCACACAGAATGGCAACTATGCTCTCTTAATGGTGCCTAAAGGTAGAAAGTGGAGACTCAAATAATGGTGGAAGAAAGGCCTTTTTGTAAAGGAAGCGGGGATTACAAGTTTCAAAAAGAGCTTCCAAAAATTATGGTACTTGTTAGCTTTCAGCCCCCATTGCCCCTATCATTAGCATCTTGAAGTGGTTAAGGTTAAAGTGGCAAAGCTAGAGTATATGCTTATCGAAGTAAAAGTTGGCAATCTCATGCCCCTTGAATACGAGGGCCACACCTCATGCATACTCAACTTTGGGTCCAGGTATGTTCTTGTCACTATAAGTATTTGCATATCATTGAGAACCGCCAATGGGGTACCCCTTGCACATGGCACGGGAGCTTTCCCATAACCAAAATAACAAGGCAAGCAGACAATGAGCATCTCAGCAATTCTTCTTATGTACCATGGGAATATGGTGCTTTTTCTCTCTTTCCTCTTTTCTCAATGTGTCTCTTTTTTATAAGAAGAATGCTTCATAGATGTCACTATGGTGATGTTGCAAGTTTCCACCATGATTAGGCATGGCTTAGGCTAGCGGCCCAGGCATTTCTCTAACACAGGATACAAACTCCATGGACTTACAAGTCCCCTCTTTATTTCACACCGGTGACATCCATAGACAAAAGAACATGATATCAATTGAGTACAACAAGGTACAGGTGCAATGTTGAAAACGTTCCCCGTGACAGCACGGTACTGCTAATTCCAACTTATAAGTGCAAGAATATACAACAAAGTTTTCACGATGGTTCAAGTTTATTAGGGGCAAATAATAAAGTGTGCCATCAAGTTCGTGAGGGCTTTAATCACTAAGTTTTCACATAACAAAATAGTTTTTAATTGGAAGATAGTTGAAAACAAGAATATACTTGGAATGGTGTAACACACCATGCATAGGAGTTTATAGTGGACACTTTGGAATAAATTGGTTTCTTGGGAGTTTGAAGCATGAGTAGAACTTACTCATACAAGTGGAGGCTAGCAAAATACTGGGAGCAACCAACTAAGAGAGCAATAATGGCCAAAATTATACAATGCAACAAAGCAAACTAATCAAAGAAAAGAGTGGTACTACAAGTCAAGGACTAAATGATCATAGAGGCTAATGGTGACTTGTCATAGTCATAACATGGTGTGAGCATGTGCCAAGTCAACCCAAGCAAAACATCAAAGGAGAATACCACAATACTATGCTTTTGCATGCTAAAACAACGCATAATTTCTTCAAGGCACACTAAGCAATCCCAATTGTTTGGAACAAGACATGCTACAACAATAATCACTAATCATAATGCTGAAACAACACCTAGCATGTCATGCTAAAGTCTAAGTCACAGTCAATGCAAGCTCCTCTTGTACTTCAAGCAAGAACTTACTACTCCTTTCCAAACACCAAGCAAACTTATTTGCAAAACAACACAGCGAGAACGGGGGTCCAAACTACTAAATAAAACTAAACAAACTAAGCAAAGCAAACGAAAACTAAGACGTTCCAAGAACAACACAACTGTGCATGAAACAATAAAAACAAAGTGTCTAGACAGACCTGAGCTTTTTATTGATGAAGAAGGGGATGCCTTGGGCACCAAGATTTGATGCTTTTACTTCTTGGATATTTCTTGGGGTGACACCATGGTGGCATCCCCAAGATTTAGCTTTTGTCCATTCTTCATCTCATTGCATCATTCTCTCTCTACACCTGAAATTTTTCCTTCATACAAAACTTCACACAATCTTCATTAGCAACATTAGCTTATTCAAAAGATATTAGACCACTGGCAAAGCTTTGGAACAGCAAGGCTTTTCACTAAAAACACAAGCTATTGTAGTAACTCCTTCAAAGAAACTCAATTTACATGAAGAGATCTCAAAAAGGAATCAATAAGAAGCAAATGCAAATAATGGCAGAAATCTGTCAAAACAGACCAGCAGGTAGAAATGATTTTTTTCGAACATCTTCTATTGCTCAAATCAAAAAGTGTTGAACTAATGGAAGTTATACAACATACTGGGGGATTTAATCATAAATGTTGAGCTCAATTCGAGTTACAGAGCCTGATCACGAATTTTTTTGGTGGAGGACAGAAATCTGTTTCGGGACAGCAACTCCCCAAATCTTGCTTCCCTCTCATTAGAGGTCATTCTTGGCACAAAAAGCAAACAAAAAGGATAAGGAGAGGTCATTACAGAAGTAATAAATTCCAAGACTCAAGGAAACTCTTGGGTTATCTCCCAACAAGTACTTTTCTTTAACGCCTTTAAGTTAGGCACAAGAAGCAAGAAGAATCAAGTATTTTCAAATGAGGAAGCATTAACCTCAAACCTTGCTTTCAAAGCAGGAGCAAAAAGCAACTTATCTCTTCTCATAGAGAAGTGTTCAATACCTTTCTTGAATGTAAAATGATATTTGATGGTGCCTTCTTTCATATCAATGATGGCACCAACTGTTCTAAGAAAAAGTCTTCCCAAAGTAATAGGACAAGAAGCATTGTATTCAACATCCAAAACATAGAAATCAACAGGGTCATAAGCATTGTTAACCATAACGAGAACATCATTAATACTTCCCATGAGTTTCTTCTTAGCATTATCATTGAGTGGGACATCCAAATAACAATCTTCTAATGGTGTCAAATCAAGCATTTCATAAATCTTCCTAGGCATAATAGAGACACTAGAACCAATATCACATGAAGCTTTGAGATCATAGTAATTCACTTGCATATTAATAATGGGTTCCCAACTATCTTCTACTTTCCTAGGAATAGAAGCTTTGTGTTTTAGCTTCTCTTCCTTAATCTTAACAAGAGCATCTGTAATGTGTTTGGTAAAGGCAAAATGCATATCACTAGCATCGGGACTTTTAGCATGCTTTTGCAGGAACATAATCACTTCAGAAATATTGCAACCATCAATATCAAAGTCAAGCTTAGCATCACTAGTAGTAGGCTCACTAGGCTTAGGCATAGTAGGAGGAGGAACAGGGGCTACTTGTGGTTTAGTGGTGATAGTGCACACACTATTGTTTCTATCAATTTCAGCTTCCCTTACCCACCTAGCATGAAGTTGAGCTAACAGCCTAACATTTTCATCAATAGTAACTTGTATGGCATGAGTAGTAGCAAAGGTGTTTTCCATAGTTTCAGGTTTAGCATCCATTTTAATAACCAAGGAAGTTTGAGCTTTAGACAAAGAGGATATATTTTTCTCAACAGTTAAAAGATTTTCCTCTATAGTTTTATTGAAAGTGGTTTGTTTACTAATAAAGTCCTTGAGCATTACTTCAAGTTCAGAGGGGGCACTTCTAGCATTATTTTAAGAGCTTCCATAGGAATTTCCATTATTAGGAGGATAAGGCTTATAATTGTTGTTGCTACCAAAATTATTCATGTAGGCATTGTTGTTGAAATTATGGTTTCTAATGAAGTTCAGATCAACTTGATCTTCTTGAGCAACCAATGTAGGGTTCGCAGCATAGAAAACAAAAATTTTCCTACGATGTGAACTATGTACCAAGATCTATCTATTAGATACAAACAACGAGCGGATGTATATCCGTAGAGAACATACCCTTGAAGACCTACAAAGCTTAAAGAGTTCAACTCGTGGTTGATGTAGACGATCTCTTGCCGATCTCAAGATCGAGAGGAAGTCCTAGCGTCGTAAATCAGCAGCGCATCCGTGCTCGCACACACGTTCGAGGCACCGAGCAACCTCCGCCTCCTCGCTCCAGCGATGCAGCGGAAGCACAACTCTTTCTTGCCGAATAGCCACCGGGAACATGTATCTCGCTAGTCCGAGACCATGGGGGATAAATTCTAGAGGGGGAGAGAGATCCTTCACGAGGAGGTGTGAGAGACAAGTGAGAGGAGGGGCTCCTTTTATAGGAGGAGGGGGAACCCCAAGGGGGTGGCCGGCGCATGGGGGCTGCCCCTTGCCCTCCCCTCTTCATGTGGGTGGACACTCCACTCACAAAAATCCATTCATATGCCTCCACTCAAAATCCCACTCAAACTTGCCATTAAATTTCCACCAAATTTAATGCAAACTCTCATTAAATAAAACTCTTTTATTTTATTCAGAATTTTGTCAATTACTTTAATGACAAATATTCGCAAATAACCCCTTGCTAGAATTCTATTTCACATGCATAACCACTTTATGCAATTTCACCCGAAAACCTGTTTCGGTATCTAGTGAAATAAATTTCTGCGCTTGTTTATTCTTTCGGCATGAAACTTTTGCTCCAATTGGATGTCGGTGTCTCTTAAGTGTGTCACCCTACGGTTCATGAATAATGCGGACATGATCGAGATCCCTCTCGGATCAATAATCAGAAGCGGGATCTGGAGACCCATACTGACTCCCACACATTCAACGATGACTTTCTTGTGATCGTCGGAACCTTTTACGCTAGTACATTAATCCCTTTGTTTCACGATATATTATATGTCCGAGATTCGATCATCGGTATCTCCATACCTAGTTTGATCTCGTTACTGACATGCGCTCTTTTCTCGTTCCCGTGATATAACATCCTAGTGATCAAATCACTTGCTTGCAAGCTAATCAATGTGATATCACCGAGAGGGCCCAGAGTATATCTATCCGTCATCGGGATGAACAAATTCCACTCTCGATCCATGAGCCTCAACATAACACTTTGTTAGTTCTGAATCCATCTTTATAATCACCCTGTTACGGTGTGACGTTTGATGTTATCAAGAAAACTCTTCCGGTGTTAGTGATTGACATGATCTCATGGTCTAAGGATTAGGATCACTTCGTAAGTTGTTATAGCAATATAAACTCAATGACTTTGATCGTAATGTTATACTTCGGATGAATGTTCATTACACCATTACACTAATGTTGTGACCCCGTTATTAACAACATCCAATGTCCATGATCAGGAAACCTTGATCATCTTGTTAATCAACGAGCTAGTTTATGAGAGAGGCATAACTAGGAACTTTCTGTTTGTTTATTAAACACACATGTATTAATGTTTCCGTATTAACACAATTATAGCATGCAAAATAAACATCTATCATATACTTGGAATACACATAATAAACACTTTATTATTGCCTCTCAGGGCATATTCCCTTCAGTCTCCCACTTGCACTAGAGACAATAATCTAGTTACATAGTGATAATTTTAACACCCATTGAGTTCTGGTGTTGATCATGTTTTGCTCTAGGGAGAGTTTTAGTCAACGGGTCTGCTACATTGAGATCTCTATGTACTTTACAAATCTTTATATCTCCATCCTTGACATGCTCATGGATGGAGTGAAACCGGCGCTTAATATGCTTAGAATGCTTGTGAGACCTTGGTTTTTTGGCATTGGCAATGGCACCATTGTTGTCACAATAGATCACCATTGGGTCCAACGCATTTGCAACCACTCCTAGTTCGGATATGAACTCCTTCATGCAAACTGCTTCCTGAGCCGCTTCTGAAGCAGCAACATATTCGGCCTCCGTTGTTGATCCCACTACCACAGGTTGTTTGGAGCTCCTCCAACTAACCGCTCCGCCATTCATGAGAAATACGTATCCGGATTGAGACTTAGAGTCATCCGGATCGGTATCAAAGCTAGCGTCAACATAACACTTAGCGATGAGCTCTTCTTCAGCTCCGTATACAAGAAACATATCCTTAGTTCTTGGTAAGTACTTAAGGATATTCTTGACCGATATCCAGTGTTCCGAACCTGGATCCGATTGGTACCTACTAGTCAAACTAATAGCATGTGCCACATCCGGTCTTGTACATAGCATGGCGTACATTATAGAGCCTATGGCTGAAGCATAGGGGACTTTGTCCATTATCTCTCTTTCTTCCGCCGAAGCCGGACTTTGAGTCTTACTCAATGTCTTGCCTTGCAACATAGGTAAGAACCCCTTCTTACTTCCGTCCATTTTAAAATTCTTTAAAATCTTATCAAGGTATGTACTTTGCGATAGCCCTATTAGGCGCCTAGATCTATCTCTATAGATCTTTATGCCTAATATGTATGACGCTTCACCTAGGTCCTTCACTGAAAATTTTCTGTTTAGATAACTTTTAACACTGTTTAAAAGATCTATATCATTTCCGATCAATAATATGTCATCCACATATAATATCAGAAATGCCACATTGCTCCCACTCACTTTCTTGTAAATACAAGCTTCTCCATAAGTTTGGACAAATCCAAACTCTTTGATCACCTCATCAAAGCGGAGATTCCAACTTCGTGATGCTTGCTTCAATCCATAGATGGATCGCTGAAGCTTGCACACCTTGTTAGCATCCTTAGGATCGATAAAACCCGTTGGTTGTATCATATACAACTCTTCTTTATTATTACCATTGAGAAACGCGGTTTTGACATCCATCTGCCATATCTCATAATCGAAATATGCAGCAATTGCTAACATAATCCTAACTGACTTTAGCATCGCTACGGGAGAGAATGTCTTATCATAGTCAACTCCTTGAATTTGTCGAAACCCCTTTGCGACAAGTCGAGCTTTATAGACGGTCACATTACCATCAGCATCAGTTTTCTTTTGAAAATCCATTTGTTCTCCACGGCCTTTCGGTCGTGAGGTAATTCCACCAAGTTCCAAACTTGATTTTCATACATGGATTCCATCTCGGATTTCATGGCTTCTAACCATTTGTTGGAATCCGGGCTCATCATCGCTTCTTCATACGTCGCAGGGTCATCATTTTCATCAACAATGAAATTCATGACAGGATTTCCGTACAGCTCGGGAACTGCATGCGTCCTGCTTGACTTGCGAGGTTCGGTAGTACTCTCTTTCGGAGTTTCATGATCATTATCATTAGTTCCCTCTTCAACAGGTGGAGGCAACTCCGGAACAACTTCCGGCGCTGCGCTACTCGCCATACTTTGAAGAGAAGGTTCAATAACCTCTTCGAGTTCTACCTTCCGACTACTCACACCTTTCACGAGAAACTCTTTCTCTAGAAAGGATCCATTCTTAGCAACAAAAACCTTGCCCTCGGATCTGTGATAGAAGGAATACCCAATAGTTTCCTTAGGGTAACCTATGAAGACACATTTTTCCGCTTTGGGTTCGAGTTTATCCGGTTGAAGTTTCTTCACATAAACATCGCATCCCCAAACTTTATGAAATGACAGCTTAGGTTTGTTTCCAAACCACAATTCATACGGTGTCTTTTTAACGGATTTAGATGGTGCCTGATTTAAAGTGAATGCAACAGTTTCTAGTGCATAACCCCAAAATGACAACGTCAAGTCCGTCAGAGACATCATAGATCGAACCATATCTAATAAAGTACGATTACGACGTTCCGACACACCATTTCGCTGTGGTGTTCCGGCAGGCGTGAGTTGTGAAACAATTCCACACTCTTTCATGTGAGTGCTAAACTCGTAACTTAGATACTCACCTCCACGGTCGGACCATAGAAATTTGATCTTTCTATTACGATGATTTTCCACTTCATTCTGAAATTTCTTGAACTTTTTAAAGGTTTCATACTTGTGTTTCATCAAGTAGATATAACCGTATCTACTCAAATCATCTGTGAAAGTAAAAAAATAACGATATCCACCTCGCGCCGACACACTCATTGGACCACATACATCAGAATGTATGATTTCCAATAAATCTGTCGCTCGTTCCATTGAACCGGAAAAACGGCGTTCTAGTCATCTTGCCCATAAGGCATGGCTCACATGTATCAAATGATTCAAAAACAAGTGATTCCAAAATTCCATCCGAATGGAGCTTCTTCATGCGTTTAACGCCAATATGACCTAGACGGCAGTGCCACATATATGCGGATATATCATCATTAAGTTTAATCATTTTAGCATGAACATTATGAATATGTGTAACATTATCATCGAGATCTAATAGAAATAAACCATTCATCATCGGTGCATGACCATAAAAGATTTCATTCATATAAATGGAACAACCATTGTTCTCGGATTTAAATGAATAACCACTTCGCATCAAACACGATCCAGATACAATGTTCATGCTCAGTGCAGGCACCAGATAACAATTATTCAAGTTTATAACTAATCCCGACGGCAAGTGGAGAGGCAGCGTTCCGATGGCGATCACATCAACGCTTGATCCATTGCCGACACACATCTTGACCTCACCCCTTGCTAGCGGTCGCTTGTTCCGCATCCCCTGATTCGAGTTACAAATATTAGCAACTGAACCGGCATCAAATACCCAGGTGCTACTGCGAGCACTAGTCAAGTACACATCAATAACATGTATATCATATATACCTTTGTTTGCCTTGCCGGCCTTCTTGTCTGCCAAATACTTGGGGCAGTTGCGCTTCCAGTGGCCAGTCCCCTTACAATAGTAGCACTCGGTATCAGACTTAGGTCCAACTCGGGGTTTCTTTTCAGGCACGGCAACAGGCTTGCCGCCCTTACTTCCCTTCCGTTTTCCCTTCTTGTCTTTCTTGAAACCAGTGTTCCTATTGATCATCAACACTTGATGTTCCTTTTTGATCTCCACTTCTGCAGTTTTAAGCATTGACAGAAGCTCGGGGAGAGACTTCTTCATGCCTTGCATATTATAGTTCATCACAAAGCTCTTATAGCTAGGTGGCAGAGACTACTGAACACGATGGATGCCTAAGTCAATGAGAATCGTTATTCCCAAGAACACAAGCTTATCGGCGTAACCCGACATCTTGAGTACATGCTCACTAACGGAGTTATGCTCTTCCATCATGCAGCTAAAGAACTTTTCTGAAGCGTTGTAGCTCTCTACAGCAGCATGTGTGTCAAAAATCATTTTCAACTCACCCATTGTATCAAATGCATTGCCGTTTTCGAAACGCTTTCGAAGTTCCGGCTCTAGCCCATACAATATGCAGCAATGAACTAAGTTGTGGTCCTCATGACGAGTCTGATAGACATTCTTCTCCTCGTCCGGGGAATCCTCTAAAGGTGGGGGGCCTAGTGGCGCTTCTAGCACATATTGCTTTTGTGCAGTAGAGAGGATAATCCTCAAATTCATGGCCCATTCGGTAAAGTTGCTACCGTTCGTTGCTAGTTTCTCTTTCTCCATAAACACATTGAAATTAAAAGCAGGTGGTGCCATCTACAACATAATTTGTAAAGTTTAGACTAAGTGTATGATAGATTGAGTTCAACTAATCCATATTACGAATGAACTCCCACTCAAAAACGACATCCCTCGTGTCTTTTTGGTGATTACATGAACCAAATCCACTATACCAAGTCTGATCATCACGTGAGTCGGTATAGCTTCAAAGGAGAGCATCAAATGGGCATCATATCAACTATATGACTCATGCTTAACCTTTCGGTCCGTGTTCCGAGGCCATGTCTGTACATGCTAGGCTCGCCAAGTTAGAACCTTAGTATTCGCGTGTGTAACTGTTTTACACCCGAAATATGGTCGTGGATCCAAGAACACCCGATCATCACGTGATGTCTTGGAGCGACGAAACATAATCGGTGCATACTAAAGGAAGAACACATTCTTATCTTTATATTTAAATGAGGGATCATCTTATTATGCTAACAAGGCGCTAAACAAGCAATATAAGATGCTATCAAACATCACATGTTTATTAGTAAAATGTTATGGTTCCCGCAGATGATCTCTATCATGTGCATCGTGGTATGATCACTATCATACCTATATGTGTAAATCCAAGGTCTATGGAGTTTACACGCTATGTGTGTTGTAAGAGTATCATCTCATACTTCTACTTACAACACTACCATATCATAACACTAGCCCAGCAACAATCTAAACTAGATGCCTCTAATTTATCCATTGCAAGTTTTACGTGGCTTAGGCCTTTCGAGATAGAACAGTTCTTACCTACGAACACGAACCACAACGAGGATAACCAAATTGTTGACAATTCATTGCAAAATAGATATTGACTATAGTAGGAGAGACAGACACCCTCTAGCCACTTATGCAAACTAGTTGCATGTCAAGCGTGGAACAGGTCTCATGTGCGAGGACATGTAAAGTTTGTCTGGGCCGCTTCATCCCACTATGCCACCAATATCCAAAATTACAACAAAGGAGCAACAACATGATCATCATCGCCCACATACTCATATGTGTACTACCCGTGTAAAGCATCTCCGCATAGATCCGGCTCTGATACCACTATAGGGTTCGCAGCATAGAAAACAAAATTTTTCCTACGATGTGAACTATGTACCAAGATCTATCTATTAGATAAAAACAACGGGCGGATGTATATCCGTAGAGAACATACCCTTGAAGACCGACAAAGCTTAACGAGTTCAACTCGTGGTTGATGTAGACGATCTCTTGCCGATCTCAAGATCGAGAGGAAGTCCTAGCGCCGCAAATCAGCAGCGCATCCGTGCTCGCACACACGTTCGAGGCACCGAGCAACCTCCGACTCCTCGCTCCAGCGATGCAGCGGAAACACAACTCTTTCTTGCCGAATAGCCACCGGGAACATGTATCTCGCTAGTCCGAGACCATGGGGGATAAATTCTAGACGGGGAGAGAGATCCTTCACGAGGAGGTGTGAGAGACAAGTGAGAGGAGGGGCTCCTTTTATAGGAGGAGGGAGGAACCCCAAGGTGGTGGCCGGCTCATGGGGGCTGCCCCCTTGCCCTCCCCTCTTCATGTGGGTGGACACTCCACTCACAAAAATCCATTCATATGCCTCCACTCAAAATCCCACTCAAACTTGCCATTAAATTTCCACCAAATTTAATGAAAACTCTCATTAAATAAAACTCTTTTATTTTATTCAGAATTATTTCAATTACTTTAATGACAAACATTCGCAAATAACCCCTTGCTAGAATTCTATTTCACATGCATAACCACTTTATGCAATTTCACCCGAAAACCTGTTTCGGTATCTAGTGAAATAAATTCCTGCGCTTGTTTAGTCTTTCGGCATGAAACTTTTGCTCCAATTGGATGTAGGTGTCTCTTAAGTGTGTCACCCTACGGTTCGTGAATAATGCGGACATGATCGAGACCCCTCTCGGATCAATAATCAGAAGCGGGATCTGGAGACCCATACCGACTCCCACACATTCAACGATAACTTTCTTGTGATCGTCGGAACCTTTTACGCTAGTATCTTAACCCCTTTGTTTCACGATATATTACATGTCCGAGATTCGATCATTGGTATCTCCATACCTAGTTTGATCTCGTTACTGACATGCACTCTTTTCTCGTTCCCGTGATATAACATTCTAGTGATCAAATCACTTGCTTGCAAGCTAATCAATGTGATATCACCGAGAGGGCCCAGAGTATATCTATCCGTCATCGGGATGAACAAATTCCACTCTCGATCCATGAGCCTCAACATAACACTTTTTTAGTTCTGAATCCATCTTTATAATCACCCTGTTACGGTGTGACGTTTGATGTTATCAAGAAACTCTTCCGGTGTTAGTGATTGACATGATCTCATGGTCTAAGGATTAGGATCACTTCGTAAGTTGTTATAGCAATATAAACTCAATGACTTTGATCGTAATGCTATACTTCGGATGAATGTTCATCACACCATTACACTAATGTTGTGACCCCGTTATTAACAACATCCAATGTCCATGATCAGGAAACCTTGATCATCTTGTTAATCAACGAGCTAGTTTATGAGAGAGGCATAACTAGGAACTTTCTGTTTGTTTATTAAACACGCATGTATTAATGTTTCCGTATTAATACAATTATAGCATGCAAAATAAACATCTATCATATACTTGGAATACACATAATAAACACTTTATTATTGCCTCTCAGGGCATATTCCCTTCAACCAAAGAGGCTAAGGGAACACTATTAGGATCTAGAGGAGCTTTCCCATTAACAATTATAGCCATAATAACATCAATCTTTTCACTCAAAGAGGAAGTTTCCTCAACAGAATTTACCTTCTTACCATGTAGATCTCTCTCAACATACCATTCAGAGTAGTTAACCATCATATTATCAAGGAGCCTTGTTGCAGCATCCAAGGTGAGTCCCATAAAACTACCTCTAGCAGCAGAATCCAACAGGTTTCTTAAGGAGAAGTTCAAACCTGCATAAAAAGTTTGGATAATCATCCAAGTAGTAAGTCCACGAGTAGGGCAATTTTTAACCAAAGATTTCATTCTTTCCCAAGCTGTTTAAATTTCATAATGTCACTTCTCATAGCAATAATCTTAGCAGGAGGATAGTACTTTCCAATAAAAGCATCTTTGCTCTTAGTCCAAGAATCAATACTATTTTTAGGCAAAGATAACAATCATTCTTTAGCTTTTCCCCTCAAGGAGAAAGGAAAAATCCTGAGCTTAATAATGTCTCCATCTATATCCTTATACTTTTGCAAATCACAAAGTTCAACAAAGCTATTAAGATGGGCAGCAGGATCATCAGAACCAACACTAGAAAATTGCTCTCTCATCACAAGATTCAACAAAGCAGGCTTAATTCCATAAAAGATAGCATCAGGAGCAGGTGGAGCAATAGATGTGCTCAGGAAATCATTGTTGTTGGTGCTAGTGAAGTCACACAACTTGGTGTTCTCAGCAGAGTTCATTTTGGCAAAGGTGGGCAAGCCAAAAACAGCAGCAATAGCTAGAGCAGGAACTAATTTTTTTTGTGTTTTTGAATAAGACAAGCAAACCAAGCTAGACTATTATTTTGTTTTTTTTTTGGAAAGAGGCAAACAAAACCAAGCAAAAGAAACAAAGCAAATTAAAAACAAATTAAAGAGAAAGGAAGTGAAGGAGTCCCCTAGTGAAGACATCCTTATCCTCCCCGGAAACGGCACCAGAAAGTCTTGATGATGCTCAACGTGGCACTTCGTTGGTAACACCAAGCGCAGGGTGTGTGAAGAGCAAGCAGCAAGTTTTCCCTCAGTTGATACCGAGGTTATCGAACCATAAGGAGGAAGGAAACGTCACACAGGTGTTGCAAACAACATGGAGACCTGCACAACACAAACTCAAGACTTTGCCCCAACGAACCAGTGAGGTTGTCAAGCTCACCGGTAATGGTTTGCAGCAAGTAAACAAGTAACAGTGAAAGATGTATCAATGGTAAAGATTGGACCGGGGTCCATAGTTCACTAGAGGTGCTCTCCTTAGATAAACAACATGGCATGAAGGGTAAACAAATTACAGTGGACAATTGATAGGAACTGAGCAAGGCATAACAATGCAAGCGAGAAAGATCCTATGAGGTTGATTGGGCAATACAACAATATACATAGACCTTCATCCAACTGCATCTATGACTAGAAGTCCACCTTCAGGTTATCATCTAAACCCCCTCCAGTATTAAGTTGCAAGCAACAGACAACTGCTTTAAGCAAAGTGTGTAAGGTAAACAGTCCACATATTCCATGAACAAGATACCGTAGTTTTGTCCCTAGTAGCAACAGCACATCTACAACCGAAGAGATTTCTGTCACTTCCCTTGGAAACTAGAGGCATGAACCCACTATCGAGCATAAATAATCCCTCTTGGAGTCACTAGCAACTACTTGGCCAAGATAACCACTAGCAACGGAGAGCATGCAAGATCACAAACAACACAGACATGATAGAATCATAAAGATAAAACCATTAATCAAACCAACATAATAATCTTAATATCCATCGGATCCCCGCAAACACAACATGCATGATTACAAATAGATTAGATCTTGATCATGAACGGAGCTCACAAGATCTATACATGAAAGCACAAAGGAGGAGATACAACCATCTAGCTACTACATGGACCCATAGTCCAAGGTGGAACTACTCACGAATCATACCGGAGAGAAGGCGTTCGGGATGATCTCCCCTCCGGCAGGGTGCCGGGAAGAACTTCAGATCCCCCACCCGATCTAGGGACGATGGTGGCGGCGGCTATAGACGGTTTCGTGGATTTCTGATCGGGTACCCAGGGTTTCTGTATCGGGGGATTCTTATAGGCGAAGGGGCGAGACCGGGAGGTGGCCAGGGCCACCAAACCCTAGCCAGGCGCGGGCCCACCTGTGGTCGCGCCTGGGGGGGTGACCCCTCTGGCCGGCCCCTCTGGCTCTCCTCTGGACTTCTTGTTCCCCACAGAAAGTAATTGACTTTGTCTTTCGTCCCATCCAATTACGAAAATATTTCTTTACTAACTTTTGTGAAACCAAAAACAGCAGAAAACAGGCAACTGGCACTGTGGCAACTTGTTCCGGTTAGTACCAGAAAACATGTAAAAAACACCTCAAAGTGTGGACAAGTGAAGCAAAGTAGATACTAAACAAGCATGGAACATCAAAAATTATAAATACGTTTCCAACATATCAATGTGCCTGATAAAAAGTGTAGGGACATTTTTGCAAAACAAGCATTGCCACATGTCAACTATTGAGTCATTTCGGACTAGTTTTGCACGGTGTAGCAACTATTGGGACTACTCTACCCCTATTTTGCTACTAGTGGAACTAAAATGCACCTAACAGACAACTATTAAGACTACCCGTGTATTTAGCTCTTTAAATTTGGCAGAAATTGGTTAGTTTTCTATTGATAGTTGTCCTCTCCGAGGATAACGAGTACGCCCTCAAGCAACTAAGCCTTTCCCTCTCCAAGGGATCACACAGATCTTTGTGAAGATAATACTAAAGACTTTATTGGGTAGCGCATTCGAAGAGGCTGTGGGTGACGAAGGGTCCGCTTCCCGCAGAGCAAGCTCAGATGTGGAGTGAATGAAGCACCGAGAAGGCTTGCGGGCCTTCCTAGCATCGTAAGCCCTGTGAAGGGATCTGTCATCTGTTACGTACGAACCTAGGGGAACAAAGTGGAAACCATCCACGCCACCTGGCAGCCACACTCTCACATATGAACACCCTCTCCGCGGACCGCAATACTGATGGGATAAGGCTTAACATCTTGTCCATGCGAGCCGGTGGCTCCAGCTTGTTGTCATCTTGACACACGCCATGAAGACGATGCAAATTTGTAGTGGTGATGACGATGGCTTCGATTTCCCCCTCTTCCGGAGTAATAGAAGACTCTCGCTTCTCCTGTCGCCTTTGTAAATCGTGGGAAAAGTATGGCACAGGTTTTCGGGGAAAACATAGTCGTCTATAGAAAGGGGGGAGCCAAAGCGACGCTCGAGGCCCGAACTGGCTTGGGTGGCGCGGCCTATAGGTGGGCCCGCACCACCTGGGCTTGTTCGTCCCTTATGGCTCCCCTCGTGTGCTTCCAAAGCGCATTGTCCTTCTCGCGATAAAAACTTCCGTGGTATTTTTACTTGAATTAATCGTTCTTCAAAAAGTCCCTCAAATAACAAAATATGAAAAAGAGATTTTCTGCCTCCTAAAAATTAAATACCAAAACAAGAAACTTTGTAGAAAAGTCTCATAAACCATCTAAAAGTTGCATAAATAATGATATATCAATGGAGATAACAATCTAAATTAGTTCTATATGTGACTATTATGATGATGCAAAATACAAGTATCAGGAAGTTCAATAAGTAAAACAATAAAAGATGCAAGGATTTTGTGTTTTGAGGTTTATAGTTTGTTATTGTAAGTAAGTTCCTTTTTCTTTTTTTCTTTTGTTTTTATTTTTCCCGTTTCCTCTTTCTGTTTTCTTTTTCATTTTTTTTCTTTTCCGGTTTTGTTTTCCTGTTTGAAAAACTTCGCATTTTCAAAAATTGGTTTTTTGTTTTTGAATTAGGTTCATGAATTTTGGAATTTAGTTCATAAATTTCAAAAAAAAAATATGATTTTTGGAATTTGGTTCATGAATTTTGAAAAATGATTATGATTTTCAAAATTTGGTTCACAGTTTTTGTAAATTTGTTCATGACTTTTGAATTTTCATTCATGATTTTTCGAATATTGGTTTAGGATTTTTAGAAATTTGGTTTATGATGTTTCAAAAAATTATTCATGAATTTTGAAAATTTGTTATAGTTTTTTTTACAAAACTCTTCATGAACATTAGAGAAAAATCCCAGATGATTTCAGGTTTTAAGAGTTGATTGTACTTTTTCTAGTGGAAGTTGATCGTACATAAGCGGTGAAGTAAACAAACCACCGAACTTAACATGGGCCAGCCCATATCGACACCAGCTAAGGCGGCATGGCCAATATGACCTGCCCTCGTGTTGGTGAATTGCTAAATGTCGCCCAACGCGGCGCGGGAGCCTCGCGTCGCATACCTCGCGCCGCAATGGGCCGATCCATTTATTCGCCTTTCTCTTTTTTCCATTACTTTTTCTTTCCTGTTTTACTTTTCTGTTTTCTTTTTTCGGATTTCTTTTTCTAAGGTTTGGAAACTTTATAATTTGTTCATGATTAAAAACTATTCACTTGTTTCAAAAATAAATTATGATTGTTGAAAAATGTTTGTGTCTCTTAAAAAAATTCATAAATTTGATTTTTGGTTCGTGATTGTTGAAATATGGTTCATGATTTTCGGAAAATGTTTAAGATTTGTTTTAATTGGTTATGAATTTTTTAAATTTGTTCATGAATTTCGAGAAATGGTTCATGATTTTTCAGAAAATGGTTCATGAATTTTGGAATTTGGTTCATGAATTTCGGAAGATGGTTCATTATTTTCAAAAAATGTCCATGAATTTCGAAAATAAAAATGGTTCATGATTTTCGAAAAGTGTTTATGTTTTTTTAATATTCATATTTTTTAAATTTGTTCATAAATTTCGAAATTTGGTTCATGAATTTTTGGAAATTGATTCATGGTTTTTCAAAAAAAAAGGAAACAAGAGCGAGTTGGTTCTTCAATCGGGTGCAATACAAATTTTCGTCGTATAGTAGTGGTGATGAAGCGTACGACCAAAACAACCCAATGAACAAACGAACAACCAATGATATACAAATGGGCCAGCCCATTTCGTGTCGACTTTAGGCGGGCACGCGCGGCAGCGCCGCGTTGAGCGGCCATTTAGCATCTCTCTCGTGTTGGGTATGGAAGAAAGGTAGAACGAGGTACTAACGGGCCGACGCCACCGTTAAAATCGTTCCCGTGATCGTGCGGGCGCTATTTGTTTTTCTGTGTCTCTTTTCTTTTTTTATTTTCTCTTTTATGTTTTCTTTATTTCTTGTGAACAGTTTTTTTAATCTTTACTATTAATTTCAAAAGCGTGGTGAATGCCTGGTGTCACACTTCAAAATATTACAAGAAAAATGCCACCGCACCATCTACTTTTTTGTTGGTTCAACTCGCATGTTGCCACCGCACTCAATTGTTTTAACAAACTAACTAACATCACCAACAAAGGAGGATGGAGTTTGTTACCCCGCGCTATATTCCGAAGAACTTTCTCTCGCTCATCTGACATGCCCGTAGATAGTGTGGAATTTGTTAGTTAGTTATATCCTGCATGGGAGTTTGACAATCCAGTTGAGTACGTGTCGCTCCTTGTATATATAGCTAATCCTAAAGCTGTTCTTCCCGTCCAGGCGTCTGTGGTGGCCACCGGTTGAGGTAGTAATCTCTATGGCGGCGTGAACTGTCCTGATCTATTTCGTGGCAGCGCCCTCCACACTTCCTACCGTGTTTCTTCTCCCCCACACGGCCACGCCTCAACGTCTGTTTCTTGGATATCCTTTGCCAATCACGAACATCCCGCTGTTGATTAGTGAGTGACCACCGTCCTCTCTTTTTACAGGTGGATTGGTCACAGCAACATGAAATCCATTGACTATAGGTTCCTCCCTTCTGCTTTCCCCTATACTATCTCTTATACTAGAAACAGAAAGGAATACTTTTTTATTTGGATTTCAGGACTGCCTGAGCTTGGATCTCCATGATACTACAGCACGGTTGGTCGTGTTTACAAACAAGTTGTATATTGATATGGGGACTACAGGTTGTTTTATTTAGATGTACTCTTCAGAGAACTTTCAACCAGTCATTATTTTTTTGCTATATTAAGATGTAACTGGTGAGTGTTTGTGGAACGTGGTTCGCTTCTCGACAAGAAGTGCTCCGATATTTCTTCCTACATCTGAAATGATCGTTATTTCCGTTTCTTCTTCCAGTGTGGTTCCACCTCTCGTGGTCTCTTGCAGATAAAGTTTCATAATAAATAGGAGAAACATGATTTCTTTTAGAGGTCGTTTGGTATCCATCGTTTGGACCTGGAATTCTGAAATTCATTTTGTAATTCCATTCATATGTTGTTTGGTTGGCACGGAATTTGGCCGTCATTTTATTTGGCAAATTCATTGAAATATCTCCATGTGTAAACCTGATTCCTATCTCAGGCCTGTCATTTTCAAATTCCGATGACAACCAAACATGTGGGTGTTTTTAGAATCATAATATAAATGAAATGAATTCATGTATGAATACCTGGATGCCAAACGACCTCTTATACTTTCTCTTTTCTTCTCCTAGGTTGCCTTTTCTTACTAAAAAATCTGTCATGAATAATGGGAGCCCCGGTCAGAGAATACAATGCCGGTGCACCGAGCAGGCCGCCGCTAGACGCGTCCAGAGTTTACCACGTCTACACGGAGCAGGCCACCATCATCAAGTGCGGAAAGAACATGCCAATGTAGCATGGACCAGGATGTGTCATCGAACAAGAGCGCCATGTATGCCATCGAGCCAGAACATGCCAAGCCGGTTCGTTGAGCTCGCCGCCGCATGCTTGCCGGACTCTGGCGAACCACTCTCCTCAAAGACAAGTGCATGGCTCGGTGGAGAAGCCCCAGCCGAGATCTCGTGTGAGTCACACTTTGCTTACTCAACAGAAGGAGGCAACACCAAACCACCACACACCTCCAGAATCTCAGGCATGACCGGAGCCAAAACTGCCGAGGTAGTCCTAGCACGAGAAGACAAACATCCAAAAAGGACCGCTCCACTCACTCCCACTTTGCCAATATCTAGCACAACCAAGGGATCGGCAGGCGTTCAGGAGAGCCTACCCAACACAGCTTCAGTCTTCTCTAGGAAGCCCCAAATCGCAAGCAGTCGGCTATGCAAGATGTCAAGGGGCAGCACCCCTATACCCTCCTCATCGCCGGCAACAACAGACCATGACGTCTAGGGGCAAGCTCATCTTCGCCATCCTCGTCATTGTCGATCGCGTAGGAGGCGCCGAACCCAGATGCGACGGGGGCCATAGGCGCAGCGGCAAGCAGCACGAGAACGGCCACAGACTTAGCCATTGTGGGCCCATCACCAACCTGAACGCGGCATACCAACACCGACCGCGGTGGGGCTAGGAGCTCCAAAAGGGAGGATGGTGAGGCCAGGACAACCGCGTAAGATGGCGAGACCGCGGGCTGTAGGGACGTTGGCAGACGCGCCACAGAGGATCTGCCCGCAACCTGGCGAAGTTCACGACCACCGGACGCAAACCCACGGGGATTTGGGACGGCGACAGCGACACACGAAAGGATGGAGGGCGGGGCCATGATGGCCACCGTTGCAGAGACAAGGGAAATGTGATGCCTGGGTCGAGAGCCGTTGTAGGCCATCAGGCTCACCCTCGACAACACATCGACGTGGAGAGACCCATTCCCTACATGCTGACAGGACGGATGGGAGGAGGGCGATGAGGAGATGACGGATCTGCCGCCAGAAGACTGGAAGGATGCTGGGGCAAGGAGATCAGGCCGGAGAAGGCAGCACGGCCCGCCGTCATTGTCGCGGGAACAACAATTTCTACCTTTTTCCTCCTAGCTTAGGTTGTGACACTTATTATGTATCAGAGTGTTTTTTTTGAACGAGAGAGGCCCGAAAGGGCCTGGAACTTCTATTATAGCGGTCGATACAAGATTACAGCAAGCCCCCTAAAAACTAAAGAAATTACAACATTGTCCTTGAATAATACAACCGGGATCTGAAACTTTTCACCAAAAACGCGATCCAGTCCTTGGTTGCCGTCGCCGATCTGAGACCTCCATCTCCGGGCACCGTCGTCGCCGTCGGGGAACATGCCACTTGGGGCGTCGCAAGTGTTGATTCCCATGATGGGGTCCATGTAGATCCTCTCGCAGAGGACGAAAATCTGACGAAGAACTCTGCTTGTCGGCATGGAGTGGCTCCTCTCGCCAGGAATAGCTCCGACGGCACTTCGCCAGTGCTGACGAACTCCATAAGAAGCTGGTGCGTGCATGCAATCTCCCTGCCAGTCTCCAGATCGAGAAACGTCGGGCGTCTCCTCTTCCCCCATCTATCACCATGACCACAAGGAGGATGAAGAGATGCCCTCAGATCTCTGCGATTTGGAGGTCGGCACTTGAGCTTTATTGAAAGGGGCGCATCAGGAACTCCCGCCCTGGCCGACTCTGACCACCGAAGTTCATCCAGCCACCGCAGCTCCCATGCCCTCGACTCGGAGCAGCTCGCCAGCTCCAACCGACAGAAACCCCGCGGCATAACTCCAGTCCGACACACGGGCCGAAAACTACTACATCTACCAATACAGTAGTGTACAAGAGAAGGCCGGCATCCCCTCCCCCCACCAACTCCGGCCAGTGAGGCCAGTCGACTCTCAAAGTTGAGGAAGGAGAGAGAAGGTTAGGGGAGAAAATGGGACCTCGCGAGCATCTCCAGCAGCGGCGCTAAATATGGCGCATGCCCAAAAAACCGCTTTTTTAGCGCGCGGCGCCTTGTTTTCGGCGCTCCAGCAGCGGCGCAAAAATATCGCGCGCCCAAAATAAATTTTCAGCGTGCCTTATTTGCGCTATCCCGAGCGCTAGATCTACAGCTCCTGTTGACGCGCGCTGGAAACGCGAGCAACGCGTGCGAAGTCGCAACCGCCGCGCTGAAGAATCCCGCGCGCCCCTGTCCCTCCCGCCTCACGGCGGCGCCGGCGATGGACGGCTACTTCGGCACCCCACCGACGCCGCCGTACACCTTCGCGCCCGCCAGAAGCAGCGCCGGATCGATGCGGCCACCTCTCGCGCCTTCTTCCGCCGCTGCCGGGAACCCTAGCGGTCCGCTCGCGCGCGGGCTTTTCACGGCGCCGAGGACCGCCGGCGCGAAGCCCAACTTCGCCACCAGCGCGATTCCGCCGCAGCGCCAGAAGAAGGCGGCCAACAAGTGCCCCGTCGCCGCCGCCGCATATGTACTCTTGTCATATGTATTTGCCTCACATGAAATTGATCTCATCTCTACTCTCTTTCTTGCGTGTAGTTGACCTCCATTATGAACATGTATCGAGGAGAAGGGAAGCTAGGCAAGAGAGGCATGTGAGGCATGGGAGGCTTTGGTGGAATGGGTGGCATGGGAGGTTATGGTGGCATGGGAGGCTATGGTGCACCACCGACTTCAAGTGACTACGGAGGCATGGGTGGCATGAATGTCGCTCCCGGGGGTTTCATGGCAACTATGATGAACATGGGTGGCATGGGTGGCATGGGCGTCACGGGAGATGCTCAAGCTCACGTTGATGAACATGCTCAAGGACAAGTTGATGAAGGCAAAGAGGATGGCGAAGAGAAGGAGATGGATGATGAGGAGGATGAAGCATGATTGATGTTTCATATGGCTATGTGAGCTTTTGGTGGCGATGTGTTTATGAACATTGATGAACATATTTATTTTGCATGCTTTTGAACTTTGTGCTTGCTTGTTTGATGAACTATGTGGATTGATCATCTATCTTTGTGCTTTGATCATATTTGTGTTCATTTTTCTAGCGCCATCTGTGCGTGCGCGCTGTATTTTACAACGCCTGTCTTTGCGCTTATTTTTTGCGCGCGCGCTAAACCCTGTTTTTATAGCGTCTGTCTTTTGCCGAACCAAGTCGCGCGCGGCAAACGTGATACAGCGCGCGAGAAAGTGGTTTTACAGCGCCAAAGTTTTGCGCTGTTGCTGGAGATGCTCTCAGAGGGTTGTTCGTTAGCATTTTTTAAAGTGATATTGAGTTGTGTGCGTGTCCATCACTTTTCCATATAGACATGCCAGATTTTAATGTTTATTCGAAATGCCTCCTCACTGACTTTGTATGCAATATTCATGCTTCCATGAAATGACGAACTCGACTTCACAAGATCATAATATGTGAATTTACGATTTCCATGGTAACGAAGGACATTTTCTAGGGGGACATATGTTGATAAACATGGCTAGCTCGCCGGTAGGGACATTCTAGCTATAGCGGCATTGAGGAGAACAAATTGCCTCGATTTATCAGTACACAAATTTGATTTATGTTTCATTTTACCGTAGCAACGCACGGGTATCCCCCTAGTTCAAATAGTTTTTAAATGTGAACAATTTTTGAATTTGAATATTTTTCAATTTTCTTCAAATTTGATTTTTATTTGGATTTAAAATTTCTTCAAATTTGTAATATGTTCAAATTTTAAATTTGTTCATATCTGAAATTTATACATATTTAAAATTTGTTTAGATTCAAAATTTGTTAAAATTTGGTTTTTATTTAGCTTTAGACAATGTTCAGATTTGAATTTTAACAAAATGAAACAATATCAAAGCGAACTAAAAAGGAAACTAGCGAAGCACTAATGGACCGGCTACCTGGAAAACCCCTCAGGCGATGCGTATACATGCAGGCTGCAGCCGGAAAATAGAAGCATCCGGCGTGGCCAATATCACCTGCCCTCGTGTTGGGTATGGAAGAAAGGTAGAACGAGGTGCTAATGGGCCGAGCCCACCGTTAAAATCGTTTCCGGGATCGCCCGCGCGCTACCGAGGCGTTCCCACAAATAGGTGACACGAAACGAAACAAACAAGAGAAAAGTCCAGGACGTAAATCGATCGAGAGCTGCGCTAGTTCTCGACTAACCGAGAAATTAGTTGGAACGGTAGAACGATTTTTCTGAAGGCAGCATTCTTTTTTGTTGGATGAGAGATTTTCCGGGAGCGTCCGTCGTGCAGAAATATCTCGCTGGCTTATCGTGAGATGCTATAAATAAATTCGGGAACGCGGCGCACCAGAGCATCTATACTTCCTCGCCGGCGAGCTAGCTAGTCCCGATCGATCCACAGCGCACGTCCGGCCGTACGTCGTCTTGAACAATGAAGCTTCCGGCCATCTCCGTCGTCGTGTGCCTTCTCTTTCTCCTCCATGGTACGTATTCTGCTTGTCTCTTTTGCATGTCGTCGCCGGAGATTAATTAGCATCTATCGACCCTGAATGTGCGCGATCGAACCCTGCCTACAGCTGCATGCGGTGTGGAGTCCCGCCGCTCGTTCCATAGCTGGGACTACACCAGCATATTCGCCTTCGGAGATTCGTTCGCCGACGTCGGGAACACTCCGGGTAAATCCCATGATGGCCCGGTGTCGCGCGCATGGTACTATCCCTACGGCGAGTCCGTCACCACCGGCCGCGCCAAAGCGACCGGCCGCTTCTCCGACGACAAGGTCCAATCTGATTTCCTCGGTACGTACGTACTACGTCGTCTGTCTACACACAAATCCATTAATCACATCGAAGTTTTCTGTTACGCGTCCTAGCTAGCTAATCCGCTCATTCGATCGCAGCAAAGACGATACTGGGCCTCCACGAAGCCCCTCCCGCGAACAACCGTGGCGGTTTCCACCTCTACCTCAACGGCATGACCTTCGCCACGGCCGGCGCCGGCGTGTTCCAGGTGCCGGCGGCCAACGTGACGACGATCGGCCAGCAGGTCGACAGCTTCGAGCGTCTCCTCAAGAAGGGAACCATCTCCAGATCGCGCCTCCGCTACTCTGTTTTTCTCGTGGCCGTCTCCGGCAACGACTACGAGCCAACCATCTCCGACGAGATGGCGGCCAAGGTCACGGACGAGATCGTGGTCATCGTGAACCGGCTGCGAAAGCTCGGGGCCAGGAAGATTCTGGTGAACAACATGCACCCGCTGGGCTGCGCGCCCCGGCGCGCCAGGTACGGCAACAACAGCAACTACACCGGCTGCGACGAGCACGGAAACGCCATCTCCTCCGTCCACAACAGCTTGTTGGGACAAAAGCTGGCCAATACTAACGACACCGTCCTCGTGCTCGACATCAACACAGCATTCACCAAAATCATCAACGGCTCCTACGGTACGTATATACACTAATTGCATACATACTACTCTAGTTAATTGCATCTGATTGATCTCTGCAACTGCAAGATATAGTCATGGTTTAATACATGGGACATTAATTGATTATTTGATGTGAAGGTTCGGACCAGTTCACCAACAGGCTGAGGCCGTGCTGCGAGGCCACTGATCCCAAGGGGTACTGCGGGCGCGGGGACATCGCCGGCGTCTTGGAGTTTAACTTCAAGTTAGACATGAATCACGTCAACAGCTACTTCTACTGGGACGAGATGAACCCCACCAATGCAGGCTGGAAGGCCGTCATGAAGCAACTTGAAGGGACGATCAAGGATTTTCTAAGCACGGACCACTAGCTAGCCCAATTTTAAGCATTATATGCAGTCACGCAAGCTAGGCTAGTACTGTAGCATTATATTTAGATGTGCACCATAATCATATTTATCCCTTTTTTGCGGCGATTGATATTGTCAGTTTTTTGTTGACTTGTTCTGAAAATGCACAAACCATATGCAGTTTAGGACTCCAATTCGAGTCTTTTAGGCCTTGTTTCATTTGGATACGGAATTTTTGCAGACTAGTTTTCCTTAAACCAAAGTAACAACCTAACAAACTAAAATCATGTCTGGTGGCAGCAACTAAAAGGAGAATAGATAAAACTTAGTTTCCAAAACTCGGTAAAGTGCGTGTTGACAAAAACTACTTGTTTTTGCAAAAAACGCAACTAAGAGCAACTCCAACAAAAGATGTAAAAACCCGCACGCGAAAATCGCTATGCAGCACACGTGATTCAGTTTTAGCGCGCGTTGTGCTTCTCCTCCGGCGGAAGCGCTAAGTGTGGTGCGCAAAAAGAGAGCCAAAATCGTCCCCCCCCCTTTCCCAGCAGAAGCGCTAAATGCGGCGCGCAAAAACAACTTTCATAGCGCATATATGCATCAACAAGATCAAACAAATCAAAATAAATGGAACAAAAAATTATCTAGTTATTATTACAACACAATCAAATGGTACATGAATAATACAACAAATATAGGAATTTTTTTTACAATACAACAAACAACAACTAAAAGAAGACCTCAACGTTGTGCCCCAAACCATTTCCAGCACTCCTCGATTAGATCTTTTTGAAGATTATCATGGATCTCGTTGTCACGAATGGCATGATATGAGGCAATGAAACGCGCCACTCTGTGCTCTCTCCTATGCACTTGCACGGGAATCCCCGTCAAGTCATAGTGATGGTTGCGATCTATAACTTTGCCACGATCATCATCTATGATCATGTTATGCATGATGACACAAGCTCTCATGATGTACCAAAGACATTTTGCTTGGTCCCAAAATCTAGCCGTTTCTCTGACAATAGTAAATTGGGCTTGCAAAATCCCGAAGGCTCTCTCCACATCTTTCCTAGCCGCCGCTTGTGCGGCGTGGAAATCATTTTATTTCCTGCCTTTGGGTTTGTGAACTGACTTCACAAAAGTTTGCCACCTTGGGTAGATGCCATCGGCAAGATAATAGCCATAATTGTATGTGTTGTCATTTGCTTCAAAATCCACTTGTGAACCTTCACGCAATGCAATCCTTGACATAAGAGGAAAGCTTTGAAGAACATTGATGTCATTGCAGGAACTGGGCATTCTAAAAAATGCATGCCAAATCCAAGTCTCATAATCTGCCACGGCTTAAGAATGATAATGCAATCCTTCTTGTGACCTTTGAATTGTCCATGACATGTCGCAGGATAATTCTTCAAACTCCAATGCATATATTCAGTAGAGCCAAGAATTCCAGGGAACCCTCGAGCCTTGTTCTCCTCCAAAATCCTAGTCGTGTCTTCGGCATTGAGGACTCTCAAGTAGACATCATCAATCACACGCACAATTGCAACGGCAAAGCGCTTGACACACTCAATGGCTTGACTCTGACTCATTGCCAAGTGGTCATCAACAAGACCTGCCGGTATACTATATGCCATCATACGCAAGGCGACGGTCACCTTCTGGTAGGTGTTGTGCCCAAGCTCTCCAGCAGCATTCCTCCTCCGCTCATAATTGGTCACTGCTTCGCAAATGCGCCTGAACAAATCGATGCTCATCCTAAAACACCGATGAAAATACTCCTTCGAAAAGGTGGCATTGTCATTGAAATACATCCGCATCAACCTCTCGTGTCCTTCGATCATTTCCCTCTACAACTTGCGCCTACCAAAAATCGAGCCACCACGCTTCAGTTCTTTTGTCGCTCGCCAAGCTAATAGCATCGATATGTTCTCCTCTTCCTCAAGCTCTAGTTCATCGTCAGATGAATCATACGAGATCCTCTACAAACACAAAAATATACTCACTTCGTCTACCGGAACTAAAATATGGCGCGGCCGGCGGAAGAGAAACATACTTTGCGGTGGACATTGTGCCGAGCACGTAGCATGCGCCAAGTAGCGTCCCGTCTTGAGGAGGACATGGAGGCGTGGGCAGCACGGTGCCACGGCAGCTCCGAGATGGCAGCGGCTCCAAGACAGCCGAGACGCGGCGGCGGTGGCGCAAAAAAGAAGCGCCGCGCGGGCAACTCGCTCCGATTAGAAGCGGCGAGGTTGGGGAAGGTGCGGGAAGGCACGGCGGCCGCGTATCCGAAGCTACTGCACGCAGGGAGGCGCTTCCGGCGAAGAATCAAAGCGGCGGCGCCGATAGAATGGGGAGAGGAAAATGGGGACAGCGGGCGCGGGTGATTTTTCAGCGGCGGTTGGTCTTCGCGCGCGTCGCCGAAAGATAGCGTGCACTGGCCAGCGTGCATCAAATTTGCTGCGTCGCGGAGTGCAAAATGCTGTGCGCGGAATTTTTTTACCACGTGCGCAATTTTGCAACGGGCGCCGGAGAAAGAAAAAAAGTCGCGCGCTATATCGGCGGTTCTTTTTCACGCGCGAGGTTTTCCAGCGTCTAAGCACAAACGAAGCATGGCCTTGCGCACGGCTACTGCATGCGTCTATGATGGTGGGCGATTGAAGGGATCCCCGGGCCGTCTCGCCTCCTCGTATAGTCCCTCCAGAGCCTGGTCGACTTGACGGCTCCTCAACGACATTGGAACACGTCCCCACACGTCCGTGTCCGGCTCTTCCAAGCCTTGTTGCAGCGATAGCAGCGACAAACTTAGGGCATGTTTAATGCTAGGCACTTAAACAGACGGTTAGAGATAAAAAAAACAAATAGGGAATAAATTAAGAAATTCGTAAGCACCATTCTCTACAACGTGGGACACAAATCACGGAGAGCGATCGGTGAAACTTCCACGTGTCCGTCCTTATCTCTAGCCGATCATCCACTCTTTTTTTCTGTTCACATATGCCCGTACTTCCAACTGCTCTTTTTTATGTTCAAGTTATCAAACTCCACGGAGAAGACGAGATGGAGCTTGTGCCGTGGTGCCGTGACGCCGGTCGTCTCCCCATGTCTCCACGCCACCGTTGTCGTTTCCTCATACCATCACCCCACCGCCTTCGGGAACCGCCGTCCAAACCATCCTTCCCCTACATATATGTCTTTTGTCTCCTCCCCTACCGACATCGTGTTGCTACCGGCAGGATAGCACCACCAGCACCGCTCCTATCATCTCATGCTGCTCCTAGTCGTCCTCCACATGCTGCAAATTCTATTTGCATGTGCTGCTAGCGGCCATCAACGCGACTACACACCTTGCTCGCATTTGCCACTAGCCATCCGCCATGGTCGTCTGTTGCTACAAATGGCACGACTTTGATACAACCAGCATGCGGCTTTGCTATCAGTGGTAGATGGCCTTTTGCCACCACCAGCATGCGCGCTTGCTACCAGAAACACCCGGCTTTGCTACCACTAGCATGCGCGCTTGCTACCACCGGCACCCGGCTTTGCTACCACTGGCATGTGCGTTTGCTACCACCGGCACCCGGCTTTGCTACCACCGGCATGACGCGCTTTCTACCAGCGACACCCAGCTTTTCTACCACCGGCATGCGCGCTTACTACCAGCGACACTCGGCTTTGCTACCATCGGCACCTGGCTTTGCTACCACCGACATGCGCGCTTGCTACCAGCGACACCTGGCTTTGCTACCATCGGCATGACGCGCTTGCTACCAGCCACACCCAGCTTTGCTACCACCGGCATGGGCCTTGCTACCATCTGTGTGGGAGGTGCTGCAAACGGCTATCGTCAGAGCTGCAATCGACCAAGCTGGCGTCTTCTCCGGTGATGGTGGCGGTGCTGCCATGGGAGGACGGCGAGGTACCGAGGGATATGCTTCCAAAGGGGAGGAGGTGATGCTCCATGGGAGGGGTGGATGTCCCGCGAGCACTCATGAGTGGTTCTACAAACCGGCGTTGTTGTTCTACAAGCCAGTGTTGAAGATGCAAGGAGAGTGGCGATGCTGCAAGCTATGCTGCGAGAGCATGGTGGTGATGGTGCTACGAGAGCGGTGTTGTTGCTACAAGTGTCGGAATCGCTACTTGAAGCTAGTCTGGTCTGCTACAAATGCCAACTGTCGCTGCTCTAAGGAAAGGACAAAAGCTGTAAGCGACGGGAGTGCTGCTAGTTCCAGGAGCAACGTCGATGGTGCAAGCTGTTCTGCGATCAGAGGAGAGGCTAGCTAGCAGGACGAAAGGTGGATGTGCGGGGTGCTCTGAAAGTTTTTTCTTGGCGTGGAGGTGACCCAAGCAGCAGCCAATCTGGGATGCTCACGTGCAGGACATCCAACGGCTCGGGAGGTGGACGATGGATGTCTCCCGTTGTCCGGGGGACGCCTAGTACTTTCCAACAAAAAGACCAAGCGCACCTAATCGTCATTTTGGCCGGAAATTTAATCCTGGCGTCCTCGCTAGCTCCTCCCGTTGCGGGGCGGGTTTAAGGGCAAAGATTTAGGTTGAGCTCATGTTGGTGTAGAACAATTTGTAGACCGGTTCCAATATGTGCATGTAGTACAGTTTATACTAACCATGCCATATCTGCAACCCTGGACAACCTCCTGCTTCCTGCAGCCCATTGCGGCGAGGTACCTCCACTCGGGCCCAAGCCATGGACTATCATGAATTTCTTCTGCCCCATGGAACGCCATCGGGTGATAGGCTGGAAGTAAGAGCATCTCCACCGGCGTTCTGAGGACAGTGTTCCTAAGGCCTTTTTTTGTCCGGATGGTGATTTTTGCCCAGTCGCATTCCCAGGATACCGATTTCATATGAATTTGGCCCAACTTTCATCCGGAGTTCCCAGGCTAATACCGGGGCGCTGGGAACGCCGGACAAAGCGGAAACACGGGTGGGCCAACCCTGTCGGAAACTGTAGGCCGAGATCCCGCCCTGGGTGTAGCATGAGCAACACCGGGATAGGATTGGTGTTAGGTCATTGCCTATTGTAAAGCTAGATTAATCTGTACTCTAGTGCAAGTGGGAGACTGAAGGAGATATGCCCCAAAGGCAAATAATAAAGTGTTTTTATTTGATATATCTCTTGTATGTTCATAATATGTTTCCTACCATGCTATAACTGTATTAATACGAAACGTTAATATACGTGTGGTATGTAAACAACCAGGTCTATAGTGACCTCTAGTAAACTAGATCATTGGGCAAGTGATGATCTTATGGTTTCGAGATCGTGGTGATAGTGCCGATTGACAATGAGGTCACATTATTGGATAATAATGTGATAGACAGACACCCAACGTTAATCACAATGAGATCTAGTTACTTAAACGTTCATCATTGATGATAACATAGAAACACTGTGGCCTATATCATTCGACTATGAGATAATGCATAATCACCTTTTGGAAGGATACTTTGTTGATATCAAGTATCAAGCTACGAAAGGGTGATCATAAAGGTATCGTTGGGTTTTCCGAAGATACGGGTTGAGGAGTTTTTATCAAGACTAGGATTTGCCAATCCAAGTAATGGATAGATACTCGTGGCCAAATCGGTGACGTTGCATTAACAAAGCTTGCAAGCGTATGACTAGGTCATGGAATGCAACAGCACAAGAACGAGTAAACAAGCTCATCAGAAACGAGATCAAAGACAAGTATGGAGATACATGAGATCAAATCTCGGATGACCTAGGAATCGTATAGCAAAAGGAATATGATTACATAGTTAAGGTTCAAGCGATGAAATTCATTAATGCACGGGTGATCATTATGGGCATCTAGGTCCCGTTGTTGATCATTGACGCATGAGGGGTCTTGGGCATGTCCGTAGCATCTCTGATCCGAAGGGTGGCACACTTAAGGGTGGGGACACATCGGGATCGAACTGGCACTGCAAGAGAATTGAGAGAGAGAGAGAGAGAGAGAGAGAGAGACCGGAAAGGTTCTGGGTAACATCCGATGTTGATTGGAGGGGTTCGGAAGGAGTTATGGAGTATGAAATATGATAATATATGTGTTTTATATGAATTAGTTGAATTAATATTAAAAATATGTTATTATTTATATTTATGGGCAGCTATTTCCTATTGGGTCGCTTCCGGTAGAAGGGCCCATAGGGCTAGGCACCAAAGGAGGAAAGGGAGAGAGGGGCCAGCTGAAACCCTAGGGTTTCCCACCTACGGGGTAGGGCCTAGGGCTGGCGGCAGCGGATTGGGGGGTTCCTCCCCCTTGGCCCTATGCTTTGCCCCTCTCCCTCCCACCTATAAATAGAGGAGCCTCCCCCTCTATTTGCACCATGACAACAAGCTCTCTCCTCTCCATCTAAACCCTAGAGCTCTCTCCATCAGATTGGATCTAGCTTTGGGGATTAGATCTCCACCTCTGCACTACCATCGTGTGCAGGACGGTCCGGCTTCCATCTTCTTCCACTTCTCTGCTGGATTAGAGTCCCTACACCAGATGTGTGTAGAGCTTCGAGGCGCAACACTTGGGGCGCTTGTCTTCATTGTTATACGCCTACCTGCATAAGGCGTGCCACGGTCTTCAATGGTATGAATTTCATCCTTCCTCTTTGTTACGTATGTCTATATAGAATAGATCTTGGTTGTCATGTTTATGTAGCTAGAATTTTTTTGTTTCCTGCTCCAAACCCCAACAGTGGTATTAGAGCTAGATCTATGGGTAGACATGTCATATGGATATAGCACATAGCAATATGTGGGTGTTGATTCTCTAGTTGGGACCCACTTTTGTGTTCTTGTTATATCACGGGATTGATTGATGAAGCGGCCTAGACCGACCTTACGCGTAACCTTACACGAGATTGGTTCCATGCTTTACATAAGGCTTGTTTCGTATAACTGGCTGGCTGGTGTTTATCTCTCTTTCAATAGTGGATATGACTTTTATACCGGAGGGCCCTAAAAAGGGAGCAAAGAGGCAATCATTGAATCAACATTGTGGCTCAACGTTCATAGGTGGTAAGGGGTTCTGCCATGAAAGCCCTAATGCCGTGTAAAACTTGCAAAAGGATAAAGTAGAGGCGTATAACTTTGTTTTGCAGGGGCGTGTGTCATGACATGGCAATGGTAAGTTTATGAGACGTGTTTTCAATTGGAGCTCTCGATGGAGATCAAGGCGTTGCAACCATTTCATGACACCATTCTTTTGAAGTATTTGTTTGCACATCTTGTTTGGCATAGTATATTAGATATACAATGGTAGATAAATAGGATGATCCCTCTCAATTCTAATGATAGTGTTCCCCTTGTGTGTGCACCACCAAGAAAGTTCTTTGGTATGAGGCAGGCCATGACAATCGGGTGTCATACATACCTACGTTCGCATATAGTGGGTGTAAGAAAGGTTACACAACAATACACACAAGTTTAAGTTGGCAAGCCTAGCGTGTACATACATGGCCTCGGAACACAAGATACCTAAAGGTAGAGCATGAATCACATGGTGATGTCATTGACATTCATAATTTCTATCTTTAGAGTTATATCATCGGTCGTGACGATCGGGGGTGATGTAGTGACACGGGATCATGTGATCACTAAAATGAATGGAGGGATGTTCGTTAGTGGGGGCCTTGTTAATTCTAGTTTAAGAGTAAACTGAAACTTGAGCTGAGTATATTATGGACATGGTCCAAACTCTTTGCAAATCCATTATAGATATCTTGCCCACCCACCTTCAACCTTAGCTCATTCCTAGACAAGGACAAGCTGAAAACCAATGGGTAAAATTTCACCGCCTGGCACCACACCCTGAGAATCCTCCTGACCCTCTACAAGATCAACTATGTCTTAGAGGAAGAACTGCCAGCCAAACCCGCAGATACCGCCACCGAGGACGAAAAAAATGTCTAGCATTCCAAGGAGGATGATTCCTTCCACATCTAGAGTGGAATGCTCTATTCCATGGAGCCGGAGCTTCAAAAGCATTTGGATAAGATGGTTGCATTTGTGATCCTTGAGGATCTCAAAGCCGCCTTTTCTCCGCGGGCTCGGGCTAAGAGGTATGAAGCTTCCAAGCTCTTCTTCTCTACCAGGATGGAAGAGCATAGAAGTATGAGCGAGCACATAATCAAAATGTCTAGCTACGTTCAATGCCTGAATGCCCTGGATTGCAAAATCCTAGACGAACTTGCGATTGATAGGGTATTGCACTTGTTGCCCCCTAGCTACAAAGCTTTCGTGATGAACTACAACATGCAGGGGATGGATAAGACTCAGGCTGCAAGAGGATGCGGGACGCCCGCGGAGCCTCATAGGCCACCGCACATAATTTCATATGCAGAATACCCGCAAGCAGGAGGAGAAAATAAGTGGGACTTTGTGGATGACCGCTGCTCAACATAATCCCACATAAAGCGTTCCTCTCTTAGCTAGTTTTGATCTGGCAGCTCCGCTCCCGCAAGGGCGTCACGTTGTTTTTGTTGTAACGACGAACTGAACCGTACTTAAGGTAATCTGAAAACCGTCCTAGCACAAGGCGTGGCTGCATTAATGGCTCGCGATAATCAAGGGTATAAACCCCTCCTCTCGCTGTAATCTCAATCTTTCCTTCCATATTATCTCCTAGAGCTATTAACTGCTATCCGGGAGAAACGCTAGTATTGACCAATGCATGATGGTGGGCCTAACTTTCTATTATTTGACTCCTCTAATTAATCCACGGGATAAAAACTACTAATAATGTGCCTTTTATAATTAATGCTACGGAGTAGACTAGACTATGCGTCTATGCGGACAAATGTGGGTGTCGCATACATGCCATTAGTGCGTAGCGGGCTGCCGCGGCATTCCACATATTTGTAGCGGGCATATGCGGCACATATACGGGTTCCCGCATAGCGACCCACTTGCAGCCTAAGATAAGACCCTTGCTGAGTTGTTCGCCATGCTCAAAAATGCTAAGGTGGCAATCAAGAAGGAGCACATGGTTTTGATGGTCAATAAGACCACCAACTTTAAGAGTCGGTGCATAAGAAGTCCAAGAGGCCTAAGAAGATTGGCAAGCCGGTTGCCAGTCCTCCTAAGGCTCCAAGGCCTAAGCTCGGCGTTACGTGCTACTACTACAAGGGAGACGGGCACTAGAAGCGCAACTTCCCCAAGTACCTTGTGGACAAGAAAGCCAACAAGTTTGCCGCAAAAGACAAAGGTATATGTGATATACATGTTATTGATGTGTTCCTTACAAGCACCAGGAGCAACACCTGGGTTTTTTATACCAGTTATGTTGCTCACATTTGTAACTCCCAATAGGAGCTATCGAATAAGAGGTGCCTGGGGCAGGACGAAGTGACGATGCGCATCGGCAACAGATCGAAAGTCGATGTCAAGGCCATCGGCGATCTGTCTCTACATATACCATCTAGATTAATTTTAGTTTTGAATAAGTGATACTTTGTACCCACCTTGAGCATGAATATTGTGAGTGGATCTTGCTTATTGCAAGATCATTATTCGTTTAAATCTGGAACAAGTGGTTTTTCTATTTATATGAATGATGTCTTTTATGTTCATGTGTGTGTATGCAAAGGTTTATTCTTACTAGATCTTGATAGTAGTACACACATCCAAAGCATTGATGCTAAGCGTTGCAAGCATAATGACGATAATACCATGTATCTATGGCATTACCGTCTTGATCATATTGGCGTAAGGAAAATGAAGAAACTCCATTCCGATGGACTTCTGGAATCACTAGATTTTGAATCTATTGATACATGTGAGCCTTGTCTCATGGACAAGATGACCAGGACACCCTTCTCTGGCACTATGGAGCGAGCGGTAGACCTGTTGGGAATCATACATACAGATGTGTGTGGACCAATGAGTGTCTCGACACGCAATGGGTATCGTTATTTTGTTACCTTTACTGGTGATTTGAGTAGATATGGATATATCTATTTGATGAAACATAAGTTTGAAACCTTTGAAAAGTTCAAAGAATTTCAAAAAGAGGTAGATAATCAACTCAATAACAAGATTAAGCACCTCCGATCAGATCGAAGAGGAGAATACTTAAGTTATGAGTTTGGCATGCACCTGAAGGACTGTGATAATTTACCACAGCTTACGCCTGTCGTAACGCCACAGCGTAATGGTGTGTCGAAACAGCGTAACCGTACTCTATTGGATAGTGTCCGGTCTATGATGTCTTTGACTGATTTTGTCTGTGTCGTTTTGGGGCTATGCATTAGAAACCGCCGCTTTTATTCTAAATAGAGCATCATCCAAATCCATGGATGTAGGGTTCGCAGCATAGAAAACAAAAAAATTCCTACGATGGGAACAACTATGTACCAAGATCTATCTACTAGATACAAACAACGGGCGGATGTATATCCGTAGAGAACATACCCTTGAAGACCGACAAAGCTTAACGAGTCCAAACTCGTGGTTGATGTAGACGATCTCTTGCCGATCTCAAGATCGAGAGGAAGTCCTAGCGCCGCAAAAAAGCAGTGCATCCGTGCTCGCACACATGTTCGAGGCACCGAGCAACCTCCGCCTCCTCGCTCCAGCGATGCAGCGGAAGCACAACTCTTTCTTGCCGAAAAGCCACTGGGAACATGTATCTCGCTAGTCCGAGACCATGGGGAATAAATTCTAGAGGGGGAGAGAGATCCTTCACGAGGAGGTGTGGCGTGAGAGGAGGAGAGGGGGGCCTTTTATAGGGGAGAGGGGGGGCACCCAAGGGTCATGGCGCCCAGCCATGGGGGCTGTCCCCACCTCTTCCACATTCATGTGGGTGGAGCTCCCACTCAAAATGAAAAGCCTCCACTCCCATTAAAAAACCTCCACTCAAAAATCCACTCACATGCATTAAATTTCCACCAAATTTAATGCAAGCTCTCATTTAAATAAAACTCTTTTATTTATTTATTCAGAATTTTGTTAATTACTTTAATTAACAAACATTCACATAAAACCCCTTGCTAGTATTCCATTTCACATGCAGAACCAGTTTCAGCAATTTCAACCGAAACAGTTTCGGTGTCTAGTGAAATAAATTCCTGCGCTTTCCTTTTCTTTTCGGCATGAAACTTTTGCTCCAATTGGATGTCGGTGTCTCTTAAGTGTGTCACCCTACGGTTCGTGAATAATGCGGACATGATCGAGACCCCTCTCGGATCAATAATCAGAAGCGGGATCTGGAGACCCATACTGACTCCCACACATTCAACGATGACTTTCTTGTGATCGTTGGAACCTTTTACGCTAGTATCTTAATCCATTTGTTTCGCGATATATTACATGTCCGAGATTCGATCATCGGTATCTCCATACCTAGTTTGATCTCGTTACCGACATGCACTCTTTTCTCGTTCCCGTGATATAACATTCTAGTGATCAAATCACTTGCTTGCAAGCTAATCAATGTGATATCACCGAGAGGGCCCAGAGCATATCTATCCGTCATTGGGATGAACAAATTCCACTCTCGATCCATGGGCCTCAACATAACACTTTAGTAGTTCTGAATCCATCTTTATAATCACCCTGTTACGGTGTGACGTTTGATGTTATCAAGAAACTCTTCCAGTGTTAGTGATTGACATGATCTCATGGTCTAAGGATTAGGATCACTTCGTAAGTTGTTATAGCAATATAAACTCAATGACTTTGATCGTAATGCTATACTTCGGATGAATGTTCATCACACCATTACACTAATGTTGTGATCCCGTTATTAACAACATCCAATGTCCATGATCAGGAAACTTTGATCATCTTGTTAATCAACGAGCTAGTTTATAAGAGAGGCATAACTAGGAACTTCCTTTTTGTTTATTAAACACACATGTATTAACGTTTCCGTATTAATACAATTATAGCATGTAAAATAAATATTTATCATAAACAAGGAATACGATAATAACCACTTTATTATTGCCTCTCGGGCATATTCCCTTCAGTCTCCCACTTGCACTAGAGACAATAATCTAGTTTAAAAACTTTGCGTATTGAACACCTATGGATTTCTGGTGTTCCATATACGCAATTGCAAGCGATTAACATAATCTACGGATCTGACGCTTCAGGTCCGTGTGTATTTGCATGTCTTTGCGTCTTCACGCATCACTCATTCTCCAATGAGATGGCATTGTATAAATTTGGTCTTTCGGTGAGACCTTTAGTTACTTGGGGTTAAATCATGTCGATACTATTGTCATACAATATATCTTTAGTGTTAGCCCGTTGCGAACCACACCTTAGTTTGATAACAAACTACTTGACACAAATTCCCTCCTTTGCTGCTACTATAGCAGTCATATACTTAGCCTTTTGTTGTAGTATCCGTCACAATGTCTTAACTTTGGAACTCTTCCAAATCCATCATGAAAACTTCCTTTCCATTTCATTGTGCCACTCATAGTTTAAATTGAGATAAACTTAATTTGTATCTTGTGACAAAACTAGTATCAATGTAATGCTTTACAATGAACTATTTGTAATTGTTTGTCACCTCTACACAAATATATTCTTAGTTCTTTCAAAAAGATCATAAGAATATCCTTACTATCGTCCAATGATCATTTTATGATTCATTCTGGTATTTGCTCATAACACTTAGAGCATAGGACATATCTGGATGTGTACATATCATGGTATGATTGATCAAAACATTCTCGTGATTTCACTCATCAAGTGTCAAAGCACTTGAATCTTGTTTCACTTATCAAGTGTCGATACACTTGAATCTTGATTCAATTCCTTTCCATGCGACAAGAACCGTTTCTTGTCGTTTCTATATTGAACTCCTTCAATATATCATATATGTACGTTTGGCATAACCATATTAGCGTCACGGTCTATCCACTATAGACTTTCATGCTAATTATTCGGGTTTTGCCTAAGTCTTTCATCAAAATGAAATCCTTAACCTTTGTCAATAAAAGATACATCATTTCTCATCAACAAGATGTCCTTCACATAATGTATTAGAAATATGTCTCAGCGCTCCCACTTAATTTCTTGCAAATGCAAGCATCTTCATCGTCTCCAGATGAAAACTCCTTTTTCATCACGGTGAAGATTCCAACTCCGCGATGCTTACTTCAACCGTTGAAGTTTGCATGCCCCTTTTAGCATCCTTTGAATTAACAAAACCCTTTGGATCGTGTCATGTACACGTCCTAGGTAACCATTCTATTAGAAGAACTTTGTTTTGTTTATTCATCTACCATATACCAAATTATATGTAGTGGTTGCTACTTTAATCCATTCAGACTAAATATCGCTATGAAAGATCAAATCTTGTCATAGTCAACTCTTTGAACATTGTCATAAAATACTTTACGACATGTCGAATATTTCATAGATGTGAGACATCCATGTCTGTTTCTTTATAGATCCAAATACGACCGATAGGTTTTTACACCTTTCCGGAGGGTCTTCCAAGTTCAAAACTTGATTTCTCGTATATGGAACTATCACGGATTTTATGGCTTCAAGCCATTTGACGGAGTCAGGGCCCATCATAGCTTCTTTGTATGTATTCGGTTCATCATTGTCAAACAATAATGATTTAATCTCAAATCTTAGCATTTGATTGTTTAACCTACCTACTTGGTTCAATAGGAACTTAGATCTCCGTGACCACAACCTTTGAGGCACATAAGCTATGAGCATTATGGCAGCCTTCGGAACGATTTCCGGCGCTGCGCAACTCAGCACATATAGCTAAGGTTCGTTAACCTTATCATAGTTTTATTGTCCTCCCACTTAACTTTTACGGAAAATTCCTTCTCCAAGAAACTTCACGTTTCAAGCGACAAACCCTTTTGTCCTTGGTGTTATGAAGGAATAACCAATTGTTATTCGAAATAACCTACAAAGACATGCTCATCCGACTTCGGTTGTAAACATCTTACTTATGTTTAGCATACCAAAATTTAAGAAATGACAACTTGGGTTTTACCCCAAACCATAACTTCCATGGTGTCATTTCAACGGATCAAGATGGAGCTCTTTTCAGTGTAAAAGCGGTAGTCTCTAAAGCTTTTCATCTTTTAAAACATAATGGCAGTTTTATAAATAACACCTTTGATCCAACCATGTCAAACAAGGTTTCATTACAAATCTCAAACACTCCATACTCCTATGGTGTTTCGGGAGATGTAAATCTAGGTGTTTTGCTAAACTTGCAACTCAAATAAATCCCTTTATGATAAAATCATAATTCATTTATTTTCTTGTTACACTTGTAACTCAAACAAATCCCTTATGATAAAATCATAAACCATTTATTTTCTTGTTACAATGATTTTGCACTTCATCTTGAAAGTCTTTGAAACGTTTTCAAAATATTTCATACTTCTTTCTCATTAAGTGAACATTCACTCAAATTTCTGGAGAAAGCATATGAAGTTGAAATCCATCGCTTACGACTATACATAATGGACTACATACATCGATATGTATAAATTCCAATAATTTAGTCGTTCGTTCTTCTTTGGCTTTTGAACGAAGTTTTAATTATCATGTGGAAAGTCTCACAAGCGTCAGTTGATCAAATCAAAGACTCCAAAAATCCATGAATATGGAGATTCATCATGTTTTCTTTCCAATATAATTTAAACGGCGATGTCACTTCGTAAGTGATCTTCCAATCGTTTGTCTTGCGACATTTTAGCATTAGGTTTTATGGATGTGATTTCTCCAACTAGATTTGTAAATCATCCATCTTATATGGAATACGGTAATTTGAACAACCTTTGTTCTCATAATACCTGATTAAAATAACAATTATTAAAACAAATCTTGAAGTCAAGCTTTGATGTCAACGAGAAATACAAACAACGGTTTGTTTGTTTTCGATGAACATCATCACATATTCTCTTGCTAGTTACTTAGGCCATTATGGTTCATGAATTGCGTTGTTTTGTATGAAATTTCATACCAACCAATTCGGTATCCAATACCCAAGGACCACATTGTTTAACAAGCAAAGAATACAACCATAACATGTATATCATATATATACCTAAATTGGATATTTCCAATCTTTTCTTTTCTGCCAAATATATTTTATAGATTCTCTTTCAGCATTTCATTTTCCTTTTGAAAAGAATTTATCAACATCAACAGTGGCGCCATATACATGACACATAGTCCAAAGCGTGTATATTCAAATAATAATACCTTTGGACTTGCACTTTGAAGTAGATCACCATCATCAAAATGATCGGTATTCTTTCAAAATCCATTCTTTAATAATCTTTTAGTGTAGTAAACATTTTACATACATATTCTATTCACCCTTATCATGACGACTTTCATGATCAAGCTACTGTAGCTTATAAAAGCGAATCATGAGTATAACATTACTTTCCAAAACCCTTTTGGATGATTAGGATGTCTAGCATCTCCAACCTTCGTAAATTCTCATCCAATATGAGAACATATATTATACTCTATCATATTGCAACCAAAACATTGTTTCAGATATCATATATCTGTCACACATGATGGTTTCTGAAACAATTCTTTCAGCTCCTAGATAATCTTGATATTTAAATCAAGAATCATGGAGGCAAATATGATACTTAAGATACTAACACTGGAATTGTTACTCTTGATTTAATACCAATTATTAAATCTCACGGAGTAAATAAAGTTTGCTGAAAGTTTTCAATAGGACTTTAAACTTTAGATTGACACTCAACACAATACGATACCAGTTCGTAAAGTATATATCCAAAATTCTATAGTTCTATTATCTCAATTACAACTATGCATAAGGTGGTGAACGAATGCCAATGACTACAACAAATTATGCAAATTCACTTTGATTTAATTTATGATAAATTGAGTTCTACTAATCCAAATTAGAAATGAACTCCCACTCAAAAACGACATCCCTCGTGTCCTTTTGGTGATTACATGAACCAAATCCACTACACCAAGTCTGATCATCACGTGAGTCGGTGTAGCTTCAAAGGCGAGCATCCATATGGTCATCATATCAAAACATATGACTCATGCTTAACCTTTCAGTCCGTGTTCCGAGATCATGTCTGTACATGCTAGGCTCGTCAAGTAAGAACCTTAGTATTCGCGTGTGTAACTGTCTTACACCCGAGATATGCTCGTGGATTCAAGTACACCCGATCATCACGTGATGTCTTGAAGCGACGAAACATTGTCGGTGCATACTTAAGGAAGAACACATTCTTATCTTGATATCTAAATGAGGGATCATCTTATTATGCTAATAAAATGCCAAACAAGCAATATAAGATACAATCAAAACATCTCATGTTTATTAGTGAAATGATATGGTTCCCGCATATGATCTCCATCATGTGCACCGTGGTATGATCACTATCATACCTATATGTGTAAGTCCAAGGTCTATGGAGATTACACGTTATGTGTGTTGTAAGAGTATCATCTCATACTTCTACTTACAACATCACCATATCATAACACTAGCCCAGCAACAATCTAAAATAGACGCCTCTAATTTATCCATTGCAAATTTTACGTGGCTTAGGGCTTTCGTAGATAGAACCGTTCTTACCTACGAACATGAACCACAACGAGGATAACCAAATTGTTGACAACTCGTTGCAAATTAGATATTTACTATAGTAGGAGAGACAGACACCCGCTAGCCACTTATGCAAAACTAGTTGCATGTCAAGCGTGGAACAGGTCTCATGTCCGAGGACATGTAAAGTTTGTCCGGGCCGCTTCATCCCACTATGCCACCAATATCCAAAGTACAACTAAGAAGCAATAAAATGATCATCAGCGCCCACATACTCATATGTGTACTACCCGTGCAAAGTATCTACGCATAGATCCGGCTCTGATACCACTGTAGGGTTCGCAACATAGAAAACAAAAAATTTCCTACGATGGGAACAACTATGTACCAAGATCTATCTACTAGATACAAACAACTGGCGGATGTATATCCGTAGAGAACATACCCTTGAAGACCAACAAAGCTTAACGAGTCCCAACTCGTGGTTGATGTAGACGATCTCTTGCCGATCTCAAGATCGAGAGGAAGTCCTAGCGCCGCAAAACAGCAGCGCATCCGTGCTCGCACACACGTTCGAGGCACCGAGAAACCTCCGCCTGCTCGCTCCAGCGATGCAGCGGAAGCACAACTCTTTCTTGCCGAAAAGCCACCGGGAACATGTATCTCGCTAGTCCGAGACCATGGGGAATAAATTCTAGAGGGGGAGTGAGATCCTTCATGAGGAGGTGTGGTGTGAGAGGAGGAGAGGGGGGCCTTTTATAGGGGAGAGGGGGGGCACCCAAGGGGCATGGCGCCCAGCCATGGGGGCTGCCCCCACCTCTTCCACATTCATGTGGGTGGAGCTCCCACTCAAAATGAAAAGCCTCCACTCCCATTAAAAAACCTCCACTCAAAAATCCACTCACATGCATTAAATTTCCAGCAAATTTAATGCAAGCTCTCATTTAAATAAAACTCTTTTATTTATTTATTCAGACTTTTGTTAATTACTTTAATTAACAAACATTCACATAAAACCCCTTGCTAGTATTCCATTTCACATGCAGAACCAGTTTCAGCAATTTCAACCGAAACAGTTTCGGTGTCTACTGAAATAAATTCATGCGCTTTCCTTTTCTTTTCGGCATGAAACTTTTGCTCCAATTGGATGTCGGTGTCTCTTAAGTGTGTCACCCTACGGTTCGTGAATAATGCGGACATGATCGAGACCCCTCTCGGATCAATAATCAGAAGCGGGATCTGGAGACCCATACTGACTCCCACACATTCAATGATGACTTTCTTGTGATCGTCGGAACCTTTTACGCTAGTATCTTAATCCCTTTGTTTCGCGATATATTACATGTCCGAGATTAGATCATCGGTATCTCCATACCTAGTTTGATCTCGTTACCGACATGCACTCTTTTCTCGTTCCCGTGATATAACATTCTAGTGATCAAATTACTTGCTTGCAAGCTAATCAATGTGATATCACCGAGAGGGCCCAGAGCATATCTATCTGTCATCGGGATGAACAAATTCCACTCTCGATCCATGGGCCTCAACATAACACTTTAGTAGTTCTGAATCCATCTTTATAATCACCCTGTTACGGTGTGACGTTTATTGTTATCAAGAAACTCTTCCAGTGTTAGTGATTGACATGATCTCATGGTCTAAGGATTAGGATCACTTCGTAAGTTGTTATAGAAATATAAATTCAATGACTTTGATCATAATGCTATACTTCGGATGAATGTTCATCACACCATTACACTAATGTTGTGATCCCGTTATTAACAACATCCAATGTCCATGATCAGGAAACTTTGATCATCTTGTTAATCAACGAGCTAGTTTATGAGAGAGGCATAACTAGGAACTTCCTTTTTGTTTATTAAACACACATGTATTAACGTTTCCGTATTAATACAATTATAGCATGTAAAATAAACATTTATCATAAACAAGGAATACGATAATAACCACTTTATTATTGCCTCTCGGGCATATTCCCTTCAATGGAGACAACACCATATGAGATATGGCGTGGCAAGAAGCCAAAGTGGTCGTTCTTAAAATTTTGGGTATGTGAAGCTTATGTTAAGAAACTACACCCTGACAAACTTGAACCTAAAGCGGAAAAGTATAACTTTGTAGGATACCCGAAGGAAACTATTGGGTATATCTTCTACAACAAAGCCGAGGGTAAAACGTTTGTCACTAAGGACAACGCCTTTCTAGAGAAAGAGTTTCTTGCGAAAGGAGTTAGTGAAAGGAAGATAGAGCTTGATGAGGTTGTTGACCCTTCTCTCCAAATACCGAGTAGCGCAATGAAATCTGTTCTGGAACCGCCCACTAAAGTGGAAGAAGATACTAATAATATAGATCATAACATCGAAGCTCCTACAGTTCCAAGATCATCAAGAGTACGTACCACTCCAGATTGGTATGATAATCTTGTGATGTCTATCTTGTTATATGAATAAGAAGAACCTAGAGACTACAAGGAAGCAATGGAGAGTGTTGACTCCGAGAAATGGCTGGAAGCCTGTAACATCCCAAAAATCATAGTTCAAAACTTGTTCATATCATCTTTGCATCATTCATCCATTTAGGGTTTTCTCAAAAATCATTTAAAAACAGAAGTTGGAGCTATGATTTCATGTGGGCAATTTATCTCAAATGGCCATCACCCTTTGAAATTTGAATGTTAGGTACTTGTTTGCTTACCTCCATTGATGGAAAGATTAGGTGAAGCTTTTAACCCAAGATTCCAAATTTAGAAATAGTTTTAAAATCTTTTTCAAATATTTGCAAACTAGAGCAAATCTCTGTTTATTTTGAAACCCAAACTTGACCAAGCCTTGCAAAGTAACCACTGGTTTAAAAAGACTGTTTTTGAACCCACAAAACCCTGCAAAAATTTCCAAAGCAGTTGGGATTCAAAAGGATTTGAATTCATATCAAATTCATACCAGAAAATGAAATTAGGAAAAAGAAAAGGACTCCCAAGGGAAAAACGCCGCGCGGCCAGAATCTGGCCCAGCAGCCAATCAAGCCCAGCAAGCCCACCCGGGATCTTAATATTCTTCTCTCACGCGCAAGCGCACGCGCTGAGCCGCTGACAAGCAGACCCCACCTGCACTCTGCGCACCTCGCTGACAAGCGGGCCTTCTCCACGTCAGCGTCGTCTCCAACCGCACGACCTGTTCGTCCCCAATCAACGCGGCCGTTTGCTGTGTTTAATTCGCGGCGTCAATTCGAATCAATGGCCGAGTGATTCTCGCGCATGACCAGACTATATAAACCCCCTCTGTCCCCTCTCTCTTTTTCCCCAAACCCCAAGCACAGAACGCCCCAGGCTGCGCGCATTTCTCTCTGCAACCCCGCCGTCTCCGACGACTGTGCCGGCGAATTCCGGTGAGTCTAGAGTTCCCCTCGGTCTCGCGTTTACGCTATCTTGTTCAGTGAACCTCTGTGCATCTTCTGACACTTTCCGTTTGCCTTCGCATGACCCATAGCTTCGGCAACGTCGACGACTGGACCGCCACCGTCTTCTGCACGAACTCCGGCGAGTTCTTGTGGTAAGCCCCGATCGCCCCGCGTCTTCTAGTTCAAGCACACGACTCTGCCTTGACCCCGTGAATCTAACCGTGTCCTCATCATGCCTTGGGGTGGTTCACAGCGACGTCCACGACGACCACCCGACACACCGACGCCGTCCTCCACTCCGGCGAGAAATCACAACCTTGCCCGAGCGCCCCTTGACCAACCGCGAGTACGACGAGCTTCGCCGTGACCCCCTGAGCCCGGTAAGCTACTCCCCGTTCCCACTTACCCCCAGTAGTGCCGCCTCCGTCGTCGACCGACAGTTCCGCCGCCGGTAGCCACCGCTCCGCCGCCAGTTCTTGGTCAGGTCAATAGCAGCCGTTAGATCTGTATCGCAGCGCTAGGATAGATCCACTTAACCCGAAGCGGTACGCGATCTGAGCCGCCAGATTTCATTTAGATCCTACGGCTGTGGAGCTCGATCCAGTGCGAAATGGTATGGGCGAATAAAAACATGACGCGTGGCAAGGTTTAAACTAAAAACAGAATTTAAAACCTGATTTAGATTCAAAATTTCAAATGCTTATAACTTTTGAATGCCACGTTAGATTTTTACAAATTTTATACCGTTGGATTCAGTGAAACAAGGCCTTTCAGAATATCCAATTTATTTAGCATATAGTAACAGTTAAAATGATTTTATTTGTAGAACATGTTTTAAGGCCATTTTTAGTAGAAATTATTTTAGTAAATTGTATGGATGCCAATTAAGTTTGGTTGGCAAATTTTGTGTTATGTTAAGTTTCTGTACTCATGAACATACTTGGTATAATTTCAAAAATCACCACCTAGTAGATTCTTGCATGCATGCATTCATATTATTTTTGGTTGTATATATTTGTGTGTAATTGTATGCTATTATTTCTTGTGTAGATTTTGCTAGTGATTGTGATTGTGAAGAGTGCTACTCTCCCCACTACCAAGGCAAGTGATATTTTCATGAATATTTCTATCCTAAGTTTTGTACTAGCATTAGATATTTTGTTATAGTATTGCATGTTATTTTGTCTAATGCAAAAGATGGGAGATCCTATTTAGTCTAGTAGAATTGCTAAGGAATTACCCTTAAGATAAGTTGCCATACTTTGCTTAGCCTAGCTTATAGCAAAACAAGGGTTGGTGAAAAACTACACTTACTATGAAGAAAATATTTCTAAGTCAAGAGACTTATATTTTTTTTTAATAAAACCACTAAGTCAAATGAACCTCCTGGGTGGAATGGAAAGTATGGGTTATGTTGAGTGGTTACACAAGGCCATGGACTTGGGTTGTGTATCTCACTTGTGGTAAGCCACCCAGGCACAAAGGGATTTGGAGGCCAAGTGTTGAGAAAGCTTACAGTGCAACCACTTGGCAATATGGGCTCTGCCTTGATCATATAGGTAGCTAGAACTTAGTCATTTGGACAGATGGTGGTAGATGGGATGATAGGATGGAACGCGTCCATTTGACTAAGGAAAGGCTTCTGAAAGGTCCTGTCTTGGGAAACCAAGTCTGGTGGGGAAAGTGCACGACCTCTGCAGATGGAAAACCTAAGTACTTAGCCTTGTCCAAGGAAATGGACACTTTTGAGCATAAAGACATGGAAACTACAAGAATCTCATCACTCCAACTTCTAAATAAAAATTGGTGGGTGAACAAGGGTGAAGGACCCCAATGTCTATTGGTGGCTCCTTGGGAATGATTTTGACAAAGAAGAACTTGATGATTTCAACTAATAGGAAAAACCTATTTTCAAGCAAAGCAAGCCAAGCTACACTTAGCCAAAATGCATATAGTAATATAGTCCACTTAAAATATAATAAGGTATCACTTGCCAATACTATTCCAAAGTATTTACCCACTGTGGCTGTAACTTGTGATGTTGCAGGTTACTCTGATGATGAATAGGAGTCATGAGTCTACACTCAACATGCTTGCCTGTGGCACATGAAGATGAAGACTTATGTTTATTTACTTGTTCCTTAAAACTCTTGTATTAGGCCTATGGCCATGAGTTGTAAAAGACTATGTTTTATCTCTGGAATGAATGTAATAAACGACCTTTGTATCTGTGTACTTCATCTTAAACTGTGGATGCTAGCATTGATCCAGGGACTAGCATTGCAATCACAGGGATACTTTCCTTTATAAAGGAGGGGTCTAACAGATGGTATCAGAGCACTGTGTTGCCTGTAGGATTATGACCCTAGGAATGGAAAACCACTAAGGAAAAAGTTTTTCAACTACTTCTACACTTGTCTATTCTTCTCGTAAAACTTTTCTAATCTCTTTCAACTTCCTTTGTAGATGAACTCCATCAACGAAGCCGTGAAGAAGGGACCACTCATGACCATGACCTTGGAGTGTGAAACTGAGTTTCCCAATATTCTCAAGGACCTCATGGAGGCAATGGATGCACATGGTGAAGCCGTGTACAAGGGCTTTCCAGTGATGGATGAAGGAGTGGAGTATTGGTGGGTGCAACTTCACTTGTACAAAAACAAGGAAGACAACCACAAAGAAAGAGGATACTGCATGTACACTAACACTACAATGCACACCACATTCTTTGAGTCAGCCAGGGATGCAGCTTGGAGGACCATCAAAGAACTAAGTGCTAGAGTCAAGTGCAGAATGCTCAACCTCCAAAAGGACTTAGAGAAAGAGAAGGAGCTTACTCAAGAGTTGGAAGACACCAACCAAGAGATAAGGGGAGATGTTATAGACTTAGTGATAGAGTCAAGAGAGCAAGATTGGTGGATTGCATCTAGGAACATAGTGTTTAATAATAGGTCCCGTGAGATTGGATTGTAAGAACACTTCGTTAGTTGGACCACCACTTATCACCTTATTTTCCAAAATGATACCTTAAATAAGTTGGACCTTGTTTGATGTAATGGATTGTGTATGCATGACATATGTGGTATTTGTGTTCCATGGTTATGTATGAGATGGTTGTTTTGTGTTCATTTTAAATAAGTGTTGTTCTAACTTTTCAATTTTATAAATAGATGCCTATTGCCGTCAGCACTGTTGAGGAGTTCCAGGTTACTCGTTTCGGACCCCGTATCATTGAGCTTACCACTTTGCTCGATCTCCCTCTTCCTACCATCACGGTGTACCCACTCACCAAGTTCGAGAGGAAGGACCTCTGGGGCTTCAAGGTGAACCAGCCCGGATGCCAGACTGAGCCTACTACGGAGGCCATCGTCTTCAAGCTGATGCACGACGACAGGGAGAGAGGCATGGAGGTAGTCATGCAGGACCTGATAGGACGACTGTTAGGCCGTCACTCCTGACAGGTTAGGGGCACTCACTTCCACGCCTTCGGAAGGCGTGATGTTGATGGAGATTCCATCGACTTTGAGGACGACTCGAGGAGCAATGCGGAGCCGATACGTCTCTATCTTCAGGACTTAGAGACTCTTCTCAGGCACGTAGATACGGACAGGACGAATGTCATGCTTGGCAATGACGAGCTTCAGGTGCAGCTACGCGAGAAGGACAAGCTTTTCGCACAGCAGGATGAGATGATCAAGGAAATGGAGACGAAGTTCGAGGCTCAGGATCGCAAGTTCAAGAGTCAGGAGAAACGCGTCCAGGATAGGAACAAGAAGATCCGGGACATGACCGAGGAACTAAAGTCCAAGGATTTCGAGCTTGAGCAGCAGCAGATGGTTATTGAGAGACTTCGCTCCCAGAAGAGGGCTCTCAAGGCCAAAGTCGATTCCTTGACCACTACGATTGAGGAGAACAAGACCGCGATGGAGAACGCAGGTCTTACCTTCGTTGAGGAGGAGATTGACGCTGATGAGTAGACTCGACTACTCGTTTACCTTTCATATTCATACTTGTTATTGTGAACTTATTATTGGACCATCCGACATGTGGATGGCTTGCCACTTGTGTGTTTTACTTCATGAGCTTATTATGTGGTTGTTGAACCTTTGTTTTTATATTGCTTGTTATGTGTTTGCTTATGTTGTATTGTGCATGAAACATCTATGGGTATCTCATTCTTATCTATTTGAACAAACCACAGATGCCTCCCCGTCGCGCAAACCCCAACCCCAACAACATCACCCCGGAAATGCAACAAATGATGAATGCGCAAACACAGCTTATGCAAATGATGACAACATTCATCCAAAACCAAAATAACAACAACAACCCCAACAACAACAACAACAACAACAACAACAACAACAACAACAACCCTCCGGGTTTTGATATGCTCACCAGATTTCTGCGTCTGAGGCCAGCAAAGTTTTCGGGAACAACGGATCCCATGGTAGCCAATGACTGGCTACGTTCTGTGAACAAAGACCTAGTGACCGTGGGCTGCACGGATGCTGAAAAGGTCAGGTTTGCAGCACATCTGTTGGAAGGACCAGCCGCCACATGGTGGGACAACTTCCAAATCACCACTCCTATTGATGAAGTGACTTGGGCTATCTTTGAAGATGGATTTCGCACGGCTCATATCTCATCAGGGATAATGAGTCTGAAAAAGAAAGAGTTTCACAACCTGAAACAGCGCCACCGCAGCGTGGCAGAATACATAGAAGAGTTCAACAATCTGGCGCGCTATGCACCGGATGAGGTTGACACAGATGCCAAAAGAAAGGAAAAATTTCTGGAAGGCTTAAATGATGAGCTGAATCTGCAGTTGTCTGTGGCATATGTTCCAACTTATCAGTCTTTATGTGACAAGGCTGCTATTTTGGAAAGTAAAATGAAGCAAGTCGAGAGTAGAAAAAGGAAACACTCCGACAAACACAGCTCGGGATCGTCTCATAAACGATCTCACTATGATGACAGTGGCAACTCAGGATCCCATAAACATGGGAAATTCAACAAGCACAACCATAACCGTCATGACAACAAGCATCATCGCAGTCATGACAAGGACAAGTACAAGAACCACAAGGGTGGACATAAGAGCCACTATGGTGGAAATGGTAGTGGAAGTGGAGGCCAACCTCCTAAAAAGGACATCAGTCAGGTTGAGTGCTTCAAATGCAAAAAGCTGGGGCATTATGCTAATGAGTGCCCTGAGAAGAAAGTTGAAGGACCTAACAAGCCAAATCCTTTTCAGAAAGGACAGGTTAACCACATCAATGTGGAGGAGGTCTATGAAGAGCCTGATGCCGTGGCTGGTAAGTTCAGACTCAATTCAATTTCAGCATTTGTACTCTTTGATACCGGTGCATCTCATTCATTCATATCAAAGGCATTTGTTGAAAGAAATGAACTGCCGGTAGAAACCATTGGGTGTCCTATAAGAGTAAGTTCTCCGGGGGGAGAAATGATAGTAAACTCAGGTTGTCATGACTTAGTCATAGAGTTTGGAAAATATAAGTTTCCAGTGAACCTAATAATTCTGGATTCCCAAGGACTGGATGTGATTTTGGGAATGGATTGGATGGCTAAGTATGAAGGAGTATTAGATTGTGCCAACCGTTCAGTTACCCTCACAACCCCCGAAGGTAAAAGAATAAAATTCAAGTCAAACTTTGAATCCAAAGGAAGTAAGTTAAATTCTCTTAAGGGGGTTAGCATGGACAGTGTACCAATAGTATGTGAGTATCCGGATGTGTTTCCGGAGGAGCTACCAGGAATGCCACCGGATAGAGATGTGGAGTTTCTGATAGATTTGGTGCCAGGATCAGGACCAATAGCTAAGAGACCGTACAAAATGTCTGTTGACGAACTGAAAGAACTCAAGAAACAGCTAGGAGAACAGTTGCAGAAAGGGTTTATTCAACCAAGTTCTTCATCTTGGGGAGCCCCAGTATTGTTCGTGGAGAAGAAGGATAGAACACAAAGGTTATGTATTGACTACCGTTCTCTCAACGAGGTTACCATCAAGAACAAATATCCTTTGCCAAGAATCAACGACTTATTTGATCAGCTAGAAGGAGCATGTGTATTCTCGAAGATTGATCTCCGGTCGGGTTATTTTCAACTCAAGATAAGAGAGCAAGACATACCAAAAACAGCATTCACCACAAGGTATGGATTGTATGAGTATACTGCGATGCCCTTTGGCTTAACCAACGCTCCGGCATACTTCATGAATATGATGAACAAGGTGTTCATGGAATTTCTTGAAAAGTTCGTTGTCGTTTTCATCGATGATATCTTGATCTACTCCAAGAGCAAAGAAGAACATGAAAGACACTTACGCTTGATACTTGAGAAACTGAGGGAACATAAACTCTATGCCAAATTCAGCAAGTGTGAGTTTTGGTTAGAGAAGGTGGGTTTTCTCGGTCATGTGATGACAAAGGATGGTGTGGCAGTTGATCCTACTAAAGTTTCAGCTGTGACAGATTGGGAATCACCTAAGAATGTAAAAGAAGTTCGTAGTTTTCTTGGCTTAGCAGGTTACTACAGAAGATTCATTGAAAATTTCTCAAAGGTTGCTAAACCAATGACTGAATTGTTAAAGAAGGACAAGAAATTTGTTTGGTCTGAAGGTTGCGAAGTCAGCTTCCAAGAATTGAAGAAAAGACTAGTGACAGCACCAGTTCTATGTCTGCCAGATTTGGAAAAGGATTTCCAAGTATATTGTGATGCTTCTCATCAGGGTTTGGGTGCCGTACTTATGCAAGACGGTAAAGTCGTAGCCTATGCTTCGAGACAACTCAAAACTCATGAAGTAAATTATCCTACTCATGATTTGGAGTTAGCCTCTGTCGTCCATGCACTCAAAACATGGAGACATTACCTTTTGGGTAAGCGGTGTGAAGTGTTCACCGATCATAAGAGCTTGAAGTACATTTTCACCCAGAAAGAAATCAACATGAGACAAAGAAGATGGCTAGAACTTATCAAGGATTACGACTTAAGTTTGCAATACCATCCTGGTAAAGCAAATGTAGTAGCGGATGCTCTAAGTCGTAAGACGTTTGTAAATGGCCTTACCAAAGGTGATTTGCCAGAAGACTTGTGTAAGAAATTCAAAGAACTCAGATTGGAGATTGTACCAGAAGGATATCTCATGTCCTTAGATGTTCAACCCACTCTATTGGACAAAATCCGAGAAGTTCAGAAGACTGATGAGGAAATTGGAAAGATTAAAGAAAATATTAGTCTAGGGAAAGCTAAGAGTTTCCACGTTGACGAACAGGGTACTTTATGGCACGGGAAACGTATATGTGTTCCACAAGACCCAGAGTTACGGAAACTGATCTTACAGGAAGGTCACAACTCTCCGTATTCTATTCACCCGGGAAATACCAAGATGTACATGGACATGAAGGAAAGGTTTTGGTGGAACAATCTCAAAAGGGACATCGCCGAACATATTGCTTTGTGTGATGTGTGTAGCAGAGTCAAAGCGGAGCACCAGAAACCAGCGGGTTTGCTTCAACCACTGCCTATTCCTGAATGGAAGTGGGAAAATATTGGTATGGATTTCATTACCGGATTACCAAGGACCAGGTCAGGGTATGATTCCATATGGGTGGTAGTGGATCGCCTAACTAAAGTGGCTCATTTTATACCAGTGAAGACAACCTATACAAGTGCCAAGTTGGCTAAAATTTACATGAGCAGGATTGTATGCCTTCACGGTGTGCCAAAGAGTATTGTGTCAGATAGAGGAACCCAGTTCACATCTCACTTTTGGAGACAGCTTCATGAATCCTTAGGAACGAGATTGGAGTTTAGCACTTCTTTTCATCCTCAAACGGATGGACAAACAGAAAGGACCAACCAAATTCTTGAGGACATGTTGAGAGCTTGTGCTTTAGATTATGGAGCAAGTTGGGATGAAAGTTTGCCTTACGCGGAGTTCTCTTACAATAACAGCCATCAATCTAGTATTGGAATGGCACCGTTTGAGTTACTCTACGGAAGGAAGTGTACCACCCCATTGTTATGGAATGGCGTGGGAGAAAGGAGCTTTTTTGGACCGGATCTTATCAAAGACGCCGAAGAGAAAGTCAAATTGGTTAAGGACAGATTGAAGATAGCACAGTCCCGACAGAAAAGCTACGCGGATTCTAAGCGTAGAGAAGTCACCTACGAAGTTGGGGATAGAGCTTATCTCAGGGTATCACCACTCCGTGGAGTGAAAAGATTTGGAGTCAAAGGAAAGTTGGCACCAAGATATGTTGGGCCATTCAAGATTCTAAGTCGCAAAGGAGAAGTTGCATATGAAGTTGAACTGCCAGAATCTCTGTCAGCAGTCCATAACATATTTCATGTGAGTCAGCTTAAGAAATGTCACCCAGAAATGGAAGAGTCTTCTTTGAAGGATACCATACCCTTGGAAGAAGTTCAGCTAGAAAGTGATCTCACTTATGAGGAAAAGCCTGTCAAGATTCTAGAGACCGCGGAAAGAGTTACCAGGACCAAGACCATCAAGTTTTGTAAAGTGCAATGGAACCATCACTCCGAAGAATAAGCAACATGGGAAAGAGAAGATGATCTTCGGAAAGACCACCCTCACCTATTTGCTAGCCAACCCGAATCTCGAGGGCGAGATTCATCTTAAGGGGGTTAGATTTGTAACATCCCAAAAATCATAGTTCAAAACTTGTTCATATCATCTTTGCATCATTCATCCATTTAGGGTTTTCTCAAAAATCATTTAAAAACAGAAGTTGGAGCTATGATTTCATGTGGGCAATTTATCTCAAATGGCCATCACCCTTTGAAATTTGAATGTTAGGTACTTGTTTGCTTACCTCCATTGATGGAAAGATTAGGTGAAGCTTTTAACCCAAGATTCCAAATTTAGAAATAGTTTTAAAATCTTTTTCAAATATTTGCAAACTAGAGCAAATCTCTGTTTATTTTGAAACCCAAACTTGACCAAGCCTTGCAAAGTAACCACTGGTTTAAAAAGACTGTTTTTGAACCCACAAAACCCTGCAAAAATTTCCAAAGCAGTTGGGATTCAAAAGGATTTGAATTCATATCAAATTCATACCAGAAAATGAAATTAGGAAAAAGAAAAGGACTCCCAAGGGAAAAAGGCCGCGCGGCCAGAATCTGGCCCAGCAGCCAATCAAGCCCAGCAAGCCCACCCGGGATCTTACTATTCTTCTCTCACGCGCAAGCGCACGCGCTGAGCCGCTGACAAGCAGACCCCACCTGCACTCTGCGCACCTCGCTGACAAGCGGGCCTTCTCCACGTCAGCGTCGTCTCCAACCGCACGACCTGTTCGTCCCCAATCAACGCGGCCGTTTGCTGTGTTTAATTCGCGGCGTCAATTCGAATCAATGGCCGAGTGATTCTCGCGCATGACCATACTATATAAACCCCCTCTGTCCCCTCTCTCTTTTTCCCCAAACCCCAAGCACAGAACGCCCCCAGGCTGCGCGCATTTCTCTCTGCAACCCCGCCGTCTCCGACGACTGCGCCGGCGAATTCCGGTGAGTCTAGAGTTCCCCTCGGTCTCGCGTTTACGCTATCTTGTTCAGTGAACCTCTGTGCATCTTCTGACACTTTCCGTTTGCCTTCGCATGACCCATAGCTTCGGCAACATCGACGACTGGACCGCCACTGTCTTCTGCACGAACTCCGGCGAGTTCTTGTGGTAAGCCCCGACCGCCCCGCGTCTTCTAGTTCAAGCACACGACTCTGCCTTGACCCCGTGAATCTAACCGTGTCCTCATCATGCCTTGGGGTGGTTCACAGCGACGTCCACGACGACCACCCGACACACCGACGCCGTCCTCCACTCCGGCGAGAAATCACAACCTTGCCCGAGCGCCCCTTGACCAACCGCGAGTACGACGAGCTTCGCCGTGACCCCCTGAGCCCGGTAAGCTACTCCCCGTTCCCACTTACCCCCAGTAGTGCCGCCTCCGTCGTCGACCGACAGTTCCGCCGCCGGTAGCCACCGCTCCGCCGCCAGTTCTTGGTCAGGTCAATAGCAGCCGTTAGATCTGTATCGCAGCGCTAGGATAGATCCACTTAACCTGAAGCGGTACGCGATCTGAGCCGCCAGATTTCATTTAGATCCTACCGCTGTGGAGCTCGATCCAGTGCGAAACGGTATGGGCGAATAAAAACATGACGCGTGGCAAGGTTTAAACTAAAAACAGAATTTAAAACCTGATTTAGATTCAAAATTTCAAATGCTTATAACTTTTGAATGCCACGTTAGATTTTTGCAAATTTTATACCGTTGGATTCAGTGAAACAAGGCCTTTCAGAATATCCAATTTATTTAGCATATAGTAATAGTTAAAATGATTTTATTTGTAGAACATGTTTTAAGGCCATTTTTAGTAGAAATTATTTTAGTAAATTGTATGGATGCCAATTAAGTTTGGTTGGCAAATTTTGTGTTATGTTAAGTTTCTGTACTCATGAACATACTTGGTATAATTTCAAAAATCACCACCTAGTAGATTCTTGCATGCATGCATTCATATTATTTTTGGTTGTATATATTTGTGTGTAATTGTATGCTATTATTTCTTGTGTAGATTTTGCTAGTGATTGTGATTGTGAAGAGTGCTACTCTCCCCACTACCAAGGCAAGTGATATTTTCATGAATATTTCTATCCTAAGTTTTGTACTAGCATTAGATATTTTGTTATAGTATTGCATGTTATTTTGTCTAATGCAAAAGATGGGAGATCCTATTTAGTCTAGTAGAATTGCTAAGGAATTACCCTTAAGATAAGTTGCCATACTTTGCTTAGCCTAGCTTATAGCAAAACAAGGGTTGGTGAAAAACTACACTTACTATGAAGAAAATATTTCTAAGTCAAGAGACTTATATTTTTTTTAATAAAACCACTAAGTCAAATGAACCTCCTGGGTGGAATGGAAAGTATGGGTTATGTTGAGTGGTTACACAAGGCCATGGACTTGGGTTGTGTATCTCACTTGTGGTAAGCCACCCAGGCACAAAGGGATTTGGAGGCCAAGTGTTGAGAAAGCTTACAGTGCAACCACTTGGCAATATGGGCTCTGCCTTGATCATATAGGTAGCTAGAACTTAGTCATTTGGACAGATGGTGGTAGATGGGATGATAGGATGGAACGCGTCCATTTGACTAAGGAAAGGCTTCTGAAAGGTCCTGTCTTGGGAAACCAAGTCTGGTGGGGAAAGTGCACGACCTCTGCAGATGGAAAACCTAAGTACTTAGCCTTGTCCAAGGAAATGGACACTTTTGAGCATCAAGACATGGAAACTACAAGAATCTCATCACTCCAACTTCTAAATAAAAATTGGTGGGTGAACAAGGGTGAAGGACCCCAATGTCTATTGGTGGCTCCTTGGGAATGATTTTTACAAAGAAGAACTTGATGATTTCAACTAATAGGAAAAACCTATTTTCAAGCAAAGCAAGCCAAGCTACACTTAGCCAAAATGCATATAGTAATATAGTCCACTTAAAATATAATAAGGTATCACTTGCCAATACTATTCCAAAGTATTGACCCACTGTGGCTGTAACTTGTGATGTTGCAGGTTACTCTGATGATGAATAGGAGTCATGAGTCTACACTCAACATGCTTGCCTGTGGCACATGAAGATGAAGACTTATGTTTATTTACTTGTTCCTTAAAACTCTTGTATTAGGCCTATGGCCATGAGTTGTAGAAGACTATGTTTTATCTCTGGAATGAATGTAATAAACGACCTTTGTATCTGTGTACTTCATCTTAAACTGTGGATGCTAGCATTGATCCAGGGACTAGCATTGCAATCACAGGGATCCTTTCCTTTATAAAGGAGGGGTCTAACAAAGCCATGAAATCCGAGATAGTATCCATGTATGAGAACCAAGTTTGGAACTTGGTAGATCTCCCTAAAGGTCGAGAGGCTGTAGAGAATAAATGGATATTTAAGAAAAAGACAGATGCTGATGGCAATGTGATTGTCCATAAGGCAAGACTTGTCGCAAAGGGTTTCAACAAGTGGAAGGAATTGACTATAGTGAGACCGTCTCCCCTGTAGAAATGTTGAAATCTGTCCAGATTTTACTATAAATTGCTGTATATTGTGATTATGAGATATGGCAGATGGATGTGAAGATCTCCTTCCTCAATGGAAACATTGATGAAGAGTTGTATATGATGCAACCAAGAGAGGTTTCTCGATCCTAAGGATGCTGTAAAGTTATGCAATCTTGAAATATTCATTTATGGACTAAAGCAATCATCTAGGTGTTGGAACAAGCGATTTGATCAAGTGATCAAGAGTTTTGGATTTGTAAAAAATAATCAGTAAGCTTGTGTTTACAAGAAAGCGAGTGGGAGCTCGGTAGCATTCCTAGTGGTATATGTGGATGACATATTACTAATCGGGAATGATGTGAGATTATTATGGAGCATAAAGGAATATCTTAGTAGTCAGTTTTCCATGAAGGAACTAGCTGAAGCATCCTATATATTGGGTATCAAAATCTATAGAGATAGATCAAGACACCTAATAGCATTGAGTCAGAGTACTTACATAGATAAAATTTGGAAGAAGTTCAAAATGGAAGACTCCAAAAGGGTTTTTTGCCTCTTATGAAAGGTGTATCGTTGAGTAAGACTCAATGTCCAGCTATAGCTGATGATAGAGAGAGGATGGTTAATGTATCCTATGCCTCGGCCATAGGTTCTATCATGTATGCTATGCTATGTTTTTGGCCTGATGTGGCCCTGGCTCTCAGTTGGATAAGACATTTCCAAAGTGATCCAGTAGTGGAACAATGGACAGTTGTGAAGAATATCCTAAAATATATGAAAAGAACTAAGGATATGTTCCTATTCTTTGGAGGTGGTGATGAAGCTCAAAACGTAACTAGTTACATGGATGCGAGCTAGAACACAGACTCCGATGACTCGAAGTATCATACAGGATATGTTTTTCTGGTGAATGGTGGCGATGTAACCTGGAGAAGCGTGAAGCAACCATTGTTGGCACAGTCTTCAATGGAGTCAAAATATATCACAGTTAACTCTACGACGAATGAAGCTATGTGGCTATGGAATTTCGTCATCGAACTAGGAGTTGTTCCTAATGCGGATGACCCTGTGACCATCTTCTGCAATAACATAGGTGCCTTTGCAAATGCTTCAAAACAGAGGACTCATTCCATAGTCAAGCACATTCATCTGAGGTTCCATGACATTAGAAAAAATGTTGAGAATGGCAAAGTCGAGATTTTCAAAGTGCATACGGATCTGAATGTTGCAGATCTGTTTACCAAAAGTCTACCACAAGCCAAGAATGAGTAACACCGGGATAGTATTGGTGTTAGGTCATTGCCTATTGTAAAGCTATATTAATTTGTACTCTAGTGCAAGTGGGATACTGAAGGAGATATGCCCTAGAGGCAAATAACAAAGTGTTTTTATTTGACATTATCTTGTATGTTCATAATATGTTTCTTACCATGCTATAACTGTATTAATACGAAATGTTAATACACATGTGGTATGTAAACAACCAGGTCTCTAGTTGCCTCTAGTAAACTAGCTCATTGGGAAAGCGATGATCTTATGGTTTTGAGATCATGGTAATAGTGTCGATTGACACTGAGGTCACATTATTAGAGAATAGTGTGATAGAAAAACACCCAACGTTAATCACAATGAGATCTAGTTACTTAAACGTTCGTCATTGATGATAACATAGAAACACCGTGGCCTATATCCTTCGACTGTGAGATAATGCATAAGCACCGTTTTGGAAGAAGACTCTGATGATATCAAGTATCAAGATGTGAAAGGGTGATCATAAAGGTATCGTTAGGTTTCCCGAAGAGACGGGTTGAAGAGTTTTTATCAAGACCAAGATTTTCCAATCCAAGTAACAGATAGATACTCATGGCCAACTCGGTGACGTTTCATTTGTAGGGTTTCCAGCATAGAAAACAAAAAAATTCCTATGATGGGAACAACTATGTACCAAGATCTATCTAGTAGATACAAGCAACAAGTGGATATACATCCATAGAGAACATACCCTTGTAGACCGACAAAGTTTAACGAGGTTGTACTCGTGGATGATATAGATGAACGCTTGCCGATCTCAAGATCGAGAAGAAGTCCAGCGCCGCAAATCAGCAGCGCATCCATGCTCGAGAAAAATTTCCTTAGTTCTTCTTAAGTACTTAAGGATATTCTTGACCGCTATCCATTATTACGATCCTGGATCAGATTGGTATCTACTAGTCAAACTAATAGCATGTGCCACATCCGGCCTTGTACATAGCATGGCGTACATTATAGAGCCTATGTCTGAAGCATAGGGGACCTTGTCCATTATCGCTCTTTCTTCCTCCGTAGCCGGACTTTGAGTCTTACTCAATGTCTTGCCTTCAACATAGGTAAGAACCTCTTCTTACTTTCGTCCATTTTAAACTTCTTTAAAATCTTATCAAGGTATGTACTTTGTGATAGCCCTATTAGGTGCCTTGATCTATCTCTTTAAATCTTTATGCCTAATATGTATGACACTTCACCTAGGTCGTTCATTGAAAATTTGTTGTTTAGATAACTTTTAAATGTCTTTAAAAGATCTACATCATTTCTGATTAGTAATATGTCATCCACATATAATATCAGAAATGCCACATCGCTCCATGATGACCCACAAGTATAGGGGATTGCAACAGTCTTCGAGGGTAGTATAACCCAATTTATTGTTTCGGCACAAGGGGAGCGAATGAATACTTATAAACCTTAGCAACTGAGTTGTCGATTCAGCTGCACCTGGAAATAGTCTTGCTCATAGTAGTTTATCAGTAGCAACAATTTTGTAGTAGCAATAAAAAAGTAACAGCAGCAGTAAAACAAGGGCAGTAGTAACAATAGTAGCAAACAACAGGATATGAGTATGGTAGGCATAGGGATGGATGTACGGGCGTTGCATGGACGAGACTATTCACATAATATCAAGATCTAGGGCATTTGCAGATAAATAAGATAAATCATCCAAGTACTAAAAAATCATAGCCATGTGTTCCATATATAGTCATGCATGCTCGTAATGAGAACTTGCACAACATCTTTTATCCTGCTAGCCCGTTGTAGCGGGGCCTCAAGGGAATCTACTGGCAATTAAGGTACTCCTTTTAATAGAGTACCGGAGCAAAGCATTAACACTCTGTGAACACATGTGATCCTCATATCACAGCCATCCCCTCTGGTTGTCCTAATTTCTGTCAATTCGGGGCCTTTGGTTACAGACAATGATATGTGTACACAACCTGCAAATAAGATCACAAACAATACTATCATCATGAATCAATAATAAGTTCAGATCTGAGATCATGGCACTCGGGCCCTAGTGACAAGCATTAAGCACAAAAAGTTGCAACAAAGTCAAATAGCACTAATAAATATACAAGGCACCATGCCCTAACAATCTTATTCGATTACATGATAGATCTCATCCAATCCCTACCATCCCCATAGCCTACAACGGGGGATTACTCACTATGGATGGGGGAAACATGGATGATTGATGGACAGGCGTCGGTGATGATGATGGCGATGATCTCCTCCAATTCCCTGTCCCGACAGGGTGCCAGAACGGAGTTTCTGGTTCCGAATCACGGCTTCTGGTGGTGGCGACACAGCGGAACTGTAACATCCCAGCATTTACGAACCAGCGAAGGGTATATTTAGGAATTTGTGATATTGCATGCATTCATCTGTGAAAATGTGGGTAAATTTTTCGCCAAATAAAAACCTAAAGTGATTAAAGTTTCTTTCATGCTTTGAGATTAGGTATAGTCTTGAAGGATGATTGTTATAGACTTCGATATGATCTTTGTGGATTAGAGTGTTTTGGGAAATAAATTTGAATTTAAAACTTAAGTGTATGAATTATAGTTCAAAGGATTATGAATGATGTTTGAGTATTTGATTTAATTTAGAGTTAACTAATAATAACTCAAACTTTAAATAAAAGAAGATAATCAATAAAATGAATATTCCAAAACTTCATTCAATAAATAAGTTACACAAATATACCTTATGTACATAAGCAACAAACTTTACAATAGTAAAGAAATAAAAGAATAATCTTTATTTATTGAATAATAATACAATCTTTATTACAAAAGGATAAAAATAAAAGTTACAAAAGCATAAAGATATTACAAGTGACTATTATATAAAGAAAAAGAAAAATCTAAACTAAAGTCTTGATCTTCAAATCTGGTACCTCAAAATAAAAAGAAACTTAAAAGAAAAACAAGGTTAGGATTAGAATTATTTTACTCTCAGAGTTGACAGTGAATTGCACTGTTCACTTTTTCATCATTGAGTAATTTAAGGGGCAAGTTTCACCAATATGAAAGAATATATCTTTCATAATTTTCAGCCATAAGTCAAGTGAACAGCAAGGAGAGAAAAGTTTCACCAGCCAAGTAGGAGTAACCAGATAAAGGTAACTTCACAACCAGAACATATCCACAACCTATGCAGGCACACACACCAAACTGCATGGTGTGTGCTGTCAGCACCACAACAACAGCACAATCAAACAAAACCATCAACACAGCCGTGGGAAGCCAACCCCACACCACTTTCTTGGTCATACACACCAATAATAGTAGCCCACAGCTAAACCAAGCCAAAGCTTAGCAAGATCACACCAATCAAAACCTTAGATCACATCACCAAAATGGTGACATAAGGAGGGGGTAGATCAGGTGGATAGAAAGGACAAGATCAAGCCATCAGGACCAGGAGGTGAAGGGCTAGATCAAGGACAAGCCAGGAGCTGTAAATACCAGGAGAGCACCAGATCAAGCTACCACAAGATCAACCACTAGAAACCCCAACATCAAATAAGTGTGGTGAGTAAAATAGACCATCACATGCTCTATCTGTCTGAGATTAGACATGCATTCATGATCTGTCTATTACTCAAATTTCTCAGAAAACACCCAAGTGGGGTGAACCCATCACTGAAGCTTGTAAACACTAAAAGCAATCAGAAATGTATAATGATCCAACTAAGATCTCAGGAGCTTGCTAACTGCATTAACTGCAGAACTGAGAGCATGCCTTTTACCTATCTAGGTTTGCCTATAGGGACGACTAAACCAAAAGTTCATGACATGGTCTTCATTGTAGACAGAGTTGACAGGATATTGTCTGGTCTGGCTAACTTATTGTCCTACTCTAGCAGATTAATGCTCATCAAATCCAACATTTCTGCTATGCCCATCTTTGTTATGAGTACTCTTATGGTACACTTGACAATCATAGATCATGTGGAAAAATCTTGCAGGATCTTCCTATGGAGCAATAAGGATATTCAAAAGAGTGGGAAATGTCTAGCAAAATGGGAAACAGTCTGTCTCCCCAAAAAGAATGGGGGATCCCTAAAAAAAGAATGGGGGACTAGGAGTGCTTAATCTAAGGAACCAAAATCAAGCTCTCATTATTAAGTTTTTATTCAAATTCTTCAACAATAAAGATATCCCTTGGGTTAAGCTCATATGGGAAGCACATTACAAGGATGGGAAACTGCCCCAGGGTAGATCTACCAAAGGATCATTCTGGTGGAGAGACTGTTTTGCACTCATTGACATATTCAAACAACATGCTACTTGTCTGACAGGTAATGGAAGCTCCTTTCTTCTCTGGAAAGATAAGTGGAAGGATACCACCCTCCAAACTAAATTCCCACAACTCCACTCGTTTGCCAAAAACCATGAGATTACCTTACAGAGTGCTACCCAACTGATCAACAGTGATCCTATGGACACATTTCATTGGCCCCTTTCAGACATTGCAATGCAACAGTTTAATGATCTACATGATATTATTCAGAGCATGACCAGACCGAATGATAGTGACAAGTGGATTCTCCCATGGGGTGATACTCCCTCCGTCCCAAAATAGATGTCTCAGATTTGTTAAAAATTGGATGAATCTAGACACTATAGATTCATCCAATTTTTAACAAATCTGAGACATCTATTTTGGGACAGAGGGAGTACATTTTCTACCAAAAAGTTATATGAAGCCATCTTGGATCCACCAGAAACTCCACCTCCTTTCAAATGGATATGGAAATCTTGCTGTTTATCTAAGCAAAAATTCTTCTTCTGGCTCCTACTACTTGACAGGCTCAACACTAAAGAAATGATGCTAAATAAAAATTTCTATGTGGAAGACAGTAGTTGTGTTCTCTGTGATGATGGACAAACCTTTCAGCCTGAGAGCCTCATGCACCTTTTCTTTGAATGTGATTTCAGTCAAAACCTATGGTGGAAAATGAATATTGAATGGAACACAAGCCTACTTGTCATAGAAATGTTGCTGGAAGGGAAGCAAAGACAAAACTCCATCTATTTCAGAGAAATTCTTATTGTAGGTTGCTAGAGAATATGGAATCATAGAAACAAAATAATTTTTGACCAGGATAATATTAGTCAAGACAGATGTCTGTTCATGTTCAAGGAATCCTTCTCTCTGATTATGCATAGGGCAAAACCTAGTCTTAGAGAAGGGATGACTCAATGGCTAGATACATTATGAATATCTTCCTCTGATACTGTAATAATAAATCTGTAAATATCAGCCACCTCGGCTTTATTAATGAAAAATGGCATAGTAGGGAATTTCCCTACTGTTTGTGCTCAAAAAAAGATCTCAGGACAACATCATTGATCTAAGCTATCAAGCTATATTTAAAATTTAAGAATGAATATAGCCAAGATTTAAACTTCTAGGCACATCTCTTCAATTAGAGTAGCACCTTAGAATTTAATCTTATGGATCTATATAAGTGATCAAGCCTACAGTTATTTTTCCCCAACTTTGATTCAAGAAACAGTAGCTGGTATCACTACCAGAACTAATCCTTGAGAAACAACAAGACAAAGATCTAATCCCTAAACCTCAGACCAACATCATTGGTTCTAGGGATGCAAGGAAAGAGAATTCCACTTATCTATAATGCCAAGCTAATGTTAAAGCTTAAATAAGACCAAACCCAGTAATAGAATCTAATCTTGTGTGCCATACAAGGATGGTGTCACAAGAATAGTTCTAAACTAAGCAGGTTAAGCATCCAATCTTCACAGATGCAATCAACCAATTATAAATCATTTTCCTGTTCTTAAACACAGGAATCATAAATAGGATATTAATATATATATATATATATCTTCAGTATAAAAGACCATTTTGATCTCAATCTATATATGAATTCTTAAGCCAACAGTACTAATACAATGACTTCATCACACAACACTCACTGTCATTAACCAGGTAATGACAGTGGTGAGTTATTAAACCACTAGATTTCCCAAGTATTGCTTCTACAACAACTTTACCATCTGACCATATCAAAATTAATCCATAGAATCATCTGGTAAACCACTAGCATCACCACAGCTAATCATAAGAAGCAAGCCACAGCTAACAATCATTTAGCATGCTTAGGGACCATCAAAACCTGATCCAATCCATTAGATATCTAATTCACAGAGGGGAATGAACCCTAAGTAGAACAAACCATCTCAATCAGGACATGACAGTAACCAGGAAGGTCATTACCAACATCTAGCATAAGATGGCCTAGCAGAGAGAGAACGAGGGGAGAGGAATAACTTACCAAAGGTCCTCGCTGTATAGTAGAAGAGGAAGCAGAGGGGCCGACGACCATGGCGGCATGAGGAGAACCCCCAAGGGGGCGCTGCGACCCACACAACGCCACGGCGGCGACCATAGCGATGCCTGGGGGCGAGGAGCATCCCCACGGCACATGACAGTAGTGGCGGCGTCATCATCAACGTCAACCCTAAACCCTAGGGTTCGGGATGGCATCGATCTGGTCACAGAAGGGCTCCAGGTCCAAATCCAATTGGACGGGAGGGAAGAGCGAGGCCGACAACCTCATCCTGCACCACGGCGGCAGCCAGGGAGGTCCACAACGGTGTGAATCACCGGCGGTGACACCGCTGACCACAGGGTCAGGGAAGGAGAAGGAGAGAGGTGAGCTCGAGAGAGAGACAGAGAGTGTTGGGTAGGTTGTGCCAATACCCCTTTGGGGTATTGTTTTGACTTTGCCCTATTGAGCCACAAGGGCCCAATAAACCCAAACAATTAGCCCAAATCTTTTAGAGCCTGTTTCAATAATTGGAAAAGACCAAAATGCCCCTAAACTTATATAAATTCTACAAAATAAAATAAAAGTCCAAAAATTATAAATAAAATATTTTTGGATTCACAATAATCCAAACTATCCAAATAAATTAAGAGATAAAATTTTAGATATATAAATTTTATTAAGAATTTTGTAATATATATATTCCTTATGGAATTTCACAAAATTCTTGAAAGATGATAAAAATAAATAAAAATCACTTTCATTATATATTAATATTTTAGTATTTTAGAAAAATACTAAACAAATATTTAATATCAATTTTTGGTATTTAATGATAATTCTTAAAGGCATTATTAATTAAATAAAATACAAATAAATTAATAAAAAATAAAAGAATACAATATTCAAAAAATATTAAAAAAAAATATTTATAAATTCTTTACTATTAAAAGAATTTTTATAATTTAAATAAATGGGGGAGAATACATATAAAGCTAAATGATGCATTACATTACTTTGCATAATCATTTTGCTTCTTTAAATATTGTCCTTACCGGGCAATAATGATGTTTTGTAGACATAGAAGCTCAACGTCCAGTGCAAGCATTAGACTTCACTACCTTTCCATCACAAGGCAAGTTCATCACTTGCTCATATCCTTTGAAGAGTATTTATCAAAGTATTTGCAAATTGTGTGTTATCATATATACTCCAAAGAAAGGAAATAATATTTTCACAAATAAAGAAATCATAGATATCAGCCTAAGTGATGATATAATGGAGCAATAGAACTTAGGGTTCTATTTGCAACAATGATGAACAATTAGGGACTTAATAACCCCTGACATCAGTGATTCTAGCGCCGTATATTACGCGTTAGCCATGAGATTTGGAATGGGACAGAGAAGTCAGCTGTATCTTCTTCCTCTCGCATGAAGACAAATGTGCAGGTCGTGGCTGTTATCCTCGTACCGTGCATATTAATTGGTAATTCGTAGAGGATATGCAGCGTATGGGTGGGAACCCTCATCGTCCCACGATAGTTCTGGCATCTAACGGTTTGTACAAACCGTTGCCGTAATTCAATATGTGGGCATGGTGTACACCAAGGAGGCATGCGAGGTCGCGAAGGGGGCAGTGATTGGCTTGGACCAACTACTAGGCCCCACATCATGGAATTGTGGACGGGAAAGTATGCCCGGTTGTGTAACAAGGAGTTGATCTCTCATGGGTAAAGTAACGCACCTCTATAGAGTGTAAGAATTGTAACTTGTTACTCCCTGTTCCGGGAAGGAGCTACGAACGCGGCAGGAAAGGAACTCCATGAAAGTTCTGGTCAACCTGTGAAGGCTAATGGTCATAGATTTTCATAATAAAATCAATCATTGAAGAAAGATTTACAAAAACTGCATAGTGCCAAGGATTTATAATCCGAGGTGGTAGTTAGAGCATCAAACTTCCCACCTTGCAGAACTTGTGGGGTAACGCTGTTACTCATCCTTTCCTTTGATCCCTTGCTTAAACTCTGAGAATCCCGAAGACGTGCCAATGTATGCAGCTGAATGTCAAGAAGATGTGTTCTACGAAGAGTCTGACCTATCAGGAGGTGTTGAAGGAGTGGATTACGAAATCCGCTATGGTGTTGATGATAACGAGTCCAACTAAGTATCCTAGTTAGTAGTAACCAACGGAGCCGAGCAGCATGAACTCTATAGAATAAGCTGCTGAGCTTAACTCCTAGTTGGAGTTGCTACTTTTAAATTCCGTTGAAACACTTTATATTTTGGTTTGTAAGTTGAAACCTTTTGAAGTCTTGAACTTCTGGTATTGTAATAATAATAATAATGTGTGAATGTTCGTAATATGTACCCGCAATGTTTCTGTTGTACCACTCTAAGGGATGTGATATTTACATAACAGTGTTCTGTGGATGTCATGTCAACGACTATAGTGTACTACACATGTAGTGGTATGCTGGGTCACCGCGGGAACTCTATCTAGAAAAACGTCGAACCCCCCATCGTTTTTAGGCCAGAAGGCTTTATGTAGGCCGAGGGGATGCCCGAGGTGGCCACAGCCCTCCCAGGCGCGGCCTGGGCTGGCTCGCGTGGACATGGGGTGTGGGGCCCTCATGGCCCTCCTCCATCTAATATTCTGGCTCCGTGAGTCTTCTGGTAAAATAGGAGTTTTGCCATATTTTCCGGGATTTCTCCTAAAAGTTGATTTTCTGCACAAAAACTAGACACCAAAGCAATTATGTTGAAAACAGCGTTAGTCCATGTTAGTTGTATACAAATAACACAAATTAGAGGTGAAACAATAGCAAAAGTGTTCGGGAAAATAGATACGTTTTGGATGTATCAACTCCCCCCAAGCTTATCTTATTGCTTGTCCTCAAGCAATTCAGTTGAAAACTAGGTGCGATAAAAGAAACTTTCACAAACACATTTGCTTCATGTAATGTAAATATTCTCAACATATGTTAAGTACTTAGACAATTCATAATAAAGAGTATGCAACCAAGTCTACTCAATAGTCATTGCAAGCTATGAAAAGATTCCAACACAATAATAATAAGTAGCATGAAAAATAAACATAAGAAACATTGCAATGCTCATAAGATGGTATGATAGAGTGGTATCTCGCTTGCCTTTGATTGTGAAGCAAAACATAAATGCCAAGGCACCTCTGAAGTTCAAGTGAAGACTAGAAGTAAAGATATCAAATAAACAAGCGTAATGTCATGACATAATTAACCAAGTTTTGGGACAAGCACATCACACTAAGAATGACAACTATGCTCTCAATAAGGTGGTCATAGAATAAGTGGTGACTCAATAAGGAAGTGAAAAAGGTTTTGAAAAGTTTGAAAGGCTTCCAAATGCTGAAAGTATGGTACTCATTAGCTTTGAGCTCTCATTGCCCCTATCATAGGCATCTTTAAGTGGTTATGTTTAAAGTGAGGTCTAATATGAGTTATATGCTTGACAAACCATAAACTGGAAATACCATGTCCCTTGAGTACGAGGGCCGCTCCTCATGCTACTGAACTTTAGTTACCGGTAAGTTCTTGTCATAGTAAGTACATGTGTATCATAGAGAACCGCCAACGGGATACCCCTTGCCCCATGATATGAGAGTTATCCCATATCAAAATGACAAGGCAAGTAGACAATGAGCATATCGGCAATCTTCTTATTTACCATGGGAAAATGGTGCTTTTTCTCTTCTTTCCTTTTATATCTTTCTTTTTTTATAAGAAGAATACTTCATAGATTGCTCACTATGGTTATGCTGCAAGTTTCCACCATGATTAGGCATGGCTTGGGCTAGCTGCCCAGGCGTTTATCTAACACATATACATAACTCTATGGACTTACAAGCTCCCCTTTTATTTTCACACCGACGATATCCATAAACAAAAGAGCATGATATTAACTGGGTGTATATTTACAGGTGTTGAAAGCGTTCCCCGTGACAGCACAGTTCTGCTAACTCCTAGCCTATAATTTGCAAGCATATAACTTTCATGGACAGTCACAATGGTTCAGGTTTATTAAGTGCACGAAAATAAAGTGTGCCATCAAGTTAGTGAGTGATTTACTAACTAACTTTCTCATAAAAAGAAAATATTTTATTTGGAAGAAAACAAGGCATAATAAATATGCACGGAATAGCAATGATGCTAATAGGTAGATATGGTGGACACTTTTGACAATATTGGTTTTGGGGAGTTGGATGCACAAGTAGAGCTCATACTCAGTGCAAGTGAAGGCTAGCAATAGAAAGGGAGCAACAAATGAGAGAGAAATAACTGTCATAATCATTCTTGTAACAAAACAGGATTAATTATGGCATAAAACTGATACAAGAACTCTGAGGCAAAATAAATCATCGAGGCTTAACTGACTTTTGTTCAGTCATATGCATGCATGAGCATGTGCCATGTCGATTCAAATGAAACATTCAAAGGAGGATACCACAATGTCATACCAAGTTATGAATAGAACAATGCAAGAAAACATTCATATGAATAACAGTGGATGGAACATGAGGCCAAGGAGAAGGCCGATGCATATGCAGCAAATCAGGGAGCATTACCACCACCACCACCAATGAGGTCATTAATGGAGCAGAACTTTATGAAGTGCATGCAAATGATGCAAGAGACCCAGAAAAAGTCCATGGAAGAGTTGCTGGGACGAGCAAATCAGAGAGCACCTGAAGGTGGAGGAGTGAGTCTATCTGACTTCCAGAATGCAAGGCCGTTACCTTTTGCATCAGCTCCTGAACCAATGGATGCAGAAGATTGGCTAGCAGATACAGAAAGAAAGCTGAAGACTGTAGGTTGCAATGATGAGGAGAAATTGAGGTATGCAACTCATCTTCTGACTGGACCTGCAGCATCATGGTGGGAGAATCAGTTGGCCATGCAACAACCAGGAAGGGAGTTCACCTGGGAGGATTTCAAGAAGAGATTCCGTGAATATCATGTTCCGGAGAGTGTTATGGAGTTGAAGCGGAGAGAATTTGAGGAGCTTCAGCAAGGATATACTAGTGTCATGAAGTATATTCGGGAGTTTAGTCAACTGTCTTGTTATGATGAGGAGGATGTTAACACGGAGGAAAAGAGGAAGAAGCATTTCCTACATGGATTAAATCCATTTTCGAGGATGCAGCTAAGGTTAGCTAATAAGCAAACTTATCAGCAATTGTTGGATGCCGCTATTACTTTCTAAGATGACTACAAGAATGTCCAAGAGGATAGGAGGAAGAGAGCCAAGAAGGAAACTAAGAGGATCCAGGCAAGTAAACCTAAACCCAATCTGGTGTTCAAACCCCGGAACAAGAACTATGGTAACTGTTGGAGATATGCCCTAGAGGCAATAATAAATGTAGTTATTATTATATCTTTGTGTTTATGATAAATGTTTACATTCATGCTATAATAGTATTAACAAGGAAACATTAATACTTGTGTGATTTGTAAACTTAATTTGAAGTCCCTAGTATAGCCTCTATACTTCACTAGCTTGTTGGTTGATAAATGATTGTGGTTTCCCTATCATGAACATTGAGATGTTATCAACAAAAAGATCATATCGTTAGGAGAATGATATGGTGGACATACTCCTATAGATAAGCGTAGCATAAAGATCAAGTCATTTCAATAGTTCAATTGCTATATGCTTTCTGATACATAGTAACCTAATTCCTTCGACCATGAGATCATGCATATCACCTTTACCGGATGGATGCTTTGATGACATCAAACACCACACCGTAACTGGGTGGCTATAAAGGTGGCATTGAGTGTTCGGAAAGTATTGGTTGAGACACATGGATCAAGAGTGGGATTTGTCCATCCATATGACGGATAGATATTCTCTGGGCCCTCTTGGTGAAATGTCATCCAATTAGCTTGCAAGCATGTGACTGGCTCACAAGGGATCACATATCACGGGAATGAGAAAATAGTACTTATCAGTAACGAGGTTGAACTAGGTATGCAGAGATACCGACGATCATAACCTCGGATAAGTAACATATCGTGAGACAAAGGGAAATTGGTATCGTATGTAAGTGGTTCATTCGATCGCAAAGTAATCGTAGAAGTATGTGGGAGCCATATGAATTTCCAGATTCCTCTATTGGTTATTGTTCGGAGAAGTGTCTCGATCATGTCCGCATAATTCACGAACCGTAGGGAGACACACTTAAGGATTCGACGTTGTTTTGAGTAGTTATGGTATTATGAGAAAGAGAGACCGAATGTTGTTCGGAGTCTCGGATGGGATCCGGGATATCACGAGGTGATCCGGAATGGTCCGGAGAATAAGATTCATATAAGGAAAGTCCCGTTTCGGAGTTCGGAAATGATTCCGGTGAATGTTCTAGAAGGTTCCGGAATGTCCGGCACTCCGGGAGGGGGGAGGGGTACATGAATGTGTCATTACATATTGGAATGATTGCATCATGTACTAAGTGTTCTTGCTGTTCCAAATAAAGGATTAAATTGAATCCTAAAACAGAAAAGTCAAATGTCCAGTTTGAAAGTCAAACGGCTAAAACAAGAAACTGTGGGAAACAAGCAAGAGGAGTTGGGAACCGACTTGGGGGAGGAGTCTCCTCCCCAAGCCGGCGCGCCAACCAAGGCCGACTTGGGGAGGGACTCCCCTCCCCTTGGCCGCACCCTCCACCCATAAAAGGAGGGGCAGGGCCTCCTCCTCTAGACACACAAGTTCCTATCCTCTAATCTCCGGTTTAGAGCCGTTTTGGTTTAGAGCTTCTAATTGCCCTAATCTTCGGTTTAGAGCCTTCTAATTGGTGTGTCTAAATCCCTAGACCACTAATAGCCCTCTCTCATACTCCACCATACTCGCTCCGGCTTAAGGCGAAGCCCTGCGGGATCTCCCCTCTACTTCCGGTACCACGCCGTTGTGCTGCCGGAATCGCGAGGAGAGTGCTACAACCTCCGCTGCCTGCTGGAACAAGGGAGAGGAAGGTCTTCGTCGAGTACCGAACGTGTGACCGACTGCGGGAGCGCTGCCGGAACGCAGCGCCGGAAGGATCGTCTACACGATCTTGAGATCGGGAAGAGTACGACTACATCACCCACGAGAATCCGCTCTCGTTAAACACTTTGGAATCTTCGAGGGTAAGTTATTCCATCGACTCGTTGCTACAATCTAGTAGATAGATCTTGGCTTGTTTGTTTGTATGCGATAGAAATTTTTTGTTTTCCATGCTACGAACCCCTACAGTAACAATAACAATAACAATAACAAGGGCAGTGATGGAAATCAATCCAATCCTAGAAGGAATGTTATTAGTAACAATTGTGGAATTCCAGGGCATTTCCAGAGGGAATGCAAGAAGCCTGTAGTGATCTGTTATCGTTGTGTTCAGAAGGGGCATATCAAGCCCGATTGTCCAAGCAAACCACCAGGAGGTTGGCCTACCAAGGGAGCAGGACAAACCAGTGGAGGAAATGGACAGCCCAATCGAGGAGGAAATAATGTCAAGAACAACAATGGCAAGAGGAACAGACCTACCGGGAAGCTGAATTGCGCAACCCTAGAGGAGGTGGATAATTCGGAGCATGCAGTGATAGGTACGCTCAATATCCTTACCAATCCCGGCAAAGTTCTATTTGATACTAGTGCAACTACTTCATTCATTTCTGAAGAATTCTGTGACAAGTTCGGGATTAGAAGGGCAACATTAGAAAACCCTATGACCGTAGTTACGGCAGGGGAAAATGTGACTGTATGCCACATTAAACAAGATCGGGTTATCTCGATCTGTGGTTTTACATACTTTGCAGACCTTTATGTGATTCCTTTGAAGGGAATTGCAGTAGTGCTGGGGATGGACTGGATGATGGAACACGGGGCTCAGATAAATTGTGAGGAGAAACTTGTCTCAATCAAAACTCCAAGTGGAGCAAGGATAGTTTACCAAGTAGATAAGCACGGTCATATCATGGTGGATCTGCAATTGAACTCGATGAAAGAGGTCAAATTGGAAGATATTCCTATAGTAAATGAATTTCAAGATGTTTTTCCAGCAGAGCTACCGAGAATGCCACCAGATCAGGAGATAGAGTTCACTATTGATCTAATTCCTGGTACAACACCAATAGCTCAAGCACCATATAAGATGGGACCTAAAGAATAAAAAGAACTCAAAGAGCAAATTGATCGTTAGCCAGAAAAGGATTTATTCAGGAAAGTGTATCTCCATGGGGTGAAGGGTTTCGCAGCATAGTAAATAAAAAAAATTCTACGGATGGGAACGGGAAATCCAAGATCTAATCTAGGAGATGCAAACAATTAGGAGGGATAGATGATATCTTCATACCCTTGAAGATTCGCACAGCGGAACGTTCAACGGAACATGGTTGATGTAGTCGTACTAGCTTCTCCTCCTCGCGATCCGATCTGATCCTACACCGCAAGTGGCGATGCCTCCAAGAGATTCACACGTACGGCACCTCGACGTCTCCTCCTTCCTCGGTCCAGCAAGTGGGGTGGAGAGATAGATTGGATCTACAACACGACGGCGTGGTGCAAAGGTGGAGAGTTTCTGCGGCAGGGCTTCGCCTACGCGCAGTCGGGGGAGAGAGAGATCTGGAGGGCAGCAGTATGGCGGCTAGGGTTGAAGGAGTGGGGGAAGGAGGGCTGCGCCCCTGCCCTCTATATATAGGGGGCTGGCCGGACCCCTTGGCCCCTCCTCCAAGCCCTAGGGCGGTGGCCCCAAGGGTTGGAGTGGGGGGCAAGTTTTCCCCCTCCTTCTAAAAGCTCTCCTAGGGTTTCCCCTAGGGCTTGGCCGGCTGGGCCTATGGGGCCTTGTTCCCCTGGCCTAATGTGTCCAGGGAACTCCCTCGTAGGCCCACGCCCCCTCCCGACAAGTGGGGCCACGTTGGTCCCACTCCGGAAGGTTCTAGAAGCTTCCGGTACAATACCGAACAATCCAAAACAATTCTGAAATCCAAAAACTGCTTTCCCTTATATGAATCTTATTCTCCAGACCATTCCAGAACCTCTCGTGACGTCCTAGATCTCATCCGAGACTCCGAACAAAAACTCATAAACCAATTATCCATTCTATCCTAGCGTCGAGACACGTTAAGTATGTGACCCTACGGGTTCGAGAATATGCAGATATGATCTTCTATCAATAATCAACAGCGGGGTCTGGAAACCCATATTGACTCCCGCACATTCACCGATGATCATATCGGATGAACTACGATGCCAGGATTCAATTAATCCCATATATATTCCCTTCGTCACGCGATATTTTACTTGCCTGAGATTCGATCGTCGATATCGGCATACCTAGTTCAATCTCGTACACAGCAAGTACTTTACTCGTTCCATAATCCGATATAACTTTGTGATTAACTCCTTAGCCACGTGCTTGCAAGCGGTGTTGATATCGATTACCGAGTGGGTCCGAAGTACATCTCTCCGACTTGGGAGGGACAAATCCCATCTCGATACATACAACCCAACAAGTACTTTCCGATCACCTGAGAGACACCTTTATGTTCACCCTCTCATAGGATGTCGTTTGATGACCTCAAAGCTTTCTTCCGATACCAGGGAGTTGCATTATCTCATGGTCTAAGGAATACAATATTTGACATAATAAAAAGCTTTGCAAAGATGAACACGATGACACGATCTAATTGCTCTGCTTGATTTGGGTCTGTCCATCATATCATTCTCCCAATGATATGATCTCATTATTAATCGACAACTCATGTCCATGGTTAGGAAACCTTAACCATCATTAATCAATGAGCTAGTCCATAGAGGCATACTAGGGACACGGTGTTGTTCATAAACCACACAAGTATCAAATTTTCTGCTTAATACAATTCTAGCATGGAATATAAACTTTATCATGAACAAGAATTATAATAATAACATCTTTAATATTGCCTCTAGGGCATAATTCCAACAGTCTCCCACTTGCACTAGAGTCAATAATCTAGTTTACATCTGGCAACAATCTAACACCCATGGCACTAAGGTGCTGATCATGTTTTGCTCGTGGAAGAGGTTTAATCAACGGATCTGCGACATTCAGATCCGTATATACTTTGCTAATCTTCAGATCTCCATCTGTTATATAATCTCGAATTATACGAAACTTGCGGTTGATATGCTTGGTCTTTGGATGATATCTTGGTTCCTTAGCCAGTGCTATGGTGCCAGTGTTGTCACACAATATCTCCAGTGGGTCCAAGGCACTTGGAACCACACCAAGCTCAGTGATGAAGTTCCTGATCCAAACTCCTTCACTTGACGCTTCTGCAGCAGCCATGTATTCCGCTTCTACTATAGAAGAGAATTGCTTATATGACACTACATGCAAATATGATTCCTTATTTCACACTTAAATTTTTTTCCTTCCTTATATGACACTCCGTGTAATTTTCTTTCCTTATATGACACTCTAGTGCATTTTGAGAGCTAACGGTGTCAATTGGAGACTACAAAGACGTTTTTGCCCCCGGTTCAATATGTGACAAAATTACAAGAAATGTCGTTATACTATGTGATATATTTTATCATGATTAAATTAGAGATCTTACCAAATGGGACCACAAATATTTTTAGTGATGTAACAGATTTTAATTAAAAAACATAGTCTACCAGAAAGGGACAAAAGCCCAGTGCTCGCTTGCTCGTTTCATGTAGCACGGAAACATGCATCTTTTCGTGGTTAAGGATGCACGGCGTATGTGCTAGCTCGGTTACCTCATATATTAGCGAGAGAAAGATACGAGTATCTAAACGTATCAGCGGTAGAGATTCTTTATGGACCTTTATACGTGATACACAACCTGTACGTACACACATGTTACAAAATATATCTAACAAATAGGAGTTATCCTACTAGTGGTACTCATGTTTGCTCGCTCGGTATGTACGGCTGAGGGAGATGCGGCCGGGAAGCGACGCTGGTGCAGTTTGTAGTGAAGTACTAGGACGTGGTAGTAATTATGATGTTGCTTAGTGTTGAGGACGGAGCATCGATCGAGCATCAGTCACCAGATCGAACGCATGCATGGAACGGTCTCATTGGAGTTGGACAGGCAGCGACCCAGGGTATTTTGGTCCAGATGAAAAAAACTTGACGGAATAGTTTAACGGATCCGACGTCATATAAGGCAAAAAGAATTACACCAAGTGTCATATAAGGAAGAAAAACGTTTTGAGTGTCAAATAAGGAATCAAATTTACAGGTAGTGTCATATAAGGAATTCTCTCCTACTATAGATCCCGCGATCACGCTTTGCTTCCAGCTTCTCCAGCTCACAGCTCCTCCATTCAAATATAAACGTATCCTGTCTGAGATTTAGAATCATCCTTATCGGTGTCAAAACTAGCGTCGACGTAACCTTTTACGACGAGCTGTTCATCACCTCCATAGACTAAGAACATTTCTTTAGTCCTATTTAAATACTTTAGGACGTTCTTCACGGCTGTCCAGTGTTCCACTCCTGGATCACTTTGGTATCTGCTCGTCAAACTAAGAGCATTGGACACATCCGATCTAGTACACAGCATGGCATACATGATAGAACCTATGGCCGAGGCATAAGGCACTTTGCTCATAGCTTCTCTATCGTTTACCGTAGCTGGACACTGAGCCTTGCTCAATATCTTACCTGACAACATAGGCACTGAACCTTTCTTTGCCTTATCCATTCTGAACCTTTTCAGAACTTTGTCTAGGTATGTACTTTGGCTTAAAGCTATCAGGCGTCTTTGTCTATCTCTATAGATTTTGATGTCCAATATATAAGCAGCTTCCCCTAGGTCTTTCGTTGAAAAACATTTGTTCAAATAACTCTTCACATCGTTAAGCATGTCAATGTCATTTCCGATAATCAATATGTCATCCACATATAGTACCAAAAATGTCACTGAGCTCCCACTCACTTTCTTGTAGATACAAGCTTCGTAGCAATTTGGAGCAAATCTAAAGCTCTTGATCACTTGATCAAAACGAAGGTTCCAACTCCGAGATACTTGCTTCAGTCCATAAATGGAACGCTGAAGTTTGCACACCTTATCAGCATCCTTAGGATTGACAAAACCTTCGGGTTGCATCATATACAACTCTTCATCAATGTTGCCATTGAGGAACGCGGTCTTGACATCCATCTGCCATATTTCATAATCATGAAACGCAGCAATTGCTAATAAAATCCGAATGGACTTAAACATCGCTACGGGAGAAAAAGTCTCATCGTAGTCAACACCTTGAACTTGTCGAAAACCTTTCGCGACAAGCCGTGCTTTATAGACAGTAACATTACCATCCGTGTCCGTTTTCTTTTTGAAAATCCATTTGCACTCAACGGCCTTTCGGTCGCTTGGAGGGTCCACCAAAGTCCATACTTGGTTTTCGCTCATGGATTCCAATTCGGATTTCATGGCCTCTAGCCATTTCTTAGAGTCTGAGCTCATCATTACTTCCTCATAGTTCGCAGGTTCACTGTTGTCTACTAACAAGACAGTTAAGACAGGGTTGCCGTACCACTCAGGAGGGGAACGTGACCTTGTCGACCTGCAATGTTCAGTAGTAGCATCGTCCGAAGCTTCATGATCATTGTCATTAGCTTCCTCTATTGTTGGTGCAGACGGCACTGGAACAATTTCAGGAGCTGCTATACTCTCCAACTCAAGAGAAGGTTCAATAACCTCGTCTAACTCTACTTTCCTCCCACTCACTTCTTTCGAGAGAAACTTCTCCTCAAGAAAGGATCCGTTCTTTGCAACAAACAATTTGCCTTCGGATCTGTGATAGAAGGTATACCCAATAGTTTCCTTAGGGTATCCTATGAAGACGCATTTCTCCGCTTTGGGTTCGAGCTTGTCCGGCATCAACTTCTTGACGTAAGCCTCGCATCCCCAAACTTTAAGAAACAACAACTTAGTTTTAGCACCAAACCACAGTTCATACGATGTCGTCTCAACTGATTTAGATGGTGCCCTATTTAAAGTGAATGCAGCGGTTTCTAATGCATAACCCCAAAATGATAACGGTAAATCTGTAAGAGACATCATCGATCGCACCATATCTAATAAAGTTCGATTCCGGCGTTCAGACACACCATTGCGCTGTGGTGTTCCGAGTGGCGTGAGTTGCGAAACGATTCCGCTTGCTTTAAGATGCGTGAGAAAATCATAACTCAAATATTCACCTCCATGATCGGATCGTAGAAATTTAATTTTCCTGTTACAATGGTTTTCCACTTCGTTCTGAAATTCTTTGAACTTTTCAAATGTTTCAGATTTATGTTTAATTAAATAGATATACCCATATCTACTTAATTCATCAGTAAAAGTGAGAAAATAGCGATAACCACCGCGCGTCGAAACACTCATTGGTCCGCATACATCGGTATGTATGATTTCCAACAAGTCCGTTGCTCGCTCCATTATTCTGGAGAACGGGGTTTTGATCATCTTGCCCATGAGGCATGGCTCGCACGTGTCAAATGATTCAAAATCAAGAGACTCCAAAAGTCCATCAGAATGGAGTTTCTTCATGCGTTTTACACCAATATGACCTAGACGATAGTGCCACAAATAAGTCGTATTATCACTATCTACCTTGCATCTCTTAGCCTCAATGTTATGGATGTGTGTTTCATTGCTTTCGAGATTCAGAAGAAATAAACCATTCATAGCAGGTGCATGACCATAAAATATGTTACTCATATAAATAGAACAACCATTATTCTCCGATTTAAATGAATAACCGTCTTGCAATAAACACGATCCAGATATGATGTTCATGCTCAACGCAGGCATATAATAACATTTATTGAGGTTTAAAACTAATCCCGAAGGTAAAACTAAGGAGAGTGTGCCGACGGCCATCACATCAACTCTTGATCTGTTGCCAACGTGCATCGTCACCTCATCCCTCGCTAGCCGCCGTCTATTCCGTAGCTCCTGTTTCGAGTTACAAATATTAGCAACTGAACCAGTATCAAATACCCAGGCACTACAACGAGGGCTAGTAAGGAAAACATCAATAACATGTATATCAAATATACCTTTGATGGTGCTAGCCTTCTTGTCCGCTAAGTACTTTGAACAGTTGCGCTTCCAGTGACCCTTGTCCTTGCAATAGAAGCACTCAGTGTCCGGCTTAGGTCCAAACTTGAGCTTCTTCTCTGCAGGGGCAACGCATGATTATCTTTCTTGATGTCCACCTCCGCAGCTTTCAGCTTAGCGAAGAGCTCAGTGATCGTATCAGTGGAACCAATCTGATTATGAGTAACTACAAAACCTTTGTAGCTAGGAGAGAGTTATTGCAGAACTCTGTCAATCTTGAGCTCCTCTGGAATCTTGCAGTCCAGTTGCTCAAGGCGTTGAGTGTAGCCCGACATCTTAATGGCGTGCTCACTAACGGAACTCCCTTCCTCCATCTTGCAGTTAAAGAATTTCTCAGAGATCTCATATCTCTTAGAACGGGCCTGAGTCTGAAACATAGTTTTCAGTTCCTCAAGAATCTCAAAGGGCCCGGGGAACTCCTCAAAACGATTTTGAAGGTCTGATTCCATAGCAAACAACATGGTGCTCTTAATCACACCATAATCATCCTTGCGCGACTGATAAACAGCTTTCTCATCAGCCGACGCATCTACAGCAGGGGCGTCACCTAGCGCTTTCTCAAGGAAATAGTCCTTTTGTCCGCCAGAGAGAATGATTCTTAGATTGTGGAACCAGTTTGTGAAGTTGGACCCATTGTTCTTAAGCTTTTCTTTCTCAGCAAAAACGTTGAAGTTGAAGTTGGACTTAGCCATTTGATCTACAAAATTTGCAAGTACAGTTTAGACTATGTTTATGATAACTAGTTCAACTTAATCAAATTACTAGATGAACTCCCACTAAATTCAACATCCCTCAAGTTGGTTAGTGAACATATCCAAATTCACCACACCTAATCCGATCTTGACGAGAAGAGATGTGGTTTCAATGGTGGACAACAAAGTGTCGATCATATCATTCATATGACTCATGCTTAACCTTTCGGTTTGTGTGTTCCGAGGCCATGTCTGTACATGCTAGGCTCGTCAAGTCAAACCCAAGTATTTCCGCGTGTGCAAAACTGGCTTGCACCCGTTGTATGTGAACATAGAGTTTATAGCACCCGATCATCACGTGGTGCTTGAACACGACGAACTTTCGCAACGGTGCATACATGGGGAGAACACATTTTTATCTTGATCTTTAAGTGAGGAATCATCTTATAACGCTAACATCGCGATCTAAGCATGATAAGCAGCCCCGTCGATGAGGGCGTTCGAGGTGATCGACCGAACGGGGCCCCCGAATTTCTGAGGCCCCCGATTTCCAGCCGCCTAGTCGTTAGCCCGTCAGCTCTTTTCTGTTTTTCTTGTTGGTGAGTCGTGAGTCCCATCCCAACTGCCCAAGTATGGCTCCCAATCGTGAGTCGTTGCCTCCTTGGGCTCCTAGAATCGATCGATCGAGCCCGTAGCCCTATATTCGCTATCGACGCGATCAGCTGGACGCTAGTCACCACTCACGCCAGCACGCACGCAACGATCGCCCAGGTCGATCTTGGCTTCTCCCTCTCTCGCGTCACGCCGGCCGGCATGCTCTACTGCCTACTAGGAACTGCCTGTTCCGGATTCTCTAATCTCTAATCCTTTTCCTTGTTGGCATGTTTTAGAAACCAGCCGCAATCTAAATCTATCAGGAGATCTTGGACTTGGACGGTTGGACACTGCACAATTGATAGGACTTGCCGACTTGGACTTGGAGCAGTGGAGCAAATTAATCCGATTTATTCAGTTGACACTGACGGCAGCTAGTATGTTTCCAAGATCTCGCTCCCTTTCTCTCTCAAGTCTCAAATTTGAAATTAAATTATTCTATTAATTTATTCATCTATAAAAGCATGACAAATCATGAGAAAAACAAAGTGTCAATCTAGTGGTGAAAAAAGGAAGAAAAAACAAAGATTAGAAGCTGCTGCTCAGTCTGAAAAAAATACCAAATGGTTAATGCTTTTTGGTAGAACATGAGGTTCGGTTGCTATCTTAGTGCTATGTTTACTCTTTTAGAATGAATTTTGATATATCTTTAAACATAATAAGGAATAGAACATTCTGAAGTTATATAATTAGTACGCATATGATTTCAATTTTATTAATTATCGAGTTTGAACAAAAATCATGGCCCCGTTTGTAAATCGCACCGGGCCCCCAAATCCTGAAGACGGGGCTGATGATAAGATACATAAAAGGATAAACATCACATGCATATAATTTTATGTGACATGGTATAGCCAATCTCCGCGCAATGATCTCCATCTTGTGCGTGCCAGCATGATCTCCATCACTCCACCATGATTGCCTCCACCACGAATAGCAACTACAACTATTGCTAACTACTTAGCGATAAAGTAAAGCTATTACATGGCGTATAAGAACTTGACACATAGGTCATACACAATTATAAAGACAACCATATGGCTCCTGCCGGTTTTGTATTCATCAACATGCAAGTCGTGAAATATTACAAAACATGATCATTGCATACAACATACACATCACATCTTGGGCCATACCATATCACAGAAACACTCCCTGCAAAAACAAGTTAGACGCCTCTACTTTGTTGTTGCATGTTTTACGTGGCTTATGGGAGTAACAAGATAAGAACGATTCTTACCTACAGAAAGCCACAATGGTGATATTATGGTTGCCAACATCTGGTGTAAATCCATGACAACTATAGTGAGAGAAACTGGCATCCACTAGCCGCATGTGTGGAACAAGCCACATGTCAAGTGTGGAGCCGGTCTCGCGAACGAGGTTGCGTAAAGTTGGCCTGGACCGCTTCGATCTCACTATCCCGCGTCATAAGAAGTACACAAACAAGAGGCTTGCAACAGAAAACATCAACGCCCGCAACAAGCATGTTGCGTTCTACTCGTGAAACACATCTACGCATAGATCTAGCTCTGATACCACTGAAGGGTTTCGCAGCATAGTAAATCAAAAAAATTCTACGGATGCGAATGGGAAAGCCAAGATCTAATCTAGTAGATGCAAACAACGAGGGGTATAGATGAGATCTTCATACCCTTGAAGATTCGCACAGCGGAACGTTCAACGGAACGTGGTTGATGTAGTCGTACTAGCTTCTCCTCCTCGCGATCCAATTCGATCCAACACCGCAAGTGGCGATGCCTCCGAGAGATGCACACGTACGGCACCTCGACGTCTCCTCCTTCCTCGGTCCATCAAGTGGGGTGGAGAGATAGGTTGGATCTACAACACGACGGCGTGGTGCAAAGGTGGAGAGTTTCTACGGCAGGGCTTCGCCTACGCGTAGTCGGGAGAGAGAGAGAGATCTAGAGGGCAGCAGTATGGCGGCTAGGGTTGAAGGAGTTGGGGAAGGAGGGCTTCGCCCCTGCCCTCTATATATAGTCCCCTTGGCCCCTCCTCCAAGCCCTAGGGCGGCGGCCCCAAGGGTTGGAGTGGGGGGCAAGTTTTCCCCCTCCTTCTAGAAGCTCTCCCTAGGGTTTCCCCTAGGGCTTGGCCGGCTGGGCCTATGGGGCCTTGTTCCCCTGGCCTAATGCGGCCAGGGAACTCCCTCGTAGGCCCACGCCCCCTCCCGACAAGTGGGGCCACGTTGGTCCCACTCCGGAAGGTTCTAGAAGCTTCCGGTACAATACCGAACAATCCGAAACAATTCTGAAATCCAAAAACTGCTTTCCCTTATATGAATCTTATTCTCCAGACCATTCCGGAACCTCTCGTGACGTCCTGGATCTCATCCGAGACTTCGAACAAAAACTCATAAACCAATTATCCATTCTATCCTAGCATCAAGACACGTTAAGTATGTGACCCTACGGGTTCGAGAATATGCAGACATGATCTTCTATCAATAATCAACAGCGGGGTCTGAAAACCCGTATTGACTCCCGCACATTCATCGATGATCATATCGGATGAACCACGATGCCAGGATTCAATTAATCCCATATATATATTCCCTTCGTCACGCGATATTTTACTTGCCCGAGATTCGATCGTCGATATCGGCATACCTAGTTCAATCTTGTTCACAGCAAGTACTTTACTCGTTCCGTGATCCGATATCACTTTGTGATTAACTCTTTATCCGCTTGCTTGCAAGCGGTGTTGATATTGATTACCGAGTGGGCCTGAAGTATATCTCTCTGACTTGGGAGGGACAAATCCCATCTCGATACATACAACCCAACAAGTACTTTCCGATCACCTGAGAGACACCTTTATGATCACCCTCTCATAGGATGACGTTTGATGACCTCAAAGCTTTCTTCCGATACCAGGGAGTTGCATTATCTCATGGTCTAAGGAATACAATATTTGACGTAAGAAAAAGCTTTGCAAAGATGAACACGATGACACGATCTAATTGGTCTGCTTGATTTGGGTATGTCCATCATATCATTCTCCCAATGATATGATCTCATTATTAATCGACAACTCATGTCCATGGTTAGGAAACCTTAACCATCATTAATCAATGAGCTAGTCCATAGAGGCATACTAGGTACACGGTGTTGTTCATAAACCACACAAGTATCAAAGTTTCCTCTTAATACAATTCTAGCATGGAATATAAACTTTATCATGAACAAGAATTATAATAATAACATCTTTATTATTGCCTGTAGGGCATAATTCCAACATGGGGAACACCAGTAATCTTTGTGGATAAGAGGGTTGGTGGAAGGAGGATGTGTGGAGATTATAGAAATCTGAACAACGTTACTATCAATAATAAGTATCCTTTACCAAGAATCCAAGATTTGTTTGATCAAGTGAAAGGAGCTGGATTATTTTCAAAGATCGACTTAAGATCTGGATATCATCAAATAAAAATCAAACCGGAAGATGTTCCAAAGACAACATTTGTCTCAAGATATGGACACCGTGAATATCTGGTAGTACCATTTGGTTTGACCAATGCACCAGCAATATTCATGAAACTGATGAACAAAATCTTCATGCCATATTTGGATAAGTTCGTCATAGTCTTTGTTGATGATATTCTAATATATTCCAAGGATAAGGAAGAGCATGCTGATCATTTGAGAATAGCATTGCAGACTATAAGGGAACATAAACTTTATGCTAAGTTCAGTAAGTGTGAATTTTGGCTAGATAAGGTAGAATTTCTCGGCCATGTGATCAGTAATGATGGAATTCCTGTAAATCCATCTAAAGTTCAGTCAGTACTAGAGTCGACTACACCAACCAATGTGAAGCAAATTAGAGGTTTCTTAGGAATGGCTGGTTATTATCGGAGATTCATTGAAGGTTTCTCCAAAATAGATGGACCAATGACCAAATTGCTAAGAAAGAATACACCATTCAATTGGGATGAGAAGTGTGAAGCAAGTTTTAAGGATTTGAAAGACCAGGTTAACCACAGCTCCAATCTTAGCAGTTCCTGAAACAGGGAAAGACTTTACAGTATACTGTGATGCATCTAAAGAAGGTTTGGGTTGTGTGTTAATGCAATATCGGAAGGTGATTGCTTATGGTTCAAGACAATTGAAACCACATGAAGTCAATTATCCAACTCATGATTTACAGTTAGCAGCAGTAGTCTTTGCGCTGAAAGGATGGAGGCATTTTGTTTACGGAGCCAGATGTGAGTTATACACTGACCATAAAAGTCTCAAATATTTATTTACTCAAAAGGAGTTGAATATGATACAGAAGTGTTGGTTGGAACTAATCAAAGATTATGATTTAACAATCAACTATACTCCAGGGAAAGCAAATGTTGTAGCAGATGCTTTAGCAGAAAGAGTGCAGACATTCAGTCTAGCAATCGGGAGCTACCAAAAGTGTTACAAATGGACTTGGAAAGATTAGAGCTGCAATTAATTAGAACAAAGGTTCTTGGAGGATTAGCTACTATGCAGGTAGTTGCAGAGCAGGATAGTGATCTTAAGCACGGAATTTTTAGACATCAAGCAGAAGATCCATTCATTGCTGAAGAAATTCGAAGGATATCTCAAGGGCAAAAATCAGTTTTTCGCCTTGGAGATTATGAGTCTTTATGGTTTCAAGACCGTCTTTGTGTTCCAGATGTGACTGAGATTAGAAATGTCATACTCAGAGAAGCACATGAAACACCATATTCTATACATCCAGGAAGTACTAAGATGTATATGGATTTGAAAGAACTATTCTGGTGGAATAACATGAAAAGGGACATTGCTAAATATGTATCAGAATGCCATACTTGCCAAAGGGTTAAGGCTGAACATCAAAGTCCAGCAGGACCATTACAACCTTTGGAAATTCCCGAATGGAAGTGGGAGGAAATAGGTATGGACTTCATCATAGGATTGCCCATGACACCTAAACGGAAGGATATGATATGGGTAATTGTGGATAGACTCACTAAAAGTGCACATTTTATTCCGGTAAATCAGAAAGATAATGCCGAGAAGTTAGTAGAAGTTTACATCAAAGAGATAGTAAGTACGCATGGAGTGCCCAAAAAGATCGTAACTAATAGGGGATCGGTGTTTACTTCAGCATTTTGGAAACAATTGCATGAAGCACTTGGTTCAAAGTTAGATTTTAGCACAGCTTATCATCCTGAGACAGGAGGTCAAACAGAAAGAACAAATCAAATACTATAAGACATGTTAAGAGCTTGTGCATTAGATTTTGGAGGTACATGGGAAGATCATCTACCATTGGCAGAATTTTCCTACAACAATAGCTATCAGAGTAGTCTAAAGGCAGCTCCATATCAGGTTCTGTATGGAAGGAAGTGTAGATCACCAATATGTTGGTATGAGCCTGGAAGCAGTAAGGAGTTTGCACCAGACTATATCAAGGAAAGACAAGATATCATTGATAAAATCAGGGATAGACTGAAAATAGCTCAGAGTAGGCAGAAAAGTTATGCCGATCAAAGTCGAAGATCTTGGCATCCAGAAGTGGGAGACATGGTATATTTGAAAATAAGTCCAATGAAAGGGGTGAAAAGGTTCGGATTTAAAGGAAAATTGAGTCCAAGATACATTGGACCATTCAAGATACTGAGTCAGAACAGAACTATAGCTTATGATTTAGAGTTACCATCAAGATTGGCTCAAGTGCATAATGTTTTCCATGTGTCACAACTTTGCAAATGTTTGAAAGTTCCAGATGATGCAATCACACATCAAGAGATAGAACTACAAGCAGACTTGACCTATGTTGACAAGTCCTATAAAATTTTGGAAGAAAACTGGAAAAGGTTGAGGAATAGAGCAATCAAATATTGCAAGGTACAGTGGGAACATCACCATGAAAGGGAAGCCACTTGGGATAAAGAAGAGGATTTAAGAAAAGCCTATCCATAACTGTTCAGGTACATCTCAACAAACTTCGATACGAAGTTTAATTTAAGGGGGGAAGTCTATAGCATCCCAGCATTTAGGAACCAACGAAGGGTAGATTTAGGAATTTGTGATATTACATGCATTCATCTGTGAAAATGTGGGTAAATTTTTCACCAAATAAAAACCTAAAGTGATTAAAGTTTCTTTCATGCTTTGAGATTAGGTATAGTCTTGAAGGATGATTCTTATAGACTTTGATATCATCTTTGTGGATTAGAGTGTTTTGGGAAATGAAATTTGAATTTAAAACTTAAGTGTTTGAATTATAGTTCAAAAGGATTTTGAATGATGTTTGAGTATTTGATTTAATTTAGAGTTAACTAATAATAAATCAAACTTTAAATAAAATAAGATAATCAATAAAATGAATATTCCAAAACTTCATTCAATAAATAAGTTACACATATGTAACTTTACATAAGCAACAAACTTTACAATAGTAAAGAAATAAAAGAATAATATTTATTTATTGAATAATAATACAATCTTTATTACAAAATGATAAAAATAAAAGTTATAAAAGCGTAACGATATTACAAGTGACTATTCTATAAAGAAAAAGAAAAATATAAACTAAAGTCATGATCTTCAAATATGGTACCTGCAAAATAAAAAGAAACTTAAAAGAAAAACAAGGTTAGGATTAGAATTATTTTACTCTCAGAGTTGACAGTAAAGTGCACTATTCACTTTTTCATCATTGAGTAATTTAAGGGGCAAGTTTCACCAATATGAAAGAATATATCTTTCATAATTTTAAGCCATAAGTCGAGTGAACAAAAAGGAGGGAAAAGTTTCACCAGCCAAGTAAGAGTAACCAGATAAAGGTAACTTCACAACCAAAACATATCCACAACCTGTGCAGCAGGCACACAGGCAGCACACACACACCAAACTGCATGGTGTGTGCTGTCAGCACCACAACAACAGAACAATCAAACAAAACCATCAACAAAGCCGTGGGAAGCCAACCCCACACCACTTTCTTGTTCATACACACCAAGAACAGCAGCCAACAGCTAAACCAAGCCAAAGCTTAGCAAGATCACACCAATCAAAACCTTAGATCACATCACCAAAATGGTGACATAAGGAGGGGGTAGATTAGGTGGATGGCAAGGACAAGATCAAGCAATCAGGACCATGAGGTGAAGGGCTAGATCAAGGACAAGCCAGGAGCTGGAAATACTAGGAGAGCACCAGATCAAGCTACCACAAGATCAACCACTAGCAACCCCAACATCAATAAGTGTGGTGAGTAAAATAGACCATCACAAGCTCTATTTGTCTGAGATTAGACATGCATTCATGATTTGTCTATTACTCAAATTCTCAGAAAGCACCCAAGTGGGGTGAACCCATCACTGAAGCTTGTAAACACTAAAAGCAATCAAAAATGTATAGTGATCCAACTAAGATCTCAGGACAACATCATTGATCTAAGCTATCAAGCTATATTTCAAATTTAAGAATGAATATAGCCAAGATTTAAACTTCTAGGCACATCTCTTCAATTAGAGTAGCACCTTAGAATTTAATCTTATGGATCTATATAAGTGATCAAGCCTACAATTATTTTTCCCCAACTTTGATTCAAGAAACAGTAGCTAGTATCACTACCAGAACTAATCCTTGAGAAACAACAAGACAAAGGTCTAATCCCTAAACCTCAGACCAACATCATTGGTTCTAGGTATGCAAGGAAAGAGAATTACACTTATCTATAATGCCAAGCTAATGTTAAAGCTTGAATAAGACCAAACCCAGTAATAGAATCTAATCTTGTGTGCCATACAAGGATGGTGTCACAAGAATAGTTCTAAACTAAGCAGGTTAAGCATCCAATCTTCACAGATGCAATCAACCAATTATAAATCATTTTCCTGTTCTTAAACACAGGAATCATAAATAGGATATTAATATATATATATATATATCTTCAGTATAAAAGACCATTTTGATCTCAATCTATATATGAATTCTTAAGCGAACAGTACTAATACAATGACTTCATCACACAACACTCACTGTCATTAACCAGGTAATGACATTGGTGAGTTATTAAACCACTAGATTTCCCAAGTATTCCTTCTACAGCAACTTTACCATCTGACCATATCAAAATTAATCCATAGAATCATCTGGTAAACCACTAGCATCACCACAGCTAATCATAAGCATCAAGCCACAGCTAACAATCATTTAGCATGCTTAGGGACCATCAAAACCTGATCCAATCCATTAGATATCTAATTCACAGAGGGGAATGAACCCTAAGTAGAACAAACCATCTCAATCAGGACAGGACAGTAACCAGGAAGGTCATTACCAACATCTAGCATAGGATGGCATAGCAGAGAGAGAGTACGAGGGGAGAGGAATAACTTACCAAAGGTCCTCGCTGTATAATAGAAGAGGAAGCAGAGGGGCCGACGACCATGGCGGCACGGGGAGTACCCCCAAGGGGGCGCTACGACCCACACAATGCCACGGCGGCGACCATAGCCATGCCTGGGGGCGAGGAGCATCCCCACGGCACACGACAGCAGTGGCGGCGTCAGCATCAACGCCAACCCCAAACCCTAGGGTTCGGGACGGCATCGATCTGGTCACAGGAGGGCTCCAGGTCCAAATCCAATTGGACGGGAAGGAAGAGCAAGGCCGACAACCTCATCCTGCACCACGGCGGCAGCCAGGGAGGTCCACGACGGCGTGAATCACCAGCGGTGACACCGCTGACCACAGGGTCGAGGGAGGAGAAGGAGAGAGGTGAGCTCGAGAAAGAGACAGAGAGTTGGGTAGGTTGGGCCAATACCCCTTCGGGGTATTGTTTTGACTTTGCCCTATTGGGCCACAAGGGCCCAATAAACCCAAATAATCAGCCCAAATCCTTTAGAGCCTGTTTCAATAATTGAAAAAGACCAAAATGCCCCTAAACTTATATAAATTCTAGAAAATAAAACAAAAGTCCAAAAATTATAAATAAAACATTTTTGGATTCACAATAATCCAAACTATCCAAATAAATTAAGAGATAAAATTTTAGATATATAAATTTTATTAAGAAATTTGTAATATATATATTCCTTATGGAATTTCACAAAATTCTTGAAAGATGATAAAAATAAATAAAAATCACTTTCATTATATATTAATATTTAAGAAAAATACTAAACAAATATTTAATTTCACTTTTTGGTATTTAGTGATAATTCTTAAAGGAATTATTAATTAAATAAAATACAAATAAATTAATAAAAAACAAGAGAATACAATATTCAATAAATATTTAAAAAATTAATATTTATAAATTATTTACTATTAAAAGAATTTTTATAATTTAAATAAATGGGGGAGAATACATATAAAGCTAAAGATGCATTACATTACTTTGCATAATCATTTTGCTTGTTTAAATATTGTCCTTACCAGGCAATAATGATGTTTTGTAGACATAGAAGCTCAAGGTCATGTGCAAGCATCAGACTTCACTACCTTTCCATCACAAGGCAAGTTCATCACTTGCTCATATCCTTTGAAGAGTCTTTATCAAAGTATTTGCAAATTGTGTGTTATCATATATACTCCAAAGAAAGGAAATAATATTTTCACAAATAAAGAAATCATAGATATCATCCTAAGTGATGATATAATGGAGCAATAGAACTTAGGGTTCTATTTGCAACAATGATGAATAATTAGGGACTTAATAACCCCTGACATCAGTGATTCTAGCGCTGTATATTACGCGTTAGCCATGAGATTTGGAATGGGACAGAGAAGTCAGTTGTATCTTCTTCCTCTCGCATGAAGCCAGATGTGTAGGTCGTGGCTATTATCCTCGTACTATGCATATTAATTGGTAATTCGTAGAGGATATGCAGCATATGGGTGGGAACCCTCATCGTCCCACGATAGTTCTGGCATCTAACGGTTTATACAAACCATTGCCGTAATTCAATATGTGGGCGTGGTGTACACCAAGGAGGCATGCGAGGTCGCGAAGGGGGTAGTGATTGGCTTGGACCAACTACTGGGCCCCACATCATGGAATTATGGACGGGAAAGTACGCCCGGTTGTGCAACAAGGAGTTGATATCTCATGGGTAAAGTAACTCACCTCTGGAGAGTGTAAGAATTGTAACTTGTTACTCCCTGTTCCGGGAAGGAGATACGAACGCGGCAGGAAAGGAAATCCATGAAAGTTCTGGTCAACCTGTGAAGGCTGATGGTGAAGGGAATATGCCCTGAGAGGTAATAATAAAGTGTTTATTATGTGTATTCCAAGTATATGATAGATGTTTATTTTGCATTCTATAATTGTATTAATACGGAAACATTAATACATGTGTGTTTAATAAACAAACAGAAAGTTCCTAGTTATGCCTCTCTCATAAACTAGCTCGTTGATTAACAAGATGATCAAGGTTTCCTGATCATGGACATTGGATGTTGTTAATAATGGGATCACAACATTAGTGTAATGGTGTGATGAACATTCATCTGAAGTATAGCATTACGATCAAAGTCATTGAGTTTATATTGCTATAACAACTTACGAAGTGATCCTAATCCTTAGACCATGAGGTCATGTCAATCACTAACACCGGAAGAGTTTCTTGATAACATCAAACGTCACACCGTAACAGGGTGATTATAAAGATGGATTCAGAACTAATAAAGTGTTATGTTGAGGCTCATGGATCGAGAGTGGAATTTGTTCATCCCGATGACGGATAGATATACTCTGGGCCCTCTCGGTGATATCACATTGGTTAGCTTGCAAGCAAGTGATTTGATCACTAGAATGTTATATCACGGGAACGAGAAAAGAGTGCATGTCGGTAACGAGATCAAACTAGGTATGGAGATACCAATGATCGAATCTCGGACATGTAATATATCGTTGTCGTGGGGATGGTCACGGCAGATGCTGCAATCGGCAGCGAGTAGTAGAACGAGGGGCAAGGGCGGCCAGCCATCTGCGGTGCGAGATGAGGGCAAAGACACAGGGTTTTACCCAGGTTCGGCCCCCCGGAGGGTAAAGACCTACTCCTGCTAGATTGTATTATGGAGGTGTTACAATGGGCGAGCTCGTCGGCTAGGCGGCGAGTCGCTTGGGTGTATGAGGGAACGTGTCTCTACTCGCCCCATAGGGAGGTTTATATAGGCTCACCTCCCCTAGGGTTTACATATCTCAACCGATTCGGTTACAGATTCAGTAGTCGTTTAACCTAGCCTGACTGGGCCTATCTACTCGCCTGGGCCTTCAGCTTCCAGTCGCTCGGTACCTTGCTGGGCTTCAATCCACTCGCCGTTCTGCAGGCCCACTCGCCAGCTCACGGGTCAGTCGGAAACGCCCTGCTGGGTATACCCCAGTAGGCATATCCCCATCAGTAGTCCCCGAGGCCGTCGTCGATTGGGCGTAAGTGGCTGCTGGCAGTCGGAGTATGCGGCTTCAAAGTAGGCATCCAGTCGAATCGTCGGCGGGCTCCTGTATAAAGGAGAAAATCCGGTGAACCAAGTCGCGGCTTGGGCGAGTCGAGTCGGCGGGACGCGGTCATGGTGATTGACCCGGCGAGCCGAGTGGCTGAAGTTGGACCATCAGGCATAGTCAAACTAGCCGTTGGGGGTAATCCAACGGTAACTTTTGGCGTAATCATCGCGCGGTAACGGCCCCCTGATTTGGCGGGCAACTCCCGCTATATAAGAGGAATGGCAGGCAATTGTAGAGCCAACTGCCCACCACTTCTTCCGAGTGCGCACATTTTCCTTCCTCTGCTCCGTGATCCAATCGACTCGAAATCCCCCGATCTCCAACCAACCTCTCAGCCATGGCCCTTTCCACCGAACCATGGGGCAGGTCCAAGTGTACGAGGGCGCAGCTGGCCTCTTTCGAGGAAGCCGGGATCCTGCGAGCCGGCTGTTGGCGTATCCCCGCAGCCGGAGAAACGACCCCAAACCCGCGAGAGAGGGAATTCGTCTGTTTCACCAGTCATCTCGAGCGGGGGCTAGGGTTTCCCACGTCTTTGTTCTTCCGGCGCTTTTGCGCCTACTACGGGATCCAGCCTTCAGATCTGGGTCCCCACAGCATCGAGCAGCTCGCCATCTTCGTGGCGTTCTGCGAGTGCTACTTGGGCTGCCGGCCCTACTTTCCCTTGTGGCAAGATCTGTTCCACGGACGGATCAGACGCGAGGAGGCAGGCGGTCCAATGCTAGCCGCGGGCGGCTTGACGTTCCAGCTCAAGTCCAAAGCTTCTTTTTTTGATCTGATGCTACCCGCCAAGGCAGCGAGCGACTGGAAGAAGTCGTGGTTCTACGTGGCCGAGGCGACCCCGGAAGACGAAGTGGCGATCCCGCGATACTCGGCCAATCGTTCTGAGCCGCGCCATCTCCAAGTCGGCAAGCTCCCCGACGACCAGCGGATGGTCGTTGACGAGATGCTCCAGACCATCCGTGGTCTGAAAAAGAAAGGCCTTCAGACGATAAACTTCTACAATTGATGGCTTGGGCGACGGCTCGTTCCACTCGCCCAACGTGACCACTATATGTACCAGTACACGGGCCGGGGAGACTCGACGAAGGCCTGCCTCGACGAGTGGAAGCTAGAGGATTATATCCCAGCGTTGAAGAAGATCACCCAGGCGGTGTACCTGGATGCGCAGGCTGGGGTCGCCCCCTACACCGCGAAGCGTCCGGCTCCAACGGTAATTCCTTTACCTTGTTCGCAGTCGCAGTGTATGCAGTCGCGGTAATTCTGATTCTGTTTTGTATTCATCGCAGCTATTCCAAGTGGTGGAAGGGTGGCTCCCACCTTCGGATGACGAGAGCCCGGGGCCATCCGCCCAGGACATAGGCGAATCTCCACCCGCGAGGGGCAACGAGGACGACGAGGAAGAGTCCGAAGAGGAAGTCGCCCCGCTGGTCCGAAAGACCCGCGGGCAACGTCAGCGCGAGATCGAGGCGAGCAGAAGCCTCGAGCGTCATGATGACGACGACGAGCTCCCAGAGACCACCTCGCGCCGTCAAGCCACCCCGTCGAAGAAGAAGAAGAAGAAGGAAAGGGAGGCGAGGGCCCTCCCGAAGAGGAAAACAAAACCGTCGAGGACGGCTTCACCGCCGCACTCGGCGAGCAGCTCCGATGCTCCCAGCCCAGCTGGTGACGGCGCGCCCCCAGCGACAGCCGCGCTGGACACGGCGACCGTGGAAATGCCGCTGGCCTCGATGCCTCCGCCATTCGCCCCAGTCTCCGGGCTGGGGGAGGCTCCGGCTGCAGCGACTTCACCTCACAAGGAGGTTCCGGCTGCGGCGGCTTCACCCCGCAAGGAGGCTCCGGCTGTAGCGGCTCCAACTCGCGAGGAAGTTCCCGCCGAGGATGTCCCAGAGGCGCCAGCCGCGGCCTCAACGACGAAGAAGCCGTCCGTGTCTTGGGCACGCGACGTCCTGGAACTGGGGCTCAGTCGCCGACTGGGCCCTGAACTGGAAAAACCGGCCGGCCTTCGTACAGGGCTACGTTTCATCCCAGTCGCCAAGTGAGTGCGCTCACCCTTCCTTAGTTTCCATAACTATTTCAATTGTCTTTGTTGATTCGATTAATGCGCAGGACCGGAGTGAAAAGGATGGGCCATCCGACCGTGGCCAAGGTACCCTCCGCCGATAGCGAGGAAGATCCTTCCCGCAAGAGGAAAGCGGATGAGGTCGTCGCCTCAGCGGATGGCAGTAAGAAGGCCAAGGGCGACGACATCGTCACTATCTCTGACGATACGGCGGCCGCGCCAGCCGGGCCCGTGGTGGAGGCAGCCGCGTCTACGAAGGAGGGCGCTTCCTTGCCTGGAATGGCGGAGGCGACTTCCTTTGGAGCGGGTGCCTCTATCGCTACCTTCCCCCGCTTCGTGACCAAGGCGGCCGCAGCGAGCGGGGCTGCGCCCTCGAGCCTCGCTCCGGGGACCGCCGATGCTGAAGTCGACCAGCGTCGTGGGCACACGCCAGCGTTACTCGCGTCCGTGGACGCGATACAACTCCATGGTATGCTTGGCGCAGCCATCCAGGTACATCCAGTCCCCGAGGATCAGGTCGGTGCTTTGCAGCGGCTTGATTCTTATAATTTCTCGTCTTTTATTTTCGTATCCAGTCCCCGAGTGCGCACGCGCTAAATTTTAGCGGGTGGGCACTTAGGAATTTCTTGATCGCCAGTCCCCGAGTGCGTGCTCGCTGAATTTCAGCGGGTGGGCACTTAGGAATTTCTTGATCGCCAGTCCCCGAGTGCGCACTCGCTGAATTTCAGCGGGTGGGCACTTAGGAAGTTCGTTTTGACTAACTTGTTTGATGATGTGCAGGGTCTGCAGCTTGAGTCGGCGGACCGATTGGCCGCGAAACAGCACGCTGAGAAGGAGCTGGTCATCGTCCAGGAGGCGAACAAAGGGCTTCAGGCTGTTGCTGCGAAGGCAGAGGAAGCTCGCCAGGGGCTTGTCTCCGCTGGAGAGTTGGTGGCGGCGCGATCTGCTCTGGGTGCCGCTGAACAGCGGATCGCCGACCTTGAGCGCGAACTGCGGGAGGCGAGAGAAGAAGCGAGCTCGGCGGACGGGCGAGCGAGGGCCGCCGTTGCGGCCGCAGAGGAGGATCGCAAGGTGTCAGAGGTCCTTATTGCTGGGCTTCAGGACGACCACACGTCGCTTCAGTGCTTCATCACGGGACTCGCCCGCCCGTTGCTTGGTGAGTGCATCTTCCCTTTCTATTAGTTGTGATTTTTGTGGTGTCCGTTGTACTCATCGTTGTCTTCTGCTCGCAGGTCGCATCATTGATGAGGAAGAAGAAGCGAGTTCGCTCGACGCGAGGCGGTGCGTAAGCATGCTCGTCGACTCGGCGACGCTGTCGGCGACGTGCATCCGCGCCTACCTCCAAGAAATATCGCCCACGGAGGTGATTCCCAGCGAACTCGTTGAGGTGTGGAAATATTTGGAGAAGGCGCCCGCGGTCGTTGAGTTCATGACGCGGTCGGCGTTTCGGCGTGGAGCGTCGACAGCACTGAGCCTTGGACTCGCCCACTTCCCCGAAGATTTCGACGTCGACGATGTGACGAGTGGGTATCCATCGTCGACTGGCGCGGTGGATCTGTCCGAGGTTCTCAAGTTGCAAGAGCGTGCCGCCACGTACTCGGAGCATGTCTGGGCGATGGGCGACCTCCTTCCCTACCAGGAAACGGTCGTCGCGCCAAACGACCCCGAGTCGCCGCATAGTGACTTCAAGGTCGAGCAGCCTTTTCGCGCGGCGATGGCGGGTGAACTGACGACGTATCCATCAAACCCGTACACCGCGTTCATCCGTAATCGCCGGGATGCTGGCGAGTCATCATCAAAGCCTGCAGAATAGGGTAGTTTGCCTTGAAGCGTTAACAGCAGTTCTGCCATGCGGGCATATTTTGTAACATAAGACAATGCAATATGTGATTGAATGGGATGTCGTGTCTATTTGGTATTTGTTTGTGTGCTTTGGGTTGATTTTGGACGAGTCCCCGAGCGCGTCCGCCCTTTTGTGGGGTTTACCTCGTATATGATGTGTGTTGTTATCATGTGTGTTGTTGCTTTGGTCGACTCGCCCGAGCTCGGAGAGCCAGTCGCAAGGCGACTCCCTGGAGTGCTCTGTACTTTACCGTTTTCCCGTACGCGAACGAAGTCGGGTGGCCGAGTCCCCGAGCGTGGTACTTGGTAGTTCTAGGCGCAACTCGAGGGTGGTTGAGGACTTAGCGCGTTGGTGTGAGCGCGTCACTCCTGCCTGGCCCGTAAGGTCAGTCGCTTGGCGAGTCCTGGGCATGCTCTCTTACTTGGCGTTTTCCCTGACCGCTCTTGACGAACTGGTATTCAGTCCCCGAGCGTGGTACTTAGCCGTTCTAGTCGCTATGCCGAGGATGCGGAGGACCAAGGTCGCTGTGAGAAGCGAGGGTAGTTGTCTTGGCTCGTAGAACCAGTCGAGCTAGGCGACTCCAATGGTGCTCCGGGTTGGCGTTTTTCGTGGACGATGCGAGACCTGAAGTGATTCAGTGCTCTTGCACCGCACTACTTAGCCGTGCCGATCGCTGTACCAAAGGTTGACTTCTGCATTTTAGCATACCGCTGTTATTACGAGTGCGAGTGGCACAAGTCATGGAGAGTGGGCGCAATTTGCGGTAACCGTTTCTTTTATTTCATAGCGACTGGAGAGTACATGTGTGGGGTTCTAGGAGTAGAACTTCCGGAGGAGGTTTACATTCCATGGTCGCTTGACGTCGAGCTCGCCGTCCCCGCGGACGTCGATGAGGTAGTAGGCGTCGTTGCCAAGTACGCGCCCGATAGCGAATGGGCCTTCCCACGGAGGGGAGAGCTTGTGCATGCCCTTCTTGTCCTGGATGAGGCGTAACACCAGGTCGCCTTCCTGGAAGGTGCGGGCTTTCACCCGTCGGTTGTGGTAGCGGCGGAGTCCTTGCTGGTAGATGGCGGTGCGTGACCGGGCGAGGTCGCGTGCTTCGTCGAGCTGGTCGACCCCATCTTGGCGGGCCAGCTCGTTTGCAGCCTCCGTATAATGGACGACTCGCGGCGAGTCGTGTTCGAGGTCGGTGGGCATGACTGCTTCGGCGCCGTAGACCATGAAGAAGGGAGTGAATCCCGTCGATCTGTTAACCGAGGTACGGATTCCCCAGATGACGGAGGGCAACTCTTCGACCAAGCACCCAGCGGTGCGCTCGAGGGGTACTTGGAGTCGCGGCTTCAGGCCGTGGAGGATGCTTTGGTTGGCCCGTTCCGCCTGGCCGTTGGATTCCGGGTGGGCGACTGACGCGAGGTCGAGCCGGATGTGGTGCTCTTCGCAGAATTCGCCCATGGCTCCCTTGGCGAAGTTGGTGCCGTTGTCCGTGATGATACTGTTTGGGAACCCGTAGCGATATATTAGCTCGCGTAGGAATTTAGTGGCAGTCTTCCCGTCGCATTTCCGGACTGGCTTGGCCTCCACCCACTTAGTGAATTTGTCGACGGCGACTAGCAGGTGGGTGTAGCCGGAGGGGGCTTTCTTGAAGGGGCCTACCATGTCCATGCCCCATACGGCGAATGGCCAGGTGATAGGGATTGTTTTGAGCGCCGAGCTCGGTACGTGCGTCTGACTGGCGTACTTCTGGCACCCGGCGCATCGCTGGACGATGTCGACGGCGTCGGCGTGTGCGGTGGGCCAGTAGAAGCCGTGTCGCATAGCCTTGGCGACCAGGGAGCGAGCGGCGGCGTGGTGGCCGCAGTCGCCTGAGTGAATGTCGTGGAGGATTTTGCGCCCTTCAGCCGGTTGGACGCAGCGTTGGAACACGCCGGTGACGCTGCGCTTGTGTAGCTCGCCGTCGATGATGGTGTAGGACTTGCATCGGCGAGCTATCATTCGAGCGTCTGTCTCGTCTGCTGGCAGGGTGCCGGCTTCCAGGTAGGCGATGTAGGGCTTGGTCCAATCGTCTGGCTCGGTGATGAGTGCGACCAAGGATGCCTCTGGTTGGAGTGGGACTCCGATGTCGATCTCCCTCAGGGGAGAGACTGATGGCTTGGAGATTGTGTCGAGGAACACGCCGGCGGGTGGTGCGAGTTGAGCCGACCCGATGCGAGAGAGGGCGTCGGCCTCCTCGTTTTTCCGCCTGTCGATCCACTCGACGGAGTAGCCGGTGAAGTGGCCGCCCAACTTGTCCACCGCTTGGCGGTACGCCGCCATGGTGGGGGAGACGGCGTCGCAGGTGCCGGCGACTTGCCCCGCGACGAGGTCGGAATCTCCGTAGCATCGGAGGCGATTGACGTTCATCTCCTTGGCGGCTCGCATGCCGCGGAGTAGGGCCTCGTACTCAGCCATGTTGTTGGTGTAGGGCGTGAAGTCGAGGCAGAGGATGTAGCGGAGCTTGTCGCCCTTTGGTGAAGTCAACACTATCCCTGCTCCTGCACCGTCCGCGTTCTTGGAGCCGTCGAAGTGCAGGCTCCAGTAATGGAGGTGCGGCAGCTTCTCTGGCTGCTGAGCCTCCTCCCAGTCGGCGATGAAGTCTGCCAGCGCCTGCGACTTAATCGCCTTTCGTGGCTCGTATTTGATGTTGTGGACGCCGATCTCGACGGCCCACTTGGCGACCCGCCCGGTTGCCTCGCGGTTGCGGATGATGTCTTGTAGTGGCGCTGAGGAGACGACCGTGATCGGGTGCTACTGGAAGTAGTGCGGCAGGCGCCGCTGAGCCCTGAAGACCGCGTACACTAGCTTTTGGTACTGTGGGTACCGTTGGCGCGACTCGGTGAGGACCTCGCTGATGTAGTACACCGGCCGCTGAACCGGGCGCTCCTTTCCTTCCTCTGGTCGTTCGACGACCATCACAGCGCTGACGACGCGCTCGGACGCCGCGACGTAAACCAGCATAGGTTCTTTGTCGGCGGGGGCAGCGAGTAGTGGTGCGGCGAGTAGCACCTTTTTGAGGTCGCAGAGCGCGTCGTCCGCCTCCTTGTCCCACTGGAAGGTGGGGTTCTTGCGCATCCGGCGGTATAGGGGCATCGCCTTTTCGCCCAGGCGGGGGATGAAGCGACTGAGAACCGCTACTCGCCCGGCCAGCTTCTGGACGTCGCGCAGGCACTCGGGTTTGCCGAGCCGGGCGATCGTGTCGATTTTTGTTGGGTTCGCCTCGATCCCTCGTTTGGAGACGACGTACCCCAGTAGTTGTCCGGCGGGTACACCGAAGGTGCACTTGCCTGGGTTGAGCTTTATCTTGTACCTTCGCAGGTTGGCGAAGGTTTCTGCCAGGTCGGCGAGTAGGTCGCCTTGGCGAGCGGAATTCACGACCACGTCGTCGATGTAGACGTGGATGTTACGGCCAATTTGGCTCGCGAGGCATTCTTGCATGCACCGCTGGTAGGTTGCCCCGGCGTTCTTGAGGCCGAAGGTCATGGCGGTGTAGCAGAAGGCTCCGAATGGCGTGATGAACGCCGTCTTCTCCTCGTCTTCGACAGCCATTTTGATCTGGTTGTACCCAGAGTAGGCGTCGAGGAAACATAGCGACTCCGAGCCCGCGGTTGAATCGATTATCTGGTCGATCCGCGGGAGGACGAACTGCTCCTTTGGGCAGGCGCTGTTCAGGTTTGTGTAGTCGATACACATCCTCCAGGTCCCGTTTTTCTTCTCGACCAGGACTGGGTTTGCCAGCCACTTGGAGTACTTGATTGGCCGGATGAAGCCGGCAGCGAGTAGCCGCTGCACTTCCTCGGCGATTGCTCGACGGCGTTCTTCATTGAAGGGCCGTAGCGACTGCTTGACAGGTCGCACTTTGGGGTCGGCGTTTAGTTTGTGCTCAGCGAGCTCCCTAGGGACACCGGGCATGTCGGAGGGTTTCCATGCGAAGATGTCCCTGTTCTCACGGAGGAACTCGATGAGCGCGCATTCCTATGCTGGGCTCATGCCTGTCCCAATCGTCACCGTCTGGCTGGAGTCGCCTGGGACCAGTTCGTCGGTGCGGGTGTGCGTCGTGGCCTCAAAGGTTGAGGTGTTTGCGCCCTCTGAGTTGGGCTTCTTGAGTATTGTGGGGTCGTCATTGTTGACCCCGCTCGCGTATTTGGCGAGCTCGTCGGCGTGATTAGTCTCTGCCGCGATGACGGCGTCGGCGAGCTCGGCTCCTTTGGCCTCACACTCGGCGGCCATGTCGGGGTCGCCGTTGATGGTGATGACGCCGCACGGCCCGGGGAGCTTCATCGCGTTGTACGCGTAGTGGGGTGCTGCCATGAATTTAGCGAACGCCTGGCGCCCCAGGACGCAGTGGTAAGGGCTGTCGAAGGGCACCAGCTCGAAGACGATCCGCTCGGTGCGGAAGTTTGCCGGTGTGCCGAACGTGACTGGTAGCGTGACCTTGCCGATCGGATACGCCTTCCGACCGGGGACGATGCCGTGGAACGTGGTGTGGGTCGTCTCGATCATCGACTGCGGGAGCCGCAGCCGCCTGAAGGTGTCGAGGTAGAGGATGTTGATGGAGCTACCGCCGTCCATCAGTGTCTTGGGGAGCCAGTAGTCGCCAACCTTGGGCTTGACCACCAGGGCGACTCGTCCTGGGTACTCGATGCGCGGCGAGTGGTCTTGCCGGCTCCAGGTGATGGGCTGTTCCGACCAGTTCAGGAACTGGGGGACGTCTGTTTGGGCCACCGCATTGACGGCGACGGCGCGGGCGATGACCTTCTTCTCGCGCTTCGTGTTGAAGCCTGTGAAGGTGTGGAGCGAGCCGGCCACTTTGCCGAATTTTCTGCCACTTGGCGGGTCGTTGTCGGTGTCCTCCCGCGCTTGCCGTGCCTTCTCGATTTCCCTGAGGGTGTGGCAGTCGGCGGTGGTGTGCGTTGCGGGTTTTCCTTCCCTGCTATGGAACGCACATGGTTGGTTAAGGAGGGCCGCGGGATCGAACCTTGGCTTGTTCTTGTAATTGCCGCCATCGCGGCGTTGCCCTCCGTCGCGGCGGTAGCTCTTGGGCTCGCGCTGTGCGTGCCCAGCGTTGGCGACGAAGTCGACTCGCCCGTCACTGCGGCGCTTGCCAGTGAGGCGAGTGCCGCTATAGCGTAGGTCGGTTCGGCGTCCGCTGTCGTTGCCGCCCGTGCGGCGTTGCCCTCCTGACTCGTCATCAGTTTCCTGGTTTGGATCTTCCTCGGCGTACCGTTTGGCGATCTCGAGGAGGTCGGGGATGTTGTCGAGTGTGCGGGAGTGTCGCTTGAGCTTGGCGACTAGAGGCTCGTAGCGGCACGAGGTCTTGAAGCAATGGATCGTGGTGTCCGGGTGGATGCCGACCGCGTTGTACCAAAGCTCTTGCCATCGTTGGACCCAGTTGCGGGTCGACTCACGGGGTCCCTGGACGCATCGTTCCAGGTCCTCAATAGTGGTGGCGCGGGTGTAGGAGCACTCGAAGTGCCTGACGAAGGCTTCGCGCATTTCCTCCCAGGAGTCGATACTGTCCTGGGGGAGAGTGTTGATCCACTGCCTGCACGTCCCCTCCATCATCAGGGGGAGGTAACGGGCGGCGAGTAGGTCAGTGTGACCCGCGATCCCCATTGCCATGAGGTATGTGTCGAGCCAGACTGCGGGGTCGTACGAGGAGTCGTACTTTTCTATCTCTTTTGGTGCCTTGAAGTTTGGCGGGTACTTCTCGCCTCGGATCATTGGTCCGAAGCACTTGTGCCCGAGTCGACTGAGCGACCCCATAGGCTCGCCGTCGCGGCGATTAGTTAGGGTGTGCCGCAAGTCGTCGGGCTGGCGTGCGCGCCAGCTTTGGTTGTTGATGATGTGGGTGCGGGCGTCGATGGGTTGTCCGTTAGCAGCGACGAAGTTGGTCGCCGGCCTGGGGTCGTTGGTGGAGAGTGCCGCGTTCGCGGGTCGGTGTTGGAGCTGCAGTGGCTCTGGTGGCGGGCAATTGAGGGTGTTTGCCGCCGCTGGGCGGCCGCTGGAGGCCGCTCTGCTTCCCGAGGAACGCGAGTATACTCGACCTTGCGAGTCGGCGCCCGCTTTTTGCTGCTCCACGGCCTTCGCGAGCAGGGCCCTGACGTACTGGATCTGTAGGGCGCCGTCGCCAGTGGCCGTGATGCTGTCGGCTGCTGCTCGGCCTGCCACGAGGTTGTCCATTGGGGTGGAGAACAGTGGGAGGCCGTTTGCGTCTCGCTCCCGTGAGGAGACAACTATCCGCGGCTGGTCCCTGGGAGGGGTGCGGTTGGGTGGTGGTGGGGCACCCATCGCCGTCGATCCTGGCGGGGGCCGGGCGCTTCCTTTTGGGGGCGCGTTCTCGCAAATTGCGCGCTCGGCTATGCGGGCCGGGTCGTTTTCGTCGTCGAAGTTCAGGGCACGCCCTTGAACGGTGGGGTTCAAACGTGACCTGATCCGCTGTTGGTGGTAGCGCGACAGCTCCTGCGTCGTTACCTGCTCGAGGCGAAATTTTTCGCGCTCGGCCTGCTCCTTGCGCACCGCCTCCGCCAGTTTCAGGCGGAGTTCCTCGACCTCCGTCGCCGTGGCGTTAGGAGGGATTGCGGTGGAGAAAGGATCCTCCGGCGGATCGGTGCCGGTGGCCATGTAAGCCGCGGCATGGCGAATGGTTCCATCGCGGGGGTCGGCGGAGTTCTCTGACCCGGAATCGAATTCGAAGATCCCGAGGATGGAGGGGTCCTCGAAGTCTCCCGCGTTGGAGACCTGGGCGATGGAGCCCGCGGACGAGGCCGCGGTGATGGATCCGGCGAGTGACGCCGGGGTCGCCGAGTCGGCGTCGTCGGTGAGGGCCGCATCTTCTGCGGCCGCTGAATTCCCGGCCACGTTGCTGTGGGCCGAGTTGTACTCGGAGGCGAGGCGGTGGATCGTGCGGACCTGGCTCTCGGAGAGCCGATCGCGTGGCGGCGACTCGCGGATGCGAGCCGAGTCCTCCGAGACGATGACGTCGGTGAGGCCGACGAAGAGGCTGATCGTGCCGACTGGCAGGATCACGCTGTGCGTGACGGGTCGCGCCGCCGGGACGTAGCTGCTCGGCAAGATCTGGAGCATCTCGCCGATCGCTATCATGCGGCCGGTGGCGACCGTCTCGTTGATGGGCAGATTGGATCTCGCCGCAGAACACCGGCCAGACCGGCCAGGCCCCACGGTGGGCGCCACTGTCGTGGGGATGGTCACGGCAGATGCTGCAATCGGCAGCGAGTAGTAGAACGAGGGGCAAGGGCGTCCAGCCATCTGCGGTGCGAGATGAGGGCAAAGACACAGGGTTTTACCCAGGTTCGGCCCCCCGGAGGGTAAAGACCTACTCCTGCTAGATTGTATTATGGAGGTGTTACAATGGGCGAGCTCGTCGGCTAGGCGGCGAGTCGCTTGGGTGTATGAGGGAACGTGTCTCTACTCGCCCCATAGGGAGGTTTATATAGGCTCACCTCCCCTAGGGTTTACATATCTCAACCGATTCGGTTACAGATTCAGTAGTCGTTTAACCTAGCCCGACTGGGCCTATCTACTCGCCTGGGCCTTCAGCTTCCAGTCGCTCGGTACCTTGCTGGGCTTCAATCCACTCGCCGTTCTGCAGGCCCACTCGCCAGCTCACGGGCCAGTCGGAAACGCACTGCTGGGTATACCCCAGTAGGCATATCCCCATCAATCGTGAAACAAAGGGATTAAGATACTAGCGTAAAAGGTTCCGACGATCACAAGAAAGTCATCGTTGAATGTGTGGGAGTCAGTATGTGTCTCCAGATCCCGCTTCTGATTATTGATCCGAGAGGGGTCTCGATCATGTCCGCATTATTCACGAACCGTAGGGTGACACACTTAAGAGACACCGACATCCAATTGGAGCAAAAGTTTCATGCCGAAAGAATGAACAAGCGCAGGAATTTATTTCACTAGATACCGAAACAGGTTTTTGGGTGAAATTGCATAAAGTGGTTATGCATGTGAAAATGGAATTCTAGCAAGGGGTTATTTGTGAATGTTTGTCATTAAAGTAATTGACAAAATTCTGAATAAAATAAAAGATTTTTATTTAATGAGAGTTTTGCATTAAATTTGGTGGAAATTTAATGGGAATTTGAGTGGACTTTTGAGTGGAGGGAATTTAAAGGAGATTTGTGAGTGGAGTGTCCACCCACATGAAGAGGGGAGGGCAAGGGGCATCCCCATGCGCCGGCCACCCCCTTGGGGTTCCCTCCTCCTCCTATAAAAGGATCCCCCTCCTCACTTGTCTCTCACACCTCCTCGTGAAGGATCTCTCTCCCCCTCTAGAATGTATTCCCCATGGTCTCAGACTAGCGAGATACATGTTCCCGGTGGCTATTCGGAAAGAAAGAGTTGTGCTTCCGCTGCATCGCTGGAGCGAGGAGGCGGAGGTTGCTCGGTGCCTCGAACGTGTGTGTGAGCACGGATGCGCTGCTGATTTGTGGCGCTAGGACTTCCTCTCGATCTTGAGATCGGCAAGAGATCGTCTACATCAACCACGAGTTGAACTCGTTAAGCTTTGTCGGTCTTCAAGGGTATGTTCTATACGGATATACATCCGCCCGTTGTTTGTATCTAGTAGATAGATCTTGGTGCATAGTTCACATCGTAGGAAATTTTTTTGTTTTCTATGCTGCGAACCCTACAGTGGTATCAGAGCCGGATCTATGCGTAGATACTTTACACGGGTAGTACACATATGAGTATTTGGGCGATGATGATCATGTTGTTGCTCCTTTGTTGTAATTTTGGATATTGGTGGCATAGTGGGATGAAGCGGCTCGGACAAAACTTACATGTCCTCGCACATGAGACCTGTTCCACGCTTGACATGCAACTAGTTTGCATAAGTCTCTCCTACTATAGTCAATATCTATTTTGCAACCGAGTTGTCAACAATTTGGTTATCCTCGTTGTGGTTCATGTTCGTAGGTAAGAACGGTTCTATCTCGAAAGACCTAAGCCACGTAAAACTTGCAATGGATAAATTAGAGGCGTCTAGTTTAGATTGTTGCTGGGCTAGTGTTATGATATGGTAGTGTTGTAAGTAGAAGTATGAGATGATACTCTTACAACACACATAGCGTGTAAACTCCATAGACCTTGGATTTACACATATAGGTATGATAGTGATCATACCACGATGCACATGATAGAGATCATCTGCGGGAAACATATCATTTCACTAATAAACATGTGATGTTTGATAGCATCTTATATTGCTTGTTTAGCGTTTTGTTAGCATAATAAGATGATCCCTCTTTTAAATATCAAGATAAGAATGTGTTCTTACTTTAGTATGCACCGATTATGTCTCCGTCTCTCCAAGACATCTCGTGATGATCGGGTGTTCTTGGATCCACGACCATATTTTGGGTGTAAAACAGTTACACACGCGAATACTAAGGTTCTAACTTGGTGAGCCTAGCATGTACAGACATGGCCTCGGAACACGGACCGAAAGGTTAAGCATGAGTCATATAGTTGATATGATATCCATTTGATGCTCGCCTTTGAAGCTACACCGACTCACGTGATGATCGGACTTGGTATAGTGGATTTGGTTCATGTAATCACCAAAAAGGCACGAGGGATGTCGTTTTTGAGTGGGAGTTCATTCGTAATATGGATTAGTTGAACTCAATCTATCATACACTTAGTCTAAACTTTACAAATTCTGTTGTAGATGGCACCACCTGCTTTTAATTTCAATGTGTTCATGGAGAAAGAGAAACTAGCAACGAACGATAGCAATTTTACCGAATGGGCCATGAATTTGAGGATTCTCCTCTCTGCTGCACAAAAGCAATACGTGCTAGAAGCGCCGTTAGGCCCCCCACCTTTAGATGATGCCCCTGACGAGGAGAAGAATGTCTATCAGACTCGTCAGGAGGACCACAACTTAGTTCATTGCGGCATATTGTATGGGCTAGAGCCGGAACTTCGAAAGCGTTTCGAAAACGGCAATGCATTTGATACAATGGGTGAGTTGAAAATGATTTTCGACACACATGCTACTGTAGAGAGCTACAACGCTTCAGAAAAGTTCTTTAGCTGCATGATGGAAGAGCACAGCTCTGTTAGTGAGCATGTACTCAAGATGTCGGGTTACGCCGATAAGCTTGTGTCCTTGGGAATATCGATTCCCATTGACTTAGGCATCCATCGTGTTCTGCAGTCTCTGCCACCTAGCTATAAGAGCTTCGTGATGAACTATAATATGTAAGGCATGAAGAAGTCTCTCCCCGAGCTTCTGTCAATGCTTAAAACTGCAGAAGTGGAGATCAAAAAGGAACATCAAGTGTTGATGATCAATAGGAACACTGGTTTCAAGAAAGACAAGAAGGGAAAACGGAAGGGAAGTAAGGGCGGCAAGCCTGTTGCCGTGCCTGAAAAGAAACCCCGAGTTGGACCTAAGTCTGATACCGAGTGCTACTATTGTAAGGGGACTAGCCACTGGAAGCGCAACTGCCCCAAGTATCTGGCAAACAAGAAGGCCGGCAAGGCAAACAAAGGTATATATGATATACATGTTATTGATGTGTAATTGACTAGTGCTCGCAGTAGCACCTGGGTATTTGATACCGGTTCAGTTGCTAATATTTGTAACTCGAATCAGGGGCTGCGGAACAAGCGACCGCTAGCAAGGGGTGAGGTCAAGATGTGTGTCGGCAATGGATCAAGCGTTGATGTGATCGCCGTCGGAACGCTGCCTCTCCACTTGCCATCGGGATTAGTTATAAACTTGAATAATTGTTATCTGGTGCCTGCACTAAGCATGAACATTGTATCTGGATCGTGTTTGATGCGAAGTGGTTATTCATTTAAATCCGAGAACAATGGTTGTTCCATTTATATGAATGAAATCTTTTCTAGTCATGCACCGTTGATGAATGGTTTATTTCTATTAGATCTCGATGATAATGTTACACATATTCATAATGTTGATGCTAAAAGGATTAAACTTAATGATGATATATCCGCATATATGTGGCACTGCCGTCTAGGTCATATTGGCGTTAAACGCATGAAGAAGCTTCATTCGGATGGACTTTTGGAATCACTTGATTTTGAATCATTTGATACATGTGAGCCATGCCTAATGGGCAAGATGACTAGAACGCCGTTTTCCGGTTCAATGGAACGGGCGACAGATTTATTGGAAATCATACATTCTGATGTATGTGGTCCAATGAGTGTGTCGACTCGTTATTTTGTTACTTTCACGGCTGATTTGAGTAGATACGGTTATATCTACTTGATGAAACACAAGTCTGAAACCTTTGAAAAGTTCAAGGAATTTCAGAATGAAGTGGAAAATCATCGTAATAGAAAGATCAAATTTCTACGGTCCGACCGTGGAGGTGAGTATCTAAGTTACGAGTTTAGCACTCACATGAAAGAGTGTGGAATTGTTTCACAACTCACGCCTGCCGGAACACCACAGCGAAATGGTGTGTCGGAACGTCGTAATCGTACTTTATTAGATATGGTTCGATCTATGATGTCTCTGACGTACTTGCCGTTGTCATTTTGGGGTTATGCACTAGAAACTGCTGCATTCACTTTAGATCGGGCACCATCTAAATCCGTTGAAAAGACGCCGTATGAATTGTGGTTTGGAAACAAACCTAAGCTGTCTTTTCTTAAAGTTTGGGGATGCGATGTTTATGTGAAGAAACTTCAACCGGATAAACTCGAACCCAAAGCGGAAAAATGCGTCTTCATAGGATACCCTAAGGAAACTATTGGGTATTCCTTCTATCACAGATCCGAGGGCAAGGTTTTTGTTGCCAAGAATGGATCCTTTCTAGAGAAAGAGTTTCTCGCGAAAGGTGTGAGTAGTCGGAAGGTAGAACTCGAAGAAGTTATTGAACCATCTCTTCAAAGTATGGCGAGTAGCACAGCGCCGGAAGTTGTTCTGGAGTTGGCTCCACCTGTTGAAGAGGGAACTAATGATAATGATCATGAAACTCCAAAAGAGAGTACTACCGAACCTCGCAGGTCAAGCAGGACGCGTGCAGCTCCCGAGCTGTACGGAAATCCTGTCATGAATTTCATGGTTGATGAAAATGATGACCCTGCGACGTATGAAGAAGCGATGATGAGCCCGGATTCCAACAAATGGTTAGAAGCCATGAAATCCGAGATGGAATCCATGTATGAAAATCAATTTTGGAACTTGGTGGAATTACCTCACGACCGAAAGGCCGTGGAGAACAAATGGATTTTCAAAAGGAAAACTGATGCTGATGGTAATGTGACCGTCTATAACTCGACTTGTCGCAAAGGGGTTTTGACAAATTCAAGGAGTTGACTACGATGAGACATTCTCTCCCGTAGTGATGCTAAAGTCAGTTAGGATTGTGTTAGCAATTGCTGCATATTTCGATTATGAGATATGGCAGATGGATGTCAAAACCGCATTTCTCAATGGTAATATTGAAGAAGAGTTGTATATGATACAACCAAAGGGTTTTGTCGATCCTAAGGATGCTAACCAGGTGTGCAAGCTTCAGCGATCCATCTATGGATTGAAGCAAGCATCACGAAGTTGGAATCTCCGCTTTGATGAGGTGATCAAAGAGTTTGGATTTGTCCAAACTTATGGAGAAGCTTGTATTTACAAGAAAGTGAGTGGGAGCAATGTGGCATTTCTGATATTATATGTGGATGACATATTCTTGATCGGAAATGATATAGATCTTTTAAACAGTGTTAAAAGTTATATAAACAACAAATTTTCAATGAAGGACCTAGGTGAAGCGTCATACATATTAGGCATAAAGATCTATAGAGATAGATCTAGGCGCCTAATAGGGCTATCGCAAAGTACATACCTTGATAAGATTTTAAAGAAGTTTAAAATGGACGGAAGTAAGAAGGGGTTCTTACCTATGTTGCAAGGCAAGACATTGAGTAAGACTCAAAGTCCGGCTTCGGCGGAAGAAAGAGAGATAATGGACAAAGTCCCCTATGCTTCAGCCATAGGCTCTATAATGTACGCCATGCTATGTACAAGACCGGATGTGGAACATGCTATTAGTTTGACTAGTAGGTACCAATCGGATCCAGGTTCGGAACACTGGATAGCGGTCAAGAATATCCTTAAGTACTTACAAAGAACTAAGGATATGTTTCTTGTATACGGAGGTGAAGAAGAGCTCGTTGCTAAGTGTTATGTTGACGCTAGCTTTGACACCGATCCGGATGACTCTAAGTCTCAATCCGGATACGTATTTCTCATGAATGGCGGAGCGGTTAGTTGGAGGAGCTCCAAACAACCTGTGGTAGTGGGATCAACAACGAAGGCCGAATATGTTGCTGGTTCAGAAGCGGCTCAGGAAGCAGTTTGGATGAAGGAGTTCATATCCGAACTAGGAGTGGTTGCAAACGCGTTGGACCCAATGGTGATCTATTGTGACAACAATGGTGCCATTGTCAATTCCAAAGAACCAAGGTCTCACAAGCATTCCAAGCATATTAAGCGCCGGTTTCACTCCATCCGCGAGCATGTCAAGGATGGAGATATAAAGATTTGTAAAGTACATACGGATCTCAATGTAGCAGATCCGTTGACTAAAACTCTCCCTAGAGCAAAACATGATCAACACCAGAACTCAATGGGTGTTAGATTTATCACTATGTAACTAGATTATTGTCTCTAGTGCAAGTGGGAGACTAAAGGGAATATGCCCTGAGAGGCAATAATAAAGTGTTTATTATGTGTATTCCAAGTATATGATAGATGTTTATTTTGCATGCTATAATTGTATTAATATGGAAACATTAATACATGTGTGTTACATAAACAAACAGAAAGTTCCTAGTTATGCCTCTCTCATAAACTAGCTCGTTGATTAACAAGATGATCAAGGTTTCCTGATCATGGACATTGGATGTTGTTAATAATGGGATCACAACATTAGTGTAATGGTGTGATGAACATTCATCCGAAGTATAGCATTACGATCAAAGTCATTGAGTTTATATTGCTATAACAACTTACGAAGTGATCCTAATCCTTAGACCATGAGATCATGTCAATCACTAACACCGGAAGAGTTTCTTGATAACATCAAATGTCACACCGTAACAGGGTGATTATAAAGATGGATTCAGAACTAATAAAGTGTTATGTTGAGGCTCATGGATCGAGAGTGGAATTTTTTCATCCCGATGACGGATAGATATACTCTGGGCCCTCTCGGTGATATCACATTGTTAGCTTGCAAGCAAGTGATTTGATCACTAGAATGTTATATCACGGGAACGAGAAAAGAGTGCATGTCGGTAACGAGATCAAACTAGGTATGGAGATACCGATGATCGAATCTCGGACATGTAATATATCGTGAAACAAAGGGATTAAGATACTAGCGTAAAAGGTTCCGACGATCACAAGAAAGTCATCGTTGAATGTGTGGGAGTCAGTATGGGTCTCCAGATCCCGCTTCTGATTATTGATCCGAGAGGGGTCTCGATCATGTCCGCATTATTCACGAACCGTAGGGTGAAACACTTAAGAAACACCGACATCCAATTGGAGCAAAAGTTTCATGCCGAAAGAATGAACAAGCGCAGGAATTTATTTTACTAGATACCGAAACAGGTTTTCGGGTGAAATTGCATAAAGTGGTTATGCATGTGAAATGGAATTCTAGCAAGGGGTTATTTGTGAATGTTTGTCATTAAAGTAATTGACAAAATTCTGAATAAAATAAAAGAGTTTTATTTAATGAGAGTTTGCATTAAATTTGGTGGAAATTTAATGGGAATTTGAGTGGACTTTTGAGTGGAGGGAATTTAAAGGAGATTTGTGAGTGGAGTGTCCACCCACATGAAGAGGGGAGGGCAAGGGGGCAGCCCCATGCGCCGGCCACCCCCTTGGGGTCCCCCCTCCTCCTATAAAAGGAGCCCCCCTCCTTACTTGCCTCTCACACCTCCTCGTGAAGGATCTCTCTCCCCCTCTAGAATTTATTCCCCATGGTCTCAGACTAGCGAGATACATGTTCCCGGTAGCTATTCGGCAAGAAAGAGTTGTGCTTCCGCTGCATCGCTGGAGCGAGGAGGCGGAGGTTGCTCGGTGCCTCGAACGTGTGTGCGAGCACGGATGCGCTGCTGATTTGCGGCGCTAGGACTTCCTCTCGATCTTGAGATCGGCAAGAGATCGTCTACATCAACCACGAGTTGAACTCGTTAAGCTTTGTCGGTCTTCAAGAGTATGTTCTCTACAGATATACATCCGCCCGTTGTTTATATCTAGTAGATAGATCTTGGTACATAGTTCACATCGTAGGAAATTTTTTTGTTTTCTATGCTGCGAACCCTACAGATGGTCATAGATTTTATTAATAAAATCAATCTTTGAAGAAAGATTTACAAAAACTGCATAGTGCCAAGGATTTATAATCCAAGGTGGTAGTTAGAGCATCAAACTTCCCACCTTGCATATAATGAACTTTTTGGGTAACGCTGTTACTCATCCTTTCCTTTGATCCCTTGCTTAGACTCTGAGGATCCCGAAGACGTGCCAATGTATGCAGCTGAATGTCAAGAAGATGTGTTCTACGAAGAGCCTGACCTGTCAGGAGGTGTTGAAGGAGTGGATTACGAAATCTTCTATGGTGTTGATGATAACGAGTCCAACTAAGTATCCTAGTTAGTAGTAACCAACGGAGACGAGCAGCATGAACTCTATAGAATAAGCTGCTGAGCTCAACTCCTAGTTGGAGTTGCTACTTTTAAATTCCGCTAAAACACTTTATATTTTGGTTTGTAAGTTGAAACCTTTTGAAGTCTTGAACTTCTGGTATTGTAATAATAATAATGTGTGAATGTTTGTAATATGGACCCGCAATGTTTCTATTGTACCACTCTGAGGGATGTGATATTTACAGAACGGTGTTCTGTGGATGTCATGTCAACGACTATAGTGTACTACACATGTAGTGGTATGCTGGGTCACCGCAGGAACTCTATCTAGAAAAACGTCGAACCCCCCGTCGTATTTAGGTCAGAAGGCTTTATGTAGGGCGAGGGGGTGCCCGAGGTGGCCACAGCCCTCCCAGGCGCGGCCTGGGCTGGCCCGCATGGCCAGGGGGTGTGGGGCCCTCGTGGCCCTCCTCCATCTAATCTTCTGGCTCCGTGAGTCTTCTGGTAAAATAGGAGTTTTGCCATATTTCGGGGATTTCTCCTAAAAGTTGATTTTTTGCACAAAAACTAGACACCAAAGCAATTCTGTTGAAAACAGCGTCAGTCTGTGTTAGTTGTATCCAAATAACACAAATTAGAGGAGAAATAATAGCAAAAGTGTTCAGGAAAATAGATACGTTTTGGATGTATCAACTCCCCCCAAGCTTAGCTTATTGCTTGTCCTCAAGCAATTCAGTTGAAAACTGGGTGCGATAAAAGAAACATTCACGAACACAATTGCTTCATGTAATGTAAATATTCTCAACATATGTTCGGTACTTAGACAATTCATAATAAAGAGTACGCAACCAAGTCTACTCAATAGTCATTGCAAGCTATGAAAAGATTCCAACACAATAATAATAAGTAGCATGAAACATAAACATAAGCAACATTGCAATGCTCATAAGATGGTATGATAGAGTGGTATCTCTCTTGCCTTTGATTGTGAAGCAAAACATAAATGCCAAGGCACCTCTGAAGTTCAAGTGAAGACTAGAAGTAAAGATATCAAAGATACAAGCATCAAAGTCATGACATAATTAACCAAGTTTTGGGACAAGCACATCACACTAAGAATGACAACTATGCTCTCAATAAGGTGGTCATAGAATAATTGGTGACTCAACAAGGAAGTGAAAAAGGTTTTGAAAAGTTTGAAAGGCTTCCAAATGCTGAAAGTATGGTACTCATTAGCTTTGAGCTCTCATTGCCCCTATCATAGGCATCTTTAAGTGGTTATGTTTAAAGTGAGGTACAATATGAGTTGTATGCTTGACAGACCATAAACTGGAAATATCATGTCCCTTGAGTACGAGGGCCGCTCCTCATGCTACTCAACTTTAGTTACCGGTAAGTTCTTATCATAGTAAGTACATGTGTATCATAGAGAACCGCCAACGGGGTACCCCTTGCCCCATGATACAGGAGCTATCCCATATCAAAATGACAAGGCAAGCAGACAATGAGCATCTCAGCAATCTTCTTATTTACCATGGGAAAATGGTGTTTTTTTCTCTTCTTTCCTTTTTCTATATCTTTCTTTTTTTATAAGAAGAATACTTCATAGATTGCTCACTATGGTTATGCTGCAACTTTCCACCATGATTAGGCATGGCTTGGGCTAGCTGCCCAGGCGTTTATCTAACACATATACATAACTCTATGGACTTACAAGCTCCCCTTTTATTTCACATCGACGACATCCATAAACAAAAGAGCATGATATTAACTGGGTATATATTTACAGGTGTTGAAAGCATTCCCCGTGACAGCACGGTTCTACTAACTCCTAGCCTATAATTTGCAAGCATATAACTTTCATGGACAGTCACAATGGTTCACGTTTATTAAGTGCAAGAAAATAAAGTGTGCCATCAAGTTCGTGAGTGCTTTACTAACTAACTTTCTCATAAAAAGAAAATATTTTATTTGGAAGAAAACAAGGCATGATAAATATGCACGGAATAGCAATGATGCTAATAGGTAGATATGGTGGACACTTTTGAAAATATTGGTTTTGGGGAGTTGGATGCACAAGTAGAGCTCACACTCAGCGCAAGTGAAGGCTAGGAATAGAAAGGGAGCGACAAATGAGGGAGCAATAACTGTCATAATAATTTTTGCAACAAAACAGAATTATGGCATAAAACTGATACAAGAACTCTGAGGCAAAATAAATCATCAAGGCTTAACTGACTTTTGTTTAGTCATATGCATGCATGAGCATGTGCCATGTCGATTCAAATGAAACATTCAAAGGAGGATACCACAATGTCATACCAAGTTATGAATTGAACAATGCAAGCAAACATTAATATGACATGCTACAAACTATTAGCAAGATGGAGCTAATCATAAGAGAGCAAGAACTACTAAGCATCCAATAAATACATACACCTTACATGAACAAACTAAGCATGCCCATAATGATGAGTATATGTACAAAAATGAAGACAAATAGAATTCATTACAAGCCTCTTACCACACCTCGAGTTGTCATAAATCATCATTATTGCCTTTCACTTGTGTGACTTGAATAGTAACATGAAACCAAACTCCACTGAGGATCGCTAAAACCTGCAACGAACTTCACAAAACCAAATAAGAACAACAAATATTTTTGGGTTTTCGATTTTTAAAGCAAGCACTGCAAGCAAAAACAAACAAAGCAAAATCTTTTTGGATTTTCTTAAAGCAAACCAAAGCTAAAAAGCAAAGAAAAAAGCCAAGAGAAACAATGAAAATATTTTTGGTCTTTTTGTGTTTTGGAAAAAATAAAAAATAAAAAGAAAGCGAAACATGGATATACAAAGTACCGACAGAACATGATATATAGACGAGTGTGGTGTTGGTATACCTCCCCCCAAGCTTAGGCTTTTGGCCTAAGTGGAGCTCAATCCCAGCCTGGCCAAGAAGGAGTGCCTCCGTAATGTGACGAAGAGGCCCCTTCATCCTGGTACGTGCTCGAGGAAGCCCCTGTGTAGTGCACAGAGTGGTCATAAGAGGGCGCGTCCCCCTGGTAGCGCTCGTGGAAACCACGCACGCGTAGCTGATCATCCATCTCCTCCTTGGAGCGTGACCAAGGCCCCCTGCAAAAACTGAACAAAGTAGCTTATGGCAAAGGAATTTCCCTCTTGTCCCCGTTAGTAAACATCATCCTGTAAACTAAACTATCAAGGCTAGAGCTAGTAGTAACAAAGTGATACGCTTTCATGGAAGCTAAATCGATCCTCTGTGGTGCCAGCACTGTATCATTCGGATCAACAGAAAGTTCTAAAGCAGCAACTACACGTGCAACAATAATACCCCCATAAATGGGTCCTCTAGCAGCTAGGCGGCGAGCAATGAGAGAACCAAGATTATACCTGGTTTCATTGTTAAGTGCAGCAGCTAGAAAAGCCAAATGATAGTTGGAAATATTGCTAGTGTTCTCCCTACCAAGAATGCTAGTGGCAAGATAATAAGCAAAATATCTGAGAGCTGGGAGTTGAATATTTCTTATCTTCCCGTGCTGGGTTGTGCGATCATCATCATTTGTTATCCCACGATAAAGCTCCAACAAATCAGCGGGTCGAGCTTGAATCTTCTTCACCGTCCCAGCCATGCCAATACCTATATGCTGCAAAATCTCTTCAATGTCATGGTGATAGGCTTATCATAAATTTTTAATGACACATCTGTCCTAAAAGGGGTGTTAATAAAAGTGAAATTATCCACAAAAGTTTTGGTGAGCATAGCATATTGCTCACTCTCATCCTGCATGTAATCGGTTAGACCAACTTTCCGAACAAGAGTTAAGAAATCATCGAGAATACCTGCAGCTTGCAAAAAGGTAAAACAAGGGAAGGTAGAAGGATGCGCACCCCCCTCATCTCCTTCGTTTCCAAAGCGCGGCGCAATAAGATCCTCATTATACGATGGACTAGATCGAGAGGATGATCTCGAAGGCCTTGTCATCCTAGGTGCATCACTTTCAAACACTTCTCCAAAGGTATGGTTGTCCATGGCCCTTTTTTTTGAAATTTTTAGACCAACATCAAACCAAGTGATTTCCAAGTTGATAAATGATGGAAAACTACTATAGGAACTTGCTAGAGGGATAAACATGCCTCAAAATGAAATCTCTAATCATAGAACAAGCATGCAAGCTCACACAACCTGTCACCTACAGTAGCAAAATACTCAAGATACAATCCACCAATCAAAAATCTAATTGGACAAGCGGAGGAGGCACATACCGGAGAGCAATCCCTCCAAAAATCAGCAGCAAAGATGTGCTGAGCAAGGAGATCAAAAATGGGAGCAAGAACAGTAGGAACTCGAGCTTTGAGAAGTTTTCCATTGTTTTTCGGGAGAGAGAAAGAAGTGGCTAGAAGGAGGAAACTTGGAGGGCCAGGAGTGGGCCACACCTATGCCAGCCGCCATCTGGGGCTGGCCACGTCACTAGGGGGTGTGCTGGCCTGGTGGGTCCCCCTGGGTCACTCCAGGTTCCCCTTTTTTCGAGGAAAAATTTAATATGAATTTTCTGGAATTTTTCGGGAAACTTTGTTTTTGGCCCATTTTCAGGTTATGAAAATTGATTTTCTCGCAGAAAAAGATTTTTGAAAGACACAAAAGGCAAACCAAAACCAAAACTATAGAAGTTCTAAGACACTCTAAAAAGCAAACAACTAGCAAAACTAAGACGAACAAGACAAAGAGCAAAGATTGGAAAGGAGAAAAATAAAAGTGAGCAAGGATAATCATTGTGAAAGCATTATTTTGTCTATTAAAATCCCTTTGTTAACAAGGTTGAGCAAGTCTTGTTACCAAAACAATTTTATATGAAACAAAACTTTGCATTTCACAAAATGATTATGTTACCTCAATCTTGATAGCAATAGTCCCAATCATAATAGTTTCAAAACTTTCTTGTGGAATGGGACAATATATTTCTCCAACTTTGATGCTCTTAATATTTTCAATTGAATTTAGGCCATAGCTCTTATCAATATTCTTTGGGAAATAGAAAGTATGCTCTTTGTCATTAATATTAAAAGTTACTTTTCCTTGATTACAATTGATGACAACACCTGCAGTATTAAGAAAAGGTCTCCCAAGAATAATAGACATATTATCATCTTCAGGCATCTCAAGCACAACAAAATCAGTTAAAACCAAGAAATTATGAGCCATTTGAACAGGAACATCCTCACATATACCAACAGGGATAGTAGTAGATTTATCAGCTATTTGCAAAGATATATCAGTTGGTATCAACTTTTCTAGCTGGAGTCTCTTGTAGAGAGAAAAAGGCATAACACTAACTCTAGCTCCCAAATCACACAAAGCAGTTATAACATAATTATTTTTAATAGAGCAAGGAATAGTTGGAATACCTAGATCACCAAGTTTCTTTGGAACCTTACCATTGAAGGAATAATTATCAAGCAAAGTAGAAATTTCCTCATTAGGAATCTTCCTTTTATTAGAGACATTATCCTTCATATACTTTGAATAAGGAGACAACTTAATAGCATCAGTCAAAGGAATTTGCAAAATAAAGATTTCATCCACTCACAGAACTTGTTATAGTGTTCTTCCTCCTTGGACTTGTGTTTCTTATTAGGAAAAGGCATTGGTTTCTGCAACCAAGGTTCTCTTTCACTACCATGTTTATTAGCAATAAAATCTTCCTTAGTGTACTTAGTGTTCTTAGTGTGCTTCTCAGGTTCTTCTTCAATTTCTTCTTTATCAGGAGCATCATTTTTATCATTACCGCTTTCAGTTTCAGCATCAGAGACATATATACAATTAGGATCTACAGCAGGTTCAGAAGGTTCCTCAACTGTTTTATGTTTCTTTTTCTTTCTCTTAGAAGGACTACCACTATTCTTAGCTTGTTGAGAATCCTGCTCAATTCTTTTAGGATGTCCCTCAGGATATAAGTGATCCTGAGTGGCAGCACCACTCCTAGTTCTAATTCCATAGGCATGTTTATCTCGAGAAGCATTAACTAGCATATCTTTTTGTACCTTAGCAAGTTGATCAATTTGGGTTTGAACCATTTGGAAGTGTTTAACAAGCATTTTAACATCATTAGCAGTTCTTTTCACAATATCTTTCAACTCATTAAGAGCTCTAGAGTTTTCCAATAAATGATTCTGAACTTTTTTATTAAAATTACCTTGTTTAATAATAAAAATATCAAATTCCTCTAAGCATTGATCAGGACGTTTACCATAAGGAATATCACCTTCATCAAAGTGTTGAAGACAGTGTACCTCAATAGTTGATGAGTGGGGAATTGGCTTACATAATTCTTCTATAGGAGGTAAATTCTTCACATCTTCAGATCTAATACCCTTCTCCTTAAGACATTTCTTAGCTTCTTTCATCACATCATCATTTAATTCAATCACTCCCCTCTTCCTTGGTGTTGGTGTTGGTTCAGGCATAATTGGTTCAGGTGTAGTAGGCTCAGGTGTAATTGGCTCAGTTGTAGTCCAATCATCATAATTCTTTCTTATTTTAGCCATTAATTCTTCATCTTCTGTAGGAGTTATTTTCCTGAAAACACAATCAGCAAAACTATCCAGGTATGTCCTAGATTCATCAGTTAGTCCATTATAATATATATCAAGAAGCTCATTTTTAGGTAATGGACATCCAGGATGTGCATGAATCAAGGCACAGAACCTTGTCCATGACTCAGGCAATTTCTCTTCTTCTCCCTGTTTAAAATCAAAAAGTTTCTGCAAAGCAGCATGTCTAGCACTAGGGGGGAAATATTTCTAATAGAAAGAAGCAATCAAGCAATCAGGGCTATCAATGGATCCAGGAGGTAAACTATTAAACCAAGCTTTAGCTTCTCCTTTTAGTGAAAAGGGGAAGATTTTAGCAACAAAGTAGGTACGCATCTTAACATCATCAGAAAATAAGGCACTCATAGTGGAAAGCTCATTCATATGTGCCACATCCCTTTCATTCTCAGTCCCACAAAATGGTTCTTTCTCAACAATGTTTATATAGGATAGATCAAGAGAGAAATCATAATATTTATCTTTAATGTTTATGGGAGAAGTAGAAAACTTAGCATCAGGAGACAGTTTAGGTATAATAGTATGTTTCTCAAGGAGACTCCTAATAGAACTAGCACCACATGTGTTTCGATGTTTTTCAATAAATTCATCAGCCATTTCAATGTAACCATCATTAATATCATAGCTTTCTCTAGACTCAGGTGAGCTAACAGGTGTAATAGTGTCTTCACTAGGTGTTTCAGTGTTTCCCAATATAGTTCTAGCAATTGTAGAATCTAGGAAAGGACCTAATGAACCACTCTCATCAAGCACAGTAGAAGTAACATCATGAGCATCAGAAGAAATTTCAGATTCAGCAGTAGTAGCAGTGTGTGTATCATGTGTATGTGGTGGTGGTGTAACAAACTTACTTAGAACAGACGGTGAATCAAGACCAGCAGAGGTGTTTAGAATTGTACCTCTTCTTGTAGTGGATGGTAAAATAGGAAACTTTCCATCACCTGACTTCCCCATGATGAAAAAGGATAGCAACGAACAATAATAAATCCAAGTGAACTTACAAATAAAGCTATGCTCCCTGGAAAAGGCGCCAGAAAATAGTCTTGATGACCCACAAGTATAGGGGATCGCAATAGTCTTCGAGGTTAGTATAACCCAATTAATTGATTCGACACAAGGGGAGCCAAAAAATACTTATAAGCCTTAACAACTGAGTTGTCAATTTAGCTGCACCTGGAAATAGTCTTTTCATAGTAGTTTATCAGTAGCAACAGTTTTGTAATAGCAATAACAAAGTAACAGCAGCAATAAAACAAGGGAAGTAGTAACAATAGTAGCAAACAACAGGATATGAGTGCGGTAGGCATAGGGATGGATGGATGGGTGTTGCATGGACAAGACTATTCATGTAATATCAAGATCTAGAGCATTTGCAGATAAATAAGATAAAGCATCCAAGTACTAAACAATCATAGGCATGTGTTCCATATATAGTCATACATGCTCGCAATGAGAACTTGCACAACATCTTTTGTCCTTCCAGCCCGTTGCAGCGGGGCCTCAAGGGAATCTACTGGCAATTAAGTTACTCTTTTTAATAGAGTATCGAAGCAAAGCATTAACACTCTATGAACACATGTGATCCTCATATCACAGCCATCCTCTCCGGCTGTCCTAATTTCTGTCACTTCGGAGCCTTTGGTTCCGGACAATGATATGTGTACACAACTTGCAGATAAGATCACAAATAATACTATCATCATAAATCAATAATAAGTTCAGATATGATATCATGGCACTCGGGCCCTAGTGACAAGCATTAAGCACAACAAGTTGCAACAAAGTCAAATAGCACTAATAAAGATACTAGGCACCATGCCCTGACAATCTTATTCGATTATATGATAGATCTCATCCAATCCCTACCATCCCCATAGCCTACAACAGGGGATTACTCACTCATGGATGGGGGGAAACATGGATGGTTGATGGAGAGGCGTCGGTGATGATGATGGCGATGATATCCTCCAATTCCCTGTCCCGACAGGGTGCCAGAATGAAGTTTCTGGTTCCGAATCACGGTTTCTGGTGGTGGCGGCGCAACGGAACTCTATCTATAAAAACGTCAAACCCCCTGTCGTTTTTAGGTCAGAAGGCTTTATGTAAGCAAAGAGGGAGGACGAGGGGGTGCCCGAGATGGCCACACTCCTCCCAGGAGCGACCTGGGATGGCCCGTGCGGCCAGGGGTGTGGAACCCTCGTGGCCCTCCTCCGTCTCATCTTCTGGCTCCGTGAGTCTTCTGGTAAAATAGGAGTTTTGCCATATTTTTCTAGATTTTTCCTAAAAATTGATTTTCTCCACAAAAACTAGACACCAAAGCAATTCTGCTGAAAACAACGTCAGTCCGTGTTAGTTGTATCCAAATCACACAAATTAGAGGAGAAACAATAGCAAAAGTGTTCGAAAAAGTAGATATGTTTTGGACGTATCACTCCCACTCACTTTCTTATAAATACAATCTTCTCCATAAGTTTGGACAAATCCAAACTCTTTGATCACCTCATCAAAGCGAAGATTCCAACTCCGGGATGCTTGCTTCAGTCCATAGATAGATCGCTGAAGTTTGCATACCTTGTCAGCATCCTTAGGATCGAAAAAACCCTTTGGTTGTATCATATACAACTTTTATTCAATGTTGCCATTGAGAAACGCGGTTTTGACATCCACCTGTGATATCTTATAGTCGAAATATGCAGCAATTGCTAACATAATCCTAACTGATTTTAGCATCTCTACGGGAGAGAATGTCTCATCGTAGTCAACTCCTTGAATTTATCGAAACCCCTTTGCGACAAGTCGAGCTTTATAGACGGTTACGTTACCATCAGCATCTGTTTTTATTTTAAAAATCCATTTATTCTCGACGGCCTTTCGGTCGTGAGGTAAGTCCACCAAGGTCCAAACCTGGTTTTCGTACATGGATTCTATCTCGGATTTCATGGCTTCTAGCCATTTGTTAGAATTCGGCCTCATCATCGCTTCTTCATACGTCGCAGGGTCATCTATTTCATCAACCATGAAATCCATAACAGGATTTTCGTACAGTTGATCGGAGGGGTTCGGAAGGAGTTCCGGAGTATGAAATATGATAATATATGTGTTTTATATTAATTAGTTGGATTAGTATTAAAACATATTTTATTATTTATATTTATGGGCAGTTATTTCCTATTGGGCCGCTTCCGGTAGAAGGGCCCATAGGGCTAGGCGCCAAAGGAGGAAAGGGGAGAGAGGGCCAGCCGAAACCCTAGGGTTTTCCACCCATGGGGTGGGGCCTAGGGCAGGTGGCGGCTGCCTCCCTAGCGGCGACGGCTTAGGGCTGGTGGTTCCTCCCCCCTTGGCCCTATGGTTGGCCCCTCCCCCTCCCACCTATAAATATAGGAGCTCGCTCCCCTGTATTTGCACCACAACAACAAGTTCTCTCCTCTCACTCTAAACCCTAGAGCTCTCTCCATGAGATTGGATCTAGCTTTTGGAATTAGATCTCCACCTCTGCACTACCGTCGTGCGCATGACGGTCCGGCTTCCATCTTCTTCCTTTGCTCTGTTGGATCGGAGTCCGGGAGACGTCCCTACACCGAACGTGTGTAGAGCTTCGAGGCGCAACACTTGGGGCGCTTGTCTTCATCACTATAGCCTACCTGCGTAAGGTGTGCCACAGTCTTCAAGGGTATGCATTCCATCCTCCCTCTCAGTTACGCATGTCTATATAGAATAGATCTTGGTTGTCGTGTTCGTGTAGCTAGAATTTTTTTGTTTTTTGCTATGAACCCTAACACTCTTCACCAAGATGCTCAGAGGGACCAGGTTAAAAGATTCCTGGCTAACCTCTTGGCTCTCCTAGATAGAAGACTTCGCCGCTACTTCACTGTTTCGGCGTAGAGCCCGGGAGTCTGGTGCCGGCTGAGCTGGCCTAGGCTCCGCGTCGGATGCCGTATCAGGCACCGACCAAGACGGGATAGCTCCCACATTTACCTTATTAGTCATGTTGGGCGTTGCAGAGATAGGGAGAAAGAGGAACACCAAAGACACCGCCTCCGCCGGAATTAGTGTCAGAACTTGGGTTTTGGATAGTATAGCAAGGGATGGAAGCTCCAATAGTTTCATGATCACTTAGACACGTTGGCACTAGTATAATGGATTATCCTGATAGACGGGACCAAACCGCCTTCATAACGGGACAAGTGACAGGAAATTTTGGTTTGGCCGATGTTCACTTAAACAGGACCCTCTGGATAGTTGGCTCCCAAACTTTTCAAAATGTTCTTTCTGATTACACTTAACTCTGAGCCCTTAAGCACAGACTCATCAACCGTGTCACGTCTAAATAAAACGCCCCTTGGGGCTGTGCATATAAATCGACCTAGCTGATCGCCGGATCATAAACAAGTGCTAGCTAGTATCGCACATTTGGGTACGTCCACATCGTTATCCTGACTCCCTGGAGTGGAATAATTCTGCCTTGTCTAGAGATATGATCTCCGATCCAACATTGTCTTATGCGTACCTCCAAGTCTCCAACAATACTTGAATCCGTTATGAATACTGGCATGCAATATTTTTATCTGCTTTCGCTCTCTAGAGGACATGCAAAATTACATGTTGTGCTGCAGGGCAGGTACGTAGTAGCTGAGCTGAATAATACAGACGTCGACATATGTATGGAGTATAATTTACCCCATATTGTGTTTGCTGCCTGCTAGCTAGGCTGCTAACGATAGACAAACAAACAGGGTTCGTAAATTATACTCGCTCCGTTTCAAAATATAATATATTTTACCTTCGTGAAGCAAACATATCTAAACTTCTTTTATATATAGGTTAACTCAGGTTTGGAGTGAATCTACTTACATACTAAAAAAATTAGATACATTTTTTTTTACAAAACTAAAACATCTTTTTTTTTGAAACAGAGGGAGTAGTACCATCCAAAAGTAAATTGTCAAGGCACTCAAGCCGAGTGCTTGATTACCCTGACATACGGAAAGTCAAGCATCACTTCAAGCGAGGTACAAACTGCGCTGTTATCATATGATCAACATGAAAAAAAGACTTCCGAAGAAAGTGCTTCCGCTAGTGCTAGTGATGGACAAGGGCTGGTGGTCAAGGGCAATCATGGTGGGAAGGGCAAGAAAAAGAAGGGAAAGCCACAGTGTCATCATTGTAAGGAGTGGGGTCATATCAGGAGGTTTTGTCTAACATATAAGGCTGATGGAGTTGCAAATATTGCTGCTAAATCTGCAGCTGATTCTGATAGGGAAGTTCTGGCTTTGGTAACCGAATTGTTCGATGAGGTGTTAGCATGTTACGTCTAACAAGGAGTGGTTCTCTACCTAGAAGCCTGGTGATTTTGGAGCTGTCTATCAAGTCGATGGTGCGCCTCAGCACATCATGGGCATGGGAGATATCAAGATCAAGTCTAAAGATGGTGGTGAAATGGTGCTCCAGGATGTTAGATATGTGCTGAGGGCTTGCAAGAATCTAATCTCACTGGGAGAACTCCATGACAACGGTTATACCCATCGTGTTGACAGGGACAAGTTGTCTATGCGGGTCAAGAAGAACAAGAAGTTGGTGCTGAAGGGCATAAGGATTAGGAATAACCTGTACAAGGTGTGTGTGAGCATTGTTCCAGGTGGAGCTGAAGAAAAGCACGATGAGACGGCAGGATCAGCTGGGGCGACCGGGTCCGATGAGGGCTCGGACGACGGCTCATGCAAGTGAGCAACAAGAAAACCAAGTTCAACATACACTGAGGTGTTCGCGCGAAGACGGCGGTTCCATTGGCGACATATTCGCCAAGATGGAGATTGTTACAATAGTGTCGAATATGTGTATAGGCCACAGTTGGACTTGGACTGTGCGGTAGGGTTAGGTGTTTGAGTCGGATACTTGTAACCTGTCCTATTATATAAAGGCACCGGGAGTATCTAAAATAGACTAGACGCAAGATAGGTTAGACACAAGATCGAGTTTCGGGACGGTCCGGTGCCTGTGGCAGGCGCATCGGACCGGCGTGACGTTTTGTAGATCTGATGTGTCTGTACACCGTGACGGGTTTGTCGTCGACGGTATTCTGATTATAGTACCAGAGGAGGAGCGCCCGTAAAGCATGCCCCGCAGATGTAGGCATTGCCGAACTACGTTACCAAACGTCGTCTTCTCCGTCTACTTTCTGTAATGATTTAATCGCGTGTATTGTTAACACAAATTTTTCTAGATTTAGATGTATCTAACACTAAAACATGTCTAGATACATTCGTATTTAGACAAATCCAAATCAACTAATATGGGTAGAAGAAAGTAGTACTAGTAGTATCATCCAAAAGTAAATTGTCAAGGCCCTCAAGCTGAGTGCTTGATTAACTTCCGCGAGCGGTAAGCATCCGCGTTTACACCCTACCTAACTAATCATCCAAAAAAATAGTGCGTTCCACGTCGACCATAATTTGGATCACCATCTCTGCACCTTTGTTTGTGTGTCTCACTCATGTCGATCGGTCGCAAGTGGAGACGACGGAGGTCGATCCGATCGTGTCGTGTCGTGTGAGCCGTGAGCCCTGAGCCCGGCCGTTCGTCCCCTTTATCAATTATCACACGGTGCACACCGCGCGCTCATGCCACCACCACCTCCACCCACTTGTAAAGCTCGCCTCGCCATCTCTCTCATCACCCATTTCTTGCTTGACCGATCGCGGCAAAAAAGGGAAGGGAAAGCTATAAGCATGGCGGGAGACATCCTGGCTGGTGGTCACGGGCCGGCAGATGACATCGCTGGTGCTGGTGGTGGCGCGGCGCTCGTGCTGTGGGACTGCGGCAGCGCGCTCTACGACTCGTACGAGCTCACCGCCTTCAAGCGCCAGCTCGACGCCGCCGTGCTCGCCTGCCGCTCCATCTCCATGCCTCACCTCCCGGCGGCCGCCACGGCGCCGGCAGCTGGCGGCGGGAAGAAGCGCGCGAGGCGGCTACCGGCCCTGCTCCGGAGGTTCTTCTCCAAGGCGCTCCTCCGGCTGCGTCTCCCGGCGTCGGTGCGCGGCGCGAGACGGCATCACGACCGGTACCACGGGTACGGCCACGGCGACTACAGTGGCACGGGCTCGCCGTGGTCGGGCGCGCTGACGTCCATCCCGGAGGAGAGCGGCGGCGGCAGCCCGGAGGCCGCGGCGGCGGCGTCCCCGGTCGTCGCCGGGCGGAGCGCGCTGCGCAGGGTGCAGTCCGAGCGGTTCATCGGCAGCAAGACGGCGTCCCCCATGGTGGCCTTGGATGTCGTCTTGTAGCTCAACATATATTGCTCCGATTAGGTGTCAGGCTAGCACAAGCCAGTCAGATACTACTTGTATAGTTGTACACTCCAGAATATGCACTGTGCAGTGAGTTCTTCTGTCGTGTTACTTTACATATCGTGTTCATGGTGTAAGGGTTAGCAGTGATGTGAACAAAGTGGCCATGGCGAAATAGCTTGTGGCCGCAGCCTCCTGTGACTGTGCGACAAGGAAATCCAAAGAGTTCTTGTTGCATGATGGATCAACGGAGGACGAACCGTAATCCGGAAAATGGAGCCGGTTCTTGCATTGCATGATCGTGGTCGTCGTTAGCTCGCTCTTCGGTTGTGTGTGGGTACAGCTTGGAAATTGCAAGGAACAGAGAAGCACGGTACGGTAGTTGAGGAGGTCTACTCGTTGACATCAGTGGTGAGGTCAGGTGGCCAACTGTTTTTGTGTCACATCCATGTGCAAGCAACTGCCAATCTGTTGCGTGCGCCCTCACGGAGTCATCGTGTTGCATACTCATATGACTCGTGTATCTATCATACTGCCGCTACATTGAACTTTCAGTTATCTCTTCCGACTGAATGTCGGATCTTGTTTTCAGGGTCCACACGATCGAGTCCTACATAGGTATTCTCTCTGGTCCATATTAATTAATATGGACCAGAGGGAGTAGATGGTTTAAGGTTTAGCAACTGGTTTTATTAACACAGAAGATTATCAATGTGCGAACCAGGTGGAAACATTCCTTCCTCCTGGCCGGTGCCACGAGCTGAAGCCTCATCACCTTGGAGAAGTATCTTCAGGGCATGGGAGCGATTAGAGTCTCAGAGAAAGACTCGTCAGCGTGTTAAAGGTGACCGCCATGCATGTCCAAGTAGCTTTTGCCGGATTTGATAATGTGTCATGATTTATGGGTCATACCTGAATGTTTTCCAAGCCTTACATGGAGGTGCTTGGATAGAAAAAATTGCGCTGGGGCCTCGATTCACTCTTCAACATTTGGAGCAATTTGTGAAGCTTTGGAGGCTAATCAATCATGTCCATCTTGATGACAATGTGGAAGACGACATATTATGGAAGCTCACGGACGATGGTGAGTACTCGGCAAAGTCGGCTTATGAGGTGCAATTTTTGGGCTCCACCTTATCCAACATGGAAAAGACGGTTTGGAAGGCTTGGGCCCCTCCCAAGGTCAAGTTCTTCGCATGGCTTGCAACTCAAAATAGGATTTGGACGACGGATAGATTGGAGAAGAGGGGGTGGCAAAATTGTGGCTTGTGCCCTCTTTGCAAGCAAACCATCGAAACGGTTAATCATCTTTTTGTATCTTATCGGTATACCATACGGGTTTGGAACCTCACGAAGAGTTGGATAGGCATAAACGACATTGAACCTCAACAATGGCAAGGTGTGGGCCTTTCAATCAAGACTTGGTGGAGCATGATAACGAATGGAGTAATCCCAAACCGAAAAGCGTTGGCTTCCCTAACCTTACTTATCTCGTGGGAGTTATGGAATGAGAGGAACGCACGGGTCTTCCGCAACAAGCACGCACCGCCTTTTGTTGTGTTAGATAGAATTAAGAATGAGGTTCGCTTGTGGGTTATTGCGGGCACCAAACATTTGGACGAAATAATGCCGGGAGAGTAGGTTTATTGTAATATTCACCTTTCTTTTCTTCGCTCTGTTCGTCAAACTCTTTCTTAATTAATAGATTGGGACAAAGTTTTTGCCCCCGTTTCAAAAAAAAAAAAAAAACTGAGTCCAAAAATGAACTTGGTATTCAGACGAAAACAGTTACGGCACCAGCACCTTGTGCATCACATGTGCAACGAAAAAAGATCGAATTTATCGTCGTCATGGTTTCAATCCATATTCATGAGTCCACGAGTTAAAAGTATGCTTACAGAATGTTCAAGGTTCATCCAACAGTAGGGGGGTTCATCCAACAGTAGGGGGGTTCATGCCACCTCTTGCAGTCCAGGAAACAGGATACAAATTCTCCACTCTCTTATGTTCCTCTTTGACTTACCAGTTTTATGAATACAGAAACATGCTGGCAACAAACACAAAGGCAAAAAAAACTTAATCTTGTTCCCAGAGCTAGAGTATTTCAACGAATTACGGTCTTATTTCATGGTTTTTTGGACATAACATAACTTGCAAGACAGCCAGAGACAGGAGACAGACACCACAAGTGGCCCTCTTGCCATTCACTTCAGTCATATGCTTGGTAATACTGGATGACCACAGCATCTGCACAAGTGCAAAGACTGAAGGCAGCTAAGAACTTAGATAACAACCTATATATATTTATTTATTTATTCCCCTTCCAAAAAGACTCAACAGGAATATCTACATCATAATTTCGGAGTCACACAGGCAACAGAAAAAAAAAACATATTTCAGAAGCACTTTGCCGGCTCATAAGCAGAGCTAGATAACATCAGGCACCAGTTTTTCGCTCGATGAATCCAGGGATTAACCCTGAGCAATCAAAGACACTGGGACATCTATGTTTTGTTCAGAAAGACCAGATAAATTAATTATAAGAAATTGCACTTCGCATAGGATGATGATAAAATAATTACTCCCAGAGAATTGTACTTCACATAAGGCGAGGAAACCGTGAAATAAGAGAAAACTTAAACAGACTAATCCATCCTTTCCATGATGTCCTCGTCAATCTCGATTGCGATGATCTCCCCGTCTTCGAACTGGTCCTTCCTGGGAGGCGCTGGAGGGGCATATAGCCGTGATGGGCCTGTTCCCTTCTTCTTGTTACGGGGACGTGCCTAACATGACCATACAGAGAAGAGAGAATGTAAGAATCACAACAGGTGAATCAGTTTGGGATTTTGCTAGAGGACTCACATTGCCATATGAGTGGCTGAACCTTTTGCCTCTCCTTGTCTTTCTGTCCCCTCTTCCACAGTACACTGAACACGACAGAGAGAGTTTTGAAGTCACATTCGGTTCAAAGGCCATACGCTCATCTTATATTCAACATCTCCAATCCCCGAGTCTTTTTACGATCAGTTTATCTTTAATTTGTTTAGTTACAGTCCACACATAATTTCAAGGGATCCCTAATTTCAACTGAATTGTATGCTCTACCAACTCACACTAACTCAACTCCACTACCCATTTGGAAAGCAGGGCGGTTCCAGATTATTGTGAACTTTCCTGCGACATTTAATTGCCAAACTCGAAGTGAAACTTCTACTTTCTAAACGAATTTCACCTCCATCAGTGTTTCATGCAATAATTTCCATGGCATTCCCAACTAATATCTTGGATTCCTACTCGGTCCGTTGGTCCAACTTCTTTTTCTCTGGATAGTAAATGGAAGAAGAATTCCGCTAACGAACATTAAAACAATCTACCGAACAAAATTTACGCTTCAAAAGTACTAAGAGAAAAAAAGATGTGTGGATTTACCATCAAGAACTGGGGTGAGAGGGGCCGAGACGGCTGTGGCGGCGACGGTGGTGCGGGAGCGGGAGAATGATACGGTGGCCGAGAGCCCGAAGGAGGAAGAGGACACGGCGCCGTGGTGGTGGGAGGGGAAAGCGGCGGTGGACACGGCCATGCCCTGGACCGCGAGGAGCGCCATTGGAGGGAGCAGGGAAGAGCGTGCTGGATTGGTGTCGATTTGTGAAGTGTGGGAGATGATGGATTGGATGGGATAAGGAGAGATAAACGAGACTTAAGGCCACAGCTGGGCCTAACGATGTACCTACTGGGCTTAAGCATACGCGGACGGGCCTTTTCAAATGCTTAACAAAGAAGCGGCTGCCTTTCAAAAAAAAAAAAAAAAAGCGGCTGCCTTTCTAGTGCTTAGACATTTCTATCTACGAAATCGCCGGTGGCTAAGTGCACGTGCTATAGGATGACTTCACTCTTTCTCACGTGGGATTTTTATTTAGTTGGAGGAGATAGATTGAAGAAAAAAAGTCCATCTTTCATTAGCTTAGAGATGATCTTTTATAAAATAAAAAAATGCTATTTTTATTATACCACCTTCTGTCCTTAACAACACAATTGTATACTAAAAATAGTTAAATCTCATTAATTGCTAGAGATGATAGTTGAAGATAATGCGTTGTATCATACCAATAAAGCCTTCTCTAAATGATGTGCAGGGTCAAGGTTACTCTCTCTCTACCATTGTAATCCCTCTGTTTAGAAATATAAGATGTTTTATATTTATGAAGTAAATATATCTAGACACATTTTATTGTGTAGATTTATTTGAACCTACACACTAAAAATTATCTAGATATATTAGCTTCACTAACCTAAAACATTTTATATTTCTAAACGGAGGGAGTACATGCCCTTAGCACATAGCCCTTTGGATATGTCCCTAAAAATCCCTTTGGATATGTAAAAAAAATTCATGTCCTTATGAGTGTCTCCTAAAAAATGTCCTTATGAGAGGTCCTCCTGCTTTGACCGGCAGAGAGACCTAGATGAGGCTGCTACCAATTCTCCATAGCATTTTGACCTCTCATAATGTGAATAACATAGGTGATAACATGCATTTTCATGTAAGCAAAAAAATATGTGTCTATAAAGTTGTTTGTTATTTTAGATATGATCAATTGTGCGTATACATAATTGAATATCATACTATCATCTAATAATATGAAACTAGTCTACAATAATAATAGCAAGTATAACTAAAGTACAATAAGTTTGTCTTTTATACTTTCTGGCATGATTGAATCTCTAGATGTTTTGCAGAGAAGCAAAAAACCAAGAAAACCTCGAAGTTGTAGCAGAGAAGATCAAGTCCGTGATTCGAGACCGTTGTAAGGTTGGAATGTGTTATTTGTTGATTTCAAGTTCCGGATGCGATGCTGAAAACTTGTTGCTTGTTGGATGTGGTGCATCTCCTAGTGGTATCATTAGTCGCCAAATAGCATTGTTGCTTTGTGGTACTTTTAAGTCTCGTTTCACTTTTATGTTTGCTTTGTAAAAAAATCATTTTCTAATTAAAATCTATGTGGGGAGGCTCGTTGGGTAAAAAAATGCATTGGTTTATCATCTCTATAAATATTTCATCTCGTGTGAGCGCACTAAGAGACGATAGAATTGGGATCGGCCTTATGGAATTACTTTCATGCAAGAAAGATATTCTTATCTGGTTCTGGTGCATCTTGCAGTCCTCAAGAAAAATGTAAAAAATCCATGAACTTTTTTGGCTATGGAATGCAATTTAGGGTGCAACATGTGAACCTACAAAGTTGCATGAAAATACGCTAATTTGTGGTATACATCCAAAAGAAGCCCTTTTAAGTCATATCTGAGGACGTTTTTGTGATGTTTTCCATGTCATCAAGACAAATGGACAGCTTGGACATTCGTAAGTTGTAGCAAAAGTTTATATCAGAGAATTTTTTATAATATATTCTGGTGCTCTTTTATATAGGGGCAAAATCCACAATTTGGGGATCCTCGTATTGCCAACCGGTCGGCTGTCCAAATCCTATTTTGAATTGTGACCCCATGCGAAGAATTTTGTTTTCCAGTGCCCCAAATCTTTCAAATCAATTGAAAGGACTCGGATGTCGCTAGACAGGGAGGGGTGAATAGGAACTTTTAAACTATTACGGTTTTGACTCTAATAATAAATGCGGAAAAAACTAACGTTTAATTTATCAAACACGGAATCTAAATCCACTAGGTTCAACGAATTGTACCAACATATACTCTAAAAAAAAGTGTACCAACAAATTAGACTAAGCATGACAAGTAACAAGGTGATAACAAGATGTATTACTTCAAGCACTGTAACACCGCGGTTCTGAAAAGACCTAGGCTTCTATGTGACATGCCAATCCCTGGATCGGTTCATTGGCCCACAATAGAATAAGATGAATAACATAGCAAAATATCCGTGTATCATGAATAACGAAGATCCAGAGTACCATTATTACAATAAAAGCTTAGCCCAAAGCTAGCTCAAATTATTCAGGTAGCAACATAAATAAAGTAAATCCTCCATTCTTCAAATTGCCCACAAGTGAACAAGTGCCGAGTGGAGTACCGTGGCCTATATCGATTAACCAGAATCAAAATAACCTGCAACATGAAACGTAACAGCCCCGAAGGGTCAATACATGGAATGTATGGCAAGTAGAGCTAGTAATGGAGACAATAGTACTAACATCTACATGCATATTTGGCAAATGGAGCTGTGTCTGGCTTGCATTTGCAAATACATTTGTCCTACTTTCATAAACAGTTTTTGATTTTCTTTGAAAAGATCCCAATTAAGTTAATCCAACAATATTAAAACAATTATGAAGTTGGAATGAGCGAGAAACATGTCATGGAATCAATATCAAGCAACTCAGTTGTCCATAACCGGGGACACGGCTAATCGATTAGATTATACACCCTGCAGGGGTTAGTACACTTTACCCATGTGACTTGGCCAGCCCAGCTCGTACCATCACTCTTATTTTGAGTGGTGATAGGGAGAAGTCCAAGAAGAGACTGTTCGGGAAGTAGCTCCTCAATCCCGACGCGCACCGGTCCAACCTACCAAAATTTTATATCTCTGAATACGCGGGTTCGAGTTACCACACCCTACTAAGTCCAACCAACCACCCATTCCATTATTGGCACATGGTTGTACACGTAAGCTACACAATAAAGAAGCCAATCATTCTCTCTTGATACCTGGGTGCCTTTCCGCAATGAAACCACCAAAAATTATCAATACCATCACACCCAGGAGATTCATTGATTAAGTTGTTTTAGTTTTCATAAACCAATACTTTTAGAAACAAGTCTCAATGATGTAACCCAGCCCTCGTTTAACATAGCATGGCTAAGCACATCTACCAACGGTGGTTCATCTACAAGGAAGGCCCTACCACATAATAGGACATAGCATAGCGATAGTATCATCCTACACATGCATCTACAAAATACACGACAATGCATTGAAAATAGTAGGACGATATCATGAACAAAATAGCATCTACTTGCCTTGGTTGTAGCGGTCGGAAGAACAATCCACACACGAGCAAGCGTTGCACTCGACACAATCTACACGATACAATTGCAATCATAAACAAACAATCCACAAGCATATGCAACAAATATGATGCATGAAGGTATGCAAGACAAGTGAATTGGTGCTACAGCTGCACCACATAATCCTATTCAATAGCACTACTGATTGCATGCATGGAAAATAGTTTTAGCGCAAGGAAAACTATTATGCAAAAAGTAATGCTCAAAACTAGAGCTAGAACTCGAATAATTCACTACTGGTAGTATATTGTTTGTAAAATCTTGGGAAAATTCTACCGCCTAGGCATCGCTGATTAGAAAAAGTACCAACTGGAATTACTCAAAAAGGAATTATAAAACTCCCCGAGTAATTAAAACACTGCAGAAAGCCACTAGACAGTTTCTGCAGAAGTTTTCACTGTAAGCCTATCTTTTTAATTAACGATGAGATTCCCCTCGTTCCACTGAATCCAGGGACATATCACACGAGATTTTTGGAGCTACGGATCTTTTTCTACGAATTAATTACTCCGAAAAGGCCATTAACTAAATTGATTAAACTGTACTAAATCTTGCTGCAAAAGTCTGAACCAAAGGTACAGCAAGATTCTACACGACTTAGTGAATCTACACATATTTTATTTGCAATTTTTGGCCAAGCGGTTTAATTTCTACGCAATTTACAAGTTTCTACCAAAATCTGTCAACTAAAACGATTAACGAAATTAACCAGTCAACTGTGTCTGTTGACTGATCAACGCGTCTGCTGACTGGGCGTCTGACTAGTCAACGCCTGAGTCTGACCGGTCAACGGCTGATCTGAACCACTGATCCGAGATCTAACGGCGGCTGCAGACTTACCGGAGACAAACGGCGAAACGAACTCCGGACGGTGCGGCGATCGGTTCCGGCGACGACGGTTACCTGCGCGGTAGGGGAAACGATTAGCGCACGGGTCAAGGTTGTCAACGCGGCGCGCAAGACGGCGCGCGTGCGCGCGTGTGTGTGCGCGCGAAGGCGCGCAGCGGCGCAGCAGCAGCAGCTAGCAGCGGCGGCGCAGCAGCAGGCGGCGGCGGCCAGGCGCGGCAGCAGCGCGCGCAGCACGCGCAGCGGCAGATGGCGGCGAGGCGCGCGGCGAGGCGCGCGGCTGCAGCGGCGGGGCGAGCGGAGGCGGAAGCGGCGCGGGGTGCGGGGCGCTGGTGGCGGGGCGTGGCGCTGGCTCGGCGGCGGAGCAAGCGCAGCGCGGCGCTGCGAGCGGGAGGCGGCGCGTGCAGGGCGGCGGGGTCGCGGGCGCGAGGTGGCGATCGGCAGGCGGCGGGGTCGCGGGCTGCAGGCGGCGGGGATGGCGCGGAGGCGGCGGCGGCTCGCGGCCAGGAGGAGAAGGAGGCGGCGCGGCGGGTACCTGCTGGCGGCGTGGTGCGGCGATGGCGGCGGCGGCGGGAGCCTGGCGGCCGGCGGCGGCGTGGGCCGAAGGGAGACGGCGCAGCGATCGAGAGGAGGCGGCGGGGTGCGGTTCCCGAGGGCGGGCGCGATGTACAAGGCGGGCAGGTGGCGGCTGCCCCTTTTGTGGGCCCCCACGCGGGTCCTAGTCCGAATCGGAACGAGATTGGAAAAGGACTCGGAAATCGGCCCGAAATTCGGACCGTTTTTCCGACGTTTCATAAAACGGCGATAACTTTTTCGTACGAGCTCCGAATCGAGCGATTCTTGCTCCTACGGTTTTGTAAAATCGAGGGGAACAATCTAGGGTCAAGGGTTAGGCGAAACCACTAGGCTACAAGGGTGGACAACGCTAGTCCTACTAAAGCCTCCCGCGGGAGCCTCGTAGCAAAATAGAATAGGGTTTCGAAAATAGCGTTTCGTCGATTCATTTCGATCGACGGTTTTGTATGGAAAAGCATGATGCAATGATATGAATGATATGCAGAACCAAATCTAAAATTTGGGATGTGACAAGACTAACCCCCTTAAGATGAATCTCGTCCTCGAGATTCGGCGCGGCTAGCAAATAGGTGTGGGTAGTCCGCTCGGATGTCATCCTCCCGCTCCCAAGTGGCTTCCTCTTCGGTGTGGTGGCTCCACTGCACCTTGCAAAACCTGATCGTCTTGGTACGGGTAATCCTTTCTGCTGCCTCCAGAATTTTGACTGGCCTCTCCTCATAGGTCAAGTCATTCTCAAGCTGAACCTCCTCTAGCGGTACGGTGTCTCTCAATGGTGTATCCATCATCTCCGGATGGCACTTCTTCAGCTGGGACACGTGGAACTCGTTGTGAACAGCGGACAGAGCCTCTGGCAACTCCAACTGATAAGCAACTTCTCCTTTGCGTGCTAAGACCCGATATGGTCCAATAAACCGAGGTGCCAGCTTACCCTTAATTCCAAATCTCTTGATTCCACGAAGTGGCGACACTCTGAGGTATGCTCTATCACCTATCTCATACACCACTTCCTTGCGCTTGGCGTCAGCGTAGCTCTTCTGCCTTGATTGTGCTACCTTCAGTCTGTCCCTAATCAAGGCGACCTTCTCCTCAGTGTCCTTGATCAAATCAGGTCCAAACAACTGACGTTCTCCTACTCCATCCCATAGCAATGGTGTTTGGCACCGTTTCCCATACAGCACATCGAACGGTGACATATTGATGCTGGTTTGATAGCTGTTGTTGTAGGAAAACTCAGCATACGGCAAATTCTCATCCCAACTAGAACCATGAGCCAAGGCGCAAGCTCTTAGCATGTCTTCCAAAATCTGATTCACCCTCTCGGTCTGTCCATCAGTCTGCGGGTGAAACGTTGTGCTAAACTCCAATCTAGTACCGAGTGACTCGTGCAGCTGTCGCCAGAAGTGTGAGGTAAATTAGGTCCCTCTATCAGATACGATACTCTTGGGAACTCCATGTAGGCACACAATTCTGTCCATGTAAATCTTGGCCAACTTCGCACTCGTATAGGTTGTCTTTACCGGTATAAAGTGGGCTACCTTGGTTAAATGGTCGACCACTACCCAAATAGAGTCATATCCTGACCTGGTCCTGGGCAATCCTGTGATAAAGTCCATTCCCACTCTATCCCACTTCCAATCCGGCACGGGCAATGGCTGTAGCAGTCCTGCTGGCTTCTGGTGTTCTGCCTTCACTCGGCTGCACACATCACATAGGGCAATATGCCTGGCAATATCTCCCTTCATGTTGTTCCACCAAAATCTGCTCTTCAAATCCATATACATCTTCGTGTTGCCCGGATGTATGGAGTATGGCGAGTTACGGGCCTCCTGCAGAATCAACTCCCTTATCTCTGGGTCGCTGGGCACACACAAACGATCTCCATACCACAAGGTACCATGCTCATCCTCGCGAATACCCTTTTCCCGATTCTCCTTCATCTTTTCCTTTATCTCCTCTATTTCCTTGTCTCCTACCTGAGCCTTTACGATTCTGTCCTGTAACGTCGGTTGGACTTCCATCTACTTCTTGAAGAGGTTGCGGTAGGTCCTTGCACTCATGCGTTGGCGCTTCGATTCGCGGTACAACCATGGCGGCGGAGTGTACACTTCTCCTGAACCATCACTTGAGATCTCATACTCCACCTCTTCTAGATCCTCCTCTTCTTCTTCACTCTCAGCTGCAACTGCAACAGCTTCATCTCCTCCACCATCATCGTCTCCATCATCATCATCCTCGTCCTCATCATCATCATCGTCCCCACTGTCATCATCATCTCCATTGTTGCCATCATCTCCATTATCATCATCAGAGGGTGGATTCAGCTGTGCTTGGAGAGCGGCAATCTGGGCTGTCATAGCTTCAATAGTTTGATCCCTTTCCTGGACGGTCCCTTGCAACTGTTGTATGTTCTGGGTGTTCTCCTGCACCGTACCATGAAGATGAGCTATGGTTGCATCTCTGGCTATCAGGGCATTCTCCAGAACTCCCACGGCTTCATGCAAGGTGTCAATCTCCTGTCCTTGGACTACCATACCATTGCTAGCAAAATCTGCAATCTCCTTTATCATCATCACCTTCTCAGCTAGAGCTCCATTCTCCCTTTCCATGTCCTCTATGTGCCTCCGACGGGGCGGCATGTTGTTCCTGTCACCCGGGGTAACCACAATGTGCTCATCTTCATCACGCCTCCCATAGTCACGGTAGGGTGAATCTGCTGGCAGTAGGTGTCGGACATTATGGCATTGGCGGGACAGGGCTTCGTGTATGGCCAAGTTGATTCCAAGTCCCCAGTTGCAGTATGTCTTGGTGTAGATCAAGTGCACGGAGTTTGGCAAGGCGGCATCTCTGAATATGAAGGTAGTGATCTCCCATGCATCCTCTCCATATCCATAGGTGTACAGCCTTCTTCCCTTGAACATGGGCAGTGGCAATCCCAATGACTGCGAGAGCTGAGCTAACTGCCTTGCAAAGGGCCTGGTGACTCCATGGTGGCATACTCAGTCCTGACTTCTCCCATCTATCAAGTAAAAGAGGAAAGTATGAGAATAGCATATGGTAAGAATTTACGAGGGTGAAAGGCATAAGATGAAAGACAGAGTTAATATAGGCTTTAATAATTCTATGGCTTCCTAATCCAATCCTAGGTCACGATCCTACAGTCGACACACGGGCTCTGATACCATCTTGTAACACTGTGGTTCTGAAAAGACCGAGGCTTCTATGTGACATGCCAATCCCTGGATCGGTTCATTGGCCCACAATAGAATAAGATGAATAACATAGCAAAATATCCGTGTATCATGAATAACGAAGATACAGAGTACCATTATTACAATAAAAGCTTAGCCCAAAGCTAGCTCAAATTATTCAGGTAGCAACATAAATAAAGTAAATCCTCCATTCTTCAAATTGCCCACAAGTGAACAAGTGCCAAGTGGAGTACCGTGGCCTATATCGATTAATCAGAATCGGAATAACCTGCAACATGAAACGTAGCAGCCCCTAAGGGTCAATACATGGAATGTATGGCAAGTAGAGCTAGTAATGGAGACAATAGTACTAACATCTACATGCATATTTGGCAAGTGGAGCTGTGTCTGGCTTGCATTTGCAAATACATTTGTCCTACTTTCATAAACAGTTTTTGATTTTCTTTGAAAAGATCCCAATTAAGTTAACCCAACAATATTAAAACAATTATGAAGTTGGAATGAGCGAGAAACATGTCATGGAATCAATATCAAGCAACTAAGTTGTCCATAACCGGGGGCACGGCTAATCGATTAGATTATACACCATGCAGGGGTTAGTACACTTTACCCATGTGACTTGGCCAGCCCAGCTCGTACCATCACTCTCATTTTGAGTGGTGATAGGGAGAAGTCCAAGAAGAGACTGTTCGGGAAGTATCCTCCTCAATCCCGACGCGCACCGGTCCAACCTACCAAAATTCTACATCTCTGGATACGCGGGTTCGAGTTACCACAACCTACTAAGTCCAACCAACCGCCCATTCCATTATTGGCACATGGTTGTACATGTAAGCTACACAATAAAGAAGCCAATCATTCTCTCTTGATACATGGGTGCCTTTCCGCAATGAAACCACCAAAAATTATCAATACCATCACACCCAGGAGATTCATTGATTAAGTTGTTTTAGTTTTCATAAACCAATACTTTTAGAAACAAGTCTCAATGATGTAACCCAGCCCTCGTTTAAAATAGCATGGCTAAGCACATCTACCAACGGTGGTTCATCTACAAGGAAGGCCCTACCACATAATAGGACATAGCATAGCGATAGTATCATCCTACAGATGCATCTAAAAAATACACGACAATGCATTGAAAATAGTAGGACGATATCATGAACAAAGTAGCATCTACTTGCCTTGGTTGTAGCGGTCGGAAGAACAATCCACATACGAGCAAGCGTTGCACTCGACACAATCTACACGATACAATTGCAATCATAAACAAACAATCCACAAGCATATGCAACAAATATGATGCATGAAGGTATGCAAGACAAGTGAATTGGTGCTACAGCTGCACCACATAATCCTATTCAATAACACTACTGATTGCATGCATGGAAAATAGTTTTAGCGCAAGGAAAACTATTATGCAAAAAGTAATGCTCAAAACTAGAGCTAGAACTCGAATAATTCACTACCGGTAGTATACTGTTTGTAAAATCTTGGGAAAATTCTACCGTCTAGGCATCTCTGATTAGAAACAGTACCAACTGGAATTACTCAAAAAGGAATTATAAAACTCCCCGAGTAATTAAAACACTGCAGAAAGCCACTAGACAGTTTCTGCAGAAGTTTTCACTGTTAGCCTATCTTTTTAATTCACGATGATATTCCCCTCATTCCACTGAATACAGGGACATATCACACGCGATTTTTGGAGCTACGGATCTTTTTCTACGAATTAATTACTCCGAAAAGGCTATTCACTAAATTGATTAAAATGTACTAAATCTTGCAGCAAAAGTCTGAACCAAAAGTACAACAAGATTCTACACGACTTACTGAATCTACACATATTTTATTTGCAATTTTTGGCCAAGCGGTTTAATTTCTACGCAATTTATAAATTTCTACAGAAATCTGTCAACTAAAACGATTAACGAAATTAACTAGTCAACTGTGTCCGTTGACTGGTCAACGCGTCTGCTGACTGGGCGCTGACTGGACGTCTGATTAGTCAACGCCTAAGTCTGACCGGTCAACGGCTGATCTGAACCACTGATCCGAGATCTAACGGCGGCTGCAGGCTTACCGGAGACAAACGGCGAAACGAACTCCGGACGGTGCGGCGATCGGTTCCGGCGACGACGGTTACCTGCGCGGTAGGGGAAACGATCAACGCACGGGTCAAGGTTGTCAACGCGGTGCGTAAGACGGCGCGCGTACGTGTGTGTGCGCGCGAAGGCGCGCAGCGGCGCAGCAGCAGCAGCTAGCAGCAGCGGCAGATGGCGGCGAGGCGCGCGGCTCGGCGGGCGGCTGCAGCGGCGGGGCGAGCGGAGGCGGAAGCGGCGCGGGGTGCGGGGCGCTGGTGGCCGGGCGTGGCGCTGGCTCGGCGGCGGAGCAAGCGCAGCGCGGCGCTGCGAGCGGGAGGCGGCGCGTGCAGGGCGGCGGGGTCGCGGGCGCGAGGTGGCGATCGGCAGGCGGCGGGGTCGCGGGCTGCAAGCGGCGGGGATGGCGCGGAGGCGGCGGCGGCTCGCGGCCAGGAGGAGAAGGAGGCGGCGCGACGGGTACCTGCTGGCGGCGGGGTGCGGCGGGGTGCGGCGATGGCGGCGGCGGGGGCCGAAGGGAGGCGGCGCGGCGATCGAGAGGAGGCGGCGGGGTGCGGTTCCCGAGGGCGGGCGCGATCTACGAGGCGGGCAGGTGGCGGCTGCCCCTTTTGTGGGCCCCCACGCGGGTCCTACTCCGAATCGAAACGAGATTGGAAAAGGACTCGGAAATCGGCCCGAAATTCGGACCGTTTTTCCGACGTTTCATAAAACGGCGATAACTTTTTCGTACGAGCTCCGAATCGAGCGATTCTTGCTCCTACGGTTTTGTAAAATCGAGGGGAACAATCTAGGGTCAAGGGTTGGGCGAAACCACTAGGATACAAGGGTGGACAACGCTAGTCCTACTAAAGCCTCCCGCGGGAGCCTCGTAGCAAAATAGAATAGGGTTTCGAAAATAGCGTTTCGTCGATTCATTTCGATCGACGGTTTTGTATGGAAAAGCATGATGCAATGATATGAATGATTTGCGGAACCAAATCTAAAATTTGGGATGTGAAAAGCACGAAGGTGATCACAATATAAAGTGCATAAGTAAAGAGCTTGGGTGTAGACATAATCGAGGCACGCGGAGGCAAAGACTTTATCCCAAAGTTCCATCCTTTTGATGGAATGTATGTCTTTGTTGGAAATGTGTTGTGCAATAATGCTCCATGATTACCACAAGTGGCTCACCTTGAGGTGTGGTGGCTCGATGCACAACCAGCTCCACACATGGCCTCACCCCAAGATGCGGAGGCACAACACTCATTGATGCCACAAAAGGATCACCTTATTCTCCCATATGCGTTCCATAAAGGCGGGCACGCGATCTACTATGGAACACTTGAGGATGGTCACTGGATCAGTACAAGCTTAGGAAAATCTCCATAATTCAATTGGAGTCTCCCAAAATAATGCCATAAAAAGCCACAAAGCTTGAGGCAATCTCTACAACTTAATTGGAGGCCCCAAGAAACACCACTAAGGCCACAACCATTTAGGGTTCCAAAAACCCAAGAGTAATAAGCCCAAAAAATTTCACCAACCGATTCCACGTAGAGAACTCAAACTGATATACCTAATGTAATGACAATCCTTCACTCGCAATTTCACCGAAGCTACAAAAGCTACTAGGGGAATAAGGAAGGAAGAACATAAGAAGAAAAAACAAATTCTTCAAGATCTAGATACTAAGATTTCCTTCAAAAAGAAGGGATTTCGTTTGGTAGGGTTTTAGATCTAGATCTCCTCTCTCATATTCCTCAAAAATATGCAAGAATCATAGGAAAAAGATGGGAGAGCACAAGCTCTTGAAGATCAACAATGGAGAAACTAGTAGAAAACAGGCTATCCGTTCGCGCCCCCTAACGGCATTAGTCCCGGTTACGCCACGAACCGGGACTAATGCTGGCACGCGTCCCGGTTTGAGCGGGCATGGTGGCCGGAGGCATGCGTCCCGGTTCGTAAGGGGTCATGTGTCCTGGTTTGTAACACAAACCGGGACTAAAGTTTAGGTGCCAGACACGTGGCCGGGCACACACCTTTAGTCCCGATTTGTGTAAATACGACGCCCCAGCCCTCTGCATCCCCTCTGTTTTTTCTTGGTGGAAGGTGTGAGAGGTGTGCTAGTTTATTTTTTCCTATGCATGCATTCTAGGTGTTTGATGAAATGTTTGAGTGAATGATCCCGTTCAATTTTTCACAGAACAAAAATATAGAAGGTGTCCAAGACGCACTTGAGCTTTCTCCTCTTTATTTCCCTCGATCGAGGTTAGCAATCTTATCTTTTCTTTGTCATTGGTACAATGCATGTGTCGATGTGAATTGGTCATTTCACTATTTATGATGTCCCATTTTTTATAAACTTAATTATATGATGCAGATGAATGGTCGGGAATGGATATACGGTGACCGGCGTGTACCCGGGTACATTAAAGGCATGGATAAATTTATCGATGTGGCTACGACAAACAAAGAGAATGGTTTTATACGTTGTCCATATGCTCAATGTCAGGACAACAAGGAGTACTCTTCCTCGAAAATCATCCGCGGCCACCTGGTTATGAAAGGTTTCATGCCCAACTATAATTGCTGGACCAAGCACGGGGAAAGAGGGGTTATGATGGAAGACAGTGAAGAAGAAGATGATGATAACAACTATCATCATATGTTTCCTGAATATAGTGATTCTTCAATGAAAGACAATGAAGAGGAAGGAGGTGAAGAACGGGCATCAGATGAGCCCGCTGATGAACTTGGTAGGGTCATTTATGATGCAAAGCGAGACTGTGAAACAGAAAATGAGAAGTTGAAGTTAGAGGGCATGTTAGAAGATCACAAGAAATTGTTGTACCCAAATTGCGAAGATTGTAGCACAAAGCTCGGTACCACACTGGAATTGCTGCGATGGAAGGCAGAGTGTGGTCTAACTGACTCCTCATTTGAAAAGATGCTGAAAATAATGAAGCCGAAGTTTCCAAAACATAGCGAACTTCCCGAGAGTACGTACGAAGCAAAGAAGACTCTCTGTCCTCTAGGATTAGATGTGCAGAAGATACATGCATGCATTAATGACTGCATCCTATACCGCGGTAAGGAGTATGAGAATTTAGATAAATGCCCGGTATGCAATGCATTGCGGTATAAGATCAGATGAGATGGCCCTGGTGATGTTGAGGGAGAGCCCCTCCGGAAGAGGGTTCCTGCTAAGGTTATGTGGTATGCTCCTATAATACAAAGGTTGAAACGCATGTTCAGAAACAAAGAGCATGCCAGGTTGTTGCGATAGCACAAAGAAGACCGTAAGAAAGACGGGAAGTTGAGACACCCTGCTGATGGGTCATAGTGGAGAAAAATCGAGAGAGACTTCCCGAACTTTGCAGGTGATGCAAGGAACTTATGGTTTGGTCTAAGTACGAATGGCACGAATCCTTTTGGGGAGCAGAGCTGCAGTCACAACACCTGGACCGTAACTCTATGTATCTACAACCTTCCTCCTTGGTTGTGCATGAAGCGTAAGTTCATTATGATGTCAGTGCTCATCCAAGGCTCGAAGCAACTGGGCAACGACATAGATGTGTACCTTAGGCCATTAGTTGAAGAACTCTTACAGCTGTGGGACAAACCAGGTGTACATGCATGGGATGAGAACAAACATGAGCCATTTGACCTACGAGGGTTGCTTTTTCGTAACCATCAATGATTGGCCTGCTCTTAGTAACCTTTCAGGACAGACAAACAAGGTATATAAGGCATGCACGCACTGTTTAGATAAGACTGAAGGTACATATTTGCATAAATGCAAGAAGGTTGTGTACCTGGCGAATCGACGATTTCTTTCGACCAATCATCCCGTAAGAAAAAAGGCAAACATTTCAAAGGTGAGGCAGATCACCGGAAGAAGCCTGAACTCCCTGCTGGTGATGATGATTTTGGTATGGTCAAGGAATAGAAGTAATCTTTGGAAAGGGTCCCGACGGTCAATCAGTTCTGAACGACGTCGCTACAGGACACGCACCCATGTGGAAGAAGAAATCTATATTTTGGGTGCTGCCATATTGGAAAGTCCTACGTGTCCGCTCTTCAATCGACGTGATGCACGTGACGAAGAATCTTTGCGTGAAACTGCTAGGATTCCTAGGCGTGTATGGGAAGACAAAAGATACACCAGAAGCACGGGAGGACCGAACATGCATACACAGAACAAGACGGATAAAGGGTGTCACTTAAGTCGTGCCAGCTATGCTCTTACCAAAGCAAAGAAGGAAATCTTTTTTGAAGTCCTTTACAGTATCAAGGTGTCGTCTGGCTTCTCATCTAATATAAAGGGGATAATAAATATGGCAGAGAAAAAGTTCCAAAACCTGAAGTCTCATGACTGTCACGTGATTATGACGCAGTTGCTTCCGATTGGATTGAGGGGGCTTCTACCGGAAAATGTTCGAGTACCCATTGTGAAGCTGTGTGCATTCCTCAATGCAATATCTCAGAAGGTAATCAATCCAGATATTCTGCCAAGGTTACAGAAGGATGTGGTACAATGTATTGTTAGTTTTGAGTTGGTTTTGCCACCATCCTTCTTCAATATTATGACGCATCTCCTGGTTCACCTAGTGGAAGAGATTGCCATTCTCGGTCCTGTATTTCTGCACAATATGTTCCCCTTTGAGAGGTTCATGGGAGTCTTAAAGAAATATGTTCATAACCGTGCTAGACCAAAAGGAAGCATCTCCAAGGGATATGGAACAAAGCAGGTCATTGAGTTTTGTGTTGACTTTATTCCTGACCTTAAGCCGATTGGTGTTTCTGACTCGCGGCATGAGGGAAGACTAAGTGGAAAAGGCACGCTGGGAAAGAAAGCAATGATATGTAGGGACGAGGATTCTTTCACTAAAGCACACTACACAGTTCTACATAATTCCACCTTGGCAGCTCCGTATATCGAGGAACACAAGAATATTGTACGCTCCAAAAACCCGGGGAAGCCTGACTCATGGATTACAAATGAACACATGAAGTCTTTCGGTGGTTGGATGCGGACACATCACTTGAATGACACCACTGTTGGAGATCATCTATACTTGTTGGCCGCGTCACCATCTTCTACTATATTGAATTTCCAAGGGTATGAAATAAATGGGAATACATTATACACGATCGCCCAAGATAAAAAGAGCACCAACCAAAACAGTGGTGTCCGCTTTGATGCAACGAACGAGAATGGGCAAAAGGACACATACTATGGTTACATAGAGGAGATATGGGAACTAGACTATGGAGTCTCTTTTAAGGTCCCTTTGTTTCGCTGCAAATAGGTCAACCTGAATGGGGAAGGGGTAAAGATAGACCAGTTGTACGGAATGACAATAGTGGATCTCAACAATCTTGGTTATAGAGATGAACCATTCGTCCTAACCAATGATGTGTCTCAGGTTTTCTATGTGAAGGACATGTCCTCCAGACCGAAAAAAGAAAAAATATGCAAACGGATACATCATATGATGAGCCAAAGTGTCACATAGTTCTTTCAGGGAAAAGAAACATCGTGGGAATCGAGGACAAGACATACATGTCAGAAGATTATAATAAGTTTGATGAAATTCCGCCCTTCACAGTGAAAACTGACCCAAGCATTCCGTTAAGTAAAGAAGATGCTCCATGGTTACGTCTGAAGCAATCATAAGGAAGGACATATGCCAAGAGGTTCATGCTCATATTGTGTACCTCTAGTTCATTCTGGCCGGTCGGCTGCATATTGTGAACCTAAATGCCATGAGACATGATAGCTCATTTTGTGAAGGATATTTTATGATGTTCGCAATTTTCCAAGTTTAATAAATGTATTGAGTGTTAGTCCCGGTTTGTGGCTTGACCGGGACTATATATAGGGGGGCCTTTAGTCCCGGTTTTGTAGTCTCGGTTTTTAATATTAATAAATGTCTTGAGTGTTAGTCCCGTTTTGTGGCTGGACCGGGACTAAAGGGGGCCTTTAGTCCCGATTCGTAGAACAACTTTCCCAAACTATGAAGAAGTTGTCCCAATCCGTACTTACCATTAAGATTTGATCTCCAAACGCACGTGGTCACATATTAGGGAGTGCCTCTATGACTAGTTTGTTGGAGATGTCAGAGGACTGGGATCCGACGGCATCTCCCTCAAACTGGCTGTAGTGGTGTCCCAGCTCTCGCACACCATCTTGCAGCTTGTAACTTCTCTAACTAGATCAATACACCTAGGAGCTAACTAATTTCACATATTAGGGAGTGCCTCTATGACCAGTTTCTTGGAGATGCTGAAGGACTGGGATCCGACGGCATCTCCCTGAAACTGATCATAGTGGTGTCCCTGCTCTCGAAAACCATATTGGAGATGCCTCAATCTGGCTGGAGGACTGGACTCACAAGGATGCATATTTATAGTACAAGCAGCTCGGCATAGTGTCGACACTTACGACATAATATCGACACTCACCCCTATTATTAGTGCTGACTCGTGTTTTGTCCCGGTTGGTGTCTCCAACCGGGACTAAAGGTTCATCATTAGTCCCGGTTGGTGACACCATCTGGGACAAGGTACAAGCCGCACGACATAATGTCGACACTCACCCCTATCATTAGTGCTGCCTAGCCCAGCCTGCCGAAATCCCTCCAACCTGGACTAAAGATGAACCTATCATGTTCGAGGTTTCATGGATTTCGGTCCAAATGATCAAGCCATTTTCCATTTTCCGAGTGCAAAAAAGGGTCGTTTTGTGAAGTAACCACCAAAATGCTATTTCAGAATGCTACCGTCCCATTTTTCTAAAATACTAGACCACCTTACATGGACTATCTCCCAACCGGGACATCTCAAACCTTTTCGTCCATATCGGGTAAAAAGGACAAATGTCTATTGAATCGGTAGGAAGTGGGTCTGGTTTGTACTACAGGTACATGATCTAACGCCCGTGATTTTTTGAAAAAAATCATTTTTAGACTCGCAATATGTTGTTTCTTCAGATATCCAATGCAAGTTCTAACGATGCTCGTCCCCTATCTTCATGGACGTCGGTTCGACCATAGTTAGAAATTCAAAAAATTCAAAACAGGCATAAGAAATTCAAAAAAAGTCCGAACAATGTAAATCCTTCGTGTGGTGTCATATTATGTGACATAGTTGCAAGTAAAAATACCAGACATGGTATATTTATCATGTCTCGAAAAAACCTTCACAAAATGACCTATCATGTTCGAGATTTCATGGCTTTCGGTCCAAATGACTGATGTTATATGCTGAATCACGACATAGTTTGTGATGTTGTGCCCATATTATGCATGCATGTGGACATTGGTATGGAGAACAATGTTGCAGGAGGAAGTTTTCCTTTTCGTCGCACGGAAAAGCCATTTTCCATTTTCCGAGCGCAAAAAATGGGTCGTTTTGTGAAGTAACCACCAAAATGTTGTTTCAGAATGCTACCGTCCCATTTTTCTAAAATACTAGACCACCTTACATGGACTATCTCCCAACCGGGACATCTCAAACCCTAAACCCTAAACCCAAGTTTCTTCCCACCATTTCTTCCTGCCATTTCTTCCCGCGATTTCTCTCTGCAGTTTTTTTCCCGCCATTTCTTCCCACAGTTTTATTCCCGCCATTTCTCACTACATATATGTAGGATTGGCCTCCATTGTCATTGCACATCTCTAGACTCATATCTGCAACCTCATCACTCTTTCCCATGGCTTCCACCATACGACTAACCCCTAGGGAGGCGGAGGCGCTTTGCGCCTCGAACTACCCCTGCCCACCGGGCTACTGCGTCCCCATCGGCTGGATGCTGAGCGCCGAAGGCGTGCCGGTTCCTCCTGTCCCTCTAGGTGTGGCGCGCTGGATGGCCATCACGAACCACTACTACTTCGAGCTCACGCCGGAGCAGCGGAGGAATCCCAACTGGCACCCTGACTATTTCCCGACTTGGGAAGCCTTCTTCGTGTTGGAGATATGCCCTAGAGGCAATAATAAATATAGTTATTATTATATCTATGTGTTTATGATAAATGTTTGCATTCATGTTATAACAGTATTAAAAGGAAACATTAATACTTGTGTGATCTGTAAACTAAATTAGAGTCCCTAGTAAAGCCTCTTCATAATACTAGCTTGTTGGTTAATAGATGATTGTGGTTTCCCTATCATGAACATTCAGATGTTGTTAACAACAAGATCATATCATTAGGAGAACGGTATGATGGACATACTCCTATAGATAAGCGTAGCATAAAGATCAAGTCATTTTAATAGTTCAATTGCTATAAGCTTTCTGATACATAGTAACCTGATTCCTTCGACCATGAGATCATGCTAATCACCATCACCGGAAGGATGCTTTGATGACATCAAACATCACACCGTAACTGGGTGGCTATAAAGGTGGAATTGAGTGTTCGGAAAGTATGGGTTGAGGCACATGGATCAAGAGTGCGATTTGTCCATCCATATGACAGATAGATATACTCTGGGCCCTCTCGGTGGAATGTCATCCAATTGGCTTGCAAGCATGTGACTGGCTCAGAAGGGATCACATACCACGGGAATGAGAAAAGAGTACTTATCAGTAACGAGGTTGAACTAGGTATGCAGAGATACCGACGATCAAAACCTCGGATAAGTAAACTATCGTGAGACAAAGGGAAATTGGTATCGTATGTAAGTGGTTCATTCGATCTCAAAGTAATCGTAGAAATATGTTGGAGCCATATGAATTTCCAGATTCCTCTATTGGTTATTGATCGGAGAAGTGTCTCGGTCATGTCCGCATAATTCACGAACCGTAGGGAGACACACTTAAGGATTCGATGTTGTTGAGTAGTTATGGAATGATGAGTAAGAGACCGAATGTTGTTCGGAGTCTCGGATGGGATCCGGGATATCACGAGGAGATCCGAAATGGTCCGGAGAATAAGGTTCATATAAGGAAGTCCTGTTTCGGAGTTAGGGAATGATTCCGGTGTTTTCACCAGGAATGTTCTAGAAGGGTCCGGAAGGTCCGGCACTCCGGAGGGGAAGGGTACATGAATGTGTCATGACAATATGGAATGGTTGCATCATGTACTAGGTCACTTGGCTGGGCAAAATAAAGAGAGAAATCAAATCCAAGTTTGAAAGTCAAACGCCAATTTGAAAAAGTCAAACGACAAGTTTCCTTGGTGGAGGGAGAGTAGGAAACCTACTTGGGGAGGAAGTCCCCTCCCTCCACCCTCCGGCCAAGGAGGCCGAGTTGGGGGAGGACTCCCTCCTCCCAACCGTCCACCCTCCACCTATATAAGGAGGGGTAGGGCGCCCCCTACCCCTCACACCCAAAACCCTAGCCCCAAGCCGCCAGCGCCACCACCTCCTTATGCCGCCGCCTAGGGCACCTCCAACTCGCCGAGGTGGGGCTTCCCCAAGCCCTAGCCGGCCACACCCTCCCCTTGGTGCCCTCTAAACCCTAGATCACCAAGGCCTCTCTCATACTCCACCATACTCGCACCGACTTAAGGCGAAGCCCTGCGGGATCTCCCCTCTACTTCCGACACCACGCCGTCGTGCTACCGGAATCGCGAGGAGAGTGCTACAACCTCCGCTGCTGCTAGAACAAGGGAGAGGAAGGTCTTCATCGAGTACCGAACGTGTGACCGACTGCAGAAGCGCTACCGGAACGCAGCGCCGGAAGGATCGTCTACGCGATCTTGAGATCGGCAAGAGTACGACTACATCACCCACGAGAATCTGCTCTCGTTAACCGCTTTGGAATCTTCGAGGGTGAGTTCCTCTATCGACTCGTTGCTACAATCTAGTAGATAGATCTTGGCTTGTTTGTTTGCATGCGGTAGACATTTTTTGTTTTCCATGCTACGAACCCCTACACTTTGGGGATCGGCGTGAGAGGGCGCTCGCTAGGCACGAGGAGGACGGCCCACCTCCTCCGAACTTCAACGAGGCCGGCTGTCGGCTGTGGTGGCGCGACCGGACTCTCCAGAGCGTCATGGCCTATGACACGCCGCCGACTCTAAACCCCTATTGCGCTACCCTCAAGTCCAGCCCACTCGTACTCAGCCTTCAAGGTTCAACTATGGCGACCCCGACGACGACAGCGACGACGGCCGCGGCGAGTATGACGACCACAGTGGCGACTATTACAGGTGTAGGCAGGAGCATGACTGAATCACTCCAACATTGCAAAAAAAGTTCGGCCGATTGTGACTTAATCTGGCCATGTATCTTAATTTTCAGTTCTTCTATGTATCTTAATCTTCGGTCATGCTTTATGTAACTTAGTGTTAGTTGCGTTATGTACTTTAATTCCAGTTCTATCGTAATAAAATTTTCTTCCCGCCCATTATTTCTCGTTCTTTTCTTCCCGCATATTAATATATAAAAAATATAAGTTAATTCATTTTTAATTTTAAATGGTTCATAGTTTAAATTGTTACATTAATTATTTTTAAAAACAGAAAATGGTTTTGAATTAGTTATTCAAATCCAAACACTTTTTATGTTTAAAGTTTTCCTAAATTCCAAATTAATATTCAAAAGTTAATTCATTTTTAATTTTAAATGGTTACATTAATTATTTTTAAAAATAGAAAATAGTTTTGAATTAGTTATTCAAATCCAAACATTTTTTATGTTTAAAGTTTTCCTAAATTCCACTTTAATATTCTAAAAATATAAGTTAATTCATTTTAATTTTAAATGGTTACATTAATTATTTTTAAAAACAAAAAATAGTTTTGAATTAGTTATTCAAATCCAAACACTTTTTATGTTTAAAGTTTTTCTAAATTCCAAATTAATATTCAAAAAATATAAGTTAATTCATTTTTAATTTTAAATGGTTACATTAATTATTTTTAAAAACAGAAAATGGTTTTGAAATAGCTATTCAAATTCAAACACTTTTTATGTTTAAAGTTTTTCTAAATTCCAAATTAGTTATCATTTAAAAAACATTATAAATTTAAATCCCAAAATAAAAAATAAGGCGGGACCAGAGAGAAAATTCATGAAAAAAATTGAAAACAGGGTCATACGTCCCGGTTGGAGCCACCAACCGGGACTAAAGCCCCCTGCGCGCCGCTTGAGCTCAGCCCGAAATATGAAAAAAAAGTAGAGTATACGTCCCGGTTGGTGACTCCAACCGGGACGTATGACCCTTTAGTCCCGGTTGGAGCCACCAACAGGGAAAAAATATCCTTCCTATATAACTATGCGCGCCTCTTCTTCTTCTTCTTCTTCTTCTTCTTCTTCTTCTTTCCCTTCTCCATTCTCTACAACCCGACGCGCCGCACACAGCAGGGGAGATGCCGTCGCCCCGATCCCCCGGACGCCGGCAGGCTGCCCCGTCCTTGCGCGCCCGCCGTCGCTGTCAGTGCCGCCGCCTCCACCCTCCGTCTCCGTCCATCGCCGTGCGCCGCCTCCGTCCTCCGTACATCTTCGGCCACGCATGTCGAGCAGCGCCGCCACCGCCACCTGCGTCGGTACCAGCGCCGCCCGCGGCGCCGCCTCTCCCTCTCCTCCTCGACCGCCACAGCACCGCCCGCGCCCATCGCCGACGCTGGTACCGCACGTACCCGAGAGGCTCCCTTTTAGTTTTTTTAGTTGATTTAGGTGATGATTATTTTAGGTGTATTAGTTGTTAGATGATTTAGTTGTTAGATGATTTAGGTGTATTTAGATGATGTGGATGATTTAGGTGTATTTAGATGATGTAGATGATTTAGTTGATGATTATTTTAGGTGTATGTGTAGATGATTATTTAGTTGTTAGATGATTTCGTTGTTAGATGATTTAGTTGTAAATAATGTTAGATGATTTAAGTAGTATATGTATATGTATATTATCAATTTTTTATATATTATCATATTTTGTATTTGTATATGTATATGTATATTATCATATTTTGTATATACTATTTTTCCAATAGGAAATGAATAAATCTTATAAATTTAATAACTATTGTTTAATAATTCAGAAAAATATGCTTAATATATGAAATTTTTCAGAAAAATAAAATGTACAACTAAAAACTATTACCATACATTATTATGTAAACTATTTAAATAATTACTATTTGATAAATATTTTATAAGTATCAATACTTTGAAAATTCATATTTTAATATTCATAAATGAGAAAAATATAAATTATATACCAAAATTTTGGTATAAATAATATACCAAAATAGTATACCTAAGTGACCTCTCTCATATGCATTCGAGGTTTCTCCGAACTAGGTTTTACACCCCTCGGAACTCCAGAATATTGATTTTAGTTGATTTTTATTATTGTAAATATTATAAATTCATTTTTATTATTGTGTATGTATATATTAGGGTTTCCTCGAATTAGGGTTTATATCTCTCAACACCCTACCTAACATTCTCCCTTAGCCGCTTTGACTTATCTGTTTTTCCACCTATGTAGAAAATATGGAACCAAACGACAAAGACGAAGAAAAGGAAGAGTTGATCTAAGGTGTGATCCGCGGGGAATAAAATTTAGATGTATCAACGTTTCTGAACAACTCCGGTGAGGGTGATCCTCTTTTTGCCGGAAGAGACGACTTGTTTGAGGTTGAAGGTGATGCCTTCCGCGAGGGAGAAGGCGATGCCTTGTATGATCGAGAAGACGACCGCTCCGCGAGGTGCATGTAATATAATTAATTTATTAATTAATCATCTGCTGTCTATATAGAAATAGTAACGATGATCTTTCTTCTTTTAGCCCTCCGGATCGAACAAATCTACTGAAAAGAGAGGACGAGGCCCAACCAAAAAGTTGGAAGACCATGAGAGGTTCAGGATCGAAGATATCGGTGAAAATGGCAAACCGACGGCTCCCGTTGTTGTCGCAAACAAATTTGTGGCACAATGCGGAGTAATCATTAGGGACTTCGTCCCGATCACCATTCGAAATTGGAATTAGCCTGCTGATGCGGAAGAAGAGGGAACGTCTTTATTTCTCCCTACCGTGCCAAAGATTTACTGTGGAAGAGGCTCATGCTTAATTTCAAACTACCGAAGATAGAGCTAGATCCAAATGCGGAGGATCCAGTTGAGGACGCCTTAGAACATGCGAAAGCCATGGAGATAAAGGTCAGGGAGTGGGCTATGAAGAAGATGGACCAGTGTTTCACCAACTGGAAGAAAAGATTGCACCTTGACTATGTCGTGAAAGAGAAGACTCCGGATTTTGAGAAGAGTCAGTTTCAGAAGACAAAACCATTCTGGGTTGAGTTTTTGAATTACAAGACATCAGAAAAAGCTAAGAAAATGTCTGAATAAGCTGAATGCTGTTAACAAGAAGTATCACCATACTATGGGGCAAGGTGGCTACAGGGCTGGCATTCCTAAGTGGAAGAAACTTGAGGATGAACTGCGTGCTAAAAAGATCATCCCAGAGACAGATGATTGGATCGAACATGCAAAGAATTGGTTTTACGGGCATGGGGGCACGTTGGACTCAGAAGGGAAGTGTATATATAACATACGACATAAAGAAGACCCCTTGCCAATCAAGAAGATGAGAAACACAATAAAGGCTGTTAAAGATGGGGACTTCATTCCTGATAGAGAGAATAATGATCTCACACTTGCCCTTGGAAATAAGTAACATGATGGACGAACACGAGGCACAATAGGCTCCAAACCATGGAGCACTGGGTTTCCCGAAGAGAGGAAGAAATATCCTGATAGAAACCGTAAGCGGAGAAAGGACAAGGCGGAAGTTGAAGCAGATATTCAGAAAGAGCGAATGAGTATAATTGAAGAACGAATAAAGCAACAACAAGATCAAATTAACGCACTTAGCCAGCAAGGTACTACCGGCCCATCTCAGCAGCACATGGTGGTAGAACCTGCATTCGATGCTACCGGCCTATCGAATAATCGAAAAAGCAGTGTGGCTTCCACCGAGGTCCCGGGTGATGACAATGATGATGACGATGGTGCACCGACGATGGCTCGTGTTGGCTACCCAGTGGATGATATCACATAGATGACACACTGCGAGCTACATGTCAAAGTTGTGAACATATCAATGAAGGTGGCGGTCGGCTATGACTTACCAATTGGACCCACACCAACTTACCATTGTCGTCCGGTTCCACAGGGCTACGCTGTTGTTGGGGTGGATGAAATCATACCCACCTTTCAAGGTTTTAAGCTTGATTACCCTGCAGGTGAAGGGGACGTGACTGAACTGGGAGAAGCAACAAACGTCACCATTCTATGGACAAAGGAATGTATCGTGCTTCCAAATCACACGCCAAGGTCATCTTCGCTGCCGCCTCACCCGTCTCCAGCGAGGTCGTCGCCGCCGCGGCAGCCGTCTTCGTCGCCTCACCCGTCTCCGTCGCCTCACCAATCTTCGGCGCAGCCATCGCCGTGGCAGCCATCGCCGGTGCCTCAGGAAAAAAAGCGTAAGCGTACCATCGCTACTCTGCGGAGTGGTAAGCGATCGCCGACACGTAAACAAGAGCCTCTTCCAAAAGTACCAAAGGTTCCTCCCAAGAGAGCTTATGACTGTACTGAAGAGGAGACTACGACTATCGTTGATGCAGAAACGACATCGTTTTTCGCTAAACTGAGGCGGCCGAAAGAGCCAGAGTTCCCCAGCACCAAAGAAGAAAAAGCCTGAGTGTTCAAAATGCTAAAGGCCCTTCACCAACCCGAGCCAAATCTGTCATCAGACTATGATCGCTCTATTCTCAAGTCACATGCGGCACAACAAGCCTCGAATACCAGTACTGTGCAAGCGGGAAATCTGTTGCTCAGCTCGGAGAACAAGCAAAACAATCTTGTGCCCCTCTCAAGGTGATTTCCCATACCAATGTGGGGTCAAGCGAATATGCGGCCGAAGAGCAGTATGATCCAGATGTAGTTGCACAATACGGAGAAGCTGCCGCTGCTCAAGGTATGAGTATTGCCCACTACTTATCCCAGTTACAAGTACTTCCCCGTGGGTGAAGTAGCATACAAATACCAGTACGGCAAATCTCTCGTCAAACCTGAGGAGGTAAATAATGTTCCAACAAAAATGCGAAGATTGCATAACTGGTACATGCATCCACAAAGGCCGGGGCTAACTGGATAATGCTGAGGGTTATAAAAAAGCATTATGGGAAAGAAATAGACGACATGATATCTATTGAATTTGTTGAACTATTTTAATTATTCAATCAAGACGCCTTGGACAAATCGATCATCAGTGCCTATTGTCTGTAAGTACTAATTCTGTAATTAATTTAGTCTCTAGCTATCTCACCTCGTTTATTGCATGTATATAATCATACTATAATATACAGAATGAAGATTTTCGAATGCAGCAGAGGACAAATCTATGACATTGGGTTCATTGACCCATACTGGGTTCATCAAGATAATCTCAAAACAAACCCCCAGGATACGAAGGATAATATCGTACACGTGTTAAGGTTTCAAGAAACTAGAAGAGAAATAATATTTTTTTACAACTTCGAGTGAGAGAGTGTTATTGTCTTGTATACACTTTCTATTTCGCTTACTCGATGTTAAGTATATAATTGATTAGTTATGCATGCGCAGCTTCCACTATATTATGTTAATCATTCAACCTGACAAAGGGCATGTACTAGTCATGGACTCGAAACATAAATCCCTTGAGACGTGTAAGGACATGCAGATGCTTCTCCAACGATAATTATAATTATTATGACACTATATCGGTAACGTTCGTAAATTTTATGATATCAAGTAATTAATAACTTCTTTTATTCGTTTTCTTCGCCGGGCAGCGCTTGGAAACGGTTCACCAAGAAGGCTAGGGGTGTTTGGAAAGAGGAGCTTACATTTAAACCACTAGATGTAAGCACCACTAGCTATATCCGCGCATCTCTTTGATTCTAGTTTTGATACCGTTATTATCATGCTTGATTATTATTTTGATTGAACTATGTTCTCGTAAAGTGCCTGACGCAGGGACCATGAAACAATTTATGTGGATACTATGTTTGCGAGTTCATCCGTCAGAGTGCTGTGAGAAGGGAAGAAATTTAGAGCAACTTAACGTACGTTCTATAGTTTTTAATTACCATCAAATTGTGTTTAGTTTCATTCATATAGGTTGACTCCTTTTTTAAATCAGATCAAACGTCTACGGGACGGTCTTCTGCCAAAGGATCGCGTACGAGCAATTCAGGAGGAATTGGCGGGATTCTTGGATGCAAAAGTCCTAAACCTAAAAGGAGAATACTATTCGGGTGTGTATATCCAATAGGGATTGTATAAAGAGCTTATTTTGTATGTAGTGCATGAACTCCGTGTATCGAATGTAATATGTTCGACACTTGGATCTATATTGTCATGATGATCTTGTGTAGTGGTTCCTTCATTGATGAGTGCAAAACACTAAATAAAAAATAAAACAACATAAATGAATTCTCTGCCGCGGCACAAAAAGTGGCCAAAATGCTGCCGCGGCAAAAAAAGGTTGCCAAAATGAATTCTCTGCCGCGATAGAGATATGTGCCAAATCTCTGCCGCGGCAGAGGGTTATTTGTCCCGGTTCGTGTTACAAACCGGGACGGTTGCTCCTCCCCCCCTCGCACTCAGCAACGGCCACGTGTACGCCCTTTTGTCCCGGTTGGTGGGGCAACCGGGACTAAAGGTTGGGGCTTTAGTCCCGATTGCCCCGTCCCGGTTGGGGAACCGGGACTAAAGCCCCTTACCAACCGGGACACATAGGGCGGTTTGCACTAGTGAGGAGAGATATAGAGAGTAGAAGAGCTTACCATACAAGAGGAAGGATGACTTATAAGGGCCTCTCCAAAATCTGCATGTTAGGTGCAGTTCACACAGACCCATTCCTACCACCAAATCGGCCATACTACCGTCAACCCCTTCCAATGGTCCAATTGCCGCGGAAGTGAGAGGGTAGTATAGAGACGGTACTACCGCCAAAGATGGGCGCCGATACTACCGTTGCACTTCCTCCTAACTTACGGATATAAAAATGAAACATACAAAAGGGTGACATGGTATGTGCGAAAGTGGAACGGTACTTCCAACGGTACTACCGGCGAAACGGTGGTACTACCGCTCCTAGGAAAACTGCTGAACTAGAACTTCGGTAACTTGAGCATCAACTCCAATTTGATGCTACCAATTTTTTTGGAAAAATAAAGTAAAGTAGAATCCAATTTTGTTGGAAATATTGATTATCACCAAGGGGAGAGAGATGTGAAACCTCCCTAAGATAAGATCGATAAAACCTCCAACATAAAAAATTCAATAAAATATGCATGGGACATATTTTTTGATGAACTAGAGCTTGTTCTGAAGATAACCAATAAAATATGCATGGGACATATTTTTTGATGAACTAGAGCTTGTTCTGAAGATAACCGCAAGCTTTAGAGCTTCACATAAATAAGATCCAAATAACAACCAAGAAAGATGATGCTAAATATATAAAAATTTAAGCTCTCTCCAAAAGATGCGATAAGGTTGCTCACTTGAGAGTCTCTTTTGATAGTATGATTATCTATCCTAAAACTGGTCTCCCAACTAACAACATAAAAACCACAAAATAAAAAAACCTATCAAAATTATATACTCCCTCCGTCCCAAAATAGATGTCTCGGGTTTTTTAAATTTTAAATGAATCTATATACTAAATAGTGTCTATATTTATCCAATTTTTGATAAATCTGAGACATCTATTTTAGGACGAGACGGAGGGAGTATTTGCTTTGCGTATTCCACTTGAGCATGCTAAAGAAGATCTTGTTCTGAGCATGATGAAGAAGATCTTGTCCGAAGATCTTGTTCTGAGCATGATGAAGAAGATCTTGTCTTTCTCAAAATGAACATCTTTTTTAATTGATTTTGTTTGTGCTTTCAGCAGAGCACGCGTGTTATGTCGGAGTAGTTTATTCAAGTACGTCTCAGGCTCTCGGCCCGGTTCCCAGGTTTGCACTTTGCGGATCTTCAGTCAACTACGGAATGCGTGCAGTATATAGTCTGTTGACCAAATCAATTGCATGTTACGTACTCCTACTAGATAGACGTTCCGTACACGAGCCAGCCCACGCGGAGCAACTCCTGCGTCGACCAGGTACAACGCAAGCAGGAAGCATTTGTTATGGAATTTTTCACGTCGCATCCAACATACGTGTCGAGTCTTCAACGTACTCGTACTTCTAACTTTAACTTTATATGTTTGACTAATTTTTTAAACAACGTACCAATATTTATGACACTAAATTGTTATCATTAGATTTATTTTTAAATCTAGTTTCATAATATGTCAATTTGATGTAATACATATTCTCATATTTCTATAAAATTGGTTAAATTTAATTATGTTTGACTTCGACAAAAAGTAGATGTACACTTATTTGCGGACGGAGGAAGTACTATTTATCCTGAACATCGCCGCCTTAATTTTCACACGACACTTCTTGTCTAGCTTTGGCCCAGCATTAAACCTTTGGCCTTTCTTCTCCCTGTTTGACCAGTAACACGCCATATTTTGTCCTTTCTGACTTTGTCAGCGTTGCCCTAGCCTATAAAATCTATCCCGATCGCAAGGGATCCTCATTCACAAACAACAGACGTGTGTGCGTATCAACACAGACTCTGCAAGATGGCGCGCTCTCCTCAGCATACAGCTCTAGCTCTAGTGCTGCTCTGCGCAGCGACCATCATGGCGGCGCCGGCGACGGCGGACGTCGATTCCCACAGCTTCCCCGTCTTCGACGCCAACACAACCGACGTTCTCTGGGTCGCCACCAACGAAACCGTTGTCCAGGGGGCGTCGCTCCTCTTCCAGCCGGAGCGGCCCTTCCCGGAGGTCAACGCGTCCGAGGGCTTCCTGGTGCTCCCCGGGCAGGTGGATCTCTGGCGCGCCAGCGACGACGGCGGGCTGCCGGCACGCGAGGCGTCCTTCAACACGAGCTTCACGGTGGAGAGCTCCGCCACCCCCGTCTCGTTCGTCATCCTCCTCGACAGGTTCCCCACGTTCAACAACCCTGTTGGCCTCCGCGGCGCCAACAACAACTCGAACACGGGCGCCGTGCCCAACGCCACGGCTGACGGCCTCGCCGCGGTCGAGGTCGGCACCGTGAAGTCGTACGCGCCAGAGTCCCCGGACGTCGGCCTCAACGTCACAGTCACGCCCAACGGCACCGCCGACGCCGCCGTGTGGATCGAGTACGACGCCGTCGCCCACCTCCTGCGCGTGTACGTCGGTGCCGCCGGCGGGGAGCAGAGGCCGGCCAAAGCCCTGCTCGACACGCCGCTCTCTCTCGCCGGCCAAGGCACCGCGCAGACCTCCCCTACCGGTTTCTTCGTCGGCCAAGGCACCACCCAGACCGCGCTCGTCGGTTTCTTCGCCGGCACGGTCCGCGATATCTTCGACGGCGTCCGTGACTGGGACCTGACGGTGGACAGGTTCGACGGCAACAAGAAGAAGGGAACGTCATGGTGGGTGATACTGATCGCGGTGCTCGGGTCCGTGGTGGCCGCAGCTGCCATCGTCTCCCTGGTGGTGTGGCGCTTCGTGTCGAGGCGCCGGGCACGCAGCATGGGACCCACCAAGCTGTAGTCCATGCCGTGTCCACATATATTTTGACTTCTATTTTCTAGGTTGATGTATTTTAATAAGCGTGCAGTTTTCTGTATCAAATGGATCTTTGACTGATCAGCAATAATCAAAAGGCCGCGGTAATTTAGCAAAATAAACTTTATACAGCATTACCGTAGTTTGTCTAATAAAAAAATTAGCGGAACTACGGCGGGCTTATGCCTGAACGATTTCGTAACATCCAAATCATTTGTTCAGTTACAATAGATTTTAAAAGACAAAGAGAGAATAGGAGGAAGGATCACGGTGGATCAAAGCCGTTACACCAATTAATAAAAGAGGCCTTAGGGGAGGTAGAGTTACATCTGTTGGTCCATAATCTAGTGTCTTCGAGACATCTTCGCCGAACCAGCTGAAGGGGTTCATCTACGCCATTGAAGATGACAGCATTACGTCTCTTCCAGATTCCAGATAGAGTAGCGGCAGTGCACGTGATGGCAGTGCAGATCGAGGCGTCAGCATAAGAGCAAGCTCAGGAGTCCTAGAGTTCTTCCATATTGGAGAAGATGGAGGTGCCGACCGGGAAGAAGAGGTCCAGACTTGGCTAGCGCGGGGCACCCCAAGAACAAGTGGGTGGTGTCTTCAGTTTGAGTGCAGGAAGGGCAAGCATTGCTAGAGGAGAGCTGATGCCTGAACCTCCGGTCGTTGGTGGGGAGGCGTCGTCGGTGCAACACCTAGAGGAAGATCTTGCATTTCAGGGGAGCGGCGCTCCCCCAAACCTTTGGGGCCTGATCGTCAATCTGTAGGTTGCTAAAAGAATTGGCATAGAAACCTCTATTAGAGAGACATTTGTTAGAGTAGTGGCAGACTCGGTTGTTATGTATGGCATTCCGAAGGTCGAGAGCGTGGAGATCATTGTTTAGGGTCGTCAGCTCCATGGAGGCAGCATTGGTGAGACGAGAGGTGAGAGTAGCAGCCAGGCCGTCGGAGAAAATCGCGGAGACATATGCACTAGGACAAGTAGAGTGGGAAAAAAAGGCAGGAACCTTTCAAAGAGAGTGAGGGAGTCAAGCCATCTATCTAGCCAGAAGGCGGTGGAGGTCCCGTCTCCAATAGTGACAATGGAGCAGTCTCGGAAGGAAGCCAGACCTGCCACGATATTTTTCCAGACAAGGGTGTCGAGGAAGTGATTGCCGCCAAGTTCGCGATCCTCAACCTAGCCGTAGCGACGACGGAACCAGGAAGCCCAAGGATCAGAAGAAGCGGAGTGGATCTTAGTGAGGAATTTAGCCAGGAGGGCCTTATTCTGAGCGGGAAAAGATAAAACGCTAAGGCCGCCAAATTTTTTGGGGGTGCAGACTTCCGGCTAGGCAACTTTGTAGTCGCCGCCAGAGCATCTTTCATCACCAGCCCAAAGAAAATCCCTTCTGCGCTTATCAATAGCATCGATGACCCCAACAGGAAGTAGGCCGGCACTCATAGCGTGAGAAATCATAGCGGTGAGGACAGAGTTGACAAGGAGGAGTCGTCCACCAATGGGGAGGGACCGACCGCGCCATCCCGAAAGTCTCATGTCACATTTAGAGATGATTGGGGCGAAGTCAGAGCGTCTAAGCGTGTGAGTGGAGAGAGGTAAGCCAAGATAAGTTTGAGGGAAGGAGGAGATGTCGCAACCGAACAGGGAGGCCATAAGGGAGTCCTCGTCAGGGTCGACCTTGATGGGAACAAAGGTGCTTTTGTGGAAGTTTATGGTGAGGCCGGAAACCAGGGAGAAGCCATCGAGGAGTTTTTTGAGATTTTGGACATGCTGAGGTAAGACACGAATGATGACGAGGGTGTCGTCGGCGTATTGAAGAATATGACAAGGGAGATCATCCAAAAGGGGGTGAAGGAGAAGGCCATCATGAGAAGCTTGGAGGAGGAGTTGCTGAAGGACATCGACGACAATGTTGAAAAGAAAGGGGGAGAGGGGGTCTCCTTGTCGGAGGCCGTGGGGACATTGAATCCAACGCCCCAGAACACCATTAAGAAGGACAGTAGCTTGGCTAGTGTTGTTCATCATTTTTATCCAAGCACATGATAGAGGGAGAACCTTTGGCAAGAAGGATCCTGTCCAGAGCTTCCCAGCTGATGGAGTCAAAAGCTTTCTAAAAGTGAATTTGAAAACGGCGGCCAAAGCCGCTCTCCTGTGGCAGATTGGACAATATCGCCGCATAGACAAAGTTCTCCGGGATGGAGCGGCCGGATATGAAGCCCGTTTGATCCGGGTGGACAAGAAAGGGAATGAGTTCCCTGACTTGGAGAGTGATGAGACATTTGGTAATGGTTTTTAGACAGACGTTTTAAAGAGAGATAGGCCGAATGTCATAAGGTTCAGCGTAGTGCAGTTCAACCTTTTGGCGTGATTATTCCTGGACGGAACATGGGTCTCTCGCCTACCAAATCTTTTCCAGACTTGCTGTTGATCCGAATCCGATCTGGTTTGGAATTCGACGACGCACCCGCCTACCAAATCCATCAATAAATACCCACGCGACGCAAGGGCGTACGCATCGCTCGAAAGTCCAAGATCCGGCGATGGCAGAGCAATCGGTCACAATGACAAGGATGTCCGCAGAGGAGGCAGCGGCCAAGCGAGCAGAATTCGAGTCCGCCACGGCCGCCGACCCGGGGAACGTGAAGCTGTGGGCCCGCCTCATGAGCTTCGAGTTGGGGGACGGCGGCGGCGGCATCGAGGCGGCCCGCGCCCTCTACGAGCGAACACTCGCCGCGCTCCCCGACCCCGCCACACAGCATTCCCTGTACTGCAGCTGGTCCTCGGAGGAGCGCATAGCCGGCGACGTCGACGGGCAGCGACGGGTGCTCGAGCGGTGGGTGCGCCGGCTACCGCGGGGCGGCGGCGGCTTCGGCAAGCTGGGCTGGGACCTGTACCTGGAGTTCGAGGTCAGCAACGGCAGGGTGGATCGCGTGCGCGCCGTCGCCGAGGGGCTCCTGAAGGCCTTCCCCATGGACCCGTTCGCGTACGTGCTCTACATCAGGGCCCTGGCCGCTCTGTCACGGCACGTGGAAGCCTTCGCCGTGGCGGAGCGCGGCGTCAAGGAGCTGTCCGGCTGGTGCCGTGGGCACGATGAGCTCATCAGGTTTTTCATGGCCGAGTATATCAAGAGGCTCAAGACGAAGCAGAGCACCGCGTGGGACCACAGTTGTTTCTGGTAGTACTGTAGACGCTAGTAATGGTTTGATGAAATTTGACTCCGTGTTTACTTTTGGGAAATTGACTGTTTAGTAATTTTGTAAGTTTAGCGCTGCATTAAAATAACAAAAAATTTAGCATGTACGCGCTTGAAACATCTCCAGCGGCGGAAGGAAAATAGCGCGCTGGATATTTTGCCACGCGCGCTACTTTGTCCTATCTCGTACGGGAGATTTGCCGCGCCAACTCGAACACGCGCTATAAACTGCGCACGTCGGCCGCCTGCGACGCGAGAAGATTAAAAATGACCGCTTAACTTATAAAAATATCACTGCGTGGATTTGACTACTGTTCACATAATCCTGTTGTCGACAATGGTCTAATTTGTTCAGTTAAGTGCAATAGCTGAATAATTGGCTATAGCACGAGTTCTGCTCGTCTTAATCAGGTAACTAGTAGAAGTTAGTAACTTGATGAAATTGTCTTGCCATCTCCATGTCCGACTGATTCTGTAACTTGTAAGGTGATTTATAACTGGTACTGCCTTCGTTTGAAAATATAAGATGTTTTAGGTTAGTAAAGCTAATGTATCTAAACATCTTTTAGTGTGTAGGTTCAAATGAATCTGGACACTAAAAGTTGTCTAGATACATTTACTTCACAAACCTAAAACATCTTATATTTCTAAACGGAAGGAGTACATATGGTATTATTCTTGAGGAAAATACATTTTCACCCTTTACCTCTTGCTCGAACTGAATGAAATGTAACTCTTATATAAACATGTAGAGTCATTGCCAGCTCTCCGCATTTTCTCAAGATTTCACCACACACATATAACACAGGCATGCCATATAAGAAAGCTCAATATTTTCTATACGGATGCAGAAAGCACAGAAATGGTGTGAGATGTGTCTGTACACAACCAGAGTAATTTACATGTATACGTGACTTGGATCAGCCTTGGATATCTATGACTCAATCGAGTCTACAGATACTACTTGTAGAGGATATCGTAGTGCCCTGGCCTATAAAGCAGCGTCACACAAGGAACTAAGGATGATTCGCAGATGATGCGAATGTTTGGCTCCATAGTATTTGAAATGTCAATGTTGATAGAACACGTACTAAGGAAGAAGGAGGTAGAAAAAAGCACAAACTACCAAATGAATTCCATATCACCTAAATCAAATAAATAAAGTCTAGTTATATGGCTATAAAGAAAGCGTTTTATGGGAGATAATCTGGGTTTTTTTTAGATTTTTTTGAACTCTTGCTGTAGAAAGAGAGTTTTCTTTTAGTTTGTTTCTGTAATTTTTAATAAAGTATCAAGTGGAACTTATTTTGGATGTTAAAAAGTTGTTAAACACATGGAGCAACAAATTTCTGCAGAACAGTTTTTAGTGCAATTTTTTTAAATTGTTCGTCAATCCAATTGCGCTTAAATTTATACATTGTTTACAACTTTTTCATCCTCTGTATGCACAAAAATTGGCTAAAATTCCTGACATGTCTAAGTGGGCAAAAAAAATCGTTTTGGTGCTACTGAAAATCTGGACAGATTCTGCCATATTTTGTTTTAACCATTTCCATGTGTCCTAAAATGATTTGTATTTCATATAATATGCTAGAGATATGTAGGAACATTATATGCTTGCTGGAACATTTAGAAAAAAATTTGTCTTTGATATATATGCAGCAACTATTGTAATCTTGTGCCACTAATGTCACCTTTTAAAAAAAAGATAGGAGAAAAAGTTTTATGTTAAAGTTTTTTGACAGGAATAGAGAAACATCACACCAAGAAAAATCCAAGGATGGTGAAAACCATAAGCTTGGGGAAGCCCAAGGCACCCCATTGGACCTACTCAACTCTCGGTTTGCAAACCTCTAAACGTTCTTTTTTGAGCAACATAAAACTGTTGTAGAAACTTGGAGCGTCTATTTTATCTTTTTACTTTTGCTTTGCATTAAAAAGAACACCACCATTATTATAAAATGTTTATGATTAGCTACTGAAAATAAGATTTACCTTAATAAGATTAAAACTGAAAAAGAATGCCATGGAATAAAAGAAAAGGAGAGATAAAAACAAAAGCTAAAATTCATGTTATTTTAGTTCTTAAGCTCAAGTACTTTATATGAAGCATGATCTATTTTATGCCTATTAATTTGTATCATTTGCTTTTGCATATTTAAGTTCAATATTAAGAAGTAAGGTGAGAAAATAAATGTTGACATTATAAACTAAACGGTACACTCTTTAGATCTCTTTTTGCTAAGCCTTTTTCTACACAAGCTAAGACTTATTCCAAACCCATTAAAACTAGACTAGGCATATCCTCCTACTTGTGGCAAAAGATACTTTGAATTATAGTATGTATGTTAATCCTCCAAACACTCTTAAAAACACCTTTTTCATGTATTTTAAAGCTCATAAGAAAGTAAGGTTTGGGGTGATACCACCATGGAAATTTTTGTGCTTCACATCTTATTAGTTATTGTTAGCCAAACCATGTTAGCATGTCAAAAAGCTTTTCAATATAAAATGTTGAATATTAATCATGTTTAAGTTCTACGATTACACCGATATGAAATGAAGTGTGCACACTGGAGTAGGCGTATTGGTAGAAAACGCTCATGAACTGCTAGTCAAAACCATGCATGACATGGTGGAAACTTACATCATGATGATCCTTGTTGATATGATTCATATGTCTGTTTTTATTGTACTTATGGAGTAGAGATATTGCCCCCCACCACCTTGAACACAACCAAGGAATTACATTATATTTTATTCTATTCTAAATGAATGAATAAGTAAATAAATACAAAAGGGGGGGCATGTAGCTACACAGGGGCAAGAGGTACTTCAGTGATGCGGTTTCACAGACCAACATGAGTATACAATGACATACCTAAGTTGAGTAGCATGAGGAGTGCAAGCTCATGGACTAGGTGCATGAAACAATCAACTTGTAACATGTTTAGCACATAAACCATATGAAGCTTTGAAAATAGAAGATACTTGAAACTCCATCCTTACTAGTATTGTTGACATGAACTAAATAGCTCAAAAAAATTATTTTACATTCTTTATGGAGGATTAACATATATATATTCGGTACTTACTTTCAGTACGGGATGCAAAATATCTCAAGGGAATACATAAAACTAAGAAGTGAGTATTCTAGTCAAGGGCATGAAACTAATAAGTATCCCAAAAATAAAGGCATGAAAAACCAATGCCAATCATGGAAAGAGTCTCTAATTCCATAGGTTCATCAAAGTGTGCTTGAAAGTTTATTTTGTTCATCGTTTGTTTTATCACACCATCACTTATTGTTCAACATATTTATAGATGTGTAAAGGATACAACTTGATAATACACTTGCATATTATGTTTCATTGAAAGGAATTGATCCTATGAACTCTACATGATAATGAAAGAAGCAAAGGTAACAAACTCCAAAGTTCATGTTTAGTTTTATCACCTTCATGCTCGTCGAGCATAGGTTAATCTTGGGGATGTTGATGCATGTAAACTGCATAAATGAAATTTTTAGTTTGATAACATTTTTTACCACATACTGCATCATATATAATGTTATATCCATGTTTTATATTGATTTTTGGGGATTTACCAATGATCCACTTTATTTTGGCTATAACCCTACAGGGCAGAAAAACCTTATTTTTAATGTTTTTGACGTTTCAGGACCTTAACGAAGTCAAATGGACCTGAACTTTTGGGAATGCCAATATTTATCCACAAGAAGCATCTAGAGTATGAGAATCTCACTAGGAGGGGCAAGAGGGCCAAACGAGCCTAGGTGGCACGCCACCCACGCTCGTTGCCTCCTCGGTCGTCTGATCGTCTCAATTCTTTCGCCCACAGAGTTCTCTTGACCTAAAAATCCCTATATAAGGACTACCTAGGGCGTACTCGAGACGGAGGACACCAGAGGTAAAAACACCACCAAATAGAGGCAGATCCAGCGAAGATTGGAGGGTGAAACTCCACCGGAGCCACCTCCGGGGAAATCTTCACCCTCTCCAACATCTCCAGCATCATCACCATGATGAAGAGGGAATAGTCCACCTCCGGGCTATGGGTTTGTGGCAGTATCTTGATCTCTCTCTCTCTATATATATATCTTGTTTTTCATAAATCTAGTACCATAGGAGCTTACCTACATGATTATGGTCATCTTTGTAATTCCTATGTGGTGGATCTTTGTTCTGTGATTTGATATTTGAGACTGAATCTACTTTGTGTAAGATGTTTTGATAGATGCATATCATGTACCCCATTCTTAATTGCTTGCTTTGATCCAACTTGTATGCAAGAACTTGTATGGGGTTAAGTGTGTGTTAGATGGAGTAGCATGGTGATAGAGATTGAATTGTGACACATAATATTCAAGATCCACTTTGGTTTTTACCTTTCTTTTGCCGACTCACTAGGGATAAAGTGAAATCATGTGTTATAGTTATCACGTGATAGTGTGTGATGACTCCTTGATGGCGCCAGAAAACTTGGTGGCTGATGTGGAGTCTTGTTGGGCACCCCAAGAGCAAGGTGTGAAGAGTACAGCAGCAAGTCTTCCCTCAGTTGAGACCGAGGTTATCAAACCAGTAGGAGGAAGGAAACGTGACACAGGTGTTGCAAGCAACGAGGAGACCTGTACAACACAAACTCAAGACTTTGCCCCAACGAATTAGTGAGGTTGTCAAGCTCACCGGTTTGCTGTAACAAAGGATTAAACGTATGGTGTGGAAGGTAATGGTTTGCCGCAAGTAAACAAGTAACAGTGGAAGATGTATCAATGGTAAAGATTGGACCGGGGTCTATAGTTCACTAGAGTTGCTCTCCTTAGATAAACAACATGACATGAAGGGTAAACAAATTACAGCGGGGCAATTGACAGGAACTGAGCAAGGCATAACAATGCAATTACTAGCCAGAAAGATCCTATGAAGTTGATTGGGCAATACAACAATATACATAGACCGTAATCCAACTGCATCTATGACTAGAAGTCCACCTTCGGGTTATCATCCGAACCCCCTCCAGTATTAAGTTGCAAGCAACAGACAACTGCTTTAAGCAAAGTGTGTAAGGTAAACAATCCACATGTTCTATGAACAAGAGACCGTTGTTTTCTCCCTAGTAGCAACAACACATCTACAATCGAAGAGATTTCTGTCACTTCCCTTGGAAACTAGAGGCATGGACCCACTATTGAGCATAAATACTCCCTCTTGGAGTCACTAGCAACTACTTGTCCAAGATAACCATTAGCAACAGAGAGCATGCAAGATCACAAACAACACAGACATGATAGAATCATAAAGACAAAACCATTAATCAAACCAACATAATAATCTCAATATCCATCGGATGCCCTAAACACAACATGCATGCTTACAAATAGATTATATATTGATCATGAACGGAGCTCACAAGATCTATATATGAAAGCACAAAGGAGGAGATACAACCATCTAGCTACTACATGGACCCATAGTCCAAGGTGGAACTACTCACGAATCATACCGGAGAGAAGGCCTCCGGGATGATCTCCCCTTCGGCAGGATGCTGGGAAGAACTTCAGATCCCCCCGATCTAGGGGCGATGGTGGCGGTGGCTACAGACGGTTTCGTGGATTTCTGATCGGGTACCGAGAGTTTCTGCATCGGGGGCTTCTTATAGGCGAAGGGATGAGTCCGGGAGGCGACCAGGGTCGCCAAACCCTACCCAGGCATGGGTCCACCTGACCCCGCGCTTGGGGTGGGTCTGGCCCCCTAGCTAGCCCCTCCGGCTCTCCTCTGGACTTCTTGTTCCCCACGGAAAGTAATTGACTTATGAGTTCGTCCCGTCCAATTCCGAGAATATTTCTTTACTAACTTTTCTGAAACCAAAACAGCAGAAAATAGGCATCTGGCACTGTTGCAACTTGTTAATAGGTTAGTACCAGAAAACATGTAAAAAGCACCTCAAAGTGTAGACAAGTAAAGCAAACTAGACACTAAACAAGCATGGAGCATAAAAAATTATAGATACGTTTCCAACGTATCAGCATCTCCAAGCTGAACTCCTGCTTGTCCTCGAGTAGGTAAGTGATAAAAGAATAATTTTTGAGGTGACATGCACCCTCACAATAAAGATCCAACCATTTGCAAACATTGAAAGCTGGGATCAAAGAACTCTAAACATGTGCATGAAAGATGGAGTTCTAATAATAGGACATAGTAACTATGCATGCAACATGGCAAGCTACAAACAAAGATCATGAATAATATACATTGAAAAACGTTTGTTTGTTTCACATGCAGAAAACATAGCATAGTGGCAATTATCTTGTCCCTCGTAGAGTAGCAATATAATGCATAGGACACCTTCAAAGTTCACAAGGGTGACTAGAAACAAATAGCACAGGAGCAAGTAATAACACAATATGCTTCAATTAATAAGCTTTGGAAAATTGCACACAGAATGACAACTATGCTCTCTTAGTGGTGCCTAAAGGTAGAAGGCGGAGACTCAAATAATGGTGGAAGAAAGGCCTTTTTGTAAAGGAAGTAGGGATTACAAGTTTCAAACGGAGCTTCCAAAAATTATGGTACTTATTAGCTTTCAGCCCTCATTGCCCCTATCATAAGCATCTTGAAGTGGTTAAGGTTAAAGTGGCAAAGATGGAGTATATGCTTGACAAAGTATAAGTTGGCAATCTCAAGTTCCTTGACTATGAGGGCTACACCACATGGATACTCAACTTAGGGCCCATGCAAGTTCTTGTCACTGTAAGTATTTGCATATCATTGAGAACCGCCAACGGGGGTACCCCTTGCACATGGTACAGGAGCTTTCCCATAACCAAAATGACAAGGCAAGCAGACAATGAGCATCTCAGCAATCTTTTTATTTACCATATGCATAGATTTTTATTGAGGATGCTTCATAGATAGCTCACTATAGTGATGCTGCAAGTTTCCACCATGATTAGGCATGGCTTAGGCTAGCAGCCCAGGCGTTTCTCTAACACATAATACAAACTCCATGGACTTACAAGTTCCCACTTCATTTCACACCGGTAACATCCATATACAAAAGAGCATGATATCAACGGAGTACAAAAAGTACAAGTGCAATGTTGAAAATGTTCCCCGTGACAGCACGGTTCTTCTAATCCCAACTTATAAGTTCAAGCATATACAAAAAAGTTGCCTCAATGGTTCAAGTTTATTAGGGGCAAAGAATAAAATGTTCCATCAAGTTCGTGAGGGATTTAATCACTAAGTTTTCACATAACGAAATAGTTTTTAATTGGAAGATAGATAAAAACAAGAATATACTTGGAATGGTGTAACACACCATGCATAGGAGTTTATAGTGGACACTTTGGAATAAATTGGTTTCTTGAGAGTTGGAAGCAGATTATACCCCTACATACGTGGTTACCAGATACCCATGGGGAAGCTCATTATAGTACATGTATGCTTTTAGCGGGAATCTTATTAATGAGTAGAACTTACTCATACAAGTGGAGTCTAGCAAAAGACTGGGAGCAACCAACTAAGAGAGCAATAATGGCCATAATTATGCAATGCAACAAAGCAAACTAATCAAAGCAAAGAGTGGTATTACAAGTCAAGGAATAAATGATCAGAGAGGCTAATGGTGACTTGTCATAGTCATAACATGTTGTGATCATGTGCCAAGTCAACCCAAGCAAAACATCAAAGGAGAATACCACAATACTATGCTTTTGCATGCTAAAACAACGCATAATTTCTTCAAGGCACACTAAGCAATCCAAATTGTTTGGAACAAGACATAATACATCAATAATCACTAAGCATAATGCTAAAACAACACCTAGCATGCCGTGCTAAAGTCTTAGTCACAGTCAATGCAAGCTCCTCTTGCACTTCAAGCAAGAACTTACTACTCCTTTCCAAACACCAAGCAAACTTATTTGTAAAACAACACAGCGAGAGCGGGGGTCCAAATTACTAAATCAAACTAAACAAACTAAGCAAAGCAAATGAAAACTAAGATGCTCCAAGAACAACACAATTGTGCGTGAAACAATAAAAGTGAAGTGCCTAGACAGACCTGAGCTTTTTATTGATGAAGAAGGGGATGCCTTGGGCATCCCCAAGCTTTGACGCTTGTACCTCTTGGATATTTCTTGGGGTGACACCATGGTGACATCCCCAAGCTTGAGATTTTGTCCATTCTTCATCTCATTGCATCATTCTCTCTCTACACCTGAAATTTTTCCTTCATACAAAACTGAAGGGTTTCGCAGCATAGTAAATCAAAAAAATTCTACAGATGCGAACAGAAAGCCAAGATCTAATCTAGGAGATGCAATCAACGAGAGGGATAGATGAGATCTTCATACCCTTGAAGAAATCGCACAACAGAAACATTCAACAGAACGTGGGTGATGTAGTCGAACTAGCCTTCTCCTCCTCGCGATCTGATCCGATCCAACGCCGCAAGTGGCGCCGCCTCCGAGAGATGCACACGTACGGTGCCGTGACCTCTCCTCCTTCCTCGGTCCAGCAAGTGGGGTGGAGAAATAGATTGGATCTATAGCAGGACGGCGTGGTGCAATGGTGGAGAGTTTCTGCGGCAGGGCTTCGCCTACGCGCAGTCGGGAGAGAGAGAGAGGTGGAGGGCAGCAGCTGGCAGCTAGGGTTTTGGGGTGAGGGGAGGGTGCGCCCCCAGCCCACCTTATATAGGGGGCTGGCCGGCCCCCTTGCACCCTCCTCCAAGCCCTAGGGCGGCGGCCCCAAGGGTGGAGTGGGGGGCAAGTCTTGCCCCCTTCTATAAGGTCTCCTAGGGTTTCCCCTAGGGTTTTGGCCGGCTAGGCCTATGGGGCCTTGTGCCCCTGGCCCAATGCGGCCAGGGCACTCCCTCGTAGGCCCACGCACCCCTCCGACAAGTGGGGCCACGTTGGTCCCACTCCGGAATCTTTTAGAACCTTCCGGTACAATACCGAATACTCCGAAACGATTCCGAAATCCAAAAACTGCTTTCCTTTATATGAATCTTATTCTACGGACCATTCCGGAACCTCTCGTGATGTCTTGGATCTCATCCGAGACTCCGAACAAAAACTCACAAACCAATTATCCATTCTATCCTAGCGTCGAGACACGTTAAGTGTGTGACCCTACGGGTTCGAGAATATGCAGACATGATCTTCTATCAATAATCAACAGCGGGATCTGGAAACCCATATTGACTCCCACATATTCATCGACGATCATATCGGATGAACCACGATGCCATGATTCAATTAATCCCATATATATATTCCCTTCGTCACGCGATATTTTACTTGCCCGAGATTCGATCGTTGGTATCATCATACCTAGTTCAATCTCGTTCACAGCAAGTACTTTACGTGTTCCGTAATCTGATATCACTTTGTGATCAACTCCTTAACCACGTGCTTGCAAGCGGTGTTGATATCGATTACCGAGTGGGCCCGAAGTATATCTCTCCGACTCGGGAGGGACAAATCCCATCTCGATACATACAACCCAACAAGTACTTTCCGATCACCTGAGAGACACCTTTATGATCACCCTCTCATAGGATGACGTTTGATGACCTCAAAGCTTTCTTCCGATACCAGGGAGTTGCATTATCTCATGGTCTAAGGAATACAATATTTGACATAGGAAAAAGCTTCGCAAAGATGAACACGATGACACGATCTAATTGCTCTGCTTGATTTGGGTCTGTCCATCATATCATTCTCCTAATGACATGATCTCATTATTAATCGACAACTGATGTCTATGGTTAGGAAACCTTAACCATCATTAATCAATGAGCTAGTCCATAGAGGCGTACTAGGGACACGGTGTTGTTCATAAACCACACAAGTATCAAAGTTTCCGCTTAATACAATTCTAGCATGGAATATAACACTACTAGGAAAACGGCCTTTAGTGGCGCACCTGAAACCATCATCTGTGGCGCACCTGCAGTGCGCCACGGGCCTTGCGCTACGGCTATCTCTCAGCCGTGGCGCACTGCCTAGTGCGCCACGGTTGTATAGAGATAGGCGTAGCGCACCTCCTAGTGCGCCACAGAAGTTTGGCATGGTGCGCTACCCCTTGGATCTTCTGTGGCGCACTACCTAGTGCGCCACTAAACATCCATGGTGCGCTTTAGGTGTAGTGCGCCACAGAAGGTAGACCATGTGCGCCACAGATGTATTTTTTGTTTTTTTTAATTTCCAAGCCAGATTATATGCAATACAGATTATATACAATATTACAGCAGATATACACACACAGATACAAGATATACAATTATATATATAAATACTCAATATGAAAAACAAGATTGAAACAAATACATATAGATAAGTCTCATACATGAATACATAGTCCAAGTTACATTGTTTTGATCATGTTACAAAGTAGTAGTTGGTGACATGCGAATACATGTGTCGATCGAACAAGTTAGAGCTCGGAAGCTCGCCTAGACATCTAAACTAGCTAGCTAGACACAAACGCGGGATAAATAACCAAAGAAGATAAGCATGATCACCGCCGCGACGAAGGTGTAGGTCTTCATCCGGTTCCTTGTCCTAACTACCGCTAGATAGCGCGTGTATCTAGCTTCCGCCTCCGCCATAGTGTTGTACCCTTTGTAGCTATTGCCGCTGAAACGGTGCACCTGTCTCCGGCAGTCTTCCCAATCATCGTAGACTCCGGGAACCCGTCCCTTGTACACGACGTACCACGTCATCTACAAGTTGACAATAATAACTAACCGGTGATTGAAAAAACATGTATAATTAAAGTCGCATATGAAGATACACTTATAGAAAGTACTCTTAAATCAAAAAGAGCAAACTCAAAAAGCATGCCTCATATATAACTAGCTTGTTGGACACAGGAATATGCTTATGACGGGACTGTTAGCCAAGTAGGATGCACAATTCCTGGACTTGTGCATATCACAAGGCTAACAATCCCGTCATAGCACATTCACATATATATTGTGCCACGACATTTCAATCATCGGCATATTCTCGAAAAAGACAAAAATAACTCGAAAAGCATGCCTCATATATAACTAGGTTGTTGGACACAAGAATATGCTTATGACGGGACTGTTAGCCAAGTAGGATGCACAATTCCTGGACTTGTGCATATCACAAGGCTAACAATCCCGTCATAGCACATTCACATATATATTGTGCCACGACATTTCAATCATCGGCATATTCTCGAAAAAGACAAAAATAACTCGAAAAGCATGCCTCATATATAACTAGGTTGTTGGACACAAGAATATGCTTATGACGGGACTGTTAGCCAAGTAGGATGCACAATTCCTGGACTTGTGCATATCACAAGGCTAACAATCCCGTCATAGCACATTCACATATATATTGTGCCACGACATTTCAATCATCGGCATATTCTCGAAAAAGACAAAAATAACTCGAAAAGCATGCCTCATATATAACTAGGTTGTTGGACACAGGAATATGCTTATGACGGGACTGTTAGCCAAGTAGGATGCACAATTCCTGGACTTGTGCATATCACAAGGCTAACAATCCCGTCATAGCACATTCACATATATATTGTGCCACGACATTTCAATCATCGGCATATTCTCGAAAAAGACAAAAATAACTCGAAAAGCATGCCTCATATATAACTAGGTTGTTGGACATAGGAATATGCTTATGAAGGGACTGTTAGCCAAGTAGGATGCACAATTCCTGGACTTGTGCATATCACAAGGCTAACAATCCCGTCATAGCACATTCACATATATATTGTGCCACGACATTTCAATCATCGGCATATTCTCGAAAAAGACAAAAATAACTCGAAAAGAATGCCTCATATATAACTAGCTAGGTCGTTGGACACAGGAATATGCTATGACGGGACTGTTAGCCAAGTAGGATGCACAATTCCTGGACTTGTGCATATCACAAGGCTAACAATCCCGTCATAGCACATTCACATATATATTGTGCCACGACATTTCAATCATCGGCATATTCTCGAAAAAGACAAAAATAACTCACACTTGTCGTCCGAGAACCAAAGAGTAAGCAAAAAAACCAAAGAGTAAGCAAAAAAACCAAGCATTGATTGATATATAATAATAATAAGCAAAATAAGTAAGCGGTGATTCATAAACCTAATAAGATAAGTACACTTGTCGTCCACACACACACACAAAGGTCATCTATAGTTTGCAACTACAACTAGGCCAACATCAAGCCTTCTGGCTCGGCTTAGGGAACGGGAGGACGCCATGTCTCGTCATGAACTTCCTATAGTCACCCTGCATCTCTAGGCGATCTTCTATGTCACGGTTATTCGGGATATTTCCTCCGTAGAAGATCCCCCCCGAAGTCATGACATCACGAAAGATGATTGCCCCAAACTGCTGCTGGATGCGATACATCTCTTGTCTAATATCCGAATCATTGATCTTGGCCTTTGCTTCGGCCCACTGTTTGAGATGATCTGGCAGCATAGAATTCTGCTGGTCAAGTAGGAACGCCCTCATGTGATGGAGTGCGTAGTAGGCTTCCTTCTTACTGTTTTCCGGCTAAGAAGAAGAGCAAGCACAACAATGACAACAGCAAGCAGAGCAAGCACAACACAGCAAGCATATTGCTGTCATTTGTACTATTTCAGTTGGAGAAAACAGTGGATTCACCAGGCTATTATTTGGATGAAATATGCAAAGATCATATTTCTATCAGTATTAGCTCAGTAATCTCAAAACATTATATACCAAACTTATGTTTTCTGAAAGAAAGAAATTGTAGAGCAACTGAATGTGTACATCAATCATATCTTAAGTACTGACTGCCCAATATGCTTTTTTTTCTGGAAGCTGGTTTAGAAGTACTAACTTCCCAATATGCATTTTTTTTACAAAACACCCAGCACAAACTCTTGCTTGAACTTTTGCTATGAATACATACAGAAACCAGCTAAGCTAGTAATTAAGGCAAGATTTTCACAAGAGTTTAGTACTCAGATTTTTTACAACTTGAATCTTGCTACTTGCTTAAGTATAAAAGTACTGAAGCAGCAGCAGCACCTAACACTACTTTCTAAACCTACTACTACCAATAACACACCATCCATTTCTAGCAAAGCTACTACTACCTGGACACTGGTAACAGAAGCAGCAGCAGCACCAGCAGGACCTCCTTTTTTACTGTTTTTCATTAACTAACATGCTACCAGTTGGTGTATGCCACACAGGCATAATGTCCATCTTAGAAGCATCCACACAGGCAAGCATACAATCATGCAGAAATAAAAATTCAGAATAATGTTCATCTCAGAATAATTTATCTAGGGGCTAAGACAACTAGGAAAGGAAGTTGCTTGCAGTGTAATCCATGAACCATGAAGACAAAACCACTGTTATGATTTCATACTACCTAAGAACATTTCCTAACTCTGAATCCTAACTCTGAACCACTACTCTAAATTTCCTACTCTAAATTTCCTACTCCAAATCTGAATTTCCTACTCTAAATTTCCTAACTCCAAATCTGAATCCTAACTCCAAATCTGAATTTCCTACTCTAAATTTCCTAATCTGAATTTCCTAACTGATTAACATTTCCTAATCTGAATTTCCTAATCTAAACATTTCCTAACTGAATTTCCTAAGAACATTTCCTACTCTGAGCATTTCCTAACTGAACCCTATTCTGAATCCTAAGAAAATCTGAACATTTCCTACTCTGAATCCTAAGAACCCTAACTGAACCCTAACTTTGAACCCTTACTCTGAATCCTACTCTGAATCCCCTAAGTGAATGGATGCAACGAGAGGGGAGAGAGGGGGAGAGGGGAGAGGGTGATTCTCACCTCCGAGACAAGGACGACGGCGAGCACGCGGACGATGAGGGCCTTCTCCTTCACGGACTGCGCGGCGACTGCGACCTCCTCCTCCACGAAACGAGCGCGACCCCCTCCTCTTGGCGTGGCGACTGCGACCTCCTCCTCCTGGGATGCGGTGGCGGCGGATTGGCAGCGGCACGGGCCTGCTCCTCCACGGCAGCGTGGCGGTGGCGGCGGTGGCGGTGCGGCCTCGAGAGCAGATTGATGCAGCCGTGCGTGTGGTGTCTGTGAGATGGATCGAGCGGCGCAGTTGACTAGTCCAACCCACACACGCGTAGCGCACCCTGGCCAAGTGCGCTACGGATAACCGTAGCGCACTTGGCCAGGGTGCGCTACGCGTGTGTGGGTTGGACTATCAGATAAGAGGGCGGCCGTCCCACTAGTTAACACTAGTACTGTCTTACCCCACTGGTTCTGCCCTTAGCTCTATTCTAAACGATGAGCACCCAGGTTCGAATCCTGGTGCTCCACTTTTTATTTTTACTTTAAAAATACTTTAAAATGTTCCAAAAAATACTTTAAAATGTTCCAAAAGTGGTGATACATGCCATACAAATTTTGTTTTGTTTTTAAAATACTTTTAAATATTCCAAAAATGCCCAAAAGTGATAATATATGTCATAAAAGTGTTACAAATATGATTCAAAGTATAACTAAATTTCATAATACTTTGTCCATGAATATTACAATCTTTTTCGACCACGCGTTTTACAATATTTTTTGAGCTAGCGTTTTACAATCTTTTTTCCCTTCTTTGTCGCGGTTGAATAATTTAGCCCCGGCACTTTAATGTTTCTTCTTTCGAACGGGCTACCTTTTTTGGGTAGGGTTGTCCTTTTTCTTCTTGTGATGTATGTTGCTGCATCGTAGTCGTCGTCATCGTAGTCGTCGTCATCCTTTGATGTGTCCGTTCATCCTTTCGAACGCCATCATGCTGCGGAGGAACATCGGCCCGAGTTGTACGATGTCCTCCACGACATGGACCAGCAGATGCACCATAATGTCGAAGAATGCGGGTGGGAAGTAGACCTCAAGCTCACATAGTATCACCATGATCTCCTCCTATAGCCTTCCGAGCTGATTCAAGCCAATCGACTTCCTAGAGATGACGTCGAAAAACTTGCATAGGCCAAATAACGTTTCACGGACGTGCTCGTCCATTTTCCCTCTTAGTGCGACCGGAAGTACCTACGTCATTAGCACGGCACAGTCGTGAGACTTCATGCCACTGAACCTCTGCTTCACCTCGTCTAGGTATCTGCTTATCTTGCCCGCGTAGCCGTAAGGAAATTTGACTCCTAGAAGGCACTTGAAAAACTGTTTGATCTCATCCTGGCTTAGAGTGAAGCAAGAAGGAGGGCAGTAATATTCGTTCTTCTTGAACTTTTTACCCTTCCGACGACCTTGTGTCGTCTCCGACTCATGATCATCGTCATCTTCCTGATCATCAGGAGTAGTGCGTCCTCCGTGAAGCTCCTTCCGGATACCCAAGCATATCAGGTCGTGCCTTGCTTTCGGACCATCTTTCGTCCTATCTGGCATGTTGATTATGGTGGCGACCAGACTCTCGCACACGTTTTTCGTGATATGCATGATGTCGAGGCTATGAGGCGTGCGGAGAAACTTCCAGTATGGCAACTCCCAGAAAACAGACCTTGTTTTCCATACCTTCATCAGCGGCTTGTCTTGTTGCTGCCTCTTTCGCTTCTTTCTAGGCTTAGGACAATCTTTCCAGTTTTTCAGCAACTCTTCCACTTCTTCGCTGCTCCTACGCTCTGGGATTCCTCGGGTCTCTGATTTCCCATCGAACAGGTCTCCACGTTTTCTCCATGGATCATTCTTGCCGAGCCACCTCCGGTGCGCCATGAACACGGTTTTCGATGACCCTGGATCTTTCTCTAGTTGGAGATAGCTTGTGTTATCCATGCACCTAACGCATGCGCAGAATCCTTGGATAACCTGCCCCGAGATATACCCGCAACCTGGATAGTCTTGCACCGTAGTGACCAACGCGGCTCTCATAGTGAAATAATCTTGTGCGACGGCGTCGTAAGTATTGGCTCCAGATTCCCATAACGTGGCTAGCTCCTCTTTCAACAGCCCGAGATACAGATTGATGTCGGTACCAGGTTGTTTCGGCCCTTGAATTAGCATACTCATTTGTATGTACTTCTTCTTCATGCACAACCATGGAGGGAGGTTGTACATCCATACAAACACGGGCCAAGTGCTGTGCGTGCTGCTCTGGCTACCGAACGGATTGAGTCCATCGGTGCTCGCACCAAGCCTGATGTTCCTCGAATCTCCACCGAATTCTGAGAATTCGAGGTCCAATGCTTTCCACTGGCTAGCATCTTAAGGGTGCGTCAGCAGCTCATCCTTTTCGGGGTCATCATCATCTCCTGGCTTCTTCCTTTCCGCATGCCATCGCATGAGCTTCGCTTCCTTAGGGTCCGCGAAATAGCGCTGCAGACGAGGGGTGATAGGAAAGTACCATACCACTTTTCGAGGTGCTTTCTTCCCTTTCTTGTATCGACTCACGCCGCACACCGGACATGTGGTTTTCTCCGCGTCCTCGCCCCAATAAATGATGCAATCGTTGATGCATACGTGATATCTAACATGCGGTAGATCGAGAGGACAGACGATTTTCTTGGCATCCTCAATACTAGTTGGACATGTGTTCCCCTCCGGGAGACGATCGTGCCAGAATGCCATCACATCATCGAAGCTTGCGTCGCTCAATTTGTGCTTTGCCTTCATCTCCATAGCCTTGAGCGTTACATTCAACCGGGTATCATCGGGCCTGCATCCTTCATACAATGGAGTAACCGCGTCTTTCTCAAGTTGCGCAAGCTTGGCTTTCTCTCTAGCGGCAGCCCTGGCGTTACTCGTCTGCTTGAGAAGCAGCTCTTGCACATAAGGGTCCCGCACCCAGCCTGACGTTGTTCCATCGTCGTCTGCTCCTCCGGCATCTAGATCATCATCATCCCGGTCTGCTTCCGCACCTTCACCATCTCCAGGAGCCTCTTCATCATCTCGCCCGTTCTCGCCGTGATGATGATCATCGTCATGTTGGCCACCTTCTTCACCGTCTCCATCATCTACGCCATCGCTTATCCAACGAGTGTATCCATCCATGAAACCATGGCGGAGCAGGTGCGCCTGCAGATTCCTGGAATCTGGGTCGATCACCCAGTTGAGTTTGCATCTTCTGCACGGACATCTTATATCTGTCTTGTTATTTCGTATCATGTCGGCCGTCGCACATTTAAAAAATCTAGCCACAATGCCTTCGCTCATTATGCAGACCATTTTTGCCTGCACGATGTACACGGTACAATTTTGAAGTCTATTAGAACCACATAATGAATGCATGCATGCAATGGTCGATAGAAAATTTCGGCATGACCTATCCTAAAATTAGGACCTTTGCGAAATGCCAAAGTCTTGCCAAAATGGAAATGAATCAACATTTTGGCAAAACAAATGGCAACTTGTTCACATACAAACACAAGAGAGAGAGAGACCGATCCATACACACATGAACATATCATTATCCTCTCCATACACACATGCATGAGCATCATCGATACTCTCCATATACACACACATATGACCATCGATCCTCTCCACACATACACACATCATGAGCATCGATCATCTACATACATATGAGCACATGCATCATCCATATACACATCACTACAAGAAATGTGTTAACTTGTGACCTTCTCATTGTGACAGGAAATAAAATCGTCATAGATTTATGACGATTTGGCACAAGATGGTCGTAGGCTGTTTGGGGAGGTCAAAATCCTATAGAATTATGACGATTTGTGTCAAAATCGTCGTAATTGCAGCATATGAAATCGTCATAACCTTTAGGATACAACTTAGAGCCTTATTCTATACCCCGTTATGACCAATTTAAATCGTCATATCGTCTAAAATATGATACATTCAATTGACTGGATAGCCACATCAGCAATTATGCCTACGTGGCATATCTATATGTATTTTTTGTATATGTATATGTCTATGCCCTCACAGATAAAACGCGGTCGAGAGGGATTGCCCCCCAAACCCTAATCCCGAGTCCCCGCCGTGACCCAGTCCCCGCCGCCACTTCTTCCTCTCTCTCGCTCTCCTCGCCGTGACCCAAACCCTAATCCCCTCGCTCCACATCGCGACCCACCTTGGCGATCCTCGGGGAGCTCGGCACCCAGGTGCTCATCCCCGTCGCCGGATTCATCGGCATCGTCTTCGCCGTCGCCGCCAACGCCTCGGGGGCCGGCAAGAACGGCTACGGGGACTACCTCATCGAGGAGGAGGAGGGCCTCAACGACCACAACGTCGTCGTCAAGTGCGCCGAGATCCAGACCGCAATCTCCGAAGGTGAGCTTCGCGATGCCTCTTCTGTCTCTCCTTCTCAGATCTGCGCCGGCCGCCCGTAGATCCGCGCGTTTTCTTGGATTTTATCGGGGAACCCTCACCCTGATCTGAATTTCTCCCGTGCCTTGCAGGATGAGGAGAGAGTACAAGGTCTAGATGGTGAATGTCAGGATGCAGGAGTTCTTCGTCGAGTTCCGCAGGCCCAACGAAAGTACAGATGTTTCTTCATGCACACAGCCAATTCGATTCTGTACCCTATAAGCGGTTAGTGTCCTGTCCCTAGCTTTTGGTTTCTAAATCTAGATACGACGGTGAATGGATCGATTTCAAAAATTGGTGTCGCTGGCATAATTTCCTTTTTGTATGATGCCCTTAGTAACTAGCTGTTTTAAGCTTCGGTAATTTTTTCATACCAAAAAATCCAAGACGAGCTACTGCATTGCTTAATTTGTATTATAATGTCTGGAATTTACTAGGTCTCTATCAAGGAGGAGTATGGAATGCTAGAGTATAATTGCCTGATGCGTATCCTTACAGATATCCATCCATTCGTTTTGTCAATAAGATATATCACCCCAACATCGATGAACTGTGACTATCATGTATCTTGTATCTGTGCTCACTTCATTTTAACCCTGATAGCATGCACCTTCCTATTTCCTAAACAATCTTGATGAATACAAAATGTTATGTCAAGCCATGTAGTAGCAACAAGATAATGATGTTTGTCGTTTGCATGGTTATTTCTAGCAAATATAAGGAGGAGCCTTCAGCAGAAGTATGGGAATGTCAGCCCGAAGCTTTGCTTTCCAGTCTTGATCCTTCTATTCTCAAACCATCTGCTGATATCCTTTTGGCAGTTCGTTCATGTATCAAACTCAAATAGCTTTTCTATAATATTTTTTGCACTGCTAAAATTGTATTGGATGTATGGAGAGAAGGCTCATATGCTCAGTAGCTATTCCATTGGTTTGCCCCTTGAGTCTGTACGTGGTTGTAATGATCCCAGATTACCAATGTTAGGTCTCTTTTACACACATCATTCTTCTTACTATCTTCATAGTCTACAATTGTTGTCTCGAATTATTTATATATGCATGACCATACTTTTATAGCATGCATAAATTCCCGCAGCAATCGCGCGGGGCATCCTCTAGTTTCTATAACGATGATGTACCATTGATTAACTTTGTTGCCTTGATGCTTCATGCAGACTTCTTGTTCTTATCTGCTTGGTTGTTCTTGCTTTGTTCCTTCACTGGAGAAGTTCCTTGTGCAGCTTTTATTATATCCAAATCCTTCCGATCTGGTATACACATGTCTATGCATGTATAGTGTAATATCTGGTATACACTGGTTGGTCTAGCTATGCAGGCTCACTCTTGGGACACGATGAGGATGAAGTGTTGTCGACTCTGCTAAATAATGTCTGGATGGCTGAAAGCTCAGAGAGTATTGAAGGAGTAGCAACAGAATTGGTCTGGTGAGCTCCTTGCCCCCTCCTCATGATAGTTGCTCCCTCTGGTGTGTTCTTGACTTGATTCCCGAGAAATAGATAAAGCTTGCTTCTTGATTGATTAACTTTTTCTGTTGGACGATGGATAGAATTTGCATATAATTATATTTTGTGAGATGTCAGGATTAGCTTTGCGTGTTTGACAATTTGTGGGAAATATAAAACTAAAATTGTGCTCGCATATTTTTGTGGTACTGCAGTTGCTTTGTAATTTTTATGGTGTATCTTCTATAGTTGAAAATTTCACTAGATGGCACAAGGAAACACTCCTAGCTGTTTAGTTTTTTTCTTAAGCTTAGTGCCATATCTAATGGTCAACACAATTTCTGTACCTATCAGTGTTTTGCAACTCCATAGAATGTTGTGATGGTGTCGCCATGGGCAACGCAAGGCAGTAGCTCCAAAATTAAGGAAACTATAACATGTGTTGACTTTGCTTCTGTGATTTTGCAATTATATGTTTGGTTCAACTCTGGCTCTAGCGGTCCTGATTTTATATGTTTGATCGATCCCACTCTTGATACTAGATGGATACCATCAGTTTTTGCCAGTGCATATATAATATCTAGATATGGTATCTATATACATAGATATGCCAGTGCACTATCTAGATACCATATCTAGATATGCAAAGCAAAAATAGTGCACTGGCATATCTAGTGCAACAAAAATAGTGCACTGGACAAATCCCACTCTTGATACTAGATGGATACCATCAGTTTTTGTTTGTGCACACTAGCTAGTACTAGATGGATACCATTAGTTGAATGGATAATGGTGGTAGTAGGTTAGTCAAATTATCAGGTTTATTTGCTGCACTATTTGCTGCTATGTCATGGTACATCCATGTTACTACTTCATGTTTTTTGTATCACTAGAATATTAGTGCTAGTGTCTGATTAGTTTATTGTATTAGGTTTATTGTATCTGTAGAATGCCTTTGGAACTTGGTAATTTGCTTATAATATGGGTTGGTACCATTTTGAAGCACGACTTGTTGTTCATTTCATCTTCACTTGGTTGACCAATTTCTGCTGCCTGGTATATGCATGTCTATGCCTATATAGTTTAATATCCTGAAGTAGTTTCTTGTCCATGGTGTAGATAACAATTCGAGGCCTGCTGGCTCCTACTGCTCTACGTGGGCGACGGGGGGACTCAAGGAGGTGCTGGCTCATGAACATGTTTATTTGGTGCAACTACCATCTTGATAAATCTAAAGTGTGTTTACAATATGATCTATATGAGTGTATTGTTTCTGGTTTTTATTAATGGTAGTCCCAATGGGATCTTGAACTCTTGATCTGTTAATATATCTCTACTACCTAAAAAAATCGTGATGTTTATACTGATTCCATATAGGTGACCAAGTCAAAGAAAACGTGTCGTGTGTGTTTATACTGTTTCGAAAAGCAAACGTGTATGGGTGCTGCCGTGTTGTGTGTGTCCAAGTCAAAGCTATTCCCTAAATATATTTATTCTTGCTAAACCACTGCTCTAAGCTTACCATCATGTTTTGTTCCTGTGTGTTTGTGGTAGAAGAATGCTTGCTGCAAACTTGGACCAAAATTGTATTGTCATTAATTAGTTATAGTAGAGATAAGCCTTGTGCTATCGGATCAAGTCTTGTACTGTCATTATACTGCTAATAGCAGATTTCTTTTATCAATAGAAGATTTCTTTGATTAGTAGGAGTGGCACATGTTCTGTATAGGAGTGGCACATGATCATGGAGTAGTGCATATATAGATTCTCATGCATATGTATAAGTGACATCTCTGTACTTTCTTCGCTTTATTTCTTCATGCAAACTGATTCATTTGCTTTGGTGTGCATCTGTTCAGAGGATGTGACATGGGAGACGCCAGAGCGACTAGCTGGTGGAAGATGGCCACCATCTCCACGGTCTACTTGGACTGGCTCGGGTGTGGTAATGTGCTATCATACTTCTTCGTTTCTTACACAGGGATCCATCCCTAGGATATGTGCATGTTTGTTTTGCCTGAGTAGATAGCATAAAATGGGTACAGTATAGATAACATAAACATATCATTTGTTGGAGATCTTCTGCTCCGAGACGAACCTGCAGGCATCATAGGAGATCTTTAAGGGCGACATCAACGACCTCGTCAAGCAGATGGAGCGCTACAGCAATCCCATCATCATCGCCGTCGTCGGGTTTGCAATCACCGCGGGGTTCAAGGTCTCCCTCACCTATGACATAATCGTTACTGGAAGCTCTGCCAGGTTCCTCGACATCCATGCCAAGTGAGCTCTCCCCACACATTTCTGCATCATATACTACAACGTCCATTGTGGATTGTGTACTGATACAATGCTTCTTTCCTTCCAAGGTCGTGGGAGCCATTCCTATCAAATGCCATTTAGATTGAACTGTCTAGTTTATTGGAAACATGAGGGTACATGTTTTCTATTACTATTGTGCTTAGTTCTTGTCCAGGTGTCTCTAGCACCAGTTTTTGTTCATAAGAGAAGGCTAAGATCTTGGTTTGTTAGTTATCTTTTTGCCATATAGAATGTTTCCTTTCTGCCTGTTTGGTTTGTAAACCAACTGCCAGTGATATTTCTTATGCACTGTGTTTGTAAACCAACAGTTAACATCTATAGATATTACTGCACATTTGCTCTAATTCTCACAGGCATGCTTTAAAATGAAAACTCATGTTTGTTCTACTGATAAGTGATCGTCCTTTTGTGGAATATTTGACTATGTACTTGCGATGGTTAATAAATGTTATTCTGTAACTTAAGATATTTTACTATCTACTTGCGATTGAATTATTCATGTCCAGATATATACTTTGGTCATGAATCTTTTGACTTGAAATGAAATGACCTGTAGCATTCCTAGCCGATTGCTTGAAAAGTTTAGAGTATATGCTTGCTTTTTGTTTGCACAATGTGTATTATCTTGCTAAATTACTGATACACTGAGTTACACATGGAACTACATGCTTGTGTATAATGCTGCTTTTGACTTCTACTGATAAGATTCATGTGCTCAAATAACATATGCCTTATGTCATTACTCTGTAGAGATTTATCTCAATTCTGCTTATATTGATTCTTGTGTACAGTCTACTGTTGTTAATTCACTTAATTCATAGCTTTGCCTCAACTATTGATCATTGTGTATTGGTGTGTGCATTCACCTAGCTAGCTGCTCCAGGTTTAGGCATCATAGCTTGGTCACATGTAAAAGAATAAACCCATGGAATAATTTGCCTTTGGTGGTCGTTATCATGCAGGATGGTTGAATGCTGACAAAGGCTTTGTTCTTCGACCAGTGGTGGTATGTGACCAGCTGCTGGGACGTGGTGCGGGAGGGAGTGGTGCACACTGGGAGTAGTCAGGCATGTTTCCTTGGCATTGGTGGAGAGGGAGGTTCTGATGATGCTTCAACTGATGATCGATTATTACTAGTGTAGGGATATGGTCCTGGGGATCTCCATTTTGGGCTTCATTCTGTTGTAGCCTCTTTCTTGAAGACCATTTTGTGTAATACTTTGATAGCGCAGTTATTATTGTATGTATGGGATTTGAACCGAAATATTCTAATAGCCTTATGGTTGTTATCAAAAGGATTTCATGTATTTCTTTGGTTTTGACTAAATTATGTGTGGTTTAATTGCTGTCAGATTGTGGTGAAATAAACCTGACAAGTGAACCAGTAGAAAAAGGAATATCATTTTATTGAATAGTCTGACAAGTGGGACCCATCTAGCTGGTAGGACCAGCCCATGAAGAAATGGACCTTAGATAGGCCAACGCCTGGAATAGAAAAAGGCTCGAAAAAGGCTAAGGCCCAAAATTGAAATGGACCATAAAAGGCCAAGACATAGTAAATACAAGGCTGGAATTATTGGCTCAGCCCATATGTACCAACTAAATGGACCGGGCTTATTTTGCACCATGACGATTTTATTTCGTCACAATTTTGCCACGTAGGACAAGCCACGTAGGATCTGACGTGGTCGGGCTAGACTGCCTATGACGATATTGGATCGTCATAACGGTTATGACGATCCAATATCGTCATAGACAGTTATGACGATTTTACCAATAACGTCGTTATAGTTCATTTGCGACGCCCAGCTTTCGACGATCTCAAAATCGTCATAAAATCGTCATAAACAGACTAGTATGACGATTTTGTGACGAAAATGGAGGGTCATATATTGCCAGATTCCTTGTAGTGCATGAACACATCCTTACATGGACAACTTACCGAGATGAGAGACCGATCGCGAGAAAGATGGAAAGGAGAGGTGCGCGCGTCGACCGGAGAGAAATAGATGAGAGACCGGAGACCTCCTCTATTACTTATGTAACATCCAAAGCAAGTTTTACATGCTAAAAATGGTGAATGTATGGATAAATTGAGGTGGGAAGGAGAAGATCCCGACTAGATCTAAGGAGGAAGAAGAAGGGGAAAGTGAAGTGTGGGTGGTGGATGTGTGGGCACACATGTGCACATAAAGTGCTGTCCTAAAAGAATCGACACATCCGTGGCGCACACGGCCCTAGTGCGCCACAGGGAGTACAAACTTCTGTGGCGCACTAGGCCGAGTGCGCCACAGATGCTCCTAGTCCCTGTGGCGCACTAGGCGGAGTGCGCCACAGAAGTTTGTGACCGTTTCAGAGCAGAGGGGGCATGCGCTTAGGCGTAGCGCACCAGGCACACGTGCGCCACAGATGACCCTAATAACCGTGGCGCACATGACTATAGTGCGCTACAGATGTTTGGCGTGTGGCCAACAGGGCCCTGGCCCACACACATCTGTGGCGCACTATAGTCATGTGCGCCACGGTTGTTCTAGTTATTAGTAGGGCACTGCCCACAGGTGAGCCACGCCTGTTTTAGCCATGGGTCACTTCAACCATGTGAGCCACGGATGTGCTGATTACCTATAGCCGTTTTCCTAGTAGTGTAAACTTTATCATGAACAAGAATTATAACAATAACATCTTTATTATTGCCTCTAGGGCATAATTCCAACAGTCTCCCACTTGCACTAGAGTCAATAATCTAGTTTACATCTGGCAACAATCTAACACCCATGACATTAAGGTGCTGATCATGTTTTGCTCGTGGAAGAGGTTTAGTCAACGGATCTGCGACATTCAGATCCGTATGTACTTTGCTAATCTTCAGATCTCCATCTGTTATATAATCTCGAATTATATGAAATCGGCGGTTGATGTGCTCTGTCTTTGGATGATATCTTGGTTCCGTAGCTAGTGCTATGGCGCCAGTGTTGTCACACAATATCTCCAGTGGGTTCAAGGCACTTGGAACCACACCAAGCTCAGTGATGAAGTTCCTGATCCAAACTCCTTCACTTAACGCTTCTGCAGCAGCCATGTATTCCGATTCTACTGTAGATCCCACGATCACGCTTTGCTTGCAGCTTCTCCAGCTCACAGCTCCTCCATTCAAAATATAAACGTATCCTGTCTGAGATTTAGAATCATCCGGGTCAGTGTCGAAACTAGCGTCGACGTAACCTTTTACGACGAGCTGCTCATCACCTCCATAGACCAAGAACATTTCTTTAGTCCTATTTAAATACTTTAGGATGTTCTTTACGGCTGTCCAGTGTTCCACTCCTGGATCACTTTGGTATCTACTCGTCAAACTAAGAGCATTGGACACATCCAGTCTAGTACACAACATGGCATACATGATAGAACCTATGGCCGAGGCATATGGCACTTTGCTCATAGTTTCTCTATCGTTTACCATAGCTGTACACTGAGCCTTGCTCAATATATTACCTGACAACATGGGCACTAAACCTTTCTTTGCCTTATCCATTCTAAACATTTTCAGAACTTTGTCTAGTTATGTACTTTGGCTTAAAGCTATTAGGCATCTTTGTCTATCTCTATAGATTTTGATGCCTAATATATAAGCAGCTTCTCCTAGGTCTTTCATCAAAAAACATTTGTTCAAATAACTCTTCACATCGTTAAGCATATCAATATCATTTCCAATAATCAATATGTCATCCACATATAGTACTAAAAATGTCACTGAGCTCCCACTCACTTTCTTGTAGATACAAGCTTCGTAGCAATTTGGAACAAATCCAAAGCTCTTGATCACTTGATCAAATGAAGGTTCCAACTCCGAGATGCTTGCTTCAGTCCATAAATGGAACGCTGAAGTTTGCACACCTTATCAGCATCCTTAGGATCGACAAAACCTTCGGGCTGCATCATATACAACTCTTCATCAATGTTGCCATTGAGGAATGCGGTCTTGACATCCATTTGCCATATTTCATAATCATGAAATGCAGCAATTGCTAATAAAATCCGAATGGACTTAAACATCGCTACGGGAGAGAAAATCTCATCATAGTCAACACCTTGAACTTGTCGAAAACCTTTCGCGACAAGTCGAGCTTTATAGACAGTAATATTACCATCCGCGTCCGTTTTCTTCTTGAAAATCCATTTGCACTCAACGGCCTTTCGATCGCTAGGAGGGTCCACCAAAGTCCATACTTGGTTTTCGCTCATGGATTCCAAGTCGGATTTCATGGCCTCTCGCCATTTCTCAGAGTCTGGGCTCATCATTGCTTCCTCATAGTTCGCAGGTTCACTGTTGTCTACCAACAAGACAGTTAAGACAGGGTTGTCGTACCACTCAGGAGGGGAACGTGACCTTGTCGACCTGCGACGTTCAGCAGCAGCATCGTTCGAAGTTTCATGATCCTCGTCATTAGCTTCCTCTCTTGTTGGTGTAGACGGCACTGGAACAATTTCAGGTGTTGCGCTACTCTCCAACTCGAGAGAAGGTCCAATAACCTCGTCTAGCTCTACCTTCCTCCCACTCACTTCTTTTGAGAGAAACTCCTTCTCAAGAAAGGATCCTTTCTTTGCAACAAACACTTTGCCTCCGGATCTGTGGTAGAAGGTATACCCAATCGTTTCCTTAGGGTAAGCATTTCTCCGCTTTGGGTTTCAGCTTGCCCTGCATCAACTTCTTGACGTAAGCTTCGCATCCCCAAACTTTAAGAAACGACAACTTAGGTTTAGCACCAAACCATAGTTCATACGGTGTCGTCTCAACAGATTTAGATGGTGCCCTATTTAAAGTGAATGCAACGGTTTCTAATGCATAACCCCAAAATGATAACGGCAAATCTGTAAGAGACATCATTGATCGCACCATATCTAATAGAGTTTTATTCTGGTGTTCAGACACACCATTTCGCTGTGGTGTTCCGGGTGGCGTGAGTTGCGAAACGATTCTGCTTGCTTTAAGATGCGTGAGAAAATCATAACTCAAATATTCACCTCCATGATCGGATCGTAGAAATTTAATTTTCCGGTTACGATGGTTTTCCACTTCGTTCTGAAATTCTTTGAACTTTTCAAACGTTTCAGATTTATGTTTCATTAAATAGATATACCCATATCTACTTAAGTCATCAGTAAAAGTGAGAAAATAGCGATATCCACCGCGCGTCGAAACACTCATTGGTCCGCATACATCAGTATGTATGATTTCCAATAAGTCCGTTGCTCGCTCCATTATTCCGGAGAACGGGGTTTTGATCATCTTGCCCATGAGGCACGGCTCGCACGTGTCAAATGATTCAAAATCAAGAGACTCCAAAAGTCCATCAGAATGGAGTTTCTTCATGCGTTTTACACCAATATGACCTAGATGGCAGTGCCACAATAAGTTGGATTATCACTATCTACTTTGCATCTCTTAGCCTCAATGTTATGGATGTGCATTTCATTGCTTTCGAGATTCAGAAGAAATAAACCATTCACAACAGGTGCATGACCATAAAAGATGTTATTCATATAAATGGAACAATCATTATTCTCTGATTTAAATGAATAATTGTCTTGCAATAAACATGATCCAGATATAATGTTCATGCTCAACGCAGGCACATAATAACACTTATTAAGGTTTAAAACTAATCCCGAAGGTAAAACTAAGGAGAGCGTGCCGACGGCCATCACATCAACTTTTGATCCATTGCCAACGCGCATCGTCACCTCATCCCTTGCTAGCTGCCATCTATTCCGTAGCTCCTGTTTTGAGTTACAAATATTAGCAACTGAACCAGTATCATATATCCAGGCACTACAACGAGCGCTAGTAAGGTAAACATCAATAACATGTATATCAAATATACCTTTAATGGTGCTAGCCTTCTTGTCCGCTAAGTACTTCGGACAGTTGCGCTTCCAGTGACCCTTGTCCTTGCAATAGAAGCACTCAGTGTCCGACTTAGGTCCAGACTTGAGCTTCTTCTCAGCAGGGGCAACGCGCTTGCCGCTGCCTTTCTTGAAGGATTTCTTTGCACCCTTCCCTTTCTTAAATCTAGGGGGCTTGTTGACCATCAACACATGATTATCTTTCTTGATGTCCACCTCCGCAGCTTTCAGCTTAGCGAAGAGCTCAGTGATCGTATCGGTGGAACCAATCTGATTGTGAGTAACTACAAAACCTTTGTAGCTAGGAGGGAGTGATTGTAGAACTCTATCAATCTTGAGCTCTTCTGGAATCTTGCAGTCTAGTTGCTCAAGACGTTGAGTGTAGCCCGACATCTTAATGGCGTGCTCACTAACGGAACTCCCTTCCTCCATCTTGCAGTTAAAGAACTTCTCAGAGATCTCATATCTCTCAGAACGGGCCTGAGTCTAAAACATAGTTTTCAATTCCTCAAGTATCTCAAAGGGCCCGGCGAACTCCTCAAAACGATTTTGAAGGTCTGATTTCATAGCAAACAACATGGTACTCTTAATCACTCCATATTCATCTTTGCGCGACTGATAAACAACTTTTTCATCAGCCGGCGTATCAATAGCAGGGGCGTCACCTAGCGCTTTCTCAAGGACATAGTCCTTTTGTCTGCCAGCGAGAATGATTCTCAGATTGCGGAACCAGTTGGTGAAGTTAGACCCATTATTCTTAAGCTTTTCTTTCTCAGCAAAAATGTTGAAGTTGAAGTTGGACTTAGCCATTTGATCTACAAAATTTGCAAGTACAATTTAGACTATGTTCATGATAACTAGTTCAACTTAATCAAATTACTAGATGAACTCCCACTAAATTCAACATCCCTCTAGTTGTTTAGTGAACATGATCCAAATTCACCACACCTAATCCAATCTTCACGAGAAGAGATGTGGTTTCAATGGTGGACAACAAAGTGTCGATCATATCATTCATATGACTCATGCTTAACCTTTCGGTTCGTGTGTTCCGAGGCCATGTCTGTACATGCTAGGCTCGTCAAGTCAAACCCAAGTATTTCCGCGTGTGCAAAACTGTCTTGCACCCGTTGTATGTGAACGTAGAGTTTATAGCACCCGATCATCACGAGGTGCTTGAACACGACGAACATTCACAATGGTGCATACATGGGGAGAACACAATTTTATCTTGATCTTTTAAGTGAGGAATCATCTTATAATGCTACCGTCGCGATCTAAGCATAATAAGATACATAAAAGGATAAACATCACATGCATATAATTTTATGTGACATGGTATAGCCAATCTCCGCGCAATGATATCCATCTTGTGCTCGCCAGCATGATCTCCATCACTCCACCATGATTGCCTCCACCACGAATAGCAACTACAACTATTGCTAACTACTTAGCGATAAAGTAAAGCTATTACATGGCATATAAGAAGTTGACACACAGGTCATACACAATTATAAAGACAACCATATGGCTCCTGCCGGTTGTGTACTCATCGACATGCAAGTCGTGAAATATTACAAAACATGATCATTGCATACAACATACACATCATATCTTGGGCCATACCATATCACAAAACACTCCCTGCAAAAGCAAGTTAGACGCCTCTACTTTGTTGTTGCATGTTTTACGTGGCTTATGGGAGTAACAAGCTAAGAACGATTCTTACCTACGAAAAGCCACAACGGTGATGTTATGGTTGCCAACATCCGGTGTAAATCCCATGACTGCTATAGTGAGAGAAACTGGCATCCACCAGCCGCATGTGTGGAACAAGCCACACGTCAAGTGCGGAGCCGGTCTCGCGAACGAGGTCACGTAAAGTTGGCCTGGACCGCTTCGATCTCACTATCCCGCGTCATAAGAGGTACACAACAAGAGGCTTGCAACAGAAAACATCAACGCCCGCAACAAGCATGTTGCGTTCTACTCGTGAAACACATCTACGCATAGATCTAGCTCTGATACCACTGAAGGGTTTCGCAGCACAGTAAATCAAAAAATTTCTACGGATGCGAATGGAAAGCCCAGATCTAATCTAGGAGGTGCAATCAACGAGAGGGATAGATGAGATCTTCATACCCTTGAAGAAATCGCACAGCGGAAACGTTCAACAGAACATGGGTGATGTAGTCGAACTAGCCTTCTCCTCCTCGCGATCCGATCCGATCCAATGCCGCAAGTGGCGGAGCCTCCGAGAGATGCACACGTACGGTGCCGTGACGTCTCCTCCTTCCTCGGTCCAGCAAGTGGTGTGGAGAGATAGATTGGATCTACAGCACGACGGTGTCGTGCAAAGGTGGAGAGTTTCTGCGACAGGGCTTCGCCTACGCGCAGTCGGGAGAGAGAGAGGTGGAGGGCAGCAGCTGGCGGCTAGGGTTTTGGGGTGAGGGGAGGGTGTGACCCCAGCCCACCTTATATAGGGGGCTGTCCGGCCCCTTGCCCCCTCCTCCAAGCCCTAGGGCGGCGGCCCCAAGGGTGGAGTGGGGGGGCAAGTCTCCCCCCCTTCTAGAAGGTCTCCTAGGGTTTCCCCTAGGGTTTTGGCCGGCTGGGCCTATGGGGCCTTGTGCCCCTGGACTAATGCGGCCAGGGCACTCCCTCGTAGGCCCATGCACCCCTCCGACAAGTGGGGCCACGTTGGTCCCACTCCGGAAGCTTCTAGAACCTTCCGGTACAATACCGAATACTCCGAAACGATTCCGAAATCCAAAAACTGCTTTCCTTTGTATGAATCTTATTCTCCGGACCATTCCGGAACCTCTCGTAATGTCCTGGATCTCATCCGAGACTCCGAACAAAAACTCACAAACCAATTATCCATTCTATCCTAGCGTCGAGACACGTTAAGTGTGTGACCCTACGGGTTCGAGAATATGCAGACATGATCTTCTATCAATAATCAATAGCGGGATCTGGAAACCCATATTGACTCCCACATATTCATCGATGATCATATCGGATGAACCATGATGCCAGGATTCAATTAATCCCATATATATTCCCTTCGTCACGCGATATTTTACTTGCCCGAGATTCGATCGTTGGTATCAGCATACCTAGTTCAATCTCGTTCACAGCAAGTACTTTACTCGTTCCGTAATCCGATATCACTTTGTGATCAACTCCTTAACCACATGCTTGTAAGCGGTGTTGATATTGATTACCGAGTGGGCCCGAAGTATATCTCTCCGACTCGGGAGGGACAAATCCCATATCGATACATACAACCCAACAAGTACTTTCCGATCACCTGAGAGACACCTTTATGATCACCCTCTCATAGGATGACGTTTGATGACCTCAAAGCTTTCTTCCGATACCAGGGAGTTGCATTATCTCATGGTCTAAGGAATACAATATTTGACATAGGAAAAAGCTTTGCAAAGATGAACACGATGACACGATCTAATTGCTCTGCTTGATTTGGGTCTTTCCATCATATCATTCTCCTAACGACATGATCTCATTATTAATCGACAACTGATGTCTATGGTTAGGAAACATTAACCATCATTAATCAATGAGCTAGTCCATAGAGGCGTACTAGGGACACGGTGTTGTTCATAAACCACACAAGTATCAAAGTTTCTGCTTAATACAATTCTAGCATGGAATATAAACTTTATCATGAACAAGAATTATAACAATAACATCTTTATTATTGCCTCTAGGGCATAATTCCAACAAAAACTTCATACAATCTTCATTAGCAAAATTAGCTTATTCAAAAGATATTAGACCGCGGGCAAAGCTTTGGAATAGCAAGGCTTTTCACTAAAAATACAAGCTACTGAAATAACTCCTTCAAAGAAACTCAATTTACCTGAAGAGAGCTCAAAAAGGAATCAATAAGAAGCAAATGCAAATAATGGCAGAAATCTGTGAAAACATACCAGCAGGTAGAAACTATTTTTTGGAACATCTTATGTTGCTCAAATAAAAAAGTTTTGAATGAACGAAAGTTAGCCAACATACTAGGGGATTTATTCGTAAATTTTGATCTCAATACGAGTTACAGAGCCTCCTCACGAATTTTTTTGGTGGAGGGCAGAAATCTATTTTGGGATAGCAACTCCCCAAATCTTAGTTCCCTCTCATTAGAGGTCATTCTTGGCACAAAAAGCAAACGAAAAGGATAAGGAGAAGTCATTACAGTAGTAATAACTTCCAAGACTCAAGGAAACTCTTGGGTTATCTCCCAACAAGTACTTTTCTTTAACGCCTTTAAGTTAGGCTCAAGAAGCAAGAAGAATCAAGTATTTTCAAATGAGGAAGCATTAACATCAAATCTTGCTTTCAAAGGAGGATCAAAAAGCAACTTATCTCTCCTCATAGGGAAGTGTTCAATACCTTTCTTGAATGGAAATTGATATTTGATGGTGCCTTCTTTCATATCAATGATGGCACCAACTGTTCTAAGAAAAGGTCTTCCCAAGGTAATAGGACAAGAAGCATTGTATTCAACATCCAAAACATAGAAATCCACAGGGACATAAGCATTGTTAACCATAATGAGAACATCATTAATACTCCCCATGAGTTTCTTCTTAGCATTATCATTGAGTGGGACATTTAAATAACAATCTTCTAATGGTGGTAAATCAAGCATTTCATAAATCTTCCTAGGCATAATAGAGATACTAGAACCAAGACCACATGAAGCTTTGAGATCAAAGTCATTCACTTGCATATTAATAATGGGTTGCCAACTATCTTCTACTTTCCTAGGAATAGAAGCTTTGTGTTTTAGCTTCTCTTCCTTAATCTTAACAAGAGCATCTGTAATGTGTTTGGTAAAGGAAACATGCATATCACTAGCATCAGGACTTCTAGCAAGATTTTGCAGGAACATAATCACTTTAGAAATATTGCAACCATCAATATCAAAATCAAACTTAGCATCACTAGTAGTAGGATCAATAGGCTTAGGCACAGTAGGAGGAGGAATAGGGGCTACTTTTGGTTTAGTGGTTATAGTGCACACACTATTGTTTCTATCAATTTCAGCTTCCCTTTCCCACCTAGCATGAAGTTGAGCTAACAGCCTAACATTTTCATCAATAGTAACTTGTATGGCATGAGCAGTAGCAAAGGTGTTTTCCGTAGTTTCAGGTTTAGCAACCATTTTATTAACCAAGGAAGTTTGAGCTTCAGACAAAGAGGATATATTTTTCTCAACAGTTAAAAGCTTTTCCTCTATAGTCTTATTGAAAGTGGTTTGTTTACTAATAAAGTCCTTGAGTGTAAGACCCCACCCTTGTAAAGGTAAAGGTCCTTGTGATTACAATGCTAGTCCCTGGATCAATTGCTAGCATCCACAGTTTAAGATGAAGTACACAGAAACAAAGGTCATTATTACATCGTCATTCCAGAGATAACATAGTATTTTACAACTCCATACCATAGGCTAGTACAATAGTTTAACTTAACAATATAAATAAAAGTCTTCATCTTCATGTGCCACAGGCAAGCATGTTGAGTGTAGACTCATAACCCCTCATCAGAGTAACCTGCAACATCACAAGTTACAGCCATAGTGGGTCAATACATTGGAATAGTATTGGCAAGTGATACCTTAGTAGAATATTAGCATCTAGTTACTACATGAATTTGGCTAAGTGTAGCTTAGGCTTGCTTTGCTCAAAATAGAATTTACCTATCAGTTGAAAACACTAAGTTTTTGTTTGGCAAAAACTCCCAAGGAACCACCAATAGACATTGGTGAACCTTCACCCTTGTTCAACCACAATTTTTAATTTAGAAATTGGGATGAGGAGATTCTTGATAGCTTCCATGGCTTGATGCTCAAATTGTCCATTTTTGGGGACACGGCTAAGTACTTAGATTCTTCCTTCTGTAGAGGTGGTGCACTTTCCTCACAAGACTTGATTTTCACCAAGACATGAACTTTCAGAAGCCTTCCCTTAGACCAAATGGACGCGTTCCAAACCTATCACCCACTACCACCAACTATCCAAATGGCTAAGTTATTGCAACTTATATGATCCAGGCAGAGCCCATAATGCCATGTGTTTGCACTAGAAGCTTCTTAACATATGTCATCTCAAATCCCTTTGTTCCTGGGTGGCACTCCACAAGTGAGATACACAGGGAAAACCATTGGAAAATGGGCCCTGGTAACCACTCAACAAAAATCCACCAAGCAATTACCATTCCACCCAGGTGTTTCATTCACTTAGTTGTTTTATTAAGCAAAAACATAAGTCAAAGACTTAGAAATATTTTTCCATAGCATGTATATAATTTACCCTTGGTTGCTACTATCTAGGCTAAGCATGGCATTAGAAAGTATCTTAACTTAGAGAAAATTCTAATAATTCTACAACTACTAGGATTTCCCAAGCATAGCATATAGATACTTAGCAAAAAATTATCATGCAAGCCCTATACAAAATATTTCTAATGCATAGTCAAAATATTGGGACAAAAGTATGAACCACCACTTTCCTTGGTAGTTGGGGGAGTAACAACAATCCTCATAGTCACAATCACCACTAGCACCAAAATCTACACATAAAATGATAGCACCAAATTCACATTTCAAATAAACAAGCAAAAATATATGAATGCATGCAAATGCCATGTGATGATTTTTCTAAACCAAACAAGACAAGTAAAACAGTAGTGATCAATAAACTAAACATTTATACATCAAATAAACTTTATTTGGCCTTTAAAACATTTTCCAATTAATTTTTATACACAAAATAAGCCTACAAATGTCTCTGCACAAAATTCTATTTTAAAAGAGGCAAAATAGAAAACCAAGCCTACAAATGTGTAGGATTTATTTTTGTGATTCCATTGATATCTTATTTGCATTTTTTGGATAAACAAAACGAATGTTATTGAATTTACAAGTTTAAACATTCAAAAATCATTTCTGGAATTTTAAACAGACAGGCTAGGCCACGTGGGCTGTTTCTATTGGCTGATACTGTTTCGCACGGATCGATCAACGAGGGCCGTTGGATTTAAGTGACAGTGCATGGCCATATCTGCTCATACCGGTTCGTTTAAGTGATCTAATCTTAAGCATTAGATCTAGATCCAACGCTGCTGAGCACACGACCATGGATGGGCGGCGCTAGCGATGGCGGTGCAGCGGTAGCGCTACTGGCGATGGTGTTCTGGCGATTCCAGAGGGGGCTAGGGACAGTGGTTAGTCTTACCAGCGTCACACGGCTGCGAGGAAGCTCAACGTGGTCGTGGTTGGGGTGGGGGCGTGGTATAGCGGGGGCTAGAGATCGTCGGAGCTGCAGGCGGTGTCGGGTCCTTGTAGATGGAGTTTTTGCTGACGCTCTGGATCGTCCTAGCACAGACCAGAGGTATCAGGAGGTGAACAGGGTCACGGCAAACACAAAAGTGTCAAGGAGAAGGCAAGGGGCGCTCGGATTTCACCTAAATCGCTCGTCGGAGTCGAGCGGCGGCTCTGTCGTTTGTGGGCGTGAAAGGGGACGGCGAACTAGGTCATGTGCAGGCAAACCAACGGTGTGAGAGGATGAACAAGGACATGCTGATCATGCTCGTTTGAAGTAGAGGCATAGGGGCGGTCAGGACTCACCGTAATCAATCGCCGGAGGTCGACGGACAGCGGCGGTGTGCTGCGAAATACGGTCAGCCTGGTGGCGGAGCAAGTGAGTTGAGTGGGGGAAATGACCATGGGGTGCAGGGGTTTAAATGGGCGGGAGCACGACAAGAAATGCATGCGGAATCAAGGCCAATATCGCCGCGCCATTATCGGCAGCAACGGCCGCGGCGACGTGGTCTGCGGCGCGGGATTTTGGGGACGATGATGACAGGGCACGTGGGACCGGAGCGTCAGTGAGAGAGGGGGTACGCGCGCGGGTGAGAAACAGAGGTAGAGGGAAAAACCCGGGTGGGCTGATTCTGTTACTGGGCCGAATAGGTGGCGCCGGCCCTTTTCCTTTTCTTTTCTCTTTTTATTTTTCTAATTGATTTTCCAGGAATCCTTTTCAAATGATTTCAAATGAGTTTGAATTCAAACTCTTTCTGAATTTTTGTAAAGTGAAACATGCACACATTTGAGTATAAAACATTGCTGTTCACTCAAAATTACATTGGCCCGTTGAATTTAAAAATAAAAATCATGCCTTAATTAATTATTTATAGTAGGCATATGATTGGTTTTGAATTCATATTTTTGTTTTGAAATTTTTGACCAAGCTTTGGAAATAACAATCTAACCTATGTTCAAACCTTTTCTGGTTAAAACAAGTATTCCTATGTTATAGAGTGGAAATAAAGCCATTGTTTTTCCTACATAAAATAATAGACAACAATTGCTTTTGTATTTGAAATCTTATTTGAAAATGATCCTAAATGCTTATGAATGCATGAATGATATGCAAACTTTATAATCATGATTTTTGGTATGTTACAAATCTAACCCCCTTAAGGTGAATCTCGCCCTCGAGATTCGAATTGGCTAGCAAATAGGTGAGGGTGGTCTTTCTGAAGATCATCTTCTCTTTCCCAAGTTGCTTCTTACTCGGAATGATGGTTCCACTAAACTTTGCAGAATTTGATAGTCTTTGTTCGAGTAACTCTTTCTGCAGTCTCAAGAATCTTGATAGGTTTTTCCTCATAAGTGAGATCACTTTCCAATTGGACCTCCTCCAAAGGTATAGTATTCTTCAAAGAAGTATCTTCCATCTCCGGATGGCATTTCTTTAGCTGACTCACATGAAACACATTGTGAACGGCAGCCAATGATTCAGGCAATTCAATCTCATATTCTACTTCTCCTTTACGTCTCAGAATCATGAATGGTCCAACATATCTTGGGGCCAATTTTCCTTTGACTCCAGATCTCTTCACTCCACGAAGTGGTGATACTCTAAGATATGCTCTATCACCCACCTCATAGGTGACTTCCCTATGCTTGGTGAAAGTACAAAGGAAGTCGCCTAGAGGGGGGGTGAATAGGCTTTTTAAAAATATTACGGTTTAGGCTCAAGTAAATGCGGAATAAAACTAACGTTTAATTTATTGAGCACAAAACCTAGCCACTAAGTTCACCTAGGTGCACCAACAACCTATGCTAAGCAATACAAGCAACAAGGTGATATCAAGGTATAAGTACTTCAAGCACGATGGCTATCACAATGTAAAGTGCATAAGTAAAGGGTTCGGTTGAGAGATAACCGATGGACGCGGAGACGAAGATTTGTTTCCCGAAGTTCACTTCCAAAGAAGCTACGTCTCCGTTGGAGAGGTGCGATGGCGCAATGCTCTCCGAACGCCACAAATGGCTCACCTCGAGGTGTGGTGGCTCGATGCTCACCCAACGCCACACAAGGCCTCACCCCGGATGCGGAAGCACGCAACTCACCGACGCCACAAAAGGCTCACCCTATTCTCCCAAGTGCGCACCACAAAAGGCGGGCACTTGCTCCACTATGGGACGCTTGAGGGCGGTCACCGAACCCGTACAAGATTGGGTCTAACTCCACAACTCAATTGGAGGCTCCCAACAACAAAGCCACAAAAGGCCAACAATGCCACAAAAGGCCAACAACGCCACAAAAGGCTACAAGACCACAAAAGGTCAACAAGACCACAAAAGGTCAACAATCCAACCACACAACCGTCTAGGGTTCCAAGGAACCCAAGAGAAACAAGCTCACAAGCTTGAACTCGCCGAATCTCCGAGGAGAACTCAAACCTATGCACCAAATGCAAGGGCAAGTCCTTCTCCCCCAAATTCCAACAAAGTTACAAAAGCTATTGGGGGAATAAGGGAGGAAGAACACAAGAGTAGAACTCAAACCTATGCACCAAATGCAAGGGCAAGTCCTTCTCTCCCAAATTCCAACAAAGCTACAAAAGCTATTGGGGGAATAAGGGAGGAAGAACACAAGAGGAGAACACAAAACTCTCCAAGATCTAGATCCCAATGATTCCTTCACAAAGAAGGGATTTGACTTGGGGGGATTGTAGATCTAGATCTCCTCTCTCAAATCCCTCAAAAAGATGCAAGAATCATAGGAGGGGAAAGGGAGAGGGAAAGCTTCTTCAAGGTTGACAATGGAGGAGAGAGAGAAATCCAAGAACCAAGAAGAAAAGCTAGTGTCCACGAAGGGGAAGAGGAGCCCCTTTTAAAGGGCTCCCAGATCTGCCCGTTATGGGCATTCGCGACACCTGGCCGGAACTTCCGGTGGGAGGCCGGAAGTTCCGGTGGCACCCAGCCAACGGACGAAAACTGCGGAGCGAGAAACTAAAAAAAACGAAACATGACCAGAACTTCCGGCTCTGGGGAGGAAGTTCCGCCCAGCCTGGCTCCAACGGTCATCAGACCGTTGACGCCCGCTCCAGAAGCGCAACCGGAAGTTCCGGTCAAAACAGACCGGAAGTTCCGGTGAACTTCCGAGCAAGTTCCGACAAAGTTCCGGCAAATAGAACGCTTCAAAACAGAAGGTTACTGAGCGTGAGCGGAAGAAGACCCGGAACTTCCACCGGAACTTTCGGCGGCAAAGATGCCCTAGCGGAACTTCCGGTGGGAAGCCGGAACTTCCGGTCAGAGAAATTCCAGAAACCAGAAAACCAGAAACGCAATAACTTTTGCATCCGAACTCCAAATGGGCTGAAACCAATTTTGTTGGAAAGATAACGACGAAATATTGGGTATCACCTTGGGAGAAAATATCATAAATATATATGTGAAGTATCCCCCAAGGTGTGGAGCCAGAAAACTCGCAAGATCAAAAACCGCAATAAGATATGCAAGTGAAATCCTTAGATGATGAACTAGAGCTTGTTATGATGATGACCACAAGCTCTAGATCCTCTCATGGACAAGAACCAAATAACAACCAAGAAAGATGATGCTATGAATGCAAAGGTTTGAGCTCTGTCCGAACGATGCAAACGAGACACCCGCTTGAGAGCCCCTCTTGATAGTACGACTATCTATCCTAAACCCGGTCTCCCAACTAACAACACGAGACCGGCAAAAGAGAAGCCCTATCAACATACCTTTGCCTTGAGCGTCCCACTTGAACTTGATGTAGACCGTCTTGTTCTTCTATAGTGGGAACACCTTTCTTGTTTGCTCTTGCTCGCTCTTGCTTGATGAAGACTTGCAAAATGCTCCCCCATATTCCATGGGGAAACCTCTTCTTTGAACTTGTCTTCATCATTCCATGAGCATGAGGATGGCAAGCTTCAAGCATGAGATCTTCTAGAGATGGCGCATCTTGAGCTCGTCCTTCTTCATCCTTACTTGAGGTTGATCCATATTGATGCAACTCTTTGCACATGCCTTGATCGACCTTCAAGCTCCTTCTTTCTTCATGATTCCAATGGGTACAAAGCCCTTGGACATTTCTTCAACTTCCAACCTTGAGACCAACACATGGCCCAAGCGATGCCAATGGACAAACCTACAAGTGAAACTCAATTTACACATTAGTCCATAGAGATTGTCATTAATTACCAAAACCACACATGGGGCATACATGCCCTTTCACTTGGGATCTGTGTAGCTATTTTGTCGGGACTGTGCTATCTTCAATCTGTCCTTTACTAACTTGAATTTATCTTCAGCTTCCTTGATTAGTTCTGGCTCGAACAAGTTTCTTTCTCCAACACCATTTCATAGTAATGGTGTAGTACACTTTCTCCCATAGAGAAATTCAAACGGTGCCATCTCAATGCTGGCTTGATAGCTGTTGTTGTAAGGGAATTCCGCGTAGGGCAGACTTTCATCCCAACTAGCTCCATAGTCTAGGGCACATGCCCTCAACATATCCTCTAAAATCTGGTTGGTCCTTTCTGTCTGTCCATCAGTCTGGGGATGAAAAGCAGTGCTGAATTCCAGTCTCGTTCCCAATGATTCATGCAGTTGCCTCCAAAAATGGGAAGTGCATTGAGTTCCCCTATCAGACACAATACTCTTGGGTATTCCATGCAGACACACAATCCTATTCATATAAATCTTGGCTAACTTAGCACTTGTATAGGTTGTCTTCATGGGTATGAAATGAGCCACTTTAGTTAGGCGATCTACTACGACCCAAATAGAATCATATCCTGATCTAGTCCTTGGCAGTCCAGTGATGAAATCCATGCCAATCTTGTCCCACTTCCAATCAGGAATAGGTAGTGGTTATAACAATCATGCTGGTTTCTGATGTTCTGCTTTCACTCTGCTACATACATCACACAAAGCAATATGTTCGACGATGTCCTTCTTGAGATTATTCCACCAAAATCTTTCCTTCACATCCATGTACATTTTGGTGTTACCCGGATGAATGAAATATGGTGAGTTGTGCGCTTCCTATAAAATAAGTTTCCGAAGCTTTGGATCTTGCGAAATGCAGATACGTTTTCCATACCATAAAGTACCCTGTTCGTCTTCATGGAATCCTTTGGCTTTTCCCTTACCAATCCTTTCCTTAATCTCTTCAATTTCCTTGTCCATCTTTTGGGCTTCCTTGATCTTTTCCAACAAGGTGGGTTGAACATCCAATGACATGAGATTTCCCTCAGGCACTATCTCCAATCTGAGATCTTTGAATTGGGCACACAAATCATCTGGCAACTCTCCTTTAGTAAGGCCATTCACATAAACCTTACGGCTTAATGCATCCGCTACAACATTTGCTTTACCGGGGTGGTATTGCAAACTCAAGTCATAGTCTTTGATGAGTTCTAGCCATCTTCGTTGTCTCATATTGATTTCTTTCTGAGTGAAGATATACTTCAAACTTTTTGTGATCCGTGAACACTTCACATTGCTTTCCCAAAAGATAATGTCTCCAGGTTTTGAGTGCATGGACAACAGAGGCTAACTCCAAATCATGAGTAGGATAATTCACTTCATGAGTTTTGAGTTGTCTTGAGGCATAAGACACAACTTTCCCTTCTTGCATCAGAAATGCTCACAATCCTTGGTGGGATGCATCACAATACACTTGGAAATCTTTCTCCAAATCTGGCAGACATAAGACTGGTGCTGTTACTAGTCTCTTCTTCAACTCTTGGAAACTGAGTTCACATCCTTCAGTCCAATCAAATTTCTTGTCTTTCTTAAGTAACTCTGCCATTGGCTTAGCTACCTTTGAGAAATTCTCAATGAACCTTCTATAGTATCCTGCCAAGCCAAGGAAACTACGAACTTCTTTCACTGACTTAGGAGATTCCCACTCAGTTACAGCTGACACTTTTGTGGGATCAACTGCTACACCATCTCCTAACACAATGTGTCCAAGAAATCCAACCTCATTCAGCCAGAATTCACACTTGCTGAATTTGGCATACAGTTTATGCTCTCTAAGCTTCTCAAGTATCAAACGCAAATGTCCTTCATGCTATTCATTGCTCTTGGAGTGGATCAAAATGTCATCAATGAAAACGATAAAAAACTTGTCAAGAAACTCCATGAACACCTTGTTCATCATATTCATGAAGTAGGCTGGTGCATTGGTCAAACCAAATGGCATCACGGTGTATTCATACAATCCATACCTAGTGGTGAAAGCAGTCTTAGGTATGTCTCGTTCCCTTATCTTAAGCTGAAAATACCCTGACCGGGGATCAATCTTTGAGAACACACGGGCTCCTTCTAACTGATCAAACAAGTCATTGATTCTGGGTAAAGGATATTTGTTCTTGATAGTCACCTCATTGAGTGAACGATAATCTATGCATAACCTTTGACTTATATCTTTCTTTTCAACAAACAAGACTGGTGCTCCCCAAGATGAAGAACTTGGTTGAATAAATCCTTTCTGCAACTGTTCTCCAAGTTGTTTCTTGAGTTCTTTCAACTCATCAACTGGCATTTTGTAAGGTCTCTTTGCTATTGGTCCTGATCCTGGCAACAAGTCAATCAGAAACTCCACATCTCTATCTGGTGGCATTCCCGGCAATTCCTCCGGAAACACATCCAGATATTCTCTCACAATTAGCACACTATCTATGCTAACCCCCTTAAGAGAATTTATCTTACTCCCTTTTGATTCAAAGTTAGTCTTGAATCTAATCCTTTTATTATCCGGGGTTGTGAGTGTGACAGTATGATTGGCACAATCTAGCACTCCCTTGTACTTAGTCATCCAATCCATTCCCAAAATGACATCCAATCCTTGGGAATTTAGGATTATCAAATTAATGGGAAACTTATACTTCCCAAATTCTATCACTAGGTCATGACATCCCGAGTTCACTATCATTTCTCCACCAGGAGAACTTACTTTTATAGGACACCCAATAGTTTCAACTGGAAGTCCATTTCTATCAACAAATGCTCTTGATATGAATGAATGTGATGCGCCAGTATCAGAAAGAACAAGTGCTGGAACAGAATTGAGTTTGAACTTACCAGCCACATCATCAGGTTCCTCATATATTTCTTCCACATTGATGTGGTTCACTTGTCCCTTTTGGAAGGGATTGGGCTTGTTGGCACCTTCGACTTTCTTTTCTGGGCACTCATTAGCATAATGCTCCATCTTCTTACACTTGAAGCATTCAACCTGACGGATATCTCTCTTTGTAGGATGACTTCCACTTCCACTTCCACTATGGTGATTTTTGTGTCCACTCTTGTGGTTCTTGTACTTGTCATTATCATGACTGCGGTGATGCTTGTTGTCATGATGGCGGTTGTGGTTGTGGTGGTTGTTGTACTTTCCATGTTTGTGGGATCCAGAACTCCCACTATCATCATGATGGGAACGCTTGTGAGACGATCCCGAGCTGTGCTTATCAAAGCTGTGCTTCATTTTCCTACTCTCAACCTATTTCATCTTGTTCTCCAAGATGGTAGCCTTGTCACAAAGTGATTGGTAGGTTGGGACATAGGCAACAGACAACTGCAGGTTCAACTCATTATTCAGTCCTTCGAGGAATTTCTCCTTCCTCTTGGCATCTGTATCAACTTCATCCGGTGCATAACACGCCAGATTGTTGAACTCCTTAATGTATTCAGCCACGCTGCGGTGACACTGCTTCAGATTGTGGAACTCCTTCTTCTTCAAATTCATCACCCCGGATGAGATGTGAGCTATACGGAATCCATACTCAAAGATATCCCAAGTCACATCCTCAATGGGTGTGGTGATCTGAAAGTTGTCCCACCAGGTTGATGCTGGCTCTTCCAGCAGATGTGCTGCAAACCTGACCTTCTCTTCGTCGATGCAGCCGACAGTCACTAAGTCCTTATTAACTGAACGTAACCAGTCATTGGCTACCATTGGATCAGTGGTTCCCGAGAACTTTGCAGGCCTTAGTCTTAGAAATCTGGTGAGCATGTCAAATCCTAGCGGATTATTCTGGTTGTTGTTGTTGTTGTTGTTATTGTTATTGTTGTTATTGTTATTCTGGTTCTGGTTCTGCATGAAAGTGGTCATCATCTGCATCAGTTGTGTCTGTGCTGTCATCAACTGCTGCATCTCGGGAGTGACATTGTTGTTGTTGTTGTTGTTTTGGTTGGGGTTGGCACGTCGAGGAGGCATCTGTGGTTTTCATAAGGATAAGAATGAGATACCCATATATGCTTAACATGCACAATACATCAAATAGACAATCACAATACCCAAGTATCAAAATAACATAGAGTCTGAACGACATAATCAACAAGTTTTGGAAAAAGCAAACACACCATAGCAATCCATCCACATGTTGGATGGTCATTGCGACTCAATAATAAAAGTACCGTAGATGAAAGATAATCGAGTAGTCTACAATACTCCTCTGCATTAATCTCCACACCAATGAGGGTAAGACCTGCATTCTCCATGGCGGTCTTTTACTCATCAACACTAGTAGTCAAGGCCTCTATCTTAGCCCTAAGAGCCCTCTTCTGTGAGAGAATCCTCTCGATCACTCCCTGCCGATGCTCAAGCTCGAAGTCCTTGGCCTCTAGCTCTTCCTTCATCTCCCGGATCTTCTTGTTCCTGTCTTGGACTCTTTTCTCCTGGCTCTTGAATTTCTTGTCCTGGATTTCAAACTTGGCCTCCATTTCCTTGACTATCTCGTCTTGCTCCGCGAAGAGCTTGTCCTTCTCTCGGAGCTGAACCTGGAGATCGTCATTGCTAAGCTTGACGTTGGTCCTATCAGTATCTAGGTGCCTAATAAGACCCTCTAGGTCCTGAAGGTATAGACGAATCGGCTCCATCGTCTCTCTATCAGCATCCTCGTATTCTATAGCTTCACCCTCCTCATTGCGTCTCCCGAAGGGGTGAAAGTAAAGACCTCTAAGCTCGGTGGAGTGCCTCCCTACCAGACACCCAAGTAACTCTTGCATGACTACATCTAAGCCTTTCTCCTTGTCGTCATGCATCAGCTTGAAAGTGATGGTCTCCGTGGTTGGCTCTGTCTGGCGTCCTGGCTGGGTGACTCTGAAGCCCCATAGGTCCTTCCTCTCAAACTTGGTGAGTGGAAGTTTCATGATGCTAGGAAGTGGAAGGTTGAGCACACTAGTGAGCTCAATGAGACGAGTACCAAAACGATTTCCCTTGAACTCCTCGGCCGTGTTGATAACAACATTAGGCATCTATTGTTATAAGATAGAGAAAAGTTAGAATCAACATCAATAGAGAAAAATCACAAGACAAAATACCACAAGCACATCGTTTTGCAACAAACACACAAGTCATGGCATACACAAATCCATTACAAACATCAAAGGTTCAACATAACTTAGACAAATTTTTGGAAGTAAAAACGATAAGTGTGGTGGTCCAACTAACGAAGTACGTTACAACTCTCACTCACTAGACAAAATAGCTATCAGGGCATCCTTAGTAGCCATCTGTCTATCTTGTTCACAAGACTCCTATATTAAATCTATGATGTCTCCCCTTAGTTGTTGGTTGGTAGTCTCCAATTCTTGGGTATGCTTCTTTTCTTCTCTAAGGTCATTTTGGGTGTTGAGCATTCTGCACTTGAGTCTATCACCAAGCTCCTTGATGGCATTCCAAGCTGCATTTCTTGCAGAGTCAAAGAATGTTGTGTGCATTTCAGAGTTGGTGACCATGCAGAGTCCTAACTCCTTGTGGTTGTCTCCCTTGTTTTTGTACAAGTGAAGTTGCACCCACCAATACTCTTCTCCTTCATCCATCACGGGGAATCCCTTGTACACGGTTGCACCATGTATCCCCACGGTAACCATAAGGTTCTTGAGTGCCTTGGGAAATTCAGTCTCACACTCCAAAGTCATGGTCATGAGTGGTCCCTTCCTCACGGCTTCGTTGATGGAGTTCATCTACAAATAGAGATGAGAAAGAAGATTAGAAGAGTTTACGAGAAGAAAAAGACAAGTGTGGAAAATTTTCAAAGTGTTGAATTTTTTTCCTTAGTGGTTTCTAATCCAATCCTAGGGTCATAATCCTACAGGCAACACAGTGCTCTGATACCATCTGTAAGACCCCACGTTTGTAAAGGTAAAGGTCCCTGTGGTTGCAATGCTAGCCCCTGGATCAATTGCTAGCATCCACAGTTTAAGATGAAGTACACAGAAACAAAGGTCATTATTACATCGTCATTCCAGAGATAACATAGTATTTTACAACTCCATAGCCATAGGCTAGTACAAGAGTTTAACTTAACAATATAAATAAAAGTCTTCATCTTCATGTGCCACAGGCAAGCATGTTGAGTGTAGACTCATAACCCTAATCCTCATCAGAGTAACCTGCAACATCACAAGTTACAGCCACAGTGGGTCAATACATTGGAATAGTATTGGCAAGTGATACCTTAGTAGAATAATAGTATCTATCTTCTACATGAATTTGGCTAAGTGTAGCTTAGGCTTGCTTTGCTCAAAATAGAATTTACCTATCAGTTGAAAACACTAAGTTTTTGTTTGGCCAAAACTCCCAAGGAACCACCAATAGACATTGGTGAACCTTCACCCTTGTTCAACCACAAGTTTTAATTTAGAAATTGGGATGAGGAGATCCTTGATAGCTTCCATGTCTTGATGCTCAAATTGTCCATTTTCGGGGACACGGCTAAGTACTTAGATTCTTCCTTCTGCAGAGGTGGTGCACTTTCTTCACAAGACTTGATTTTCACCAAGACATGACCTTTCAGAAGCCTTCCCTTAGACCAACTGGACGCGTTCCAAACCTATCACCCACTACCACCAACTATCAAAATGGCTAAGTTATTGCAACTTATATGATCCAGGCAGAGCCCATAATGCCATGTGTTTGCACTAGAAGCTTCTTAACATATGGCATCTCAAATCCCTTTGTTCCTAGGTGGCACTCCACAAGTGAGATACACAGGGTAAACCATTGGAAAATGGGCCCTGGTAACCACTCAACAAAAATCCACCAAGCAATTACCATTCCACCCAGGTGTTTCATTCACTTAGTTGTTTTATTAAGCAAAAACATAAGTCAAAGACTTAGAAATATTTTTCCATAGCATGTATATAATTTACCCTTGGTTGCTACTAGCTAGGCTAAGCATGGCATTAGCAAGTATCTTAACTTAGAGAAAATTCTAACAATTCTACAACTACTAGGATTTCCCAAGCATAGCATATAGATACTTAGCAAAAATTATCATGCAAGTCCTATACAAAATATTTCTAATGCATAGTCAAAATATTGGGAAAAAAGTATGAAGCACCACTTGCCTTGGTAGTTGGGGGAGTAACAACAATCCTCACAGTCACAATCACCACTAGCACCAAAATCTACACATAAAATGATAGCACCAAATTCACATTTCAAATAAACAAGCAAAAATATATGAATGCATGCAAATGCCATGTGATGATTTTTCTAAACCAAACAAGACAAGTAAAACAGTACTGATCAATAAACTAAACATTTATACATCAAATAAACTTTATTTGGCCTTTAAAACATTTTCCAATTAATTTTTATACACAAAATAAGCCTACAAATGTCTCTACATAAAATTCTATTTTAACAGAGGCAAAATACAAAACCAAGCCTACAAATTTGTAGGATTTATTTTTGTGATTCCATTGATATCTTATTTGCATTTTTTGGATAAACAGAACGAAAGTTATTGAATTTACAAGTCTAAACATTCAAAAATCATTTCTGGAATTTTAAACAGAGAGGCTAGGCCACGTGGGCTGTTTCTATTGGCTGATACCGTTTCGCACGGGATCAACGAGGGCCGTTGGATTTAAGTGATAGTGCACGGCCAGATCTGCTCATACCGGTTCGTTTAAGTGATCTAATCTTAAGCGTTAGATCTAGATCCAACGCTGTTGAGCACACGACCATGGATGGGCGGCGCTAGCGACGGTGGTGCGGCGGCGGAGCTACTGGTGATGGTGTTCTGGCGATTCTAGTGGGTGATAGGGGCAGTGGTTGGTCTTACCAGCATCGCACGGCTGCGAGGAAGCTCAACGTGGTCGTGGTTGGGGCGGGGGCGTGCTGTAGCGGGGGCTAGAGCTCGTCGGAGTTGCAGGCGGCGTCAGGTCCTTGCAGACGGAGTTGTTGCCGACACTCTGGATCATCCTAGCACAAACCATTGGTATCAGGAGGTGCACAGGGTCACGGAGAACACGACAGTGTCAAGGAGAAGGCAAGGGGCGCTCGGATTTTACCTAGATCGCTCGTCGGAGTCGAGCGTCGGCTCTGTCGTTTGCGGGCATGAACAGGGACGACGACCTGGGTAATGCGCAGGAAAACCAACAGTGTCAGAGGATGCACAAGGACATGCTGATCATGGTCATTTGAAGCAGAGGCATAGGGGCGGTCAGGACTCACCGTAATCGATCGCCGGAGGTCGTCGGACAGCGGCGGTGTGCTGTGAAATACGGGCAGCCTAGTGGCGGAGCGAGCGAGTTGAGTGGGGGGAAATGACCCTGGGGTGCAGGGGTTTAAATGGGCGGCAGCGCGACAAGAAACGCATGCGGAATCAAGGCCAATTACGCCGCGCCAGTATCGGCAGCAACGGTCGCGGCGACGTGGTCTGCGGCGCGGGATTTTGGGGACGATGATGACAGGGCACGTGGGACCGGAGCATCAGTGAGAGAGGGGGTACGCGCGCGGGTGAGAAACATAGGGAGAGGGAAAAACCCGGGTGGGCTGATTCTATTACTGGACCGAATAGGTGGCGCCGGCCCTTTTCCTTTTCTTTTATCTTTTTCTTTTTCTAATTGATTTTCCAGGAATCCTTTTCAAATGAGTTTGAATTCAAACTCTTTTTAAATTTTTGTAAAGTGAAACATGCACACATTTGAGTATAAAACATTGTTGTTCACTCAAAATTACATTGTCCCATTGAATTTAAAAATAAAATCATGCCTTAATTAATTATTTATAATAGGCATATGAATGGTTTTGAATTCATATTTTTGTTTTGAAATTTTTGACCAAGCTTTGGAAATAACAATCAAACCTATGTTCAAACCTTTTCTGGTTAAAACAAGTATTCCTATGTTATAGAGTGGAAATAAAGCCATTGTTTTTCCTACATAAAATAATAGACAACAATTGCTTATGTATTTGAAATCTTATTTGAAAATGATCCTAAATGCTTATGAATGCATGAATGATATGAAAACTTTATAATCATGATTTTTGGGATGTTACATTGAGCATGACTTCAAGTTCAGAGGGGGCACTTCTAGCATTATTGTAAGAGCTTCCATAGGAATTGCCATTATTAGGAGGATAAGGCCTATAATTATTGTTGCTACCAAAATTATTCCTATAGGCATTGTTGTTAAAATTGTTGTTTCTAATGAAATTCACATCAACTTTCTCTTCTTGAGCAACCAAAGAGGCTAAGGGAACACTATTAGGATCTAGAGGAGCTTTCCCATTAACAAGCATAGCCATAATAACATCAATCTTTTCACTCGAAGAGGAAGTTTCCTCAACAGAATTTACCTTCTTACCATGTGGAGCTCTCTCAACATGCCATTCAGAGTAGTTAACCATCATATTATCAAGGAGCCTTGTTGTAGCACCCAAAGTGAGTCCCATAAAAGTACCTCCAGCAGCAGAATCCAACAGGTTTCTTGAGGAGAAGTTCAAACCTGCATAAAAAGTTTGGATAATCATCCAAGTAGTGAGTCCATGAGTAGGGCAATTTTTAACCAAAGATTTCATTCTTTCCCAAGCAGAAGCAACATGTTCACTATCAAACTGTTTAAATTTCATAATATCACTTCTCATAGCAAAAATCTTAGCAGGAGGGTAGTACTTTCCAATAAAATCATCTTTGCACTTAGTCCAAGAATCAATACTATTTTTAGGCAAGGATAGCAACCATTCTTTAGCTTTTCCCCTCAAAGAGAAAGGAAAAAGCCTGAGCTTAATAATATCTCCATCTACATCCTTATACTTTTGCATCTCACAAAGTTCAACAAAGCTATTAAGATGGGCAGCAGGATCATCAGAACCAGCACCAGAAAATTGCTCTCTCAACACAAGATTCAACAAAGCAGGCTTAATTTCATAAAAGTCAGCATCAGGAGCAGGTGGAGCAATAGGTGTTCTTAGGAAATCATTGTTGTTGGTGCTAGTGAAGTCACACAACTTAGTGTTTTCAGCAAAGTTCATTTTGGCAAAGGTGGGCAAGCCAAAAACAGCAGCAACAGCTAGAGCAGGAACTAATTTTTTTTGTGTTTTTGAATAAAGCAAGCAAACCAAACTAGACTAATTTTTGGTTTTTTTTTTGAAAAGAGGCAAACAAAACCAGGCAAAAGAAACTAAGCAAACTAAAAATAAAGTAAAGAGAAAGGAAGTGAAGGACACCCCTAGTGAAGACGTCCTTAGCCTCCCCGGCAACGGCGCCAGAAAACTTGTTGATGACACCGTGATGGCGCAAGAAAACTTGGTGGCTGATGTGGAGTCTTGTTGGGAACCCCAAGAGCAAGGTGTGAAGAGTACAGCAGCAAGTCTTCCCTCAGTTGAGACCGAGGTTATCGAACCGGTAGGAGGAAGGAAACGTCACACAGGTGTTGAAAGCAACACCGACACCTACACAACACAAACTCAAGACTTTGCCCCAACGAATCAGTGAGGTTGTCAAGCTCAACGGTTTGCTGTAAAAAAGGATTAAACGTATGGTGTGGAAGGTAATGGTTTGCAGCAAGTAAACAAGTAACAGTGGAAGATGTATCAATGGTAAAGATTGGACCGGGGTCCATAGTTCACTAGAGTTGCTCTCCTTAGATAAACAACATGGCATGAAGGGTAAACAAATTACAGAGGGGAAATCGACAGGAATTGAGCAAGGCATAACAATGCAATTACTAGTCAGAAAGATCCTATGAAGTTGATTGGGCAATACAACAATATACATAGACCTTAATCCAACTGCATCTATGATTAGAAGTCCACCTTCAGGTTATCATCCAAACCCCCTCCAGTATTAAGTTGCAAGCAACAGACAACTGCTTTAAGCAAAGTGTGTAAGGTAATCAATCCACATGTTCTATGAACAAGAGACCGTTGTTTTCTCCCTAGTAGCAACAACACATCTACAATCGAAGAGATTTCTGTCACTTCCCTTGGAAACTAGAGGCATGAACCCCCTATCGAGCATAAATACTCCCTCTTGGAGTCACTAGCAACTACTTGGCCAAGATAACCACTAGCACGGAGAGCATGCAAGATCACAAACAACACAGACATGATAGAATCATAAAGATAAAACCATTAATCAAACCAACATAATAATCTCAATATCCATCGGATCCCCCAAACACAACATGCATGCTTACAAATAGATTAGATCTTGATCATGAACGGAGCTCACAAGATCTATACATGAAAGCATAAAGGAGGAGATACAACCATCTAGCTACTGCATGGACCCATAGTCCAAGGTGGAACTACTCACGAATCATACCGGAGAGAAGGCCTCCGGGATGATCTCCCCTCTGGTAGGATTCCGGGAAGAACTTCAGATCCCCTCGATCTAGGGACGATGGTGGCGGCGGCTATAGACAGTTTCGTGGATTTCCGATCGGGTACCGAGAGTTTCTGCATCGGGGGATTCTTATAGGCGAAGGAGTGAGTCCGGGAGGCGATCAGGGTCGCCAAACCCTACCCAGGTGCGGGTCCACCTGACCCCGCGTCTGGGGCGGGTCTGGCCCCCCTGGCCAGCCCCTCCGGCTCTCCTCTGAACTTCTTGTTCCCCACGGAAAGTAATTGACTTTGGCGTTCGTCCCATCCAATTCCGAGAATATTTCTTTACTAACTTTTCTGAAACCAAAAACAGCAGAAAACAGGCATCTGGCACTGTTGCAACTTGTTAATAGGTTAGTACCAGAAAACATGTAAAAAGCACCTCAAAGTGTAGACAAGTAAAGCAAAGTAGATACTAAACAAGCATGGAGCATCAAAAATTATAGATACGTTTCCAACGTATCAGTGTGATAACCTTTATAGATCAAGGTAGCATGTTTGTATTTCAAACATCATGTACTATTGCTTAAAGTTATACTCTGATTTGTTCTTCATTTAAGATTGCATGGAGATTTCCTTTCTTGAGTATAAGAAAGAGATGTATTCCATCTCAATATTATAATGTGATGCCCATATTAATTCCTTTATCAAGCACATATAGAAAATTCCATGACTCTTTATCATTGATGAAATGTTTTGTGATCACCACAACCTAAGAAGAGAGTAGACAAATGAACCCATGAACTCCGGTCCAATTTTTATCATAAGAAACACCTTTCCATTGCATCTACTATCCTCTTTAATCTCTGCAATTTATTATTTCTAAAATACAAAAATACTTTCCCTACTTGAATCACTCATAAAAAACCCAAAAACAACTCTACTATCTTTCATAACATCTAGTCTGCATTTCTTTACTTTACTTTACTTTGTTTTATATTTTATATTTTATATTTCATATTACTAATATGAAACCTTGTGCTTGACAACCACTTGGTGGAGTTTGGGACACAAGGGGAATTATTTTACTTTACAGGTTGCTTGAAGAGGAGAAGACAATTATCCACACAATTCCCCGACAGTTTGATATAAACCCTCCAGTCATCCTTGTGGGGAAAAGACGCTTGCTGCAACACTCTGCACTTGGAGTCCCAACGAAAAGTGGCAGCCTTTGTTGCCATCACCCATGTATTGTAAACCCTTGAAATGATAACAGAACTAGGAAACCCTAAGAGAGGATCCAATCTAGTTTTGGTCTCATCTTTCTTCTATGGAAGTTATATTATCCCCGCCTCTTTAGATGTTTCCCATGGCATCCAATTTCTACAAGGCCTCCACCTTGAGTTGTTTGTAAGTGAAGTTGTCAAAATCCTCGCCAAAGCTCTTACCCTTGTCCGATTGGGATTGAAAGAGATCTTTGTTCGATACCAATCTCCACACGAGGATTGTATTGGGCTGGTAGCCACTAGAGTGAGCCAACGGCATGCATCGTGTTGGGTGTGTTCGTCATGTTTTCGCCTTTGCGTGAGTTTGATTTCATATCCCTCTCCTATTTTCCTCACGAGCCTCTACCTTCCCTTGAGAACCATGAAAGATTGGGACAAACCATGGATTAACCCACAACATATTGACATCTGACATAGGTATGCCCAACGGGCACTCACTCTTGGCCTATCCGGTTCAGCTCAGCTGGGGGACCATGCAACGATCTATTTAGATCCCCGAAGCCCATGAAGATTCTGGTGACCCGAAGCCCATATAGACACCTATTCGTAGCGTGACAAGCAAGAAGAAACTTCTAAACTAGGAAAGCTTAGAGATATAATTGAACTTGAAACCGACTCGGATGTTACCCAAGACCTACCCTTCCCATACAAGGGTTAGGATGGATCGACGGGGAGGATACCTTAGCTATCATCGTGTAACACCCTCAGAATTGGCCCTATGCAAGTTTTAGCGACCCCCGCCAAACCCACATAGAAATGATTCAAAGGTGCCCACCAGGCACTTTCGTGCGGGTGGAAAACGAAGTAATACCATTACACAATAGTCCATGATGGAACCCACAGAACAGATATATACAACAGCGACTCAAAGAGTCAAGAGTACAGATTTACAGTACAAAGATCCAAATCACCTTGAAAACAATACAGCGTCCAAGTACGGACAAGATGCAAATTGAGCTAAGAGCCCTGAAGAATAACCAATGGCGTCCATAACCCTGCCCAGGCCAATCCGGAAGGGTAACCCTGCTAACGACGTCGATCTCAAACCTGCTTAAACAAAAGGGGTGCCGACAAAGGGCAAAGGAAAAAGGAGAGCGGTCAGTACACGGCGAGACTAGAATTCGGCGGTACTCGCCTACATAGGTATGGTGGACTGAAGCGGCAGCGCAGCATGCACTAAACAACCTATAGAGACTCAAAACAACTGGCGGCTATTAGATAGGGATAAGAAAGACCTATTCGGATCCAACCTAAAACTATCATCAAGCATACCCATCCTGGTATTTCCCCCAAGAGACCAAACGAGAAAGTCAATCGAGGAACTCACACAATTGGTAGTTTTATTCGTTCCGTTATAGTTGCGGCAATTACTAGTCAGATATAGAAAGCATGAGTCATCATGATATAATAAGTAGTGGGCAGTTTTAGTTAACCATTCCGTTGTAGTTACAATACTTACTAGTCAGATACATATAGCATGAGATATCCCAAAACCCAGCAGTTGTTGGTACTTTTATTTAGCCATTCCGTTATAGTTGCAATACTTACTAGTCAGATACAATGGTAGCAGGCGACAACCCAAACAAGCAATTGTTGGCACTTTTATTTAGCCATTCCATTATAGTGAAGCTGATTACTAGTCATTATAAAGTCAAATTTATAGCACTACTTTAGTTATAGTTGTCTATGATCGAGATACTGTGCTCCAAGTCGTCCATAACCGCGGACACGGCTTTCAAAAAGTTTTACCCTGCAGGGGGCACAAATAGCAACACACGCACGATCAACCTCGGAAAAACCAAATAAAACCCAACGAGGCATCACGACAAAGAAATCGCAAGATTCATATAATATTTCAGGGGGCCACCCCACCAAGCTACCCGCTACGAAGTTGGCCGGCTCCGAGACGGACCCAGAGGTTTGTGACGACGGCTGTAAACGACTGGGAACCCGAAAGTGTGACTGGGCTTCTCGATACCGCGAAAACGTGGCACGGGGTTCCAAAACAGTACAGGCGCTCCACGCGCAATCATAAATAAAGCAGTAAAGCATGGCATAAGTACATGATAGTAATAAAGCCCCAAACTACTTTGTGGCCCCAAGAAATAAGATATGACTCCAGCTCATGCTAAGGGGATTCATGGGCCCACATGCGGATAGTGCGAATATTCAAAGAACAGGTATCAAGTACTCGGGGTCCTACGAGACACAAGTGGACGGTTAAAAACCAAATAACATCTATTGTCCACCTGTGCCTCTGCATTATTTACCTACTTCAATTTTAGTTATTAAACTATAATTAAAGTTATAATCATCTCCAACATAAAGCATATGACAGTCTTCCAACAACTGTGGTGCTTGACGACACGCAACAACACTTGAGCAAGCGACTACGACACACAAGTCCAACTATCTACCAAACAACAGGTAATAGGATGTGTCCAAGGCAATATGAGGCTGCAAGGGGTATCACGGGTACGGAAACTAGAGCATCGCAACACAGATAGCAATAGATCAACAGGAGGGAATAAATACTATGAAAGTAAGATAGGTAGAAAGGGGGAGATTGCTCGCCTGAAAACATTGTCGAAGGTTCATAACCGAAGAACTTGTCGAAGCTCACAACATCTCATCGTCCTATCCGAGAAGAAGCAAACACTAAAAGGAACAAGCGATACAGCAATTACAACTAATGCGAAAGAATCGGCATGATCATGATATGATGCATGGCATGGCAAATTAATGGTGTCAACTATGTTGGAAATATGGCATGAGCATGGCATCTCGATGATACAACATTAGTGAGGCATTCTCAACAAGAAATAATTATTTCATCATTTTGTTAATCATGTATTCCTTGCATAAACAATTCCGATCTTATAATTTCTACATGATGTATGATGCAATTGCAAGTGTGGAATGCACAGTTGGAAAGTGCTCGTCGCGCTGATCGATTTAGACATATCATTTTCTGAATTCGGAAATACGGTTTAAAATATATGAATTTAAATGAGTATTTAATTACTGGAAATATTAAAAGAATTAAATTTAGAAAGAGAAAAGAATAAACGGGAGGGAAATGGGCTGCATCTTGGTGAGCTACTGCACGCGAGCGATGGGGAGGTTATGGGCCGGCCCAACTGGCTGTGGCCGCGGGAGGATGCTGGTTAGAAATAAAGAGAGGCCAGGGTTGTTTTTATAAAACCATCAAGATTTGATGGGAAGAACTGAATATCGATTTGCAAAACAAGCTAGCTGAACCAATCTTCGCGAGATGATTTCGAGCTCGTTACTGAATCTTTTTGAGTGAGGTTTTCGCAGGTGCTAAGAAGATACATAGAAGAACAACTTCGATCATTGGAGATTCTCCGGAGATAGACTGTGTGCATCTCTAGGACGCTGGGAACAGGGTCGGAAAAGAACACAACGGGACTGAATTTCTATCAGCATAGACTACGATAAGAGCTGGACTTTGGAGGAGGAAAACGAGAGTTTTGAGCAACCGTTTCGGGCACTGTTTGATTCTGCTTGAAGCTGGAAGTACCCTCTACACCGGCGTGTGCTGTATAGTTTCGGGGGCGAGCTGAGAATACCAGGATAATGGAGGGGACAGGGTTCGGTGGTGCTGTTGCAGAGAGGTTACGCTGCAGAGGCACGCGTGCGGCTGCTGGCGCGGTGCTTGCGCGCAGTGCAGCGACGTCGCGGCGGTAAAGCGAGCCAGAGGGGAGCGGGGAGAGAGGAGGTGCTCACCGAGTTGTGGATGGCGACATGGTAGGCGACCGGAAGTCGTCGACGATGGCGAGACGGTGAGCGACCGGACACCGGGTGCGCGGGGCGGTGTGTTTGTCTGGTAGAGGTTCTAGGACCAGGGATTGGAGGCCACAAAGGGGCGCTGGGCGACGGTCTGTTGCAGCATATGGTGGCACACCTGGGGACCTGGGAGCGTACACGAAAAACCCACGGGAGCATGAAGGACAACACCGAAGCAAACAACTGAACATGTTAGACATTCATGGTTGGGGTGTACAGGACGAAAGGGGAGCAGCGCCTGCGGTCTTGGAATTGGAAGGTTGAGAAGGGGAATGGTTAGAGAATCTCACCATGAGGATGTGCGCTTGGTCAGAGACGACAAGTACAACTTGGATGCAATGAATTTGACGAGGAAGAGTTGGCTTCTGGAGGAGGAAGAAGAGAACAAAAACTGGTGGCGGCGCCGAACAGGGGATGGATGGGGCAGAGCTAGGGCTCGATGGGACGTCACCTGGTACTGCCTTTATTGGTCTCTGGGTACGCGCTGGTTCGTTCATCGCTTCGACAGCGACATGAGAAGCTCTGGATGCGCTCCGAAAGGAGGAAGACAACGACAGAGAGGAAAACTGGCCCATTAGGAGAAGAAGGAAATGGGGAAGCTGGTGGTTTCGGCTAGGCCAAAAGGTCAAATGGGCTGCGCTGAAGCTCCCTTCTCTGATTCTTTGATGTTTCTTTTTATATGTTTTAAAACCATTTGATTTATAATTTCTTTTGAATATTTTTTTTCGGATTTTAAACAGAAGGTCGTGTAACAAAAGAGACTAAGAGGGAAGTAGAAGGAGATAAGATGATGCCTATGTAGACAAATTGGGCACTTTTACTAGATATGGGATTTAGGTTTTGGAAATTCAATAAAAACATTTAGGAAACTAGTGGAAACCTAGCAAGTGGATTCCAATGTTGTAGAAAACAAAATAGAGATAAAAAAGAGGGATAGGTATTAGTGATAGCAACAACACAATTGCAAGATTTAATATGATGCTCAAATGCAATGTGGCATGATGACATGAGCATGATATCATGATGATGCACAAAAAATAAAAATAACAGGCGATTTTCTAGTAGTGGTTTTACCGGGGTGCTACAATTCGACACCACTAACAATGGATCTCGCCCTCGAGATCCGCCTCCTGGTATGGGGAAGAAGGCCGACTCTCTGAATCTTCTCACTTCGTGTAGATCCTTGCGATAGCACTAACAATGATCCTTGCTCCATCTTGAAATCGGCGACACCACCAACAATGGTCGGTGCTCAGGTTCATCGGGAGAACACTCCGGCAAAACACAGACGAAGGAAGAGGTCTCAAAACTTAAGGCCACCTCTAACTTCCATGGAAGAAGTAAGAGTCGCATCGATCCACCATTCAATGTACAAAAGCGAATGATAAGAGTAGTGGTATGGTCGCAACTCCATCCCGCACTCAAAACATTACTATGTACATGAACAGACGGATTACGCAACCAACTTTCGGATTTTAGACTGAAGATCTCGACAAGCGAGGTTCGGAAAGCTTCGGATACAAAAGGGTGATGCAGGCTCTTCATCGGATCGGATTACAGATGATGTCGTCGTGTTGGAAAACACCGGAAGATATAAAGAAAAATTTTAGTGAATTTTGATCCACTAAAAGGAACAATAGAGGAAAACTCCTCAGATGGCATGAAGACAAAATGTCGAAGCACCGTTACAAGAGGAAGCGAAACCCTGAAGGTACGACAGAAACCCAACCACGAGAAATCCTGGACTCGAAGGAAAGATAAGAGAGAAGATTCAAAACACGTCGATATAAGAGGAGAATAGCAGAGGGGTAAGAAGTAAAAGCAGACCTAATCAGATCTACCCAACCGATTTTCCAAAATAGTTTTGACACTCTACCTCGGCCGTTAGCTAGGTTATCCTACAGGCTGGACTAGTGGTGTATCGTAACTGCTGAGCTCTGATACCACTCTGTAACACCCTCAGAATTGGCCCTATGCAAGTTTTAGCGACCCCCGCCAAACCCTCATAGAAACGATTCAAAGGTGCCCACCAGGCACTTTCGTGCGGGTGGAAAACGAAGTAATACCATTACACAATAGTCCACGGTGGAACCCACAGAACAGATATATACAATAGCGACTCAAAAGAGTCAAGAGTACAGATTTACAGTACAAAGATCCAAATCACCTTGAAAACAATACAGCGTCCGAGTACGGACAAGATGCAAATTGAGCTAAGAGCCCTGAAGAATAACCAATGGCGTCCATAACCCTGCCCAGGCCAAGCCGGAAGGGTAACCCTGCTAACGACGTCGATCTCAAACCTGCTTAAACAAAAGGGGTGCCAACAAAGGGCAAAGGAAAAAGGAGAGCGGTCAGTACTGAGGCCAGTACACGGCGAGACTAGAATTCGGCGGTCCTCGCCTACATAGGTATGGTGGACTGAAGCGGCAGCGCAGCATGCACTAAACAACCTATAGAGACTCAAAACAACTGGCGGCTATCAGATAGGGATAAGAAAGACCTATTCGGATCCAACCTAAAACTATCATCAAGCATACCCATCCTGGTATTTCCCCCAAGAGACCAAACGAGAAAGTCAACCGAGGAACTCACACAATTGGTAGTTTTATTCATTCCGTTATAGTTGCGGCAATTACTAGTCAGATACAGAAAGCATGAGTCATCATGATATAATAAGTAGTGGGCAGTTTTAGTTAACCATTCCGTTGTAGTTACAATACTTACTAGTCAGATACATATAGCATGAGATATCCCAAAACCCAGCAGTTGTTGGTACTTTTATTTAGCCATTCCGTTATAGTTGCAATACTTACTAGTCAGATACAATGGTAGCAGGCGACAACCCAAACAAGCAATTGTTGGCACTTTTATTTAGCCATTCCATTATAGTGAAGCTGATTACTAGTCATTATAAAGTCAAATTTATAGCACTACTTTAGTTATAGTTGTCTATGATCGAGATACTATGCTCCAAGTCGTCCATAACCGCGGACACGGCTTTCATAAAGTTTTACCCTACAGGGGGCACAAATAGCAACACACGCACGATCAACCTCGGAAAAACCAAATAAAACCCAATGAGGCATCACGACAAAGAAATCGCAAGATTCATATAATATTTCAGGGGGCCACCCCACCAAGCTACCCGCTACGAAGTTGGCCGGCTCCGAGACGGACCCAGAGGTTTGTGACGACGACTGTAAACGACTGGGAACCCGAAAGTGTGACTGGGCTTGTCGATACCGCGAAAACGTGGCACGGGGTTCCAAAACAGTACAGGCGCTCCACGCGAGATCATAAATAAAGCAGTAAAGCATGGCATAAGTACATGATAGTAATAAAGCCCCAAACTACTTTGTGGCCCCAAGAAATAAGATATGACTCCAGCTCATGCTAAGGGGATTCATGGGCCCACATGCGGATAGTGCGAATATTCAAAGAACAGGTATCAAGTACTCGGGGTCCTACGGGACACAAGTGGACGGTTAAAAACCAAATATCATCTATTGTCCACCTGTGCCTCTGCATTATTTACCTACTTCAATTTTAGTTATTAAACTGTAATTAAAGTTATAATCATCTCCAACATAAAGCATATGGCAGTCTTCCAACAACTGTGGTGCTTGACGACAAGCAACAACACTTGAGCAAGCGACTACGACACGCAAGTCCAACTATCTACCAAACAACAGGTAATAGGATGTGTCCAAGGCAATATGAGGCTGCAAGGGGTATCATGGGTACGGAAACTAGAGCATCGCAACACAGATAGCAATAGATCAACAGGAGGGAATAAATACTATGAAAGTAAGATAGGTAGAAAGGGGGAGATTGCTCGCCTGAAAACATTGTCGTAGGTTCATAACCGAAGAACTTGTCGAAGCTCACAACATCTCATCGTCCTATCCGAGAAGAAGCAAACATTAAAAGGAACAAGCGATACAGCAATTATAACTAATACGGAAGAATCGGCATGATCATGATATGATGCATGGCATGGCAAATTAATGGTGTCAACTATGTTGGAAATATGGCATGAGCATGGCATCTCGATGATACAACATTAGTGAGGCATTCTCAACAAGAAATAATTATTTCATCATTTTGTTAATCATGTATTCCTTGCATAAACAATTCCGATCTTATAATTTCTACATGATGTATGATGCAATTGCAAGTGTGGAATGCACAGTTGGAAAGTGATCGTCGCGCTGATCGATTTAGACATATCATTTTCTGAATTCGGAAATACGGTTTAAAATATATGAATTTAAATGAGTATTTAATTACTTGAAATATTAAAAGAATTAAATTTAGAAAGAGAAAAGAATAAACGGGAGGGAAATGGGCTGCATCTTGGTGAGCTACTGCACGCGAGCGATGGGGAGGTTATGGGCCGGCCCAACTGGCTGTGGCCGCGGGAGGATGCTGGTTAGAAATAAAGAGAGGCCAGGGTTGTTTTTATAAAACCATCAAGATTTGACGGGAAGAACTGAATATCTATTTGCAAAACAAGCTAGCTGAACCAATCTTCGCGAGATGATTTCGAGCTCGTTACTGAATATTTTTGAGTGAGGTTTTCGCAGGTGCTAAGAAGATACATAGAAGAACAACTTCGATCATTGGAGATTATCCGGAGATAGACTGTGTTCATCTCTAGGACGCTGGGAACAAGGTCGGAAAAGAACACAACGGGACTGAATTTCTATCAGCATAGACTGCGATAAGAGCTGGACTTTGGAGGAGGAAAACGAGAGTTTTGAGCAACCGTTTCGGGCACTGTTTGATTCTGCTTGAAGCTGGAAGTACCCTCTACACCGGCGTGTGCTGTATAGTTTCGGGGGCGAGCTGAGAATACCAGGATAATGGAGGGGACAGGGTTCGGTGGTGCTGTTGCAGAGAGGTTACGCTGCAGAGGCACGCGTGCGGCTGCTGGCGCGGTGCTTGCGCGCAGTGCAGCGACGTCGCGGCGGTAAAGAGAGCCAGAGGGGAGCGGGGAGAGAGGAGGTGCTCACCGAGGTGTGGATGGCGACATGGTAGGCGACCGGAAATCGTCGACGATGGCGAGACGGTGAGCGACCCGACACCGGGTGCGCGGGGCGGTGTGTTTGTCTAGTAGAGGTTCTAGGACCAGGGATTGGAGGCCACAAAGGGGCGCTGGGCGACGGTCTGTTGCAGCATATGGTGGAACACCTGGGGACCTGGGAGCGTACACAAAAAACCCACGGGAGCATGAAGGACAACACCGAAGCAAACAACTGAACATGTTAGACATTCATGGTTGGGGTGTACAGGACGAAAGGGGAGCAGCGCCTGCGGTCTTGGAATTGGAAGGTTGAGAAGGGGAATGGTTAGAGAATCTCACCATGAGGATGTGCGCTTGGTCAGAGACGACAAGTACAACTTGGATGCAATGAATTTGACGAGGAAGAGTTGGCTTCTGGAGGAGGAAGAAGAGAACAAAAACTGGTGGCGGCGCCGAACAGGGGATGGATGGGGCAGAGCTAGGGCTCGATGGGACGGCACCTGGTACTGCCTTTATTGGTCTCTAGGTACGCGCTGGTTCGTTCATCGCTTCGACAGCGACATGAGAAGCTCTGGATGCGCTCCGAAAGGAGGAAGACAACGACAGAGAGGAAAACTGGCCCATTAGGAGAAGAAGGAAATGGGGAAGCTGGTGGTTTCGGCTAGGCCAAAAGGTCAAATGGGCTGCGCTGAAGCTCCCTTCTCTGATTCTTTGATGTTTCTTTTTATATGTTTTAAAACCATTTGATTTATAATTTCTTTTGAATATTTTTTTTCGGATTTTAAAAAGAAGGTCGTGTAACAAAAGAGACTACGAGGGAAGTAGAAGGAGATAAGATGATGCCTATGTAGACAAATTGGGCACTTTTACTAGATATGGGATTTAGGTTTTGGAAATTCAATAAAAACATTTAGGAAACTAGTGGAAACCTAGCAAGTGGATTCCAATGTTGTAGAAAACAAAATAGAGATAAAAAAGAGGGATAGGTATTAGTGATAGCAACAACACAATTGCAAGATTTAATATGATGCTCAAATGCAATGTGGCATGATGACATGAGCATGATATCATGATGATGCACAAAAAATAAAAATAACAGGCGATTTTCTAGTAGTGGTTTTACCGGGGTGCTACACATCGCAAACATGCCAGATCCAATCTATGCAAACACATCCATCTTAGCGACATTGTAACCTTCAATTTCTTCATCAATCAAGAATAGTCAAGCAGGAGTAGGATTTTTTCTCTAGGGGCCTAAACTTGGGTAAACTTGCATCCCTATTGTTTGTCTATTAGCCGACGGAGTCTCTAGCGCATACCTATTTCATCAAGTATGTTCATTGCCATGGAGACCCCACGTTAGCTGTCTCCCAAGCGCTCAGGTTGGTTGGGACCCTTTATTGATCGCCTTCCCCTCGGGGGAGGGGCAATTAGACCGACTAGATCGCATCTAGAGGGGAATATTCCCCAGGCCCCGGGAAGGATACATTATTGCTTATGTATTATTCTTGTGCCTTTGGTCATGGGACAGATCCTGGCGCCTACCACCGTACAGGACACGGGATTGCCTACGTGGCACTCAGGGCTTTGGGGCACACACTTAGTAGGATCATGGGTACCCTGGTTTGCGTGGATACGATAGTGGACTACTCCCTCTTCATAATGGAGATGGTGTTGATGATGTTGAGAGGGTGAAGATCCAATCGGGGATGGCTCCTGCGGTGCTTCACCGTCCAATCTTCACTGGTTCTAGGTCTGTTTTGGTGTTTCTGCTCTGCCTCCTTTGAGATCGCATCGGGGGTACTTCTTATAGGCGTTTTAGGTCAAGACTCAGGGTGAGGATTATAGACGGACATCCGTGGATGCTCAAGGAGGAAACGAGCATAGGTGGTGCGACCCCCCTCCTGGGTTGTGCTACCTTGGCTCTTTTGGGCCTCCGGGCACCGCTCGTGAGGTTCTAGTGCTCTAGGTGTTTGTCTTCATAAAAAATAATACCAAGTAAGTTTTTAGTTCTTTGGAAGTTAAAAATACACAAAACATCTGTTTTCCTATGATGCAGAGTTATAAACCAAATAAAAAGGATCATTGGTAAATCTCATAAATCCATATAAAATAGGGATATAACATTGTATAAGATACAAATGTGTTGGAATATATGACAATAAACTATAAAGTTCATGTATACACTTTACATGTATCACTGCCTCAGCCAGGGCACCGTGGACGGGTCAATGACCACAGTCGTGTTCCACATCATCCCTACCTTGTACTTTACGAAGGCACGGGGGTAGATTGGGCATGGCGGGGCACAAGCTATCAACCGGATCTATTGTCGAAGGTCGTGGCGGAGGAGGCATGGAAGCTATCGGTCTTTCCAGTGGGATGTAGAGAATGCAAGGCACGGAGTGGGAGATAGAGACAGTGACTATAGAGTGAGAGAGTTGGGAGGAAGTTCGTGCTTCCCCATACTTGCAACTATTGGATGATTTTAGTCTTTTTTACGCTCACCCAAGACAGACAACGCGACTGATTTAACCCCAAAAAACTGGCTCTAGGCTACTTTAGCATCTGCACTAGCCACGAGGGTCCTGCATGCATACAAACGCCAGGTGCAGGTGCTACCTAGAACTTTGCTTGTCACCCGCCAGGTTTGGGGCTGGGTCTGCCCCCCATACCCGCCTAGAACCCGTAGTCGGGCCAAAATCTTCTCGAGACCCTCCACCTTCTGGGTACCCGGGACCCGAAGGGTACCCGCCTTGTTCATATGTCCCGCAAGGCGGTAGTAGCGCATTAGTGAGCGATGCCGTGATGGTGGCGGTGCAGCAGCGTGCAAGGCGACAACGATGCAACAGCTCGTGAGACTAGGGTGGACAGGCCGATGGGTGGGCCGGTGGGTGAGGCTATTATTTTGACTCTATACAATTACTGTTGGGCCAAGCTCTCATGTCATAGCGGGTCTGCGGTATGCGGGTTCGGACCCCCGTACCCACCACCGCTAGACCCGCATTTTTTTCTTTACCAGACCCGCCCCATTTAATGCGGGTTCCCGTCGAGTTAGCGGGTATCGGGTACCACTGACACCCCGAAGCGCGACCCACACCACACATATCACCCACACGACAACAAACTCAACACAACCATGCACGCACACAACATCACCATGACCATGCACACACCCAAACCAAACCCTAAGTGTTGTGGTGGTGGCACGGCAGATGCCATGGGTAGGCTAAAGTTGGGGCCAATGGGTACTAGCGGGATCCAAGGAGGGATAGCGTAGTGGATTATACACACACATAATGATCTCTAGTTCTTTCCTTGGAACAACAATGGTTTACACTTGCTCCTTGAAATGTCTCATAGAGAGGAGGAAGACGCACTCAAGAACTCTCTAAGTGTAAAATGAATCGATCCCCTCTCTAGGAGGCCCTGGCTCACCTTATATAGGGTGGATAGGTTAAATCTAGGGCTGAGCTGGACAGCATATTCGAGGAATATGCTCTTCCAAAAGGGTAATTTGGCACACCCTTTCCCTGTTGCTCTTCTATCAATGGCAAGGACCCAGAGCCCACAACATGTGATCGTTAGACTCTGGAATTGTCACCTCCGTGACATCTTCTCTGTCCGTCTGCCCCTCTGGTCCTTGTCTTTAGCGCTTGGCTCTACATGGATTCCTGAGGGAGATATAAAGCACAATGTTGACCTTGGGGCTCGCTCTCTCCTTCTCGTGCAAGCCATCTTCTATCTCGTCCTCGCTTATTATGACTCTACCAAGGCCGGACCTGCAAATAGGAAGTTCGCTAGACCTCATGCCGACATACCTTATATGTCGACCGAGTCAGGCCAATGTTCTTTAGCTTAGGGTAACCCGGCCCTCATTCGGCTGACCCTTATATTACTCGGCCCGGTCATGCCTTGGCCCGATTTATACCTCGGTGGGCTTTGCCCTTTTACCTTAGTTTGACCCTACCCGGGGTCATCCCCCCAACATTAGTCCCTGAAGCTAGTGCGGTCTTAATGGCTTTAGCCGGTAAGGCCATAGTAGGTTCATTTTTAGCCGGAATTGATATCTGTGTTGCTGACATATGCTCTAATCGGCCAATCTTTGAAGTGCGACTCTGCCGCAATATTGTTGATCTCATAGTTGTTCCGGCTCATTTTGGTTTCGTCCGAGGCATATCTCGTTGGCCGAGTCATTCTAATATGTCTAGGTTATTTTGCTTCCTTCCTTCGTAAGATACTTCCATCCTATGTGTCAGTAATCATTGCACTTTGCCTCATTCTTTGGGCCGCTATAGTGATCTTGCGCGTGGACAGTTATCCCTATGACATGTCAAGTCACACAGCAACTCCTCGATACTGCAGGGGTAATTAAGCGCTGCTTCATCTTTTGCATCGTGTAATCGATCCTATGGCTCCACCCCACGACCGCCACCGCGAAATACACGTGTGTGCCGCGGAACCGCTATGCACACACGATCCCACTATGGTTCGTGGGCGGTGCCGTTAAATAGGGGAGCGGGGGAAATCCTCGTTCACTTCCGCCCTCTCCCAACTCCTTCTTCCTTGCAGCGCCGCCCGTTTGTTGTGCTCGGAACGCTGTGTAATGTGCTTGCTCCGTGCATCTCCTCCGCTCTATCCGCGCTCATCTGTCGCAGTGATGGCCCCGTGGCAGTCAAGGCCTCTCCCCGCCTCCACGAGAATTTCTTCCTTGAGCAGCTCCTATGAGGAATCCATGGCGAGCGCGCATATCGTTGTTGCCACCGAGGGACACGAGGATGTAGGGTTCGCAACATAGAAAACAAAAAATTTCCTACGATGGGAACTATGTACCAAGATCTATCTACTAGATACAAACAACGGGCGGATGTATATCCGTAGAGAACATAACCTTGAATACCGACAAAGCTTAACGAGTTCGACTCATAGTTGATGTAGACGATCTCTTGCCGATCTCAAGATCGAGAGGAAGTCCTAGCACCGAAAATCGGCAGCGCATCCGTGCTCACACACACGTTCGAGGCACCGAGCAACCTCCGCCTCCTCGCTCCAGCAATGCAGCGGAAGCACAACTCTTTCTTGCCGAATAGCCACCGGGAACATGTATCTCGCTAGTCCGAGACCATGGGGGATAAATTCTAGAGGGGGAGAGAGATCCTTCACGAGGAGGTGTGAGTGAGAAGTGAGGAGAGGGGTGCCTTTTATAGGAGGAGGGGGGAACCCAAGGGGGTGGCCGCCGGCCATGGGGGCTGCCCCCTCCCCTCCTTCATTCATGTGAGTGGACACTCCACTCACAAAAATCCATTCAAATCCCTCCACTCAAAATCCCACTCAAACTTGCTATTAAATTTCCACCAAATTTAATGCAAACTCTCATTAAATAAAACTATTTTATTTATTCAGAATTTTTTCAATTACTTTAATGACAAACATTCACATATAACCCCTTGCTAGAATTATATTTCACGTGCATAACCTCTTTATGCAATTTCACCCGAAAACCTGTTTCGGTATCTAGTGAAATAAATTCCTGCGCTTGTTTATTCTTTTGACATGAAGCTTTTGCTCCAATTGGATGTTGGTGTCTCTTAAGTTTGTCACCCTACGGTTCATGAATAATGCGGACATGATCGAGACCCCTCTCGGATCAATAATCAGAAGCGGGATCTGGAGACCCATACTGACTCCCACACATTCAACTATGACTTTCTTGTGATCGTCGGAACCTTTTACGCTAGTATCTTAATCCCTTTGTTTCATGATATATTACATGTCCGAGATTCGATAATCGGTATCTCCATACCTAGTTTGATCTCGTTACTGACATGCACTCTTTTCTCGTTCCCGTGATATAACATTCTAGTGATCAAATCACTTGCTTGCAAGCTAACCAATGTGATATCACCGAGAGGGCCCAGACTATATCTATCCGTCATCGGGATGAACAAATTCCACTCTCGATCCATGGGGCTCAACATAACACTTTATTAGTCCTGAACCCATCTTTATAATCACCCTGTTACGGTGTGACGTTTGATGTTATCAAGAAACTCTTCCGGTGTTAGTGATTGACATGATCTCATGGTCTAAGGATTAGGATCACTTCGTAAGTTGTTATAGCAATATAAACTCAATGACTTTGATCGTAATGCTATACTTCGGATGAATGTTCATCACACCATTACACTAATGGTGTGATCCCGTTATTAACAACATCCAATGTCTATGATCAGGAAACCTTGATCATCTTGTTAATCAACGAGCTAGTTTATGAGAGAGGCATAACTAGGAACTTTCTGTTTGTTTATTTAAACACACATGTATTAATGTTTCCATATTAATACAATTATAGCATGCAAAATAAACATCTATCATATACTTGGAATACACATAATAAACACTTTATTATTGCCTCTCAGGGCATATTCCCTTCAGAGGAGGGCGCCACCATCTCCGAGCGAGGCTCTTGGCAAGGATCCAAGGCGAGCCAAGCATAGATCTATTGGCTCATCTGGACACAACGATCCCGTCCAGGTTCAACTACCGCTTACCCGGCAAGGAGCTCACCCAAATGCGCAACCAGGTGAGTTTGTAGTCTTTGTCTCTCACTTTGCCCAAGGATTCGGCCTCCCCCTTAGCAACTTTGCCTAGAGATTCTTAGAGAAATTTAGACTCCAGCCCCATCATTTGTCGGATAACGCCATAGCTTCTCTCTCGGCATTTATCTGGACACCGAGGGGTATTTCGGCCTTTGGCCCTCTATCGAGCTCTGGGCCAAGTTCTTTCATATTAGGGCCAACGTAGTGCCAAATAAATACTTGCGCCCCCATGAAAAATCTCTTACCCAGTTTGGTGCAGCCTACATCACACCTCGGAAGGGTTATGTCTTCCCCCGAGTCACTGGCCTCGAATCATGCAAGAAATGGCACAAATCATTCTTCTATGTGAAGAACATCACTGAGGAGGATAAGATCCGGCTGCCGACCTTCTCAGTCGGTGTGCTCACCAAGAAGAACTGGGATCTGGACCCAAAGAAGACCAACAAGGTTGTTTAGTCCTTCGAGAAGCGGCTCATTGCACTGACCAAAGATGGATTATGTGGCGACGAACTCATGGCTACTTTCATTAGTAGCCGGGTTTGCCCTCTTCAGAAGCGCGACCATAAAATCTACCACAGGAGCGGTCGACTTGACCCTAACCGGGTTTCCACGGTCGAGTTAGATGATGACCAGATACGGAAGCGCATCAAGTCCATCTTTAAGACGGACATGGCCGAGGACTGAACGTGGGGCATGAAGCCCTACAACTGAGATAATCCTCCATCCCAGGTAGCTTTCTACCGAGTTGTATATCCCGAATCATATTTTCATCTTGGCTCATTCAATTATATAACTTCGTCATGTGCTCTTTTCCTTAGGAATTCCTCGAGCAATCCGCGGAGGATGGCAAGAATCTTGCCCTTGGGGCAAGGACCGTCACACCTCGGACGAGGGAGAGCCGGACTCCGTGGAGTTCATGCCCAAACCTGACTCGGCCCCAGCTGCACCTCGAGTAAGGCTTCAATCCATAAGGAACGACCTGACGATGATGACTGAGATGACTGTGAGATCCTCGAGGTACTTAATCCTGTGCCTCTCTCATACGCCTATCCAGCTCCTTGTTCTCTAGCTAATTCGGCTATAAAGGTGTATGACGTGCCTCCCGTTGCCGTGGGAGGCCAGGGTACGATGAGGAAGCGTGCGGCTAGCTCAGATCCTCCGGCCGAGCCTCGCAGAAAACGATTCAAGGTGGCTGCCAAGAGGGCTCCTAGGCCCAAAGCTGCACCAGCAATTTCCTCATAAGTTTCCTTGTCTGAGTCAAGCTTGTATTTCTTGTTTCTCTTTTTCTTTATCTAACTCAACTTTTCTATCTGTTTTACTTCAGTAGTGACCTGTTGGACATTCCTCAAAGTGGGTCAAGCATGGCATCTCCTATTTCCAGGCCACCATCACCCCCGGCCCACAACGATGTCCGGGTTTCGAGACCCGTTCGAGGTGGCTCTCCTCCTGTGCTGACTAACTTTCCATCTCGGCAGGAGAAGGGGAATGTTGGTGGTGGTGTTTTTGATGCCTCCGAAGATACGGCCATGCTGGATTAGCCATCTGATTTGAGCGTGCGTACCAAGACTATAGAAGGCCCTGGCACCGAACCAACTTCTGTCGAGGTACCTATTACCTTGGCCCCTGTTCAACCTCAAGCCCCTCCACAAACAACAGCTCCAACTTCGTCCGGGTCTTCCAAGACACGGCCACAAGATCAAACATGGCAGAGCCCGTGATCCAAATCCCAATCTCCTTCTACACTCCTTCAACTTCACCAACTACTGCTCGGCCAACCAAGTCACAGTATCAGGATGATCCCACCATCAAGCAGAAGAAAGGTGGATCCGTGACCAAGACGCCATAGAAGAAAACCGAGGAACCTGCTTCAAAGCCCTCTGTGGCTGACCTGCTCAAGAAAGGAGCTTTTGTCTCTGCATCTGTCTCGACTGGTGGCAAGCAGATTGTGCTACACAAGAGTCCGGCAGCCGAGCTGGCGGCCAAGCAAGATTCAACAAAGAAGGGAAAGATATTGATGCGCACTCCAAGTGGTGAGAGCCTCGGCTCTCTTGCCAAGTATGCGCAAAACTAGAATGGCGCTGATTATGCCGAGGTAAGCTCTGGTGGCAACCCTGCGCCAAAGAGCTTTGGCCCAGCCAAGATCAGCAACAAGATGCAGCTTGCCAGCCGGGTTATTATGGAGGCCGATCATATGATGGAGGCAAAACACTTCGGCTCACACTTTATGTCCTTGCATAGTGTAATATAGAGCAATTAGTCCCCGAGCCTCCAGGGGAATGATCTATTATTCGGCCAGATGCTCTCTTAAGCTAGTACATAGTGTATGCGGGGTGCGTAACTGAGTCATTTTAACTTAGGCAGAATTTGTCTTAGCTTTGAATATCCAGCCACCTAGATCCGAGTCAAGTTTTACTTGATTCAGATCTTGAGTCTAGCTTTGAATATCCAGCCACCTAGATCCAGATCAAGTTTTAGTTGATTTGAATCTCACTTATTGCTTTGAATACCCAACCACTTAGATCTGAGTCAAGTTTTACTTGATTCAGATCTTGAGTTTAGCTTTGAATATCCAGCCACCTAGATCTAGATCAATTTTACTTGATTCGAATCTCACTTATTAGTTTGAATACCCAACCACCTAGATCCGAGTCAAGCTTTAATCGATTCGGATCTTGAGTTGAGCTTTGAATATCCAGCCACCTAGATACGGATCAAGTTTTAGTTGATTCGAATCTCACTTATTGCTTACTTCTTATTATCCTTGCTTTTCCAGATTGCTCATAACCGGTGTACCACCGAGTTCCAGGAGCTTCTCTTCTCCCACAGGCGTCTCTGCACCAAGTATAACAAGTTGTTGCCTATAGTGAAGAAAACAGGTTTGTACTTTGCATACTTGAACCCAGCTCTTTTTGTTATACGGCTAACTAAACTAACTTCTGACTTGCCCTTTTGCAAGCCGCTATAGATAATCAGAACAACTATCTAAAGGACAAGGTCACAAGATTGGAAGGTACTTCGGTGTCGCATATCTTATTTTATCTCCTTGCTCTCCATGTTGTTTTCCTTACCAGTTTTACCTCGGCCTAGCCAAACTACGAGTTCTTGTAGAATGCCATCAAGAATGCATTTCTATGCCTGATTTGATGACGCATTTTCTCGAACAAGCAGGAGAACATGCTGCCCAGATAAAAGAGAAGGATGACGAGATAGCTCGGCTTCGTGCTGAATACGAAGCCCTGAAGAAAACTCATTAGGCCGAGTTATCGAAAGTCGACCAAGGATTCTCAGAAGAGAAGAGCCGACTCAACCTCCAGCTGGAGAAGGACCAAGAGCTTATTAGAACGGTCGAGGCCACGACTGACTCGGCCAAGCTTGAGCTTGAGAGGTTGATCAAAAAGCAAGTTGGATGGCTATCCGACCTCGCCAAGATAACCTCGGTCGTGCATCGAAAGTGTTTCTGTTGCTTTCCTGTTCTCATCTGACATTTGCCTCACCTCTTTTCCTGACTTGTCCTTCTACTTATGCTCAAACAACTTTCCGGAGTGCGAAGTCCGAAGCGCCATGACTGTAATGAGAGCTCGGGAACATCGTGGTGAAACCAATGACCCAGACCATGCTTACAACATTGAGGATTTCTTGATTAGTTTGGCTGCCAACACAAAACCTATGAAATCATTTGGCGTTGATCTGATGGATGCAACCATCCGTGTCTTCAATGTCCTCTAGCTGACAGAAGAGAGCCCGAAACATGTTGAACTTCTTGTCGAGAGGCTGCTGAATTGTGAGACTCAGCTCAACCTCTGGAGGGAGTCCACCGCTTGAGCTGGTGCCGACACTACCTTGAGCTCCGTGCTCTCATGGTATGAAGGTATTAGCTTGGACACTCATCAAAACATGCGCGCTGGCTCACTGTGGCTCTCTGATCCGGACCATATTCAACGCCGGCAAGCTCGGGCCTACCAACTTATCCAGTATGCCAATATGCATGCTTGGAATGAAGGGTTGAGCTTCCTCGAATATGATGTTGAAGACAATTCCGATGAGGAAGGCGAAGAAGGATCCGAGGAAGAAACCAATGCCGAGGAAGATAACATGGAGGAAGAGGCTGGCAGCTCGTACGAGCACGAGGAAACCTCGGAACATGAGGCCGAGGCCGAGATTCCTTCAACAGAGGCCGAGGCTTCTCGTGCTAAAATCGAGATTCCCTCAACTGAGGCCGAGGTGCCCTCGGCCGAAGCCAAGGTACCCTCGACAGAAGCCGAGGCTCCCACTACTGATGCCAAAGCTCATGCTTCGGAGACTCCTACTCCAGAAGCTGTTGTTCCCTCGCCAATTGTTAGCGACACATCTTCTGCTGCTCCTTAGGCATAATAACTTCAAACTTTTTTATTAAATCCCCGGTAATGCCAGGAGCAGTATGTAATATACAGTTTAAGTGCTTTTGCTACTATTTGTGCTTGTAAATATTGAATCCTTTTGGGTGTATTCTCCGAGTTTCATGTTTCTTGTTCTCTTGAATCTGTCATTCGGCCCGCGTCTACCATTTTTTGGCGTTCGACTTACGGGTCCGAGATTAACAGACCGAATCAATAATACTTAGAAATTTGGAGAATAAGCTCAAAATGACTTTGCAAAATAAGTAAAGAAAGTAAATACATGGGTTAGCCAAAAACATGAGTCGGCTGGTGTATTCTTCTTCCTTTAGTCGTTTTTCATCTATTTAGCATTCGCTGGATTTTCTCTTGCTTGCCATGAAGCCTATTTTTTGGATAGCAACAAGTCGAAGAGTTGGCCTTTGTTGCCGACACATTACTAATCATGTCTAAAGATTAAGAAAACTAAGCCAGCCGACATACAGAAGTAAATGCATAAGAGACAATTTTATTAAGTTAGTCCCCGAGTTACAGCTCGAGGTGCCAAGGTTTCATTCATTAACTCATTGTCAGCATACAGTCCGACATATGATAGTTCAAGATACATACACTTCAGCTAATTGTAAAATGAACGAAGTAGAGCTACATTCCATGGCCTCTGTGATTCTTCTACTGGCTTGTCCGCCTTATTCTTATCTTGTGCTTGAGCATCTATGAGATAGTATGATCATTGTGCAGTGCCTTGCACACAATAAATGGACCCTCCCATGGAGGTGATAGTTTATGCATGCCAGCCGTGCGTTGCACGAGCCGAAGCACCAAATATCCATCTCGAAAAACTTGAGGATTTACTTTCTTTCTATGATAACGTCTGAGATTCTACTGATATATGGCGGATCTGGACAGTGCCAATTCTCTTGCCTCTTCTAGCAGATCAACATCATTTTGCCGGGTTATTTCATTCACTTTGGCGTCTGTGTATTGGGTGACTCTAGGCGAATCATGCACTATGTCGGCTGGTAATACAGCTTCTGCCCCATATACCAGAAAGAATGGCGTATAGCCAATTGATCGATTCAGAGTTGTCCTTAGGCTCCATAACACGACCGGGAGCTCCTCAATCCAAAACCCCGTTGATCTTTGCAGTGGCTCAATGAGCCGGGGTTTTATCCCATATAGTACTAGTCCATTGGATCTTTTCACTTGCCCATTCAATACGGGATGTGCGACTGATGCGACATCTAGTCTTATCTTATTATCTCGGCAGAATCAAGCAAATTCTCCTTCGGCAAAGTTTCTGCCATTATATTTTATGATGTTATGTGGGTACCCATATCTCAGGATAATATCCTTGAGGAATCTCATGGCTGTGGGCCCATCACATTTTCTTATTGGCTTAACCTCAATCCATTTTGTGAATTTATCAACCATGACCAAGATATGAGTTATGCCACCACGAGCTGAATTAAATGGCCCAACCATGTCCAAACACCATACAGGAAATGGCCAAGTGATAGGTATAGTTTTTAACTTGGATGATGGCATATGAATCTTGCTTGCATATCTTTGGTAGCCAATGCATTTTTTCACTAGTTCTTATGCCTCTCGCAGAGCACTAGGCCAATAAAATCCATGCCGGAATGCTTTAGTGACTAAGGCTCTGGATGAAGCATGATGCCCACATTCACCTTGATTGATGTATAAGAGGATCTCTTAACCTTCTGTTGGATCAACGCATCTCTGCAGGTCATTGGTGACACTTCTTTTGTATAGATCGTTGTTTATTATGGTATAGGCCTTTGACCTTCTTTGGATTTGCCTGATGAGGACTTCATCACTCGTCAGGATTTCATCTTTCAAAAATTTGAAAATTGGTCGTGCCCATTCTGGTAATTTATGTGTCGGGGTAACCACTTCATCAATTTCCATTGCTTCAGCCGACATAACCTCTGCCGGATTATACTGAACAGTCCCCGGGTTCTGCGAGGCAGTCCCTAGTTTGCCGAGTCGGTCCCCGGGTTACTCAGATCATTTCTCCCATATATGTCCATTGCGACAACCTCGAACGCTGCGCTGGCCGGGATATGAATTGATTCAGATTCAGGTGATGGAAAAATTGATGGTTTTCCGAGGTGTTCAAGAGCTATGCCGGGCAGGATAGACTGCCTGGATGAGACAAGTTTTTACAATGTGTCAGATGCATCATTCTCTACCCGAGGTACATGATGGAATTCACATCCTTCAAAGTACCCACTTATCTTCTACACATAAAATCTATCAAGTGACATATTTGCATCAAGTACATCCCAATGACTCGACACTTGCTGCACCACCAGGTCCGAATCACCAAAACATTTTATCCGACGTATGACAATGTCCTTTGCTACCTTTAAGCCATGGGCCAGTGCCTCATATTCGGCTATGTTATTTGATGCAGCAAAGTGTATCTGTAAAACATATTTTAGCTGATATTTCTTGGGTGAGGTAAGCATTATCCTGACACCTAACCCGGTTTTCAACTTGCATCCGTCAAAGTGCATGCGCCAGTAGTTCGAATCAGTCAAGGGCGGATCATATTGCATTTCATCCCAATCGACAAAAAAGTCGGTCAGTGCCTGAGACTTGATTGCATCTCTTCTATCAAATTGTGGAGCATAAGGGGATAGCTCAATTGCCCATTTGGCTATTCGGCCACTTGCATCTTTATTGCCCATTATCTCGGCAATTGGTGCTTCGCATATCACCTTTATGGGATGTTCCTCAAAGTATTGCTTAAGCTTCTTTGCCGACATATATACGACGTATGCCATTTTTTGATAATGGGGATAGTTCTATTTTGAAGCTGAGAGTACCTCGCTTAGGTAATATACTGGCCTCTGCATCGACTTACCCTCTTCGTCATGCTCCACCACTACCACGACACTCACGACTCGGTTGGTCGCTGCTATATAGAGCAACATTGGCTCTTTGGATAGTGGTGAAGCTAGCACTGGTGCAGAGGCCGACATTTTCTTTAGTTCATGAAAAACATTATCATCTTGAGGTGTCGAGATGAATTTATCCGACTTTTTCATTAATTGTTATAAGGGCAATGCCTTTTCTCTAAGCTGGCTTACGAATCGACTCAGCGATGCCAGACAACCTATAAACTTCTAGACATTATTGAGACACTTTGGCAACTCCATGCGCTTAACAACCCGAATCTTAGTCGGATTTGCTTCGATACCTCGGCTTGACATGAGGAAACCGAGTAATTTTCTGGCCGGAATGCCAAAGTTGCATTTTTCTGGGTTAAGCTTCATTCAGAATCTCCTTATATTCATGAATGTCTTCCGGATATCATCTAGGACTGTGTGACTCTCTTTGGTTTTTATTATCACATCATCAACATATACTTGGATATTTTTTGGCAATTTGATAATGTAAGCATTTTTGCATGCATCTTTGATACGTTGCCCTGCATTACGTAAGCCGAATGGCATAGTGCGATAGCAATAAGCCCCGTACAGGATAATGAATGCAGTCTTTATTTGATCGACTAGATTTAACGGTATCTGGTGGAAACTAGAGTATGCGTCTACAAATGATAGTAGCTCACAACTAGCGGTCGAATAAATAACCTGATCTATTCTCGGGAAAGGAAATGGATCCTTTGGACATGATTTGTTTAGGTTTGTGTAGTCGATGCACATACGCCACATCACTGCTACATTCGGGTCATCTTTCTTTTTCTCTACCAGCACCGGATTAGAGAGCCAATCCGGATGAAGCACTTACATTATAAACCCGTCTGCAAGGAGCCGAGCTATCTCACCGCCAATGATTTTTCTCCTATCCTCGGCGAAGCGACAGAGAGGTGCTTCACCGGCCTTGCATCTGGCCTAACATGCAAAGAGTGCTCAGCCAGCTCCCTCGGAACACCTTGTAGATCCTGAGTGGACCAAGCAAAGATATCCCGATTGTCACGGAGGAAGCTGACGAGCTTGCTTTCTTATTTATCATTCAGGCTGGCACCAATAGTGACGGTGCGCTCTAGGAACTGGTCGTCAATCTGAATCTTCTTGGTGTCCTTGGTCGGCTGAAAAGAGACACTCCCATGCGGGTTAGCGAGTGCCGACATATCCAACTACGCTGACTGAGCCAAAGCTGTCACTTCTTGAATCATTCTTTTTTCCCTCGCAATTACCAATGACTCGGATAGGTTAGAGCCGGCCGATGCACACTCCATCGATCTCCTGTAATCTCTAGCAATGGTGATAATCCCGTGGGGTCCTGGCATATTCATTTTCAAGTAACCGATGTGAGTACAAGACATGAATTTTGATATTGTCGGCCTGCCCAGCAATGCATGGTAACAACTTTCCAAGTCCACAACCTCGAACTCCAAATTCTCAGTTCTGCAGTTCTCCCTTGTGTCGAATAACACATCAATCCGAACCTTGCCAATTGGCTCACACGATAACCCCGACACGATGCCATGGAAGGTAGTCTTACTCAACTACAACATGTTCTCATTGATACCCGGCTTGTGCATTGTGTCCTTGTACAGTATATTTATGTTGCTGCCATTGTTAATCAGCACCTTGGAGAATTTTACGTTGATATTCGGCCCAATGAACGTCGTATCAAGCACCAATGCATATAATCCGGGGTTCGACATTATCTTGATCTGACCAGTGCATATACCTCGGCACGGCCGACATAGTCGCGTTGACTTCCATATGCCTCCTCTGCATACTTTTCCTATCTGTTTGTTCTGTAGTGAACACAAAGTATTCCTGATGATGTTCTGTGTACTCATTTTTGCCTCCATGGCCGGGGTCTCCACAATTTTCTTGGTTCTAATTCGCCACTTGGTGCACTGCTTCTGTTCTATCATGGTTCTCATACCTCGATGGCGGTGGAGGTAAAACCATCTGCTGCTGAGCATTGCATCATGTGAGCTGATATCGATGATTCGGCTGGTTTGGTTCTGCTCCACCCATTGTTAGTTTCATCCAAGCACACTGCCGAGTAGTGTGATTCACCGGCTTAGCCGGGTTCGGCGTGTGGAACTTGCATGGCTGGTCTAACATAGACTCGTATGTGTACTTCGGCCTCTCTTATCACTGCTTCTTTTGCTCTGCACTCCACTGCTTTTTGCCATCATTTTTCGGAGTCCACTGCCGCGCACTGTTCTTCTGATGCTGATTACCCCCCAGCTCCTCACTGATCTTGGGTTACAGCGGCAACATGACTCGAATTGTATCGATAATTCGGCCTATCTTCTCTTCTCTTATTTTTGAAATCATTCCTCCGGGATGACCCGACACCATCACGAGCGTAATGCTCCTCATTTTGTTCTGCCGACATAAGCTCTAGCTGAGTCGGATCACCCAGCGCGTAAGAGTCGATAATTTTGATCGTCTCGGCCAACACAGTTGACATATCTTGCTGAAATATTTTCCATAAGACACTCGCGTATCTGCACCCTGTGCAAACCATGCTATTGCTTGGGATTCAATCACTCCCTCACAGGAGTTTCTCAGGTTGCACCACCGAGTCAGAAACTCTCAGTCGGTCTCATTCGGCCTCTGCTTGCACATGGCGAATTGTTGGGGCCTTTTTGGTATTTTGTACATGCTTGCGAAGTTTCTCACGAATATCTCTTCAAAATCTAGCCAGCAGTTGATACTTCCTGCCGACAGATTATTCAACCAGACCCTTGCTGGCCCTTCCAACATCTATGGTACATATCTTACAACCCATCTGAGGTTGCCTCCTATGATGTGTACTGTAGTAGCATAATCTATCAGCCAATCTTATGGCTTTGTACTTCCATCATATGTTTTCGTCCCCCTGGACAACTGGAAATGTGCCACACGAGATTCCCTCATGATCCGAGGTCCAAAACATGCCAGACCCGGTGGACCTTGTTCCTCCAATAGTTTGGACCTATACATTCTGTCCAACTTCAACCTCGCATCATCTGGCTGCAAGTTCCTGTTCCCTAGCCTTGCTTCCGGGACATGGTGATCCGGCCAACGGAACCCGACATTCTCCATTGTCGAGTAACCATCATTATACGTGTTTTGCTCTGGGTTTTGTTGAGCAGGCCCTGCACTGTGCTCTTGCCGAGGAATATACCTAGCTCATGCTGCTGGGGTGGATGTTGTCCTCCACCAGCCAAATTGCGCTGGCCACCATGTCCTTGGTCGAGGTTTTGGTTACCTCGGCTTCCACTTCCTTGGTCACGAGCTTGTGTTGTTTTTGCCTTTCCAGCCACTGTCGTATCATATGGCACCATCTGCTTGTTCCTTCTCCCAGAGGTGACCACCTCTTCTCTCCTCGTGCCCCCACCGGGTGAAGATGCCGCGACAGCTGATCTTGCTGGAGCACCTCCAGCCTAATGAACAATACGGGAAGCTCTGGGTCTTTCCGGATTGTTCTTGAGCAGTTCCTCATTCTGCTGGTTTGCTATGCACACCAACTCATTCACTCTTTCCTGCTGCCTCTGTCGGGCTTCGCCGAATAGAGCAGGTATCTCAGCAGCTATTGCATCTGCCTCCCTAAGGTTCTTTGCAGGTGTGCTATACCTCTGCAACCCTGGGTCAGCCGAGTCACCTGGCCTAGGCATATGTTCCTTGTTAATATCACTAAGGAGATTCTTTCCTTTCATCCTTACACCATCCATGCGAGTCGGGCTAGTGTTAAGCTTATTTTCCCTAGCATACTCACGCAAGGTAATGCTAAGTGACTGTTGCGCAGCTGCTACTCTCTTGGCTCCCTCTAACATTTTCTATCGGGTCTCCTCCAGCTCGGCCTGTGCTCAATCCAGATCTAGGACTGGAGCTATATGAGTAGTTAAGATATCTATTGCTTCCTGTAGTATATTTTTTGGCCTTTATAGAGGAGGGCCCCTCGTACGAGGTACCCTGGGAGTTATGTTACCCGCATCTGCTAGGCTTGCTGCTGCCATATCTACTGCCACCGGATCTTTGCTTGCGCCGGCCCCTACACCTGCAGCTGGTGCCGTCATCATCACCTCGACGCTGCCTGCGGGGTGAGTGATACGCGAACTGCTAGTAGCGTTGAGGGGAGGCTCTCTCGCAAGGATAACTCGCTGCGGGTAGACGCAAGAGACGTCGATGCCGGCGTAGACCTTATGCGCGCCTAGGTTGATGAAGACACTATTGTGCGGTGGAGGGCGCTTGCCGAAGCTATGCGTGTTGTCGCTGACGTAGTCCTGTGAGTTGAACCGCTGGACCAGCCCAGAGATGATGCGCTCTCTGGTGGTGATGAAGTTTCTTGTCTGGATCTTGACTCCAGCTAGCACCGTTGCTGGTCCCATGGTGGGCACCAACTGTCGTGGTGGTGGCACGACATATGCTATAGGTAGGCTAAAGTTGGGGCCAATGGGTACTAGTAGGATCCAGAGAGAGATAGCGTAGTGGATTCTACACACATAGAATGATCTCTAGTTCTTTCCTTGAAACAACAATCGTTTACACTTGCTCCTTGAGCTGTCTCAGAGAGAGGAGGAAGAAGCACTCAAGAAGTCTCTAAGTGTAAAATGAATCGATCCCCTCTCTAGGAGGCCCTGGCTCACCTTATATAGGGGTGACTAGTTACATCTAGGGCTAAGCTGGACAACATATTCGGGGAATATGGTCTTCCAAAAGGGTATTTCGGCACGCCCCTTTCCCTGTCGCTCTTCTATCAACGGCAAAGACCCAGAGACCACGACATGCGATTGTTGGACTCTGGGACTGTCACCTCCATGACATCTCCTCTGTCCCTCAGCCCCTCTGGTCCTTGTCTGTAGCGCTTGGCTCTGTGGATTCTTGAGGGAGAGATAAAGCATAGTGGTGACCTTGGGGTTTGCTCTCTCCTTCTCCAACAATCCATCTTCTGACTCGGCCTCGCTTATTATGACCATAGTTTAAAAAATCGGACCGACGATCAAACCGGTGAGGTCCTCGGTTCGCGGTTCACTAGTTGGACCGCTGGTTCAAACCGGTCCGGTGCTGGTTTGTTAAAGGAAAAAATATGGGTTAGAAAGTACTAATTTGTTAGAAAATAGAAACATATTTAGAGTATGCATGAAGAACTTTGGCACAAACACTGGTTGACCCAGTTGGCTAGCCCATCGAAGTCTCTGTTGGCCCGAGCTGGGAGGTCTCGGTATCGAATCCCGATCTTAGCACCATATTTTCTTCCATAGACAGTTTTCCACTGGTCGGACCACCGAATGGTTTTCCACTAAACTGTCGGTTCAATCGCTTTTTGTATGGTTTTTCCTGGTTCGTTAGTTGTACGGTCTAGTGCGCTTAAAAACCCGATGAGACCTCTAGTTCCGGGTTTTTCCAGTTTAACCAGTGAACCGGTCTAGTTTTTAAAACTATGATTATAACTCGCCAAGCCCGTACCTGCAGATAGGAAGTTTGCTAGATCTCGTGCCGACATACCTTATATGTTGGCCGAGTCAAGTCAATGTTTTTTTTAGCTCAGGGTGACCCGGCCCTCATTCGGCCGACCCTTATATTACTCGGCCGGGTCATGCCTTAGCCCGACTCATACCTCGGTGGGCTTTGTCCTTTTACCTTAGTTTGATCCTACCTAGGGCCATCCCCCAAACACAAAGAGCACCTCCACTCGTTGGGCATTCCCAGGCCAAAATTCGGCGCCAAATAGCACCGGATAGATGCAACTTTCGGCCTGGAAATGGCCGAATTCCCACTCATACACCTAGGTGGCGTTCCCAGGCAAGCGATTTTCAGCAAATTCGGCAACATTTCACCACAATTTGGCTCAAATTCACACAAACATATTTAGGGTCAGCGGGGTAGCGCGGGGTAACACCGGCAGCAACATGGCGACGAGGGTGGGTGGAGAGGGCTCTGTATCACGGGAGAGCTGAATCTCGGTGGAGAAGTGGGATGTCTCGCCGACAGGGCTAGTCCGTCTTCCTTCCATCCGACGTTTTCAGGCGATTCCCGGTGCGTTAGATTCGGTCAGAAAACGCCAGATAAAAGTTGGGCTAAATTTAATGGGAAAATGTATCATAAGAACGCGAGTGGATGAGATTTTACCATCCAGATACACTCCCTACCTCTCCCTTACATTTTGCAAAGCAACCCTGCCGCCACCCTCTTGATCTCTTTGCAGGAAACCCCGCCGCTATCTCTCAGACGCGTTCCAGCCCCTTTCCTATGTTCACTGACTTCACTCTCATCTAGATATGACATAGGATGCTACTGGATATCTAGAGCAAAATTGTTGCGGTCATGCGCACTCTCATCTTCAGCCAGCGTGACTTTATTTGGGCAAGGCGTGACGCTTTGCCTTCATGTCGGTGCCATGGAACAACCTTGATATAGATTTCATGAAACTGGAAGAGGTGGAGAAAGTTATGGTGGCCGATACCGGAGGTTGGTAATGGCGGAGAGGGTACTGGTTGCGATGGAGATAATGCAGCGCAAGTTCTCCCTGTGTGTCGGGTGTTTGGCGACTTGCAACAATCTTGGCAAGCGAGGGTGACAATGTAGGTGGATTGCATTCTTGGTGATGCTCCTCGAGGACCGAGGATCGATTTCGAGGGTGAAAACCAAAGATTCGGCCTTCACTCGATTTCAAGCGAAATACAATTTACCGTATAACTTGAAGGGCTTGTGGCAAGCATGGGCATTAAACCATGTATCTTGAAATTCTGAAATTATGTTTGATATGATTAAATCATTAGAATATTTATACCATTGCAACGCACGAACATATTTTCTAATCCAATAAAAATGTATCAGGAGAACGCGAGCGGACGAAATTTTACATCCAGATGCATTCCCTATCTCTCTCTTGACTTTTTGCAAAGCAACCCCGCCACTACCCTCTTGATCTCTTTGCAGGAAACCCCCGCCGCTATCTTTCAGACGCGATCCAGCCCCTCTCCTCTGATCACTCGTCTCTCCCCAACTTTCGTTCTCCCGTCCCCGACGCGCACCTGAGGATCCGTGAGGTCGCCCCAACGCCATGGTCCCCGCCGCCATGCTCTGCGCCTCCCGGTTGCGCTCCTCTGTTTGCTTTATTTGAATGAATAGCCCTGATCCACGCACGTGCTCCCGGCACAGGCGGCCCAAGTTCAGGCCCGAAAACGGTTTGCTATTCAAATAAAGCAAACAGACCCAGAACCCTCTCTTCGGAAGATATTTTCTCGAAGAGTCAAAAAATAATCTAAAAAAATTCCACCCTCGCAAAATTCGGACCCTATCCTCTTTCTTCCTTCCCCTGCCACTTGCTCTTCCGCGCGCTCTCTCTCTCTCTCGTGGCTGCACGCTTCTCGTTGGATTTGATTTCTTCGGTACGTGAAGAACCCGCAATGCACTAGCCTTTTCCGATTAGTTCTTATTTGTTCCTGGATCAATCATAATTTTTCTGTAACCCGAATCTCCCGTCCTCTCCCATCCATCCAGCTTCTTGCGGATTTGCTTGCTGCCTGCCTGGTGGAGTATTAATTTCGTTCAGTTTCCCAACAAGTTTGGGGATCCATGCTCCATGTTAGGCCCGCCCCTGGGCCTGCGCCGCGTAATTTGTCAAGGTAATACTATAGCTCCCCTCTTACGTTTTCCACACAAGAAATAGCGATTGATGTTTGCCTAAATTTTGGCTGTGTGCATCTTGCAACACTGCAACATGCAGAGGCCGGGAGGGTGACCTTCCATTGTCTTAAAAAATGTTGATGCAAGTAGCCTCTAATGGTGGTTAGTGGTTTGGTTCAGTAAACCGGAGATGGGATTCGAGCGTATACTTACATAGCTTTCCTTGTCCAAGCAGGCTCAGTCTATCGAGGACATATGCAATTAGATCTTCTTCGGTTGGTGGCCGCACTGGGCTTTGTCTTGGACATTGTTGTCACTGCAAGCCTTTGTCCTGCAAATGCAAGCTAGGATGGTCTTCTCAACAGCCACCTGACTCGAGGCAACATTTTAGACCATGTTCATCAGCATCAGAGGCCGTTCTCACTGCACAGTCTGATATTAGGAATCTTTTTGTTGCCAATGAGAAAATCGGCGTACTGTTGCTGAATCTTGGAGGCCCAGAAACCCTTGATGATGTCCAGCCTTTCTTGTTTAACCTTTTTGCTGATCCGGTAATTACTCTCCTCATATGCAATTAGGAGCCTAAGTTTTTTCACTTGCTATACTTTTAGTCTTTATTATTTTGCCAAAAAGATTATGTTGACGTATTTAGCATTTTCCCGGAAATGCACAAAAAATTACTTCATAGTTTTCATCGAATTGTAAAGAACAAATCAACCTTGGAGCTTACCTAAGATTCTGCCATCATGGTATACATTTTGTAGCTAATACAGAAAGAGGTTCAGATGGGCCTTGGTAGTGTTTTTGAGGAAGTCAAATTGCAGTTTGTTTTCTCATACTCATTAGATTTCTCATGTATGTATAATGACAGGATATTATCCGTCTTCCTAGGGCGTTCCGTTTTCTGCAGAAGCCGCTAGCACAATTTATATCTGTTGCCAGAGCACCAAAGAGCAAGGAAGGTTATGCATCCATAGGTGGTGGTTCACCTCTTCGACAAATTACTGATGCGCAGGTACACTGTGGTCTTGTATTGCGTAATTGACAACTTGCCATGGCTCGTGCACAGTGAATCTCTTAACAACGTGGATATTACTAAAATTCACTGAATTGCTGACCAACATAACTAAAATAGTACCGTATGGTGTATATCCACACATTTTTGTCCTCGAATTAGTGGCAAACGTCAAGATGATGCAAGAGTTTACAGAAACTGACACAAACAAAGAAAGAGAAAGCGCCTAGGCTAGCCAAAATACCCCCCCAAAAAGGAAGAAATCTATACACCTAACTAGTGTGTATATTCACATATGAAACTTATTGTTCAGCAGAGTTAAAGCTAACTGCCCAAATCACAGTCAATTTTTTGAAAAAGATTCTCATTTCTCATATGCAATGAATAGAATTCCAGCCAAGTTGGACACGTGAAACAAAAACAAAAAAAACTGCTTGCTACGCGCAATATTCTGCACAATCATTCATGTTGAGAATCATTATGTAATACTATTCTAACCATCTATAATTTTCACTATTTTTTGAAAGAAAAGCTGTAGGGGAAGTGCATAGTGTATATAGGAACCCAAATTTGCATTTGTGAGGACTTCAACCCAGGTGGTGGGGTTGTAGATCCACTTCCCCAACCAAGGCTAGGCCTATTTCCTTTCTATAATGTGCCCTCAAAGGCAATGTCACACTAATAGATGGGGTTAATGAGTCACTTCACAAGAATACTTCTACTTGATGTTGAGCAAGGAATTATGTTGTTCCCCTGTGGCATTGATCAACTCATATACATTATGATGCTAAGTAAACTTGTTATAGTGTCCTCACTTTTCCTAATGTTATTTAAATCTTTTCATAAACTTAATGCATCCTATATTAGATATCATTTGATGGTTTTATCATTTTATGGAAACCTCCTTGTACAGGGAGAAGCACTTATGGAGGCATTATGTGAAAAAGATATTCCTGCTAAGGTGTATGTTGGAATGCGGTATTGGCATCCCTTCACTGAGGAAGCTATAGAACAAGTAGGGGCTTTTCATATGTCATTTATGCTTGTTTGATTCTGTTGTTTACTTCTATTGGTCAATTCATTTGATTATTTCAGCATCAAAAGTTACTGATAACGGATACATTGTCTTTTCGGTAGCATGACACAGAAACTCAAGTGTTCTAAATTTAGAGTTCACTCTAAAGAGATACTTAGTTGGCTTACATTTTTCATTTTGGATTTTGTGACTCACAGTAGTATGGGCATCTGGGATGCACTTTTAAATCTTCTACGTACACCGGAAGAGAACTCAAAGTTCATGAAACTTGCAAACAGCATCATATTCAATATCAATGATAGTCTTTCCAGTAAAAAAAATATCAATGCTATTCTAGATATGGTAAATTACTTATGTTTCGGTATCGTAAATTATATTTCCTTGCACATGATATTAATTTTGTTCTCTTTGCATTCTAGATAAAACGGGATGGAATTACAAAACTTGTAGTACTACCTCTTTATCCCCAGTTCTCCATATCGACCAGTGGTTCAAGTCTCCGTCTACTGGAGAGCATATTCAGGTAAGTATGGTAATTTGAAATGATAAATGTCCCATTGCTTGTGCTTTGCAAATTTATATGAAATGACACATTCAATGGCTCTTGTAGAGAGGATGAGTATCTAGTGAATATGCAACATACGGTTATACCTTCTTGGTATCAGCGTGAAGGATATATCAAGGCCATGGCAACTTTGATTGAGAAGGAGCTGTTCAAATTTCCAAAACCTCAGAAGGTAAGAACCATGTTACACGATCTTGTTGTGCTCTCTTCCCTGAAAGTAGAAGGCTGCTAAACATGGAGACAATTTTCTCGGTGTAATCACAAAATATCATACACCCTCCTTTTTAGTTTATATGGCCTGTAGATTTTTTCTAAAGTCAAACCTTTTTAAATATACCCAAGTGCTTATAGAAAAAAAAGTCGACATTTGGATATGAAAGCACATTTCTTGATGGACCTGGTGATATTGATTTGGTATTGTGGATGTTAATATTTCTATGAACTTGTTCAATCTTGATTTTTTGACTTAGACAAAACCTAGAGGCCTTAGAGCATCTCCAAATTGTCCTAAACTTGTCCGATTTGGGTGGGCAGGGGGGTGGGGCCGTGGGGGCAGGGGGGGGATGGACATGTGTCTGCCCTTTGTTCGCCCCATGAACCCCGTGCCCCCAAATGTTGTCCCATGGCTGGGTTTGGCTCTTTTTCTCTTTTTTTGCAATGTTTTCTCAAATATGACCACAAATGGTTCAACATGTGAAATAAACATAGAAATTCAAATTACCCAGCACCGGCCATGGAAGTACCAAAATGACACCAAATACAAAACAAGGATAGAAAGATCACACGGGACGAGCCATGGTCGCTTGCTTCTTCTTCTCATACCAAGCCCTCATTGCATCGTCCATGAGACTTAGATCGGCCGTCATCACACACGTCTCCTCCAAGAAGACCTTGAGATCAACTTCATTTTCCCTTGAAGTTGCATCCAACTTGGTGGCGGCAGCAAGGTCCGCATCAATACCGGAGGCATGCTGTGTGGCCATGGGGTCGACCACCGCCTGCCGGCTAGCTGCTTGTTCGCGGCGGTCATGGCAGCGAACCGGGCGTTCACCTTGGCATCGGCGGCAGCGGACATGGAAAGGGCGGCTTCTTAGCTTTTTCTTCTCATCCTACAACCTCAGGCGGCGGCCCTGCCTCTTCTTGCTCTGCGGTTTCGGAGACTTCTTCGTCGTCAAGGCTACCGCGGCGGTGGAGGCCGAGAACGGAGGCGGGACAGCGTCCATGGCGGCTAGGGAGAGTGGGACTGGGGCCAGTTTGGGGGAAAGTGGGCTGTCCGCAGACAGTGAAGTCCCACTCTTTCGGAAGTTTCTTCTCTAGAGAATGCATCCTCATTTAGTATGATAATCTTCAACCAGAAATATCTTAATTATGGAAGAAGATATATCTTATATTGTTCTCATCTGGTAGCTATTTATTTTCCGAACTTACCCTTTTTAGTTGCTGTGTTCAGACGAATGCAATATTATATTTGATGGGACATGAAACTTGCAGGTCATGATATTTTTCAGTGCTCATGGAGTTCCTCTAGCATACGTTGAAGAAGCTGGTGACCCATATAAAGCAGAGATGGAAGAGTGTGTGGATCTTATCATGGAGGAGCTCGAAAAAAGAGGAATGGCAAATCCATGTACACTTGCTTATCAGGTCAATACATCACACACTGACTTGTGCTTTCACCGACCAAATGGGGAGCCTGTGTAGTGCGTATTATTAGCTTAACATCAGTTTGGTGATTAATTCGGTCCAATTACAGCAGAAGATAAACATGGTGGCTAGTCTTATTTAAACTGGGCCTTCTTTTGACCTAACATATTTGCATGAATTTCCAGAGTCGAGTAGGACCAGTGGAATGGCTGAAACCCTACACTGACGAGACAATTATTGCGCTTGGACAGAGGGGGGTAAAGAGTTTGCTAGCAGTTCCCATTAGGTATCACTTCTCTTAACTTGGTTTCGCTGCTGTCATAACTAAAGCAAGAGGCGTTTTGACTCTCGGTTTTTTAATTGAATTTTAAACACAAGTTAAAATGTTTAAAAAATTCAACAAAAAAATTCCACGAGTACATCTTGACATTCTATGTGCTCACAAGGTCGTTTCACGGAAAACCGATTTGTTTTGTGCGGGTAACGACACATTTCTTTGTCCTTTTCATACAGGACACAAAACATATGTTTTGTGCGGGTAACGACACATTTCTTTGTCTTTTTCATACAGGACACAAAACATATTGGTTTTCCGCAAAACGACTTTGTAAGCACATAGAATCACAAGATGAACGCGCCAAAAAAAGTTCCGAATTTTTTGACATTTAAAAAAAAAATTCAGCTAGCCGGAGCATATGCACCTGAGATCAAAAGTGGATTTCCATACTCTTTTCGCATTATGCTCCTTATACACTATTTTAGTTTAACAATCATCATCTTCTACTCTGTTCTTCTCTCTTCAGTTTTGTCAGCGAACATATTGAGACATTGGAAGAAATCGATGTGGAGTACAAGGAGCTGGCTTTAGAATCTGGCATCAAGCACTGGGGACGAGTTCCTGCTTTAGGTTGTGAGCCTACATTCATTTCAGATCTCGCAGATGCTGTTATTGAAAGCCTGCCTTACGTTGGTGCAATGGCAGTTTCCAACCTCGAGGCTCGGCAGGTAACAAGTATCACAAGACATGCAAAGTACCTTCTCTCTATTCTATTCATGTTTTATACCTTACTCGATCAAGTCAGCTTCCAATATTCTAATATGCATGTAGTTACTTCAACCTAGAGTTAAAGACAAGCCTAGTCATTGAATGAGCTTATATCAATCAAAATATACTGGTGCCCTGGCTTTGTTTAGGTAGTAGGGTTAGATCAAATATCGAATTAGGGTCATCAGAAAATAATAAAATAAATTTGTTTAAACATAAGTTACTTGCAAAAACAGGCCCTAGATTGACGTAGTACTGATTCAGTGAATGAATTCCTACATAACTAGAGCAGAGGGGGAGACGCCACCCTGCCATAGTCATTAAGTCGGGGTGAGTCCTCCAGCCGAGGCTGCTGGTTAGGTGTGCGCCTGCGTGCCTACCACTCAGCCTCGGGAGAGTTGTTGAATTCCTACATAACTGAACATCCAATAGTTTGTAAATCTCAAGGAATTGGCATTGGGAACCAGATGAGCAAGGTGTGAATTGCAAATTTTAATGTAACCAAGAAACAAAACTTGCACCCTTTGCAGTAGAAACTCAGTGACATATTGTGGATTTATCTTTGCAGTCACTGGTGCCACTCGGGAGCGTGGAGGAGCTGCTAGCAGCCTACGACTCGAAACGTGACATGCTGCCTCCTCCGGTCATTGTGTGGGAGTGGGGCTGGACGAAGAGTGCCGAGACATGGAACGGCCGTGCGGCTATGCTGGCCGTGTTGGCTCTCCTGGTGCTGGAGGTAACAACCGGACATGGGTTCCTGCATCAATGGGGCATCTTGCCACCTCTCCCTTGAGCAGGGATATGTTTCGATATCATGTCTGCCCCTTGAGGCAACCTGATCATAACTTTGGTTCATGTGGGGAATGTCCTGATGCTATATATAGATCGGCCCACCTTACGCCGAGAAAGAAAAATATGGACTGAATTCGCCGGTGTAAATATGCTAGACTGAAGATATACAGGTCGAATACGCATAACTCATAAGCATCTGTTTTTCCTACATACTACATTAGTACAGTAGCTGATTGTAAGTTAGCATTGTACCTACGTGTTGCTCCAGGATGGGCTTCACTAGGCAAAGCATTGCTGATACTGGGCTTAGTCCTAGCCGAAGTTGAAGGAGCCAAATAATTTGTTTTCTCTGTATCCAGATTTTATTTTCTGCTGGAGGCTGAAAAGTTAGTATTTCTTTACGGGGGAGGCTGAAAAGATATACTACTACTATCTCCGTTCCTTTGCTTAGGGCGCTTTCTTTTTGGCAATTTTTGTCAAAGAATTAGGCGCAGCTGTGGATTTGGTGTGATTTTCCCCAACATACCCATACGTAATTTATAATCTCTATCTCTATCTCTACTATTTTTTTACTTATAAAGGCACAAGGATGGCAGGAACATTTGATTTCAACCATTGATCCATGTCCATCCCATCATCCAATGGTCTAGAATGCTCCAACGATGAGCACCTTACCACGTTTAGTGCTAATCTCCTACCTAATTAACTCCCCCGTCCAAAAAAAAACCTTAATCCGTTTACCCTTTCGTTGTGTCTCCTCAATTGCAAACAGAAAAACTCCTGTAACTAAGTAGTTATATTTCTTTGCTACTAGTAGTATTAATAATATTAAGCTATGTTGCACTAATCAGATAAATAAAGTGGCACTTCTAAAAAAGTTTCTGCTTTTTTGGTCTTTAAATTATGACTTATAGACCCTTTGGTTGAGAAAGTTCTAGAATGCAGGATATACATGATTTTACAACAAATGAATAGCAAGCAGGTGAACAAACTATGAATTTGTTTGGATGACATGCATTGCATCTCAACTCGGTGAGTTAAATCAATTAAATATATGTATTTGTTTTCATGAGCTAGGTTCATACAGAAACATTCTTCAGCAAATGAGAACATTAGGGGACATATGGCATATCATTTTTTAGAGAAACATATTAAGGCAACTGGTTGAAAAGTCATGATGTTTCCCTCTTGAACCTAATGGATATATTTCATGTAGGTCATGCCAATTGTTCAGATTTATTTACCAAACTAAGTCACAAAACCAACATTCATCTCCTTTAGTTTGTTAATCCTTTTCTTTTTTTGATCATTTGTTTTGCGGTTTTTGTTGATCGCAAAAGTTTACTTCTAAACTTGTTTGTGCTACGATGCTAGCCTCAATAATCAGGACCCCATGCCATTGCAAATGTAAGATGAGCTATCAGCAGATTTCACTAGATAGTGGACAGATTCAGTTGGATCAAAGCTTAATCAATATGTATAGTTAATTCGAAGCTCATTCATTCATGTCATCCAGGGACCTTGTTCTTTGGATGCAGGGTCGACCTCCCTTTAACAATCTTGTGTTCAGGTAGAAATTAGCATTTATCTAGGACCATACTACCTTGCGACCGCCCGGTAGATTGTAAAGTTTGGCAAACAATTTGGATAAGGTCATGCATGCACGTTGCGTGTGTTTTCTTCCTAATTTGGAGCATTGCATGCGATGTGGCCAGCTATTTAGAATTTTGTGATAAAAGTGTTGATTTCATGCGCATTAAATGTAAAATTTAAAAATTTACTATATTTTATAGATCAAACTGTTTGTCTGATTTGAAATTCGTTTTTATCGTTAGGCTAGTCATGAAGAGATCTTCGAAACTAGATCCCAAGTTGGTATGTTTAGATAACTTCTTTTTTGGATCAAAAGGTTATTCACATATAACGCGTAAGTTATTCGGACTGTAATATGTAAGTTACTACTAGTTAACACATAAGTTATCCATAATACGAACGAGTTATGTGTTCAAGTTTTTGTATGCATGCAGAAACAAACTACCGTGTTTATATCAAGTAAGTCTATTACATGTAATTAACTAAAATAGAGATAACCGGGGCTTAGAAAATATAGTGACCACAAAAAGAACTAAAATTATTCTGGAAATTATAAAGTTACCCACAAAGATAAACAAAGAGTTATCCATAACATGTACACTAATTATTTACTAGTAACACGAGAGTTATCTAGGCTTTAGCATGTAAGTTATCCACCACTACAAAAATTTATACACATATAAAATACAAACGTTATTCTAACAACTCGGCTTCGTCATTCGTCGCCGCGAGCAGCATACGGGCGATTCAATCTCAAAAGACTACCGCGTCAAACATTAAGCATAATTAAAAAAATAATTAAATCTAAGCTCCGATATAATAAAATGGGGTCATATGTTCCATCCATCCACTACCCTACCCTAAGTTATAGTGAACAACCGGAATGCGCAACCATTAATCTAGCTGCTCGGTTTCATCACCAGTTGCCATACTCAATTTTAAAAGGCTACTGTGTCAAACATTAAATATAATTTCTTTAAAGGAATTGAATCTAAGCTTGCATACGATATAATAAAATGGGGTCTTATGCCCCACTCACCCACCAACCTAAATTGTAGTGAACAAACGTAATGCGCAACCATTAATCTAGCTGCTTGGCTTCATCGTCCGTCGTCGCGAGCGGTATATGAACGACTCAACCTCGAAAGGCTACCGCGTTAAACATAATTTCTTTAAAGGAATTAAATTTAAGCTTGCATATGATATAATAAAATGAGGTGTTATGCCCTTGCAATTACTTGCTATCACATCTAGGAGACACGCAACGATGCAAGAAACGACAAAGGTATGTTGCATCCAAAGCACGTTGCTGGGAAGGTCAAGGCGTACATGGAGAACATCATCTTGCATTGTTTCAATCCCAAACCTTCTAATAGGCGTGATTCCAACTTGGTTCAGCGTTGGAGTCCACCATCTGCAGGCAAAGTTTGCGTCAACGTAGATGCGACTCTCTTAAATCTAGAATGGGATGGGGTGTAGTGATCCGAGATTCTATAGGTGCATTCATGCTGGCAGTTTCTGAAGGTTTGGATGGCCTTACTTTCCCTGAACTTGCCGAGACTATGGCAATTAGACGAGCCCTGACGGTGGCGGCAGATAACGGCTTTCAGGGCATGGTCCTTGCTTTCAGATTGTTTGTTTGCGATACAACGTATTAATTCTTCAGTTCAGGATCGGTCGGACGTTTGCTCAATGGTTGCTGATATCAAAAACCTAACAACTGAGTTTAACTCCTGTTCCTTCAAGCATGCTGGTCGACAGACAAATGTGGCGGCGCACACTTTAGCTCGTAGTTGTGAGCACTTAGCTTGTAATATTTTCTTTGTAATTTCGGATTGCATCCAGGATGTAGCGTGTACTGATGTTCATTAATCAATAAAGCGCCGACATTCTCTCAAAGCCCAATTTTTTTTTAATTCCGGATTGCATCCAAGATGAAGGATCTGTTAAAAATATAAGAAAATTACCATAATATTTAATCCAAAATAAGCAATAATAAAACATGACTATAAGTGCAAGAATTAACCTAATCATGTATACTAGCAGAATAGACGAACAAATCACATTCAACCAGAATAAGCAGATCGCATCTATTTCAAAAGCTAGTACAAGAAACTGCAACAGAAACTGAACTAGATAGGAACAGATTATGTATGGTGCTAGAGGAGGAATCGGGTTCACTTTCAGGTTAGGGTTGAGGTTCGCGTTGACACCAGTGTCGTCAGCCATGTCGTCGATGTAGAGGCTGCTGATGTCCGGAAAGAAGTCCTCGTTGGGGAAGGAGTGGTCGGTCGACGTGATGCCGTCAGTAGTCGCGCAGATGCGCTCCCCAAAAACTGATCGCCCCTCACCCGTACAGGTTCACGAGATGCGGTGGTTCTGGAGGCCTACTATCCCGTCGCCCGGTGCACGCCGGAAGAGGGGATGGAGAAGGTGTAGCGACGACGCAAGGTTCTGGAGGCAGAGATATGTGTGTAACTCGTATTAGGGTTTTCGCCTGAGGCCGTTTATATATAGCGCCGGTCGGGTAAGACGTGGGGCGCAGCCCACGTTCGAGTAGTAACAGCTCACGTTTCCAGAAAGACCGGAAAGTGCGTCGTGACGAGGCGAGGCGTGGCGAGGCGGGCAGCGGAGGAGGAGGAGCGCGCATGTATGCCACTCCTCTTCAATCTCTTTAGGAGGTAGTGAAACACTCCACTATATATATTGGTCCAAGGCCCACACCCAAATTCCAACAATCCCCCACAAATTCTCATAGGCATATATCATCACATCACATCAATCAGTTCCAGAATATTGTTTATATACCGGTGCGAGGTGGAGACCGTTAAGTTGAACTTCCACTTAGAACTTCATGCTACACTAGATTGCAACTTGAATAGTGGACTATGCCTTGAACTACAAGTTTGGTGCGCACTAGTTTCACACAAGGTCTAGAATACAGGGCTTCCGCGAAGCTTCCCCGCGGTTTGGAGCTTATGAGTCATACTCCATGGTCTTTCATGAGTTTATTAGAGAGCACATAACTCCCACGGACCGCGACATTTGACAGTCAGACTCATATAGGTGTGTTCTTCAAAAGATGTTCTGCAGGACAACATCTTTGCTTTAAACAAGCCACTCATAACACATTAAGATAAATACTAACCTGCCATGCAGAATAGGAGAGTATTGCATCTATACGGAGTGATAGTATACTGTAAGGATACTCTCCTCCCAGTTGACCAACAACTTGTCTTCCAACTCTACTTCACGGGATCTCCGATCACATAGAGCGGGTTACCACCATGAGCAACTCAAAATGTGTCTCAAACCCATCTCCCTCGATGCATTATCTATCACATTACGTGATAGACCCTTTGTGAAGGGATCTGCCAGATTTTTAGATGTTTGGATATAGTCCAATGCAATAACTCCGGATTTTCTCGTTTCCCTGACAGATTTCAATCTCCTCTTCACATGTCTTGATGACTTCATATTGTCCTTAGAACTGTTTATTTTGATGATCACCGTTTGATTATCACAGTTCATAAAGATTGCGGGTATTGGTTTTTCAAGCACAGGTAAGTTCATCAAGAGTTCATGAAGCCACTCTGCTTCAACAGTGGCTGTGTCTAATGCTGTGAGTTCTGCTTCCATAGTTGACCTTGTTAAGATGGTCTTCTTGCAAGACTTCCAAGAAACAGCACCACCACCAAGTGTAAAAACATAACCACTCGTGGCCTTAGTCTCATCAGCATCAGAAATCCAGTTTGAGTCACTATACCCTTCAAGTACCCTTGGATACCCGGAGTAGTGAATCCCATAGCTCGCAGTGCCTTTCAAATAACGCAAAACCCTTTCAAGGGCCTACTAATGAACATCTCCAGGATTTGAGACAAATCTACTTAACTTGCTTACAACAAAGGAGATGTAAGGCCTCGTAGCGCTGGCTAAATACATAAGCGAGCCAATAATCTGAGAATATCTCAGCTGATCTTTAGCATCCTTAGGATCTCCCTGATTCTTTCGAACCAACATGCTAGGATCATATGGTGTAGGAGAGGATCTGCATTCGCTATACCCAAAACGACTCAAGATCTTTTCCACATAGTGAGACTGAAGCAGTGTTATCCCACCATCATCATCTTTCAGCAGCTTGATGTTCAATATCACATCAACCACTCCTAGATCTTTCATCTCAAAACAACAAGATAGAAAGTCTTTGAACTCATTGATAACATTAAGATTGGTCCCGAATATCAGTATATCATCAACATACAGACATAAGATGACTCCCTCGCCCCCACCATGGCGATATTACACACACTTGTCAGTTTTGTTTACAATAAATCCTTCATCAGTTAAAGTTCTTTCAAACTTCTCATGCCACTGCTTAGGTGCTTGCTTAAGACCATTCATAGACTTCAGTAACTTGCACACCTTGCCTTGTTGACCATTTATCACGAATCCATCCGTCTGATCCATATAAATTTCCGCATCTAACTCTCCATTTAGGAAAGCCTTCTTAACGTCCATTTGATGAACGAGAAGACCATGTGAGGCAGCCAAGGATAGCAGTAATCGAATGGTGGCCAATCTAGCCACAGGTGAATAAGTATCAAAGAAGTCTTCGCCTTCTTTCTGGATATAACCCTTGGCAACAAGGCGTGCCTTGTACTTCTCAATAGTACCATCAGGTCTATGCTTATTCTTGAACACCCACTTACATCCTACAGGTTTGCACCTATAAGGACTATCAGTAATTTCCCAAGTTCCATTTGCTATGATGGAATCCATCTCACTGCGAACGACTTCTTTCCAGTAGTTAGCATCTTGAGATGCATAAACTTCTGAAATAGAAGTGGGAGTATCATCCACGAGGTATACAATGAAATCATCACCAAAGGACTTCACAGTCCTCTGTCTCTTACTTCTGGTAGGAGCTTCATTGTTATCCTCCACATGATTATCAGGGTGTTCTATCGAAATGGTGGGTTCATGAATTGTAATTAATTCTTGACTAGGTAAACTAGGCATCTCCTGATTTGATGAACTAGACGAATCTTTCATGGGAAAGATGTCTTCAAAGAAAGTCGCGTCATTCGACTCCATGATTGTACCAACATGCATGTCGGATACCTCAGATTTCACTATCAAAAATCTATAGCCAATGCTATGAAATGCATATCCTAGAAAGACACAATCCACAGTTTTTGGTCCAAGCTTTCGCTTCTTGGGTATCGACACATTCACTTTCGCCAAACAACCCCAAGTCCGTAAGTAGGAGAGTTTCAGCCTTTTCCTTTCCCTTTCCTAAAATGGAGTAATGGTTTTGTTCTTTTTCGGAACATAGTTTAGGACATGAGACGCAGTCTTTATCGCCTCCCCCACCATTCCTTGGATAGACCCGATGTATCTAACATGACGTTAACCAAATTAGTTAGAGTACGGTTCTTTCTTTCGGCCACCCCATTTGACCAAGGTGAGTAGGGGGGCGTCCTCTCATGGATAATACCATGCTCCGCACAAAAAAAAATCAAATTTGTTGGAAAAATACTCTCCACCACGATCGGACCGAAGTCGCTTAATATTTTGATCAAGTTGGTTTTCTGATTCAGCTTTATAGATTTTGAAGTGATTAAAAGCTTCATCTTTAGATTTCAGAAGGTACACATAACAGTATCGAGTGGAATCATCAATTAAATTCATGAAATATCGCTTTCCACATTTTGTCAACTCACCATTCATTTCACAAAGATCTGAATGTATTAGTTCCAGTGGTGCCAAAGCTCGTATCTCAGCAGTCTTGTGAGACTTGCGAGGTTGCTTAGCTTGCACACACACTTGACACTTGGAACTCTTGACAGTAGTAAATTTCAGAATTAAATTCATATCGGCAAGCCGCGTCATGCACCCAAAATTAATATGACAAAGTCGTGAATGCCAAATATTGGATTCACTATCATTGCAAACATGATTAATAACTTGAGTATATAAGTTTGACAAAGATAAGCTTAACAAGCCTCCACACTCATAACCCTTTCCAACAAATTGTCCACACTTAGAAATTACAACTTTATTGGACTCAAAGACTAACTTAAAACCATCTCGACATAGAAGAGATTCGCTGACGAGATTCTTATTGATGGAGGGAACGCGCTGCAAATTCTTCAGCTGTACGATCTTCCCCGAAGTAAACTTCAGCTCCGTACCAACACCTTGAACAGAAGCACGTGAGCCGTTTCCCATCAGCACGGAGCGAGCCCGTTCGACCTGATAAGAAGAGAACATAGAAATATCAGCACATACATGTATATTTGCACCAGTGTCTATCCACCATTCAGGTGAATTACAAACTGAAAGAACAGTAGGAACTATACCGTACCCAGCATCCTTCATCTCAGTATCATCAAGAACAACATTAGCGGACTTGCCACTATTTCCATGTGGACGCTTGTCAAAGCGATTGGGACAGCTAGGAGCCCAATGATTAGTATCACCACAGACATGGCAGGATCCTTTCTTCTTATACTGAGTCTTGTTCTTGAAGTTGGTAGTCTGTACGGCCTTGTTTTTGCCATCAAACTTTCCTTTGCCATTAGACCTGTTCTTATTCTTGAACTTGTGGGACTGAAAGTTATTTTTCTGCACTACATGTGCGCTAGAACTTCCGTCAAAGCCTCAAGGACGTGTATCTTTTGCTCTCGCCTTTTCTTCAACATGAAGAGATCCGATGAGATCCGAAACAGAAAACTCCTGCCTCTTATGTTTCAGAGAGGTAGAAAAGTTCTTCTAAGAAGGAGGAAGCTTGGCAATAATGCCTCCGGCCACGAACTTGTCCGGTAAGGTACACTTGAACTGCTTGAGTTCTTTAGCAAGGGACTGTATCTCATGAGCCTGATCCACGATGGGACGGTCGTCAGTCATCTTGTAGTCATAGAATTGCTCCATGATATACAGTTCAGTGCCAGCATCCGAAACACCAAACTTGGCGTCGAGTGCATCCCACGCATCCTTGCCATTATCAAATGACATATATATGTCAACAATGTTGTCACCAAGAATATTGAACAAAGCCCCCATAAACACGGTGTCGACTTTTTGAAACGCTTTCTCCTGAACAAGAGAAAGGTCTCCCTCAGGTTTGCCAAGAGTGGCGCTATAGAAGCCTAGTTTTTTCAATCATAGAACTGCTCTCGTGCGCTATCTCTTATAATTGACACCGTCAAAAGGAGGCGGCCTTGTAGCCGCGACTAAATCAGTTGAATTCAGTTGCCTACGATCAGGTTTTTGGATTGTTGAAAATATAAGCAAATTACCATAATATTTAATCCAAAATAAGCAATAATAAAACATGAATATAAGTGCAAGAATTAACCTAATCATGTATAATAGCAGAATAGACGAACATATCATATTCAACCAGAATAAGCAGTTCGCATCTATTCCAAAAGCTAGTACAAGAAACTGTAACAGAAACTGAAATAGATAGGAACAGATTACATACGATGCTGGAGGAGGAATCGGGTTCGCATTCAGGTTGGGGTTGAGGTTCGCGTTGATACCAGTGTCGTCAGCCATGTCATCGATGTAGGGGCTGCTGATGTCCGGGAAGAAGTCCTCGTCGGGGAAGGAGTGGTCGGTCGACGTGATGCTGTCAGTAGTCGCGCAGACGCGCTCCTCAAAAACCTGATCGCCCCTCACCCGTACAGGTTCACGAGAGGCGGTGGTTCTGGAGGCTTACTGTCCCGTCGTCCGGTGCATGCCGGAAGAGGGGATGGAGAAGGTGTAGCGGCGGCGCAAGGTTCTGGAGGCAGAGAGATGTGTGTAACTCGTATTAGGCTTTTCGCCTGAGGCCGTTCGCGCGCGTCATGACGAGGCGTGGCGTGGCGTGGTGTGGTGAGGCGGGCGGCGGCGGAGGAGGAGTGCGCGTGTATGTCACTCCTCTTCACTCTCTTTAGGAGGTAGTGAAACACTCCATTATATATATTGGTCCAACTCCCTCCAAACTAGCAAGGTGGGACTAAACTTTGGTGCCATCCCTTGCTAGGCATGAATGGGCCATGAGAATTTCAGAATTTGTATTAGGCTATGGGCCAAGGCCCACACCCAAATTCCAACAGGATCGGTATACTAACACCTAGGCTACCGCGTCTGAATTAAACTAACTCGTAGCTCACATTAAAATATATGGGACAACCAAAGTTTCATGAGGCGAATAAAAATATAAAAGTTATCCACAAGAGAAATACGAGACAGTATCGACCCAGTCTGTTTATATGGTGGGTGACGTATACGTAGAAAGTACATACTATAACATGGATAACTCACATGTTAAGGATGGATAACTTTTTGATCCGATTTTTTTCGTCAAAACATATTAATATGAGATCTATTTTTAAAGATCTCGTTGCGACTAGCCTAACGGTAAAAACAAATCCTAAATCAGATGAATGGTTTGATCTACAAAATATTTTGAATTTCAATCCTTAGCTGCCCTGCTTCGTTTTATCCTTTAGGGTGTATTTGGTAGTCCGGGTGGACTATCTCACCTCATACAAGCTGAGTCTAGCTATGCCCACTTCATACAAGTTGATTTTATTTGCTGTGTTTGGTAGGTTGTACGAGTTGAGATGTGCTCAGTTGAGATTGTGTTTGGTTGTCCCGTATGACATGAGCTAGGCTAGATATTATTAAACATCAATCAGGTCCCTAGCTATAAATATGAAAAGAAATCGGGTCCCTAACTATAAATATGAAAAAACAATCGGGTCCCTAAGAGGTGGCAACCGCCGCTGCCGGCATGGAGCCCACCGCTGCGCTCTTCTTCCGACGTGGATCCGCCGGCACGCACAACCATCGCCGCCGTGCGCTTCTTCCACACGCAACCATCGCCGTCGTGCGCCGCTGGCGTGCGCCGCCGCCGCTAGGTGGCCGAGCTTCGACTAGGCCTCGATCAGCATCCTGCTGCTGGGGAATCGGAGGTTGGTGAGTTGCGATGTTGGTCGCGCCAGCGGCTGAAAGTCGTGGCGGGTAGAGGGGACCCGTTCCCACGGCGGTCAGGAGCCGTGCGGCTCGTCGAGGAGCAGCAGACAAGCGCGATGGGAAGGAGTGGTGTTGAGTCGCGTGGATGGGAGCTGGAGGTTGGTGAGAACATGGCACGGGGAGGGGGAAATGCGGGCGTTTGACCCCTATCAGGCTAGAGAGGGGACACAAGACACAGCGGGATGGACTCAGCGCTGCCAAGTTGTGAAGCTCGATTTGAGCTTCACAACCGGGCAGGGCTAAGTGGCTCTTTTCGTATGAGGTGGACACTGCCCAACAGACCCGACCCAACCTAACAAACATGAAAAGGTAGGATGAGTTGAGAATTTCTAGGTTCACACGACCTACCAAACACACCCTTATGTAGCACCCGGGTAAAACCACTACTAGAAAATCGCATGTTATTTATATTTTGTGCATCATCATGACATCGGCATGCATTTGTTTGCCTAAAAGTATTTTGCTAAAATCCCTATTTTGTTTTCTAAATAGCGTCCTCTTTATTTCAAATATAAAACATCGGTCCGTCCGGACCCTTTTATTTGCCTAAAACTATTTATCAAAACTACTTAAAACAAAACAAATAAATAAAATCCTATTTTATAGAACCCGGGGGAGACCGCCACCGGCCAGGCCCAACGGCCCAGCCATCAGCAGTCTACAATCCCGGTAGCTCCAAACCCTAACCTATCCCGAAACCCTAGATCCCCATCTGTCCATACCCAAACCCACTCCTTCCTCCCCCGCCGCCGGATGCACCCAAAACACCGCACCCACACCCCACCATCCCCGACCGACCGAACCTAGCTACCATACACGCACACACCCCCGCGCAGCGACCCACAGAAAACACACACACACACACACACCCAACACGGTACCGGCCAGTCGGCCACCTCGCTAGAGACCCCCTCCCGCAACTCCGCTTGGCTCCACCCCGCACTACCTACCGCGTCGCGAGCCCGATGCTCCCCTCGTCCTCTCCCCCGCATCCTCCTGGCAGCGCCGCCACCTCCCCCTCGTCAGGCAGCGCCGCTAGGCGCCCTCCCTCGCCACCGCAGTCACCGGCCGCCCTCTCCTCGACTCACCGAGCGTCGCTGCTGCTATCCTCTCCTCGTCGTCGCCTCCTCTCTTAACCGTCGACGCCCGAGCCCGCGCCCTCCGCCGTCTGCAGCCAGGGCACCCCACGCCGCCTCACCCCTTTTCCTCGGCCTTCCGCCGTCGTCCTCCTCGCGGGCCCCTGCCACCGCCAGCGAGCGCTCCCCTCCCCGCCCTTCCTCCTCTCGCGAGCCCCTGCCGCCCTCGCCTCCTGCCGGCGCAACCGCCGCCAAGCACATCACCGCCTCCGTCGTCCGGGACCGCCGCAGCGCCATGGTCGCCCCTCCTCTCCTTCTGCAGCCATCCAGCAAGCGTCCTTCCCTGCCGCGGCTTCCCCTGCCATGGAACCTCCGGCCAGTCGACACCGTTGCCTTCTGCCAGCTCTGAACCGAGTGTCCTCCCCCTGGGCTCCTTCATGCGTCTCCACAGTGCGCCAAGGCCCTCGCCTCTGACCAGCAAGCACGACGCCACTCCTGGTCATTTCCACACCGACAAGGTGTTTGAGATAGTGCCCGCCCGGGACATGCCCCTTCACGACTTTTTTTGGTTGTCCCTCTGCCATGTGCCCGTCTTTGGATGGTTTGTTGTACCCGAGATGGTTCACGGTGCTACAAGATCTGCCCTGGTGATGTACTTGTTTTGACAAGATCTTCGTCCTGTCTGTGGTTCCATATCCGTCCACAAAATCTATGGGCGACTCCTCAATTCCGAGTGCATCTTCGCCAAGATCTTCCTTGTGAAACGAAGATCGATCCCGAACCCGGTGCCGCATCAAGTTCTCCTTCCCGGATCCAACAGCCGAGACTGATCTCATAGAACCCGGGGAACCCCAAGATCACCGACCCTAGACCCGAACCTCGTCGAACCCCATGTGTGACCCCTTTCCTCGAAGCCTATTTTATAATAATATATATACTTGTTGCATATTAAATTGTTCATATTTGCATACATTGTATGGGTTTGGGGGCCTTATGCCGATTCACCTAAATTAAATATGAAGACATATGCTGGCGAATCTAGTCTAATATTGGTCCTATTTAAATTTGTGCGTCGAATCGGTGATATGATTTTGCCTTGTTAAGACAACATTTAAATTGCAGGGTATCTAAACAACATGAACTTAATAATTTATTGTCGGGGCCCCGGTTCCGCTTAATATTGCCTAACTGCATCGCATCCTTGCCATGCCATATATCATACATGCATCATGCCCGATCTTTTGCCGTAGTATTAAATAGTGCATCTGATGTTTCCTCTAGTGCTTTGCTTCTTCACGGATTACGCCGATGAGTTGATATGAGTGTCGACCCGATCTTCGGATGAGCCTTCGGCGATGTTTTCAGGCGAGCATTCTCCCCCTTTCTACCCATCTTACTTTTATAGTCTTTATTTCCTCCTGTTGATCTACTGCTATCTGTGATGCGATGCTCTAGTTTTCGTACCCGTGATATCCCTTGCAGCCATTAAATTGCCTTGGACACATCCTATTGCCTGTTGTTTGGTAGATAGTCAGCCTTGCAAGTCGTAGTTGCTCGCACAGGTGTTGCGTCGCGCCGTCGATGTTCCACATGTAGGGGTTCGTAGCAAGGAAAACAAAAATTTTCTATCGCATACAAACAAACAAGCCAAGATCTATCTACTAGATTGTAGCAACGAGTCGATGGAATAACTTACCCTCGAAGATTCCAAAGCGGTTAACGAGAGCAGATTCTCGTGGGTGATGTAGTCGTACACTTGCCAATCTCAAGATCGCGTAGACGATCCTTCCGGCGCTGCGTTCCGGCAGCGCTCCCGTAGTCGGTCACACGTTCGGTACTCGACGAAGACCTTCCTCTCCCTTGTTCCAGCAGGCAGCGGAGGTTGTAGCACTCTCCTCGCGATTTCAGCAGCACAACGGCGTGGTACCGGAAGTAGAGGGGAAATCCCGCAGGGCTTCGCCTTAAGCCGGAACGAGTATGGTGGATTATGAGAGAGGGCTATTAGTGGTCTAGAGATTAGACACACCAATTAGAAGGCTCTAAACCGCAGGCTAAAGCAATTAGAAGCTCTAAACCAAAACGGCTCTAAACCGGAGATTAGAGGATAGGAACTTGTGTGTCTCAAGGAGGAGGCCCTGCCCCTCCTTTTATAGGTGGAGGGGCTAGGCGCGCCAGGGAGGGAGGGGAGTCCCTCCCCAACTCGGCCTAGGGCTGGCCGCCGGCTTGGAGGAGAGGAACTCCTCCTCCAAGTTGGTTTCAACCTCCTCTTGCTTGTTTCCCACAGTTTCCTGTTTCCCACAGTTTCCTGTTTTCCACAGTTTCCTGTTTTAGCCGTTTGACTTTCAAACTGGCAGTTTGACTTTCAAGTTTTGGAACAGCAAGAACACTTAGTACATGATGCAATCATTCAATGACACATTCATGTACCTTCCCCCCCCCCCCGGAGTGCCGGACAATCCGGAACCTTCTAGAACATTCCCGATGAAAACACCGGAATCATTCCCGAACTCCGAAACGGGACTTTCCTCATATGAATCTTATTCTCCGGACCATTCCGGATCACCTCGTGATATCCCGGATCCCATCTGAGACTCCGAACAACATTCGGTCTCTTTCTCATAATACCATAACTACTCAAAACAACGTCGAATCCTTAAGTGTGTCTCCCTACGGTTCGTGAATTATGCGGACATGATCGAGACACTTCTCCGAACAATAACCAATAGAGGAATCTGGAAATTCATATGGCTCCCACATATTTCTACGATTACTTTGCGATCGAATGAACCACTTACATACGATACCAATTTCCCTTTGTCTCACGATAGTTTACTTATCCGAGGTTATGATCGTCGGTATCTCTGCATACCTAGTTCAACCTCGTTACCGATAAGTACTCTTTTCTCGTTCCCGTGATATGTGATCCCTTGTGAGCCAGTCACATGCTTGCAAGCCAATTGGATGACATTCCACCGAGAGGGCCCAGAGTATATCTATCCGTCATATGGATGGACAAATCCCACTCTTGATCCATGTGTTTCAACCAATACTTTCCGAACACTCAATGCCACCTTTATAGCCACCCAGTTACGGTGTGGTGTTTGATGTCATCAAAGCATCCATCCGGTAAAGGTGATATGCATGATCTCATGGTCGAAGGAATTAGGTTACTATGTATCAGAAAGCATATAGCAATTGAACTATTTAAATGACTTGATCTTTATGCTACGCTTATCTATAGGAGTATGTCCATCACATCATTCTCCTAATGATATGATCTTGTTGTTAATAACATCTCTATGTTCATGATCAGGAAACCATGATCATATATTAACCAACAAGCTAGTTTAACAAGAGGCTTTACTAGGGACTCTTATTTTAGTTTACAAATCACACAAGTATTAATGTTTCCGGTTAATACAATTACAGCATGGTATGTACACATTTATCATAAGTGTGAAGATATGATAATAACCACTTTATTATTGCCTCTTGGGCATATCTCCAACAGTCTCCCACTTGCACTAGAGTCAATAATCTAGTTTCAAACCTTTGTGTATTCAACACCTATGGCTTTCCGGTGTTGTATGTACACGATTTCTAGTGGTCAACTGATCTCCGGATCTGACACTTCCAGGTCCGTGTGTAATTGCATGTCTTTGCGTCTCTATGCATCACTCATTCTCTAATGAGATGGCTTTGTATAAATTTGGTCTTTCGGTGTGACCTTTAGCTCTTTGGGGTTAAAACATGTTGATAATATTGTCGCACAATATATCTTCATAGTATTATCCCACTGTGAACTACACCTAGTTTTATAACAAACTACTTGACACAAATGCCCTCTTTTGCTGCTAAAATAGCAGTCATATACTTAGCCTTTTGTTGTAGTATCTGTCACAATGTCTTAACCTTGGAACTCATCCAAATCCATTATGGAACTCACTTTCCATTATATTGTGCCACCCTTAGTTTAGATTGAGATAAACTTAATTTGTACTTTGTGACAAAACTAGTATCAATGTAGTACTTTTACAATGAACTAACTATCTATTTGTCACTTCTACAAATATTATACTCTTAGTTCTTCCAAAAGATCATAAGAATATCCTTACTTTTGTCCAATGATCATCTTACGAATCATTCTGGTATATGCTCACAATATTTAGAGCATAGGACATATCTGGATTTGTACATATCACAGTATGATTGATATATATACTCTTTGTGATTTCATACATCAAGTATCAATCTATACTTGATTATTTGTTTCACTTTACCAAATGTCAATACACTTGAATATATCATCAACATTGAACTCATTCAATCCTTTCTGTGCGACAAGAACCTCTCTTGTAGTTTCTATATTGAACTCATTCAATATCTTGTCTATGTACTTCTGGCACAACCATATTAGCGTCTATTGATGCCAAATATTTGGGTTTTGCCTAAGTCTTTCATCGGGATGAAATTCTTAATATGTGTTAATAAAAGATACATTATTTCCAATCAACAATATGTCTTCCACATAATGTATTAGAAACATGTCTTAGCGCTCCCACTTAATTTCTTGCAAATGCAAGCATCTCCATCGTCTCTGATGAATTTAAACTCTTTTAACAATTTCATCATTGTGAAGATTCCAACTCCGCGATGCTCACTTCAACCATTGAAGTTTGCATATGCTTTTAGCATCCTTTGATTTAACAAAACCCTATGGACCGTGTCATGCACACGTCCTAGGTAACAATTCTATTAGAAGAACTTGTTTTGTTTATTCAACTACCATATAACAAATTATATGTAGTGGTTGCTACATTAATCCATCTAGACTAAATATCACTATGAAAGATCAAATCTTGTCAATAGTCAACCTTTGAACATTTTGTGAACTCTTTCCCAACATGTCGACTATTTCATAGATGTAAAACATCCATGTCTATTTCTTTATAGATCCAGACACAACTGTAAGGTCTTACACCTTTCTCGAGGGTCCTTCAAGTTCAAAACTTGATTTCTCGTGTATGGAACTATCACGGATTTTATGGCTTCAAGCCATTTGACGGAGTCAGGGCCCATCATCGCTTCTTTGTATGTAGTCGGTTCATTATTCTCAAATAATGATTCAACCCTCAAATCTTGGTATTTGATTGTTTACCCGATCTACTTGTTTCAATAGGAACTTAGATCTCCGTGACCACAACCTTTGAGGCACGTGAGCCATGAGCATTGTTGCTGCCTCCGGAACACTTTTCGGTGCTGCGCAACTTTGCACATATAGCTAAGGTTCTTTTAACCTTATCAAAGTTCTATTGTCCTCCCACTTTACTTTTCACGAAAAATTCCTTCTAAAAGAAACTTGACGTTCTAAGTGACAAACACTTTTGTCTCCGGTGTTATGGAGGAATACTTAACAAAGACAGGTTCATCCGACTTTGGTTGCAAACATCTTTCTTATGCATAGCATACCAATGTTTAAGAAAGGACAACTTGGGTTTTATCCCAAACCATAACATATGGTGTCATTTCAACGGATTATGATGGAGCTCTTTTCAGTGGAAAAACGGTAATCTCTAAAGCTTTTAATCTTTAAAATATAATGGCAGTTTTATGAATTATACCTTTGATCTTACCATGTCAAACAAGGTTTAATTACATATCTCGAATCCTCCATACTCTTATGGTGTTTCGGGAAATGCAAATCCACGGAACGATTCCTTAAATCTTAGGTATTATGCTAAACTCTGTAACTCAAATATCTTCCTTTATGATCTTATCATAAACTATTTATATTCTCGTTACAATGATTTTGCACTTCATCTCGAAAGTCTTTGAACTTTTCCAAATATTTCACACTTCATCCTTATTAAGTAAATATTCATATATTCACTCAAATTTTCGGAGAAGGCATATGAAGTTGAAATCCACCGCTCTTGACTACACATAATGGACTTCGTACAACAATATGTAGAAATTCCAATAAGCTAGTTTTTCGTTCCCTTTTGGCCTATGAACGAAGTTTCAATTATCTCTAGGAAAGTTTCACAAGCGTCATTTGATCAAAAATCAGAAGACTCCAAAATTCCATCCACATGGAGTTTCTTCATGTTTTCTTTCCATTATAATTTAAACGGCGATGTCACTTCCTAAGTGATCTTTCAATCAATTTGTCTTTCGACATTTTTAGCACTAGTTTTATGGATGTGATTTCTCCAACGAGATTTGTGAATCATCCATCTTTTATGGATTACAACAATTATTTGAACAACCCTTTTGTTCTCATAATACCTGATAAAACAAATCTTGAAGGCAAGCTTTGATGTTTAACGAGCAACACAATAACCCTTTATTTGTTCTCGATGAACATCATCACATATTCTTTTGCTAGTCACTTAGGCCATTGTAGTTCATGAATTGTGTTGTTTCGTATGACGATTCACACCAACAAATTCAGTATCAAATACTTGAGAACCACATTGTTTAATAAGCAAAGAATATAGCCATAACATGTATATCATCTATATACTTAAACTGAACAATTCTAGTCTTTTCTTTTCTGCCATATATTTATGAGATTCTCTTTCAATATTTCCTTTTCTGTTTGAAAGAATCTATCAATATCAATAGTGGAGTCATACATATGACATATAGTCCAAAGCGTGTATAATTAAATACCAATGTCTTTGGACTTGCACTTTGAAGTAGATCACCATCATCAAATATTTGGTGTTCTTTCAAATTCCTTTCTTTAGTAATCTCTTGGTGTAGTAAACATTTTACCTACATCAAATATTCACCCTTATCATGGAATTGTCCATGATCAAGCTACTGTTTAGCTTGTAACGATGAATTTATGAGTATAATGTTGCTATCCAAAACCTTTTGGAGGATGAGGACAACAAGTGTCTCCAACCTTTTGCAAATTCTCATCAAATATGAGAACATGACTTTAGCCATATTATACTCTATCATGTTGCAACCAAAACTTCGTTTCAGATATCACAATATCTTCCACACATCATGGTTTCTGAAACAACTCTTTCAGATCCTAGATAACCTTGATATTAAGACAATCCTTTGAATATCAAGAATCATGGAAACAAACATGATACTAACACTTGGAATTGTTACTCTTGATTTAATACTAATTATTAAACTTCATGGAGTAACCGGAACTTACTGAAAGTTTGCAATAGGACTTTTAAACTTTAGATTAACACTTCAAAACAATACGATACCAGTTCGTAAAGTAACTAACCAGAATTCTATAGTTCTATCATCTCAATTATAACTAAGCGCAAGGTGGTAAACGGATGCCAATGACTACAACAACTATGCAATTTCACTTTGATTTAGTTTATGATAAATTGAGTTCTAATTAATAATTAAATTAATCTAGGTGAACTCCCACTCAAAACAATATCCCTCCCATTGTTTTAGTGATCACACGAACCAAATCCACCACATCAAAACCGATCATCACGAGAGTTGATATAGCTTCAATGGCGAACAATCAACATGTTCATCATATCTACTATATGACTCATGCTCTACCTTTCGGTAATCCGTGTTCCTGAGGCCATGTCTGTACATGCTAGGCTCGTCAAGATCAAACCTTAGCTTCCGCATGAGCAAATCTGGCTTGCTCACGTTGTATACACTCGCAGAATCTAACACACCCGATCATCACGTGGTGCTTCGAAACAACAAGCTTTAGCAACGGTGCTAACTAAGGGTGAACACTTTATGACTTGAAATTCATGTGCATGAGGGATCATCTTATAATGCTACCATCGTCTACTAAGCAATACAAGATGCATAAAAGGATTAACATCACATTCAATTCATAATATGTGATATGATATGGCCTTTCTTCTTTGTGCTTCCGATCTCCATCTTCAGGCACGAACATGATCTCCATCATCACCGGCATTGCATCAAGGTCAATGACGCTGCTCCATGGTTGTCGTCCACCAGCTTCAACTATTACAACTACTTTGAATAGACATGCGGGTCTTAACAGAAATTAAAGACAACCATATGGCTCCTGCCGGTTGCCGACTTACAATAAGGAACATTGCATACATCAAATATAATCACAATCATGGCCATATCACATCACTGCACACCCCTGCAAAACAAAGTTAGACGCCTCTAATTTCTTTGCATATTTTACGTGGTTTGGGGCTTTCAATAAGTGTCGTTCTAACATACGAACAAGAACCACAACATTGATACTAGTATTGTAGATCACCCGTTGTAAATTGGATCTTAACTATGCTAGGAGAAACAGGCACCCGCAAAGCCACTTATGCAATACAAGTTGCATGTCAAGCGTGGAGCAAGTCTCATGAACGATGTCATGTAAGGTTAGCCCGGGCCGCTTCATCCCAACATACCGCAAGATGCAAAGTACACAAGAAGCAATCGACAATAAAAGCATCAACGCCCACAATGACCATTGTGTTCTACTCGTGCAACAGATCTACATATAGACACGGCTCTGATACCACTGTAGGGGTTCGTAGCAAGGAAAACAAAAATTTTCTATCGCATACAAACAAACAAGCCAAGATCTATCTACTAGATTGTAGCAACGAGTCGATGGAATAACTTACCCTCGAAGATTCCAAAGCGGTTAACGAGAGCAGATTCTCGTGGGTGATGTAGTCGTACACTTGCCGATCTCAAGATCGCGTAGACGATCCTTCCGGCGCTGCGTTCCGGCAGCGCTCCCGCAGTCGGTCACACGTTCGGTACTCGACGAAGACCTTCCTCTCCCTTGTTCCAGCAGGCAGCGGAGGTTGTAGCACTCTCCTCGCGATTCCGGCAGCACAACGGCGTGGTACCAGAAGTAGAGGGGAAATCCCGCAGGGCTTCGCCTTAAGCCGGAGCGAGTATGGTGGATTATGAGAGAGGGCTATTAGTGGTCTAGAGATTAGACACACCAATTAGAAGGCTCTAAACTGCAGGCTAAAGCAATTAGAAGCTCTAAACCAAAACGGCTCTAAACCGGAGATTAGAGGATAGGAACTTGTGTGTCTCAAGGAGGAGGCCCTGCCCCTCCTTTTATAGGTGGAGGGGCTAGGCGCGCCAGGGAGGGAGGGGAGTCCCTCCCCAACTCGGCCTAGGGCTGGCCGCCGGCTTGGAGGAGAGGAACTCCTCCTCCAAGTTGGTTTCAACCTCCTCTTGCTTGTTTCCCACAGTTTCCTATTTCCCACAGTTTCCTGTTTTCCACAGTTTCCTGTTTTAGCCGTTTGACTTTCAAACTGGCAGTTTGACTTTCAAGTTTTGGAACAGCAAGAACACTTAGTACATGATGCAATCATTCAATGACACATTCATGTACCTTCCCCCCCGGAGTGCCGGACAATCCGGAACCTTCTAGAACATTCCCGATGAAAACACCGGAATCATTCCCGAACTCCGAAACGGGACTTTCCTCATATGAATCTTATTCTCCGGACCATTCCGGATCACCTCGTGATATCCCGGATCCCATCTGAGACTCCGAACAACATTCGGTCTCTTTCTCATAATACCATAACTACTCAAAACAACGTCGAATCCTTAAGTGTGTCTCCCTACGGTTCGTGAATTATGCGGACATGATCGAGACACTTCTCCGAACAATAACCAATAGAGGAATCTGGAAATTCATATGGCTCCCACATATTTCTACGATTACTTTGCGATCGAATGAACCACTTACATACGATACCAATTTCCCTTTGTCTCACGATAGTTTACTTATCCGAGGTTATGATCGTCGGTATCTCTGCATACCTAGTTCAACCTCGTTACCGATAAGTACTCTTTTCTCGTTCCCGTGATATGTGATCCCTTGTGAGCCAGTCACATGCTTGCAAGCCAATTGGATGACATTCCACCGAGAGGTCCCAGAGTATATCTATCCGTCATATGGATGGACAAATCCCACTCTTGATCCATGTGTTTCAACCAATACTTTCCGAACACTCAATGCCACCTTTATAGCCACCCAGTTACGGTGTGGTGTTTGATGTCATCAAAGCATCCATCCGGTAAAGGTGATATGCATGATCTCATGGTCGAAGGAATTAGGTTACTATGTATCAGAAAGCATATAGCAATTGAACTATTTAAATGACTTGATCTTTATGCTACGCTTATCTATAGGAGTATGTCCATCACATCATTCTCCTAATGATATGATCTTGTTGTTAATAACATCTCTATGTTCATGATCAGGAAACCATGATCATATATTAACCAACAAGCTAGTTTAACAAGAGGCTTTACTAGGGACTCTTATTTTAGTTTACAAATCACACAAGTATTAATGTTTCCGGTTAATACAATTACAGCATGGTATGTACACATTTATCATAAGTGTGAAGATATGATAATAACCACTTTATTATTGCCTCTTGGGCATATCTCCAACAGTCTCCCACTTGCACTAGAGTCAATAATCTAGTTTCAAACCTTTGTGTATTCAACACCTATGGCTTTCCGGTGTTGTATGTACACGATTTCTAGTGGTCAACTGATCTCCGGATCTGACACTTCCAGGTCCGTGTGTAATTTCATGTCTTTGCGTCTCTATGCATCACTCATTCTCTAATGAGATGGCTTTGTATAAATTTGGTCTTTCGGTGTGACCTTTAGCTCTTTGGGGTTAAAACATGTTGATAATATTGTCGCACAATATATCTTCATAGTATTATCCCACTGTGAACTACACCTAGTTTTATAACAAACTACTTGACACAAATGCCCTCTTTTGCTGCTAAAATAGCAGTCATATACTTAGCCTTTTGTTGTAGTATCTGTCACAATGTCTTAACCTTGGAACTCATCCAAATCCATTATGGAACTCACTTTCCATTATATTGTGCCACCCTTAGTTTAGATTGAGATAAACTTAATTTGTACTTTGTGACAAAACTAGTATCAATGTAGTACTTTTACAATGAACTAACTATCTATTTGTCACTTCTACAAATATTATACTCTTAGTTCTTCCAAAAGATCATAAGAATATCCTTACTTTTGTCCAATGATCATCTTACGAATCATTCTGGTATATGCTCACAATATTTAGAGCATAGGACATATCTGGATTTGTACATATCACAGTATGATTGATATATATACTCTTTGTGATTTCATACATCAAGTATCAATCTATACTTGATTATTTGTTTCACTTTACCAAATGTCAATACACTTGAATATATCATCAACATTGAACTCATTCAATCCTTTCTGTGCGACAAGAACCTCTCTTGTAGTTTCTATATTGAACTCATTCAATATCTTGTCTATGTACTTCTGGCACAACCATATTAGCGTCTATTGATGCCAAATATTTGGGTTTTGCCTAAGTCTTTCATCGGGATGAAATTCTTAATATGTGTTAATAAAAGATACATTATTTCCAATCAACAATATGTCTTCCACATAATGTATTAGAAACATGTCTTAGCGCTCCCACTTAATTTCTTGCAAATGCAAGCATCTCCATCGTCTCTGATGAATTTAAACTCTTTTAACAATTTCATCATTGTGAAGATTCCAACTCCGCGATGCTCACTTCAACCATTGAAGTTTGCATATGCTTTTAGCATCCTTTGATTTAACAAAACCCTATGGACCGTGTCATGCACACGTCCTAGGTAACAATTCTATTAGAAGAACTTGTTTTGTTTATTCAACTACCATATAACAAATTATATGTAGTGGTTGCTACATTAATCCATCTAGACTAAATATCACTATGAAAGATCAAATCTTGTCATAGTCAACCTTTGAACATTTTGTGAACTCTTTCCCAACATGTCGACTATTTCATAGATGTAAAACATCCATGTCTATTTCTTTATAGATCCAGACACAACTGTAAGGTCTTACACCTTTCTCGAGGGTCCTTCAAGTTCAAAACTTGATTTCTCGTGTATGGAACTATCACGGATTTTATGGCTTCAAGCCATTTGACGGAGTCAGGGCCCATCATCGCTTCTTTGTATGTAGTCGGTTCATTATTCTCAAATAATGATTCAACCCTCAAATCTTGGTATTTGATTGTTTACCCGATCTACTTGTTTCAATAGGAACTTAGATCTCCGTGACCACAACCTTTGAGGCACGTGAGCCATGAGCATTGTTGCTGCCTCCGGAACACTTTTCGGTGATGCGCAACTTTGCACATATAGCTAAGGTTCTTTTAACCTTATCAAAGTTCTATTGTCCTCCCACTTTACTTTTCACGAAAAATTCCTTCTAAAAGAAACTTGACGTTCTAAGTGACAAACACTTTTGTCTCCGGTGTTATGGAGGAATACTTAACAAAGACAGGTTCATCCGACTTTGGTTGCAAACATCTTTCTTATGCATAGCATACCAATGTTTAAGAAAGGACAACTTGGGTTTTATCCCAAACCATAACATATGGTGTCATTTCAACGGATTATGATGGAGCTCTTTTCAGTGGAAAAACGGTAATCTCTAAAGCTTTTAATCTTTAAAATATAATGGCAGTTTTATGAATTATACCTTTGATCTTACCATGTCAAACAAGGTTTAATTACATATCTCGAATCCTCCATACTCTTATGGTGTTTCGGGAAATGCAAATCCACGGAACGATTCCTTAAATCTTAGGTATTATGCTAAACTCTGTAACTCAAATATCTTCCTTTATGATCTTATCATAAACTATTTATATTCTCGTTACAATGATTTTGCACTTCATCTCGAAAGTCTTTGAACTTTTCCAAATATTTCACACTTCATCCTTATTAAGTAAATATTCATATATTCACTCAAATTTTCGGAGAAGGCATATGAAGTTGAAATCCACCGCTCTTGACTACACATAATGGACTTCGTACAACAATATGTAGAAATTCCAATAAGCTAGTTTTTCGTTCCCTTTTGGCCTATGAACGAAGTTTCAATTATCTCTAGGAAAGTTTCACAAGCGTCATTTGATCAAAAATCAGAAGACTCCAAAATTCCATCCACATGGAGTTTCTTCATGTTTTCTTTCCATTATAATTTAAACGGCGATGTCACTTCCTAAGTGATCTTTCAATCAATTTGTATTTCGACATTTTTAGCACTAGTTTTATGGATGTGATTTCTCCAACGAGATTTGTGAATCATCCATCTTTTATGGATTACAGCAATTATTTGAACAACCCTTTTGTTCTCATAATACCTGATAAAACAAATCTTGAAGGCAAGCTTTGATGTTTAACGAGCAACACAATAACCCTTTATTTGTTCTCGATGAACATCATCACATATTCTTTTGCTAGTCACTTAGGCCATTGTAGTTCATGAATTGTGTTGTTTCGTATGACGATTCACACCAACAAATTCAGTATCAAATACTTGAGAACCACATTGTTTAATAAGCAAAGAATATATCCATAACATGTATATCATCTATATACTTAAACTGAACAATTCTAGTCTTTTCTTTTCTGCCATATATTTATGAGATTCTCTTTCAATATTTCCTTTTCTGTTTGAAAGAATCTATCAATATCAATAGTGGAGTCATACATATGACATATAGTCCAAAGCGTGTATAATTAAATACCAATGTCTTTGGACTTGCACTTTGAAGTAGATCACCATCATCAAATATTTGGTGTTCTTTCAAATTCCTTTCTTTAGTAATCTCTTGGTGTAGTAAACATTTTACCTACATCAAATATTCACCCTTATCATGGAATTGTCCATGATCAAGCTACTGTTTAGCTTGTAACGATGAATTTATGAGTATAATGTTGCTATCCAAAACCTTTTGGAGGATGAGGACAACAAGTGTCTCCAACCTTTTGCAAATTCTCATCAAATATGAGAACATGACTTTAGCCATATTATACTCTATCATGTTGCAACCAAAACTTCGTTTCAGATATCACAATATCTTCCACACATCATGGTTTCTGAAACAACTCTTTCAGATCCTAGATAACCTTGATATTAAGACAATCCTTTGAATATCAAGAATCATGGAAACAAACATGATACTAACACTTGGAATTGTTACTCTTGATTTAATACTAATTATTAAACTTCATGGAGTAACCGGAACTTACTGAAAGTTTGCAATAGGACTTTTAAACTTTAGATTAACACTTCAAAACAATACGATACCAGTTCGTAAAGTAACTAACCAGAATTCTATAGTTCTATCATCTCAATTATAACTAAGCGCAAGGTGGTAAACGGATGCCAATGACTACAACAACTATGCAATTTCACTTTGATTTAGTTTATGATAAATTGAGTTCTAATTAATAATTAAATTAATCTAGGTGAACTCCCACTCAAAACAATATCCCTCCCATTGTTTTAGTGATCACACGAACCAAATCCACCACATCAAAACCGATCATCACGAGAGTTGATATAGCTTCAATGGCGAACAATCAACATGTTCATCATATCTACTATATGACTCATGCTCTACCTTTCGGTAATCCGTGTTCCTGAGGCCATGTCTGTACATGCTAGGCTCGTCAAGATCAAACCTTAGCTTCCGCATGAGCAAATCTGGCTTGCTCACGTTGTATACACTCGCAGAATCTAACACACCCGATCATCACGTGGTGCTTCGAAACAACAAGCTTTAGCAACGGTGCTAACTAAGGGTGAACACTTTATGACTTGAAATTCATGTGCATGAGGGATCATCTTATAATGCTACCATCGTCTACTAAGCAATACAAGATGCATAAAAGGATTAACATCACATTCAATTCATAATATGTGATATGATATGGCCTTTCTTCTTTGTGCTTCCGATCTCCATCTTCAGGCACGAACATGATCTCCATCATCACCGGCATTGCATCAAGGTCAATGACGCTGCTCCATGGTTGTCGTCCACCAGCTTCAACTATTACAACTACTTTGAATAGACATGCGGGTCTTAACAGAAATTAAAGACAACCATATGGCTCCTGCCGGTTGCCGACTTACAATAAGGAACATTGCATACATCAAATATAATCACAATCATGGCCATATCACATCACTGCACACCCCTGCAAAACAAAGTTAGACGCCTCTAATTTCTTTGCATATTTTACGTGGTTTGGGGCTTTCAATAAGTGTCGTTCTAACATACGAACAAGAACCACAACATTGATACTAGTATTGTAGATCACCCGTTGTAAATTGGATCTTAACTATGCTAGGAGAAACAGGCACCCGCAAAGCCACTTATGCAATACAAGTTGCATGTCAAGCGTGGAGCAAGTCTCATGAACGATGTCATGTAAGGTTAGCCCGGGCCGCTTCATCCCAACATACCGCAAGATGCAAAGTACACAAGAAGCAATCGACAATAAAAGCATCAACGCCCACAATGACCATTGTGTTCTACTCGTGCAACAGATCTACATATAGACACGGCTCTGATACCACTGTAGGGGTTCGTAGCAAGGAAAACAAAAATTTTCTATCGCATACAAACAAACAAGCCAAGATCTATCTACTAGATTGTAGCAACGAGTCGATGGAATAACTTACCCTCGAAGATTCCAAAGCGGTTAACGAGAGCAGATTCTCGTGGGTGATGTAGTCGTACACTTGCCGATCTCAAGATCGCGTAGACGATCCTTCCGGCGCTGCGTTCCGGCAGCGCTCCCGCAGTCGGTCACACGTTCGGTACTCGACGAAGACCTTCCTCTCCCTTGTTCCAGCAGGCAGCGGAGGTTGTAGCACTCTCCTCGCGATTCCGGCAGCACAACGGCGTGGTACCAGAAGTAGAGGGGAAATCCCGCAGGGCTTCGCCTTAAGCCGGAGCGAGTATGGTGGATTATGAGAGAGGGCTATTAGTGGTCTAGAGATTAGACACACCAATTAGAAGGCTCTAAACTGCAGGCTAAAGCAATTAGAAGCTCTAAACCAAAACGGCTCTAAACCGGAGATTAGAGGATAGGAACTTGTGTGTCTCAAGGAGGAGGCCCTGCCCCTCCTTTTATAGGTGGAGGGGCTAGGCGCGCCAGGGAGGGAGGGGAGTCCCTCCCCAACTCGGCCTAGGGCTGGCCGCCGGCTTGGAGGAGAGGAACTCCTCCTCCAAGTTGGTTTCAACCTCCTCTTGCTTGTTTCCCACAGTTTCCTGTTTCCCACAGTTTCCTGTTTTCCACAGTTTCCTGTTTTAGCCGTTTGACTTTCAAACTGGCAGTTTGACTTTCAAGTTTTGGAACAGCAAGAACACTTAGTACATGATGCAATCATTCAATGACACATTCATGTACCTTCCCCCCCCGGAGTGCCGGACAATCCGGAACCTTCTAGAACATTCCCGATGAAAACACCGGAATCATTCCCGAACTCCGAAACGGGACTTTCCTCATATGAATCTTATTCTCCGGACCATTCCGGATCACCTCGTGATATCCCGGATCCCATCTGAGACTCCGAACAACATTCGGTCTCTTTCTCATAATACCATAACTACTCAAAACAACGTCGAATCCTTAAGTGTGTCTCCCTACGGTTCGTGAATTATGCGGACATGATCGAGACACTTCTCCGAACAATAACCAATAGAGGAATCTGGAAATTCATATGTCTCCCACATATTTCTACGATTACTTTGCGATCGAATGAACCACTTACATACGATACCAATTTCCCTTTGTCTCACGATAGTTTACTTATCCGAGGTTATGATCGTCGGTATCTCTGCATACCTAGTTCAACCTCGTTACCGATAAGTACTCTTTTCTCGTTCCCGTGATATGTGATCCCTTGTGAGCCAGTCACATGCTTGCAAGCCAATTGGATGACATTCCACCGAGAGGGCCCAGAGTATATCTATCCGTCATATGGATGGACAAATCCCACTCTTGATCCATGTGTTTCAACCAATACTTTCCGAACACTCAATGCCACCTTTATAGCCACCCAGTTACGGTGTGGTGTTTGATGTCATCAAAGCATCCATCCGGTAAAGGTGATATGCATGATCTCATGGTCGAAGGAATTAGGTTACTATGTATCAGAAAGCATATAGCAATTGAACTATTTAAATGACTTGATCTTTATGCTACGCTTATCTATAGGAGTATGTCCATCACATCATTCTCCTAATGATATGATCTTGTTGTTAATAACATCTCTATGTTCATGATCAGGAAACCATGATCATATATTAACCAACAAGCTAGTTTAACAAGAGGCTTTACTAGGGACTCTTATTTTAGTTTACAAATCACACAAGTATTAATGTTTCCGGTTAATACAATTACAGCATGGTATGTAAACATTTATCATAAGTGTGAAGATATGATAATAACCACTTTATTATTGCCTCTTGGGCATATCTCCAACACCACAGTTGTTGGAGTAATGCCTTATGTTTAATGTTGGAGATGATTATCACTTTAATTACCGTTTAATAACTAAACTTGAAGTAGGTAAATAATGCAGAGGCATAGGTGGGCAATAGATGTTATTTGGTTTTTAACCATCCACTTGTGTCCCGTAGGACCCCGAGTACTTGATACCTGTTCTTTGAATATTCGCACTATCCGCATGTGGGACCATGAATCCCCCTAGACAGAGCTTGAGTCATATTTTATTTCTTGGGGCCACAAAGTAGTTTGGGGCTTTATTACTATCCTGTACTTATGCCATGCTTTACTGCTTTATTTACGATTGCGCGTGGAGCGCCTGTACTGTTTTGGAACCAACGTCGAATGTTTTCGTGGTATCGACAAGCCCAGTCACACTTTCGGGTTCCCAGTCGTTTACAGCCATTGTCACAAACCTCTGGGTCCGTCTCGGAGCCGGCTAACTTCGTCGCGGGTAGCTTAGTGGGGTGGCCCCCTGAAATCAAATATGAATCTTGCGAATGTTCTGTCGTGATGCCTCGTTGGGTTTTATTTGGTTTTTCCCAAGGTTGATCGTGCGTGTGTTGCTATTTGTTCCCCCCTGCAGGGTAAAACTTTTTGAAAGCCGTGTCCGCGGTTATGGACGACTTGGAGCACAGTATCTCGATCATAAACAACTATAACTAAAGTAGTGCCATAAATTTGACTTTATAATGACTAGTAATCAGCTTCACTATAATGGAATGGCTAAATAAAAGTGTCAACAATTGCTGGTTTGAGTTGTCACATGTTACCATTGTATCTGACTAGTAAGTATTGCAACTACAACGGAATGGCTAAATAAAAGTCCCAACAACTGCTGGGTTTTGGGATGCCTCATGCTATATGTATCTGACTAGTAAGTACTACAACTACAACGGAATGGTTAACTAAAACTGCCCACTACTTATTATATCAGGATGACTCATGCTATCTATATCTGTCTAGTAATTGTCGCAACTATAACGAATGAATAAAACTGCCAATCGTGTGAGTTCCTCAGTTGACTTCCTCGTTTGGTCTCGAGGGGGAAATACCAGGATGGGTATGCTTGGTGATAGTTTCAGGTTGGATCCGAATAGGTATTTCTTATCCCTATCTGATAGCCGCTAGCTGTATTGAGTCTCTATAGGTTGTTTAGTGCATGCTGCGCTGCCGCTTCAGTCAACCATACCTATGTAGGCGAGGACCGCCGAATTCTAGTCTCGACGTGTACTGGCCTCAGTACTGACCGCTCTCTTTTTCCTTTGCCCTTTGTCGGCACCCCTTTTGTTTAAGCAGGTTTTGAGATCGACGTCGTTAGCAGGGTTGCCCTTCCGGCTTGGCCTGGGCAGGGTTATGGACGCCATTGGTTATTCTTCAGGGCTCTTAGCCCCATTTGCATCTTGTCCGTAGTCGGACGTTGTATCGTTTTCAAGGTGATTTGGATCTTTGTATTTTATATCTGTATTCTTGACTCTTTGAGTCAGTGTTGTATATATCTGTTCTAAGGGTTCCATCGTGGACTATTGTGTAATGGTATTACTTCGTTTTCCACCCGCACGAAAGTGCCTGGTGGGCACCTTTGAATCGTTTCTATGCGGGTTTGGCGGGTATTGCTGAAACTTGCATAGGACCGATTCCGAGGGTGTTACACCTTAGTACCACAACACGAGCAGTGCACTCCACTTCACTCCACTCACGTTCGCAAGTTTTGTATTTCTTATACCGGGTCTAAGAGTAGATTTCCCGTTGATCTAGTGGTTATGTATTTCTTCGATTCTTGAAGCTATATTAACAATCTTCCATATTCTCCTATAATTTACCTGGAATTTTTATTTCTAAATATGAATATTTATCAAAGGTCTTTGTTTAAGAATAATTCTGGAGGCAATCTATGATCAATCTGGATTCTAAATTTCACTGAATATGCTTAACCTAATATGCATGATTACTAGTGCAGCTAAAATGGCCAATAACTTACCATGAATACAACTACTCCTTTTGTCCCAAAATAAGTGACTCCATTTTTTCTTCATACATACCCCAAGCATGCAGCTGCAATTGGTAATTTGGTATGCATCCGCATGACGGTGCCACTGGCATGCGTGGAATCAATGCGAGAAAAAACGAGAGGACGTAGCATGCGGGGACGGAAGTGGCCAGTTCAATCTCGAGTAAGTTTTTAGGAGGAAAGGGAGAAAAATAAGCGGGAAGTTAGCGATTAATGAGGGGTAAGTTAGGAAACTAATCTCACTCCATGGCTTCCTTTTTTTTGAGGGAACACTCCATGGCTTCCTTAAGCTGGTCATATTGTTAAATAATTTAAACTAGTAAAATGCACATGTTACTAGTACCTTTATAGTGGATAATCACATGTGTATGGTGTCATATAATGCTTAATTAATTAGGTTGTACACTCATATTATCTTGATATGCGATGTTATGGTAACTCGCTAAAAATCTTTTCATAATGGATTATCATAGGCAAAATAAATGCTTAAAAGACAATCTCTCCAATGGATTGCCTTTTAGGTGATGTCTATTAGAGGTGTTGCATTTTTTAGCAATTGGGATCACACAATTGCATATCAATAGTGTAGCATGTTTGTGGCGTGAAGTAATACATGCCTATCTTTGGTACACACAAGGATGTATAGTTTTGAACTTAATAATCTTTATACCAAAGTAGTGATGCATTACATATAAATATATAACAAAATATAATTCCGGCCGCATGCACCAATTCATGAAAATAAACTATTTTGGGCCAAACTTTTCCCTAATGTGCTCAATCAAGTCATTTTTAAGTGCCCTATGTGTCAAGCGATCCCTGATGTTAGAATCTATTCGCAGTACATCTGCAAATTAAGAGACTAAATTATTTTCAAACTACAACTAAGAAAATTGAGAAACTAAAAACAACATTAAAACTTAAAGAAAGGAAGTGATAAAGAAGAAAGACCAAAGATTAAGAGACTAAATTAAAATAACTGACGAACAGAACAAAGTTACCTAAAAGACTAAATCTGAAAGACTGAAGTAATGAACAGAATGAAAAGAGGGACCGAGGACTTTAAAGAACTCACAAGGCTCAAAGAAAGACCACGAAAGAAACATTCAAACTAAAAGAAAGAAGGTGAGAAAGAAAATTTGAGAAATTGAGAAACTAAAATAAAATTTCAAACTGAAAGAAAGAAAATTAGAAAGAAAGACCGAAAATTGAGATACTAAATTAAAAAGACTGACGAACGGAACAAAGTAAACTAATTTTTTTTCGAGAATTACGACCGGGGGGGGAGAGAAGACCCCACCGCTTGTTATATTACCCGAATTTGACTTGGCAGTCACATCACACATACAATGAGTTTGAGAGAGGGGGTACACGGGGGTGAGAGAGAGAACGAGCTAGTCAGCAGCAGCAAGAAGTAGAGTACGAAGGCTATCTAAGCAGCGACGGTCTTGAGTCTTGAACCACCAACGCCAAATTGACAGGTCGTCGGCCGCCTTGCGGAGCACGAGGCGTGCGGTAGAGGGCAAGGCATTGAAGGCAAGGTCGTTCCTTGCCTTCCAAATTGACCAGAGGATAGTAGCAATGTCGGCGCGCTAGGTAGAAGAGTCCATGCCTGCTGGAGGGGCGAGCTCCCAGACAAAGAAGACGCCACGGGTTATGTGCACCCCAAGCTGGTTCCAGACTTCACCGGCAACTGCACATCCGAAGAAGAGGTGTCGCCCGGTCTCGGGTGAGGCACACGCCTCGCAAGTAGAAGATGGAGCACAATTCTTGGAGAATAGGTTGGCCTGGGTGCTGAGCCTGTCAATGTCAGCGAGGTACACGAAGATGCGGAAGCGTCAGGGGCCCGTCGCAGGGAGAGCATGCGGTAGGCCTCACGGGAGCTGAACGGGGGAGCAGAAGGAGAGTCGATGTAGCGAAGATCTTGCCCTTCCTGGAGGGAGATGGCGTCGATGTGGCCCTGGACAATGTCGAGCTCCCGCTTAGCAGCGGAGGAGACACAATGCTGAAGCGAGAGACCCAAAGCGACCATGTCGGCCACAGCCGCGTTGGGCCTAGTAGCATGTGAGAAGAGCGCCTCATACCGCTCAGCTAAAGGGAATATGTCCTAAGAGGCAATAATAAAGTGGTTATTATGTATATTCCAAGTATATGATATATGTTTATTTTGCATGCTATAATTGTATTAATACGGAAACGTTAATACATGTGTGTTTAATAAACAAACAGAAAGTTCCTAGTTATGCCTCTCTCATAAACTAGCTCGTTGATTAACAAGATGATCAAGGTTTCCTGATCATGGACATTGGATGTTGTTAATAACGAGGTCACAACATTAGTGTAATGGTGTGATGAACATTCATCCGAAGTATAGCATTACGATCAAAGTCATTGAGTTTATATTGCTATAACAATATACGAAGTGATCCTAATCCTTAGACCATGAGATCATGTCAACCACTAACACCGGAAGAGTATCTTGATAACATCAAACGTCACACCGTAACAGGGTGATTATAAAGATGGGTTTAGTACTACTAAAGTGTTATGTTGAGGCCCATGGATCGAGAGTGGAATTTGTTCATCCCGATGACGGATAGATATGCTCTAGGCCCTCTCGATGATATCACATTAATTAGCTTGCAAGCAAGTGATTTGATCACTAGAATGTTATATCACAGGAACAAGAAAAGAGTACATGTCAGTAACGAGATCAAACTAGGTATGGAGAGACCGATGATCGAATATCGGATATGTAATATATCGTGAAACAAAAGGATTAAGATACAGGCATAAAAGGTTCTCACGATCACAAGAAAGTCATCGTTGAATGTGTGGGAGTCAGTATGGATCTCTAGGTCCCGCTTCTGATTATTAATCTGAGAGAGGTATCGATCATGTCCGCATTATTCGCAAACCGTAGGGTGACACACTTAAGAGACACCAACACCATTTGGAGCAAAAGTTTCATGCCGGAAAGAATAACAAGCGCATGAATTTATTTCACTAGATACCGAAACGGGTTTTCAGGTGAAATTGCATAAAGTGTTTTTGCATGTGAAATAAAATACTAGCAAGGGGTTATATGTGAATGTTTGTCATTAAATTAATTGACAAAATCTGAATAAATAAAAGGAGTTTTATTTAATAAGAGTTTGCATTAAATTTGGTGGAAATTTAATGGGAATTTGAGTGGGTTTTCGAGTGGAGGAAATTGAAATGCTTTTTGTGAGTGGAGTGTCCACCCACATGAATGAAGGAGGGGAGGGGCAGCCCCCATGGCCGGCGGCCACCCCCTTGGGTGCTGTAGGGGTTTGTAGCATGGAAAACAAAAAATTCTACCGCATGCAAACAAACAAGCCAAGATCTATCTACTAGATTGTAGCAACGAGTCGATTAGAGTACTCACCCTCGAAGATTCCAAAGCGGTTAACGAGAGCAGAATCTCGTGGGTGATGTAGTCTTACACTTGCCGATCTCAAGATCACGTAGATGATCCTTCCGGCGCTGTGTTCCGGCACCGCTTCCGCAGTCGTTCACACATTCGGTACTCGATGAAGACCTTCCTATTCCTTGTTTCAGCAGGCAGCGGAGGTTGTAGTTCTCCCCTCGCGATTCCGGCAGCACGACGGCGTGGTGTCGGAAGTAGAGGGAAGATCCTGCTGGGCTTCGCCTAAGCCGGTGTGAGTTATGGTGGATCTAGGGCTTTCCCGGTGATCTAGGTTTAGAAGGCCGGGAGGAGGAGGAGGAGGAGGTGTCGGCGGCGGCTAGGGCGACGGCGGAGTGCGGCGCACGGGGTGGAGGGCTGGCTCTTGTGGTGTTTGGGGCAGCCCTCCCCCTCTATTTATGAGAGGGGGCAGCCTTGGGAGGAGAGGGTTTGAATCCAAACCCAAATCCAAGTTGGATTGAAGGAAGGACTCTTTCCTTCTTCCACTAGGAAACCATTGTTCCAGTTTGACTTTTCAAACCTCCCGTTTGACTTTCAATTTAGAGATTTAATTCTCTCTTACAAATGCCCAAACCAAGTGACCTAGGATATGATCCAATCATTCCACTTACCCATGACACATTCATGGACCATTCCCCTTCGGTCCGGTGAACCTTCTAGAACCTTCTAGAACCTCTCCGATGAAAACATCGAAATCATTCTCGAACTCCGGAATTGGACTTTCCTTATATGAATCTTATTCTCCGGACCATTCCGGATCTCCTCGTGATATCTCGGATCCCATCCGAGACGCCGAACAACATTCGGTATCCCTACTTACATTCCATATCTACTAAACAACATCGAATCCTTAAGTGTGTCTCCCTACGGTTCGTGAATTATGCGGACATGACCGAGACACTTCTCCGATCAATAACCAATAGAGGAATCTGGAAATTCATATGGCTCCCACATATTTCAACGATTACTTTGTGATCGAATGAACCACTTATATACGATACCTATTTCCCTTTGTCTCATGATAGTTTACTTATCCGAGGTTTGATCGTCGGTATCTCTGCATACCTAGTTCAACCTCGTTACCGATAAGTACTCTTTTCTCGTTCCCGTGATATGTGATCCCTTGTGAGCCAGTCACGTGCTTGCAAGCCAATTGGATGACATTCCACCTAGAGGGCCCATAGTATATCTATCCGTCATATGGATGGACAAATCCCACTCTTGATCCATGTGCCTCAACACATACTTTCCGAACACTCAATGCCACCTTTATAGCCACCAGTTACGGTGTGGTGTTTGATGTCATCAAAGCATCCTTCCGGTGATGGTGATTAGAATTATCTCATGGTTGAAGGAATTAGGTTACTATGTATCAGAAAGCTTATAGCAAATGAACTATTGAAATGACTTGATCTTAATGCTACACTTATCTATAGGAGTATGTCCATCATACCATTCTCCTAACGATATGATCTTGTTGTTAATAACATCTCAATGTTCATGATCGAGAAACCACGATCATCTATTAACCAACAAGCTAGTATTATAAAGAGGCTTTACCAGGGAGTCTAATTTAGTTTACAAATCACACAAGTATTAATGTTTCTGGTTAATACTATTACAGCATGAATGTAAACATTTATCATAAACACAAAGATATAATAATAACCACTTCTATTATTGCCTCTAGGGCATATCTCCAACAGTGTCCCACTTGCACTAGAGTCAACTAATCTAGATTACATGGTAATATACCGAACACATATGGCGGTTTGGTGCTAGTCATGTTTTGCCCTCGGGAGAGGTTTAGTCAACGGATCCGCCACATTCATATATGTGTGTACTTTGCAAATCTTTATGTCACCATCTTGGACATGCTCTCGAATAGCGTGAAAACGTAGCTTGATATGCTTCAGCTTCTTGTGTGAGCTTGGTTCTTGCGCATTGGCTATGGCGCCCATGTTATCACAGTAGATAGACATTGGGTCCAGCGCACTTGGAACCACACCGATCTCTGTAATGAACTCCATCCATATCGCCTCTTGTGAAGCCTCTGAAGCAGCTATGTATTCCGATTCAGTTGAAGATCTCGCCACAACGCTTTGCTTTACACTCTTTAAGCTAACTGCTGCACCATTCAAAGTAAATATGTATCCATATTGAGATTTAGAATCATCCGGATCGGTGTTCCAACTAGCATCGGTGTAACCATTAACAACGAGTTGTTCATCACCTCCATAAGAAAGAACCATATCCTTAGTTCTTCTCAAGTACTTAAGGATGTTTTTGACCGTTGTCCAATGATCCACTCCTGGATCACTTTGATGTCTGCTAGTCAAACTAACAGCATATGCAATGTCAGGTCTAGTACATAGCATGGCATACATAAGAGATCCTATGGCTAAGGCATAGGGAGTCTTACTCATCCTTTCTCTATCTTCTGCCATTGCAGGACTTTGAGTTTTACTCAAGGTCATATTGGACAACATGGGCAAGAACCCTTTCTTGCTATCTTCCATTCCAAACCTCTTTAGAACTTTTTCCAAATATGTACTCTGTGACAATGATATTAGGTGTCTCGATCTATCTCTATAAATCTTTATGCCTAATATGTAAGCTGCTTCGCCAAGATCTTTCATTAAAAAACTATTATTCAAATAATCCTTGACACTATTAAGAAGGTCTGCATCATTCCCAATCAACAATATGTCATCTACATATAGTATTAAGAATGATACAGAGCTCCCACTCACTTTCTTGTAAATACAAGCTTCTCCATAAATTTGTATAAAACCAAAACTTTTGATTACCTTATCAAAACGTTGATTCCAACTCCGTGATGCTTGCTTCAATACATAAATGGACCGTTGAAGTTTGCATACCTTGTTAGCATCTTTAGGATCGACAAAACCTTTGGGTTGCATCATATACAACTCTTCAACAATGTCTCCATTGAGGAATGTTGTTTTGACATCCATCTTCCATATCTCATAATCATAATATGCAGCGATTGCTACCAAAATCCTCACAGACTTTAGCTTCGCTACCGGTGAGAAAGTCTCATCATAGTCAACTCCTTGAATTTGTCGAAACCCTTTTGCGACAAGTTGAGCTTTATAGACAGTAACATTACCATCAACATCTATTTTTTTCTTGAAAATACATTTGTTCTCGACAGCCTTTCGGCTATCTGGTAAGTCCACCAAACTCCATACTTGGTTTTCGTACATGGATCCAATCTCGGATTTCATGGCTTCTTGCCATTTATTGGAATCTGAGCTCATCATCGCTTCCTCATATGTTGCAGGGTCATCGGTGTTGTCCACCAACATGACACTCATAACGGGATCATACCAATCAGGAGTGGTACGAGTTCTCGTTGACCTACGAGGTTCCGTAGTAACTTCAACCGAAGTTTCATGATCAACATCATTAGCTTCCTCTCTTATTGGTGTAGGTGCCACAGGAACTACTTTTGATGTTGCGCTACCCTCAAGTTCGAGAGAAGATTCAACAACCTCGTCGAGTTCTACTTTCCTTCCAATCACTTCTTTCGAGAGAAACTCCTTCTCTAGAAAGGATCCATTCTTGGCAACGAAGATTTTGCCCTCGGATCTATGATAGAAGGTATACCCAATAGTTTCCTTCGGGTATCCTATGAAGACGCATTTTACCGCTTTGGGTTCAAGCTTGTCGGGTTGTAACTTCTTTACGTAAGCTTCGCAACCCCAAACTTTAAGGAACGGCAATTTAGGCTTCTTCCCAAACCATAATTCATACGATGTCGTTTCAACCGATTTAGATGGTGCCCTATTTAAAGTTAATGCGGCTGTTTTCTAATGCATAACCCCAAAACCATATCTAAGAGAGTTCGATTACGACGTTCGGACACACCATTACGTTGTGGTGTTCCCGGCGGTGTCAATTGTGAAAGTATTCCGCATTTCTTCAAATGCTCGCCAAACTCTAACTTAGATATTCACCTCCACGATCAGATCATATAAATTTAATCTTCTTGTTACGTTGATTCTCTACCTCACTTTGAAATTCCTTAAACTTCTCGAAAGTTTTGGACTTATGTTTCATGAAATAGATATACCCATATCTACTCAAGTCATCCGTGAAGGTAAGAACATAACGATAACCACCGCGCGATGCTACACTCATTGGGCCACACACATCAATATGTATGATTTCCAATAAGTCCGTAGCTCGCTCCATCATACTAGAAAATGGAGTCTTAGTCATTTTACCCATCAGACATGCTTCGCATATTTTAAGTGATTCGAAATCAAGTGATTCAAGAAGTCCATCGAAATGGAGTTTCTTCATACGCTTCACTCCAATGTGACCAAGACGACAGTGCCACATATAGGTCGAGTTATCGCTCAATTTCAAATGTTTAGCTTCAATGTTATTAATATGTGTATTACTACAATCGAGATTCAACAAGAATAGACCATCTATCAAAGGTGCATGTGCATAAAACATATTACTCATATAAATCGAACAACCATTATTCTCGGACTTAAACAAGTAACCGTCTCGCAATAAACATGATCCGGATATAATGTTCATGCTCAACGCAGGCACCAAATAACAATTATTTAAGTATAAAACTAATCCCGATGGTAGATGAAGAGGTAGCGTGCCGACCACGATCACATCAACCTTTGATCCATTTCCAACACGCATCATCAACTCGTTCTTCGCTAGTTTCCGTCTATTCTGCAGCACCTGTTTCGAGTTATAAATGTGAGCAACCGAGCCAGTATCAAATACCCAGGCACTACTATGAGTACTAGTGAGATACACATCAATAACATGTATATCAGATATACCTTTCTTCTTGATGTTGTCGTTCTTCAAATCCGCCAAGTACTTAGGGCAATTCCGCTTCCAGTGACCTTCTCCCTTGTAGTAAAAGCACTCAGTATCAGGCTTAGGCCCAGCCTTGGTCTTCTTCGCCGGGGCGGTAACTTTATTACCGCCCTTCTCGAAGTTTCCATTTTTCTTAGACTTGCCTTTCTTATTTAATTTGGTGGTCTTATTGACCAACAACACTTGGTGCTCTTTCTTGATCTCTACTTCCGCAGACTTTAACATGGAGAAGAGTTCAGGCAACGACTTGTCCATGTTTTGCATATTGTAGTTCATCACAAAGTTCTTGTAACTTGGTGGTAGTGATTGGAGGACACGGTGAATCCCCAAATCATTAGGAATCACTATACCCAAGCTTTGAAGCTTGCTTGCATGCCCAGACATCTTAAGCACGTGCTCACTGACGGAGCTGCCCTCTTCCATCTTGCAGTTAAAGAACTTTTCAGAAGCCTCATAACTCTCAACTGCCACGTGAGCCTCAAATATCATTTTGAGTTCATGGAAAATATCATGTGGTTCATGGTTCTCAAACCTTTTCTGAAGCTCCGATTCCAAACCATACAAGATAGCACACTGAATTGTGGAGTACTGATTCTTCCGAGTGAGGAAAACATTCTTTACCTCATCGGTAGCATCAGCTGCAGGTGGGTCACCCAGCGGTGCATCCAGCACATAGGTCAAATTACCAGCATTGAGGATGTTGGAGATATGCCCAAGAGGCAATAATAAAGTGGTTATTATCATATCTTCACACTTGTGATAAATGTTTACATACCATGCTATAATTGTATTAACCGGAAACATTAATACTTGTGTGATTTGTAAACTAAAATAAGAGTCCCTAGTAAAGCCTCTTGTTAAACTAGCTTGTTGGTTAATATATGATCATGGTTTCCTGATCATGAACATAGAGATGTTATTAACAAACAGGATCATGTCATTAGGAGAATGATGTGATGGACATACTCCTATAGATAAGCGTAGCATAAAGATCAAGTCATTTAAATAGTTCAATTGCTATATGCTTTCTGATACATAGTAACCTAATTCCTTCGACCATGAGATCATGCATATCACCTTTACCGGATGGATGCTTTGATGACATCAAACACCACACCGTAACTGGGTGGCTATAAAGGTGGCATTGAGTGTTCGGAAAGTATTGGTTGAAACACATGGATCAAGAGTGGGATTTGTCCATCCATATGACGGATAGATATACTTTGGGCCCTCTCGGTGGAATGTCATCCAATTAGCTTGCAAGCATGTGACTGGCTCACAAGGGATCACATATCACGGGAACGAGAAAAGAGTACTTATCGGTAACGAGGTTGAACTAGGTATGCAGAGATACCGACGATCATAACCTCGGATAAGTAAACTATCGTGAGACAAAGGGAAATTGGTATCGTATGTAAGTGGTTCATTCGATCGCAAAGTAATCGTAGAAATATGTGGGAGCCATATGAATTTCTAGATTCCTCTATTGGTTATTGTTCGGAGAAGTGTCTCGATCATGTCCGCATAATTCACGAACCGTAGGGAGACACACTTAAGGATTCGACGTTGTTTAAGTAGTTATGGTATTATGAGAAAGAGACCGAATGTTGTTCGGAGTCTCGGATGGGATCCGGGATATCACGAGGTGATCCGGAATGGTCCGGAGAATAAGATTCATATAAGGAAAGTCCCGTTTCGGAGTTCGGGAATGATTCCGGTGTTTTCATCGGGAATGTTCTAGAAGGTTCCGGATTGTCCGGCACTCCGGGGGGGAAGGGTACATGAATGTGTCATTGAATGATTGCATCATGTACTAAGTGTTCTTGCTGTTCCAAAAACATGAAAGTCAAATTGCCAGTTTGAAAGTCAAACGGCTAAAACAGGAAACTGTGGAAAACAGGAAACTGTGGGAAACAGGAAACTGTGGGAAACAAGCAAGAGGAGGTTGAAACCAACTTGGAGGAGGAGTTCCTCTCCTCCTTGGCCGGCGCCCAGCCCTAGGCCGAGTTGGGGAGGGACTCCCTCCCTCCCTGGCGCGCCTAGCCCCTCCACCTATAAAAGGAGGGGCAGGGCTCCTCCTTGAGACACACAAGTTTCTACCTCTAATCTCCGGTTTAGAGCCGTTTGGTTTAGAGCTTCTAATTGCTTTAGCCTACGGTTTAGAGCCTTCTAATTGGTGTGTCTAAACCCTAGACCACTAATAGCCCTCTCTCATAATCCACCATACTCGCTCCGGCTTAAGGCGAAGCCCTGCGAGATCTTCCCTCTACTTCCGGTACCACGCCGTTGTGCTGCCGGAATCGCGAGGAGAGTGCTACAACCTCCGCTGCCTGCTGGAACAAGGGAGAGGAAGGTCTTCGTCGAGTACCGAACGTGTGACCGACTGCGGGAGCGCTGCCGGAACGTGGCGCCGGAAGGATCGTCTACGCGATCTTGAGATCGGAAAGAGTACGACTACATCACCCACGAGAATCTGCTCTCGTTAACCGCTTTGGAATCTTCGAGGGTAAGTTATTCCATCGACTCGTTGCTACAATCTAGTAGATAGATCTTGGCTTGTTTGTTTGTATGCGATAGAAAATTTCGTTTTCCATGCTACGAACCCCTACAGTGGTATCAGAGCCGTGTCTATATGTAGATCTGTTGCACGAGTAGAACACAATGGTCATTGTGGGCGTTGATGCTTTTATTGCCGATTGCTTCTTGTGTACTTTGCATCTTGCGGTATGTTGGGATGAAGCGGCCCGGGCTAACCTTACATGACATCGTTCATGAGACCTGCTCCACGCTTGACATGCAACTTGTATTGCATAAGTGGCTTTGCGGGTGCCTGTTTCTCCTAGCATAGTTAAGATCCAATTTATAACGGGTGATTAACAATACTAGTATCAATGTTGTGGTTCTTGTTCGTAAGTTAGAACGACACTTATTGAAAGCCCCAAACCACGTAAAATATGCAAAGAAAGTAGAGGCGTCTAACTTTGTTTTGCAGGGGTGTGCTGTGATGTGATATGGCCATGATTGTGATTATATATGATGTATGCAATGTTCCTTATTGTAAGTTGGCAACCGACAGGAGCCATATGGTTGTCTTTAAATTATTTTAAGACCCGCGTGTCTATTCAAAGTAGTTGTAATAGTTGAAGCCGGTGGACGACAACCATGGAGAAGCGTCATTGACCTTGATGCAATGCCGGTGATGATGGAGATCATGTTCGTGCTAGAAGATGGAGATCGGAAGCACAAATAAGAAAGGCCATATCATATCACATATTATTGAATTGCATGTGATGTTAATCCTTTATGCATCTTGTATTGCTTAGTAGACGACGGTAGCATTATAAGATGATCCCTCATGCACATGAATTTCAAGTCACAAAGTGTTCACCCTTAGTTAGCACCGTTGCTAAAGCTTGTTGTTTCGAAGCACCACGTGATGATCGGGTGTGTTAGATTCTGCAAGTGTATACAACGTGAGCAAGCCAGATTTGCTCATGCAGAAACTAAGGTTTGATCTTGACGAGCCTAGCATGTACAGACATGGCCTCAGGAACACGGATTACCGAACGGTAGAGCATGAGTCATATAGTAGATATGATGAACATGTTGATTGTTCGCCATTGAAGCTATATCACTCTCGTGATGATCGGTTTTGATGTGGTGGATTTGGTTCGTGTGATCACTAAAACAATGTGAGGGATATTGTTTTGAGTGGGAGTTCACCTAGATTAATTTAATTATTAATTAGAACTCAATTTATCATAAACTAAATCAAAGTGAATTTGCATAGTTGTTGTAGTCATTGGCATCCGTTTACCACCTTGCGCTTAGTTATAATTGAGATGATAGAACTATAGAATTCTGGTTAGTTACTTTACGAACTGGTATCGTATTGTTTTGAAGTGTTAATCTAAAGTTTAAAAGTCCTATTGCAAACTTTCAGTAAGTTCCGGTTACTCCATGAAGTTTAATAATTAGTATTAAATCAAGAGTAACAATTCCAAGTGTTAGTATATAAGTATCATGTTTGTATCCATGATTCTTGATATTCAAAGGATTCTCTTAATATCAAGGTTATCTAGGATCTGAAAGAGTTGTTTCAGAAACCATGATGTGTGGAAGATATTGTGATATCTGAAACAAAGTTTTGGTTGCAACATGATAAAGTATAATATGGCAAAAGTCATGTTCTCATATTTGATGAGAATTTGCAAAAGGTTAGAGACACTAGTTGTCCTAATCCTCCAAAAGGTTTTGGAGAGCAACATTATACTTGCGATTCACCGTTACAAGCTAAAAGGTAGCTTGATCATGGATAAATCCATAATAAGGGTGAATATTTGATGTAGGTAAAATGTTTACTACACCAAGAAGATTACTAAATAAAGGAATTTGAAAGAACACCAAACATTTGATGATGGTGATCTACTTCAAAGTGCAAGTCCAAAGACATTTGGTATTTAACTATACACGCTTTGGACTATATGTCATATGTATGACTCCACTATTGATGTTGATAGATTCTTTCAAACAGAAAAGGAAATATTGAAAGAAAATCTCATAAATATATGGCAGAAAGGAAAAGACTAGAATTGTTCAGTTTAAGTATATAGATGATATACATGTTATGGCTATATTCTTTGCTTATTAAACAATGTGGTTCTCAAGTATTTGATACTGAATTTGTTGGTGTGAATCGTCATACGAAACAACACAATTCATGAACTACAATGGCCTAAGTAACTAGCAAAAGAATATGTGATGATGTTCATCGAGAACAAATAAAGGGTTATTGTGTTGCTCGTTAAACATCAAAGCTTGCCTTCAAGATTTGTTTTATCAGGTATTATGAGAACAAAAGGGTTGTTCAAAATAATTGCCGTAATCCATAAAATATGGATGATTCACAAATCTCGTTGGAGAAATCACATCCATAAAACTAGTGCTAAAAATGTCGAAAGACAAATAGATTGAAAGGTCACTTAGGAAGTGACATCGCCGTTTAAATTATATTGGAAAGAAAACATGAAGAAACTCCATGTAGATGGAATTTTGGAGTCTTTTGATTTTTTGATCACATGACGCTTGTGAAACTTTCCTAGAGATAATTAAAACTTAGTTCATAGGCCAAAAGGGAACGAATGACTAGCTTATTGGAACTTGTACATATTGTTGTACGAAATCCATTATGTGTAGTCAAGAGCGATGGATTTCAACTTCATATGCTTTCTCTGAAAATTTGAGTGAATATATGAATATTTACTTAATAAGGATGAAGTGTGAAATATTTGAAGAGTTCAAAGACTTTCAAGATGAAGTGCAAAATCATTGTAACAAGAATATAAATAGTTTATGATAAGATCATAAAAGAAGATATTTGAGTTACAAGTTTAGCATAATACCTAAGATTTATGGAATCGTTCCGTGGATTTACATTTTCCCGAAACACCATAAGAGTATGGAGCGTTCGAGATATGTAATTAAACCTTGTTTAACATGGTAAGATCAAAGGTGTAATTCATAAAACTGCCATTATATTTTAAGATTAAAAGCTTTAGATATTACCGTTTTTCCACTGAAAAGAGCTCCATCATAATCCGTTGAAATGACACCATATAAAGTTATGGTTTGGGATAAAACCCAAGTTGTCCTTTCTTAAACATTGGTATGCTATGCATAAGAAAGATGTGTGCAACCAAAGTCGGATGAACCTGTCTTTGTATAACTGTTAAGTAATCCTCCATAACATCGGAAACAAAAGTGTTTGTCACTTAAAACGTCAAGTTTCTTTGAGAAGGAATTTTTCGTGAAAAGTCAAGTGGGAGGACAATAGAACTTTGATAAGGTTAAAAGAACCTTAGCTGTATGTGCAGAGTTGCGCAGCGCCGAAAAGTGTTCCGGAGGCAGCAACAAAGCTCATGGCTCACGTACCTCAAAGGTTGTGGTCACGGAGATCTAAGTTCCTATTGAAACAAGTAGATTGGGTAAACAATCAAATACCAAGATTTGAGGGTTGAATCATTATTTGAGAATAATGAACCGACTACGTGCAAAGAAGCGATGATGGGCCCTGACTCCGTCAAATGGCTTGAAGCCATAAAATCCGTGATAGTTACATACATAAGAAATCAAGTTTTGAACTTGAAGGACCCTCGAGAAAGGTGTAAGACCTTACAGTTGTGTCTGGATCTATAAAGAAATAGACATGGATGTTTCACATCTATAATCGACATATTGGGAAAGAGTTCACAACAATGTTCAAAGGTTGACTATGACAAGATTTGATCTTTCATAGTGATATTTAGTCTAGATGGATTAATGTAGCAACCACTACATATAATTTGTTATATGGTAGTTGAATAAACAAAACAAGTTCTTCTAATAGAATCGTTACCTAGGACATGTGCATAACACGGTCCATAGGGTTTTGTTAATTCAAAGGATGCTAAAAGCATATGCAAACTTCAATGGTTAAAGTGAGCACCGCGGAGATGGAATCTTCACTGTGATGAAACTGTTAAAGGAGTTTAAAAGTTCATTAGAGACGATGAAGATGCTTGCATTTGCAAGAAATTAAGTGGGAGCGCTAAGACATGTTTCTAATACATTATGTGGAAGACATATTGTTGATTGGAAATAATGTATCTTTTATTAACACATATTAAGAATTTCATCCCGATGAAAGACTTAGGCAAAACCCAAATATTTGGCATCAATAGACGCTAATATGGTTGTGCCAGAAGTACATAGACAAGATATTGAATGAGTTCAACATAGAAACTACAAGAGAGGTTCTTGTCGCACAGAAAAGATTGAATGAGTTCAATGTTGATGATATATTCAAGTGTATTGACATTTGGTAAAGTGAAACAAATAATCAAGTATAGATTGATACTTGATGTATGAAATCACAAAGAGTATTTATATCAATCATACTGTGATATGTACAAATCCAGATATGTCCTATGCTCTAAATGTTGTGAGCATATACCAGAATGATTCGTAAGATGATCATTGGACAATAGTAAGGATATTCTTATGATCTTTTGGAAGAACTAAGAGTATATTATTTGTAGAAGTGACAAATAGATGGTTAGTTCATTGTAAAAGTACTACATTGATACTAGTTTTGTCACAAAGTACAAATTAAGTTTATCTCAATCTAATCTAAGGGTGGCACAATATAATGGAAAGTAAGTTCCATAATGGTTTTGGATGAGTTCCAAAGTTAATACATTGTGACAGATACTACAACAAAAGGCTAAGTATATGACTGCTATTATAGCAGCAAAAGAGGGCATTTGTGTCAAGTAGTTTGTTATCAAACTAGGTGTAGTTCACAGAGGGATAATACTATGAAGATATATTGTGCGACAATATTATCAACATGTTTTAACCCCAAAGAACTAAAGGTCACACCGAAAGACCAAATTTATACAAAGCCATCTCATTAGAGAATGAGTGATGCGTAGAGACGCAAAGACATGCAATTACACACGGACCTGGAAGTGTCAGATCCGGAGATCAGTTGACCACTAGCAATCGTGTACATACAACACCGGAAATCCATAGGTGTTGAATACACAAAGGTTTGAAACTAGATTATTGACTCTAGTGCAAGTGGGAGACTGTTGGAGATATGCCCAAGAGGCAATAATAAAGTGGTTATTATCATATCTTCACACTTGTGATAAATGTTTACATACCATGCTATAATTGTATTAACCGGAAACATTAATACTTGTGTGATTTGTAAACTAAAATAAGAGTCCCTAGTAAAGCCTCTTGTTAAACTAGCTTGTTGGTTAATATATGATCATGGTTTCCTGATCATGAACATAGAGATGTCATTAACAAACATGATCATGTCATTAGGAGAATGATGTGATGGACATACTCCTATAGATAAGCGTAGCATAAAGATCAAGTCATTTAAATAGTTCAATTGCTATATGCTTTCTGATACATAGTAACCTAATTCCTTCGACCATGAGATCATGCATATCACCTTTACCGGATGGATGCTTTGATGACATCAAACACCACACCGTAACTGGGTGGCTATAAAGGTGGCATTGAGTGTTCGGAAAGTATTGGTTGAAACACATGGATCAAGAGTGGGATTTGTCCATCCATATGACAGATAGATATACTCTGGGCCCTCTCGGTGGAATGTCATCCAATTAGCTTGCAAGCATGTGACTGGCTCACAAGGGATCACATATCACGGGAACGAGAAAAGAGTACTTATCGGTAACGAGGTTGAACTAGGTATGCAGAGATACCGACGATCATAACCTCGGATAAGTAAACTATCGTGAGACAAAGGGAAATTGGTATCGTATGTAAGTGGTTCATTCGATCGCAAATTAATCGTAGAAATATGTGGGAGCCATATGAATTTCCATATTCCTCTATTGGTTATTGTTCGGAGAAGTGTCTCGATCATGTCCGCATAATTCACGAACCGTAGGGAGACACACTTAAGGATTCAACGTTGTTTGAGTAGTTATGGTATTATGAGAAAGAGACCGAATGTTGTTCGGAGTCTCGGATGGGATCCGGGATATCACGAGGTGATCCGGAATGGTCTGGAGAATAAGATTCATATAAGGAAAGTCCCGTTTCGGAGTTCGGGAATGATTCCGGTGTTTTCATCGGGAATGTTCTAGAAGGTTCCGGATTGTCCGGCACTCCGGGGGGGAAGGGTACATGAATGTGTCATTGAATGATTGCATCATGTACTAAGTGTTCTTGCTGTTCCAAAAACATGAAAGTCAAATTGCCAGTTTGAAAGTCAAACGGCTAAAACAGGAAACTGTGGAAAACAGGAAACTGTGGGAAACAGGAAACTGTGGGAAACAAGCAAGAGGAGGTTGAAACCAACTTGGAGGAGGAGTTCCTCTCCTCCTTGGCCGGCGCCCAGCCCTAGGCCGAGTTGGGGAGGGACTCCCTCCCTGGCGCGCCTAGCCCCTCCACCTATAAAAGGAGGGGCAGGGCTCCTCCTTGAGACACACAAGTTTCTACCTCTAATCTCCGGTTTAGAGCCGTTTGGTTTAGAGCTTCTAATTGCTTTAGCCTGCGGTTTAGATCCTTCTAATTGGTGTGTCTAAACCCTAGACCACTAATAGCCCTCTCTCATAATCCACCATACTCGCTCCGGCTTAAGGCGAAGCCCTGCGAGATCTTCCCTCTACTTCCGGTACCACGCCGTTGTGCTGCCGGAATCGCGAGGAGAGTGCTACAACCTCCGCTGCCTGCTGGAACAAGGGAGAGGAAGGTCTTCGTCGAGTACCGAACGTGTGACCGACTACGGGAGCGCTGCCGGAACGTGGCGCCGGATGGATCGTCTACGCGATCTTGAGATCGGAAAGAGTACGACTACATCACCCACGAGAATCTGCTCTCGTTAACCGCTTTGGAATCTTCGAGGGTAAGTTATTCCATCAACTCGTTGCTACAATCTAGTAGATAGATCTTGGCTTGTTTGTTTGTATGCGATAGAAAATTTCGTTTTCCATGCTACGAACCCCTACAGAGGACAATCCTCAAATTGTGGAACCAATCCGAGAAGTTGCTTCCATTGTTTTTCAACTTTTCTCTCTCTAGGAACGCATTAAAATTGATGGTAGGGGCCGCCATTGATCTACAACATATTTGCAATAGTTTAGACTAAGTTTTTGACAAATTGAGTTCTAATTAATAGTTAAATTAATCTAGGTGAACTCCCACTCAAAACAATATCCCTCACATTGTTTTAGTGATCACACGAACCAAATCCACTACATCAAAACCGATCATCACGAGAGTTGATGTAGCTTCAATGGCGAACAATTAACATGTTCATCATATCTACTATATGACTCATGCTTTACCTTTCGGTGATGCGTGTTCCGAGACCATGTCTGTACATGCTAGGCTCGTCAAGATCAAACATTAGCTTCCGCATGAGCAAATCTGGCTTGCTCACGTTGTATACACTCGCAGAATCTAACACACCCGATCATCATGTGGTGCTTCAAAACAACGAGCTTTCGCAACGGTGCTTACTAAGGATGAACACTTTATAACTTGAATTTTTTTGTGCTTGAGGGATCATCTTATAATGCTATCGTCGCGAACTAAGCAATACAAGATGCATAAAGGATTAACATCACATGCAATTCATAATATGTGATATGATATGGCCTTTCTTCTTGTGCTTCCAATCTCCATCTTCAAGCATGAACATGATCTCCATCATCACCGGTATGGCGTCAAGGTCAATGACGCCGCTTCATGGTTGTCACCCACCAGCATCAATTATTACAACTACTTTGAATAGACACGCAGGTCTTAACGGAATTTAAAATACAACCATATGGCTCCTGTCGGTTGCAGACTTATAATAAGAAACATTGCATACATCATATATAATCACAATCATGGCCATATCACATCACAGCACACCCCTGCAAAACAGACGCCTCTAATTTTCTTTGCATGTTTTATGTGGTTTGGGGCTTTCAATAAGTGTCGTTCTAACTTACGAACAAGAACCACAACGTTGATGCTTGAACTATCAAGTGACCGTTGTAAATTGAATCTATACTATGATGGGAGAGACAGACACCCGCAAAGCCACTTATGCAATACAAGTTGCATGTTAAGCGTGGAACAAGTCTCATGAACGATGTCATGTAAGGTTAGCCCGGGCCGCTTCATCCCATCATACCGCAAGATGCAAAGTACACAAAAATCAATTGATAATAAAAGCACCACCGCCCATAATGACCATTGTGTTCTACTCATGCAACAGATCTACATATAGACACGGCTCTGATACCACTGTAGGGGTTCATAGCATGGAAAACAAAAAAATTCTACCGCATACAAACAAACAAGCCAAGATCTATCTACTAGATTGTAGCAACAAGTCGATTAGAGTACTCACCCTCGAAGATTCCAAAGCGGTTAACGAGAGCATATTCTCGTGGGTGATGTAGTCGTACACTTGCCGATATCAAGATCGCATAGACAATCCTTTCGGCGCTGCGTTCCGGCAGCGCTTCCGCAGTCGGTCACACGTTCGGTACTCGATGAAGACCTTCATCTCCCTTGTTCAAGAAGACACCAGAAGTTGTAGTTCTCCCCTCGCGATTCCGGCAGCATGACGGCATGGTGTCGGAAGTAGAGGGAAGATCCTGCAGGGCTTCGCCTAAGACGGTGCGAGTTATGGTGGATCTAGGGTTTTCCCGGCGATGTAGGTTTAGAAGGCCGGGAGGAGGAGGAGGTGTCTTCGGCAGCGCGGCGGTGGCTAGGCGGCGGCGGCGCATGGGGTGGAGGGCTGGCTCTTGTGGTGTTTGGGGCAACCCTCCCCCTCTATTTATGAGAGGGGGGCAGCCTTGGGAGGAGAGCGTTTGAATCCAAACCCAAACCCAAGTTGGATTGACGGAAGGACTCTTTCCTTCTTCCACTAGGAAACCATTGTTCTAGTTTGACTTTTCAAACCTACCGTTTGACTTTCAATTTAGAGCTTTAATTCTCTCTTGCAAATGCCCAAACCAAGTGACCTAGGATATGATCCAATCATTCCACTTACCCATGACACATTCATGGACCATTCCCCTTCCGGTCCGGTGAACCTTCTAGAACCTCTGCGATGAAAACATCGAAATCATTCCCGAACTCCGGAATCGGACTTTCCTTATATGAATCTTATTCTCCGGACCATTCTGGATCTCCTCGTGATATCCCGGATCCCATCCGAGACTCCGAACAACATTCGGCATCCTTACTTACATTCCATTGTGACACCCCCGGGATCAGGGCTAAACAAATCCTAGACCTCCGTCTGACATAAGCTTAACCTTGAGCTCGAGAATATCCTGTGAAGAATCGGTAACACAACAGTGACCCTACGACACAAAATTTATTACAGCAAGCTCATAACTGAGAAAAGAACCAAATTATTACAACCAGAGGTCACTGACCACAAACATCAAACAACGGAAGGCAAATTATGCTATTAAGTATAGCAAACTTAACAAATGGCCTAAGAAGCCTGAAGCATAACGATGACGTCCCAACCCATAGATTCCAGGCTGCCGGCCGGGAACCCCAAGCTACTCGTCGATGTCGATGTAGTACAAAACTTGTCTTCAGGGGAGCACTTACTCTGCCAAAAGTATCAACAAAGCAAGAGTGAGTACATGGTGTACTCCGCAAGACTTATGGCTGGTGGAGTTGTTTTGAATAAAGCCATCTTTTGTTTATAAAACAAGAGGGAAAAGAAGCTCGTCTATTCAGAGTATTTTAAAAGGGGATAAGGGAGCGACATCTCCGAAAATATTGATCATCATCTTTTGATATCCACCGAATCATCATCATCTGGACTAGGATCACCCCCTCGTACCCATGAGGAAGCATCCTTAAGCAGGATCAGGTAATATAAGCTCAAAGGAAGTAATGCAATAGATAGGATACTCTATCTATCGATAAAAGACCACAGTAGAATCGTATGCATCATGGTAGAATTGAAATGCTTTCGAAATCATAGGATTATATCATGATGGGGCTATGCTTGCCTTTGCCAGTTGATAACAGATAAACAGATATTCGGGAGCCTTGTACTTGACTTGATTATAGTTGGTCAAGTATTGTTCGTTGATCTTCGATGGTCTTGATCTTGGTCTTCGATCTTGATCTCGATATCGTATTCTACCAGAAAGAACCAAACACTGGAAAGAGAGGGAAACAATCAACACATGGCATCGATGCAATGCTCGAGCAAGGACGATGATATGACAAGTTAAATTGTATTGAAATGAAACCCTAAAACATGCTCGACAACTTAATCAGGGTTCCGAAGGGTAGAAACCCTAATTCAGGGAAACTCCGAAATCACCTATTAGGGTTACTAGGTTGTTCTAATTAAACTTGCTATGAAATTTGTTGAACAATGCATGATTATAGCTTAGATAGCTAGGTTTCATTTTTCTGAACATTTTGATATATTATTCATATTTTTCTGACATATAAATCATTATATTGAATTTACAAGATTTATCCTTTTTATGAAATTATTAAAACAATTATTAAAATCTTGTTAAACTTTTTACACCCAGACATAATCTACCCACAGTGACTGACCGGTGGGGCCGAGGCCACATCGGCAGCCACGCAAGCAAAGTGAGGTCAAGGGCATTTTTCACTAAGGCTGGCTCTAGCCAGAGAGGCTGACGGGTGGGGCCTGGTCCATGTTAGCAAGCCACGCAGGCACCACGCGGGCTCGTCGTCGAACACTGCAGACGGCGGCGGTTGGCGGAGCTAGGGGCGAGTGGGCTAGCGCAGGTGCTTGCGTTCGAACCGGCATAGCGAGAGGGACCTAATAGCGGCGACGCCACCTCGAAAGGGTCACCGGAGCACCGGCTATGACGGCGTCTGCGGCGGCAGACGACGACGCATGCCTCGGGCTCGAAACAGAGCATGATAGAGAGGTAAAATGGGCCGGGGAGAACCGCAAGCTCACCCTGGTGCTCATGGTCGTGACGGGGAGGCGCGGGGATGTCTTGAACGGTGTCAATGGCGACGGCGGCTGGCGTTGGTGGTGAAGAAGAACGGCTCGAGGGCGACGATTGGGGGCTTCCCCCTTTGATTCCTTTGGCTAGGAGGCGCGGCACAGCACGGCGGAGCTCGTGGGCTACTTGGCTGGGCTCGGGCTGGTGCAGACCAGCGGCGACCTCCGGCTAGGGTTTCAGATTCGTGCGAGAGAGGAGAGAGGGAGGTCTCTAGGGAGGGGAAGAATGGATGAGGATGGCAGGGCGACGTCGTGAGGATCTTATCCTCCTCCTGGAGCTCGGCGGATGGCGGGATGGAGGCGGCGAGGATCGACGGCGAGGCCGACGACAGCAAGCTGCTTCCCGTCAGAAGCGAGGAAGAAGAAAAGGAGAAGATGCGAAGGGGTACGAGCTGCGCTGGGCTGCGCTTGGGCCTTAGCTGGGCCGCGGGTGTTGCACGCTGGGTGGCAGGGAGAGAAGGGGAAAGAGATGGGCTCGGCCCAGCTAGCTGCTGCCTGTTTTTTTTAGAAATCCTTTTCTATTTAGCTTTCTTATTTCTTTCTTTTGCAAATTCATTTCAAATCTGTTTTGAATTATTTCAAAAGTACTAGAAGGTTTACAGAGTATATAAATTAATGAGGGACCCTTTTATTCAATTTGGGTTCCAACTATTTTAATACTTTCCAAAATATTCAAAACCTTTTGAATGCTTTTCAAAGAGAGGGAAGAATGAGGGTTTTAGGGTTTTGTATTATTTTCTTCAATGCACATTTTAAGGCATGATGCTTATGAATGCTCAATCAAGCCCTAATATAGGTTTAGCTAAAACTGGGGTATTACAGCTCTATCCCCCTTACGAGAATCTCGACCCGAGATTCCAAAGGTAGGAAAAGAGACAGAGAGAGAAGGAAACGGGGCCACTCTAAGGATAAGAGGAAACACACTAAACGACACAGAGGGTATCTCATGGTCAACTCATGGATGGAGTGTTTAGAAACAACTCTGAGATGACGAACATGAAACACACCAAGGTAACAGAGGAAACAAGAGGAGAAGGTTTTCAGATTGTGAGATAGATGGTATTCATAAGGATTGAGACCATGGAACTCAGAAGGGTTTAAGCTTCTGAAGAAGGAAGCTTCCAACAGAAAGAACATGACCATAGACTTCGATAGGGAACCTCTACTAAATGGCTTAAGTAGAGATTTCAGGTTCAGAGACATGGATCAACAAAACCAAGCTGTTGAACTACTTTTGACACAGAAGGGTTACTTTTTCATTCAACAGAAGGCCAAGAAGAAAGGATTATGTTGGTGGTGAGGACTCATTAGAATCACAAGAAACATGTATACAGAGAAACTGTTGATTACCAAAATCATAGTCACTCTTAAAACATATTGAGAGAACGGGGAAACTCTTTATTCATCCAGATTTATCAAAATCTTTGCCAAGATCATGATATCACTTTACTCCACTAAGATGAATGGTTAAGAAGATTCCTAATAACATGAGAAGAAATAAACTTCATTCTCAAACTTCAAGTACTTGGCACAACATAAGCTTGTCAACATAGGAGGGTCTGGAGGATCGACCGAGAGACATTTAGCAAGACTACTTTAAATGTTCTCCTTGATGTTCGAGAAATCAGACACCAAGTAAAGGTTAGATTTCGGAGACAAAGGAGACCATAAGCACAACTCCTATAATGAATTATAGAAGAAGCCTCATGAAGAGTGGTTGTTACTGCTGGTTTAAGAGAATATGACAAGAGGTATTTCCGGCTAAGCGTGTCAACCATTACATCATTCTTGCCAGATTTACAAAGAGACCTATGTTAAACCTTGAGGAGCACCAACCATCATATCTGCTTGAGATTCAGATTTGGTTAGGTGGTATGATATTTTAGACTCAGCATGTCCTAATAGAAAGTGTGCAACATTTACCGCAAAGGTAAAGTTACTAGATTCCCAAGATAGGAACTACAGTGTAAAGCTCCAAAACATGAGCTAGTTTACTATACCCATGTATTAACATATTGTCGAAAGACAACTGCATACATATAAAGTACTAGCAATGAAACACACATGTATCCTTAAGGAACGGAGATAACTCTCCTCGAATCCACGGCAACATCTTTCAGCATTTGCACGTGAACCGGAGAAGGTTTCTTCTAACATCCAGAACACATACTTCGAGATAACACGAGGATGGTTCTCGAAAGTTTCCAACATTAATGCCCAATGTTCCACATGAATCTTTTCTAGCACGAAGAAGATACAGATGTCATTGATGGGCTTCATAACAAACTTATCTCCACATTCCAAGAAGATGGACCCATATGTTGCTTGAACAAAGCAAAAAATACTGGTCAGATTAAAGGAAATGAAGATGTACTCAAGTGAAACATCACAAGTAGAAACACCATCAAGATAGTCCTTGGAACTGAGTTTGATTTGACGATAACCCAAATCAAATCAAAGATTGGGGAAGATAACAAATCCTCGAAGGAAATACTATCTTGCTTCAACACGAACGAAACTAGATATCCCTTTAAGAAGGAACAAAGTCAGATATAACTTTTGTCTTACAACTCTCCAAGTTGTTGCTTAAGCTCATCCAACTAGTTCAGGGGTATCCAGTACGGATCCTTGGATAAAGGAGCAATTCGGAGAACTTGCTTGCTCAAGAACTTGACAACACGGTCATGTGGCAACATGGCGATACTTCTAGAAAGACGTCCAGAATATCATGAACCACCGATATGTCACTTAGTTCAAGAGAAAACTTGCTTGGTAAGGCAAGATGACATAGTCTTAGAGCTTCAGCACAAGCCCAACTCTTTGACGGAAGGGATGTACCAGAATATCGGACTTGGTAGCACAATCATCCTTTGCTTAGTGATAAGGTTAACCATCATGCTAGCATGACACAAATGTCCTTTGAGTTCTAAACAATGAAAATTCCTAGAATCTCAGACGGCCACATTATTACGCACACGCATCACTCACGAGCACGAAAGCTCAAGGAAGGGTGGGTAATATATGTAAGAGCATCACTTCATTAAGAGGGTTATGAAACTCAGCACAACCTCTTAGTATAAAAGATTGTGATACTTTAAGGTAGAACAGGTAAAAGCTAATCATTGCCTCTAGATCTGCGGATTACAACACTTTGACCTAGTCCTAGATATGACGAGGTACTGGAGTTTGTTTCTCCTGACATCCCAAAATGGGTTGTCTTGACAGACCACAAGAGTATCTTACATCGGAAGACACCGATGCACATGTACTACTTGGCTACCAACTGGTAGACAAAGGTCGGAAAACAACAAGGGGAGAAGAACATGCTCAAGATAGAATCCCGAGATGTGGATGCATAAGTTAACAATCTTCCGAAAACCAATGCATAGAATAGGTAAGGTGTGGCAGAGTCACGAATATAGATGCGATACTCTCGAGGAGTACTCTTGTCGTGATCTATTTGGTTCCATTAAAGAACATCTGCCATAGCATGTGGTAGGGGAAGTCCTTCATTGTCATAATTCAATCGCGACAAAGACCATAAGCTTGAAGGCTAGAATTGTAATACCAGCCATCCTGAGGTAATGTGTGAACATTAATGATAGGGGTCAAAGGAATGGATCTTGGGTTGAAGATCAGCTTCATGTACAAGATTCAGAACACCGGAATCCAACACAATCGGGAATCTTAGGTTCAAGTCCAAGGGTTAAAACCCAAAGAAAGGAATAGTTACTGCTTGAGTGACGTAGCATACACTACAAGTTAGTAACCATGAGGTAACTTCCAAGAGAAGAAACAACTTCTGAAGTACCCAAACAAATAAAAAGGAGGCACATGAGGCGAAAGGAAACATCGAAGCCTAGATCAGAACATTGTGGATCCTAAAGATAGAGAGATTATGATGGAAATGAATCTCTCATACGAAGCAGAGTAAAGGGAACAAGGAATTCACAACACACGCAACTCTAAAGAACTCAACACTAGGTCAACTCGTTGAGAAACGTCATGCCCAGAAGGCACCTAAGCTTTGGAAGACTAGAAGAGATATCAAAACTTTTCCAAAATCAACTCAAGATAAGATAACCCAGAGTTAGAGAGAAATTGGATAAGGAGTAAAAGAAGCATACTAGAGTTTTCGCAAATACTTTTCAGCTTCAAAATAGTTTTCACAAACACTAGAATCAACATCGACCAATAGCAAGGTTTTCCTACGGTCGGTACTACTCTGATACCAAAAACTGTGACACCCCCGAGATCAGGGCTAAACAAATCCCAGACCTTCGTCTGACATAAGCTTAACCTTGAGCTCGAGAATATCCAGTGAAGAATCGGTAACACAACAATGACCCTACGACACAAAATTTATTATAGCAAGCCCATAACTGAGCAGAGAACCAAATTATTACAACCAGAGGTCACTGACCACAAACATCAAACAACGGAAGGCAAATTATGCTATTAAGTATAGCAAACTTAACAAATGGCCTAAGATGCCTGAAGCATAACGATGACGTCCCAGCCCATAGATTCCAGGCCGCCGGCCGGGAACCCCAAGCTACTCGTCGATGTCGATGTAGTACGGAACTTGTCTTCAGGGGAGCACTTACTCTGCCAAAAGCATCAACAAAGCAAGAGTGAGTACAGGGTGTACTCCGCAAGACTTATGTCTGGTGGAGTTGTTTTGCATAAATCCATCTTTTGTTTATAAAACAAGAGGGAGAAGAAGCTCGTCTATTCAGAGTATTTTAAAAGGGGATAAGGGAGCGACATCTCTGAAAATATTGATCATCATCTTTTGATATCCACCGAATCATCATCATCTGAACTAGGATCACCCCCTCGTACCCATGAGGAAGTATCCTTAAGCACACGTTGATCTACCAAGTTTTAAGATTAGGTTATAGTTCTCTATGATCTTAGAATCTGGTCACCAAGCATTCATAACCGTGAACATGGCTTTTCAAAAAGATTATTACCCTGTCGGGGTGTACAACTTTACCCACGCGTACTAACCTTCTCTTAATTCCACATGATTAGCCCTCTTCCTTGGAAGGCCGACAGAGGGTGGTTAGACACGACCTTTGCCTTGATTTTGCCGAGACCATGAGTCACGCAATAAGTATGGTTCCGCCGTAGCGGGTCAAATCCCAAAGCCGGTACTTAAATATGTGAGGTGATGTTGGTTTACCAGGGGCGCCATCAACCCCAAGCAACCCGGTCCACGCTTCCCTACCTGTATGAATGCACCTCCGTCACCTCCTCTTTCGAAAACATTTTCAATGCGTATGTCGAATGGAACGCCCGAACTATGTGACTCATGGAATCTACTAGGCAAGTTAGTCACTCGTGAGGTTTCCCAGGCCCCGTATGGTTGTAAGCTCGTCTTGGTTCCAAAGGCAAGAACTCAGGTCCTAGTGGTGGCGAGCATGGGACTAGAAAAACCACATCCCACCGTGGCCTCCCATACAAGCCTTAGCATATTTAATCTCATATCATATCTGATACTCATCTCATCATGTTCTCCTGTCATACTAGATTCAATGCATCTGATACATCATCTGGATGGACCAGAACTGACAGCTATGCATGGCAAAGCAAGACTCAGATATAAGCTCTAGCAGTGCACACGAGCCAAACCTAGTTATTCTAGGAGGAGTGGATCAGGTAATATAAGCTCAAAGGAAGTAATGCAATGGATAGGATACTCTATCTATCGATAAAAGACCATAGTAGAATCGTATGCATCATGGTAGAATTGAAATGCTTTCGGAATCATAGGATTATATCATGATGGGGCTATGCTTGCCTTTGCCAGTTGATAACAGATAAGCAGATCTTCGGGAGCCTTGTACTTGACTTGATTATAGTTGGTCAAGTATTGTTCTTTGATCTTCGATGGTCTTGATCTTGGTCTTCGATCTCGATCTCGATATCGTATTCTACTGGAAAGAAAAAAACACCGTAAAGAGAGGGAAACAATCAACACATGGCATCGATGTAATGCTCGATCAAGGATGATGATATGACAAGTTAAATTGTATTGAAATGAAACCCTAAAACATGCTCGACAACTTAATCGGGGTTCCGAAGGGTAGAAACCCTAATTCGGGGAAACTCTGGAATCACCTATTAGTTACTAGGTTGTTCTAATTAAACTTGCTATGAAAGTTGTTTAACAATGCATGATTATAGCTTAGATAGCTAGGTTTCATTTTTCTAAACATTTTGATATATTATTCATATTATCTTACTTATATATCATTAGATATTGAATTTGCAAGATTTATCCTTTTTCTGAAATTATTAAAACAATTATTAAAAGCTTGTTAAACTTTTTACACCCAGACATAATCTACCCACAGTGACTGACCGGTGGGGCCGAGGCCACATCGGCAGCCACGCAAGCAAAGTGAGGTCAGGGGCATTTTCACTGAGGCTGGATCTATCCAGAGAGGCTGACGGGTGGGGCCTGGTCCACGTTAGCAAGCCACGCAGGTGCCATGCGGGCTCGTCGGCGAACACTACAGACGGCGGCGGTTGGCGGAGCTAGGGGCAAGCGAGCTAGCGCAGGTGCTTGTGTTTGAACCAGCGTAGCGAGAGGGACCTAATAGCGGCGACGCCACCTCGAAAGGGTCACCGGAGCACCGACTATGACAGCGTCTGGTGGTGGCAGACGACGGCGCATGCCTCGGGATCAAAACAGAGCGTGATAGAGAGGGAAAAGGGGTCGGGGAGAACCGCAATCTCACCCTGGTGCTCATGGTCGTGACGGGGAGGCGCGGCGAGGTCTTGAATGGTGTCAATGGCGACGGCGGCTGGAGTCGGTGGCGAAGAAGAAGGGCTCGAGGGCGAAGATTGGGGGCTTCCCCCTTCGATTCCTTTGGTGAGGACGCGCGACACAGCACGGCAGAGCTCGTGGGCTACTTGGCTGGGCTCGGGATGGTGCAGAACAGCGACGACCTCCGGCTAGGGTTTCGGCTTCGCATGAGAGAGGAGAGAGGAAAGTCTATAGGGAGGGGAAGAATGGATGAGGACGTCAAGGCGACGTCGCGAGGATCTTATCCTCCTCCTGGATCTCGGCGGACGGCGGTATGGAGGCAGCGAGGATCGACGACGAGGCCGACGACAGCAAGCTGCTTCCCGTCGGAAGCGAGGAAGAAGAAAAGGAAAATACGTGAAGGGGTACGGGCTGCGCTGGGCTGCGCTTGGGCCTTAGGTGGGCCACGGGTGTTGCACGCTGGGCGGCAGGGAGAGAAGGGGAAAGAGATGGGCTCGGCCCAGTTGGCTGCTGCCTGTTTTTTTCAGAAATCTTTTTCTATTTAGCTTTCTTATTTCTTTCTTTTGCAAATTCATTTCAAATATGTTTTGAATTATTTCAAAAGTACTAGAAGGTTTATAGAATATATAAATTAATGAGGGACCCTTTTATTCAATTTGGGTTCCAACTATTTTGATACTTTCCAAAATATTCAAAACCTTTTGAATGCTTTTCAAACATAGGGAAGAATGAGGGTTTTAGGGTTTTGTATTATTTTCTTCAATGCACATTTTAAGGCATGATGCTTATGAATGCTCAATCAAGCCCTAATATAGGTTTAGCTAAAACTGGGGTGTTACATCCATATCTACTAAACAACATCGAATCCTTAAGTGTGTCTCCCTATGGTTCGTGAATTATGCGGACATGACCGAGACACTTCTCCGATCAATAACCAATAGAGGAATCTGGAAATTCATATGGCTCCCACATATTTCAACGATTACTTTGCAATCGAATGAACCACTTACATACGATACCAATTTCCCTTTGCCTCGCGATAGTTTACTTATCCGAGGTTTGATCGTCGGTATCTCTGCATACCTAGTTCAACCTCGTTACCGATAAGTACTCTTTTCTCGTTCCCGTGATATGTGATACCTTGTGAGCTAGTCACATGCTTGCAAGCCAATTGGATGACATTCCACCGAGAGGGCCCAGCGTATATCTATCTGTCATATGGATGGACAAATCCCACTCTTGATCCATGTGCCTCAAAACATACTTTCCGAACACTCAATGCCACCTTTATAGCCACCCAGTTACGGTGTGGTTTTTGATGTCATCAAAGCATCCTTCTAGTGATGGTGATTAGCATGATCTCATGGTCGAAGGAATTAGGTTACTATGTATCAGAAAGCTTATAGCAAATGAACTATTGAAATGACTTGATCTTAATGCTACGCTTATCTATAGGAGTATGTTTATCATACCATTCTCCTAATGATATGATCTTGTTGTTAATAACATCTCAATGTTCATGATCGAGAAACCACGATCATCTATTAACCAACAAGCTAGTATTATAAAGAGGCTTTACCAGGGACTCTAATTTAGTTTACAAATCACACAAGTATTAATGTTTCTGATTAATACTATTATAGCATGAATGTAAACATTTATCATAAACACAAAGATATAATAATAACCACTTTTATTATTGCCTCTAGGGCATATATCCAACAGGTGCCCCCCTCCTCCTATAAAAGGAGCCCCCCTCATCTCTTCTCACTCACACCTTCTCGTGAAGGATCTCTCTCCCCTCTAGTATTTATCCCATATGGTCTCGGACTAGCGAGATACATGTTCCCGATGGCTATTCGGCAAGAAAGAGTTGTGCTTCCGCTGCATCGCTGGAGCGAGGAGGCGGAGGTCGCTCGGTGCCTCGGACGTGTGTGCGAGCACGGATGCGCCGCTGATTTGCGGCGCTAGGACTTCCTCTCGATCTTGAGATCGACACGAGATCGTCTATATCGACCACGAGTTCAACCTCGTTAAGCTTTGTAGATCTTCAAGGGTATGTTCTCTATGGATGTATATCCGCTCGTTGCTTGTATCTAGTAGATAGATCTTGGTACATAGTTGTTCCCATCATAGGATTTTTTGTTTTCTATGCTGCGAACCCTACAGTGGTATCAGAGCCGGATCTATGTGTAGATGCTTTGTACGGGTAGTACACATATGAGTATGTGGGCAATGATGATCATGTTATTGCTTCTTAGTTGTACTTTGGATATTGGTGGCATAGTGGGATGAAGCAGCCCGAACAAACTTTACATGTCCTCGCACATGAGACCTGTTCCACGCTTGACATGCAACTAGTTTTGCATAAGTAGCTAGTGGGTGTCTGTCAACAATTTGGTTATCCTCGTTGTGGTTCATGTTCGTAGGTAAGAATGGTTCTATCTTCGAAAGCCCTAAGCCACATAAAACTTGCAATGGATAAATTAGAGGCGTCTAGTTTAGATTGTTATTTGGCTAGTGTCATGATATGGTGATGTTGTAAGTAGAAGTATAAGTTGATACTCTTACAACACACATAACGTGTAAGTTCCATAGACCTTGGCCTTACACATAGAGGTATGATAGTGATAATACCACGATGCACATGATGGAGATCGAGTGCAATAACCATATCATTCCACTTATAAACATGTGATGTTTGATTGCATCTTATATTGCTTGTTTGGCGTTTTATTAGCATAATAAGATGATCCCTCATTTAGATATCAAGATAATAATGTGTTCTTCCTTAAGTATGCACTGATTATGTTTCGTCGCTCCAAGACATCACGTGATGATCGGGTGTTCTTGGATCCATGATCATATTTTGGGTGTAAGACAGTTACACACACGAATACTAAGGTTCTTACTTGGCGGGCCTAGCATGTACAGACATGGCCTCGGAACACGGACCGAAAGGTTAATCATGAGTCATATGGAAGATATGATGCCCATTTGATGCTCGCCTTTGAAGCTACACCGAGTCACGTGATGATCGGACTAGGTGTAGTAGATTTGGTTCATGTAATCACCAAAAAGGCACGAGGGATGTCGTTTTTGAGTGGGAGTTCATTCTTAATTTGGATTAGTTGAACTCAATCTATCATAAACTTAGTCTAAACTTTACAAATTCTTTTGTAGATGGCACCACCTGTTTTTAATTTCAATGTATTCATGGAGAAAGAGAAACTTGCAACGAATGGTAGAAACTTTACAGAATGGGCCATGAATTTGAGGATTCTCCTCTCTGCTGCGCAAAAGCAATATGTGCTAGAAGCGCCGCTAGGCCCCCCACCGTTCGATGATGCCCCTGACGAGGAGAAGAATGTCTATCAGACTTGTCAGGAGGACCACAATTTAGTTCATTGCGGCATATTGTATGGGCTAGAGCCAGAACTTCGAAAACGTTTTGAAAACGGCAATGCATTTGATACAATGGGTGAGTTGAAAATGATTTTCGACACACATGTTGTTGTAGAGAGCTACAATGCTTCAGAAAATTTTTTTAGCTGCATGATGGAAGAGAACAGCTCCGTAAGTGAGCATGTACTCAAGATATCAGGTTACACCGATAAGCTTGTGTCCTTGGGAATAACGATTCCCATTGACTTAGGTATCCATCGTGTTCTGCAGTCTCTGCCACCTAGCTATAAGAGCTTCGTGATGAACTATAATATGCAAGGCATGAATAATTCTCTCCCCGAGCTTCTGTCAATGCTTAAAACTGCAGAAGTGGAGATCAAGAAAGAACATCAAGTGTTGATGATCAATAAGACCACTGGTTTCAAGAAAGACAAGAAGGGCAAACAGAAGGGAAAGAAGGGCGGCAAGCCAGTTGCCGTGCCTGAAAAGAAACCCCGAGTTGGCCCTAAATCTGATATCGAGTGCTATTATTGCAAGGGGACTGGCCGCTGGAAGAGCAACTGCCCCAAGTATTTGGCCGACAAGAAGGCCTGCAAGGCAAATAAAGGTATATATGATATACATGTTATTGATGTGTACTTGACTAGTACTCGCAGTAGCACCTGGGTATTTGATACCGGTTCAGTTGCTAATATTTGTAACTCAAATAAGGGGCTACAGAACAAGCGACCGCTAGCAAGGGGTGAGGTCAAGATGCGTCTCGGCAATGGATCAAGTGTTGATGTTATTGCCGTCGAAACGCTACCTCTCCACTTACCATCGGGATTAGTTATAAACTTGAATAATTGTTATCTGGTGCCAGCACTAAGCATGAACATTATATCTGGATCATGTTTGATGCGAAGTGGTTATTCATTTAAATCCGACAACAAAGGTTGTTCTATTTATATGAATGAAATCTTTTATGGTCATGCACCGATGATGAATGGTTTATTTCTGTTGGATCTCGATAATAATGTTACACATATTCATAATGTTGATGCTAAAAGGATTAAACTTAATGATGATATATCCGCATATATGTGGCACTGCCGTCTAGGTCATATTGGCGTTAACGCATGAATAAGCTCCATTCGGATGGACTTTTGGAATCACTTGATTTTAAATCATTTGATACATGTGAGCCATGCCTTATGGGCAAGATGACTAGAACGCCGTTTTCTGGTTCAATGAAACGGGCGACAGATTTATTGGAAATCATACATTCTGATGTATGTGGTCCAATGAGTGTGTCAGCGTGAGGTGGATATCGTTATTTTGTAACTTTCACGGATGATTTGAGTATATACGGTTATATCTACTTGATGAAACACAAGTCTGAAACCTTTGAAAAGTTCAAGGAGTTTCAGAGTGAAGTGGAAAATCATCATAATAGAAAGATCAAATTTCTACGATCCAACCGTGGAGGTGAGTATAGAAGTTACAAGTTTACACTCATATGAAAGAGTGTGGAATTGTTTCACAACTCACACCTGCCGGAACACCATAGCAAAATGGTGTGTCGGAACATCGTAATCGTACTGTATTGGATATGGTTCGATCTATGATGTCTCTGACGGACTTGCCACTGTCATTTGGGGTTATGCACTAGAAACTGCTACATTCACTTTAAATCGAGCACCATCTAAATCCATTGAAAAGACACCGTATGAATTGTGGTTTGGAAACAAACCTAAGCTGTCATTTCTTAAAGTTTGGGGATGCGATGTTTATGTGAAGAAACTTCAACCGGATAAACTCGAACCCAAAGCGGAAAAATGCGTCTTCATAGGATACCCTAAGGAAACTATTGGGTATTCCTTCTATCACAGATCCGAGGGCAAGGTTTTTGTTGCCAAGAATGGATCCTTTCTAGAGAAAGAGTTTCTCGCGAAAGGTGTGAGTAGTCGGAAGGTAGAACTCGAAGAGGTTGTAGAACCTTCTCTTCATAGTATGGCGAGTAGCGCAGCGCCGGAAGTCGTTCCTGAGTTGGCTTCACCAATTGAAGAGGGAACTAATGATAATGATCATGAATCTCCGAAAGAGAATACTACCGAACCTCGCAGGTCTAGCAGGACGTGTGCAGCTCCTGAGCTGTACGGAAATCCTGTTATGAATTTCATGGTTGATGAAATTGATGACCCTGTGATGTATGAAGCGATGATGAGCCCGGATTCCAACAAATGGTTAGAAGCCATGAAATCCGAGATGGAATCAATGTACAAAAACCAAGTTTAGAACTTGGTGGACTTACCTCACGACCAAAAGGCCGTGGAGAATAAATGGATTTTCAAAAGGAAAACTGATGCTGATGGTAATGTGACCATCTATAAAGCTCGACTTGTCGCAAAGGGATTTCGACAAATTCAAGGAGTTTACTACGTGAGACATTCTCTCCCGTAGCGATGCTAAAGTCAGTTAGGATTATGTTAGAAATTGCTGCATATTTCGACTATGAAATATGGCAGATGGATGTCAAAACTGTGTTCCTCACTGGCAATATTGAAGAAGAGTTGTATATGGTACAACCAAAGGGTTTTGTCGATCCTAAGGATGCTAACAAGGTATGCAAGCTTCAGTGATCCATCTATGGACTGAAGCAAGCATCCCGGAGTTGGAATCTCCGCTTTGATGAGGTGATCAAAGAGTTTGGATTTGTCCAAACTTATGGAGAGGCTTGTATTTACAAGAAAGTTAGTGGGAGCAATGTGGCATTTCTGATATTATATGTGGATGACATATTATTGATCGGAAATGATATAGATCTTTTAAACAGTGTTAAAAGTTAACTAAACAACAAATTTTCAATGAAGGACCTAGGTGAAGCGTCATACATATTAGGCATAAAGATCTATAGAGATAGATCTAGGCGCCTAATAGGGCTATCGCAAAGTACATACCTTGATAAGATTTTAAAGAAGTTTAAAATGGGCGGAAGTAAGAAGGGGTTCTTACCTATGTTGCAAGGCAAGACATTGAGTAAGACTCAAAGTCTGGCTACGGTGGAAGAAAGAGAGATAATGGACAAAGTCCCCTATGCTTCAGCCATAGGCTCTATAATGTACGACATGCTATGTACAAGCCCGGATGTGGCACATGCTATTAGTTTGACTAGTAGGTACCAATCCGATCCAGGATCGGAACACTGGATAGCGGTCAATAATATCCTTAAGTACTTGCGAAGAACTAAGGATATGTTTCTTGTGTACGGAGGTGAAGAAGAGCTTGTTGCTAAGTGTTATGTCGATGCTAGCTTTGACACCGGTCCGGATGACTCTAAGTCTCAATACAGATACGTATTTCTCATGAATGGTGGAGTGGTTAGTTGGAGGAGTTCCAAACAACCCGTGGTGGCGGGATCAACAACGGAGGCCGAATATGTTGTTGCTTCAGAAGCGGCTCAGGAAACGGTTTAGATGATGGAGTTCATATCCGAACTAGGTGTGGTTGCCAGCATGTTGGACCCAATGGTGATCTATTGTGACAACAATGGTGCCATAGTCAATGCCAAAGAACCAAGGTCTCACAAGAATTCCAAGCATATTAAGCGCCAGTTTCACTCCATCCGCGGGCATGTCAAGGATGGAGATATAAATATTTGTAAAGTACACACGAATCTCAATGTAGCAGATCCGTTGACTAAAGCTCTCCCTAGAGCAACATGATCAACACCAGAACTCCATGGGTGTTAGATTTATCACTATGTAACTAGATTATTGTCTCTAGTGCAAGTGGGAGACTAAAGGGAATATGCCCTCAGAGGCAATAATAAAGTGGTTATTATGTATATTCCAAGTATATGATAGATGTTTATTTTGCATGCTATAATTGTATTAATAAGGAAACGTTAATACATGTGTGTTTAATAAATAAACATAAAGTTCCTAGTTATGCCTCTCTCATAAACTAGCTCGTGATTTACAAGATGATCAAGGTTTCCTGATCAAGGGCATTGGATGTTGTTAATAACGAGGTCACAACATTAGTGTAATGGTGTGATGAACATTCATCTGAAGTATAGCATTACGATCAAATTCATTGAGTTTATATTGCTATCACAACATATGAAGTGATCCTAATCCTTAGACCATGAGATCATGTCAAGCACTAACACCAGAAGAGTATCTTGATAACATCAAACGTCACACCGTAACAGGGTGATTATAAAGATGGGTTCAGTACTACTAAAGTGTTATGTTGAGGCCCATGGATCGAGAGTGGAATTTGTTCATCCCGATGAAGGATAGATATGCTCTGGGCCCTCTCGGTGATATCACATTGATTAGCTTGCAAGCAAGTGATTTGATCACTAGAATGTTATATCACGGGAACGAGAAAAGAGTACATGTCAGTAACGAGATCAAACTAGGTATGGAGATACCGATGATCGAATCTCAGACATGTAATATATCGTTAAACAAAAGGATTAAGATACTGGCATAAAAGGTTCTCACGATCACAAGAAAGTCATCGTTGAATGTGTGGGAGTCAGTATGGATCTCCAGGTCTCGCTTCTGATTATTAATCTGAGAGGGGTCTCGATCATGTCCGCATTATTCGCGAACCGTAGGGTGACACACTTAATAGACACTGACACCATTTGGAGCAAAAGTTTCATGCCGGAAAGAATAACAAGCGCAGGAATTTATTTCACAAGATACCGAAATAGGTTTTCGGGTGAAATTGCAGAAAGTGTTTTTGCATGTGAAATGAAATTCTAGCAATGGGTTATATGTGAATGTTTGTCATTAAAGTAATTGACAAAATTCTGAATAAATAAAAGGAGTTTTATTTAATGAGAGTTTGCATTAATTTTGGTGGAAATTTAATGGGAATTTGAGTGGGTTTTTAGTGGAGGAAATTGAAAGGCTTTTTGTGAGTGGAGTGTCCACCCACATGAATGAAGGAGGGGAGAGGGCAGCCCGCACGGTCGGCGGCCACCCCCTTGGGTGCCCCTCCTCCTATAAAAGGAGCCCCCCTCATCTCTTCTCACTCACACCTCCTCGTGAAGGATCTCTCTCTCCCCCTCTAGTATTTATCCCCATGGTCTCAGACTAGCGAGATACATGTTCCCGGTGGCTATTAGGCAAGAAAGAGTTGTGCTTCTGCTGCATCGCTGGAGCGAGGAGGCGGAGGTCGCTCGGTGCCTCAGACGTGTGTGCGAGCACAGATGCGCCGCTAATTTGCGGCGCTAGGACTTCCTCTCGATCTTGAGATCGGCAAGAGATCGTCTACATCAACCACAAGTTCAACCTTGTTAAGCTTTGTCGATCTTGAAGGGTATGTTCTCTATGGATGTATATCCGCCTGTTGCTTGTATCTAGTAGATAGATCTTGGTACATAGTTGTTCCCATCGTAGGAATTTTTTTCTATGTTGCGAACCCTACATCAGCGAGCGGCCTGCCGGGGAGCCACCTGTCAAGCCAGAAGGAGGTGGTGGATCCACTAACGATGCCGGAACGCGTGATGGAGCGGTACAGCAGGAGGAACTCCTGCATGATCCGTACGAGGAAGGAGGGGGAAGAGGCAGTGTCGTCGAGGTCATGCCTAGAATGATGCCGGTACCAGCTTTTCCAAGGTAGCGAGTCAGTTTGGTGGAGTTATGGAAAAAGTTCAGAAGGAGGCACCTGTTATGCCGGTGGAGTTCCTTAATGCCAAAACCACCCTCCTATTTAGACAACAAAACTTTATCCCAAGAGATTAGACAACGAGCACCCGAGCATGAATCTTTACCGGTCCAAAATAAAGCGCGCCTCCTTTTGTCGATACTTTCGAGCACACCCTGTGGAAGCAAATACGAGCACATATAGTAGGTAGCAAGATTGTTCAGCACGACATTACATAACACAAGGCGTCCCCCCGAGGACAGAAGGAGAGTGCGCCACCCTGAGAGGCACCTGTCAAAGGAGAGGATGAGCGGGGCGTAGGAAGAAATGGGAAGCATTGTGGGGGACAGGGGGAGACCGAGGTAGGGTTGAGGGAAGGAGGAGATGGGACATCCCAAACAGGATGCCATAAGATCCGATTCGGAGGGGGAACCATTCATGGGGATAATACAGGATTTGTGGAACTTAATGGTGAGCCCAGTGGCCACGACAAAATCGCCGAGCACCAGCTTGAGGTGGGACGCGGCCTCGACACCCGATTTGCAAATAATAAGGGTGTCATCCGCATATTGGAGGACGGGGCACAGGGTGGAAGGAGAGAGTGGGTGTGACAACTTGCCGAGGGCAAACGCATTGCGGATGAGGCATTGGAGGACATCCGCAACGATAATGAAGAGATAGGGAGAGAGCGGGTCTCCTTGCCTAAGGCCGTTTTTGTAGCAGATCCAATCCCCCGGTACCCCGTTTAGGAGCACCGCGGTATGTCCAGTATTAAGGATACAGGCCATCCATTCGCACCAGAGGTCGTCAAAACCCCTAGCCCGAAGGATATTCAGGAGGTTGTCCCAGTTGACAGAGTTAAAGGATTTTCAGAAATCAATTTTGAACACAAGAGTCGGCACTTTGCGAAGATGACAACATCTAATGATATCAGCAGCATAAACAATGTTTTCTGAGATTCGACGGCCGGACAGGAAGCCAGTTTGATCAGCACCAAAATGCCCCTGAAATTAAATAAATTCTAGAAAATAAAATAAAAGTTCAAAAATAATAAATAAAATATTTGTGGATTCACAATAATCCAAACTATCCAAATAAATTAAGAGATAATAGACATAAAAATTTTATTAAGAATTTTGTAATTTATATATTCCTTATGGAATTTTATAAAATTATTGAAAGTTGATAAAAATAAATAAAAATCACTTTCATTATATGTTAATATTGTAGTATTTTAGAAAAATACTAAACCAAATATTTAATGTCAATTTTTGGTATTTAATGATAATTCTTAAAAGAATTATTAATTAAATAAAAAGCAAATAAATTAAAATAAAATAAAAAGAATACAATATTCAATAAATATTAAAAATTAATAAATTCTTTCTCATTAAAAGAATTTATAGATAATTTAAATAACTGGGGGAGAATATATATAAAGCTAAATGATGCATTACATTACCTTGCATAATCATTTTCCTTCTTTAAATATTGTCCTTACGGGGCAATAATGATGTTTTTGTAGACATAGAAGCTCAAGGTCCAGTGCAAGCATCAGACTTCACTACCTTGCCATCACAAGGCAAGTTCATCACTTCCTCATATCCTTTGAAGAGTCTTTACCAAAGTATCTGCAAATTGTGTGTTATCATATATACTCCAAAGAAAGAAAATATTATTTTCACAAATCAAGTAATCATATAAATCATCCTAAGTGATGATATAATGGAGCAATAGAACTTAGGGTTCTACTTGCAACAAAAATGATCAATTAGGGACTTAATAACCCCTAACATCAGTAATTCTAGCGCCGTATATTACGCGTTAGCCATGAGATTTGGAATGGGACAGAGAATTAAGATGTATCTTCTTCCTCTCGCATAAAGTCGGATGTGCAGGTCGTGGCTATTATCCTCGTAGCGTGCATATTAATTGGTAATTCATAGAGTATATGCATCATATGGGTGGGAACCCTCATCGTCCCACGATAGTTCTGGCATCTAACGGTTTGTACAAACCATTGCCGTAATTCATTATGTGGGAATGGTGTACACCAATGTGAGACCCTGGCGCATGGCTTAATAGGATTGATAGGAAACCCATACCAAAAAGTTGCAACTTCTTTTCCGGAAGCTCATTAAAAAAGAACTCTAAGGCTAAGCGTGCTTGGCCTAGAGCAATTCTAGGATGGGTGACCGACCAGGAAGTGGGCACCGGGTGCACACTAGTGAGGACAAAGTGCGCAGAAAAGACTAGTGTTGGTCTGTGGGGTTAGTATAGAGATCCTATTGAGCTGCCAGAAGTGACAGCCATCGGTCCGGAGTGACCGGGGGTGTTAAAAGTGGTATCAGAGCTGACCCTCGCGGTTACATGGGCGTGTGCGGGTCAGTGGTGGACATGTGGCACATGGCGCGTGTGGCCTGGAGTGGACACGGCATGGTACATGTGCCGGCACTGGACACACAGACGTGTGCTAAGAGGGGACGTTCCTGGCTTGTGGTTGATCGACGAGGACGTCGATCTTCTAAGGGTGGGTGTATGTGAGACCCTGGTGCATGGCTCAATAGGATTGATAGGAAACCCATACCAACAAGTTGCAACTTCTTTTCCGGAAGCTCATTCAAAAAGAACTCTAAGGTTAAGCGTGCTTGGCCTAGAGCAATTCTAGGATGGGTGACCGACCAGGAAGTGGGTACCGGGTGCACACGAGTGAGGACAAAGTGCGCAGAAAAGACTAGTGTTGGTCTGTGGGGTTAGTATAGAGATCCTATTGAGCTACCAGAAGTGACAGTCATCGTCCGGAGTGACCGGGGGTGTTACAACCAAGGAGGCATGCAAGGTCGCGAAGGGGGCAGTGATTGGCTTGGACCAACTACTGGGCCCCACATCATGGAATTGTGGATGGGAAAGTACGCCCGATTGTGCAACAAGGAGTTGATCTCTCATGGTTAAAGTAACGCACCTCTGCAGAGTGTAAGAATTGTAACTTGTTACTCCCTGTTCTGGGAAGGAGCTACGAACGCGGCAGGAAAGGAACTCCATGAAAGTTCTGGTCAACCTGTGAAAGCTGATGGTCATAGATTTCATAATAAAATCAATATTTGAAGAAAGATTTACAAAAACTGCATAGTACCAAGGAATTATAGTCTGAGGTGGTAGTTAGAGCATCAAACTTCCCACCTTGCATATAATGAACTTGTTGGGTAACGCTGTTACTCATCCTTTCCTTTGATCCCTTGCTTAGACTCTGAGGATCCCGAAGACGTGCCAATGTATGCAGCTGAATGTCAAGAAGATGTGTTCTACGAGGAGTCTGGCCTGTCAGGAGGTGTTGAAGGAGTGGATTACGAAATCCGCTATGGTGTTGACGATAACGAGTCCAACTAAGTATCCTATTTAGTAGTAACCAACGGAGCCGAGCAGCACGAACTATATAGAATAAGCTGCTGAGCTCAACTCCTAGTTGGAGTTGCTACTTTTAAATTCCACTGAAACACTTTATATTTTGGTTTGTAAGTTGAAACCTTTTGAGTCTTGAACTTCTGGTATTGTAATAATAATAATGTGTGAATGTTTGTAATATGGACCCGCAATGTTTCTTTTGTACCACTCCGAGGGATGTGATATTTACGGAACGGTGTTCTGTGGGTGTCATGTCAACGACTATAGTGTACTACACATGCAGTGGTATGCTAGGTCACCGCAGTTGGTATCAGAGAAAATTACTTTGACCTTAGGTTGGAAACCTAGTAAAGGGTATTACCTGTAGGAGAGTGTAGCAACGATAAAGAATTCTCTAAAAGTAATATAATGGGTATTCAAATGAGAATATTCCGTTATATGTTTTAGTGCGATAATTCTTTGTTATGATGCGATATATTATTGGTTACTAATCAAAACTATTTTTCTGATATACAGAGCTATGGCACCAAAGTTTCCAAAACAGACTTTGGTAAGGAAAGAGGAGACTCTTGATGATTATCAAGGGTCATTCACAGACCAACTTCGTCAACTTCTAAAGATTTTTAGTTGTCCAACTAGAATTCCAGTGAACACTATAACCTACTATGATGGCCGGATGTTATCCAAGTATCGTGTGAGTATCCAACTTCCAGAGGATCTTGGATTTTATCACGATCTACCTATAGGTGAAGGTAGGATTCACTTAGCAGCATATCATCTTGTTCTTGTGGAGGCGATAGCCAATATCCGGGAGCATAAAGCCAAGGAGTTAGAAGGTAGCACATTTTCTGTGATACCCCATGATTCTATAGACTCAGAGCCTATACCGGATCATCTTACTTTGGTTAAGAAGCATCCTAAGTTAGCTTCCAAGTTTATGGATAGATACCGAACACTCTTTGCGTCTTTTTATAAGACACACAAAGTGATTGTCGAAGATAAAAATGACATGTTAGAGGATCTAACTGACCCGGAAAGGAGGAAGCAATTAGCAATCCAGTTGGAAAAGGAAGCAAGTAGTAGTGCAACACCTATCTTTAAGGATATACCTATAGATCCTGAATCTTTTATACCATATCCTTATTCACCAAGTCCTGAACCTATACATGATCCTACTATGGATATGAGGTATGCAGTACCACATGATTCAGAGGATGGTTCTGATTCAGAACTTCCTATTGAGAATTCTGATGGTTGGAGAAGGGGATCATATGAAGGATCTTACGAACACCAGATGTCCACAGATGGTTCTGACAGAAATGTTGGACAATCTAGCTGGATGGGTGCAAGAATTAACCCTAGTAACAGCAGTAGAAATGCCATGTCGATAGATAATCAGGATGAAGAAGAAGATCCTGAGGAGAGAGTGTTTGAATCATCAACATCTTCTCCAAACCCAGGGAATATACATTATCCAGTGTATAACTATCTTGCCCAAAGGAGTACATGGGAAGCAGCAGGATCATCGTATCCTGTTGACAACATAAGGAATGAAGCTCAGGATATGCAAGAAGGTGATAATGTTGAATATGTTTCTGAGGACTTTTCAGCTGAGCTGGAGGGAGTCAATGCGCTCAGGTTGAGTAATGACTCAATCCCTGACACTTCAGATACTGAGTATGTTCCTTCTGGAAGGCCATTTGTTCCACAAACTATGCGACGAACGTCACGTCATCACGGTTGGACATCAGGCATGTATGATGAGCGTAGTTACTACTAGAAGTAGGCAACTAGTTAGAAGTATCAAGTACCGTGTTTTGTACCCCAAGAAATAAGATAGTTAGATATATAAGGTAGTGTTGTGATTATACCTATATGGTATATGTTGTAATGACTTTGTATTATTATGATATTATGTATAATATGTGAAATGCATATTTGGAATTTCTTTGGATCTTCATTGTGTGACTAGTTCTGTGCGTCAAGTCGAGCTCAGAACACATGTGCATGATGTAATTATGAGTATTCGCTTTATGTTGCAGGACTAGAGGGTCATGGATACGGGTGTAGAAATCGAAACTGAGCAGCAACGGATGGAACGAGAGGCCAAGGAGAAGGCCGATGCAGATGCAGCAAATCAGGGAGCATTTCCACCACCACCACCAATGAGGCCGTTAATGGAGCAGAACTTTATGTAGTGTATGCAAATGATGCAAGAGACCCAGAATAAGTTCATGGAAGAGTTTCTGGGACGAGCAAATCAGAGGGCACCTGAAGGTGTAGGAGTAAGTCTTTCTGACTTCCAGAATGCAAGGCCATTACCTTTTGCATCAGCTCCTGAACCAATGGATGCAGAAGATTGGATGGCAGATATAGAAAGAAAACTGAAGACTATAGGTTGCAATGATGAGGAGAAATTGAGGTATGCAACTCATCTTCTGAACAGACCTGCAACATCATGGTGGGAGAATCAGTTGGCCATGCAACAACCAGGAAGGGAGTTCACCTGGGAGGAGTTCAAGCAGAGATTCCGTGAATATCATGTTCCGAAAAGTGTTATGGAGTTGAAGCGGAGAGAATTTGAGGAGCTTCGGCAGGGATATACTAGTGTCATGAAGTATATCCGGGAGTTTAGTAAACTGTCTCGTTATGCTGAGGATGATGTTAACACTGAAGAGAAGCGGAAGAAGCATTTCCTGCGTGGATTAAACCCATTTGTGAAAATGCAGCTAAGGTTAGCTAATAAGCAAACTTATCAGCAGTTGCTGGATGCAGCTATTACTTTCGAAGATGACTACAAGAATGTCCAATAGGATAGGAGGAAGAGAGCCAAGAAGGAAACCAAGAGAATTCAGGCAAGTAAATCTAAACCCAATCTAGAGTTCAAACCTCGGAACAAGAACTATGGTAACAATAACAATAACAAGGGCAGTGGTGGAAATCAATCCAATCCTAGAAGGAATGTTTTTAACAACTGTGGAATTCCAGGGCATTTCCAGAGGGAATGCAAGAAGCCTGTAGTGATCTGTTACAGTTGTGGTCAGAAGGGGCATATCAAGCCCGATTGTCCGAGCAAACCACCAGGAGGTTGGCCTACCAAGGAAGGAGGACAAGCCAGTGGAGTAAATGGACAGCCCAATCGAGGAGGAAATAATGTTAAGAACAACAATGGCAAGAGGAACGGACCTACCGGGAAGCTGAATTGCGCAACCCTAGAGGATGTGGATAATTCGGAGCATGCAGTGATAGGTACGCTCAATATCCTTACCAATCCCGGCAAAGTTCTATTTGATACTGGTGCAACTACTTCATTCATTTCTGAAGAATTCAGTGATAAGTTCGGGATTAGAAGGGAAACGTTAGAAAACCCTATGACTATAGTGACGGCAGGGGGGAAATGTGATTGTACGCCACATTAAACAATATCAGGTTATCTCGATCTATGGTTGTACATACTTTGCAGACCTTTATGTAATTCCTTTGAAGGGAATTGCAGTAGTGCTGGGTATGGACTGGATGATGGAGCATGGGGCTCATATAAGTTGTGAGGAGAAAACTGTCTCAATCAAAACTCCAAGTGGAGCAAGGATAGTTTACCAAGCAGATAAGCACAGTCATATCAAGGTGGATCTGCAATTGAACTCGATGAAAGAGGTCAAATTGGAAGATATTCCTATAGTAAATGAATTTCAAGATGTTTTTCCAGCAGAGCTACCGGGAATGCCACCAGATCGGGAGATAGAGTTCACTATTGATCTAATTCCTGGTACGGCACCAATAGCTCAAGCACCATATAAGATGGGACCCAAAGAGTTAAAAGAAATCAAATATCAAATTGATGAGTTAGCCAGAAAAGGATTTATTCAGGAAAGTATATCTCCATGGGGAACACCGGTAATCTTTGTGGATAAGAGGGATGGTGGAAGAAGGATGTGCGGAGATTATAGAAATTTGAACAACGTTACTAACAAGAATAAGTATCCTTTACCAAGGATTCAAGATTTGTTTGATCAAGTAAAAGGAGCCGGAGTATTTTCAAAGATTTACTTAAGATCTGGATACCATCAAATAAAAATCAAACCTGAAGATGTTCCAAAGACAACATTTGTCTCAAGATATGGACACCATGAATACCTGGTTGTACCATTTGGTTTGACCAATGCACCAGCAATATTCATGAATCTAATGAAAAAAATCTTCATGCCATATTTGGATAAGTTCGTCATAGTCTTTATTAATGATATTCTGATAAATTCCAAGGCTAAGGAAGAGCGTGCTGATCATTTGAGAATAGCATTGCAGACTCTAAGGGAACATAAACTTTATGCTAAGTTTAGTAAGTGTGAATTTTGGCTAGATGAGGTAGAATTCCTAGGCCATATGATCAGTGAAGATGGAATTGCTATAAATCCATCTAAAGTTCAGTCCGTATTAGAGTGGACTGCACCAACCAATGTGAAGCAAATTCGAGGTTTCTTAGGAATGGCTGGTTATTATCGGAGATTCATTGAAGGTTTCTCCAAAATAGCTGGGCCAATGACCAAATTGTTAAGAAAGAATACACCATTAAATTGGGATGAGAAGTGTGAAGCAAGTTTTCAGGAGTTGAAGACTAGGTTAACCACAGCTCCAATTTTAGCAGTTCTAGAAACAGGGAAAGACTTCACAGTATACTGTGATGCATCTAAAGAAGGTTTGGGTTGTGTGTTAATGCAAGATCGGAAAGTCATTGCTTATGGTTCAAGACAATTGAAACCACATGAAGTCAATTACCCAACTCATGATTTAGAGTTAGCAGCAGTACTTTTTGCGCTAAAAGGATGGAGGCATTTTCTTTACGGAGCTAGATGTGAGTTATACACTAACCATAAAAGTCTCAAATATTTCTTCACTCAAAAGGAATTGAATATGAGACATAAGCGTTGGTTAGAACTAATCAAAGATTATGATTTAACAATCAACTATACTCTAGGGAAAGCAAATGTTGTAGCTGATGCTTTAAGCAGAAAGAGTGCAGATATTCAGCCTAGCAATCGAGAGTTACCAAAAGAGTTACAAATGGACTTGGAAAGATTAGAGCTGCAATTCATTAGAACAGAGGTTCTTGGAGGATTAGCCACTATGCAAGTAGTTGCAGAGCAGGACAGTGATCTTAAGCACGAAATTTTCAGACATCAAGCAGAAGATCCTTTTATTGCTGAGGAAATTCGGAGGATATCTGAAGGGAAAAATCAGTTTTTCGCCTTGGAGATTATGAGTCTTTATGGTTTCAAGACCGTCTTTGTGTTCCATATGTGACTGAGATTAGAGATGTCATACTAAAAGAAGCACATGAAACACCATATTCTATACATCCAGGAAGTACTAAGATGTATATGGATTTGAAAGAACTATTCTGGTGGAATAACATGAAAAGGGACATTGCTAAATATGTATCAGAATGCCATACTTGCCAAAGGGTGAAAGCTGAACATCAAAGTCCAGCAGGACCATTACAACCTTTGGAAATTCCCGAATGGAAGTGGGAAGAAATAGGTATGGAATTCATCATAGGATTGCCCATGACACCTAAACGGAAGGATATGATATGGGTAATTGTGGACAGACTCACTAAAAGTGCACATTTTATTCCGGTAAATCAGAAAGATAATGCTGATAAGTTAGTAGAAGTTTACATCAAAGAGATAGTAAGTAAGCATGGAGTGCCCAAAAAGATCGTAACTGATAGGGGATCAGTGTTTACTTCAGCATTTTGGAAGCAATTGCATGAAGCACTTGGTTCAAAGTTAGATTTCAGCACAACCTATCATCCTGAGACAGGAGGTCAAACTGAAAAAACAAATCAAATACTAGAAGACATGTTAAGAGCTTGTGCATTAGATTTTGGAGGTACATGGGAAGATCATCTACCATTGGCAGCATTTTCTTATAATAATATCTATCAGAGTAGTCTGAAGGCGGCTCCATATCAGGTTCTGTATGGAAGGAAGTGTAGATCACCAATATGTTGGTATGAGCCTGGAAGTAGCAAGGAGTTTGCACCAGACTATATCAAGGAAAGACAAGATATCATTGATAAGATCAGGGATAGACTAAAAATAGCTCAGAGTAGGCAGAAAAATTATGCTGATCAAAGTCGAAGATCATGGCATCCAGAAGTGGGAGACATGGTATATTTGAAAGTAAGTCCAATGAAAGGGGTGAAAATGTTCGGAGTTAAAGGAAAATTGAGTCCAAGATATATTGGACCATTCAAGTTATTGAGTCAGAACAGAACTATAGCTTATGCTTTAGAGTTACCATCAATATTGGCTCAAGTGCATAACGTTTTCCATGTGTCACAACTTCGTAAATGTTTGAAAGTTTCGGATGATGCAATCACACATCAGGAGATAGAACTACAAGCAGACTTGACCTATGTTGAAAAGCCCTATAAAATTTTGGAAGAAAACTGGAAAGGGTTGAGGAATAGGGCAATCAAATATTGCAAAGTACAGTGGGAACATCACCCTGAAAGGGAAGCCACTTGGGAGAAATAAGAGGATTTAAGAAAAGCCTATCCAGAACTATTCAGATACATCTCAACAAACTTCGGGATGAAGTTTAATTTAAGGAGGGAAGTCTGTAACATCCCAGCATTTAGGAACCAACGAAGGGTAGATTTAGGAATTTGAGATATTGCATGCATTCATCTGTGAAAATGTGGGTAAATTTTTCGCCAAATAAAAACCTAAAGTGATCAAGGTTTCTTTCATACTTTGAGATTAGGTATAGTCTTGAAGGATGATTGTTCTAGACTTTGATATGATCTTTGTGGACTTATGTGTTTTGGGAAATGAAATTAAAACTTGAGTGTTTGAATTATAATTCAAAAGGATTTTTGATTGATGTTTGAGTATTTGGTTTAATTAACCAATAATAACTCAAACTATAAATAAAAGAAGACAATCAATAAAATGAATATTCCAAAACTTCATTCAATAATGAGTTACAAAATGTAACTTATGGAAATGAGCAACAACTTTTTCAATAAAAAATAAATAGAAGAATAATACTTCTTTATTGAATAATAGTACAATCTTTATTATAAAAGAATAAAAATAAAGAGTACAAAAGAATAAATCAAAGATTACAATTGAATATGAGAGTTATTACAAGTGACTATTATATAAACAAAAATAAAAGCCTAAACTAAAATCTTGATCTTCAAATCTCGTACCTGCAAAATAAACAGAAACTTAAAAGAAAAAAATTAGGATTAGAATTATTTTACTCTCAGAGTTGATAGTGAAGTGCACTGTTCACTTTTTCATCATTGAGTATTTAAGGGGCAAGTTTCACCAATATGAAAGAATGTATCTTTCATAATTCTAAGCCATAAGTCAAATAAACAGCAAGAAGGGGCAAGTTTCACCAGCCAGGTAAAATGTAACCTGATAACAGTAACTCTCAAAATTCAGAACATAGGCACACAAGCAACACACACACCAAACTGCATGGTGTGTGTTGTCAGCACCACAACAACAACACAAGCAAACAAAACCATCAACACAGCTGTGGGAAACCAATCCCCACACCATTCCATTGTTCTTACACACCAAGCACAGCAGCCACCAGCTAAACCAAGCCAAAGCCAAGCTAGATCATACCAACCAAAATGGTGGGGTAGATTAGGTGGATAGCAAGACCAAGATCAAGCCATGAGGACCAGAGGTGAAGGGCTAGATCAAGGACAAGCTAGGATCTGTAAATACCAGGAGAGCACCAGACCAAGTTGGCACAAGATCAACAATTGGCAACCCCAACAAAAAATAAGTGTGGTGAGTAAAATAGACCATCACATGATCTATCTGTCTAAGATTAGACAAGCATACATGATCTGTCTATTACTCAAACTCTCAGAAAGCACCCAAGTGGGGTGAATCCATCACTGGGGTTTTAAACACTAAAAGCAATCAGAAAAGTATAAGGATCCAACTAAGATCTCAGGACAACATCATAGATCTAAGCAATCAAGCTATATTTCAATTCAAGAATGAACATAGCTAAGATTTAAACTTCTAGGCACATCTCTAAGACAAGAGTAGCACCTTAGAATTTAATCTTATGGATCTATACAAGTGATCAAGCCTATCATCTTTTTTCCCAAACTTTGATTCAAGAAACAGTAGATGGTATCACTACCAGAACCATCCGTATGAATCAACTAGATAAAGGCTTAATCCCTAAACCTCATACCAACAACATGGGTCTTAGGGATTTAAGAATGGAAGTTTCTACTTATCTTTAATGCCAAACTCATCTTAAGCTTGAACAAAACCAAACCAAGTACTAGAATCCAATCTTGTGTGCCATACAAGGATGGTGTCATAAGAACAGTTCTAAACTAAGCAGGTTAAGCATCCAATCTTCACAAATACAGTCAACCAACTATAAATAATTTTCCTGACATCACGGGAATCAGAATCAGGAAAATCCATCTATTTATCTTCACTGTAAGAGATTATTTGATCTGCAGCTATACATAAACTCTTAAGCCAACAGTACTAATACAGTAACCTCATCACACAACACTCACTATTATCAACCAAATACTAATAGTGGTGAGTATTAACCCAATAGATTTTCCCAAGTATTGCTTCTAGAGCAACTTTACCATCTAAACCAGATCAAAATGAATCCATAGAATCATCTGGTAAACCACTAGCATCACCACAGTTAATCATAAACAGCAAGTCACCACTCAACAGATTCAAGGATCATTAATACTTGATCCAATTCATCAAATATCTAATCCACAGCAGGGTATAAACCTAAGTAGAACAAACCATCTTAATCAGGACAAGACAATAACAAGAAAGGTCACGACTAATAGCTAGCATAAGATGGCCTAGCATAGAGAGCACGAGAGGGAGAGGAATAACTTACTGAAGGTCCTTGCTGTAGATCAAGAGGAATCAGAGGAGGCTGACGACCACGGCGGCACGGGGAGCACCCCCAAGGGGGCACTGCAACACACACAATGCCACGGCGGCGACCATAGCCACGCCTGGGGGCGAGGAGCATCTCCACGGCACACGACTACAGCAGCGGCATCAGATCAACGCCAACCCCAAACCCTAGGGTTCGGGACAACATCGATCTGGTCGCAGGAGGGCTCCAGGTCCAAATCCAATTGGATAGAAGGGCAGAGCGGGGCCAGCAACCCACCACGGCGGCGTCCAGGAAGTTCCACGGCGGCGCGAATCGCCGGCGACAGCACCGCTGACCACAGGGTCAGGGGAGAAGAAGGAGAGAGGTGAGCTGAAGAGAGAGGCAGGGAGTGTTGGGCTGGGTTGGGCCAACCAAACAATCAGCCCAAAATCCTTTAGAGCCTATTTTAATAATTGGGAAAAGACCAAAATGCCCCTGAACTTAAATAAATTCTAGAAAATAAAATAAAATTTCAAAAATTATAAATAAAATATTTATGGATTCACAATAATCCAAACTATCCAAATAAATTAAGAGATAAAATTTTGGACATATAAATTTTATTAAGAATTTTGTAATATATATATTCCTTATGGAATTTTATAAAATATTGAAAGTTGATAGAAATAAATAAAAATCACTTTCATTATATATTAATATTGTAGTATTTTATAAAACTACTAAACCAAATATTTAATGTCAATTTTTGGTATTTAATGATAATTCTTAAAAGAATTATTAATTAAATAAAAAGCAAATAAATTAAAATAAAATAAAAAGAATACAATATTCAATAAATATTAAAAATTAATAAATTCTTTCTCATTAAAAGAATTTATAGATAATTTAAATAACTGGGGGAGAATATATATAAAGCTAAATGATGCATTACATTACCTTGCATAATCATTTTCCTTCTTTAAATATTGTCCTTACGGGGAAATAATGATGTTTTTGTAGACATAGAAGCTCAAGGTCCAGTGCAAGCATCAGACTTCACTACCTTGCCATCACAAGGCAAGTTCATCACTTCCTCATATCCTTTGAAGAGTCTTTACCAAAGTATCTGCAAATTGTGTGTTATCATATATACTCCAAAGAAAGAAAATATTATTTTCACAAATCAAGTAATCATATAAATCATCCTAAGTGATGATATAATGGAGCAATAGAACTTAGGGTTCTACTTGCAACAAAAATGATCAATTAGGGACTTAATAACCCCTAACATCAGTAATTCTAGCGCCGTATATTACGCGTTAGCCATGAGATTTGGAATGGGACAGAGAATTAAGATGTATCTTCTTCCTCTCGCATAAAGTCGGATGTGCAGGTCGTGGCTATTATCCTCGTAGCGTGCATATTAATTGGTAATTCATAGAGTATATGCATCATATGGGTGGGAACCCTCATCGTCCCACGATAGTTCTGGCATCTAACGGTTTGTACAAACCATTGCCGTAATTCATTATGTGGGAATGGTGTACACCAATGTGAGACCCTGGCGCATGGCTCAATAGGATTGATAGGAAACCCATACCAAAAAGTTGCAACTTCTTTTCCGGAAGCTCATTAAAAAAGAACTCTAAGGCTAAGCGTGCTTGGCCTAGAGCAATTCTAGGATGGGTGACCGACCGGGAAGTGGGCACCGGGTGCACACTAGTGAGGACAAAGTGCGCAGAAAAGACTAGTGTTGGTCTGTGGGGTTAGTATAGAGATCCTATTGAGCTGCCAGAAGTGACAGCCATCGGTCCGGAGTGACCGGGGGTGTTAAAAGTGGTATCAGAGCTGACCCTCGCGGTTACATGGGCGTGTGCGGGTCAGTGGTGGACATGTGGCACATGGCGCGTGTGGCCTGGAGTGGACACGGCATGGTACATGTGCCGGCACTGGACACACAGACGTGTGCTAAGAGGGGACGTTCCTGGCTTGTGGTTGATCGACGAGGACGTCGATCTTCTAAGGGTGGGTGTATGTGAGACCCTGGTGCATGGCTCAATAGGATTGATAGGAAACCCATACCAACAAGTTGCAACTTCTTTTCCGGAAGCTCATTCAAAAAGAACTCTAAGGTTAAGCGTGCTTGGCCTAGAGCAATTCTAGGATGGGTGACCGACCAGGAAGTGGGTACCGGGTGCACACGAGTGAGGACAAAGTGCGCAGAAAAGACTAGTGTTGGTCTGTGGGGTTAGTATAGAGATCCTATTGAGCTACCAGAAGTGACAGTCATCGTCCGGAGTGACCGGGGGTGTTACAACCAATGAGGCATGCGAGGTCGCGAAGGGGGCAGTGATTGGCTTGGACCAACTACTAGGCCCCACATCATGGAATTGTGGACGGGAAAGTACGCCCGGTTGTGCAACAAGCAGTTGATCTCTCATGGGTAAAGTAACGCACATTTGCAGAGTGTAAGAATTGTAACTTGTTACTCCCTGTTCCGGGAAGGAGCTACGAACGCAGCAGGAAAGGAACTCCATGAAAGTTCTAGTCAACCTGTGAAGGCTGATGGTCATAGATTTCATAATAAAATCAATCTTTAAAGAAAGATTTACAAAAACTGCATAATACCAAGGACTTATAGTCTGAGGTGGTAGTTAGAGCATCAAACTTCCCACCTTGCATATAATGAACTTGTTGGGTAACGTTGTTACTCATCCTTTTCTTTGATACCTTGCTTAGACTCTAAGGATCCCGAAGACGTGCCAATGTATGCAGCTGGATATCAAGAAGATGTGTTCTACGAAAAGCCTGGCCTATCAGGAGGTGTTAAAGGAGTGGATTATGAAATCCGCTATGGTGTTGACGATAACGAGTCCAACTAAGTATCCTAGTTAGTAGTAACCAACGGAGCCAAGCAGCACGAACTCTATAGAATAAGCTGCTGAGCTCAACTCCTAGTTGGAGTTGCTACTTTTAAATTCCGCTGAAACACTTTATATTTTGGTTTGTAAGTTGAAACCTTTTGAAGTCTTGAACTTCTGGTATTGTAATAATAATAATGTGTGAATGTTTGTAATATGGACCCACAATGTTTCTGTTGTACCACTCTGAGGGATGTGATATTTATGGAACGGTGTTCTGTGGGTGTCATGTCAACGACTATAGTGTACTACACATGTAGTGGTATGCTGGGTCATCGCAGCTAGACATTTTGTTCACAGAGATAAAGGCCAGCCTAATCTCATCTTGAGAGAAGGGAGCGCTGAGGGACACAGGGAGCGAAGGGCCGGGGGGTAAAGCGTGTTTAGGTCAAAACGCCAGGAGGTGGGGTGGACCATGCCCAGTAGCTCGGAGTAGTAGGTTTTAAGAAGCGCCGCTTTACCGGGGTGGGAAGTGGTCGCAACTCCATCCACCTCAAGATAGGGGATGGAGTTGTGCCGAAGGCGACATGTGGCCGAGGCATGGAAAAACTTAGTGCTCTCATCCCCCTCCAGAGCGTATCGAACTTTAGCCCTCAACTTCCAGTAGAGGGTCCGCTCCTTAGAGGCGAGGTGAAGGGAATCTATAGTGAGGGAACGGAGGCGATTTTCTAAGCAAGAGAGCGGTCTCGCCTCTTCGAGGATGTCCAGGAGGTTAATAAGTAACCTACAGTCTTGTTCCCAAAGGAGGGAGGGGGAACGTCGTTTTGCCCAAGCCTTATAGCGACAACGGCATTGACGAAGGCGCGCAACAATCTAGGAAGTGGGGTCGGATCGGGACGTCCCAATCCAGTTGCAGGCAATGATGCTACGGAAGTTAGCATGGATTCCCCAAGCAGCATCATATCTGAAGAAGCCCCGCTTGGGAATAGAAGTGGAGATGGATGCGATGAGAGGCACGTGGCCGGATGTATCTGTAGCAAGGGATGAGAGCGAAGAGGTGGGAAAATGCTCGTTCCAAGCATGATTAATGAAAACCCGATCCAGGCGTACCAGGGTGGGGGTAGCTCGGCGGTTGGACCAAGTGAAGCTACGGTCGGATAGGGGGAGCTCGATCAAGCACATATCGTTGATGGCCTCGTTGTAAACTAAAAATTTGAAAGACTGAACTAATGAACAAGATGAAAAAGGACCGAGAACTTATTGGGTTTGATTCTTGAAACATAGAACCAAAAGAAACAAGCTAAGAAGAAATGAGAAGTTCAAAGAACTATGAATTAGTTGGACAAGTGTTATCCTTTTCTTCTAGGATATGCAGAGCAATTATCCAACTTGAAGAAAAAAAGGATTTATTTACATTTAACACTAAGCATCCAAGAGGATGCCTAACAACCTTTATTGCATCAGCAAGCTCATTCGGAGCAACCTTCTCATTAAAGAAGTGATCAATCTGGTCTTCTATCGGTCCTGTGAGCCCCACAAATAGGTTGAGTAGTTTGTCAACGAACATCGCTTAAGTATACATGAAAAAAAATGTCATTTCATATATCTGGGGCCACTGAGAAGAGAAGAGGACACACAACTCGAAGGAGAAAGGCAATAAAAACGTAACGTATGTAGGATTGCAGGTGTTATCCTGATGAGATTCATGAGAAAACAAAGATGGGTATAGCTGAGGTTTCATAATAACAAAAGAAAATCACCTCCGTAGGCCTGATGTCTTCTGCTGCAGGTCGGTAGTGCGAAAGAGATAAATGAAATGGATAACAAGTGATAGGATTCAAGCAATTTTAAAAATTGCCACATATTGTGTTCTAAGAAATCTTTTAGCGCCATCTCTAATGGCATCATATATCTGGATAGTAGATGCAATATGACAGATCAAGAACTGACAACATTATATGTGGAACTCAAAAAAGTAGAGAATGAATAAGATATTGGAAATCAGGACATCCAAAAGGGACATGGATGTAGACAACACGACGATCCATGTCCAATTTACAGGTCCAAACAAAAAATAGTTACTACATAGAAGAATTTACTTATTAACAACATCAGTAGTTATGGTCTAAGAACTTGCTAACATATACCTAAACTACAAAAACAATGAAACTGAAGCAGCTTCTCAAGATATGAAATCAAATCAAGCATTGCAAACCTGCAGCAAGACCAAACAAATTGACAAGCAAACCTTCTGAACCATCCTACAAGTTCAGAAATCACACTTAGCACTGAACTGACACAGAATCTAAATCGACAAGAGCATGGAACGAAATGGTACATACAAATTTGTACATGCTCTGTCACAAAGACAAAAGGAGTACAAATATGCTATATTGTCTTTTGGATTCACCTCTATAGGTCAAAGCTGCTTCGCACGACACATATACTGATGGAACGGAGGCAGATTCACAAACACTCTCTCGAAATAGGCTTTCGCCCCGCTATATTAATATAGCAGATTCATGAACACTTCTGTGCACAAATCAAAGAGAACATGTTCATCTGATTACAATCACCAAATGGAACTAAAAAATAGTAAGAAAACAGCGATTAAATTACACTGAATATGAATCAAAGCCCTACAACCAGGAGAGCGAAAACTTCGAAACAATATGATCTAGTTATGAACATGAGACTTAACTGTTATGTGTTGCTAAAAATTGAACAAGACATGACCGTTGGGTAAATCCGATGCAAGTCTCGACCTGATGTATATAGTTGAAATACACAGTTTAGGCGGCGTGAAAACGGAAGGGCAATGCTCCCAAAGAGATGGATGACTGGATTAAACATGACGATTTCATAGCTTCGCAAGTTAGTAGGAACAAACATATCAGGAATATTTTGCCAACAATTCAAAACCAGAGCACAAAGGAATTCAGTTAATTTTTTTTTGCAAAGAGTGTGATACAATGTCTGCCCGTCAAGTTCACTATGGTACATTCTGTGTATCCTTGTTCCACCAAAAAACAAAATTCCGCGCAAATTGATACAACACTACATTCTACTGAATCACAGTCGTTTCACACCAGAGACAAGGACAAAAGAATCATGGGGAAAGGAGGCAGCTACAGTTTACTACAAACTCTTCACAGCTAATAGTTCTACAATCGCAATGGGATATATTGCACAACTGATGGGAGACCTGGAGCAGGGAGCAACGCCTCTGAGCATAATACCGATGGAGCAGAATGGCAAAGTTGAAAGATTAAACCCTTCACATAAAATTAGGACGGACGCAACTAGAAACAACGTTGGTGCACCATAAAAGCATCCACATGATCGTATATGTCCTTCCACAAGGCTGTGTGCCTGTAAAATGTTAGGAGCTCCAGTACGCAAGATGATTTTGAAGTAAACAATGAACACTAAATACACAAATCTATCTCATATTAAGTAGTAGTAAAATACAACAAAAAGTCATACTGACCGCAAAACTAAACCCTAACTAATCCAACATCTGAGCACACCCTCAGCCTAACCTGACAATCAACTAAAGTCTAATACAATCAACAAGCTAGCACCCAAAAAACTGAACCCAAACTAAGAGGAGATCAAAGACAAGCACTAGGGAGACTGACCCAATTCGAGCACTCCCACTACTGCACTACATACGCCGCACTACCGCCGCAGAAAATTCTCAGATTTTGCGCGAACAAACGCTACAGCGTTACCACCCAAACCAAAACCAACACACGTACGGGAGCTAAATAGAGTGAAATCAGAGATCATAGCAGACACATGAAGATTAGCCTGTAGGTGGGAATGGGTTGCCCAGGGGGCGCCAGCCCATCCCACCTATTTCCGCTAAGTGGAGACCCATGTACTTCCAAAAAAATATCACAGACACCCACGGGGATTCCACTACCGCCGCCACGCCGCCAAAGGCGCTGGAGGCAGGCGCAATGCCTGGAGGACCCGTCCCACCGTCGCCGCTTCCTCCCCCGCTCGCCCCCTCCCTTCCCCTCGCTCTCCCATCCCCCAGCTCCTTCAGTTGCCCTCCATGCCTAGGTCCCCTCCGGCGATTTGGAGCAGGAGCTGCAGGCCGGCGTTGCCCGTGTGAAGCTGGAGACCGCCGCTAATGGTGTTCTTAGGTCACCGTCCAAGAAGAAGAGGAAAAAGGTTAATCCCACTCTCCCTCTTCCTTAAATTCAGTCCTCAAAATCTTTGACCTTGATCTACTGCTCGTCTAGATCTCTATTATCCGTTTTTAGTGTGGGTGCTAAGAAGAGTTCAATCTTGCGGCAAGGAGAAGGGGCGACGACGCCATCTTGCCTGAAACCTTGTTCCTCTCCCTTTTATTCTTGCGGTGGCTAGCTAGCTCAGTGCAGGCTTTGGATAGCACTAAGCTCAGCATCCTTGTGACCTTTTATAAAGTTTTAGTTCAGTTCAGGCTATGTCAGGAATTCGGGATCTTCTGAAATTGAGGAGACCCTGAATATATTCCGGCTTGATGTTTAATCTAGCTATACACCTTCTTCAGTTACAAAATTTATTTAAGGTACTAGTATTTTTGCCATCAGAATTAGTAGGAGCATTGTATCTAGGACAGAGATTGAATTCAAGACATATTGCTAACAGTAGTAGCTCGAGGCTCGAGCCACCATCAGAATATTTATCATAGAAAAGCCTCTGTTGATTATCCGTTTCTAGTGTAGGTGGCAAGAAGAGTTCAATCTAAATTACTTTTACTAGTACGTGCCAAAAACTGATATCTATATTGTATAGTTGATCTATCGTAGTGTACGTTGGAGGCTTCAGGTTTGAAGCTGCTAGAATTTTCTGTACTGTATAGTTGATGAATTGCACCATGAATTTACATAGTAAGTTCCCTGAACATTGCTAGTGCTAGTGACCATTTTATCGGATCCAAAAATGCCCACGCTGGTAGCAACTATGATTCTGTATCATACTTGGAATTGTAACTTGAATATTAGCTCTTGCTAAGGCACTATATATTCATGCATTTTTGGTGTGTTTTTGTTGTGTATATTATCTTACTTTGTCTAAAATTTCTTGTCTGCAGGTTATAAAGAAGAGCACGGTTGATGATGTCTACAATGCATGTTTTAGGAAAGTTATGAAGAAGAGCAATCATTTTATAGACCATGTTATTCTAAACTTCTTAGTGTATTTTTTCTATTTTAATATTCTGAACATCCTAGTATATTTTGGAGACCCTGCTTTCAGGCTGTGTAGTATGTACCTTGTATGTTATTCATGTGATTGCTGTACATATATCGCTCTTTATCAATTATGTAGTAGCTAGTTTCGTTGTGCTCTTTCATGTACCAAGTACAAGTATACGTGTGTGGAACTGGAGCGGCCGGGCGCTTAACATGAGTATTAGGCTGATAAGAAGCGGTGCTATTTTATGGACTGACTACTGAGTAAACTAGTATAGAGTTGGCGGGCTTAGGTGGGTACGTGGCCGACCACTTTACATCATGGTATTAGATGGACCAGAAGTGGTGTCCTCTTTAGTTTAAATGGGTATAGGCGGTCACTTGGTGGGCTGCCGTGGGCATGCCCACTTACAGCCTGACATGAAGAAGGTCGGAGGAATACCGATCTCGCCGTGGCGAACGCTTGCGAATCTCCGATTCCGCGGCGTTGCCGAAGCCCTCTCTGCCATAGCTACCCCTTCCCACTACGGTAGTCATTTTGGGGCACTTTAAAGTGCCCCTATATGTGATCAAAATGTCCTTAAAGGGTTTTAGAGGCACTTTGAAATATGACACTAATACTCATGTCCCTAAAAGTTTTAGGGGCATTTTAATTGAAATGTCCCTAAAACTCTAAGACCCTTTTGTGACATTAAGAGAAATGTCCCTAAATATATTTATTTATTAAGGCATTTTATATAGTGACACTTTGACAAATGGCCCAAGAGAGTAACTTTCTAATACCAGATAGGTCCTCCTTTGGGTGCTCCTCCCTGGAGCCCGGGCGTCGGCCAGCTCTCATTCCGCCTGCTTGGGCCGATGGAGGATGCAGCCCATTTAATATTTATACTTTGTTCTTCGCATGGGCTGTCTTTCGCTACGAAGAACTTCGTTCATACGCTGCTTCGTACGATATGGGACAACATCTAGGTATATAAACTAGTATGATTTTTCTTAAAATGTCGATGTGGGACTAAAAACATCTTGCGCTGTATCCGGACGTCGGACGCCGGCGCCTATTGCGCTGGACGCGGAGACACGTGCATTGACACTGCTGCGGCACTGGACGCGTACGGACGTGGGACCAAGACCCTTGCCGGAAACATGCATATGTACGGGTTGGACATACTACGTGTGTGGAGCACCGTTTTTTTTACCTCTGCATGGAGCACTGTTTGCTAATCAGTCTAACATATTTTAATGCAAAATTGAAGTGTCGGTTAAAAAAGGTGAATAAATGCAACAATTGGAGCGCCGGGTTTCTTTAGTGGATTGATGTGCACATGTCGCATCTTTGAGTTTCTAAATTAGGCGTTGTGTTGCTAGGATAAAAAAAATTAGAAACATCAGTCTAGAAAAAGAAAAGATACTACTTAGAGCAATAAGTACATAAAAGTAACACGAAAAAGAGCAAGATTTTAGTACTCACAGGGAAAAATTTCGGGTAGCACTAAATTTTTTCTTTGCTTTAGTCTAAAAATGTTGGATTTGCTCCTTGAACAATCACAAGTATAAAAATGAACAAAAAAATTACAAAGCAAAACAATCACAAGTACTAAAAGAAACAAAAATTTTGACCAAGCGGAAAAAGTTTAAGAGCAAGTGGAATGAAGTTTAAACATCATCCGCACCCAAAAAAATGACTACTAGCGAAACACAATTCTACACTTAGTGGAACAGGATTACATCCAGGAGCAAGAATTTAGACTAAAGGAAACGAAAATTTAGTGCTTGGAACAAATCTCGATTTGTGGCAGAATAACACTGGACCAGTTGGAGAAAAAAAATTGGTTTCCCGAGAACAAATAATTCTACAAAAGTGCAACACGAATTTGACAATGTTTTTCGAGCAAGTGGAACAAAATCAACTGGAATATTTACAAGATGGAAGAAAAATTAAGTTTCTTGGGAACGAAAATTCGGATTCTATGGAATAAAACATTACAAATCCCAAAAAAAATTATCACTACTAGTTACCAATAAAAAACACTAATCGAAACATAATCTTAGTGCACTAGAACAAATCATGATAATAAGGGCAGCAAAAATTTAGATGAAGAGAAACAAAACTCCAATGCTACTAGAATTGTTTCCATTTGTGGAAAAAATTTGACCAATGGAAGAACAATTTATTGCTCAAGAAAAAAAGAACGACTACAAGTGGAAATTTGGAGCATAATTTAAATATAGTGGAAAAATCATGACTATTGGTGGAATAAAAATTGGACAATCGGGAACAAATTTTGGACAATACTTCCAGAGAAGTGGAAACAATCACAAAAAAAGTACGATCATGACTTAAAAATGAAAAAATAACTAAGAAAAAAAGTGAAACATAACATACAAAGAATAGACAAAAGTACGTATTAGACAACTAAGGCCACCGATCATAATAGACAAAATTTAAAATTTGACAAAATTATGAACAAAAATTCCGCATGTAATACGAACATTTTGTGTTTACACACAAGTTATCAAGAAAACTAATTACTATTTTTTGTGGTTTGTGTAAAAAGACGAGAAAATTTCGAAGAATAGTCACATTGGAGCATCAATTTTTTTCTTTTTATAGAGAACACAAAAAAATTTATTTGACGTACATATATGGGTATCTCCGGCAGGCACCGCAAATCAGACACAAAAGGTGTCTGACCTTTTTTTGTCTCGCGGGAGAGGGACACGAAGAGACCAAATGTCCTCCGTTTGTCCAATTGCTGTGGGTATGTACCCAACAGTGCTTTAATTGAACATGTCAACTAGTATCGCCGTTGTTGGTGGATGTGTGAACGTTGCAGTCGGTGGAGGAGCACAGCTCGATGCCGACGCAAATGGGCTGGAGCGCGTCCCCACGTCGCCCACGTCTCCTATCCTGCAAGTAGCAACAAGTACAACGCTGAACCCTCTCCCATTATAGAGCTTGGCTCCAGCGCGACATCAATCTCGCAACGTAATTCTCGCCAGAAAGTTGAGATGACGGGACATAGTAGGAGTTACTCTAATGTCCGAATATACGTGCATATATATCTCTCCTAACAATTTTAAATATGTTTCTTGCGGCCATGGCGTCCGCCAAGAGACGACGTGGCATTATTTGTGTCCCTCTCCTGCAAACAGACCAAATTAGACACGTTTTGTGTCTCACTTGGGGTGCCCATCGGAACTGTCCATATATATTTGTTCACAAATTTTTGGAAATAAAGAAACTTTTTATGTTATCTGTAGAAAAAAATTGATGCTCCAATCGTGACTATTCGTCAATATTTTCTCGTCTTTTTACACAAATCACATAAAATAATAATCATTTTTATTGATAACTTGTGTGTGAACACAAAATGTCCGTATGTACTTGCGAAATTTTCGTTCATAATTTTTTGTGAAAAAAGGCCTTGAACAGATTCCGAAAAATTAGTCGGTCCAGATAAAATGTTTAGGGCACAAGATGCCTCAAAAGATAGTATCTTCAGGGGCACTTAGAAAAATGGCTCTAAAGTTAGTATCTTTAGGGCACTTTAATGAAAATGCCTCTGAAGGCATTATCTTTAGGGGCACTTGGCAAAATGTCTCTAAAACTAGTATCTTTAGGGGCTTTTTAAAGAAAATGCCTCTAAAGGTAGTATCTTTAGGGGCACTTGGCAAAATGCCTCTAAAGCTAGTATCTTTAGGGGCACTTTGATGAAAATGCCTCTAAAGATAGTATCTTTAGGGGCATTTGGCAAAAATGCCTCAATATCTTTAGGGACACTTGGCAAAATGCTTTTAAAGCTAGTATCTTTAGGGGCACTTTGAAGAAAATGACTCTAAAGGTAGTATCTTTAGGGGCACTTGGCAAAATGCCTCTAAAACTAGTATCTTTAGGGCCACTTCGATGAAAATGTCTCTAAATGTACTATATTTAGGGGCACTTGGCAAAATGCCTCTAAAGGTAGTATCTTTAGGGGCACTTTGATAAAAATGCCTCTAAAGATAGTACATTCAGGGGCATTTAGCAAAAATTCCCCAAATTGACACATTTAGAGGCATTTTCAGAAATGCCTCTAGCCAAAGTGCCCCTAAAGATGTACCGTGTACTAGTGTCCCCTCACGCCGGTGGCTTCCGACTGATGAATAAATGAAGGCGAGACAGAAAGGGGACGAGAGAGAGAGTTGCGCAGAGATTCGGAAACAAAATCGAACCGTCCAAAAAGCGTCTGTTCGTCAATTGTAAAAAGTGTTTTTTTAGACGATGCGGTGAGCTCCCTCCAACCCAGCCGGCAGGCCGCCCCATCCAATTCACCTCCCACTTTCCTCGCCGCCGCCGGCACGGCCGCCATCTTTGAGTTCACATCTTAATCCTTCCGCTCCACCACCTCATGCCCCCCGGTGCTTATCCCCACCCCGTCCCTCCCGGACGTCGTGGAAAATTGATTTTCCTCGCCGCCCCGTTATTCCCTGTTGCCCACCACATTCCTCGGCTCGCCGCCGCGTCCGTTGTGTTCTGTCGTCACCTCTCCCCCGTGCCTTCCCATTGTCCACTCCTTCCGTACCGCCACAGTTAACTTTCATCTTTCTTAGCTGTATCGTAATGGTCGTTCTCGTATTGTATTCTGAATCGGAAAAAACAACACCGGAGTTTGTATGGTCTCTGAATCGGAAAGCAACATCGTTCAGGGGTGATATAATCTAGCCACCAATCCCTGATTTCGGCATAGAAGTAGGAGGCTGCTACACAACAAGCGTTCTACAGATGGCAAATTCATAGGACGTTCGGACCAGCCATGTTCCGACCGGCTACACGATGGGACGAGAAGATGAGCGGAAGGCTTCCCAAGCAAAAGTTGCTTCCTGGCGAGCAATTCATACACGCATGTTGGAATCGTGTCAGCCAAGCGAGCATTGTGCGCGTGAGAGAGCAGTGCATGCAAACAAGAAGACAAAATTAGTTACGTAGTTGACATTTAATGTGAATTTCAAAATTTAAAATATCTTGTAGCTCAAATGGGATATTAGATTTAAGATTCCATTTTACCTTTTGACTAATAGCGATGAGATCTTTAAAAATAGATCTCGTGTTGATACGTTTCGACAATTTTTTTCGGACCCAAAAGTTACATACATGTAACACGTGAGTTATTCAGTCTGTAATAATATCTAAGTTATCAATCTTGTTAGAGCATTTCTAGTATAACATGTAAAATGGCAAACCCTTAAAAATTCGGAGAGTTCACGGTTTTCAGCTTTTTTGGCCCTAGCATATCCCGTAAATCCGCCGAGAAAATTTGCCACCACTAGTAATAGATACGGCACCGCCCCCACCAGTTGTCGTCGAGTCGTTTTTCAATCGGAGTTGGGGTGACCAAATCAGCCATGGTGGTAGTTCCCGTAGCCATGGAACCCCCCATCTCCGAGGAGGAGCGAAAGCGCTGCATCCACGTCGACGAGGCAAGGAAGCGCCGTGCCCGGTGCTACCTTGTCCATGACGCGACACAGTCGGTTGCCTTTGCACGCCATGATGCCCTCGAGCCATGCCGCTCATTAGGCTCCCTCTTCCTCCTCCCCCTCCCCTACCCGTCCTCAGACTCCTTGTCGAAGGAGTATGAACCCTCCTTCGAGGAGTTAGAGGGGGACAAGGTGGTAGCGGAGGACTTCGTCCAAAGCGACCAAGAGGAGGTGCGTGCGTTGGAAATGATGATGCGCCGCTCCATGAAAGCATAGGACGTGGAGAAGAAGCGCGAGCTCCGGGACCAGCGCCAGGCCGTGCTGATGGTGGAGGCGGCCATATCTAATAACATGTGAGTTATCCACATTATAGTGCGTAAGTTACCCACCATATGAATGGCTAGTTTCATCTTGAAACTAGATCTCCTTTCTGTTGTTCTTTCTGATTTTTCTTGTATAATAGGTGATTTACCACTTTGGACTGGTAGGTATATTGATTTGGTGATGATAGCTATACTGTAAACATTTGGATAACTCTACCATGAACATCTGGATAACTCTAAAGTGTAATTGGTTGGTAACTATACATTGAACACATGGGTAACTCTATAAATATTGGATTGATAACTATACATTAAACATTGGGGTAACTCTGTTAGTACAAGTTTGGTAACTATTAGCTAGAGGAATGAGTAATAACATAAGTAAATGGGTGGATAACTATTACCTACACGAGAGGTGACTACATCAATTTTTATTATGGTAGTGGTAGCTATGCCATAAACACCTTGATAAGTTCATACGTAAATGAGTGGGTAACTATTACCTAGAGAGCGTGGTAACTACACTGGAATCGGTGGTGAAACTTATCCATGTTGGTTATTAACTCCACATATAATCAGTTATTAACATTGCCCTGAACACTTGGGTAACTGTATAAGTACTGGGTTGTTAACTATAGCTTGAACACCTGGGTAACTACATCAATATTGGGTTGATAACTATTGGGTAGAGGGTAGGCGGGGTATCTAAATTGACTTCATGGTGATTACTATAATATGAACACCTCGACAACTCCAGAACTAATGGATGGATAACTATTAGCTAGAGGGTTGGGTAGCTAGATCAATTTGGTCATGATAGTTATGTCATGAACACCTTGTAATTATACCCTTGGACATCTATGTAACTCTACCTTGAACATCCGAGATAATTCTAGATGTAATTAGTTGGTAATTATTTTAAACACTTGGGTAACTCTAACCTCAACACCCCGGTAACTCTAATTTAAAATTAGATAACTCCATATGTAATCAGTTGGTAACTATAACCTAAACACCTAGATAACTCTAGAAGTACTAGGTTAATAACTATACCCTTAACACGTGGGTAACTCCACATGTAAACACCTAGGTAACTCTACCCAGAACACTTGGATAACTCCATATGTAATGGGTTGATAATTATACCCTGAACGCTTGGATAACTTTATAAGTACTGAGTTGGTAACTATACCCTGAACACATGGGTAACTCCATATATAATGGTAGTTACATATGGTTATTACATCGATTTGGACCTGGATACAAACCAACCTCTACCATTGAGATTTGAATCAACATTTCTATCTTTTAAAGGCTATAGCCAAAATATCTTCGGAAAGTGTTTTTCCTTCCAAGCTCTAACTCATTTTCAAGAAAAAATAAAAAAAATCATATTTAAAAGTTTCCAAAAAATAAAAAAGAATAGGACGTCTATGAAGTAAAAACCTGGCGGACGTTTGAATAAGAATTGGTCTAGTAATTGCATGTACGGTACCTTGCTAAACATTAAAAGACAATTTTTTTAATTAGCTAGCTCAATTCAAATATGAGAATTTAAAATGTTTTCTAGATCAAACCGTTTGTCCAAATTAAGATCTATTTTCACCGTTAGACTACTCATGATGAGATCTTTGAAACTAGATCTCATGTTGGTATATTCTGACAATATTTTTTTATTAAAAGTTATCTACCCGTAACACACGAGTTATCCGGACTTCAGCATGTAAGTTATCCATCCAATAACATGTAAGTTATTCACTACTACAAAATTTATCCAGAGATCATGTATTAGAGATGACTAACTTTTTTATTTACCAACAAGTTACCAATCACTAACATGAGAGTTATCTAGGCTTCAACATGTAAGTTATCCACCAAATAACATGTAAGTTATCCACCACTACAAAATTTTATCCACAAATGGAATATAAAAAGTTTTTCTAACGACACGGCCTCGTCGTTCGTCGCTCTCTCGCAACGTACGGAATACTCAACCTTGAAAGACTACCGCGTCAAACATTAAACATAATTTTTTAAAACGAACTAAATCTAAGCTTCTTTTTGCGTAGTCCACCCACCACGCGCAACCTGTAATCTAGCGGCTCAACTTCGTAGACGTCTATCGTTGCTACCGTAGTGGACGAGTAACGAGGTCTCAAAGGGTTTTAGGATACCGAGTCTTAATCGCTCATCGACACTAACATATTTATGGCAATAAAGTCTTAGTACCCTAACAACTAGTCTACCGCGTTTCAATTAAACTTGCTCAACACATATGCGAGAACCCCTCTATCCAATATGTTTATATGGTGGATAATTTATGTGTTACTGGATGGATAACTTATATATTATGATATAGATAACTTACGTGTTTGAAGTGGATAACCTTTTGGTCTGAATTTTTTTTCTCGAAACGTATCAACATGGGATCTATTTTTGGAGATCCCGTCGCTACTAGTGCAGCGGTAAAAACAGATCTTAAATCAGATAAACGATTTAATCTATAGAACATTTTAAATTGTTGATATGATTTTAGGCTGGCTAACAGCACACGTTCACACCTCCTGCCAAGTTTTGCAAAGCAACGACCAGTCTAAAAACAGAAATCTCGAAATAATAATGGACATAGTCGATGTTGTAACACACAAGAGTGCAAAAATCGCAACATGAGATTCTTTGTATCATGGCTACACAAAAATAACAAAATCTAATAAAATTGGGAGGTTTGAAAATATGCATGTACAGAACTATATTTTTATTATTTTTGTGTAGTTCAGAATACAAAGTACTCCCTCCATCCAAAAATAAATGACTTTAATTTGCTAGATTCGCTTGTATCTAGACACATTAGATATGGATGAATCTAGACAAATTCAAGTCACTTATTTTTGGCTGGAGTGAGTATTTAGAAATTGATATTTTACATGTTGTGGGATACATATCATTAGCTACATTCGAATAATTTTTTCAAAACTTTTTGAATCGCAAATATAACTTTTGAAATTTATTATTCCATGAGAAGCAAAATCAGTCGGTCAGTGAAGCACCGCAGAGGCACAGATGCATGCATATCAAGTGGGCAAGAAATAAATTCAGTAAAAAGGACACAACGGTCTTCGTCAGCTAGCTTTCATCGTTTCACTCGTCTTTCCATCGTCAGAGCAGAAACATCACACGAAGTACACCACGAAGTAAGGAGTAGAAGCAGGGTAAGTCATCACATAGAATCGGTAGACGGCGGAGCAGACTCAAGGCTGGAACAAGACAGGCAGGAGGAACAAGAGTACAGGACCGACACACGACGCTGCTTGGTCGCGCGAGTGGTAGCAAATTCGTCGCTTTCGTGACGCCTCACAACAGAAGACGATGGAGTGGTCGTGCAGTCGACAGACTGCCATTGGAAAGCCTATGACCGAAACTGAAGCGACGGCGATCTCACTCTTACCAGATCTTCGCCGCCCCCGTGCCCCCTCTTCCGCCCTGTCCTTTCTCCTAGGGAAGTCTAGACTCGTCAACAGCTTCCACCGGCAAGCTTCCAGGCGCTCTGCCCCGCCTCCCCCACAACTGCCACCGTGGGCGCCGACGGGGCCTTGCCATGCTTCCCCGATGGCTGCCATCGCCCATCTCCGGCAAGGCCCCTATGAGCGTGAGGCAAGCTCTGAGAGGGGCCCGGTTCCGATCGGACGGCGACGACCAGATCGCGGTGCAGGGGCCAGGAGGCCCCGCCGGGAGGGGCGACCGCCCTCTTTCTGCCGGTGTCGTCGGGGTGAGATACACGAACGGAAAGAAAGTGAGTTGCCACGCTAGGATAGATCACGTTCATCATCCAACGGCCCACGCGAGTCCGCCGGGATTGACAAAGTTCAGGGCGCCCTGAACGTAGATATTCCGCAGAAGTATGCCGGATTGAGTTGATGATGGACATCATCAATGTAAGTCCCTCGCTTCGATTTCCCCTCTCCAAATTGTTCTTGTCGATAATTTCGCTGATGCTATCCCTTTTGACCGATTATTTAGCACGAGGAAGACGATGTCAGGATCGACGCGCTCCCTGATGACACTCAGCTCCAGATAGACGATGATAGGATCAGCGCGCTCCCTGATGACATCCTGATCCACATACTTGAATGCCTCGATTTGCCTATCACGATTCAGGCCAGCGCACTGTCGAGGCGATGGAGACACCTTCCTCGTATGCTCTCTCGGCTGCTCATAGATGTCGCAGACTTCATGCCTCCTCGCCAACTAAACAGGGCAGTGGATCATATAATGACGACGTACTCAGATGCTGTGAGGACTTTGCTGTCCGGCAACCGATCCATCAAGCACCTGCAGCTCAGCTTCTACCTGACGGATCCGTACCTGTGCACCATTGGCCACATCGTATGCGATGTCGCGGAGAGCCGCAAAATCAATTTTCTGGAGCTCACTCTCTGGAAAGATGTCGCTGACCCAAGCTTTGAGCAATGCATACTGTTTGGACACCGCTTCATGAGTTTCTTTCATGCTTGCCCTGTTAGGTTGACCTCTTCACGTATGAACCCAACGGTTAAACGGATCCTCGATTCGCGTCCTGATCGGGGGCGCCCAACCAAATCAAGGTTGGTGGGCCCCTGTGGTAGCGCAATATAAAGAGAGGTGGGGACCGGGGCACTGACTACGAGGTTCGTCGCGCCGCCGCTCTCCCCACCACAACCCCTTCCGATCTAGGGTTTTGCGCTTAGCCACGGGAAGCCCCCCACCGCCGCCGCCTAGCCCAGCCCCAGCTAGCTGTCGCCGTCGAACACCATGGCCACATCGACCCCCTCCTCTAGCCAAGGAGAAGGTATGCTCCATTTCTCTGATCCCTCTCTATCTCTCAATCAATAGACAGCACCAACACGAATTAAAGGCATAGACAGTATAGTACCCGATTAGATCTAGCCTAGTTGGTCCTTATAATTCCATCATTGGTATCAGAGCCTGCTAGTTCTAGATTATTTCGGTAGAAAAGAATCAAAAGAAACCCTAGTTTATCCCCTTCAAAATCCAAAAGAACCCCAAATTCGGAACCCTAACCCTAACAGAGAGAAGGGGAAAAGGGCAAAAACTTACCTAGCAGCCTCGTGCTCGACGGCAAAGCTGCGCCGCCGTTCTAGCCGCGCCGCTCCTCTCGATCCAAGTCCGTATCGGCAAGCCGAGGGACTGGACGAAGAGCACGGGCAGAGGAGGGGTCCGCTCCTCCGCCACTGCCGAAGGAAAGATCCCCTTCGGGGGCAAAGGGCGAGCCACCCAGCTCCGTCGCACATCGCGGTTAACCTCCATCGAGCGCACGCCAGGGGCAGTGGGGGGCGCCGCCGCGCCTCTCTCTCTCGCCTGCGGGCTGCTTCAAGGAGAGGAAAGGAAGGGGGAGGGAGGCTCGCCGCAGCAGCGTCGTGCCGTCCACGGCAGGCCGCCGGCGCTGGAGCGTTTTTTTTCTTCCCAGGGTCGCCGCCGTCGCGGGACAGAGAGAGGCGGGCGAGTTGGCGAGTGGCGCTAGGGTTTCGGGGTCCAGGCGTCGTGGTCGTTTTGACCAGGCGAGAGATACGCTGGACCGTCGGATCTGATCCGATGGCCAGGAGCGAGCGGCGGCAGGCGTTTGGCGGGCTATGGGCTGCCTGAGCGTTAAGCGGGCCGCCGAGATGGGCCGCTGTCTACCGCTATGGAGCGGCGCGCTGCTGTAGGCCGTGGGCTGTTGTATGCAGCGCAGAGCGACGTTCATGCAGCAGGTCGTGGGCCGGGCCGCGTGACGGCACAGGAAAAGAACAATTTTTCTTTTTTATGTTTATTTTTTTTACAGAACACAGTTTTATTGTTTTTTTGTTTAGTGTGTTGAGCAAAATTTGTACAGTTTTGTCTATTCAAATTTATCCAACGAAAATTTGTTTAGAGAACACAAAAATGACAGAAATTTATTTCTGTATATAAAAGTTCATGAATCTTTTATTCATATTCCGCTGCAAATAGTTAAAGGTAATTGCTTAAATGCAATAAAGTGATAGTTAATTTTTCAAAAGATGTGATAAAGTGATATTAAAATGTGATTATGATTATGTTATTATATAACCAACGTTATTAATAGCATGATCATGATTTTATGTTAAAAGGTGCATTTATCTATGTAAATAGTTAAAAGGATTTATTAAATTTCAAAAGTATGTTAAAGTAGTTATTGAAACAATTATGGTTCTGTTATTTATGACCAACGTTATTAATAACATGATCATGTTTTGTTGCAATAATATGTGCATTTATCTCTATTATCCGCCCAACGGTGATATAGATTTAATTGCATAAACAGTTGTATGTTTTAATTTATACCAACGTTGGATTAATGCATGCAATTGTTGTTATGGTTACACATTATTGTGTTTTAAAGAAGAAAAGATGATGATGTTGCATGGCAGGAAAAGAAAGAGTCCATGCACTATTGGAGATGGCATATACATTAGAGAACCAAAAGACGTTTAATACCAACAAAACTTGCATTATTTTTAAAGAACACAATTGAGAACACTAATACGGGCTCAATTGCAAAGTGTGCTTCCGCATGGGAGTATATAGAAAAGATAAAGAGCCAGTTCACTGGTTCTTCAAAAGGCATATGCCCCATCTGCTGAAACAGCTGGTGACAGAAAGGTACAATGGAGGTGCACATGGCATAAGAGACTCCGGATGAGCAACATGGCAGTTAAGCTTAAGCCCATGGATGCTGTTTTGGAGCTAAAGGTTGCACTCCTTGTTCACTTGGTGATGGATTCACTGCCTCAACAGTTTGATACTTTTGTTGTCAATAATAACATGTCCCCATAAAATTGGGACATAGAAAAGACTAAAAGCCTTCATTACACAGAAATTTGATATGTGTATCCCATGTGGACAAAGATAACTATGAGTGTGATGTGGCAAGTATGCCATATGGTTTAAAAACGCTTGTGTGGGTGTTGCTACACTACATGATAAGCTTTATTTATTATCTTTGCATGAGAAAGTATTTTCTGTGTGTGATGTGAATGAACAAGTTCCCTTGTCGAACAAAGAACAAAAGAAAAGAAAGCGAACTCTTAACTCATCGAAGTTATGGCACTGCAGATTAGGCCATATTTCGAGGGGAAGAATAGAAAGCCTCGTTAAAAAGACATTCTTCCTCCGTTAGAGTTCTCAGACATAGAACAATGCATAGATTGCATTAAAGGAAAATATGTAAAGCAAATTAAAAAGCGTGCAAACCGAAGTATAGCTACACTAGAAATAATCCACACGGATAATTGTGGACCGTTTCCGGTGAAAAGTGTAGATGGCTATGATTCATTCATAACATTCACGGATGATCACTCCCGATATGGTTATATTTATCCAATTAAAGAAAGATCTGAAGCATTGGATAAATTTAAAATTTTCAAAGCTGAAGTAGAAAATCAGCATGATAAAATAATTAAGATAGTCCGGTCCGATCGTGGGGGGAGTACTACGGTCGGCATACTCCATATGGTCAAGTACCAGGACCCTTTGCAAGGTTCCTGCAAGAAAATGGAATAGTCGCCCAGTATTCTATGCCGGGCGAACCTCAGCAAAACGGAGTAGCTGAAAGGCGCAACCGTACCCTTATGGATATGGTGCGCAGCATGATGAGCTACTCCACCCTCCCATTGGGATTGTGGATGGAGGCGCTTAAAACCGCCATTCACATTCTCAACAGAGTACCAAGTAAGTCGGTGCCCAAAACACCGTATGAATTGTGGACAGGCAGAGTCCCCTCTCTGCACCACTTGAGGGTCTGGGGGAGCCCAGCTGAGGCAAAAGTTTTCAATCCAAACATTGCAAAGTTAGACCCCAAAACAGTATCTTGCCACTTCATTGGCTATCCAGATAAGTCAAAAGGCTATCGTTTCTACTGTCCCGGCAGATACACAAAGTTTGTAGAAACGAGACATGCAGTCTTCTTGGAGGACGAATTGATGAGGGGGAGCACGGTAGCTCGGGAAATTGATCTTGAGGAGAAGATGGTGCATGCACCTAATCCGATGACTCAGGAGCCATTTTTCTCGGTACCTGTTGTGCCACTATCTACAACCCCTGAGGTTGTGGTGTCGGCACCTATTGTGACTCCACACGTGACAACAATGGGCAAAAGTTCGGAACCTGTCCATCAGGAGCCACCTGAACCCACTGTTGAGCACGAAAGGGAGCCAGAATAGCCACATACTGTAAATGTGCCTGAACCCGAGGCAAGAAATGAGCAAGATTCCGATGAACTCAGAAGGTCTAAAAGAGAGCGAAGACCAGCCATTTCCAAAGAAATTGACAAAGTTTATAATGTAGTTCATATGGAGGGCGATCCTACCTCATATGAAGAAGCCATGAGTAGCCCTCACTTAGCCAAGTGGGTCGAGGCAATGGAAGATGAAATGAAATCAATGAGTTCCAACAATGTTTGGGACTTAGAGGAAATTACTAAAGGAGCCAAAACAGTAGGATGCAAATGGGTCTACAAACAAAGTATGACTCCAATGGGAATGTAGAAAAGTACAAAGTTAGACTCGTGGCAAAAGGCTTTACGCAAAGATAATGCGTAGATTACAATGAGACTTTTTCTCCGGTCTCATGTAAGGACTTCTTCAGAATCATCATGGCACTAGTTGCACATTTTGATTTAGAGTTACATCAAATGGATGTCAAGACGGCATTTCTAAATGGAGATTTAGAAGAAAATGTTTACATGAAACAACCCAAGGGTTTTTCATGGAGGGGAAGGAACATATGGGATGCCGCCTAAAGAAATCCATTTATGGGTTAAAGAAAGCCTCTAGGCAGTGGTATTTAAAGTTTAATGATACCAATAAAAGATTTGGATTCAAAGAAAATGTTGAGGACAACTGCATTTTTGCAAAGTTCAAAAGTGGGAAATATATTTTCCTAATTCTGTACGTGGATGACATTCTGCTTGGCAGCAGTGATGTTAGTCTACTACTAGAGACAAAGAAATTCTTGTCATCAAATTTTGACATGAAAGACCTTGGTGAAGCTTTTTATGTTTTGGGCATAGAAATTCACCGAGACAGAAAGAATGGAGTGTTAGGACTGTCGCAGAAAGCATATTGTAAAAAGATTCTAAAGAAATACAATATGCATGCGAGTAATGCAACACCTGCTCTCATAGTCAAGGGCGATAGTTTTGGGAAATCCCAATGTCCAAAGAATCAATATGAGATCGATCAAATGAAGTCAGTACCATATGCTTCAGCTGTTGGAAGCTTACAGTATGCACAAGTGTGCACTTGCCCTGACTTAGCATTTATCACCGGGGTACTCGGTAGATATCAAGAGAATCCAGGCATAGAGCACTGGAAGATGGCAAAGAAAGCTTGGCGTTATGTGCAAGGCACAAAAGGCCTCATGCTAACATATAGAAGATCTGATTCCCTAGAGATAAAAGGGTATTTAGATGCGGATTTTGCGGGAGATAAAGACGACCGAAAGTCCACGACAGGGTAAGTCTTTACTCTCGCAGGAGGTGTTATTTCATGGAGAAGCGCCAAATAGTCGATAGTTTCATCATCTACGATGTATGCAGAATTTATAGCATGTTATGAGGCCATGGGACAGGTGTTATGGTTAAAGAATTTTTGCCCGACTTGAAAGTGGTTGACTGCATCAGCAGGCCACTAAAGATGTACTGTGACAACGAGCCCGCAGTATTCTATGCTCTCAACAACAAGTCGAGTAATGCTACAAAGTCTATAGATATAAAGTATTATGTTGTGAAGGACAAAGTCCAGGATCAAACTATAAGACTCGAACATATAAGGACAAAGGATATGCTTGCGGATCCGCTAACGAAAGGCTTACCACCCAATGTGTTCAAGGAACACATAGCCGGCATGGGTTTAATGGGAAGCCTATGATTCCTGGACTACAGAGGCCCAAAAGTAACAGGATTTGTTTCAAAACATGAAGGTATATAGTGGCTGTCTGATTCTATCGGCAATTGATCTGAGACGATGAAACATGCTCTATGTATCGTTCTGTGATGGAATAAGTAAAGTATAAAGTGAAAAGTAAAGTCGAGATCAAGGGGGAGAATGTTAGGTTGACCTCTCCACATATGAACCCAACGGTTCGACGGACCCTTGATTCGCGCCCTGATCGGGGGCGCCCAACCAAGTCAAGGTTGGTGGGCCCCTGTGGCAGCGCAATATAAAGAGAGGTGGGGACCGGGGCACTGACTACGAGGTTCGTCGCGCCGCCGCTCTCCCCACCACAACCCCTTCCGATCTAGGGTTTGCGCTTAGCCACGGGAAGCCCCCCACCACCGCCGCCTAGCCCAGCCCTAGCTAGCTGTCGCCGTCGAACACCATGGCCACATCGACCCCCTCCTCTAGCCAAGGAGAAGGTATGCTCCATCTCTCTGATCCCTCTCTATCTCTCAATCAATAGACAGCACCAACACGAATTAAAGGCATAGATAGTATAGTACCCGATTAGATCTAGCCTAGATGATCCTAAGGCCAATTTAACATGCCCCAGCACTTTCAGACATCTCACGAGGCTCATCCTGCACGATCTTATATTTCAGGACTCTGATGTCCCCAATCTCATCGATACGTGCAGTAAATTGAGTGCCCTTTCCTTGACATCCTGTGACACGGTCACAGGCGCTGAGTATGTCCTCAAGATTGATGCCCCGCGCTCAGATCTTGTCACGCTTGAGTTCATCACCTGTGGATTTGCAAGGGTTGATCTGATTCATGTGCCAAAGCTCGGACGGGTGGTCTGCGATACTTGGTACTCCCTCTGTTTGGAAATATAAGACGTTTTAGGTTTGTAAATGAGATGTATCTAGACACCTTTTAGTGTCCAGATTCATTTGAACCTATACACTAAAAGATGTCTAGATACATCTTCTTCACAAACCTAAAACATCTTATATTTCTAAACGGAGGGAGTATGATGCAAATCCTCCACTGCGCCTCGGAATTGTCCCTCGCCTTCACAACATATGCATATCATGTAGCGCGCTTTGTTACCAGACGCCATTTGCATTGAGCGAGTTGCTAGCCAGTACCAGAAACCTGACAATCTTGTATCTGAATTTCCGAGATCAAATGGTAATGTTGCCAACAAATGTTTCCCTTGTTCTTCTTGTCCTGTTCTCTTTATCTTAACACATACTCATTGCCATATGTTTCCTTTTTTTTTTCTCTGCAGATTTGGATTGAACCGGAAAATCCAAAACATCTCTCTCATGTGTTCGGTAACTTGAGAGATGTGTACATTTACAACATTTTCTATGAATGTGACCTCAATTGGACCATGTTTCTCCTTGAAGCTGCACCTTCTCTGAACAACTTTTATCTTATGGTAGGTTGCATGCATCAATTCTGGCTATGCTGCGCCATACTGTACTTTATACAGTCAAGTTCATTAAATAAAATTTCTTCACCAGTTCTAGGAATTTCTTTTCTTATTCTGAAAAGAAGGCTGTGGATTACATGATATAACTTACAGCATTATTATATATTTTTATACGAAAGCCATCAAGTTTACTGCAAAAAGGTCTCCTGTCACCTGCCATTTAAGATAACATTTCTAGCTTGACGATGCATGCCTATATGGAGCAGTATCTTTCTAATTATATTCTTTTGTATGAAGTTATCTCGACATCCATGTGAAAGAAGTAGATGTGAGGACAGTGCTGAGAAGGTCAATGTGTTGTGGGATCAAGCATCATCTGGTTTCAAGCACCAGCACCTGAGTATTCTAGAGATCAAAGGCTTTGCGATGGATGAAAGACTGATGAAATACATAAGGCACGTCATGGAGCGAGCTGTTCACTTGAAGCGGATTCGCTTGCTTGATCAGGACACGTGCGAGAAATGTGATTCCATGGAGAATATTCAGTCTTCATCGTCTCTAATCAGATGGAGGTTTCCAACCGAGGAAAGAGAGAAGAGTCTGATAAGGCAGCAACTAGTTGATGGATTATCTTCATCCGTCGATATAACCATTGGAGGATGACATGGGACAGTCTCTCATGGTTGGTACTAAGCATAATAGGCTGTACTGCGCTTATTTAGAAATAAATTCAGCTCTGGCCGCTGCTGAAGTTCTGTTTGCACTAGGACCAGCCAGCTGTAATTTTATTTATTTTGGTTATAGTTATTGATAGCTGAGAAATGTAATGTAATGTGACTTTACAGTATATATTGTTCAGTGTGGGTAAATTATGTATGCACCACACACATGCATTATTTATTTTCATTTACTGAGAAACTGTCTATTGTATGCTGATTTGTGCAAAGACCGTACTTATGGCTTTTTCAGGTTGCATCTTTGTGAGGGATCGGAGGGAGTAGAAGACATTTAGAAGACTGGTGGTTTCACTAACTATTTTCTCTTCACTTTCCACCTGGCAGGTACCAAACCAAATGAATTGCAACCCTATAAACATCATTCAAGATGAAAACCTCACTTCAGTCTGAGGAGGTACTGGAGATCAAGTCCGGCGAGTGCCCATTGCTAATCACAGGAATTAGTACTAATCTATACAGGGGCAAACGCTGGCCATCATCGCCAGTACTTGCTTTGCCTGGGCACCATGAGCTGGCTGGCTCCGCCACTGAGTGAGGATCGATTTCATCAAAACATCTGTTGTGCGGATGATTCCTGCAAACCGTCTCAACCTGCAAGTATATGCGTTTGCATCAGAGTATGCGGCCTTCAACTTACAGGATTTGTCAAAAAGTCCAAGCCACTCTCTGTGCTCTATGTCAGCATCTCATGCTGAAGCTCAGGCTCTTTTTCCGGCAGTCCACATTCCAAGTACCATACCGTTCACTACCTACACCTACCTGCTTATTTCTGATGACAACTCATGTTGACACTCAGAATCGTGTGTCGACGCTGTTAGAATCCTGCAAAGACCACTGAGTATTGAAGCCAACTCTTCTTCTCTTCAAGGAGATACCAAGAAGCAAGCACATTATACTCCCTCACACGAAGACACTGTAGTTCAAACTGGATTTCTTGACTAAAGAAGACAGACAGACTCCTAGAATAATCTATGTCACTCTTTGTACAAATCCAGACATAGTCATTCCGGTCGCCCCCATGTTATGTAATCCTCCTCGGCCCTCAGGGCATAAGACTGTAAGATCATTTGTGAAAAATATCAATGAATTTCTTTTACCTCCACTGGGGATCTTTGCCTTGAAAAAAAATGATATACTCCCTCCATTTCAAAATTATAAGATGTTTTAGATTTTGTGAAACTAATGTATCTATGTTATGACCATGCAATTTGCTTGTTTCTGCAATACCGTAGTTGCAATAGTTCGTATAGCAAGTCTAGTTGCAATACCAAGGTCCAGAGTCTAAGTATTCATTTTCTCTGTTTGGTTCCCATGAGAAAGTTGGTTATTTAGCTCCAGATTCATAATTGCAACCAAAAGCTTCAATGGGCATAGGCGAAGAAGACAGCAGACCGAAGGATTTAAGCTCAGCATCATACAGATACATATCTGAAACACTGGGTCCGAGGAACCTAGGTGCCAAAAGTCAGGCTTAGCACAGCTGACACATTATCTAGCACTTGTAAAATGCATTTATAAAGGGCACAGCCCCTGCAGAATTTGCATTCACGAGATAAAAATGGAAAAAACACAGAGTAACAAGGTTCAGGAAAGTAGAGCAACGGGGATAAACTGGAGATGGTGTCTCAGATAAGTTTTTCAGGCCTCTCTCTACACGCCGATTAGCATAATCCTATTACACGACATCACGCCAGCTTTACGGCTTTCTCTGCAAACTTTCAGTGATTCAACAATATTCCTATACAACTGCCCTCTCAACATTTCTAACTCACTCCTTATGAACATGCCAACTGTTGGTGCTGGCATAGCAGCTCATAGGGTGTCAAGCGGGGCAGGTTGCGGCACAGCTTTTTAACTAATCCTTCATTAATTTTGCTAGCTTTTGGGACCTCCTTTTGCCTATATTTTCTTTTGCGGGTCGTTATGCGGGTGCCGTTTGCCACCCTAGCAGCTCATCCCATGTGGCCGCGGCTGCATAATGACGCTTTCCTCGGAGCACGAATGTCCTTCGCTGATTCAGCTGGCATGTATGAGGGTGGGGAGACAAAGGTGTCGATGTCCGCAGGGGGGACTGCACAGATGATTCAATATTTCAGAACCAGCATTTGGTGTAAAATAAATAAATATTTTGTGCATATATTTTACCGGCGATGCGGCTGACTGGAGTAGGAGGGCCTTGCTCATATGGTGTCACAAAACTTCTTACCACAGAACTGGACTGTTCCACTGCTTCCTGAACTGACTTGGATACAGGTGCTTTCCTTGGACTCGTCTACAAGCTCATTCAGCCCACTCTTGACAGCTACGAAGCATATAAGCATAATTTTACGATACACACAGTAGCAAAATACAAGCGCACAGAGGATATACGACCAAGAAATATGTTACTGCTCTTACCAAAATCGACACTGGCCATGATCATAACTTCCTTTAGCAGCTCCAATAACACCTTAGAATCACTGCAGAAGTCTTCACTGAGGTTGTCAATACCAACAAGAGCCTGACTAAGTGCTACTTCAGCAATTTCCGATGACCTGGATCAAGGAAATTAAGAGCGGTCCTATATTGACGGCAAACAATAACAGGAGACAGAAACAGGAACTACCTCTGGCAACCTGCCATATAACTGTAGAAAATGGAGTGTCTATAAGCCACCAGGAGCCTTGTACGGTTGGCTGGAGGCAGATTCCCCTCAGCTAGTTCTTGAGCAATCTAACAAAATGAAATGATCATACAAGTGCAGAATTTTGTCCTTATTGGCATTAGGAAACACAAGTTACTTAACCGACAATATAAACGTTTTGGGTTTTCAAATTCTGTAATAAAGTGGTATGCCGTGAAGAAAAAGAGTATTTACCTCATAAGCCTTTAGACAGTTGCCAAAGGAGATCATTCTCTCACTCCCAGGCTGTAACTCCCCTAGTAACCAATAGAAATCCCCCTCCCTATAGATAGGAACAAAAAACTCTCAGTTAGATGATCAGCAAACAGACTAATAAAGGTGTGATATACAATGGATGCGAATTTTCTTACAGCTTGTGATAGAAGACAGATTTTTCTGCTCCAAGTGATGATGTAATCAAGTAATTCTTCAATTGATGTATTGCACTGATATAGAAGTTTCCCAGCTCAGACTGGAGGCCTTTCCTGCAAATCCTCGTCTCCTCCAGAAATGAGGCATCCTTTTCCTCCAGTTCCATCGCCAGGAGGCCCAACATGGACAGATGCTTAGGAATCACGAACTGGCAGTAAGCAGACACCAGCAAGTTGTGCTCCTCTTGTGTTAGGTCAACATTAAGCTGGGAAATGGCATGGATAACTTTAACAACATCTGCACTTGTATTCAAACAGAAAATTAGTCATAAGTTCCTATATGAAACCAACAAATTATCATGAGACAAATTGTCATGGCTGTAAGCAGAGGCGAAAGAAACAGAATGGTTATAAATCAGATTACAGAGGATTACAGCCACCTCCTCTCACCCGTGAGCTACGACAGGGAGGGAGAAAGGAACCAGAGAGAGCAGTACCCAACTGCTACCCACGACTACTAGCAAGCGATAGCGCCCAGTCCTCATCTACAAGCCTGAGTGCTTGCTCCAGAAAGGAGGCCACGTTTTGAAAGAAACTACAGGCGTCGAAATGACAGGAGAAAGAAAAGAGCTGAAGTCGCGACGCTAAGCTGCCAACACTTGATCATGCGCTTGTGGCCAGCAAGAGGACAGAAAGTATTAGTAGTACATTCTGTTAGAGTTGTATATGCGTGTGTCTGTATGTATCGGTTTGTAACCGGTTTGTAATTCCTTGTTATATAAGTTGATCCACTAATATAAATTAATGCCAGCCGGTTGGCGCTAATCACGACAAACAATTCTTTTTGACTTGGTATCAGAGCGAGCCGACCCAACCTAGGGTTTCCGCCCGCAACCCGCGCTTCCGCCGCCGCTCGCGCCCCGCGCGTGCCGCCGCTGCGACCACTCGATGCGATGTCCTCCTCCGCGTTGACGCTCTCCACCGCCGACGCGTTGACCTCGTCATCCGCCCCATCCATCCCCATCGGCACTATCACCTCCGCTCCCACCGGCCACAACACCAACACCATAACGGTGCGCCTAGATCGCACTAATTTTCTTCTTTGGAAGATGCAGGTCGTCCCCAACATCGCCGGTCAGGAATGGTACGGCTTCCTCGACGGCTCCTGCAAAGCGCCTCCGGCCACGGTCACCGAAGGAGAAGGTGCCAACACCGTGACCAAGGCTAACTCGGACTATGCCCTGTGGTTCTACACGGATCAGCGCGTCATCAGCATCCTCGTCGGCTCCATGACGGAGGAGATCCTCGGCCACCTTGTTGGCCGCACCACTGCGTCGTCCGTATGGGCGTGCCTCCTGTCCATGTTCTCGACGCAGAACAGGGCGGGCGTGCGCCAGATGCAGCGTCAGCTCACGACGCTGCGGAAGAACGACCTCGTAGCTGTCGCCTACTTTCACAAGATGAAGGGTTTCGCGGATGCCATGGCCTAGGTGGGGTCGCCTATCTCCGATGACGAGTTGATCGACTACATCGTCATCGGTCTCGGGCCTCAATTCGAGTCCCTCCAGCACTCCCTCACGATGCTGGCCGCCGCAGGCGCCTACACCCTCAGCCTGTCGGACTTCTACTCCATGATCCTCTCCTGCGAGTCCCTCAAGGAGCAAAACTCCCTCGCCCCCGAGTTCTCCACCTCCGCCAACGTCGTGGCGTGGCAAGGCGATGGCCGTGGAGGGGGGCACCCCTTCGCCGACACCAACAACAATGGCGGCCACTCCAGGGGTCGCCCTACTGGCCCACAAGGCGGCGGCCAGTACAATGGCGGCCAGCAGCAGCAGGCCCCCCGTGGCAACCGCTCCAACCAGGGGGCGGTGGTGGTGGCAATGGCGGAAGCAGCCAGGCGGTAGCGGGTGCTACAACCGCCAGCACGATCGCCCCCGCTATCAAGTCTGCAAGTATTGGGGGCATGAGGCCCTTTAGTGCAAAAATCGCTTCAACCAAGCGTTCCAATACGAGCACCCCCGTGTTGGCAATTCCGCCGCCTACCAGCCAGGCCCTAGCCAGCCGTGGCTCTTCGACACCGGTGCCACCGACCACCTCACCAATGACATGGGCAGGATGAACATCCAAGTTCAAGTCGCAAACGGTGCAGGTTTGTCTATTACGTATGTTGGCCACTCTCGTTTACCTGGTTCATCCTCTCCCATTGAGCTTAAAAATATTATGCTTGTTCCTGAACTTAGAAATAGTTTGCTCTTCGTCTATCGCCTTGTTTCCGACAATAAAATCTTTGTTAAATTTTATAAATCCTTTTTCTGTGTCAAGGACAAGGTCACGAAGAAGGTTCTTCTTAGGAGTCGTGGCGGTCTTTACCCTCTCCCGTTCAGCTGCGCCGTTGCTTCTGGGCATCGTGCGTCGTCCGGCATTCGGCTGACTTCCGAGCAGTGGCATCGGCGTCTTGGTCATCCATCAAATAAGATAGTCCATACTATTGTTAGTTCCAATAGTTTGCCATGTTCTTCAAACATTGAGTCTTCCGTGTATGATGCTTGTCAGCGTGCTAAGAGTCACAAATTACCATGCAATTATTCTACTCGTATTTCTACATCACCACTTGATATTCACTTCGATGTTTGGGGTCCTGCTTTGTCCTCTTCTGGGGGTTTTAAGTATTATGTTAATTTTATTGATGACTATAGTCGCTATTGCTGGATTTATTTGATAAAAAATAAGTCTGATGTTGAGAGTATCTTTTACACCTTTCAAAACCATGTTGAGCGTCAATTAAATGCTAAGATTCGTTATGTTCAGTCGGACTGGGGTGGTGAGTATCATCACCTCCATGCTTATTTTCAGCGTACCGACATCGCTCATCGTGTGTCTTGTCCATGTACGTCTCAACAAAATGGCATAGCGGAACGCAAGCACCATCATCTCGTCGAGACGGGTCTAGCTCTCCTTGTGTACTCCTTACTGCCCCTTCGGTTTTGGGATGAGATGTTTCTTACAGCTTGCTATCTTATTAACAGGATGCCCACGTCGGTCATCAACCACGTCACACCCGTGTTCCGACTCCTCAATATGACTCCCGAGTACTCATTTCTCCGCACGTTTGGTTGTGCGTGTTGGCCTAGTTTACGTAAGTATAATTCACGTAAGCTCGAGTTCCGCTCTCGAATGTGTGTGTTTATTGGGTATAGTCCTATGCATAAAGGCTACAAGTGTCTTAACCACTCCACTTGTGGTATTTACATCTCTCATGACGTTGTTTTCGATGAGACGGTGTTTCCCTTTGTTACTCCCAGTGCTACTGTTGATGTCTCCAAACTTCTTCTGATGTCGTTTCCATCTAATAAACCAGTTACTCAAAGTACCGACATGCGTATTTATGACATTACCTTGTTACCGGCTAATGCACCTGGTTTTGTTGTTCAACCTTGCGGACGAGTAACAACCACCAGAGGGAGATCAACCTTGCGATGCCCTCTAAACCAGCTGGTTCTCGCAGTATGGACACAGCGTGTGATTTGGGAGTCCACACCAATATGCACCTAAAGATGTCTTAACTGAACACAGCGATTCTCCATAGTCGTGGGGGTTTGGGGCTTATCCTGTGCGTCGGTGTGTTGGAGATTCGCACCGATTTCTGCCTAGGCCTTTAACTTGGTTGTGGGCTAACTCGCGAAATATGCCTAAATGTCCTCTAAACGTACTTTGCCTATAACGAGTCTCTTAGGGGCCGGAGGTGGACATGTGCATCTTAGGGGCCGGAGAAAATGTAGTGGATCTGCTTGTCCTTGATCCAATGATGGTGAATGCGGACGAGGTGTGTTCCACCCAGCGTCACAAGGAAAACATGGATGCTTGATGACCCAGAAGTGTAGGGGATCGCAATAGTCTTCGCGGGTAGTATTACCCAATTTATTGATTCGACACAAGGGGAGCCAAAGAATACTTGCAAACCTTAACAACTGAGTTGTCAGTTCAGCTGCACCTAGAAATAGTTCTTGATCACAGAAGTTTATCAATAGCAACAGTTTGTAGTAGCAACAGCAAAGAAACAGCAGCAGTAACAGCAATAGTGAAACAATATCAATAGTAACAGTAACGGTAGCAGTAGGATTCGAGTGCGTAGGCATAGGGATGGATGGACGGGCGTTGCATGGACGAGTCTAAACATGTAACTTCAAAGAACTAGGGCATTGCAGATAAATAATAATAAGCATCCAAGTACTAAACAACCCTAGGCATGTGCTCCAAATATAGTCATACGTGCTCACAATAAGAACTTGCACAACATCTTCTGTCCAGCCAGCCCGTGGCAGCGGGGCCTCTAGGGAACTACTGGCAATTAAGGTGCTCCTTTTAATAGAGCACCGGAACAAAACATTAACACTCCGTGAACACATGTGACCCTCACACCACAGCCATTCCCTCCGGTTGTCCCAATTATTGTCACTTTGGGGCCTTTGGATCCGGACAATGATATGTGTAAACAACTTGCAGGTAAGACCATAAACAATACTATCATAATGATTCAATAATAAGTTCAGATCTGAGATCATGGCACTCGGGCCCTAGTGACAAGCATTAAGCACAACAAGTTGCAACAAAGTCAAATAGCACTAATAGAGATACTAGGCACTATGCCCTAACAGATCTTATTCGATTACATGATAGAACTTATCCAATCCCTACCATCCCCAAGCCTACAGCGGGGGATTACTCACTCATGGATGAGGGAAACATCGGTGGTTAATGGAGATGCGTTGGTGATGACGATGGCGATGATCCTCTCCAAATTCCTCGTCTCGGCAGGGTGCCAGAACGGAGTTTCTGGATCCGAATCTTGGTTTCTGGTGGCGGCGGCGGAGCGGAACTATTTCTGGAAAACTATCGAACCCCCTGAGTTTTTAGGTCAGAAGGCAACTTATAGGCGCGGAGGGAGGCCGAGAAGCTGCCTGGGGTGGCCAAACTTCCCCCAGGCGCGGGGTCAGTGGGCCCGCGCCTGGGGTGGGTCTGGGCCCCCCAGGCCTCCCCTCTGTCTCCCCTTCTGGCTCCGTGGATCTTTTGGTGAAATATAATTTTTGGCATATTTTCCGGGATTTTTCCTGATAGTTCATTTTCTGCACAAAAACAAGACACCAAGGTAATTCTGCTGAAAACAGCGTCAGTCCGTGTTAGTTGTATCCAAATCACACAAGTTTAGAGAAGAGACAATAGCAAAGTGTTCGAGAAAGTAGATACGTTTTGGACGTATCAATGCTCTTGTCAAATGCACACAAACTTTCTTCGATGGGTGGTATTTGGAAGATGGAGACTGGTTCCAAGGAGAAGAGACCTCTAATTACAGCGGGCGGTGCAGATGGTAAGTTCTAACACGCCTTGAAAAGTTCCCTCCTAGCTGAAGGCGTGAAGACCCACTCAATTTTTGCCTTTTCAATGATACTTGTCTGCAGGAACAACTCTGGTTTGTACACAATGCACTACGCACGTTGGTATCGTGGGATGGATCTTGGTAAAAGCATTTCAGATGTAAGAGAAATGCTAAAAGTGTTACTTTCTTCTATTCTGATAATGTCA